>OX336368.1:15873703-18273703 GCA_946902895.1 Fragum fragum
TGTTTGTGCAGTACACAGCTGTTCAATAATGATATGACACCATGTCACCATAAAGATTCCATCTTTTTGTAATTACTGTCATTAACATTATCCTCATCATTATAACGATAATCATTATTATTATTATCATTTTGTTGTTGTAGTAGTAGTGTCATCAGTATTACTAACACCATCTTTATTTTATTATTATCACTTTTATACTTATTGGATAAGTATATACAAGTATAATTATTTGAAATTGTCCAACGATACTCTCCATTTTCTTTCGTTGTTTCGTCGATTCTTTCTTTAAGTTTATTAGCTCGGCTCCTTTCAAGACCCTTGTGTCGCCTGGGTCCGCGTCACCGCCGTTCAAAATTTTGAAATTTTCCTATAGCTCTACTATCACTGTAATAGGAACCTCATATTTCACATGCTTATTTTTTTTTGTAAAACCTTTCTTCTGTTATAAAGTGCAAGGTCATCTGTCAAGGTCATATTCCAAAAACTTTGATATTTTTCTATATTTCTACTACCACAATACTAAGGAACCTCATATTTTAAACGCGTATTATTTTTGGCAAGACTGTTTTGTATGAAGTTCAGGGTCATTGGTCGAGGTCATATTCCAAAAACTTGGACATTTTGCTACATAAGTTATAAAACTACTGTAGCCGAGCGTTGGCATCCGCATGTGTTGCTCTTGTTAAAATTATCATTATCATCAGTATTTGTCAAGAAAGTCGTGTATATATAATTTTTTTCAAGCTGTTAATAATTGACCAATCGCGGCTGACAATCAAATAATCAGTCGACCAATAAAATCCTTAATTTTGACTGTAAGTTCAGTTTGAACTCCGACATAGGTCGCCATTTTATTAAACCTTTCTTGTTTGACGACTTAAATGTCGTAACTACAGCCTATTGAAGCTGTAGTTACGACGTTTAGGTCGTCAACCGACTTATTTATACAATGCTACTGGCCATAAATTCTGAAACACTACGCGATTAAAAATCGAAGCGGAACTTCCTGTTGGAGTCAATGGGCGGGACCAGCGATTGATCACTACTGTGGGTAGTTGGGCCAGCATGAGATATATCAAATTAAGAACCAGGCGCCTTTGTCCGCAATCTACTCAGTTGCATTTAACTTCCCCTTCATAGAGCGATGCCTAACGAATATAAATCAACGGAATTTTTATGACACGGTCTGTCAGTTATTCGATCTCCCTCAAATAAATTTCCATCACGCATTAATTTTTCAATCACCCCCGATTTACAGTTTCGCCATTCAAAGCCACGGGGCGAGTTTATTCATAGAAAAGAAGATCTATAGATATCAAATTGATTTTATAGCCTGAATAAAAAAAAATCTGTCAGCATAAGAAAACGGATTGTAAATCAAGTCATATCGCACATTTGCCTACAACCAATAAATATTTTCTTAAGAGTTTCGGGTACCTAGAATTAGACCAATAAAAACTATTTGGTTTCGGAAACACAAAAAGGCTGAGGAAGGAATGAAATATGGGATATCGATACTAAATTAGAATAGTCTTATTCTAACGTCTTTTTTCATGACTTTAATTTAGTTTACAAAATGGAAAACGCCTGCTTTTCTAGTAAAAGCCGAACACGCATTGCTTAAAAAATGTCACTTTATTTTCTTTTGTTTCTTCTATTATAATTCCAGCCGCTGTCATAGCGCAGTTGGTAGCGCGTCGGACTGTCAATCTGGAGGTCCCGGATTCGGCGGCACTCATCCTTTCCGACTATTAATCTCCCATCAATGGGTCGATAATTGTAGACCTATGTGGGATAGCAGCTGGAGGCTAGGAAAGGATGTGATGGCGGTACTGGTGAGAGAAATACCAGAATCCAGTGTTAGGTGCTCTAGCCGCCGCGATATAACCGAAAGATTGTTGAAATCGGCGTAAAACTCCATTCAAACAGACATCTATTATAATTCCTGTATTCTGGGAGAATGAAAAATTTGTTTCATAATCACCCCACCCATCCCGGCCCCTTGTGTTAAACTTCGGAACTATTAAATATACATTTACTTGCTCACACGCTAGTTCCATACAAACTACCCCAAACTGGTATTTTGGAGGTATTTTATGATGAAGAGTATAAAATCAAAGGGCCGAAAGCACTGGTAGTTCTTGTTGTTCAGTTGTCAATCCTCCTTTGACAGTCAATTTCATAAACAACTCTGGTTTCAAAAGGCGGGCAGGGAGTGTAGACTAAGATTAGGCTGCACGTGTGTACAGTCAGGTCTTTGTCTATACCTCCTGCTAAAAACCGATATATTCCGGGTTCAGCATGACAGGGGTTAATTGGGTATATATAACAAAAAAAAAACTCATTGCACTTCTGTGTAAATCCTCCTTGATGCTTTGCAGCTTCATCAGTAGTCAGGCTGCTAGAATTTTCTTAAAGAGAACTAAATCTTTCCAAATTTGGACAAGTATGTTAGTTAAGACCATTGTCTCTAGAAGAAGGTTTTTGTTAAGCGCTAGCCAAAACATGAGCCTGGATTAAAGAGACGCATATGAGGATGTTATACATTCTAGGTCCTATCATAAACGACTGAGGCCAGTCTACTTTATATACGACCAGAAAAAGATGTCTAAGAAATTGTGACCAAGAAAATGTTCTAAGATAGTAAGAAAACGTGGCGATTTCAGAAACTCATATCTGTGATATTACACCTATACAGAAAACATTAATGTTTCTCTAATACGGATGACCTCAACTGAATTATCATTATCATTGACACCATTATCTTCTATTTTGTTACAGAGTTACAAACCTTTACCGGATAGATACGAGTTTACTAAGACTAACAACATATGAGGCACGCGGACAAAAATTCGACTATACGGTTTTATATAATGGTAGTGTTTGATGACGTCCTATTGCTTCCAAAATGACGTCATAATGATACTTACCGTCATCAGGTTTATTTAAGAGATGAAGAGAATATTTTTTGTTTTCATGGAGGTATGAACCGAAAAAACTAATCACACTGTATGAATACGCGAAGCGGATTCATACATTGTGTGATTAGGTTTTTTGGTTCATACCTCCATGAAAACAAAAAATATTCTCTTCATTTCTTATAATTTAATAGCATTGAGCGAAAAATGCAACAACTTCACAAATTTTGATACTTTTTTTGTATGGAACTATTTTGTGCGGAAGCATATAAAATGGCTATGTGCTCAAAACTTTGTTCATGGAGGTTTAAATTAAATTTTTCTACCAATCAGATCGCTCATTTTTGATAGACGAAACTAAAATTAAATTATTTAAACATGAGCATCGCCTACGGATACCTACGCTCGGCTGTTGGGTGATGGATAGTGGACAAGATGCATGTAGAGTTAGCCCCCCCCCCCCCCCTTATAGTATAGGTTGCTTTTTTTGATAATGAACAAGTGTGCCAAGTTTCAAGTGAATGCCTTTATTAGAACCAGAGATATCACAAAATGTCAAAGTTTTCGCACATCGACGACGACAACAACGACCACGACGACGACACCAAGGCTATCACAATACCTCGGCTAAATATCGAGCTAAAAATGAAGAACATAAAATATACTAATATTATTATTATGAGGTATCAATCTCTCGAAATTTACAAATATTTCTTAGCAACAAGTGTCGAATACAAGTTGTAGTTATGACGTTTAAGGCACCGAACTACAAATATGCTTAACATTGATTTAGGAGTTCAAAGCTGCCTTCCGGTCTAAATGAATGTTGAAATTGATCTATTAATTTTTATCGCTATCGGCGATTCGTCAATTGTTTAGAACAGCGTAAAACCCAATCCAATCAATATGTATAGTTCCATTTTCGACTATCGTATCACAAAAATATTGAAGGTCTTTTGCTAAAAAAATATTCGATTTGACATGCCTCATATTGAACTGTTGTCGGATTCTATTCATTAAATCTAGAATGAAATTTGCTTAATTTGTTTGCATTGCACTCACATTACCCTATATTCATTGATTTGGATTTCTTAGAGATAAAATAGAAATTTTGCGGCTTACATAAATTGTGCATTGAAAAGCAAATCCACCTATCGAGTAACAATTATTGCTCAAACTTGTTGACGTGACATGAGATTTAACCACGAATACGCAATGAATTTACTTTCCGACATTTGTCTCCCACCAATGGGTGGGTAATCGTAAACATAAGTGGGAAAGCAGCTGGAGGCTAGGAAAGGATGTAGTTGTTGTACTGGTGTGAGAAATACCACGAATCCATTGTTAGGTGCTCCAGCCACTACAATATGACTAAAACACTGTTGAAGGAGGCGTTAAACCCTATTCAATCAATCAACGTAATGAATTTAACCCATTCACACACTATCCCTCCTTTTTACACGTCTAAAGAAAAAGGCTTCGGAAAACATTGTGGAAAATGAATAAATTGCTTGTATCATGCAATTTCTTCATTATCCACAATGTTTTCTATTGAAAAAAGATGAAAAATTTTAGAATTCGAAGAATTTTTTGGAAATTGTCGACTGCAGCTTCTTTCAATTTGGACACGGCCAAAATTTTGTTGTGTTGGAATGGGTTAAATGAACACTTTCTTTGACAGAACAATTAATTCTTTCACGTGATTCAGTTTTTGATAAAGCGATTGACTAATCGCGGCTGTCAATAAAAGAAAAAAATCTACTAATCAAACGATTCATTTAGATAGAGAGTGAAGTTTCAACTCCGACATTGGCCGCCATTTATGTGAAGCATTTTTATTAGTTTGGCAACTTAAACGTCGTAACTACAGCTTCTTCATGGTGTAGTTAAGACGTTTAGGTCGCCAACAAACCATTCGACTAATTTGGTACATGCTATTTGTCACAAAATTTACAAAATCACGCCGCTTAGAATGGAAGCGGAAATTTAGCGGGGCCAACGGAGTAGGTCATCGGGTCCAGTGATTGTTCAATTCCCTTGTGGAGAATCAGATGAGTACCGATAACATTAAGATTTAAAATATAGATACGGATTCACCCTTGCCATGCTGATCCCGGAAAATATTTGTTTTAAAAGAAGGTATAAACAATGAGCAGCCAGTACAAGTGCATAGCTGAAGTCTGATTTTAGTCTACACCTCCTGTTTATTCATCTTCTTTATCTTTTTAACCCTTTCCTGTTCAACCCCTGGTTTTTACGTCCCTGTGAGTTTATACTTGAGAAAAAATTGTGGGAAAAGAAGAAATTGCTTGTTACAAGCAATTTCTTCTTTTCTCACAATATTTTCTACCCTGTAGGTTGATTACTTTTCAAATTGCACGCACTTTTATTTGTCGTCTGCAACTTCTTTCAAATTTGACTGGTCTAAAATTTTGAAAAACAGGAAAGGGTTAAAGATATGTTGACAAAGTGCTTCAGCCCTTGATCATAATGCAATTTCGAGAAGGATTTCAGAGCTACGTGTAAGGGGGCGTTATTCGTATTTTAGATTAACTGCCACAAATTCTATGTTGTAGGTACTCATCTGCATCGTCTCATCGAGCCGATTAAAATGAGTACCCACAATATAAGGTTTCGTTAAAACGTAAGAATTTTAGAACGGTGTTACCCCCTTATTATCTAGACCTCTGGATTTTATTCATCCTAACAAGGGTAAAGATTTTTCACTGAGATCTAAAATTGTGTTCATGCCAAAACTACGTCACGAGTGTTTAAGTTGTCTAAACTGATCGAGCTGAAAAAAGATGATAAATCGTTTAAATGTATTTTTAATAGGTTGTAAAAATATTCAATTGAGGAAATGTATTCAAAGTTAAAAATCTTGCAAAATTCAATTCGTTCTTTGAAAACGGATTACATATGATGTATTTTTTTATTCAAAAGTTTTCGAGCTTTAATCCATTAGCAGACGACAAAACTTAAAGACTGGTTTCAATTCAAATATATCGAAGACGACAATCTGTAGTTAAATAATGAATTATCATAAATTACAAACACACAAAAACATAGTGGTAAATGAAGCAATTGATTAGTAATTTCGATGCTATTTAACGAATTGCTTCTGTCAACTAAATAAACAATCAACCAATCAAATCAAACAATTAAACCGATGGTTAACTTTTGATGTACTCCAACATTGGCCGACATTTATGTGAAGCAGTTTTGTTGGTTTTGAGACTTAAACGCCGTAAATACAGCTTAAAAAATGTAGTTACGACGTTTAGGTCATCAACCAACCATTTAGCTTTTTCGTTTACATGTTAATGACCACAAATTTCGCAAAATGACGCAATTACATATCTAAGTGGAGCTTCCAGTCGGAGCTCGATTTCTGGTAACAAAAAATGTCTTTATTTACAACAACGTTTCATTTTTTTTTATTTTTGCGTTAACTAATGACCACAAATTTCACAAAATGACACAGTTTGATATCGAAGTGGAATTTCCAGTCGGAGCTGAGTGGGCGTGGTCAGCGATCCGTCAATTGCTTGTAACAAGCGATGTCTTTATTTACAACAATGTTTTCATTTTTTCTTCCGGGTGTCAAACAGCGCGATTGTGTGGGAATGGGTTTAAAATAGGTGAATCCATGCCTTTGTGAATACATTGTATAACTCTTGTTTGAGTGAAATAACTTTAACCGGCCTAATCTAATGAGGTCGGACCGACCTTAATGAATACATCGCGGGTCGTAGCTGATTATTTCCTCGAGGGATAAGCTTCACAACTCATCAGCGAACCGATGAAGCGATAAGGGACATTGAATACTCACGCAATCGTGACACGTCGCGTGTAAAGGGACTCTGTAGCATAGCGAAGGGTTATATGGTTTTAACCCTGGGTTACCAGAAGACAATTTTTAGACTTGTCCCTATTGAAGGAAGTTGCAAAAGGCATTACAAAGTGTACAAAAAATTCGGAAATAAGTGTCAAATAAGGTAAAAAAAAAAAAACGTTGTGAGAAAGGGAGAAATTGCTTGTTAAAATTTCCATATCCACATTTCTTCTGGGAGTCTACAATTGCATTTGTGTTGCGAATATGTTAATTTGTGACTTTTTTCGAACTTCCCTGGTGGATCCTTTACGAATGAGGAGTCACATTAAAAAGAACAAACTGTCAAGATCTAAATGGTAACCCATTTTGTTGATCATCGTTTGATGAGCAAGAGTTTTTTCTTTCTTGCTTTTCGGTGGGTTATTGATATTCCTTGATGGACTATCACATGATAATTTCACCGAAAACCAACGAAATTATCAAAATGGTACATTCACTGTCAAGGTAGATTTAGCCCGGCTTTCCTTCATTTCGCACAACTGAACGCCATCTTATCGGAACCAGAGTCGTGATGACGTCATCACGTTGTCATGGAGGCCAAGTTCAAAATGGCCCGCTTTGAGAGATACTTTAAAAAAAGATAATGTTTTGTGTCTTTGTGTATTAAAGGAAATAGAATTTTAAGTCTTGTTTGTTTTTCGTGTTACATCCATTTTGAGGAACAACGAAAGCTATTTTTTCGCCAGTTGCTCGACCTATAAAACATTTTTATACCGATCTGAATTTCTCCACGGAATCAATTAAAGGGTTATTTAATTATCATAGATATGTAATCCAGTTGAAAATATAGCTTCTGAATAGAAAATTTTCAAAGCTATCATTATATACTCTATGGGAGTATCATAAATGCTCTTAAATTCAATCGGTCAAAATATCTTGAAAGAATCGGGTTTAGTGTCAGGTCTATGAAATTTCTATGAAGTCTCTCAAGATTTCTACAGAGAGGGTTTACAAACGGGCGGACATACTGTCATGACAATTGCCTGCTGGCCGTTCGGATAGTAGAACTAAAATTAAGAATATTCGTAATGAAAGGGTTGTTAATTGTTGGATAAAATGGGAAAGTGGAAGTGTTTCAAAACAGATCCGTTGGAAGCAGTCTTTGACTTGATAACATATCAAAATTAGGGGGAGGGCGCGAAATTAGGAATCGGAATGTTTTCGAAGTGGGCCTATGGTCTTGCAATATGAGTGCAAAGGAGGGTAAAAGGGTTGGCTATAGTGAGAAGTTGACTTTATAATTATTTTTTTAAGAAGCCTCATTTTTCAGAATAAAGTTGTAGACATACCTTGATCAAAACCTCAAATGAAATATAAAAACGACCACATTTATCTCACCAGGCCATTAAATCTATTATTTTAACCCTTACCTGTACAAAACCCGGGATCTTACGTCACTGTGAATTTATACATGAGAAAACATTGTGAAAAAAGAAGAAATTGCTTGTAATAAGCAATTTCTTCATTACCACAATATTTTCTACCACATAGGATGGTTTCATTCCAAATTGCATTTAATTTTCATTGTCATCTGAAACCTCAATTAATTTGGACCAGTCTTAAATTTCAAACAAGATGATAACGATTGTTCTAAATCGCTCACCTGAGGCATCTTCAAATTAAAGTACTTTTTGTATAAAAAAGGCACAGCTTTAGCAAAATAAGTTAAACAAATATAAGATTTTGGGCAAAACACGAAACTATGGAGTAATAATATAGAATAAATATGTATAACAGTGGCTTTATAGTTTAAGCCAATACCAAACTATCCCTCATTTTGATGCCTCCAGGAAAATAGGTTTTAGAATAAATTGTGAGAAATGGAGAACTTACTAGTTACAAGCAATTTCTCCATTTCTCACAAAGATTTCTACCCTAAAAATTCCCTGTATTCAAATTTCAATCAACTTTAAATACTATCTACAAGTGTTAAGAGGAGAATAATTTTGGTTTGCTCTAATTGAGACTGTTTAATATGGTCAAATTGAGCATTTTTACGAGCTTTGGACACCCAGGGAAGGGGTGCTTTTTGCCCTACAGGCTTAATTTTATGAAAATTGATAGATAACAGCCAGGCTTTGCTACCAAATAAAAAGGCCCTCGGCCTTAAAGTGAAGAATTTTTTCTTGCGTTTTTCCCTATCTTAGACCCTCAGTGCAGGGCCGTTTTTGACCACAGGAGCATAAGTTTAAGTGATATAGTAAAAACCATCTAGTTATGCTACATATGAATGTCCCAGACCTAATACTTTACGAGGAGAAGTCTTTCGAACTTGCTTTAATCAAACATTTTTCCAAACTTTGGACCTCAGGGGCGGGGCCATTTTTGACCCCAGAGATTAATTTCTTAAAAACTTGGTAGAGAACCATTTGATTAAGCTACATATGAAATATTAAAGCCTTTTGTAAAGCTTCACCCAAGAAACATCTTTGCAAAGTTTCGTCTTGATTGGCCCACTGGTTTTGAGGCAGAAGATTTTTAAACAAGAGGACCATGATGGTCCTAAATCGCTCACCTGAGGCATCTGCAAATTACAGTCCTTTTTTGTATAAAAAGACTTAACTTGAGCAAAATAAATAAAACACATATAAGATTTCGGGCTTTGTACAAACAATCCAGTAATGCTTTCCAAAAAAATCAATGCCTTTCGCTTTAGTGTTTAATCCATTACCAAACTATCCCACAATTTGTCACCCTCAGGAAAAAAAGCTTTAAAAAAGCATAGTGAGAAAGGGAGTGACAAGCTATTTCTCCATTTCTATTAAAGAATTCTTTCAATACGTTTTACGCAATTTTTGACCCCAGGAGCAGAGACGTTTTTTATCCTAAGAGCATTTTTTCCTATAACATAGGACAAAATTATTTAGTCATGCTATTTAGTCATGCTACCAAATATGAATGCACTTCACCATATATTTCAGAAGAAGAAGTCTTTCAAAGTTGCTCTAATTGGGTGTTTTCCAAAATTTTTGACCTCTGGGGCAGTGCAATGTTTTGTCCCAGGGCTAAGATTTTAGCTAACATGGTAAAAAACCATCTGTTTATGCTATATACCAAATATGAATGCCTAAGACTTTGTAGATTGGGAGGAGAAGACTGTTGAACATGGTCTAATTGAGCATTTTTACGAACTTTGGACACCCAGGGAAAGGGCAGCCTACAGGCATAATTTTAATCAAAATTGATAGATAACAGTCAGGCTATGCTATACTCAAAATATAAATGCCCTCCGCATTAAAATGAAGATTTTTTTTTAACATAATTTTACTTTTTCCCAATTTTTGGACCTCTAGTGCAGGGCCGTTTTTGACCCTGGGCGGACAACTTTAAGTGATAAAGTACAAAACCATCTAGTTATGCTACATACCAAATATGAATATCCTAGACCTTATAGTTTAAGAGGAGAAGCCTTTTGAAATTGCTCTTATTAAGAATTTTTCCAAACTTCGGACCTCAGGGGCGGGGCTTTTTTTGACCCAAGAGATAAAATATTTAAAAACTTGGTAGAGAACCATATGATTAAGCTCTTTACAAAGTATAAAGGCCTTTGGCCTTGTAGTCTATGAAAAAAACAACATAAAAGATTTACTAAAATTTCCAATTTTCATATGCTGCGGTTACAACATTTTTTCACGGAATTAAATTCTTTTAACAACTTTTGAAGAGCTTCACCCAACGAACATCCCTGCAAAGTTTCAGTTTGATTGGCCTACTGGTTTAGGAGGAGAAGATTTTTAAAGATATTTGAAGAATTACTAAACATTCCCATTTTCAAATGCCGCGGCAACCTGAGTTTTTGACGGAATTGAATTCTTTTAACAACTTTTGAAGAGCTTCACCCAATGAACATCCCTGCAAAGTTTCAGCTTGATTGGCCTACTGGTTTAGGAGGAGAAGATTTTTAAAGATATTTAAAGAATTACTAGAGATTCCCATTTTCATATGCCGCGGCAACCAGAGTTTTTGACGAAATTAAATTCTTTTAACAACTTTTGAAGAGCTTCACCCAAGGAACATCCCTGCAAAAATTCAGCTTGATTGGCCTTCTGGTTTAGCAGGAGAGGATTTTTAAAGATATTTAAAGAATTACTAAAGATTCCCATTTTTAAATGCCGTGGCAACCAGAGTTTTTGACGGAATTAAATTCTTTTAACAACTTTTGAAGAACTTCACCCAAGGAACATCCCTGCAAAGTTTCAGCTTGATTGGCCCACTAGTTTAGGAGGAGAAGATTTTTAAAGAAATTGTGGACGGACGGACAGACGGACAGACGGACAGACGGACGGACGGACGACGGACAACGACCGATCACAATAGCTCACCTCGCACTTTGTGCTCAGGTGATCTAAAACAATTGTGGACGGACGGACAGACGACGAACGATGGACATTTAGCGATCACACATCGCACTTTGTGCTCTGGTGAGCTAAAAACGGAAAAGGGTTAAGGAACGAACATATTTTTTTGTGAGATGATATTTACGATATGGCAGGATATCCAATTTATTACTACTTGCGGTCTTACCCATTCCCTAACGTCAACATTTTAGACAGGTCCAAATTTAAAGAAGTTATCTGCAACATTTTCGGTTAATGAAAATTTCTTTCGGGGTAGAAAACATTATGGATAATGAAGAAATTGATTGTAACAAGCAATATCTTCATTTACCTCAATATTTTCCAACGTGGGATTTGTTTTCTGATGGGAGTCAAAAAGTGGGAATGTGTTGGTATTAAATGTCAGATCGCCCTACATTTTAACGTCTTACGATTTATTGGCAGTTTTTTTCCTTAATCCATTCTTCATATCTTCAATTAGTGTAAACATTGAGTAACTAAGGCACCCTTTAGGAGATATCGGACCTTTTGCGAAGAAGCGCAGAGTGCACAATCTGATCAGGGTCGAAACTTTTCGAATTTCGGGAGGTCCCTTTTCGAGAGACGGGGTTTTATATATGGAGATTTATGTTAAAATCGCCCTCAAAAGCTCATACCTCCATTATGTGAGGTTAACTGTTAAGTATTCAGTTTTCAACAATAAATATCCGGTTTTTTATCAACTTAGCTCGTTTATAAGCGATAAATTTACCCTTAAGAGAAAGCGTTAAAACGACATTTTACCATTGAACTTTTTTAATGCTAATTAAGGAAAAGCAGACCTATATGAAATGATGTTTTGGGGGCTTTAAGAGTCTAGATCGGGAATGCGAAAAAGTATCGAATCTTGTCAGCCTGTGCGTATCGCGTAGCCTGAATAAGGTCGATACTTTCCGCCCTTGGCTGATTTCTGAATACAACTGGTCACGCCCACCTCACCCCAATCATAGCATCACTCTTGAAATAACAACCTTGCTAACTTTTGTAAGATCCAGTTTTCGTTAAGTAATCAAATGGTTTATTGCTACGAAATATAACAAGTGCTTTTCTAGATCCAAACTTTGTTGTTATTTTTGGGGGTTTATATGTCTTGTTTTGCTTGTTTTTTTTTGGGGGGGGGGGTGGTTTTTTTTTTTTTTTGGTTTTGATCCATTTTTTGTGTGTCTTAATGGTTTCTGTTTTCTCGTGACGGATTATATATACCAAGGCCATCACGGTGGCTACAGCCGTTAGTTGGAGTTCAAGGAGAAATTTTAAATGGCAAAAGAAAATCGCCTTTTCCGGCTATACAGAATTGTTTGTCTAAATTGACGGATCGCTGACCCCGCCATTTACTCCGTTGGCCCCGCCCATTAACTCCAACAAATGTTCCACTTCGAGTTTTAGGAGCCAGTGGGCGTGGCCAAAGGAGTAAGTAGTAGAAGCCAGCTATTGTTCAATTGTCTGATTATCGTTACCCCCCGAAGACGCTTCGGAAAACATTGTTGAAGATGAAGAAATTGCTTGTAAAAGCAATTTCTTCATTATCCACAATGTTTGTCTATCCCATATTACAGTTTTTGAAAATTTCCTTAATTAAAATTTGCTGTCAAATACTTCTTTTGATTGGACCAGTATTAAACCTGAATGTGAGGTAGATGTAATAGATTAATGCACAAAAACATTAGCAACTTGTTTGTTTCGTATTTGTGAATAAGAACGATAGATTATTCTAAAATGTGAAAGAAAAAAAAATCAAATGGTTTTTCACATTTAGTCATGTCTTCCTGGAAAACAGATTAATTGACCAATCGCTGGCCACGCCCACTTATTTCCTTGGCCACGCCCACTAACTTCAACTGGAAGTCCCGCTTCGACGGCGTTATTTTTGCAAACACTATGATCAATAGCTCAAAAAAGTAGAATAGTTAGTGAGCTTAACCCATTCCCACACAGTAAAATTTTAGACTGGTCCAAATTGAAAGAAGTTGCAGACGACAATTTAAAGTTAATGAAATTCTAATTTTTCATCTTTCTGGGTAGAAAACATTGTGAAAAATGAAGAAATTGCTTGATTCCAGCAATTTCTTCATTTTACACAATGTTTTCTCAATTGTTTTCCTTGAGTGGCGTCCAAAAGCGACACTGTGTGGGAATGGATTAAATGAGCTGTAATAACGACGTTAAAGTCGTCAAACACCAAAAAAATCAGACAAAGGGCGGCCAATTTTTGAATTCCGGGCTGAATGAATAATTTGATTGGTCGATATATTCCTTGATCCACAGCCGCGATTGGTCAATTATCGTTATGGTATATCAGGACTTTAAGATGTTGTTTATATAAAAGTACAACCCATGAACAGAGTTTAACTCTCCTCAAGGTGTCTAATTTCAAGGACATATGTTTTATTTGAGATGCCTGAAAATGACATTCCTAAGGTAAATGATATATGTCAAACCTTTTCTTTCGAAACAGATATTTTATCCTAACCTTGGTTAACGTTAAAACATTCACTTTTCCCCTAATAAGTCTAAATCGATATATTGGGGTTTTTTTGCATTTCATAACAATGGCTCCAATCAGTTCACTTGTTTTGAAAGTTTTCGTGACGGACACTAGAAGACAAACACTCGACAAACGAAAATATACACCTTCATATACTATAGCTCGTTTTTAAGACCTCAATATTATGCTAAACACTTTGGAAAAAGAAAAAATACTCCTTTTCTCGAAATACTCTCTATACAAATTCCATGTTTTGTATTTAATTTTAGATGAAATCGGTATTAATTTATTTCAAGATCCTAATTTCATTTTCTTTTGTCTTTGTTTTTTCCCCTTTATTAATTGATTTCTATCTTTTTTTATTTTGTTGTTGTTGTTGTTGTTGTTGCTGTTGTTTGCGTCTCCTACTGAATTAAGGCAAGGCCCAACCATCTTCTTTTCCGGCCCCATCTTCATTGCATCTCCTTCATACGTAATCAGACAAAATATTTCCTAACAAATCAATAAATATCCGAGCGATATGTTGCCGGTGCTTTCGGCACTTTTATTTTTATCAGACACGTATGTATTGACCTAGCCATTCAATATCTACGACCCTAAATAACCATAAATCAAAAGAATAGTTGACGTGTACAGGGTCGATTGTACAATCACGTAATATGATCTGGGACATTCCTGCATAAAAAAAACTACCTGAGACAAAACGTTTTGTCCCTAAATAAGGTTTGGTTATTAGTCTAAAATAAGTAGGTCATAATCAAGTGACCACGTGTCAAACAAAAACAGACCATTTGGATAATGCAAACAGTATCTATTCTGCACAAGTGTTGGTGCTGGTTAGCCTGCAAAAGTATCGCTCCTAGTCAGACTGCGCAATGCGCGCAGGCCGACCAGGTTCGAAACTTTTTTTATTCGTCAGATTCACTGAATTAAGCTTTTTCATTCAACTTTACAATAAGTCCCTATCTAATTGACCTCTGCTTAAACATTTCCCCGATGGTCAGTACATATAACTACATACCAACCCTATTTGAAATGCCTGTGTCAAATGGCAAATTTAAATTGAAAGATCAAATATTGGCGGGATTGCGCGGTAGTAGATTAAACAGAATTCTGCCTACAAACACAAATGAGCGCGTGCGTGACATTTCCAACCATTACACATATGCGCTAAGTAAAGACTCAGATCAGCCTGTGCATCCGCACAGTCTGATCAGAATCTTCACTCTGCGCTCTGTAGATAGATACTGACCCAAAGCTTCTTTAAACATTCAGCGAATATTCTAATTGCCCCGAATGGCTGTCCAGGGTGCTCAATGTGTGCGAGTCGCGCACCTGCGAAATTGTTGGAAATGTCACGCACTGGCTCAAATGTAAAGTACATGTGATCCTTTATCCACAAAAATGCCGCCGTCATAGCGCAGTCGGTAGCGCGCAAGGCTCCTAATCTTCAACGATCGGATGTCGTGGGTTCGATCCCCGGCGGCGGCACATATTCTTTCCGACATTTGTCTCTAACCAATGGGTGGATAACCGTAAACCTAAGTGGGATAGCAACTGGAGGCTAGGAAAGGATGTAGTGGTAGTACTGTTGTGAGAAATACCAGGAATCCATTTTTAGGTGCTCCAGCCGCAGCGATATGACTGAAATACTGTTAAAAGCGGCGTTAAACCCCATTCAATCAATCAATTATCCACATAAAATCTCCCCACGTTAATGACGTTAATTTATGACGTTCCAAAATTCGAATATTTTGATGACGTTACAATCGTCTGATTATTCCTAATAGGGAAACAAATATTTCAAAAACATTGCGATTGATGAAGAAATTGCTTGACTCAAGCATTTTCTGCATTTTCGACAATGATTTCAAACCAAAAATATAGATTCTAAAAAATGTTACCAACAAAAAAATGTCGTCTGCTACGTGTTTAGATTTGGACCAGTCTAGAACTTTGTCGTCTGGTAATGGATTAATGGAGAAACCCAAATGTAACTTTGTCAGTTTTTAAGATTTTGATATTGTATTCATTTTAAGAATCAGAAAGATGAATTATTCTAAAATTCGAATAAATCGAATAATAAAAAAATAACAAACGTTTGTTATCTAATGTTACAATAAAATCATAGATTTTAAAAAGACTTCAGTAAAATTCGGGGCACTGAGGGTAAAGGTGACTTGATTATTCATCCGAAACAAGTCTTAGCTTGCTCGCAAAAAAAAAATATGTTTTTCTTGTTAATGAATTAAAGAACATATCATATAGCAAACTTATTTCCAATCGGTGACACTTTACTTTAACCCATTCCCACTTGTCAAAATTTTTGACTGGTCCAAATTGAAAGAAGATGCAGACGACAATTTCAAGTTGATGGATTTTTAATTTTTTTCACCATTTTGGATAGAAAACAATGTGGATAATGAAGAAATTGCTTGATTAAGCAATTTCTTCATTTTCTACAATGTTTTCCAAAGCGTTTTTCTTGAGAGGCGTAAAAAGGAGGGACTGAGTTGGAATGGGTTAAGATTTACAAAAGTGGATATGATAAAATTACCCTAATTGTTACTCGAAATTCAAAAATCAAACTGACTTGAATTTGAGTTTAACTCATGCGATGTTTTAAGAATTGATATATTGACTTTTCTTCTTTAGAAGGTTTTTTTGTTCTTTTGTTGTTGTTTTTGTTGTTGTTGTTTGGTGTTTTGGTTGTTTTGGTTTTCTGAGTGCAGTAACGAATTGGTCGATGCCAATAGCGTATAAAACCGAAACAATACAGAAAATTCTTTTCTCCGCCGAGTTCAATCAATAAGTACACTAAACCCATTCCAACACAATGACACTTTTTCTCACCCCTCAGTAAAAACAAATGGGGAAACATTGGGTTAAATGAAGGAATTGCTTACATCGAGCAATTTCTTTATTTTCCACAATGATTTCTACCCAGACAGTTGAAAAATCTAGAATTTCATTAACTTTAAAAAAAATTGTCGTCTGCAACTCCTTGAAATTTGAACCAGTCTATTTTTTTCATGGTCTGGTATTGTAAAAATGCCTACTTACGTCCAAAATTCATATGACGATGTTTTCAAATGGCTTGCATTAGCTTCCAACGATGTATTGTAGATTAACTCTGTACCATTCGTATGATTCAAATGAACATTCATTGTAGTTATATTGCTATATAAACCTGAAAGAGATTTTTAATTTTTGTCTCAATTTTATATCATTTGAATAGTGAGTGAATTATCGTAATTTTGATATGTATACGGGATTGTCCTTGGTATCATGTTTAACCCATTCCCACTCAGTGACGCTTTTAGACGCCCCCAAGGAAAAAAGCTTTAGAAAACATTGTGAACAAGAGGGCCGTTGGCCCTGGGGCGCTCACCTGAGATAAAGGCTCTTTTTCTTTCAACAGTCTAATTTCATGTTAAGGTTAGGATTATGAAACAAGTGGGCCAAAATTACATATAAAGACTATGAACCTGGGAATCCCAAAGTCTAAATTACAAATTCTAAGGCTTTAGTGCTGATTTGAAAGAAGTAAAGAACTTTTTCCATGGGTTATAATTTCAGAAATAAGAAAGAAGTCTGTGAACTGATGCTTCGTGCCTATACCCCCCCCCCCCCCCCCCTGGGTCCGCCCCTGGAGACCCGAGGATCATGATTTTAGCTATTTTGTAAGAGATCAATATACTGATGCTTCATGCAAAATATCAAGGCTTTACGCCTTCTGGGTCAGGAGGAAAAGATTCTTAAAGATTATTTTGAAATTTCACATTTGTTGCCATGGCAACCAGAGTTTTAAACGGATTTCAATTCTTTTAGCTATTTTTGAAGGGGACCACCTAAGCAACATTTCTGCCAATTTTGGTTCAAATCGGCCCAATGGTTTGGGAGGAGATGTCATTTAAAAAATCGTTCTTTATTTCTATATAAACCCCTACCCCTCGGGCTCCGCCCCTGGGGCCCGAGGATCATGATTTTAAATATTTTGAAAAAGGTCAATATACTGATGCTTCATGCAAAATATCAAAGCTCTATGTCTTCTGGGTCAGGAGGAGAAGATTTTTAAAGATTATTTTAGAATTTTACTTTTGTTGCCATAGCAACCAGAGTTTTTAACGGATTTCAATTCTTTTAGCCATTTTTGATGGGGACCATCTAATGAACATTTCTGCCAAATTTGGTTCAAATTGGCCAAATGGTTTGGGAGGAGATGTCGTTTAAAGAAATTGTTGACGGACAACGCACGACGCACGACGGACGCCGGACGGACGCCGGACAAAAGGGGACAGCAATTTCTTCATTTTCCACAATTTTTTCTACACAGAAAGTTGAATAAATCCAAAATTTCATAAACTTAAAGTTGTCGTCTGCAACGTCTTTCAACTTGGGCCAGTCTAAAATTGTGCCGTCTGATAATGGGATATTAACGTGAGACGTTCATATACTGCAAATACTTAGTATCTATGTGGTTCGGTTTAGGATAATTAAATATATGTAACCCCAAAATTAATGAAGAGTTTTTCCCTTATTTGGCTATTCAGTATTTGTTGTTGTTGTTGTTTGTTATCTATCACCATTTAAGTTTTATTTTCATTATTGATGTTGGCAGCGTCATCGTCGTTGTTGTTGTATAATTGTTGTTGTTGTTGTTTCCAAAACACATGTAATGAAAAGGGACACTCTCGAAATTCGAAACAAGTGTAGATATTCATACACAAAATCCGAAGGGGACGGATTATTCATAACCCATTGCCAAACGACAAATTTTCAGACTGGTCCAAATTCGAAAAAGTTGCAGACGATATTTTATGGGAAATGGAATTTCATAAATATTTGTTGCTTAGGGTAGAAAACATTGTGGATAATGAAGATGGGCTTTATTCAATCAATTCCTTCATTATCCACAACGTTTTCTACAATATTTTCTTGGTGGGCGTAAAAAGGAGGCATTGTGTGGGAATGGATTAAACAAGTGTTTTGACAAGGTTCTCGACGAAACCATTTTCAAGCACATGTGAAATTCAAGCCGGTTTGGTCAAGAATAGGTGTTAAGTTTATCAAAAACGAACCCCCCACACAAAAAACGCCTACTTCTCTTACCTACGCAATCTGGAGTATTCCATTCATTATTGCAGGTGGTCCAAGGCAAGACGGTGAAAAAAGATGCATAGATATAGTAGTAGATATAGGCACTTATAAACATCAGATACCAGACTACAGTCAGGGACATAAACACCTGTAGAAACCCGATACCTGAAGATATAAAATATAGACATCAACACGTACTACACTACAGTCAGGGACATAAACACTTGTAGAAAGCCGATACCTGTAGATATAAAATATAGACATCAACACTTACTACACTACAGTCTGGGGGAAACATCTGCAGAAACCCGACATCTGTAGATATAAAATACAGATATCAACACATACTACACTACGTTCAAAAATACCTGCAGCAACCCGACATCCGTAGATATAGAATATAGACATCGACACATACAACGCTACAGTCAGAGGCATAAACACCTGCAGAAACCCGATATCTGTAGATATGAAATATAGCCATCAACACATACTACAATACATTCAGGGACTTAAACACCCGCAGAAACCAAATACCTGTAGAAATTAATCAAAGGCTCCGGCAAAAACACTTAAGCCGTAAAAATGAATTATAGACATCACTAAATATTAGATTACAGTCAGGGACATAAACACCTGCAGAAACCCGATACCTGTAGAAATGATTTAAAGTCATCAATAAATTTAAGACTACAGTCAGGGATATGAAAACCTACTGAAACTCGATAACTGTAAATACATCAACAATTATCAAATAAAAGACAAATGTTCAAGTTTTAGTGAGTGATCAAAGGTCAACCTAGTCTTTACCTGTATAGACAAAAATGACATTTGATCACTAACTATAACTTGTAAATCTATACAGTCAGGTACAGAAACGCCTGCAGAAACTTGATAACTGTAAATATGAAAATAAAGAACGTTTAAAAAAAAAAATAAATAAATTCAAATACAAGATTACAGCCAGAGATATATACACCTGTAGAAACCCTATTTTTCTCAGTCAGAAGTTGAAATAAACATTTCGAAATGGTCCGAATTGACGGACCAAGTACCCCGCCCCCTGACCTCCGAGAACAAGTCCCACTAAGATATTTAACCCATTCCCAAACAAGCCTTCCGTTTTACGCCCCTCGAGAAAAAGTCTCTGAAAACTTTTTGGGCATAGAAGAAATTGCTTGTTTCAAGCAATTTCTTCTATGTCCACAAAGTTTTCTACCCCAAAATACAACAATTTTTAGAATTTATCAACTTTAAATTGAGGTCAGCATCTTCTTTCAATTTGGATCAGTCTAAAAATTTTCTCACGTGGGAATGGGTTACATGCACTATATGCCTATTTTCATGACAAGTAAAATATAACAAAAAGTTAAACGGTTTGTTGGTGACCTACACATTGAAAATATTAAATAAGCTGTGGTTACAAGGTTTAAGTCGCCGAATCAAAATAAATTTTTACTTACAGTCGACCAATGTCAAAGTGCAAAGTGCAAGGTCCATTTCCGATCCAAATGTATGATTTGACTGGTATATTGATATTTTCATTGACCATTATACCACCGAATTAACCCATTCCCAGACAATCACACTTTTTAACACCTTCAAGACAAAAAAACTTTGAAAAATATTGTGAAAAAATGAAGAAATAACTTGAAACAAGCATTTTCTTTGTTATCCTCAACGTTTTATACCAAAAAAGAAATATGATTATTAAAATTTCTCCAACAAAATATTGTCGTCTGCAACTTTTTTAAGTTTAGAGAGTCTGAAATGTTGTCGTCTGGTAATGGGTTAAGTGCAGCAATATTAGCGAAAACCAAGAGTATGTTTCGAAGTTCGTTTCAGTGCGTTATAACTGCACCTAAAATATTTCCGGACAGAAGGGCGTTTAAAACTATAAACGCGTACAACACGTAATGCACTAATGCAAGTAATTACATGTACTCTCTTTTTAAAACAAGCTTTCGAATAGGCTAGATTTCTGACGAATGTTGAAAAACAAGATTATTATGAACAATTTCAACGGTAAATAATTTAAATTTTAGTTTTGTCTAACAAAAACGAGCGTTCTGATTGGTCAAAAAAGTAATTCATAACTCCATGAATAAAATTTTGAGCACGCAGCGATTTTTGATGCTTCCGCATAAAATAGTCCCACACAGAAAGGTATGAAAATTTGTTAAACATTTGCTTTTTTCGCCCGATGCTATTAAATAATAACAAATGAAGATAATATTTTTTTGTTTTCACGGAGGTATGAACCGAAAAACCTCATCATACACTGTATGAATCCGCTTCGCGTATTCATACAGTGTGATGAGGTTTTTCGGTTCATACCTCAACGAAAACAAAAAAATATTCTCTTCATCTCTGAATTGAAGGATAGCCGGGGTCAATACAAGATCAATTGACCAATCAAACAACTCATTTAGACCGGAATTGAATATTGACCTCTGATATGTGATGCATTTTCGTGGTTTAGCGACCTTAATTTCGTACCGTTTTTTAACCCTTTCCTGTTTTGCAATATTTAGACCCATCGAAATTCAAAGGTTTTGCAGATGAAAATTTAAAGTTGATTCTATTCGAAAAATATCCTTTCAGTAGGGTAGAAAGTATTGTGGAAAAAGAAGAAATTGCTTGTGACAAGCAATTTCTTCTTTTTCCACAATTTTTCTCGATCATATAAATCACAGGGACGTAAAAACCAGGGATTAACCAGGAAAGGGTTAAAGGTCAAAAACCAATAATCTGCTCTTGGTTTCATGTTTTGCACACATATTTGTGCGCGTCCTAACTATAGATTGCATAACCATAAGTGTCAGAGATGGAAATTTGCAGCCTGGATTGGATTTTCGATTGACAGCAGCGAGTCATCATTTGACTGGTCCCCGGCCACGCCCATTGAGCTCCAACCCGGCAGTTATTTTGTAAATTACTTGACCAGGGACGTTAATTAAAGGAGAATCGTTTGTTGGTCACCTAATCGTTGTAACTAAAGCTTATTTTTATCGGTCACATAAACTGTAAGACATGAAGAGATATTTTTGTTTTCACTAAGGTATGGAAATAAATAACTAACCGACGGTGCGCGAGCAAAAGATCGTAACTACAGTTTTATTAAAGCTGTAGTTACAACCTTTTGCTCGCGCACCGAGTTATGATATTGGATGAACCCGAGTTGCGGTTTCAAACTTATTCTATATTGCCATTTTCACAAAAACAAAACAAAAAAAGTTCGTCTCTTGAATAAAATATTATTATCTTATCACAAATTAAGTTACTTTTTTTTTATAACGGCTTAGTTTATGAATCAAAACATGTTTTTGCTTTCCAGGGAATTTAGAGCGTTAACCAAATCATAATAGGTCGTAAATCGATACATGTCGATAGCAATCAATCATTTTCTGTGACCTAATTTTTTATCACGTAAATCATTGAGATCGATTGCTGCTTTTGTTTGATCTGTCCTCGGGTGAATATAATCCATTTCGCATTTTATCTTGGCTATTAATTCAAAATACCCTTTAATTATAGCTTAAAAGTTGAATTCATGGAAACCAGTAAATAATAACCATAGGAAGACGAGCGGTTATTTAACCCAATCCCACACAATAATGCTTTTAGACCCCCCCCCCCAAACGAAAAAGGTTTTAACATTGTGGAAAATGAAGAAATTGCTTCTTACAAGCAATTTTATTTTTATCCACAATGTTTTCTACCCCAAAGGACTAATGAAGGCCCTATTTCCGGTGGTAAAAATGTCCCCTTATTCAACAGGGTTCTTCATGATGACTATACAAACATTTTCAGCAAGTTTGAGAAAAAATGAGCCAAAATTGTTTCCTGTAGAGTGGTAACAAGAAAATTATCAACA
Source organism: Fragum fragum (assembly GCA_946902895.1). Classification (NCBI taxonomy): domain Eukaryota; kingdom Metazoa; phylum Mollusca; class Bivalvia; order Cardiida; family Cardiidae; genus Fragum; species Fragum fragum. The sequence goes on from OX336368.1 coordinate 15,896,358, forward strand.
AACCCCCATTTTCTCTGGATATTGGTCAGAATGTCACATTATTCAATAGGATTCTTCATCTTAACTATAAAATAAATTGTTGACGACGGTCGCGGGATTTCAAGTATCAAAAAAGCTCACCATGAGCACGTCATATGCTCAGATGAGCTATAAATCCCGCAAAGCGGCATCAGACACTACATTTGTCGAATCGCGGATGTCAGTCAAAATATCGATAGACCAATCAAATTTTACATTTAGACCGGAAGTGAACTTCGAACTATGACTTTGGTCGACAATTGTGTGAAATGTGCTTGTTCGGTTCTGCACCTTATACGTCGTGACTACAGCCTATTCAATCAGTCACTACGAATTTTAGGGCGCCAACCAATCATATAATTTATTTGTTAAATGCTTAAAGCTACTAGCCATAAATTTTGCAAAATAACGCCGATTAATATCAATGTGGAAATTCCAGTCGAATGTTATAGGACAGGCCCATGGATCCCTCAATTAACCCATTCCCACACGATAAAAAATAAGACCAGTCAAAATTCAAAGAAGCTGCAGACGACAATTTAAAGCTTATGAAATTTAGGACTTTTTTACCTGTAGGGTAGAAAAATTGTGGATAATGAAGAAATTGCTTGTGACAAGCATTTTCTTAATTTCCACAATGTTTTCCAAAGCTCTCATGTTGAGGGGTGTTTAAAAGGGTTATTGTGTGGGAATGTGTTGAAACTGCAATAGTCAAAATGAGAGACACAAACAGCCTATCGTCGTTGTGGCACTAAAATATCGTAACTACAGCTTGATTATGAATATATTTACGAGGTTTTAGAACGACGTTGACGAAATCTTAATGTAGGACAAGAGAAAATAATATTTTGTCCTCATGATTTGTCTCAATTCATCCCACTTCCGAATCTATAAGGAAATTCGCGCCTGACAATGAATCATTATTTGTCGTTGGGCGACCGAAAGGTCGTAACTGTAGCTTGAAATATGTGTAGTTACGACACTGCGTTCGCTCACCGACGAGTTTACAGACTATACCATCGTATGTTATAATACTTGTCTATGAAAGTCACTTTGGTGCAGAACCCTTTCCTGTTTTTTTTTTTGTTTTTTTTTTGAAATTTTAGACTGGTCCAAATTGAAAAAAAAGTTGCAGACGCGCCGATAAAAGTTGGTGCAATGTGAAATGAAACCATCCTGTGTGGTAGAAAATATTGTGGGGAAAAAAGGAGTAATGCTTGTTACAAGCAATTTCTTCTTTTTCCAAAATGTTTTCCCAAGTATAAAATCGTAGCGACGTAAAATTCCGGGTTTGTACGGAAAAGGGTTAATGCACGTATCACAGTGTGAGAAAAAATCCTTTTCAAGGAGTAACATCTTGCTTTATTCATTTATCAGATGATTTGTGCGTGTGTTGTTTTACCTTTTATTGAACGCAACATTTGGAAAGAATACAAGAGACCCAGGATGGTCATTGATCGCTCGCCTGACTTCGCATCAACATATTATGATTAAGACAGAATCCTGCAATTTTTTATATATATACAGTCGCACCGATCTCACATATGTGTCACAAAATAGTGTATTGATCCTTTCCTGTTTTTTGAGACTGGTCCAAATTCACAGATGCTTCAAATGACAATGAAAATTGAATGCACTTAGTAATGGAATCACCCTATGTGGTAGAAAATATTGTTGAAAAAGAAGAAATTGCTTGTTAAAAGCAATTTCTTCTTTTTCCACAATATTTTCTCAAGTATAAAATCACAGCGACGTTAAGACCCGGGTTTGTACAGGAAAAGGGTTAAGCGACAATTCTCTTAATTAAACGACCTCATTTTGGATTCCCTTGATTGGTTACTTAATACAAGTTTACTTGTAATTCTAATAACCTAACAAATATTTTCCACAACCTAACAAATATTTTCCACAAATCTGAGACAGATTGCGCTATATTCGTGACCTGTAGAGTGGTAAAGGGGATTTGCCACTAGCCCTCCTTTCCCTGTCATAATGGTTGAAATGTTACGATATTCGTCAAGGTCTTTCCTCAACACTATTCAAACATTTACCGCGAGTTTAAGAAAGATTAGTTTAAAAAAGATTGACATGTATAACAGTTATAAGGAAACAGACATTAAGACAAAATTTCCCTTGATATTAGTCACATTTTTCAATAGGGCTGCTCATCATTATATATAAAAAAAGACTTTCAATAAGATTGGGGATGATTGAGCCAAATTTTGGCCTCTTGTGCAGTCAGGGAATTATCAGTTAGGCCCCTTATTCGTTGATATTGATCAGCGCGGATCAGTCGTAACTGCCTATATGTTTATAGGCAGTTACAACTGTTTCGCGTTGACCCATCGATATAATGATACTGTATTTTCACCACACACACTTTTTCTAGCTATTCCCACGCAATCCCGCATTTTACGCCTCAATAGAAGAAGGTTCAGGAAAACAATGAAAATTTGGACATTGCTTGTAACAATCAGTTTCTTCATTTTCCACATTGTTTTGTTCCTTGAGAGACAGAGATATTCAAAATCCTATCAACTTGAGATCATCGTCATTCAATTCTTTTAAATTTGGACCATTATAAAATTGCATTGTTTGATCGTCTTGGAATGGATTAAACACTCACCTTTAAGAAGCGGACAATATTGGAAGGCCTGTAGCGGACTTTTGCCGATAAACTGTCCAAGACAAACTTCGTAGTAATACAAAGGTCCGCCGGCTAGGATGAGCAGAGTAAAGAATGGGATCAAGAAGGCACCTCCACCATTTCGACTGGAAAAATAAAAGAAAATTGGAATATTATTTGTTAATACGTCAGCCCGATTAGTTCAGTTGATAATGCGTTAGACTTCAAACCTACAGATCGAGGGTGCGAGCCCTGGGCTGACCATATAAACTAACAAACTAATTGTCTTTCGAGGCCTCATGTGCCGGTGCTATCTATCAAGCACGTTAAAGAGCCAGGCGGAGCTCTCAGCAGTTTCGTTCTGTTTCCTTACACTATCCCCCGTAACAACTAACCGTCTTCTAAGGGCGTCGCTCATATGGGCATATGCTACGGTAGCGACGAAAAACAAACGGAAATACATATTTTTGGGTGTTTAACCCTTTACTTATTTACTTGTTTGTTTGTGGTTTTGTTGTTGTTGTTATTTCCAAAATTGTAGACTTGTCTAAATTCAAAGGGTACTAGACAAGATTGTAAGGTAAGTACAAATCAATATGTATCCATCCAATATGAAAGAAAATATTGTGAGGAAACAAGAAATTGCTTGTAACAACTGTGTTTACCACATTTTGATCGCCCACTTACATTATGTCCTTGGCCATTACGTGACGGGGGCATGAATATAACGATTGTATCGGAATGGAGTCAACTCCTTCTTCTAGTCATCTGTGGTTTTGTGTACTTCTCTTATAATTCGTAACAATTAGCGAAACAAACAACAAGTTTCTGTTATTTCTTCTATGACAAAGGTCAGTTATGCTACAACAATGAGCGAGGGTGCCTTCCAGTCTAGCCTAACGCAGTCATTCTAATAACGTTTAATTGCGAAAGATAGGCTACAAGGTCTTCTTGGAGTCCTCAACAATAAATCGTGACAGCTACGGAATGGCTCGTGAAGGACGACTCCATCGAACACTCGTCATGATAGTGATCACTTGATGTAACGATATAGTTAACCCTTTCCTGTACAAACCCGTGATTCTACGTCGCTTAGATTTTATGCGTGAGAAAACATTGTGGAAAAAGAAGAAATTGCTTGTAACAAGCAATTTCTCATTTTCCAACAATATTTTCTGCCACATAGGGTGGTTTCATTTCAACTTTTATCCAATTTTTCTTTGTTGTCTGCAACCTCTTTCAATTTGGACCAGTCTAAAATTTCAACAACAAAAGAGAAAGGGTAAAGAGAAAGGAATGATTTCGATGGAAGAATGATATACGTCTTATAAGATTGACGATTATGATCTTAATAGCATTACAATCGACCAATCGCAGCTGTCAATCGAACAAAATTCACCAATCAAATCGCACATACGTGTGACCAAGTTTTCAGGTTCTTACCTCAATGAAAATAAATCTCTTCGTTTTCTTTCGTTCATTATTATCAATGCAAACGTTTTAAAAGATATCAAATGATAATAATGGTAATAATACCAGTTTGCGATTTTTACATGTTGTCGTTGTTTCTTTGTCTGTTTTCGTTTTGTTCTATTTAGTTCGTTTAGGAACTACTTTGTGCTCAAGCCTACAAAATCGTTCCGTACACACATTTTTTCGAAAGAGGCATCAACCAATCGGAACGCAGGATGGATACAAATTACAAATAACTACAGCTTAACCTTATTAATTAAGATTTTCATTGCCTAAAAAAAATAATGAAAACAGTAGGAAGAAGATAATGCATCAGTCTTGTTTGTGATTGATATATTAGAAAGATGTTGTCTATAAGTATAAATTTTCGAATTTGTCCTCTTTTATAATGGCGTAAGCTATAGTTTTAGTATATTGAAAATCACCTTAAAATAATCGGGAACCTCCAGACGCTACCCAGTCCCACAGTGTATCCCATGATAGCTAGAAAAAATTCAACATTGTTCTTCCAAACTCCTCTTTCAGCTTGCTCTTGGTCCGGACAGGAAGTTGCGTCACTCGTTGTGGACTCGGTGTCATTGTCAACGTAATCACTTCGCAAAGCTATCTCTTCCGGTTTGACAGACTTCTGGTTTTCTTCGTCTTGTTTCCACATAGCTGATTATACACGTTTTATCTGTAACGAAAAAAGGGAATGTTTTCATGATCTCGGTAGCGAGTTTAGAATATCGGATGGAAAGGTAAGAAATAAGAACTAGCTGTAAATAACGTTTCAAATATTAATCCATGTCATGCTGAATAAATCCTGTTTCAGAACTAAATGAGAATCAAAGGACTGAAAGTACTAGTTGTAGGACAATATTTATTTTGAAAATTACATTTTTTAAACAACTCTGACTTCAAAGGTACAAGCAGGTGGTGTAGACTATGATCAGACTGCACATTACTTCCTACCCAGAAAATTGCATCAATTTCTTCATTTTCCATAAAGTTTCAAAAAAGCTTTTTTTCTAAGGGATGTCAAAAAGCGTAACGGTAACTGTATGGGAAATTGAAATGGGTTAAATATAATGGTTTTACAGAAATATGAACCGTCAGGCGAAAAGGGGACCACCAGGATGTTCCGTAAAATACTCGAGAGGTGGAATCCAGCACAGGTTAACCAGGAATTAACGCACAAAATTATTCTTTAATATTTTTCAAATCGAAGTCAGAGTAATCTTAATATCAGAAAGAAACAAGTTTTATAATCTTAGGCCCAGATACACAAAAAACTCCTTCAGCCCCTCTAAGTATTAGTTCTTTTTTCCACTTTGTACCTATCTTATTGACAGATCTCGTTTCGTTTATCCCATTTTCAAATGAAGCGCCACGAGTTTTGATATTAATCAAGATTTCTTTTCATATTCTTTTTGGCTTTTAAAAAACATCGTTTTGATAAATTAACTTCATGCAGTTCTCTAATTTGCCTTCCCTTTCAAAGCAATTCATTTCGTTAACCATGTTTTGCACCATGAGAGGCGCCGGGGGTTGGGTAGCTATTGTCGGTAGCTAAGAACATTTAAATATAGTTCAATGAAGACAATTTGAACTCGTACATGACATTGCCAATGGTTGCAAAAGTGCGTCAAATAAAGATTCAGATCAGCCTGCGCATCCGCGCAGTCTGATCTGAATCTTCATATTAAGCTCTATAGATAGCTATTGACTCAAGTGTTCTTTAGAAGAAGAATGCCACATGTATTTCTTTGAAATTCAGAATGCTCGATGTCAGCGCTTCACGCACTGGGAAATTGTTGAAAATATCACGCATATATTAATTTTAACCAATTACCAGACGACAAAATGTTAGACTGGTCTAAATTAAAAAAAAGTTGCATACACTTATATTCACATAACATGTAATAAGCTTCTCTTGTTAAACAGGGTGAGAGATAGAGAGAGAGACAGACAGACAGACAGACGGACAGACAGAGCTCTAGAGAGTGGGGAAGAGAGACGTGAAAATCGTGTGTGTGTTTTCTTTCTCTTTTTTAGTTGTTTATATGTTAATATGAAGGTCATATTATTGATATTTGTCTTAACATGTTATCTTCTATAAGGATATTATAATTATTATAATTTGAAGTTTGTTAAATTTTTTTTTTTTTTTTTTTTTTTTTTTTCACTTTCTGGGTAGAAAACCTTGTGGAAAATGAAGTGATTGCTTGTTGTAAGCAATTTCTTCATTTCCCACAATGTTTTCCCAAATGTTTTTCTTGGGGACGCAAAAAAGCGTCATTGTGTGGGAAAGAGTTTGAATACGCCAGGCGACAAGCCCTGAATTTGAAAAGCGTGATTTCTTCATCGATAACGATACACTATGGCCAGCAAATCCATGTATGACAGTTGGCTTTCCATAGCCACGACAATTTCCTGAGAGAGAAGTCAGGAGAGTGCACATGGGACTTTATCTAAGAGACTAGTTGACGTAAGTTTGCATAATCTTGTGGAGGAGTTAACAAGATGCATATCATTATTTAGTAACCTTGAACAAGCTACAGTTATGGCAGTTGTTTCGTTAGTTAACAAATTTATTCAAAGTTACATTACAGCTCCGCTCTCAAACAAAGGTTTGATTGTCCGAAAATATCTTTATTAAAAGTGTCCATTCTTAACACTCCTCATATTGATATTTGAGCTCTGGCATTATTACGACTTAACCCATTCCCACACAATCCCTCCTTTTTACCCCTCTCAGGAAATAAGCTTAGGAAAACATCGTGGAAAATGAAGAAATTACTTGTATCAAGCAATTTCTTCATTTTCCACCCTATTTTCTATCCCATTAGACAAAAAAAAATTAAAATTCCATTAACTTGAAATTGTCGTCTTTAACTTCTTTCAATTTGGATCAGTCTAGAATTTTGTTGAGTTGGAATAGGATAAGCATGGCAGTGGTTAGATTTAGTGGGTCGTTTAACCATTTTAACACCAAAGACAAGAACGTTGTTTTTATTATTATCATTATTTAAATCGGCTTCTTCATATTACTATTTCTATCATATGATAGCCTACGTTATCTTTTACGCTTAGATGACGTTACTTAATGACGTTTGAAAATTCAAATGTTTTAAGGACGTCACACTGCTCTGATTATTGCTACATTCCCAAGAATAAAAGCGATTCTTGGATGTGAAGAAATCGCTTGTTACGGTTTCTTAATTTTGTCGTCTGCTGCTTCTTTGAATTTCGACCACTCTAAAAATTCTGTCCGGTATTTGGTTATTGAACAAAAGTAGCAGTAACTCTGTAATAATTTTTTTCTTAAGTATTGACACTTATTTTTCATTTTGGGTTGGTTTTCCTGAATAAGGGATCTTCTATATTTCTGCGAGTGACGAATGAGTTGTGATTTTACTTTCTATAAAGTAATACTCAATTACTCATTTACAAAAAAGTAAACATGTCCCAATTCGTCCACCTTACTTAACGGAAGCACTTCCTTCCTGTCAACGGAAATCGAGTAACGGTTTAGTGGATAGACACATGAACTCCCCTTATATTTTCCCCCAAAATAAAATCAAAGTACCGAAAGTACTGTAAGCAGCAAAACATGGTTTTATTAAGTAATATTCTTTGCCTTCTTCGTCTTTTCTCGGGTAGAAAACATTGTGGACATTGGAGAAATTGCTTGTTAGAAGCAATTTCTTCATTGTCAACAATGTTTTCTAAAGCCTTTTCTTGAGATCCATAAAAAGCGGGGTTGAGTGGTAATGGGTCGTATAGCGCGCGTTTGAAGGAGTTCTTTACAATTTGAATAAAGTTAATTCATGTAACCAGTCATTTTGAACACAATATGCTCGAATGAGTTAAAATTAAATAGGAGATGAACTTGCAGGCAGAATTTTCAGCTTTTCTCAAATTTCACAAGAACAACGTTTTAGGCGTAGACATTCAATGAAATTAGTGGTTAAGCCTCCAGTGGCAGTTTGCACTCATTGATCTTTGAGAAGACCTCAAAATTTTGTCTGTTAACTTAAGCTATCAAAGCTGACGCTTTGCTAGCTAAAAAGGGAAGTGTTTTTTCCTTTACACCAGGTGCAATTTTTCCCGCGTAAATACGCCGTTTCATTTGAATAAAGCGCCTCTTTAATGTATTAATTATTTACGTCGCTTTGAACAACCTTTTAGTCGACCAATCACGGCTGTCGACGGCAAGAATCAATCGACCAAATCAAATCAATTATTTAGACCGGTAAAGAACTTTGAACTCGAACATTGACCGACATTTATGTGAAGCATTTTTGTTGATTTGGAAACTTATTCAAGCTGTAGTTACGACGTTAAGGTCGACATTAGCAATTTTCCCGGCGACGTCACATATTATTTCCGACATGTGTCTCTCACCAATGGATGGATAATCATTTTCCGAAGTGGGATAGCAGCTGGTGCGAGATATACCAGGAATCAATTGTTAAGTGCTCCAGCCACCGCGATATAAATTAAAAGTTGTTAAAAGCGACGTTAAACCCCACTCAAACAAACAAATCAAATTAAACACATTCTAAATTTTCGTCTGCAAAACCTTTAGATTAGGACAGGTCTAAAATTTTACGAAACAAGAAATGGTTAGATGCAAAGAAATTGCAGCAGACTGTAAATGGTTAACTCGCCTCGGATAAAATCAATGAGGTAAAAGAAGAAAGAGATTGATGTTGTTCCACTACACGAGAAATAAATGGAGATTGTATAGCTGCTGTATAGTTATATGGTTCGGGGGCAATATGATATCCTCCGCCATCATGAATAATTTTGTTCAAGGTTGAAGGTTCGAGGTTGTGGATTACGACGTTTGATCCCTAAATATATATTTATGAATGCGCCACGCAGAACGGGTTTCTTTTAACCCTTTACCAGGCGATGAAATCTAAAACTGGTCGAAATTCAAAGAGGTTTCAGACGACAAATGAAATTGTTTCCGAGGTGGAGGATTACAAAATTATATCTATTCTTGAATGCGCTACGCAGAACGGGACCCTTTCAATCAAATTCGACACAAACTCTCTTTAGCACCCCTTAAGAAAAAAGCTTTGGAAAACATTGTTGAAAATGAAGAAATTTCTTATGTCAAGCAATTTCTTCATTATCCACAATGTTTCCCCCCCCTCCTAAAAAAATTAAATAAATGAATAAAGATAAAATTATGTCAACATGAAATAGTCGTCTGCAACTTCTTCAAATTTGGAATACAAACAAAATATGAACCCTAAGGCGAATGGGGGACCTTCCCAGACAATCCGTACAAGTACTTGAAACAGAGATGATATCCAGCAGAGGTCAATCACAGTACTACCAGAGAAACGAGTTGGACGCGAGTTTTCTTACCCCTAATCATGCTAAATAATATCTCTTTTCAGAATTGCATTAAAATCAAAGGACTGGACGCACTGAAAGACTTTTGTGTGAGACAATTTTTCTTTCATTAAATAGGTTCGTAAACAACTCTGGCTTAAAACATCAACGGTATAGAATAAAGTCAGACTACACAACACCTAAAATATTCCGGCTTCAGTATTATACCGACTTAAGCATGACAGGGACAGAATTTATTCCATCGATTAACTATTCTTATTTTAAGGAAAAGAAAGATGTTTTTCAAATTCGTTTCTTATCAAATATCGTCTTCATATTTATCGTTATTATTTCTATATGATCCGTCACTCACGAAAAACTTGTCCATGTGACGTAGCATTATGATGACGTTGTCAATATGACGTAATTTTATGATGATGTCACACTTGTCTATTATTGCTACGTTCCTCAAGAAATATTGTAGAAAGGGAAGACATTGCTTGTAACACTCAATTTCTTTATTACCTATAAAATATTCTTCCGCTAATATTACAAATTTAAAGAAATTCGCCTACTTGAAATTGTCTTCTGCAACTGCGAACAGTGTCTTGTAATAGGCTAATGCACAAAAAACAGCAGCTGTTATTGTAAGTTTTAAGATATTGAATAGTGTTTTTACTTTAGTGAATCAAAAACGTTTTTTTTTTCTAAAATTTGAAAAAATCAAAAAATAAATGCTATTTAGGCAGGTTTTCCTGGATAAGATACCAGCTGTATTCCTACGAGTGTTGAATGTGTGTGATCATACTTTCTAAATAAGGAATGATTTATAGCTTATAACAATCAAGCAATTACAAATAAGTAAATAAGTCCCCTTAGGTCCACCTTACTTAACGGAAGTCCTCGCTTCCTGTCAACGGAAATCGAGAAATGGTTTAGCGTTTCTCTACCTGAATTCTTCTTATATTTCCCCTCATGCACCCATTCCCAGAAAAGCCTCTTTTTCCGCCCCCCCCCCCCACAAAAAAAGATATGAGATACATTGTTGAAAATGAAGAAATTGCTTGTATCAAGCAGTTTCTTCATTATCCACAACGTTTTCTATAAAAAAAAATCCACCAACTTGAAATTTTCGTCTTCAGCTTATTTGAATTTGAACCAGTCTAAAATTTCACTGTGTGGGAATGGGTCGAATGACAAAAAAATGGTGTGTAGGCTTTTGTTCTTTTTAAATCAGGTGTAATTTTGCACGTTTTAAATATAAGATATCATTTTGAATAAGCCCTTCCTAACGATTGGTTTTGGGCGGGTTATGCCCCTTTGAAAAATACGTAACCAATTCCCACACAATTACGCCTTTCGACGCCCTTTAAAGAAAAAACATTAGAACCATGTTGGTCCTAAATCAGTCACCTGAGGCATCCGCAAATTACAGTAGTTTTTTGTATAAAAAAAAGCACGGCTTAAGTCAAATAAATAAAACAACTATTAGATTTTGGACATATTAAAAAACTATCGAGTAATGATATACAATAGATATGAATGTCTATGGATTTAAAGTTTATTCCATTACCGAACTATCCCATATTTGACACCCTCAAGGAAAATAGGTTTCTAAAATCATTGTGAGAAAGGGAGAACTTAGAAGTTATAAGCAATTTCTCCATTTCTCACAACGTTACTACCCTAATAACTCCTTGTATTTGAATCAAACTTTAATTTAAAAGAAATTGTGGACGGGCGGGCAGACGTACGACGGAAAATGACTGATCACAATAGCTCAACTCGCACCCGGTGCTCAGGTGAGCTAAAAGGAGACTGATAGTGCACCCTTTCCAGAAAAAAAGATACAGAAACAAAGTGTGGCTGTATTTTTGACGGGATAGGGAACAAAACGATATCCTACGCCATGATGAATAGTTTCTATCAAGGTTCAAGGTACAAGGTTGAGAGTTACAGCTTTAAATCCCCCGAATGCGCCACCCAGAACGGGTTTCTTTAACCCTTTACCAGGCGACAAAATCTAAGACTTGTCCAAATTGAAATAGGTTGAAGATGACAAAAGAAACGGTGTGTAAACAGAATTATAACCGACTTATAGAAAATATTGTGTAAAAAGAAGAAATTTTACGAAATTGTTTTCCCTTGTATAAAATCTTGGAAATCCTATTAATCAGTGACTGTGCGGTAAAGGGTTAAAAGTAAATAACCTTGGATTCAAGGCCATACGAGTACAATTCAACCAGTGTTTATCCATATACATACCAAACAAACAAAACTTACGGACAGAACGTTAGTTTCATATAAAACTCATTTGGTACCGCGCTTGAAACGGCTTGTCGTTAAAGTCATTCAATATGCAACCTAAACGATGAAAATATTGAAAGTGTTTGTGAATAAAATTATGGTGGGGGTGTTGTTGTTGTTGTTACACTTCTCATTCCAAAAACAGCGTTGGTGGGTGGGGTGATAATCAATGAACTTACATTTCTGAAAGGCAAAACAGATTTTTTTTTGTCTTTGATTAACCATTACCCAGGATTGAACTTTCAAAATCAAGAATTGCAGCTTTTTAACCTTTCCTGGTTTTTGAAATTTTAGACTGGTCCAAATTGAAAGAGGATGCAGACGACAATGAAAATCGGATGCAATTCCAAATAAAACCATCCTATGTGGTAGAAAACACTGTGGGAAAAGGAGAAATTGCTTATTATAAGCAATTTCTCCTTTTTCCACAATGTTTTCTCAAGTATAAAATCACAGTGACGTAAAATCCAGGGTTTATCCAGGAAAGGGTTAAATGATCCCCAAAATTTGAAGTAAAAAAACATGAAGAGGAGGGTAAGTGTCTACTTTGTTTTCTTGCTTCTTGCGGGGCAAAATGACTGAGACTCCGAGCGACATTAGTTCTTTTGGTTGTTAACGTTTGGATCGCCGAGCTAGGAAGTGGTAGTACATTAGTGATGCAGATGAAATGGTGGATCCGAACGGAACCATTGAATTGACTGGCCAATCGATTTTTCATCGACGGCGGTGATTGGTTACTTAATTTATTTAACCCTTTCCTGTTTTTCAAAAGTTTAGACTTGTCCAAATTCAAAGGTTTTGCAGACGACAATTTAAAGTCGATTCTATTTGAAAAATAATCATTCAGTAGGGAAGAAAATATTGTGGAAAAAAGAAGAAATTGCTTGTCACAAGCAATTTCTTCTTTTTCCACAATGTTTTCTCATGTATAAAATCACAGGGACGTAAAATCCCGTACAGGAAAGGGTTAATTTGACCCCGGACTGGTTTTAGACAAGATTTCATTAAGAGTTAGCAAATAAATCTGTTGATAAATGTGTTTCTGTTTGTCGCTTAATATAGACAGTATGAAATTGGATAATCAATTAATTAGTTTTAACCATTTTTTTGCGACTTTTTTTGACAAATCTTATTAATAAAAAAAAAAAGGAAATTTCTTGTAGCAGATTTGGTAGATTTTATATAATTTATTATCATTATAATCATTATTATTTATTTATTCCATAATGATCACTACGTTTTGACGTAAATCTTAAAATTACAACTCATTCATTTCGGTCTACTCCAAAAAAATTCCGTACAAAAAGTCAATAAGCTTCACTTTGTCTCCAGGGTTTTAAACCAGTATTGACCTTTGCTTATTCCGTTAACTTTTTCAACTATTTGATTTCTATGAATTCCCGGATGGTTCCTTCGCTAGTGACGGATCGCATTTGTCGAAAAATTGAACTGTTCGCCATATACAGGTACACATAGCCTGGAAAACAGACTACTTTTAAACCATTACCAGACGACAAAACCTTGGACTGGTCCAAATTTAAAAGGAGTTGCAGACGACAACTTGAAGTTCATGATTTTTTTTAAAAAATTGTGTAAAATGAAGAAATTGCTTGTTACAAGCAATTTCTTCATTTTAAGAATGTTTTCCCAATTGTTTATCGAGAGGGTCGTCAAAAAGCGTGACAGTGTAGGTATGAGTTAAAGGGAAACAATTCTTTCAAAGATAGGACAAGGATCTAAATTAAGTCTCATATCTCCAAAAAAAGAGAAAAAATAATTCTGGTAAGAACCTGGTTTAAAGAATGGGGCTTCTTCTAAGCAAGACTAAATAGACATGTATAAGGGAATAAACCACTGCAGCCAGTCTGAGGTACATACATACTATACAGACGTATGAAAGCTATCTAGGTTAAACCACTTTAAACATGCGTGTGCACGTCGAATAGCTTACTTACATGAGTTGCTAACATCATCTCCATTGACCAAGATTTGTCTAAAGAGGTCATTGTGTTTAATTTATCACTGATAATTTCACTGGTATTTGTTTGAAATTAGCAAGCGATAGCCCACCGAGAAATATCAATAATTCACGGAGCATCATTTAATCCATTCCCACATAACAAAATTAAAGACTGGTCTAAATTGAAACGAGTTGCAGACAACAATTTAAAGCTAACGAAATTTCGGATTTTGTTTACTTTTGGGGTAGCAAACATTGTGAATAATGAAGAAATTGCTTGTAACAAGCATTTCTTCACTTTTCACAATGTTTTCCAAAGACTAAAAGCGTCACTGGGTGGGACTTGATTAATCCATTTCCAGACAATGACGCTTTTGGACGCCCCTAAAGATAAATAATTGGGAAAATATTATCTAAACATTATCTAAATTAAAGAAATTGCTTGTAACAAGCAGTTTCTTCATTTTACACAATGTTTTCTTCCGAGAAAGTTTGGAAAAAATCATAACCTTAAAATTGTCGTCTGCACCTCCTTTCGATTTGGTCCAGTCTAAAATTCTGTCGTCTGGTAATGAATTGAGAAATAGAGGGTAATCGTTTGTGTCAATGTAAGATCCTCTATTAAAAAAAAAGATACTTGAGAATTTGCTGATGTTTTTATTGCTGCTGGCGCTGCTGTTCCACTCGACACCTCCTTTTTACGTCCCTCAATAAAATAATAAAATGGCTTTAGAAAACACTGTTACAAGCAATTTCTTCATTATCCACAATGTTTTGTTGTTGGGTTTTTTTTCAATTTCAACAACTTTGACTGCAGCTTCCTTTAATTTGGACCGGTCTAAAATTTTGTTGTGTAGGAATGGGTTAAAAGTAAGTCGTTGAGGGACTCAGTTCATTCCTCACAATCGCACTACCGTGTTAACAACCCATTACCAGACGACAACCTCTTAGACTGGTCCAAATTGAAAGGAGTTGCACACGACAATTTAATGATAATGAAATTTTAGATCTTTTGCAACTCTGGTTCGAATTTTTTTGTAAAATGAAGAAATTGCGAAGCGGATTCCTACGCAGATGTGATTAGTTTTTTTGTTTCATACCTCCATGAAAACAAAAAATATTCTCTTCATTTTTTATAATTCAATGACATCAAGCAAATGTTTTACAACTTTTGATACATTTATATGGAACTATTTCGTGCTCAAGCATACAAAATAGTTGCGTGCTCAAAATTCTATTCGTAGAGATATGAATAATTAATATCGGACGACCAGATCGCTGATAGATGAAACTTACAATTAAATTATTCATGAAAGATTCTGACCAGTCAAATGGAAAAGTGAAGCAGTAGATTGCTATACAGTTTCTGGATTCCATTAAAAATTCAACCCGTTCTTGCACGTGATCTTCTTTCTGATCATACTCATGAAGCAATAAACTTTCGATAATTTGTTCAAAACATTTCGAACATAAAACACATGTTTAAAAAAATTCACAAACAGCAATAAACAAACATAACGTAAGATACCAGTCAACAACAGAAGTGTCCTTTTTGCACCGACCAGACAATACATCTGTGAAGGATTCCAGAAGGTATATACTGGTGTTTTTATCAGAAAATATGTGAGTGGTATTTCAAGTCGAAGATATACAAAATATTCATGCCAAACGAAAAATTATTTTTCGGTTCATTTAAGAAATCGTCAACAGTAAAATCGAGGCAAGTGTATAAAGTAACGTCCGTGCACATATTGTAATCTATACATAATAGGATGGATTTGATTCGATTGATTGAATGCGATTTCACGCCTTTTTAAACAGTGTTTCAATCATATCGCGGCGGCTGGAGCACCTAATCATAGATATCCGGAATTTCTCACATCAGTGCTACAACAACGGCACCCTTTGCGTTTGCCTCCAGCTGAATATCCAACTAAGGTTTTCGACTATCCACCCATTGACGTGAAACAAATAGAAAATATTACAACAGTGTCTTTTTCTATTTGTTGTTATCGTGTTCGAGAATCGTGTGTAGGTATTTTCTATTGGATGAGACCGAAGGTCGATCCAATATAAAATACCTACACACGTTAACAACAAATAGAAAAACACACTTTTGTAATATTCCTTTTATTATATACCTTTTAGGACATGACATTAAGAAATATTCTCTTAAATGATTAAGAGATAACAAACTTTCCGAAAAAACCTGAACGTCAATACACAAAAAAGTAGGCCTCGAAGAATACGGCATTTTGTTACACGCCGAATACGGAATTTTTTTCTGTCGAGTTGTATTAGATAGCCTGATTTTAGTCCATATCTTTCATAGGTATATGATAAATGTTGGAATGGGTCTTAAGCCAATCTCAATAATGATTTCAACTTTTAGACTTGAAATAGAAAATTCTTTATTTTCGTTACAATTGGACGCCACCTAATTGACCAATCGCGGTTTACAAACAAATAATCAATCGACCAATCAAATTGTTCGTTTAGACCTGAAGTCGACTGTAAACACAAACATTAGCCGACATTTTTTGGAATCATTTTTGTTGGTAAGAGACCTAAACGTTGTAACTACAGCTTATTCAAGCTGTAGTTACGACGTTTAGGTCGCCAACCAACTATATTTTACTTTTTTCTAGCTATACCTTTTACAAAATAACGCCGTTTGATATCGAAAAGGAATTTCTTGTCGGAGTCAGTGGGCGGGGCAAGCAGAATCAGCGGGCGGTACCACCGATCCGTCAATTCCCTACGCCTACATGTAACTGGATTTTACGCTCCCAGAAATTTTGGAAAATGAAACCTTTGAAGGGAATTTAAAGGAGAAATTTGTTTTCACGAGCAAGATTCTTTCTTTTTAGCTTTGATAAGTTAACAGATAAAATTTTGAGGTCATCTCAAAGTTCAACAAGTGCTAACTGCCACTGGAGGGTTAACCACTAAATTCGATAAATGGCTTCGCCATAAACAGTAGTTCTTATGTATCTAAGGAATATTGTAAACTCTGCAGCCTGCATTCCTAGGTATTTTTCGTTCACTTGAGCACATCGTGTTAAAGATGACTCTGATCAGTCTTCAAAGACGTTGCAGACGGCAATTCAAATTATTTATCTCTCTTCGTAGAAAATAATGGAACAATTAAGAAATTGCTTGTAACAAGCAATTTCCTTATTTCCCACATTGTTTTCCACTACTATTTTCATAAGGGGCGTGAAAAGGAGGGATTGTGTGGGAATGGGTTAACTCCTTGGTTACTTTAACCTCGTTTCTTTATCATTATAACGTTTGACAAAGAAGATAACTGAACAAAACAGTGCTTTGCTAACTTACTGTACTTTCAGTACTTTGATTTTGATTTTACCTTTAAAATGTTTTCTAGCCTTAAGGGTAATTAAGGGTAATTAATGATTCATCTATGCTGACTTGGCGTCAGTAAACACTAGTCTTAAACTGTGTCGTCTGTAGATGGGTTATAAAATATAAAGATATGCTATTGACAAGAAAGCTCTCTTACATTAGCCTCTGAACAGACGACTCAATTTAATCCATTCTCACACCATGACGTTTTTATACGACCATCAACAATAGAATATTTGGTAAAACGTTGTTAAACCGAGGCCCCGTGTGACGAGAACGTTAAAGAACCATGGTGGCGGGCTTTCAGCAGTTTACATTGTATCCTTGTACTTTACCCCCGTAACCACTAACCGTCTTGGGGGGGGGGGGGGGGGGGGGGGGGGCTCAGATAGGCACGTGCCACGGTAAATAGATTGAAATACTAGTAAGTTAACTCATTGCTAGACAATACGGCTTAGACCGGTTGTTTGCTATATTAGTTTAACGGCACCTTTAACAATATTGCAGTCATGTTGCGGCGGAAAATTGAGGACGGATCAGACGAAAATCTAAACGAAGTTACACGAAACTATTTCCCTTTGACATTATACTTAACAGAAGACAATGTTGGAAAAGAAAAAAGGGGTTTAGCAGGAAATGAATTCATTTCTCACACTATTTCCTAGATAAAATTATCTTATCATGTTTTGTTCGACATAGATTTGTTTGTTTGTTTGTTTGAATGGGGTTTTACGCCGCTTTCAACAATCTTTCAGTTATATCGCGGCGGCTGGAGCACCTAACAATGGAATACTGGTATTTCTCACACCAGTACTACCATTACATCCTTTCCTAGCCTCCAGCTGCTATCCCACATAGGTCTACGATTATCGACCAATTGGTGAGAGACAAATAGTCGAAAAGGATGAGTGCCGCATTGTACGAGATAGAGCTATAGGATAATCCAATCTGACTGACCGCGGCTATCATTTAACGAATAATCGACCAATTACCTAACTCATTTAGACCGGGGTAAATTTGAAGTCTGACATTGACCGATGTTCATTTCAAGTTTATTTATTTATTGGTTCGACGATTTAAACGTCGTAACTACAGCTTATTCAAGCTGTAGTTACGACGTTTAGGTCGCCGAACAACCCACTTTTTATGGTTGTTTTTTACTGGCCATAAATCTTGCAAACTAACACCGTTTAACTTTCTGTCGGAGCCTAGTGGGCGTGACGAGCGATCCTTCAATTCACGCTAAACTGGCTTCTAGATAAAACGAAATACAGACCAATACAAAAAAGGTTATAACATGAGCACTCAATTTTGGCAAACCATTGATTTACGATAACCTTACAAAAATGTACTATTCGATATCTAAACAGTCTTACTTGAGAGATTTTTCGCCAAGATGACAAAAATAGACATTTTTAGGGGGGGGGGGGTCGTCTCTTATTTTTTTCTTCTTTTTCCAGGGCCGTTAAAATAGATCAAAGGATTAGGATTAAACAACTGTAAAACGAGTGGGTACAACATTCAATAATGCGCTTTAAATGTGAAAACATAGGGAAGAAAATCATAATCCTTTATATTTCGGGTAGATGGATGGATGGATGGATGGTTGGATGGATGTATAAACTGATGGGTGGATGGATAACTTAATGGATGGATGGATGGATGGATGGATGGATGGATGGATGGATGGATGGATGGATGGATGGATTGATGGATTGATGGATGGATGGATGGATGTACGGATGGATGGATGGATGGATGGATGGAAAGTTATGCAGAACGACATACGGTTAAATGATAAGGTAGATTCGTCTGTAGGCGAAATAACCGATTGACTGGCGGACTGATGGGAAGACATTACTGGATCCACGGACAGGTTGGACGTTTGCATGAATGTACGGAAGGATAAGACCGTAAATTCAACCCGTGACATAACTTCCTAACTAGATATAACGCACTTAAAGATGTTTACATTTCCTTACAAAAAGCTGTAATTCAATCGATTCTTTTCTCCGGTTCATGCACTGGTCGAATGAGAGCAATAATAATGTGGGTTAGTGGGTTGTTAAGCTCCATGCAGACACGATGTGATTGACTAATGACATAAACAGTACCCCGCCTCTATTCGTAAACCTACAGTCCTGTAATCCAGGCATGTTTCAAAGAAATGTTTCTTTGTTTTTTGATGATGTAAACACCTAAAAACCACACATCTTTTTGAAGGAGTTTTATCCATTCCTACACAATCCCTCCTTTTTACAAACCCCCCCCCCCCGAAAAAAGCTTTGGAAACACTGTGGAAAATGAAGAAATTATCAACAATGTTTTTTCTATTCAAAAAGGTGAAAAGAAAAAAGTCCATCAACTTGAAATTGTCCTCTGCAGCTTCTTTTAATTTGGAAAAGTCTAAAATTTTGTTATGTTGGAATGGGTTAAAATGTATCTTTAATTACGTAGAGTGTTGTCCGTAATGTTAAGGTGGTATCTGACGATCACTAGGTCCCTAGTTCGAGTACCGGTGTATTCTCCAAGAAGAAAAATCGAGCGGGATTTATCTGAGTTACAAAAAAAACTTGTTTCGAATCGATTTAAGACAAAGATTTCCCAGTAGATGTAACATAAAAACTATTTAACCCATTCCCATACAATGACTCTTTTGGCGTCCCTGAAGAAAAGAGATTGGATAAACATTGTGGCAAATATATCCCTATTTAATTCATTCCAAAACAATGACGCATTTGGACGCCCCTTAACAATTGGGAAAACATTGTGTAAAATGGCGAAATTGCTCGTAACAAGCAATTTTTTTTCATTTTACGCAATGTTTTCTATCCATCTAGAATTTCATAAACTTTAAATTGTTGTCTGCACCCCTTTCAATTTGGACCTGTCTAAACTTTTGCTGTCTGGTAATGGGTTAAGCACAACAGACATTTCAAAATTCTCAACCCATTCCCACACGCTAAAATTTTAGACCAGTTCAAATTCAAAGAAGTTGCAGACGACAAATTATAAGTTGATGAAATCTTCAAAATCTTTGTCTTTTTGGGTCGAAAACATTGTGGTTAATGAAGAAATTGCTTGTAACAAGCAATTTCTTCATTTTCCACAATGTTTTCCAAAACGTTCATATTTAGGGGCGTTTAAAAGCGTCACTGTGTGAGAACGGGTTAAACAAAAAACAGTCTATCTTACTTAAGCGACTTTCTTTATAAAGCGACCACTTTCATTAAACGACCAGCATCAAACTTCCCTTTCCAAAAAAAAAAAGGATCTTCATAAATGGACGTTTATCAAACCTTAAACCTATGTTGGTGGATCTCATTAGAATGGGACGATTCTAATGAGTTTTATCAACATAGGATTAAGTGAGAATCTGGCAAATAATTGTGTCTGCAGACGAACGTATCCCTCACATGTGTCAGAAAGGAGCAGAGGTCTAGATAAAAGGGCGTGACATCATTCTAAAAGCCTAATTTCACAAAGGAATCCTTTATTGTGGGTACTCGTTTGATCCGTCTCGTCGAGTACATACACCATAGAGTTTAACCCTTTCCTGTACAATCACTGGTTTTTACGTCCTTATGATTTTATACTTGAGAAAACATTGTGGGAAAAGAAGAAATTGCTTGTAACAAGCAATTTCTTCTTTTTCCACAATATTTTCTACCCTACTGGATGGTTGTTTCTCAAATTAAACCCACTCTAAATTTTCGTCTGCAAAACCTTTGAATTTGGATAGGTCTAAAAAAAAATTAAAACAGGAAAGGGTTAAGGCAGTATTGGTGAAGTATTTGAATCTAAAGAAACGAATTATGCCCTCTACCTGTAGCTCTGAAAGAGTATATTAACCCATTCCCACTCAACAAAATTTTAGACCGGTCCAAATTGAAAGAAGCTGCAGACGACAATTTCAAGTTGGTGGAATTTAGATTTTCTTTGTCTTTTTGGATAGAAAACATTGTGGATAATGAAGAAATTGCTTGATACAAGCAATTTCTTCATTTTCCACAATGTTTTCCAGAGCTTTTTTCTTGAGGGGCGTAAAAAGGAGGGCTTGAGTGGGAATGGGATAAGCGAGCATTCCCTTAAACGACCAAGGTTTGGCCGTCCTTTAAGTGGTATCTTAACACAAGTTTGACTCTTGTCATGCTGATCCCGTAATATTCCTGTTTAGCAGGCGGTAAAGACAAATATCAGCCTGTCCATAAGTGCAGTCTGTACTTTGTATTTACCACCTGCTTGTCCTTTTTGTACCATGGTTGTTTATAAAAGTTGATTTTCAAAATAAATATATAAACCTACAGATAGTGCTTTCAGTACTTTCAATCCTTTGGTTTTCTTGCTGTTTTAGAAAAGGATTTTTTTCGGCATGACAAGGGTTAATATACTCTTGAAAGCTCCTCAGGTATTTAATTGATAAGTGGAAACACCCCCCCCCCCTTGACCCATTTTAGGGGGGCGGGCGGACTAGTCCAATTCAAAAGAGAATGCAGAGGTCAATTCATATTGGCTTGAATTTGAAGAAAATGACCAATAAGGACATGGGAAACATCATGGGAAAAGAAGAAATTCCTGTATACAAGGGATTAGTTCTTATCCCGCAAATAGAAGCATAATGTCGGATTTGACTGAGGGCTGTTCTCGCCCATTGGTCGCCGATAGGAAGTTCAATTGAGATTTTAAACAGCGATATTTTGCAAAATTTATGGATAGTAACATAACAAAAAATTGAATGATTTTTTGGCGACCTTAACGTCGTAACTATAACTTGAATAAACTGCAGTGACGACGTTTAAATCGCACAACCAGCAAGTGATTCAATTAAATGTCGACCGTTGTCGGGGTTTAAAGTTCACTTCCGGTGATAATGTTTGACTTGAGGCTTTTTTTTATGTTACAGAGTAACAGTACTGTAAACTCTAAATACATGGATAACGAAATGTCTAGTTCACAAGGTCACTGAATGATGTTGAAGAACGGCGGGATATAAAAGTAACGCGTTTTCACAAACTGTGGAGGGTATATAGGGTAAATAAAAGTGAAATATCTTACAATTTCAACATCGACTTTTTCAATTTCTCTAACGCATTCCCACACAGGGACGCATTTGGACGCCCCTAAAGAAAAACAATTGGGAAAACATTGTGTAAAAGGAAGAAATTGCTTGTAACAGCAATTTCTTCATTTTACACAATATTTTCTACCTGTGTGGTTGAAAAAATCTAAAAGAGTTGTATACTTCAAATTTTCGTCTACAACTCCTTTCAATTCGGACCAGTCTATATTGTTGTCATTTGGTAAAGGTAGTAATGGGTTAAATTTGAAAATTTTTATCAAATACTTTTATAAGACAGAACATGAAAAAAGGTAATTTCGATGAGATTTTTTTCTTTCTTTTTTTTTTTTTTTTTTTAAATACCGGCAACTCAAAAGTCGACAAAAATCAATTGACGGATCGCCACCGTCAATCAAGAAAAAAAAATCAAGAAAAAAAAATCAAGAAAAAAAAAAAAAAAAAAAAGAAAAAAGCCGAAAAACATGCTCAGCATTGAAACATTAACTTCTAATTAGCCAATCGCGATTGTCAATCAAAGTATCAGTTGACCAGATGAATGATTCATATGAACCGGAAGTGAACTTTGAACGCCGACTTTGACAGACATTTATATGGAGCTTTTTTGTTGGCTTTACGACTTCAGCTTATTCAAGCTGTAGCTATGGCGTTTAGGACACCAACCCAACCATTTCCCCCCTTTTTACATGTTACTCGCCATAAATGTTTCAAAATTACACCGTTTGGGAAAGAAATGGAACTTTCTGTTGGAGTCAGTGGAAGAGACCAGTGAGGAAACTAGGCGGGGCCAGCGATCCGTCGGCGATCCGTCGATTTCAGTACATCATTAACTCCAAGTTGCTGTATTTAACACATTTCCACAAGACCCCGCTTTTTGACGCCTCCAAAGAAAAAATGATTTGGAAAACATTGTAAAAAATGAAGAAATTGCTTCTGTCAAGCAATTTCTTCATTATCTACAATGTTTTCTATATCCAAAAAGGCGAAGCATTTTAGTATATCAATTACTAAATTATCGTTTGTAACTTCTTTGAATTTGGAATAGCCTAAAGTTATGTCGTTATAAAGGAAATGAAGCATTTTCTTTTTAAGAAAAAATTACGTAAATCTCTGAAGTGCCTGGTACTTACAATTTCTCCTTTTCTCACTTTATATATTTTTTTATTTTCAAAATGAGCCACAAAGACCCAATATATTTTTTTTTTCGAAAAGAGTTTAAAAATATTAATTTAAACGAGAAAAAACACGAACCTGTCAAGCTCTCGGAATTCCTTTATAACTTTTGAACGTATTGCTTGAGAATAAAGTTCACTTTGTTTTAAAATGTCCGTTTTAGGATAAGAGCTCTATTTATCAAACTGGCACAAGTGTCTTTTTGTTTTCAACTACAGTAATAGTAGTGATATTAGTAATATTATTGTACCTCTCCAACAAACCGTTCACGAAAGGTATCTTTGGACGACATCAGTGATAAAGGAAGATTTTTTCTCCTTTCCTTGCAATGATTTCTATTCTATTAGAGGTCAATCTACCCCTTTCATATACAAGAAGAACTGACAACATTTTAGATAAGTTTCACATAAAATAAATAAAAACCCTGTGCAAAAACTATGAAACATTCTATGAATGATAAAAAATTTTATGAAAGTACTCCTATGAATGATTTCTAGAGGGGTAGATATAAATGAGCAGTTTTGGAGTCATCATGAGATTTTCTAATGCATTGTTCTTGAAAACCGTGAAAAAATTATGAGATTTTGCAGGAATGGGTTAAGGAAGACATCAGGTTCAATTCAGTATTAACCCATTCACGCACAATCCCTCCTTTTCACGACCCTCAAGAAAAAAGCTTTGAGAAAGATTGTGGAAGATGAAGAAATTGCTTGTGTGAAACAATTTCTTCATTATCCGGTTTGATTACCGTTTCGGTGAAACAAAAGAATGCCATTTGGTAAGCTAGGGTGCTGGGATAGTTAATTAACGAAAAAGGAGCATGATCGTACAAAATATATCTTGGTTACTCCCCTTGATGGTATAATTTGATGGTGAAGACATAATTTGGCACAATCTCAAAGCAGAGTTGTCGTTTGTTACTCTTACCAATGGGGCAATGAACCGAAGTGCGAGAGAATGCTTTGGCATAGTACGGGAAATTACGAGCTTAAATCTATCTAGAATTCTAGCTCTTTCAAGATGATTCAGCGTATTTGGAGTCGATATCTATTATTTTTGTGGGGGTTGTGTAGTGTTTTTTTTTTTTTTTTTTTCACCTTAACTTATGACAACAAAGAATGACATCTAAGCACTCTGATTTCGAAGATCATTTTTTAACGGATTGAGTTTCATTCTATTGTGGGTATACTATTCATAATGGGGTCATGTTATGTGATCCGAATATTTATTACTTTAACTCATTCCAACACTTCCAGTCCGCTTTTAATGCCCTTCAAGTAAAAAGCGTTGGAAAACATTGTGGACAATTGAGATATTGCTTGTCCACAAAGTTTTCTACCAAAAGAAAAAAGGAATGCAAAAGTTTCACTACTTGGAATTGCCTTCTGCAACTTCTTTCAAATGTGTACATTTTCGATTGGACACCGTCCCCTCCCCTCCTCTTTTGAGGAAACAAATCTGGATCGGTGCATGTGATATATTGCTGATTTAATTAAGATAAGTTATTGTGCAATTATTTAAAATATATATTTCTCTCTCTTTTCTAAATTCATTCTTCATATCATCGTTGGACGTGAAAAAGGCTTGAATGAAGCGGTAGTCACGACATTTCACTATCCAAAAGGGTATGACATCAATGGGTTAATGCAAAAGTATCGTTAGTGTCTATATATTGTATAGAAACTTGCGATATTTTTTCGCTAACTCATATCATGAAATATATATAATGCAGTAAAAACCATTGACTGAGAGTAAGGGTTAACTTGAATAAATGCTTTTGAAAAACTATTGAAGATTTCGCGTGTGGAACTTTCTAGCGGCCTCATTGTTATCCAAGTTCTCCAAGTGTGAAATATAAACTCTTTAAAAAAAAGATAAGATAAAATGTTTTAGAGGGTATTACAAAGACTCTTCGGCGAGGGGAAATATATCGAAAGAACATAAGGTGTCATGCGAAAAGGAAGCTTACAGGGATCCCATTGAATAAATATAGTTAAACTTGTATTAAGCTCAAGGGCCGGCCAAAATCTGGTCGAATAACAAAATGGTCGCTTGATGCAATTAAGTTCGACTACGTACATAAAGTATTGCGGAATTCTCATTTAATCCTATGTTGATGGAACTCGTTAAAATCGTCTCATTGAGAAGATTCTAACGAGATCCACCACCACAGGATTTAGTTTCGATGATTTGATTAGCAGATAAAGCCAAATTATGAAGATCCTTTGGGTTTTTTTTTTTTTTTTTTGAAAAAATATTTTGATGCTGGTCGCTGAATGAAAGTAGTTGTTTAATAGAGGTGGTCGCCTGAGCCAGGTTGAGTGTATTTGAAACAGAGATAGAATCCAGCAGAGATCAACTAGAAAAATTATTTCGGATATAATTCTACTTTAGTTTCGTCTATCAAGATTCAAGCAGTTTGATTGGCTGAATATTTCTTTTCGTACTTCCATGAATAAAATTTTGAGCACGCGACTAATTTGTATGCTTTCGCACAAAGTAGTCCCATAAAAGTAACATAAAAATGTTTACTTTGTTTTGCTTGATTGCATTTATTTATAACAAATGAAAATAATATTTGTCGTTGTTGTTCTTTTGATTGAGGTATGAACCTAAAAAAAATAATCACACTGCATACATCTGCTTCGCGTATTCATACAGTGTGATTAACCCATTCCCCAACAGCAAAATTTTAGACTGGTCCAAATTGAAAGAAGATTCAGACGATAATTTCTTGTTGATAAAATTTTATTTTTTGTAAATCTTTTTGGATAGAAAACATTGTGGATAATGAAGAAATTGCTTGAGGCAAGCAATTTCTTCATTTTCCACAAGGTTTTCCTAAGCTTTTTTCTTGAGGGGCGTAAAAAGGAGGGATTGAGTGGGAATGGGTTAAGTTTTAAGGTTCATAACTCAATAAACACACACATACACACACACACACAAAATCTCTTCATTTCTTAAGGTATTTCTGTATTGAAAAAATCTATAAACGGCGAAAGCACGCGCACTCTGACAAGGGCAGATATTTTTCGAATCATCAAGGAGGTTCCGCACTCTGACAAGGGCAGATATTTTTCGAATTATCAAGGAGGTTCCTTTTTTGATTGATCGGTCATAACAACCTATTCACGTGTACAGAATCAGTAATAAGACAAACGCTCTTGGCATTCGACCTTGAAATAACATTAACTTTAGAAAATACGGGTATCTGACCAGGGGGTGCATTAATGTAACCTAAGTCAGATTAGCAGCTGGAGGCTCGGAGAGGATGTAGTGGTAGAACTGGTGTGAGAAATTACTGGTTAGGTGCTCCAGCCGCCGCGACGAGACTGAAATACTGTTAAAAGAGACGATAAAGCCCATAAACCTTCAAGGTTTTCTAAAGCAATTTTTCTTTGGGTGTAAAAATAACCAGTCAAAAAAATGACGTCATCAAAATATTTGAATTTCCAACGTCATAAAGTAACGTCATTTAGGTCGGTTTACCTAAAAC
Source organism: Fragum fragum (assembly GCA_946902895.1). Lineage (NCBI taxonomy): Eukaryota > Metazoa > Mollusca > Bivalvia > Cardiida > Cardiidae > Fragum > Fragum fragum. The sequence continues at coordinate 15,923,188 of OX336368.1, forward strand.
CGAATTGACACGAAGGATAAATGTCGTCTAGGCAAACATGAAATGTTGTCGTCTGGGGTAAGGGATAATAATGAATACCAGGACATCCAAACCGTTTATTTAATACCATGTGCTTCCTGTATTAAGTTGAATACCGTCTATTTAACCACTTTGACATTGAAAACCATCATGACCCGGACTAACTCTATTGATATCGTAAATGTACTAAAGGCGATAAGTGAACAATCTTGTTTTAACCCTTGTCATGCTGAACCCCGAATATTTCGGTTTTGGCAGGAGGTGTAGACCAAGATCAGCCTGCACATAAGTGCAGTCTGATCTTGGTCTAGACCTCCTGCTTGGTTTTTTTTCCTGCCAGAGATGTTTATGAAGTTGATTTCTAAAAGAAATATATTGATTTTTGAACAACAAGTTCTATCAGTGCTTTCAGCCCTTTGATTTTACAGCAATTCAGGAAGGTAAATTATACAGCGTGACAAGGGTTAAGTGTCTTTGAACCGTTAAGAGACATTTCGAACAATATAACAAAACAAAACCAAACTTAAAGCTATACGAGTATCTCATTATCCTGATAATTTCAATGCATTTTGTGATCCTAGCCCACCACCAAATAATCCCACTTTTTTGCGCCCGGAAAAATAAAGTTATGGAAAATTTTATGGGGAAAAGAGAAATATTTCGTAGAAAGCAATTTCTCCTTTACTTCCAATACATCCTATCGTATTTGGAATTTATTTTCCGATTGAGGAATCCATTGAATGGTCATTTCCAACGTCTTTCTTTTTGGCCCAGTTTAAAGTTTTATCGTCAGGTAATTCCTATAACGACATCAAACGCTTCTCTGTGTAAACAATCTTTGACGGCTAACACCTGTTTGTTTGTTTGAATGGGATTTAACGCCACTTTAACGGCATTCAGACTTATCGCGGCGGCTGGAGCACCTAACCATGGATTCCTGGTAATTCTTGCACCAGTTCCAGTTAATCTAATACGCTAGAATAACGAATCGAATTTGGCCAATTCTTTGACTAAATGTTAACAAAACTAATAAAATAGCCCTCGTTTTTTTTTCGAATAGAGCCGCCGTTATAGGTAGTTGGTAGCGCATCATACACCCAATCTTTAAGCATTGGTGTGTCATGGGTTCGATCCCCGACGACGGCACATATCCTTTCCGATATTTGTCTCTCACCAAAGGGTGAATGATCGTAAACCTAAATGGGATAGCGACTGGAAGCTAGGAAAGGATGTAATGGTGGTACTGGTGCGAGATATATCAGGAATCCATTGTTAGGTGCTCCAGCCGCGCGATATGACTGAAAAAATGTTAAAAGCGGGGTAAACCCGGTTTAGATAAATTCATTCGTTAGAAACCACTATATATGTATTTATGCTGATGACACAACCAGGACTTTAGCAATCTGGTGTCGATGAGTCAAGTAGAGCGTGTGCACGGTGTACGGTGAATAGTTCACCAAGATGTCGCATGTTGTGTAATAATATGGATCTAGGTGTTCAACTATCAATGAATAACACATGTTTCCTTTTTTGATCAAAAACACTTCAGGCTAGCATAGTTAGTGGCTTCTAACCTTTTAGCCAATTCTTTGGACACCCCCCCCCCCCAAGAAAACATTGTAGAAAATCTATGACAAGCAATTTCTTCATTTTCCACAATGTTTTCCAAACCAAAATACAAAATCAAATCAACATTTTGTCACTTAAAAAATTGTCGTCTGCAACTTCTCTGAATTTGGACTAGTCTAAAATTTTGCCGTCTGGTAATTGTTTAAACCAATTTACTGCAAAATCATTATCTTACGCAAAAAGACGAGGAAAACTTGACAAGAAGATACTGGTGAAGAAAATGTGGTGATCGTCCCCCCCCCCCAAAAAAAAAACCAACAATGAGTCATGTATCAATAAGTGAAAAGTGAAGTCTCAGATCAGTCTGTGCGGATGCACCGTCTGATCTGAGTCTTTACTTGGCGGACATTTGGAATTCTTGGCGTACCTTAATTGGCTTGTTTTTGTAGCCCTTGACCGGACGCTGCGAATGAGACACGAACACGCGACTTCTCTCAAACACTTTTTAAACGAGATAAAAAGATAATACAAGAGGCTTTTACCCCGGTTTGCTGACTCGAGTTTTGACGTGTTTGTTTGTGTCTGTCCGTTCAAGAGTCTGAGCCGATTCTTTTTTAATTAAGTTCTGCGACACGTCATTCTAAATAGGGCTTTCGGTCAGTCTTGAAAAGAAATATTCTAAAAAGAAACGTTATTGAGGTTTTTTTCAAAGTATTGAAACAACGGTGAGGTTTTGAGCGCTGTTAGCTCAGTCGGTAACACGTTGTGTTCTTAACTCTTGGGTCGTGAGTTCGAATTCCTGTTCGGCCCGGACGGTCTTTCTTACATTTAACAAAAGTCATAGGGACATGCGTCATTTGTTTTTCACCAATGGGCGAATGATAAATAGTGCCCCCTAAATGAGACGAACAGCAGGTGATAATGTGTGCAGACTGACCAGACTGATCAGAATCGGCCTTTTTCGCATCCCCTAAAGGTCATTTTTGGTTTGAAAAGTTAAATATCGTCGTTTGGCTTACAAAATGTCGTAACTACAGCTTTATTCAAGCTGTAGTAACGAAATTTTACACGCAAAACTACGATATGATTCCGACCTTATTCTTGCTGATTTTGTAGATTTCTGTAAAACGCCTTATAACTCAAAGCTTGAAGACATTTCACACTGGTGCAAATCTCTTAAGAATAATACTTTTTGATCTAAATTCTAAATGGTATGAACAACTTTGAAAAAAAAAGAGATTTAGTTATCAATGTTCTTAAAATATTAAAAAACAACGGACCAGTTTCTAGAAACTCTTTCCAAAAACAGATAACGCCTATTTTGGATGACTTTTAAAGTGCTCTATATAAAGTAGACCTTGAACGTCTCAAAACCTTCTTGTTGTCAAAAAGAAGCTCATGACCGACTATAATACCAATTATGAAGATCTCCCAGAGAGTGTGCGAAAAGTATCGACCCTTGCCAGACGGCGAGGACTGCGCAGACTGACCAGGGTTGAGTTTTTTTTTTTGTTCTTGGTAGATTTCCTGACTCTAGAATTATTATCCTAACTCATTATGTACATTTGAGCCTGTGCGTGACATTTCCAACAAATTCGCATGTGCGTGACTCGAACACATTGAGCACCCTGGATAGCCATTCGGGGCAATTTGAATTTTCGCTGATTGTTTAAAGAAGCTATGGGTCAGTATCTATCTACAGAGCGTAGAGTGAAGACTCTGATCAGACTGTGCAGATGCACAGGCTGATCTGAGTCTTTACTTGGCGCACGCATGTAAATGTTGGAAATGTCACGCACGCGCTCGTTTTATCTATTTTCACCGCTGCTGCGTTTTTTTTTTTTTTTTCCGGAGTTCCCACAATTTCCTCTTGCTTGACGGGTGAAAAAGTAAAGAATAAATGCACCGGGTTCAACTATCATTAAAGTTTTGGTATTCGCATTTTGTCTTTTAAAAATGGTTTTAATGATGGTATTCCATCCCAGGCCTTTGCAAAATAAATATTTTTGATAGGACTGTATAAACTTACAGAGGGCAGAAGAGTCCCCCCCATCCCCTGCGTTTTTTTTTTTTTTGTTTTGTTTTGGTTTTCTTTTTTTTTTTTTTTCTTTTTTGGCGGGGGGGGGGTAAATTCCTGTTTTGGAAGTAAGTGGGTACAAAGAGCAACCTGCACACATGCGCACGCATCTGATCTTAGTCTACAGCATCTGAATGTCCCTTACAAGGCTGAGTTGATTATGAAATTAATTTTCAAAAGAAATAGTGACCCACAGCATAGGGCTTGTCGTCTTTTTAGCCCTTTCATGTAGTGCATTTCTCAAAGGGATTTTATTACAATGACAAGGGTTAAATTCGAATTTGAAATGGAATTTTAAAAAAGATTAACCTTTTTCCAATCGCACATGTCAAAATTGAAAGGAGTTGCAGACGAGAATTCAAAGTTTATGAACTTTTTTTTTAGATTTTTTCAACTTCCTGAGTAGAAAATATTAAGGAAAATGAAGAAATTGCTTGTGTCAAGCAATTTCTTCATTTTACATACTGTTTCCCGATTTTTTTTTTTTTTTTTGATTTTTTTTTTGGGGGGGGGGGAGATGCCGCAAAAAGCGCCATTGTAGGGGAATAGGTTAAAAGAAAATGATCTTGACCAATTTTTCAAGAGCTATCGATGATATAATCCTGTTTAACACATTACCAGACGAAAATATTTTTAGACTTTTCCAAATTCAAAGAAAATAAGTCGTCAACAAATCTTTGTCTCTTCAACTTTTTTGAGGTAGAAAATATTGTTACAAGCAATTGTTTCATTTACATTTTCAACTATGTTTTTCAACGCTGTTTTTCTTGAGAACGTCAAAAAGGGCCATTGTGTAGGAATGGGTTAAATGAAAATCGTGAAAAAAGGAAAATGCCCCCATTCCCTCTCTCTATTTCTCTCTCTCTCTCTTTCTCTCCCCCCCTCTCTCTCTCTACTTTCTCTAAGAGGCAAATATCAAAAACTTTTGTATGTAACATCTTCTTTTGAATATTTCAATTCTTGTTCGAACATTTCTTTTATTTTTGAGATTACTCTTGTCACGTAGCTGGCTTCAAATTGGTCAAGAGTGGGTCGTGAATGTTGGTCAATCTTCCGATGGTATTTTGGTGTCAAGATTCGTTTAGAGGTCCATCTGATGATAACAAGTTGTTCACATTAAGGATGGACACGAAATTTATTATGATAGGGTAACAGAAATCGGAGTTCGAATTAACAAACTGTCTCATTTACAAGTCGATTTCAGTATTTCATACCAAGGGGATGGTGGATAATTGCGAGGGTCATTAAAAACATTATCCAACCAACCTCCCAATACCAAACTGTTCTCTTTTAGAATTGACAGGTATTGTAACACCCGTATAAATGCAATCAGAAGGTAACTTCTAAGGTCATTACGCTCACAATAAGATGAATTTTCCCTTTCCCGCTTTTCAAAATTTTAAACTTGTCCAATTTGAAAGATTCAAACTCGCCGATATGAAAGATTAATTTTCGTCTCTCCCTAATCTGATTACCTAATAATTCGTCGAGATTCACGGTGGGTTTGGACCCCCGGTTCCTTCCCCCACCCTTTCCTTGAATTCGCACTCGGGGTACTTAAACCATTTTCAATTTTTTAAAAGATGTCATATTGTGTGGGAATGAAATAAAATCATTGAATAGTTTTGATATTACATGGATGATATTATACTGGAGTAATAACTATAGAAAGGAGCTAAAGCCTGTGGTAACGGATTTTAGTTACCGCGAAATTAACGTCATATGAGCCTATGCGTAACATTTCCAACCATTTCGCATGAGGGCGACTCGCATGCACACATTGAGCACCCTGGGCAGCCATTCGGGGTAATTAGAACATTCGTTGATTATTTATAAATTTTGAGTCAGTGTCTATCTACAGAGCGCATAGTGAAGACTCTGGTCAGACTGTGCGGATGCACAGGCTGATCTGAGTCTTTACATTGCGAGAATGTGTAATGGTTGGAAATGTCGCACATGCGCTCATATGGTGTATGTAATGTCGTCATTTTACAAACTGTGTTACATGTTCTGCTAGTCGACAAATTTCAAATTTCAAGAATTGTATCGGTTTATTGCAAAAAGTAAAGGTCATATTATAGATAGAATATCAAATATGCATTTGTTCGATACATTAATTCTTCATTTTATGAGCATTAATTCAACATGCTCTTTTTTGACATTTTTTTCAGTGCTTTGGCTAAAAAAGACTCGTTGACTGACGAACAGACGAACTGACGGACTCTTAAGTGTATGGTTGTAAGACAGAGGGGTAAATGGGTGCTTATCATTTAACAACTAGCCTATTCCAAGTTAAATGATTTCGAATTAAAAGTAAAACATACACACGTTTCTTTTTCTTCCACTCAAAACTTGCAGTTTCCAGGTTAAGATAACCCAGGATATTCAGTTACAGGTATATTTGTGAATAACTCATACATTTTTTCTTCCTTCCAGACCCCGATGTTTTGCACTGATAACACTAACACATGCTTTATAACTCCTGCGAACTGTCATTCTCGTTTATTTCACCCGCGAGTTATACAGAATTTTTTGCCCTGGTACTCGCATTTTGACCTCTGTCGATCATGCATCCAGATCGCGATAGAGATGTCGTCTCCACGCCCTTATTTTTTGCACGAAAATTACAATGCTGATTTGTCTGGGTGTTCACCACTTTCTTTTTTTCTAGAATTTCTTTGAGTTTTCGAACTGAAAAGGTAACTATAGTTCTGTGATTAATTTTTAACCAAAGAGCTCTGGGTATTCGGAATTAATCTTTAAAAAATAACAACAAAACTTATTAAAACGTGGTGGAAATGAATACTTTGTTGTCTGCCACTTTTCCCTTTTTGGACCAGTTGCCGTCTTGTAATGGGTTAGGGCTGCTTTTTATTCGTGCACTACGTATTAGTGTAATCACAGGGTATAAACTGAAACATTTCTAGATCAGGATTCTATAATGGCTATTAATTAGAATATTTGCCCGAGATGATTAACCTGTTAGCTTATTCATTAAATTTGTTTACACCCTGGATTAAATCCAAATGCAACTACATTGAAGAGATATATCAAACCTATGTATTTATACGTTTAGTCCCATGTGGGTTGTTAACATATCTTAACCATTGTCATGCTGAATTAAAATCCTTTACAGAATTCCTTTAAAAGCAAAGGATCGACAGCACTTGGCGATCTTAATGAGGGTCAATATTCTTTTTGAAAATTGATTATTTGAACAACTCTGGCTAACAGGGGACAATCAGGGGGTGGTGACCAAGATCAGACTGCGCTTATGTGCAGGTTGATCTTTGTCTATACCACCTTCCAAAACAGGAACAATCCGGGTTCAGCATGACAAGGGTAAAGACATACAGCCAAAGTACCCCTAAACTTAAACTGTCTGTTGAACTAGTGTTAAAATATCTCCCCAAACATATGCGTTATTCGTTAAACGAAAATGGACGCCTAGAAAAAATGCAAATGACACACTTTACACTGATTTATTTCATTTCGATTGTGGCGAAAGCCTTTAGCATATAGAGTAGCTCTCGAACACTTACAATCCTGATGTTTTCATTTCACCGAAAGAAAGACAGTGATCTTAAACAATTGCTACCTAATTCTACAGCTTGGTAGATATGGGGTTGCTATTAAGTACCTTGCCCATGAACATACACCGGTGACGGCGGTCCTCGAACCCGTGATCTTCAGTCTGAGAATGGGCTTGAGAAAGTTTTATAACCTCGGGCCCAGATCTCGAGTCAAGCACCTATAACGTCGGAAACGTCAGGTGGAAAATCCGAATGTAATAGCGTCAAATACGAGTCTATATAAATGGTCTAAGATGACGTCATTTTCATTCTGTAGATGACGTCACAATAAACGTAGGCAGAATGGTGAAATGAAATACATGTAGAAATACATTTTTTTCAATTTCTGTTATCTATTCAAATTAGCTATACAATAAATTGAATACAAAGCATCTTGTGTTTGCTTCTAGCTACGGAGGAAATTTTTGAACTTCGTTCTGTGAAAAATCGAAAATTTCCTCCGCAGTTCAAAGCAAATACAAAATGTTGGATCGCTACAGTACCATAATATTTATTATAGCTTATATCAGCGTAAGCATCGGAACAGTCTGATCAGAGTCATCACGATGCGCTCTGTATGAAAATACTGGCCCAAAACGTCTTTAGGGAATCATCAAATATTCTTAATGATAATACCCTGCGTGACTGTCAATGCTGCTCTATTATGTATGCCCTTCACGCACATGTGAAATTGAAATAACTGACACGCAAAACCCCGTATATTTATTTTAGAAATGCGACCTTTCGTTGACCTCTGCTGGGTACAATCTCCTTTTAAAATATTCTTAACGGTATATACCTGACGCCCCCCTCATCGCGTGAAAGCTAAGATATCATAACAGCTCTCGACCGTGACGAAAGGACTTTGACCTATTAACCCATGAACTTCGTGAAGTGTGAAATTCAAATGCTATGAAAAAAAAATAATAATTATAAAGAAAGACATCACTAATGCAGTTCGATGAGTTTCATCAAATAATTTTCTCCGGCTACCTACAAAAAATGCAGTAAAGATTCGAAATTTACGTTAAAAAATTATAAAAAAAATCCATTTCTCTGACCTGATCAAATTAACTCGAGACAATTTTCGACATATTTTGAACAACACAAAAACAGCCGAGAAACATTTCGTTGGACTAATTCGACAAAAAGATCGTAAAACAAAGAATCAATTAGCCGGGTCTAAGGCTTTTTGCCAGCCATTTTACGATTTTTTTTCTCATATCTCTACGAGTTAATGTATTTCTGATGAAGCTCTCAGCAGCGAATGTTCATAGATAACTCGAGCTCGAGTATGAGAGAATCACATTAATACGTGGCGTAATAGCCTTATAATTGGAAATGGGTAGTCAAAGATATTTTAAGAGAGCTCTAGATCACAGTCAGCGATAGCAAATCGTCGACGAGAGACCAAAACATCGTAACTACAGCTGAAATAAGCTATAGTTACGGTGTTTTGGTCTCTCAACAATCACATATGGAGAATAACTATTCCTTGCAATTGTAAAATCGATTTAATTTTCATCCGGTGAAAAAATAAAATTTTCAAAAATGACATTTAAGTGAATCCTCCAACGTTCACTGTTATTATTATTTCGTTTCAACTTGATAATTTCCCTGACATACCAATTAATTTATCAAAAATGATTATCTCAATGCCTTTTGTTGACTTTAATCCACTGAAGCCGCGTCTTCTGTTCTTAGCTACGCCGGACCAAATCCGTCAAAGATGTCATTAACTTTTGATGTCGACCGGGGGGGGGGGCACATAATCTTAATTATCAGCTTAAAAGTTCACATGTATCTAATGATGATGTTTTACTTTTGTTTGGCTTTTTTTTCGAAAAATCTGTTATTGGTTGTCTGTTTGTTTGTTTATTTATTTGTTTGTTTGTTTGTTTTCTTTCCCTTGCAAGATCGACAAACTGATTTCGTGAATAACAAACGGCTATATTTCATTCGTGGCCCTGCTTTTTGTAAGTGAAAATAGTGCTTTTGATGTTCACCCAATGTAAGATAAATCGATCTTACACCGCCACAAATCATTGCATTCTAAAATGCAAAATATCAAAGATGTTCTACCAAAACCTCGTAACTACAGCTTAGTCTAACTAAGGATATCTACAGTAGGCGGAAGTTTTCGGCTCTTACTAGCTTGCTTACTTAGCGCAACTCGACCGGGTGCGCAGGCTGACCAAAAATGATACTTGTGTTTCTTAGAAGGTCCCTTTTTGCTTAACGGGTCACAATATTTTGTGGCGAAATGTCCTCGGGTTTATAGAAGTTGTGGAATAGTGTACGCCAGGAGAAAGAATGAATAGATGGCTGAGAAGATAAATGGTTAATTATGAATATCTACATAAATTATGACAAAAAATCCTAAATATTTATAACGTGTGTATAGAGAATAAAAAAAAGCATTGATAACGGTCAGAAAACATAGATTATAAAACCTGTTCAGAATTCTAGATATATAGTAAAAAATTAATACTATATTTAACAGATGAAGAGAATATTTTTTGTTTTCATGGAGGTATGAACCGAAAAACCTATTCACACTGTATGAAATACGCGAAGCGGATTCATACAGTGTGTGATTAGGTTTTTCGGTTCATACCTCCATGAAAACAAAAAAAAATGCTCTTGATTTCTTATAATTTGATAGCATCGAGCGAAAAAAACAAAAAGCTTTACAAATTTTGATACCTTTTTGTATAGGACTATTTTGTGTGGAAGCATACAAAATCGCTGCGTGCTCAAAATTTTGTTCATGGAGTTATGATTTTTTTTCAGCCAATCAGAACGCTCGTATTTGATAGACGAAACTGAAAATTATATTATTTGAAAATGAAAGAAAAGGGGGATATTTTTTCAATCATTTCAATGTTGTGGATATGAATTAAGATTCGTTTTGTCTTGAAGGTTATTATGAGTACCAACAGTATATGGTTGAAATAGTCAAAATGTTGGTGTAGACTACGATCAGACTGCACGTATGAATATAATTATGTCCTCTAACAGCAAGAATATTCCTGTTTTAGAATGACAAGGTTTAATTCAATAGTAAGTAAGACTCTATCAACGCAATTTTTACAGCGCCCCTCCCCCTCCTAGCACACGCAGCAACCGAAATTAGAAAATTTCATCGAAATCCCAGTTTTCCAGAACTTTTTCCTAAATGCCTGTAGATATTTGGCTGACTTTTGGTATGTAAGTCTGCTCTCATGAGTTACAGGCTATATTGTTGGTGTTCTACCAAAACCTCGTAGCTACAGCTTATTTCTAGCTGTGGTAACGAAGTTTTTAGTTAAAACACTCGTCTATATTCTTTATACCCCGTAAGATCGGGGCTGTTGTTTTGCCGTTGTCCGTCTCTCTGCACAAAAATTGATTTAAAAACCTAACATTGCCAATTGCTACCTGCCTTTTTAAGATAAAATGCTCATATTTTGCATGATGATACATCTCAATAATACGCATCTCCTCGTGTCAAGGTCAAGGTTATGTGATGAAGTCAAGGTCACATACCAAGGCCAAACGTTTAGTCCTGTTGCGGGGGCAATGTGTTTGTTTGGTGTATATGTGAGTGTGTGTTTTAAAGAGATGAAGAGAATATTTTTTTGTTTTCATGGAGGTATGAACCGAAAACTAATCACACTGTATGAATACGCGAAGGTTTCTTATATTTTAATAGTGGCGAGCGAAAAAAGCAAAAGCTATACAATTTTTTATACCTTTTTGTATCGGACTATTTTGTGCGGAAGCATACAAAATAGCTGCGTGCTCATAATTTTGTTCATGGAGTTATGAATATTTTTTTCGACCAATCAGAACGATCGATTTTGATAGACGAAACTAAATATTAAATTATACTAAAATGATACCAATGTTTGATTTTTTCACAAAAATCAATGTGTCCTGAACCTAAAAGTTTTCTAAACACTTGCAGATGTTGGGCTGATATTTTATCTGAGTTTTGCTTCAGTCGGTTGGTTTTCTTTCTCTCTCTCTCTCTCTCTTTTTTTTTTTTTTTTTTAAGAAGAAGAAATATGGATTTTATACTTAAACAGATTCGAAGAATACAATAAATTACTGCCGTTGAGGGCTTTGTATTACCACGCAATACTTCAAAATGCTTGTTTCATCACTTTCAATTTACTATGACTAGAAAGTGTAATTTTAAATATTGCCCTCTTCCCCCCCCCCTCTCTCTCTTTCTCTCCCTCTCACTCTCTCTATCTTTGTCTCTCTCTCTCTCCCAAGGTTGATCATTTCGATAATTGTGAACTCTAAATTGCTAATAAGTCTGATGCAATACTTTCTATACGATTTCAGATGCGTACAAAATTTTGACGAAAGGATAGATACCATACTATAGCTTGTCGAATAATGAAAAGATTATATGAATCAAAACAGTCTATGGAATATCAAAAGAGGGTCGTGGGCCTTTGGGCGCTCACCTGAGATAAAGGCTCTTTTTCTTTTAACAGTTTAGTTTTATGTAAAGGTAAGGATTATGATACAAGTTGGCCTGACCATACTTTATACATATATTATACATATAGGATCTCTTCCTGGCGATTCCAAAGTCTTTATGACAAATTTCAAGGCTTAAGGACTAATATGAAAGAGGGGGAATACTTTTTCCTCCTTTTGGATCCATAGGTAATAATTTTAGAAATATGTAAGAAATCAATAACCTGATGCTCCATGCTTAATATAAAGGCTGAATACCAACTGGATCAGGACTGGAGAAGATTTTTTAAGATTTAAGTATCATTGCCATGGCAACTACAGCAACTGTTCTTCTACTAGATTTCCATCATTTTAGCTATTGTGACAGAGGACCATCTAAGGAACTTTTCAGCTAAATTTGGTAGGAGATGTCACTCAAAAATCGTCTTTCAGTGAAATATAGCTCCCCGTCCCCCCCCGGAGATCCGCCCCTGGGAACCCTACGGTATAGATTTTAGCGATTTTGAAAGTGGTCATTTTACAATTGGTTCATGTGAAATATCAAGGTTCTACGCATTCTCGGTCAGGAGGAGAAGATTCTTAAAGATTATTTTAAAATTCACCTTTGTTTCCATTGCAACCAGAGATTTCAACGGATTTAAATTCTTTTAGCTATTCCTATACTGGGTCGAATAAGAAACCTTTCTGCCAAATTTGGTTCAAATCTGTCTTGGGTTTGGGAGGAGATGTTATTGAAAGAAATTGTTGACGGATGAGGCACGACGTACGAACGACGGACAAAAGGTTATCACAGTAGCTCTCTTGAGCTAAAAAAAAGGAGGATTGGTTGGCGTCCATCAACTTGAATAAGCTGCAGGTCGTATAACCACCAAAAAGCCGTTTCACATGAATGTCGATCAAAGTCGGAGTTCAAAGGTCATTTGCTATGATTTGATTGGTCTACCGAACTTTCGATTGACAGCCAGTATACGTCAATTCTATGGTAGTTGTGCAACAGTTTTCTCAATAGTTCACCATTTATACAGCTCATTTATTTCTTTAATATTTAAGAAATGAAGAGAATATTTTTTATTTTCAAGGAGGTATGAACCGAAAAACCTAATCACACTGTATGATTACGCGAAGCGGATTCATACATTGTGTGATTAGGTTGTTCGGTTCATACCTCCATAAAAACAAAAAATATTCTCTTCATTTATTATAATTTAATAGCACTGAGCGAAAAAAGCAAAAGCTTTACATATTCTTATTCTTTATGTATGGAACTATTTTGTGCGGAAGCATACAAAATTACCGCGTGCTCAAAATTTTGTTCATGGAGTTTTGAATTAATTTTTTCGACCAATCAGAGCGCCCCTTTTTTGATAGACGTAACTAAAAATTAATTTATTTGTTGTTGTTTCTCTAAAATGTGTAAATATCTTTGCGTCACCATTTGTCGCCATGTTTCATGTAAGCATATATAAAAGCAACCTGTTTATTATCAGAACAACTGTGTATAAAAAGGATTTTAACCCATTCCCAAACGATCCAACTTTATACGCCCCTGAAGAAAAATGTTTTGTTAAACATTGTGGACAATGAAGAAATTAACCTAAAAGGCAAGTTCTTTTTTTCTTAAATTTCACGAACTTTAAACTGTTGTCACCAATAAATTTCAATAAGGCCAAGTCTAAAATTGTGTTGTGCGGTAGTGGGTTAGGTAGAGGGGGGACGTAACCTTGGTCATACTAATTTACTGAAAAAGGACGACTGCACTCAATAACATTCTGGCCAAATTTGATTGGTCAAATCTATTAGCCTACACAGAAGACATAATTTCACTAAATAAACACTCAGGTGTGCACGTGAACCTATCTCGCATAATATTGAGCAGGTTTTAAAAGCAATTCAGTATTTCTGAGCGATTTATTTCTAATGGGAAGGAGCGAGGTGCCACTGTGAGTTTTGTTTCGTTTGTTATGTTTGAAAGGGGTTTCAGGCCGCTTTTGATAATTTTCAGTCATAAATATCGCGGCGGATGGAGCACCTTACAATGGATTCCTGGTATATCTTGCACCAGTACCACCGTAACATGATTCTTTCCTAGCCTCCAGCTGTTATCCTACTTAGGTTTACGGTTATCCATCCATTGGTGAGAGACAAATGTCAGAAAAGATATGTGTCGCCGCCGGGGATTGAACCAATGACCCCCTATGATTGGAGATTGGGAGTCTGATGCGCTACCAACGGCCAAACTGTGAGTATCATAGCTTACATTTGATCAAAAACCCCTGAGTAAATTTCGTGTACACCGGTTCAGTTTACCTACAAGAAATTAGTTCATAACTTGAGGGATTAATAAAATTGTTACTACTTGGACTCGAAAAAGCACAAACTAGACTGTTGATAAAATAATGCTTAACCCATTACCAGACGGCAAAATTTTCGATTGGTCCAAATTGAAAGGAGCTGTAGACGATAATTTAATTTTTAATGAAATTTTAGATTTTTTCAATCTTTCGAAGAGAAAACATTATGGTAAATGCAGAAATTGCTTGTTACAATAAATCTCTTAATTTTACACAATGTTCTCCCAATTTATCTTCCCGAGGAGCGCCATAAAGCGTCATCGTGTGGGAATAGGTTAACCAATTCCCACTCAGTGACGCTTTTATACACCCCCAAGAAAAATAGCTTTGGAAAACAATGTGGAAAACGAAGAAATTGCTTGTCATAAGCAATTTCTTCATTTTCCACAATGTTTTCTTTCCAAAGAGACGAAATAAAGCTAAAATTCCATGAAATATAAATTGATGTCAGCAACTTTTTTTCAATTTGGACCAGTCTAAAATTTTGTCGTGTGGAAATAGGTTAATGCGAGATTTTGGATCCTGACAAGTAAAAAAGCACATCTCTGTATCAACCGATCATTATCCGAGCAAAAAGAAGAAAAGAAAAATAACCAAGCACAGATTCATTACTAATGGCAAATGTGATCAATATCCAAGAGAAGGGTTTTATAATTGACAGATCGTGACTGTCAATCAAAGAACCAGTCGATTAATCAAATCAACCGGAAGTTAAATTAGAACTCCGAAATTAGCCGTTACTTAGGTGAAGCTTTTTTATTAGTTTTTGCGACTTAAATGTCGAAACAACAGCTTGCTCAAGGTCGCCAACCAGCTGTTTTTCTTTTTTTATCACATTATACTGGCTATAAATTTTGAAAAACAACGACGTTTAATGTCTGAGTACAACATTCCAATGGAGCTCAGTGGACGTCTTCTGCCCTCCTTTCATTGTCTCCAATCCACGGACCTGTCTGTCTTGTCGAAATGAAATATAAGACCGTTCGAGGGAAAGAATTATAATTGATAATATACCCGAAAATATTTATGTTCAATTTTCCGTTTTTGAAAACCTATTAGAAAAGTTCCTGATTCATAGCCCGTAAAAATTGTTTTTCTCTCCCGTTCTGTCATTTATTTTATGTCCATACTAATTATGGCATCTATCGTCTATCGTGTGATCTGCTTTCCGGACGACTCAAAAGGTAACCGCCATTCCTTGATAAGTGTATGGGGCTTAACCCATTCCCACAGAATCCCGCTTTTTGACGCCCCCGAAAAAATAGCTTTCGGAAACATTGCGGGGAAAGAACACTTTTGTTGCATGTAAACACGTAAGAGTTTCCCTTTTTTCAAACGCATTACCTTCGCACTGTAAAGCAAACTGTTTTGTTTTTGATATCTTTTAGATTATTTGGATGAATTTGTCTTGTGAATTGAGGCCAACGTCATCTATTTTCAATTTTAGAAATATAATCCGATAGAATGTTGACAATCGACCTGTGATATATGTTAACCCTTGTCATGCTGAACCCGTAACATTCCGGTATTAGCAGGAGATATAGACAAAGATCTTAATCTACACCTCCTGTCTGTCCTTTTAAAACCCGAATTGTTTATGAAATTAATTTTCAAAATAAGTATTGACAACTGAACTACCAGTGCTTTCAGTCCTTTGATTTTTATACAATTCTGAAAAGGATTTTATTCAGCATGACAAGGGTTAAGTGTAGTCGCCACAAAAACGAGTTTATGGGCACTTGATGGAGACACCTGTAGCGAGAAAACTAATACTTTAAGGTTTTTGGGGTTTTTTTTACTTCCTTTTTAACCCATTACCACACGAGAAAGGCTTAGACTTGTCGAAATTCAAAGAAGTTGGAGACAATGATTTACACTTTATCAAATTTTAGATTGTTTTTTTTTTCAACTTTCTGGCTAGAAAACTATTAGAAAAATGAAGCAATTGCTATTCACACACAATTTCTTCATTTTGACAAAATAATGAAGAAAAGTAAGATACAGTGTAGGAGTAGGCCAATTACCCTATCGTGGCGGCCGTTGAGGAATTGACCAATCGCGCCTGTCAATCAAATAACAAGTCGACCAATCAAATAATTCATTCTGTCCTGAAATGAGTTAAGAAATCCGATAATGATCAGCATTTAATGTTGATTTTTTTGTCGGTTTGGCGATATAAACGTCGTAACTACAGCTTATTCCAGCTGTAGATAAGACCTTTAATTCGCCAACCAACCATTTTGCTCTTTTGGTTCAAACTACTTGCCATAAATTTTGCAAAATAACCCTGCTTAAAATCGAAGCGGAACTTCCTGTCCGGATTAATGGGCGGGGGCCAAAGATATAAAGGGACGGGATCAGCGATTAATCAACCAATCCAATAATTCATGTAGACCGGAAGTGAACTTAGAACAGCCATATTGTATATTGGTCGATATTTCGTTATCTTCCGATAGGTGGCATTTTTCAAATACTGACCTATCTAATTTGAGCATTCTGGGTAGTGTCATTCGTGACAACTCGGCCGATTCCGTCGAACTTCATTCAAAATGTCAGCGCCCATGAAATGCACGCATTATATTTTTGATGCCTGTTCTTGGAGCACTGGTAAGACATGAAAGCTTTCGCAATTTAAAATAATTATTTTTCTGAGTAATTTGGGGCAGCAATTAAGTTTGATTTCTCTACAATTGTAGTTTTTATTGCAATTATCCACTTGTTACTTTTTGGCGATATATTACGGAGTTATGCGTACGACGTAGTAATATTTATCCCAATCTGGATAAGTGATACGGTCCCGAAGACAGGTCAATCTTCGGAGAATATGACATGCGCAGACAACGGTCGATATTTATGTGAAGCATTTCGTTGTTTTTGGCGTTTTCAACATTTAGGTCGCTATCTAACCATTTTGCTTGTTGTCACATGTTATTGGCCTTAAATTTTGTAAAGCTTAATAGCGAAGTTGAACTTCCTGTCGGAGTTAGTTGGTTGGTCTAGCGATCGGTCAATTTCTTGGGTAAATTTAAAGTCAAGTACCAAACAGCATTGGCCAATACGAGTTGCCTTAACCCTTTACTGATTTACGAAATTTAAGACTTGTCTAAAATGAAAGAGATCGCAGATGATAATTTAAAGTGAACTTTGTTGAAAATTATACTATCCTACAGGGTTGAAAATATTGTGGGGAAAAAAGAAATTGCTTGTAACAAGCAATTTCTTCTTTTCCCACAATATTTTCTTAAGTTTTAGGGTTTTTGAAAATCTACTTTAATTTCGATTCTTTTCGAAAACTCCGCAGGACGGCCTGACAAGTGCTTAAAGTTTTTGCACTTCAGAAATTATGATCCTGTTAGGCTCTAAAAATGACAAATCGTCTCAATGTTCAACGCTAAAGATTCGGCAGTTTGAGGTTAAGGGAGATTTTGAAATACACAATTCGAACATCAATTTAGTGATTCAAATCATTCCGAAAGTATCGTCTTTGGGGGATCAAAGCATCGTCACTGCGGTTCAGTTCCCCCATTGCAACATCTGGTCTTTGGAGATCACGAACGCCTAAGTTTTATGCGTGCGCACATTTTTGAAAAAGTTGAATAAGTAACCTAGTAATTGTGAAATACAGACAACTTGGTTTCGGTTTCGTCTTTCAAAATTCGGAAATGAGTAATACTTATTTTAAAGGTACCTGAACAATCCTAAAGAGGTGATTAAACGATTTCAAGTTTCGATTATATTAGTTAGCCCAATCCTCCAAACCGCCTTTCTTTCGGGGTGTATAGGAGTTAACTTATTTGTCCGTCAGGTGTTTGTTTGGTCGGCCTGTCCGTCCGTTATTTTTTTCCTTGCCTGCCCATTTTCCTTGTCAGCAGCAACTATTGAATGGGTTTGAGTTTTATAGATGTTGTGGTAGTACTGGTGTGAGATATACCAGCCACCGCGATATGACTGAAATGCGGTTAAAAGCGGCGTTAAACATGTCAGATCAATCAATTAAGCTTTATAGATAGATTTGGGAACAAACAGATTTTCATATTGTAATTATACCCCCGCAAAACGAAGACAAAACTTTAGACAGGTCCAAATTCAAAGAATTTAATGACGACAATTTAAAGAGATAAGAATTTAAAACGTCTTTGCCTTTGGTGGTGGAAATAATGTGGAGAATGGAGAAATTGCTAGTGACAAGCAATTTCTCCATTATTCACTGTTTTCCAGAGTTTTTTTAGGGGCCTAAATGGGAGGGAATGTGTGGGATTGGGTTAATTTCTTGAGTAACTCGTAATTTCTGATCCTTTTCTTAATTAGGACATCGCAACATAATGCTGCCTTATGGCGCACTCAATAAATAAAGATAGCCAGCATTTTCTTCCTTCTCGCACTCTCTTTCAACCTTTTCCCCAGCTTAAATCTAGATTTGGCCTACCGATTTAACCCATTACCACATAACTTACCGATTTTGAAACGATAAATAAAAACGTCTTAAAGTTTGGTGACAAAAGGAAGAAATGCTTGAAACAAGCTTTATATGCGCTTTCTAGGTATGCCTCAATGTTTTTGGCCACTACAACACTTAATTTCCATATCTCATACGCTTAAAATCATCAACTACATCCTCTTAGAAACTGGACCAGCCAAAATTGTGTCGTCCTTCTGTGTCTGTAACCTTTTTGAACTCGGACTCAGAAAAAGAGTAGGCATTTTTTTTTTTTTTTGTTATAGGTAATGCTTTGTACAAAACATGGTAAAAGGGTTCTAAAAAAGTGTTTACCATCATATTTAAATATGATTGCCAAATCGCTGGCCTTGTCCGTTTACTCCGTTGGCCCCGCCCATCGACTCCAACATGAGGTTCCGCTTCGATTTTTGAAGCCGTTATTTTGCAAACTTATGGCCAGTAGCATGAATAAAAAAAAGGAGAATGGTTGGTTGGCGACCTAAACGTCCCTACGTTTAAGTCGCCAAACGATTGAAAAATTATCATATAAATGGCGGTCAATGTCGGAGTTCAAACTTCACTCCCGGTCCAAATAAATGATTTCACTGCTCGATTGTTTTCTTTGACATCGCGATTGGTCAATTTACTAAACAATAGGACGTCATTTTAATTACAAGTTTGCAAAAGAATCAATTAATTATTAGTATACAAAAAATATATTTGTGAATAAATTTAGGAATAATTTGACCCCTTACCAGATGACAAAACATTAGACTTGTCTAATTTGAAAGAAATTCAAAAAAAAAGTTGCAATTAAGATAAAAAAAAAGTTTTATAAGCAATTTTCCCATTCCAACATAATTTTCGACGCAATATTTCTTCAGCCCATCAAAAAAACGGGATCGTCTGGGATGAGATTGATTAACCCTTTCCTGCTTTACACGATTTTAGACCTGTCCATCTTCAAAGGTTTTGCTGACGAAAATTTAAAGTGGGTTTAATTCGAAAAATTACTATTCATAAGGGTAGAAAATATTGTGGCAAAAGAAGAAAGTGCTTGTTAAAAAGAAATTTCTTCTTTTCCCACAATGTTTTCTAAATTATAAAATCACAGGAATGTAAAAACCAGGGATTGTACAGGAAAGGGTTAAACATGCGAATTGTACTTTTTTTATATCGAATAACATCCAATAAGGCAATAAATAAATAAGTAAACGGCGCTAACTTACATTGCGGAGAATAAACGTAGTGTAATAATATAAATCCTGATTTAGTATTGGTTTACCGGATATTGTGATATCGAATGGGTGTAAAACACTGGTCGTCTCTCACTCACGGAGGTGTGGTTAAATGGCAGTACGCAGCGCCAATTTTTGCTGTTGGAAAAATACAGAGTTCGTGGGTAATTTTCCTCTCATTCATACGATTCAGCCTGTAAAGACGGAAGACGTGCAACTAACGTTAATTGTGCAAATAAAGTGCAACAGATGCTAACTTACGGATCGCCTTGCGATACCCACTGATCTCCGAAGGGACGTTCGACTTCGATTTTAAACGGCGTTATTTTTGCGAAATATATGGCCAGTTTAGCACGTTCAAAAAAAGTAAGATGGTTGGTTGGCCACCTTAACGTCGTAACTACAGCTTGGTACGACGTAAAAGTCGCCAAACCAACAAAAATGTTTCACATAAATGTCAGCAAATCTCGGAGTTTAAAATTCGGTCTAAACGAATGATTTGATTGGTCGATTGATTCTTTGATTGACACCCGCTGTCTACCAATTTCTTTTCGACAGTTTTATTTCCGATATTCCTCTGCGTTAAAATTGACAGTAAAATTATATAATAGTTCGATAAGAGAAGTTGATACTTGCTTTTTATCCGCAGATCTTTGACTTCATCGGTAACTTGTTCGAGCCATTCATGTGTAAGTGTTAACCCATTCCAACACAGTGGAATTTTAGACCAGTCCAAATTGAGAGGAGCTGCAGACGACAATTTCAAGTTGATGGAATTTTAAATTTTTTCGTCTTTTTGGATAGAAAACATTGTGGATAATGAAGAAATTGCTTGATCCAAGCAATTTCTTTATTTTCCGAAATGTTTTCCAAAGCTTTCTCGTTGAGGGGCGTAAAAAGGAGGGATTGAGTGGGAACGGGTTAACTACATATTTTTTTAGAAGTATTGATGATTTAACGTAATTTTGACGAAAAGATTAATATCTTATTCCGGCGTTCTCGAACGGTTGACAACTAACGTAGACGATGTATACGTCACTTTCGTAAATACGTTGTTAAAATTACTGTTTGGTAGATGAGTTATGGAAAGTTTTATGTGTGTTGGGTTTACAAATATCACCTCGCGACGAACAACAAGGATTCTTATCCTTCTCCTAATAAAGCCATTTAACCAGACAACGTCATTTTAGACTGGTCCAAATTGAAAGGGTTGCAGACGACGATTTAAAGTCCAAAGAATTCGGATATTTTCAGTTTACTGGGAAGAAACATTGCGAAAAAGCAATTTTTTCATTTAAACAATGTTTTCCCAATTGTTTTTCTCGAGGCGTCACTGTGTGGGAATGGGAAAAAGCTCAAAAAGTGATTAGTATAGTGTAGTCACGTTCTAACGAAATAACGTTAATCTTAGACAAAGAATTGACATGGCAGACTATTAATTGTAAATCCGAATGAATTAAATTTAGGCAGTGTGTGTAAATGATCAGGGTCGAAAGTAAGAGACTAACAGCCTTGCTTTAACCCATTACAAGACGAAAAAATTATAGACAGGTCCAAATTGAAAGAAGTTGCAGACGATAATTTCAAGTCGATGAAATTTTAGATATTTTCAACTTTCTGGGTAAAAAAAGTGTCGAAAATGATAACATTTTTTGTTGCAATCAATTTCTTCATATGACACAATGTATTTTCGGGGGCATATTGTTTTACCGGTGTCCGTCTGTCCGTCTGTCTGTCTGTCTGCAAAACTTAACCTGCCAACTAAACATTTTCCTATAACTTCAACCCTGATTAAGTTACAATGCTTATATTTGGTATGTAGATTGGTCTCTACAAGGTGCAACTGGGGAAGTTCATTTCGTCAAGGTCAAAATTTAACCCTTTACCCGTTTCTAAAGAATTCTCGTTTCGGGGGCACAAACACATCTTGTTTCTAATTATTTTTCTGTCAGGGGAGTCGAAAAGCGTTATCGCGACAGAATGGATTAACCATCGGTAAGTGAATGTTGAACTGCGACATTAAAGACAAGTATATATTTTTTTTCTGCTCAGTGACCTAAACCGCTGTGATTGCAGCTTATTCAAGGCGTAGTTGCGACGTTTAAGAAGCTAACCAACGAATGTGTATTTGCAAGTCCTGATCTTATAATATGAAAACTAGTGTTGTTCAACATCTTAGTTGAACTCTCATGTCGGAGATTAGTCTTCTAGGTCAGCGATCCGTAAAATTATTCACAGAAATCAACGAATCGCTGTCGTTAATAAAACAAACCGATTGACAATGAAATATCTCTTTCATTGTGGACCAGCAATCTTATCTCAAATATTCTTATTGCATAAATCTTCCGAAAGAGTTCTATCAAAGCATCTACTAGTATTGTATCATCGATTCTGAATTCAACTTTGCCTTCTAAATATAGCCAGCAATTCGTCAACCCAAGTGAGCGAATTAGTTGAATTAAATTAAATGTTTTTTTATGCTATATCAGTAGAAAAAAATCACTGTTTTCGTCTCTTGCAAATTGAATATTTTTTGCTTACCTTAGCACAACGTGATCATGGTGACCTTTGGTGATCCTTGAATGCCAGTCGCCCGTCGTTTATCGTGGGGCAACAACACTTAAAATGCTTCAACTCTAATGGCCAGAGGGTTTTCTCAATCTTTATAAAACTTGGCCAAAATGAAAATAGGTCATTAGGATAATTCCCAAAGGACGTGCCGTATCAAAATCGGAATACATGTCCGGTTAAAGCTGGGCTTAATGACATTTTCATGGTTTACACTTTAAAAGGCCCCACGTTTGGCTAGATCTTGATGAAACTTGGCCAGAATGATTTTTAGTTCACACATATGAAGCCTATCGGTAATTTGGAAGGTTCGTTTGAAAACACGAGAAAAGAAGCCTAAATGATATTTCTTTAGCTACACTCTAAATGTCGCGATTTTCGCTAATCTTGGTGAAACTTAACCAGATTAATTGTCAGGTCATAAGTATGAACCATAGGGTCTTTGGAAAACACTGGTAGAGGGCTGGAATTATTATTTCTTTGTTTAATGACAGGCTAAACGATTTTCATAAGCTTTTGTTCCGATCGTTTCTTCACAAATTATAGACATGCTTTGAAGTTTCGGTTTCAAAGTTTATTATATCTACTGAGAACTCAGGTGAGCGATCTAGGGCCATCTTGAACCTCTTGTAATTATTTGCCAAATTTTGTTACTGTTTACACTTTCAAAGTTTAATGATATTCAGATGCGTAATATAGAGACTGTCTTCCCTCTCGTCAACCCCCGACGGCGGCACTCATCCTTTCCGACTATTTGTCTCTCACCAATGGGTCAATAATCGTAGACCTATGTGGGATAGCAGCTGGAGGCTAGGAAAGGATGTAATGGTAGTACTGGTGTGAGAAATACCAGGATTCCATTGTTAGGTGCTCCAGCCGCCGCGATATAACTGAAAGATTGTTTAAAGCGGCGTAAAACCCCATTCAAACAAAAACAAATCTCGTCAACCCATTCCCACAAAGTGACCCTTTTTACGCCTTTCAAGAAAAACAATAGGGAAAAGATTGTGTAAAATGAAGAAATTGCTTGTTACAAGCGATTTCTTCATTTTACACAATGTTTTCTACCCAAAAGTTAAAAATAAATTTGTAGAACTCAATAAACTTTTAATTGTCATCTGCAACCCCTTCCGATTAGGGCCAGTCTAAAATCTTGCTTGTCTCTCACCAATGGGTCGATAATCGTAGACCTATGTGGGATAGCAGCTGGAGGCTAGGAAAGGATGTAATGGTAGTACTGGTGTGAGAAATACCAGGATTCCATTGTTAGGTGCTCCAGCCGCCGCGATATAACTGAAAGATTGTTGAAAGCGGCGAAAAACCCCATTCAAACAAACAAACAAACAAACTAAAATCTTGTTGTGTGGGAATGGGTTAACTCGGCTGTTTTCGGAGAAAACCCTAAGGTAATGCTATAGCCTGGTCGCCGTCTCCGTCAGTGTCTGTGCCTTCGTTAGCGACGTCGTTCAAAAACTTTTCCATTTTCTGATCTCTAGTATAAGTGAACACAGTCGGACTATTTGTTCAGTTCACTATCATATACCAACAAGAGGGGACAACTCTAAATGTGTTTTTGAACGAACTTTCGACATTTTTTAATATCACTTGTATTGCAGAACATACACTTGGCACTCAGAATATATGTTCACTATCAAAATAACAAACATCTGAGCGCTGGCATCCGCATTTCATGCTCTTGTTAAGCAATAAGCCGCACGAAATTGGTCAAACGTCCAGTTAGTTAAAAATAAGGCCTACATCCGTAATATGTGTGTTACCACTAAATTCTGTCGTGCAGTGTAAAAACTGAGCGTGCACGTGCATAAAATGTGCGTGTGCGCATAGAATTACAAGCGCAAGCATAGAAAAAAAGTGTTTAATTTTTAAGCCGCAGTAAGCTCTCGAAGACTGATCTTGCACGAGCGTTAAATAACGATTGCTTAACCCATTGACAGACAGCGAAATTTAGACTGGTTCAAATTGGAAAGAATTACAGACGATAATTTAAAGTTGATGAATTTTTAGATTTTTTCAACTTTCTGGGTAGAAAACATTGTATGAAATGAAGAAATTGCTTATTACAAGCAATTTCTTCATTTTACACTATGTTTTCCCATTTGTTTTTCTTGGGGGGCTTCCAAAAGCGTCACTGTGTGGGAATGGGTTAAATCGTATGGTCGCACGAGCGCTTTCTTTAATGCATAACCTATTCCCAAACGACAACATTTTAGACTGGCCAATTTCTCCATTATCCAAAATGTTTTCCAATCCTTTTCTTAAAATGAGGGATTTTGTGGGAACAGGTTAAACGACGTAAAATGAATTTTTGACCCAAACGGTACACCCTACTGCAAAAGTCAAAAATACTGTACACAAAACCGCGGAATGTAAAACTAGTCCTACTGACATACTTTGTTATGTTTTCGTCTTGGGCTAATTGAGTAATTCATTTTTTGTATTTTCTATTTGTAGCAGATGTTGTAACATTGGGCGAATGTAATTATGACTGAGAAAATATCTAGTCGAAAACCCACCGACTTTCGTTTAACCCATTCCCACACAATGACGTTTTTGACGGTCCGAAGAAAAAAAAACTTTGTTGACATTGTTACTAGAATTTCTTCCTTAATCATGATGGTTTCTACACCGAAAGACGGAGATTTTCTGAATTTTCACAAACACAAAATTGTCGTCTGAAACTTCTTTTAATGTGGACCAGGCTATTAATTTGTCGTTTATCCCACTGCTACCCACTTCCACAGCGTGGTAAACTGGGGCTGGCTTTTAAGTGTCTCGCCCATAAACATACCCCTGTGACAGTGGGGCTCGAACACGCGTAACCATCAGATTACGAGTCGAGCACCTTTACCACTAAGCCATCGAGATATTTTTTCGATATGGAGTTAGGCAACAAAGCAAAATTTCTGCTGACCAAGAATAAGTTCAAATGTTTATTATTCATTTGCTAGTTTCGTCTATCAAAAATCAGATCCTGATTGGCCGAAGAATAAACATACTCCAATGATAAGAAATTTGAGCACGAAGCTGTTTTGTACAAAATAGTTCCTATAAAATGTATGAAATTTCTGTTTTTTCCCACTCGATTTCACTAATGTATAAGAAACGAAAAAATATATTTTTGTTTTCATGAAGGGATTAAATGAAAAAGCAAATTCCACTTATCTATCAATCCGCTTCGCTTATTCATACAATGTGGTTAGTTTTTCATACCTCTATAAAAAAAATACTTCAGTAGGGTGGAAAATAATGTGGAAAAAAGAAACTATTGCTTCTTACAAGCAATTTCTTCTTTTATCACAATGCTTTCTCAAGTATAAAAACGGGGGAAGTAAAAAACTGGGAAAAGGGTCAACTGAGTCTAAAACGTTACTAGGTTACGAGGCTTTCAAGGTTAATTTGTCAAAAACAATTAGTTTTCTTGCCAGATACTGTTCTCTGTCTAAACAAAAACAACATAATTCTTTTATCGAAGTTCCAACTAAATACCTTGAATCTTGCGTTTGAATTCCGCCATATGACGTCATTATAAGTGTAAGAACGGTTATCGATACAGAAAACAGGGTAACCTTGAGACAAAAAATAAATTTGCTGAAGCGACCGGCTGTATAAAGCAACCAGTTTCTTTAAACGATCAGCATCAAAATACCCTTTCCAATTGCAAAGGATCTTCATAGTTGGACGTTTTGCAAATGAAAACTAAGGATCGCATTAGAATCGCCTCAATGATACGATCCAAATGAATTCAATCAACATAGGATTAACTTCATTATCACGTTGAAGGTATATGTTGTTCGGGTAAGCAATTTCTTTTTTTCTCACAATGTTCTCGATCTAATTAAGCATTTTTTAATTGAGCACAGTTTGGCTGATTTCGACTGCAACTTCTTTCAATTTTGACCAGTCTAAACATTTTGTGGTCTGGTAATGGGTTAAGTAATTTATAATTTGTGTGTGCCCTCAGTATTTTGGTCATCCCTTAAGTGGTCGCTAAACCCATCCCCACACAAGCCCTCCTTTTTATTCCCCCAAGAAAAAAGGCTTTAGAAAACATTGTGGAAAATAGAGAAATTTCTTTATTATCCACAATGTTTTCTATCCGAAAATACGAAAAAAATGGATAAAATTCCATGAGTTTGAAATTATCTTCCGTAGCTTCTTTCGATTTGGACCAGTCGAACATTTTGTTGTTTGGGAATGTGCCTCAGCCATAGCGCAGTCAGTAGTGCGTCAGACTCCAAATCTTCAATCATGGGATGTCATGGGTTCGATCCCCGGCGGCGGTACATATTCTCTTCGACATTTGTCGCTCACCAATGGGCTGATAATCGTAAACCTAAGTGGGATAGCAGCTGGAGGCTAGGAAAGGATGTAGTGGTAGCACTGGTGTGAGAAATACCAGGAATCCATTGTTAGGTGCTCGAGCCGCCGCGATATGACTGAAATACTGTTAAAAGCGGCGTTAAACCCCATTCAATCAATCAATCATTGTTTGGGAATGGGCTAAGATTTACTGTATTCGAAATACTGAAAAATTTGAAACTGCGTAACTTTGACACTACTCCAAAGATCTAAATATTATTGACCAATCGATTACCTCGCTCACTTATTCCCTTAGCCCCGCCCATTGACATCGACGGGAAGTTCCGCTTCAATATTTTGAATGGCGTTATTTTGCAAAAATTATGGTCAGTAGCATGTGGCAAAATAAATGGATTGGTTGGTTGGTGACCTTTACGTCGTAGCTACACCTTAAGAATGCTGCAGTTACGAAGTTTAAGTCATCAAACCAACAGAAATGCTTCGCATAAATGGCGGGTATTTGCCGGAGCTCAATAAGTTTACTTACAATATCAATTAATAATTTCATTGGTGGACTGATTATTTGATTGAAATCTGCGATTGGTCAATTATAAGATGGCTGTAACCGTAATACATTATCAGACGATAAAATTCAAGACTAGTGGTAGCAGACGACAATTCAAAGTATGCTAATATTGAATAGTAAGAGGTTAATAGGGTAGAAACATTGTCCATGACATACAGTTTCCACTGTTTTCCCCGAAGCTATTGTACTGACTGCGTAAAATGCGTTAATAGGCTGTAATTGGTAAAACTTTGCTGGTGCCGACTAATTTACGCGTGATGCCCCAAAGGGAAATAAATATAACCTAGTATTCAAATGATTTTACCCAGTTACCTCTACCTTGAAGAAAAAAAAGATGAGCCCACGTTTTAATAATTTAATTTTTAGTTTCGTCTATCAAAAACGAGCGTTCTGATTGGTCGAAAAAAATTATTCATAACTCCATGAACAAAATTTTGAGCACGCAGTTATTTTGTATGCTTCCGCACAAAATAGTCCTATACAATAAGGTATCAACATTCGTAAAGCTTTTGGGTTTTTTTTTCGCTCGATGCTATAAAATTATAAGAAATGAAGAGAATATTTTTTGTTTTCATGGAGGTATGAACCGAAAAACCTAATCACACAATGTATGAATCCGCTTCGCGTATTCATACAGTGTGATTAGTTTTTTCGGTTCATACCTCCATGAAAACAAAAAATATTCTCTTCATCTCTTAAATAATTAAACTGTTTCTGTCCATTCTTGCTAAAGCGATAACCTCTAGTAAGCGACCACTTTCATTAAGCGACAAGCATCAAAATTCCCTTTTGAAAGACACAAAAATCCTCAATGGAAGTGTTTGCCAATGAAATATTCTATGCCGGTGGATCTCATCAGAATCGTCTCAATGACACGATTCTTTTGACATCCATCAACAAAGATTAAGTGAAAATACTTAAATGATTTAATGAAAGTTTATTCATCTTTGATAGACAGCACATACACATATGACAAGAAACATAAAATATTATCAAAGCTGATCTAAAAAGAGAGTTATAAGAGACATCAAGAGGAAGCAAATAACATGTATACTGACTAATAACACTGATGTAACACTGTAAGAATCGTATAGTCGTATAGAATCACGCACGCATACACACACGCACACATGAAAATGCAAACTCACATGTACAAATTCTCATTCACACGTAAAAGAGAGACGCATACATACATATAAAATCGGGGAGACAAACACATACATGAAAAAAAAGCAATTGATCCCTCGAGGTGCATGTATCTAGCGACCATTCTCATAAACGAAAACGCCGCCGTCATAGCGCAGTTGGTAGCGCGTCGGACCGTCAATCTATAGGTCCCGGGTTCGATCCCCGACGGCGGCACTCATCCTTTCCGACTGTTTGTCTCTCACCAATGGGTCGATAATAGTAGACCTATGTGAGGTAGCAGCTGGAGGCTAGGAAAGGATGTAATGGTATTACTGGTGTGAGAAATACCAGGATTCCATTGTTAGGTGCTCCAGCCGCCGCGATATAACTGAAAGATTGTTGAAAGCGGCGTAAAACCCCATTCAAACAAACAAATCATAAACGACCACATTTTGGCCGTCCCTTGGGTGGTAGTTTAATACAAGTCGAGCTGTGCATGTCATAACGCAAAGATATTTGGCAGTCTGAACATACAAAAAGTGCATTTTCATGATTCGCTTATAATCTAATTAAACTTGGAGTCTATACCTATCTACATAGCGCAGTCTGAAGACGTTGATCAGACTACAAGGATGTGCAATTTGTACTTACAGTGTTTTTTCTAGGCTGGAGGCGGGGGATTATGAAGCATTTTTTTCAAATGTCCCCCTTATTTTTATGATTGGTGAGACATTTTTTTATAAACAAAGAGAATGAAATATCAGAAAAAATTCTCAATTGTGTACATTTTGCACAGGAATCCCTAACATATGTGCGGGCTGATCTTTGTCTTTATCTTCTACCAAAGCAGGAATATATTCCGGGATCAGCATGACAAGGGTTAATTCATTTTAATGAAAAATGTATTGCATATTTGATATGATTCATTTGTCGAGGAAGTACACTTATTCTCTACGATCCGAAACAAAAATGGCATAGTTTTAACCAAAATATCTCGACACAAAAATGTTTACCGATAGTTTTAGCTACTAAAGCGTTTGTGACTGGAAATGACATACCTATTGAAATCAGAAATGAGCATCGACTTGCTAAATTCAAAGAGAATAATGAAACATGTTTTCCTTCTCGTAAACACTAAACTTATTATTTCAATTCTGTTTATCTGTCAGTAACGCGATTCATTTATGCACGTTACTCCTCCGTATATATTTGTTTTAATTGGTACATGTTCTTCCGATTTGAGTAAATGAGAAAATATTAGATTGTAGTGGTGTGCTAGAATATATTTAAGTGTTTGTACATGTTTTTGCGTGCTTATGTGTGTGCGTGATCAGTAAACGCCTGTTGAATGATTTATTGTTAGAAGGCCGTGTTGAAAATAAGCCTTGTTAGTCTTAAATATTTCCTTCTATCTAAATAAACCGATTACTTTCATTAGCTCACCTGAGCACGAAGTGCTCTGGGTTAGCTGTTGTGATAGGTCATCGTCCGGCGGCGTCCGTTTAACTTTCCGTCAGTTTACAATAACAAAAATGATTCTCAGGTCATGTTTTTTTCAAACTACTTTAAAGAATTGAAATCCATGAAGAACTTGTGATATTTGATAAAAATGAACTATTGACCCTCTTCTAAAATACATGTACTTCAAAGAATTACCGTATCTTGAAATTAGCCCTTTTCTGTACAATTCCTTATTTTACAAAGAAATAAAGAAGGAAATCTTTAAAAAAAATCTTTTCCAAAACCATAAGGCCTAAGGCTTTGATAATTGATATTTATCATCTATTGACCTCTACAAAAATACTTCAAAGAATTTCCGTGATCTGAAAAATAGCCCTTTTCTGTGCGATACCTGATTTTTCGTCGGAATGAAAAAAATAATTCTTTGAAAATCTTCTGCTACAGAGCTTTGATATTTGGTATAAACCATCTATTGATTCTCTACAGAAAACATCAAGGAAAAACGGTACTCTGAAAATTAGCAATTCCTGATTTTAAATAGGAATAAAGGAGTAAATCTTTGAAAGTCTTCTCCTAAACCGTAAGATCTAAAACTTTAAAATTTGATTTGTATCAATACCAATTGACCCTCTACCTTAAAAAAATACCATACTCTGAAAAGTAGTCATTTGTTCTGCGATCCCTGATTTAAGATAGGAGTAAACTAGGAAATCTTTGAAATCTTCTTCTCCAAAACCATACGGTCTAGAGCTTCAATATGGGGTATAAATCAATATCTATAGACCATCTTTCAAAAAACTCTGAACTTAGCCCTTTTCTATGCAATCCCTAATTTTAGAGCTTCAATATGCGGTATAAATTATCATCTATAGACCGTCTTTCAAAAAACTCTGAACTTAGCCCTTTTCTATGCAATCCCTAATTTTAGATAAGATTAAAGCAGGATATCTTTGAAAGTCTTCTCCTAAACCAGTAAGCCTAGAGTTTTGATATTTTGTATGTATCAATGCCTGATGACCATCTACAAAAACGCTTCAAAGAATTACCATACTCTTTAAATGAGCGCTATATTGTGGGATCTTAGATATACCTAGGATTATAGTAAATCTTTAAAATATTCTCCTACATAATTAGGCGTAAGTCTCCGATATTTAAAGCATTGAGCCATCATAGTCAGGGGAGCAATATAGGACCATCGTGATCCTTTTGTTAAAGAACGTAAGATCCCATTCAGTTGTACTTTTTAGAAAAAATAGATATGTCATCTTAAACTGCTATATATATTAAACCGTATTTGAAACTATCATTCTTTAAACAATAATTACACCCCCCCCCCCAAATTAATTTTGGTTATTGTCTATTGACTTTTGATTGAGTTATGGCCCTTTAATTAAAAAGTCCGTTTTTTGTTATGGCCCTTTGGCTGATAGCACTTGTATATGGACAAGCGCTTTTGGGGGGTATTGCGACAATGTCTAGTTAAAAATTAGTTTCGTCTATCAGGTTTAAAGCGTTTGGATTGGCTGAATTTATTGTTCATACTTCTATGAACAAACCTTTTAGCATATCGTCCGGCGTCCGTCCGCTTGTCTTTCCGTCCGTTTACAATTACAAAAAATGATTCACATGTCATGTTTTCCAAACTACTTCAAAGAATTGAAATCCATGAAGAACTTTGGTTGCCATGGCAACCGAGTGAAAACTTAAAATTCTTTGCCTCCGAAACAATAAGGCACAGATCTTTGATATTTGGTAAAATTGAACTATTGACCCTTTACTAAAATACTTCAAAGAATTACCGTATCTTGAAATTAGCCATTTTTTGTACAATACCTTATTTTACAAAGTAATAAAGAAGGAAATCTTTAAAAAATCTTCTCCAAAACCATAAGGCCTAAGGCTTTGATAATTGATATTTATCATCTATTGACCTCTACAAAAATACTTCAAAGAATTTCCGTGATCTGAAAGATAGCCATTTTCTGTGCGATACCTGATTTTTCGTCGGAATGAAAAAAATAAATTTTTGAAAATCATCTGCTACAGAGCTTTGATATTTGGTATAAACCATCTATTGATTTTCTACCAAAAACATCAAGGAATAAAGGTACTCTGAAAATTAGCAATTCCTGATTTTAAATAGGAATAAAGGAGTAAATCTTTGAAAGTCTTCTCCTAAACCGTAAGACCTAGAACTTTAAAATTTGATTTGTATCAATACCAATTGACCCTCTGCCTAAAAAAAATACCATACTCTGAAAAGAAGTCATTTGTTCTGCGATCCCTGATTTAAGATAGGAGTAAACTAGGAAATCTTTGAAATCTTCTTCTCCCAAAGCAAACGGCCTAGAGCTTCAATATGTGGTATAAATCATCATCGATAGACCGTCTTTCAAAAAACTCTGAACTTAGCCCTTTTCTATGCAATCCCTAATTTTAGATAAGATTAAAGCAGGATATCTTTGAAAGTCTTCTCCAAAACCAGTAAGCCTAGAGTTTTGATATTTTGTATGTATCAATGCCTATTGACCTTCTACAAAAATGCTTCAAAGAATTACCATACTCTGGAAATGAGCGTTATATTGTGGGATCTTAGATATACCTAGGATTATAGTTAATCTTTAAAATCTTCTCCAACCTAATTAGGCGTAAGGCTCCGATATTTAAAGCTTTGAGTCATCATACTCAGGGGAGCGATACGTTAGTTCTCAATAAGTTGTACTTTTTAGAAGAAAAAAAAAAAGAAAAAAAAAAGATATGCCATCAAACACTGCCATTATATTGAACCGTATTAGAAACTTTCATTCATTTAACAATAATTATACCCCCCCCCCCCAACTATTTTGGTTATTGTCCATTGATTTTTTACTGAGTTATGGCCCTTTAATTAAAAAGTCGTTTTTTTATGACCCTTTGGAGGATAGCACTTGTATATGGACAAGCGCTTTTGGGGGGTATTGCGACAATTTCTAGTTAAAAATTAGTTTCGTCTATCAGGTTTAAAGCGTTTGGATTGGCTGAATTTATTGTTCATACTTCTATGAACAAACCTTTTAGCATATCGTCCGGCGTCCGTCCGCTTGTCTTTCCGTCCGTTTACAATTACAAAAAATGATTCACATGTCATGTTTTCCAAACTACTTCAAAGAATTGAAATCCATGAAGAACTTTGGTTGCCATGGCAACCGAGTGAAAACTTAAAATTCTTTGCCTCCGAAACAATAAGGCACAGATCTTTGATATTTGGTAAAATTGAACTATTGACCCTTTACTA
This sequence comes from Fragum fragum, assembly GCA_946902895.1. Taxonomy (NCBI): domain Eukaryota; kingdom Metazoa; phylum Mollusca; class Bivalvia; order Cardiida; family Cardiidae; genus Fragum; species Fragum fragum. Next base: position 15,956,264 of record OX336368.1, read on the forward strand.
AAATACTTCAAAGAATTACCGTATCTTGAAATTAGCCCTTTTCTGTACAATACCTTATTTTACAAAGAAATAAAGAAGGAAATCTTTAAAAAATCTTCTCCAAAACCATAAGGCCTAAGGCTTTGATAATTGATATTTATCATCTATTGACCTCTACAAAAATACTTCAAAGAATTTCCGTGATCTGAAAGATAGCCCTTTTCTGTGCGATACCTGATTTTTCGTCGGAATAAAAAAGGAAGTTATGAAAATCTTTGATATTTGGTATAAACCATCTATTGATTCTCTACCAAAAACATCAAGGAATAACGGTACTCTGAAAATTAGCAATTCCTGATTTTAAATAGGAATAAATAAGTAAATCTTTGAAAGTCTTCTCCTCCCAAACCGTAAGACCTAGAACTTTAAAATTTGGTTTTTATCAATACCCATTAAAAAAATACCATACTCTGAAAAGTAGCCATTTTTTTCTGCGATCCCTGGTCCCTGATTTAAGATAGGAGTAAACTAGGAAATCTTTGAAATCTTCTTCTCCAAAACCATACGGTCTAGAGCTTCAATATGGGGTATAAATCAATATCTATAGACCATCTTTCAAAAAACTCTGAACTTAGCCCTTTTCTATGCAATCCCTAATTTTAGAGCTTCAATATGCGGTATAAATTATCATCTATAGACCGTCTTTCAAAAAACTCTGAACTTAGCCCTTTTCTATGCAATCCCTAATTTTAGATAAGATTAAAGCAGGATATCTTTGAAAGTCTTCTCCTAAACCAGTAAGCCTAGAGTTTTGATATTTTGTATGTATCAATGCCTAATGACCATCTACAAAAACGCTTCAAAGAATTACCATACTCTTTAAATGAGCGCTATATTGTGGGATCTTAGATATACCTAGGATTATAGTAAATCTTTAAAATATTCTCCTACATAATTAGGCGTAAGTCTCCGATATTTAAAGCATTGAGCCATCATAGTCAGGGGAGCAATATAGGACCATCGTGATCCTTTTGTTAAAGAACGTAAGATCCCATTCAGTTGTACTTTTTAGAAAAAATAGATATGTCATCTTAAACTGCTATATATATTAAACCGTATTTGAAACTATCATTCTTTAAACAATAATTACACCCCCCCCCCAAATTAATTTTGGTTATTGTCTATTGACTTTTGATTGAGTTATGGCCCTTTAATTAAAAAGTCCGTTTTTTGTTATGGCCCTTTGGCTGATAGCACTTGTATATGGACAAGCGCTTTTGGGGGGTATTGCGACAATGTCTAGTTAAAAATTAGTTTCGTCTATCAGGTTTAAAGCGTTTGGATTGGCTGAATTTATTGTTCATACTTCTATGAACAAACCTTTTAGCATATCGTCCGGCGTCCGTCCGCTTGTCTTTCCGTCCGTTTACAATTACAAAAAATGATTCACATGTCATGTTTTCCAAACTACTTCAAAGAATTGAAATCCATGAAGAACTTTGGTTGCCATGGCAACCGAGTGAAAACTTAAAATTCTTTGCCTCCGAAACAATAAGGCACAGATCTTTGATATTTGGTAAAATTGAACTATTGACCCTTTACTAAAATACTTCAAAGAATTACCGTATCTTGAAATTAGCCATTTTTTGTACAATACCTTATTTTACAAAGTAATAAAGAAGGAAATCTTTAAAAAATCTTCTCCAAAACCATAAGGCCTAAGGCTTTGATAATTGATATTTATCATCTATTGACCTCTACAAAAATACTTCAAAGAATTTCCGTGATCTGAAAGATAGCCATTTTCTGTGCGATACCTGATTTTTCGTCGGAATGAAAAAAATAAATTTTTGAAAATCATCTGCTACAGAGCTTTGATATTTGGTATAAACCATCTATTGATTTTCTACCAAAAACATCAAGGAATAAAGGTACTCTGAAAATTAGCAATTCCTGATTTTAAATAGGAATAAAGGAGTAAATCTTTGAAAGTCTTCTCCTAAACCGTAAGACCTAGAACTTTAAAATTTGATTTGTATCAATACCAATTGACCCTCTGCCTAAAAAAAATACCATACTCTGAAAAGAAGTCATTTGTTCTGCGATCCCTGATTTAAGATAGGAGTAAACTAGGAAATCTTTGAAATCTTCTTCTCCCAAAGCAAACGGCCTAGAGCTTCAATATGTGGTATAAATCATCATCGATAGACCGTCTTTCAAAAAACTCTGAACTTAGCCCTTTTCTATGCAATCCCTAATTTTAGATAAGATTAAAGCAGGATATCTTTGAAAGTCTTCTCCAAAACCAGTAAGCCTAGAGTTTTGATATTTTGTATGTATCAATGCCTATTGACCTTCTACAAAAATGCTTCAAAGAATTACCATACTCTGGAAATGAGCGCTATATTGTGGGATCTTAGATATACCTAGGATTATAGTTAATCTTTAAAATCTTCTCCAACCTAATTAGGCGTAAGGCTCCGATATTTAAAGCTTTGAGTCATCATACTCAGGGGAGCGAAACGTTAGTTCTCAATAAGTTGTACTTTTTAGAAGAAAAAAAAAAAAGAAAAAAAAAAGATATGCCATCAAACACTGCCATTATATTGAACCGTATTAGAAACTTTCATTCATTTAACAATAATTATACCCCCCCCAACTATTTTGGTTATTGTCCATTGATTTTTTACTGAGTTATGGCCCTTTAATTAAAAAGTCGTTTTTTTATGACCCTTTGGAGGATAGCACTTGTATATGGACAAGCGCTTTTGGGGGGTATTGCGACAATTTCTAGTTAAAAATTAGTTTCGTCTATCAGGTTTAAAGCGTTTGGATTGGCTGAATTTATTGTTCATACTTCTATGAACAAACCTTTTAGCATATCGTCCGGCGTCCGTCCGCTTGTCTTTCCGTCCGTTTACAATTACAAAAAATGATTCACATGTCATGTTTTCCAAACTACTTCAAAGAATTGAAATCCATGAAGAACTTTGGTTGCCATGGCAACCGAGTGAAAACTTAAAATTCTTTGCCTCCGAAACAATAAGGCACAGATCTTTGATATTTGGTAAAATTGAACTATTGACCCTTTACTAAAATACTTCAAAGAATTACCGTATCTTGAAATTAGCCCTTTTCTGTACAATACCTTATTTTACAAAGAAATAAAGAAGGAAATCTTTAAAAAATCTTCTCCAAAACCATAAGGCCTAAGGCTTTGATAATTGATATTTATCATCTATTGACCTCTACAAAAATACTTCAAAGAATTTCCGTGATCTGAAAGATAGCCCTTTTCTGTGCGATACCTGATTTTTCGTCGGAATAAAAAAGGAAGTTATGAAAATCTTTGATATTTGGTATAAACCATCTATTGATTCTCTACCAAAAACATCAAGGAATAACGGTACTCTGAAAATTAGCAATTCCTGATTTTAAATAGGAATAAATAAGTAAATCTTTGAAAGTCTTCTCCTCCCAAACCGTAAGACCTAGAACTTTAAAATTTGGTTTTTATCAATACCCATTAAAAAAATACCATACTCTGAAAAGTAGCCATTTTTTTCTGCGATCCCTGGTCCCTGATTTAAGATAGGAGTAAACTAGGAAATCTTTGAAATCTTCTTCTCCAAAACCATACGGTCTAGAGCTTCAATATGGGGTATAAATCATCATCTATAGACCGTCTTTCAAAAAACTCTGAATTTAGCCCTTTTCTATGCAATCCCTAATTTTCGATAGGATTAAAGCAGGATATCTTTGAAAGTCTTCTCCTAAACCAGTAAGCCTAAAGTTTTGATATTTTGTATGTATCAATGCCTATTGACCTTCTACAAAAGCGCTTCAAAGAATTACCATACTCTGGAAATTAGCGCTATATTGTGGGATCTTAGATATACCTAGGATTAGAGAAAATCTTTAAAATCTTCTCCTACATAATTAGGCGTAAGGCTCCGATATTTAAAGCATTGAGCCATCATACTCAGGGGAGCGATATAGGACCATCGTGGTCCTCTTGTTTAAAAACGTGAGTTCTCAATCAGATGTACTTTTAAGAAAAAGTGCCATCTAACACTGCCATATATGTTAAACCGTATTTGAAATTGTCATTCATTTAACAATAATTATACCCCCCCCCCCAATTTTTTTTGGCTATGTCCATTGATGTTTGACTGAGTTATTGCCCTTCAATCAAAAAGTCCGTTTTTTGCCATGGCCCTTTGGCGGATAGCACTTGTATATGGACAAGCGCTGTTGGGGGGTATTACGACAATGTCTAGTTTGATTTTAGTTTCGTCTATCAGGCTTAAAGCGTTTGGATTGGCTGAATTTATTTTTCATACCTCTATGAACAAAATTTTGAGCACGCAAATATTTTGTATGCTCCGCACAAAGTATATCCACAAGTTACTCAATTTTTACAAGGGAAATATTTTCTTTGTTTTGTTTGATGGCATAAAATTATAAATAAAAATGAAGAGATTATTTTTGTTTGCACTGAAGAGAGAACCTAAGAACTTAATCACACGGTATGAATACGCCTTTTCCACCGCCATGCTGCAGTGGTGGCGCATAGGACTCCTAGTTAAGGGGTCCAATGTTCGATCCCGGCTGCGGCAAATATCCTGTTCGACATTTGTCTCCCACCAGTGGCTGGATAATCGTAAACCTAAGTGTGATGAGCAGCTGGGGGCTGGGAAAGGATATAGTGGTAGTACTGGTGTGAGAAATACCAAAAATCAACGTTTAGGTGCTTCAGCCGCCGCGATATGACTGGGGCATTGATTAAAGAGACGTTAAACATCATTCAATCAATCATTGAATGCACATTGAAACAGTGTTATTAAGGTTTGGTTGAAATAAAAGAAATATTCTCTTTATTTATTTTTTTCTGTTATGCCCGTTTTTTATAGCGTGTCATGTGTGTATTTTTCAGTGCGTCACTGAAAAAACAAACAAACATACGAATCAACAAAACTTCATTGAAAATGTTAAAGATCTGTCATGTGGATGTCTATTTGGTGAGGCAGCATATGTCAAAATTAGCCGAAATGAGAATGTAGGTTAATCTAAACAAATAATTCCTATACTCCGTTGGTACATTAAAAAATAGATTGCACAATTTCAGTGATAAATGAGTACGTTGGTTAGAATGACGTTAAGTACTTTACGTTAGATTTATAGCCGTCTCTCGACTCACGTGTAAACGTCTTATTAGACCACGCAGAATATTGTATACTCTATTGTGCATAGTTTTACGTTTGTAACGGACGTTGAATAATGCAATAACTTTTGTTTTGTGTTTTCTGCACTCTACAGATAATTGACGCTTTCTTAAATGCATTCCAGGTTGGTAGCGCGTCCGACTCTCAATCGTGGGGCCAAGGTATTGATCCCCGGTTGTGTTGGACCAGTAAGAACCTTTAAACAAGGTACTGAATGTCATTCATTACCTTCCGTGCTTACTTTCCAATACTTATGATCGAATATCATTCTTCCTGAAATCTCCATCGACAATCTAATACCTTTTTAGCTCGCCCGGGACAAATGTCTCGGAAGAGCTATTGCATTGCCCTCGATGTCGGCGTTTCACTTGGCTGAAGTTTTAATTTAAGAGATGAAGAGAAATTTTTTTTGTTTTCATGGAGGTATGAACCGAAAAAACTAATCACACTGTATGAATACGCGAAGCGGATTCATACATAAGTGTGAATAGGTTTTTCGGTTCACACCTCCATGAAAACAAAAATTATTCTCTTCACTTCTTATAATTTAATAGCATCGAGCGAAAAATGCAACAAATTTACAAATTTTGATACTTTTTTGTATGGAACTATTTTGTGCGGAAGCATACAAAATGGCTGCGTGCTCAAAATTTTGTTCATGGAGGTATGAATTAAATTTTTCGACCAATCAGATCGCTCGTTTTTGATAGACGAAACTAACAATCAAATTATACATCTATTATAACTAGTGCTAGGCGGCTCATATTCCACACATGCTCTCATCAGGTGATAGCCCTTCATTTAGAACCAACACCTATGTCCTTGAAATCTTTTGACCTTGACCCATTAAAAACTGTAACCAAATACTTCATTAAAAAAAACTTTAACCGCAAATTTTAACATTGCCCTTGTTTTCTGAATGCTGTCATAGGACCATCATACCTCATATATACACGATACCGGGTTGGATCCACGGCCTCGGCAAATATCCTGTTCGACATTTGTTTTCAACCCAAGTTAGATGAGTAGCTGGAAGCTTGGAAAGGATGTAGTTGTAGTACTGGTGTTAGGTGGTTAGGTGCTCAAGCCGCCGCGATATGACTGAAATACTGTTAAAAGTGACGTTCAATCAAGGATATATGCATAGAAAGGCTTGCGCTTGTGACCGAGATCCTTAGCCGTGTGACTTTATCCTTTGACCTACTTTGTAAACTTTAAACAAAGGCTTTAACCAAAATCTTTAACCTTGCTTACATTTTCTGAATGCATACATCTGGGGCCATCATACTTCGTGTATACACTGACCAGGTGATATTATTTCACCTTTAAACAAGACCTTTGACCCCGTTACCTAGACTTTTACTTACTTTTTGAAACGTTAAGCAAAGGCTTGTTTATATTTTTGGAATGCTCACACCTAAGACCATCATTTTTAGCTAATGTTTTCGAAGAATAGTAGGGCTATACCAGACACATGGGCATTGGCTTTGGCGTCGGCATAATGTTTAGGCCAAGGTTAAACACGCAACTGTCTAATATCTCTGTTTGTAATAATGCTCTAATTCCCAAACTTTGCACATGCCTATGTGTCTATTATATGATCCCCTAGGCTTTGATTCATTATTCAGACATTTATTTTAGAGCACTTCTGACCCTTTTTCGACCTAGAACTCCTTGTTAACAGTTTTGCGTCTACTCCCTGTTCATACTATTGCCATTACTGTGGAACAATGCACATAACTCTGTGATCACAATATCAACCTCTTGGCAAATATTTATTACTTGTGACAAGAGCCAACTAGGGCGAGCTATGTTGTTCGCAGACAACTTTTATTAGATGATCTGAACATGAAGTATTCGGGGTGAGGTATTTCGATCGTTCAATGTCCGGCGTCAATCCGTCCGACCGTCTGTCTGTTTGTCTATCGCTCATTCCACGATTACAACAGAAAATGAATATTTCACCAATTAGGCATATTTATTCAACAAAACTTTATAGAAATGCTCTTTCAAAATACTACACAGAACCGTGGTTGCTTTGGCAACCAAATACTAAAACTTAAACGATTTTCTCCTCCTACAGCACAAGTCTCTCTACCAAAATAATTCAAATTGTTGATTTGCAGTGAAAACGAGCCAAATTCTGTAGGACCCCAGATCGTGCACAGAAATAAGGAAGGGGTTCTCAAAAAAAAAAAAAAATTCTCATCATAAATTCTTCTCCTTGAAAATTTTTAAACTAATTACTTACCTTATATATGTACGGGAAACTATCTGTTAGCATTTAAATCTTCATATCTATACTAATTATTCGCTCCTTTTGTTGTTTTTGCCCCTTCAAAATCAAATTTGACTCAAAGAATTTTACGATCAAGGAGTCAATGATTCCTCTATTTCAAACGCTCCCACAAGCCCTGTAGCGTTTATTTTTTGTATGCAGAATGGCCTGAAGACACTCAACCAAAATGCTTAAAATTATTACTCATCTACAGCTTCTTTCAAATTGGACTAAACCAATATTCTGAACTACTGGACAGGGTTAAAGGAAGCCCAATTACTCAATGTTTATATTAACATAACTAGAGTTTTATTATTGGGGTAAGTAGAAAAGACAAATTACCACGATGTTGGAATCTGACAATGTTTGCCGTAAGAAAACTTGATGTCTGTATGTCCTTTGAGGTTTAAATGTCACAAAATTCACGCGGAGTGTTTGAAATACAGTCTTTGTTAAGTATTTTTTAGATTTTGTTGTGTGTATGACTTAGATTTTCAAATTTAACTGTTTCCCACAAAATCCCGTTTTTATTACTCAAATAATAATATAATAACTAAGAAAAAATATGTTTTGAACAAAATGGTGTTAATTCACTGTGACAAGTGTAGCAGAAAATCCAATTCCTATCTTTGATAAATCTACCGTTCACGGAACTGCTGATAAAAATTCAAATGTTAAGCCGAGTGATTTAACCGACCAAAATCGAAGTGATATGGGAAGTAGTATTCTATTAACCATTTACGAACCATGCCAGTCTGAAACTATAGAGACAAATATTCTAAATGAAATAAAGGTCGCTCATAATTCGTTGAGCGAGTTAAAACGTGAAATTACCGCTTTCACTACGACTACCGAAATGCAATCCGCCTTATTAAGAGATAAGATCGCTAGCATGAAGAAACAACTTTCCCTAAATAGTCAGGTTGCGGATGAAAGAGTAGACAGACTCAACGAGGCTAGCGATCAAATTAAAACCGTTACAAACCAGTCTAATGAGAGAATACAAAAACAACTTCAATCGGTCCAGAACTCAATAAAGAATATTTCGTCTACAAAAACTGAAGCTAATTCAAACGAGTCTCGACAGGGAGTTCAACAACCGATGGATTTCATGAATATAAACTACACGTTGACGACATCAAAACAACCAGACCCGACATTGTTGGAAGTCAAAATAATTTGTCCAATTCGAGCGATAGATCTTCCCGGAAACAGACCGACAATATAACAGAATCTCCCTATACAATTGCAAAAAATAGATCACCTTTAACACCAAGATCAACAGAGGTCAAAAGGAACAAGCCGCTATTAATTGGGGATTCCGTAATTAAAGGATTACACAAGCGGGGCCTAGAAACATTCAAAGACATCAGGACCTTGCCTGGAAGGAAGTCACACGATATGCAAAACAAACTAAATGAAATGGACCTTCGTCCGTACAAAAATATCATAATCTATGTTGGAAGGAACGACGCAGCCGAGGGACGACTTGAAGCACTAAGATCGACTGTCGCTGCATTACCATGTCAAGTTTACTTATGCTCTATTTGCCCGAGACGCGATGTAGATGTAGTTCCTGTCAACGACGTGCTGAAACAGGTATGCGAGGATACCAGAGCAGAAATTATTGAGTGTTACCAAGCGTTCATTTATGCCAATGGAAATACAGTTCGAGACCTTTACAGTCGTGACCTTATTCATCTAAACACGACAGGTTCGAGTGTTTTGGTTAAATGACCAAGTTTCAATAATAAAAAAGAAAAATGGTATCAGTTATAGGCACAGTCAGAGAGATACAGCCTTTAAAAACTATCAATCTCCAAGAAAATACAGTGGAAAGTACCAGTCAGAAACAAGGCATTCTAACTCTAACGGAAGACCAGTCCTCGACGATTCTTATAGCCGTAGTTATTACAATCAATGTTATTATTGTGGTTTAACTGATCATGTTGAATCTGAATGCAGCTTAATTCATTGGTAGGATATGAAAGGCATACATAGCTCAATAGAGTGTAAAAATAGGTTCGATATTCTTTCTGACTTATGCATTAACTGTTATCGATACAACGGTTCGTCATCAAAAGTCTCTGAAAACTGATAATCTGCCCGATGCATCGATTTATCGTAAAGACATTAACAAATACAGTCAGATACTTTAGTGCCTGAAAATATTCACTAGTGAATCGAGATAAAATCAGATCTCCTTATCACTGTAACGGTCATTTTGGCATTCTTGGAGAGTTTAACAGCATGATAACAGAAAGTCACAGCTTTGGTCTTATCAATGTTAAAATTCAATCTATTCTGTTGATTTTATGTTTCTCCGAGTAGATTCAGAGATGGATTTTCCATTTCAATCACATTCTGTATCATGTGATTTTGGACTACTGAATGTATATTTGTTAAAAGGTTACACCCTGATTTAACCCATTTCCACACAGTCCCTCCTTTTTACGACCCTCAATAATAAAAAATGCTTTGGGAAACATTGTGGAAAATGAAGAAATTACTTGCAATTTCTTCATTATCCACAATAATAACTTGCGATTTCTTCATTATCCACAATGCTTCTTTCCAGAAAGAGGAAAAATTGAAATTACATGAACTTGAAATCATTGTCGAGAGCGTCTTCCAATTTGAACCAGTCTAAGTAAAATTTTGTTGAGTTGGATTGGGTTAATGACTTGGTACATGAAAAGAACCTGTCATGGTTTTAAGCCTAAATAGCCAGCCCTTAATTCTTACTTAAATGCCTCAAAATAGAACTTTTAATTTTTACCGATCTCTTAAAAAGTAGCAAACCATTTTGGAAAATGAGTTATAATGGCCAAGATCATTCTGAGTCTGCTAATGTTGGTTGAAATATTTTTTCTTCATATGGATTTCCTTCATTACACGGGTCATTCTAATTTATTGTACAATATGTTTGTGTGTATACATAAGCCCATTACCAGACACAAAATTTTACACTGGTCTAACTTGAAAGGAGTTGCAGACGGCATTTTTAAACTTTAGTTTTTTTTCAACTTTCTATATAGAAATATTGTGGAGAATGAAGGAATTGTTTGTTACAAAAAAATCTTCATTTTACACAATCTGTTAACATTTCTTTCTCTTTTTTTTTGGGGGGGGGGTAGAAAATGTCACTGTGTGGGAATGAGTTAGATAAGCTTGACTAGTAAAGACTCTAATGAACCAACTGCTTGTTGTTATATTAAGTTGATTCCTTTAAGCCCAATCATATCAAATTTGTTCAAAACAATATTGTACAAGTCATGTTCTTCTTTTACCCATTACCAGACGGCAAAATTTTAGACCAGTCCAAATTAAAAGTAGTTGCAGATGATGATATGAAATTTATGAAATTTTAGTTTTTTTCAACTTTATGGGTAGAAAACATTGTATAAAATAAAGAAATTGCAACAAGCAATTTTTGCATTTTACACAATGTTTACCAAATTGTTTTTCTTGATTGGCGTCAAAAAGAGTAATTGTGAGGGTGGGAGTTGATGAAACAATATCTTTTGTGTATCTTAATGTCATTAAAAACCAAGAAACATCTTTTCGTAAAACATGGTTTGAATAAACAATTCTGTTAAAGGTCCTCTTCATAAAAACTATAAAACTAGTTTTATAAATTGACTTTCTTTACGCCTTTCCTTACTTCTCACCAAAAGCCAGATATTATCATTGAATGAAATTTGTAAGCCAAACACACACAAAAACACACTACTCCAATTCGCAGAAAAAACGTTTTGTCACTGAATTAAAAAAACAAAAAAGAAAACCATGAAAACAAACAAACAAAACAAAAATAAACAGGTTTTTCAACAAAAGGACATAATTAACCAAAAATAGAATAGGCACATCCTTGCTTGATATCCAGTTTAGAATATAAATCCAACATGTGGTTTGTGGGAAATGGCTGAAAAAAAAGCTTCAGCTTCACAGACGGACTGGACCGACTAACCAATCTACCGATAATCGGCCTGCTATCTAAACGCAAATAAACGTTTTTGGGGTAAAAAGAAAAAGAAAAGACAAATCATATCGCTAAATTGGATGAGGCTTCACATGTGAATTCCTAATGGTTATGCACCGATTGAAATGAAGCATTTCCAATTCGGTCAAATTTCAAAATTGACATTGTTCACACCATAGCTCCTTCAATTATGGATGGACTTCAAAATAACTTTACACTATTATTTTCTAGCATGAGTAGATGTGTGATTTGAAACAAATCTTCAGATAGATCCAAGGTCAAGATCATATCCCAATGTTGAAAGTTCAAATTAAGCATATCCAGGGCATAGCTATTTCAATTATAGAAGGATTTCAATATAACTTGTCACAAATGTTCTCATTTATGAGATGATAAGCCATTTGGGAAAAAATCGGAGAGCTTCAAGGTCAAGGGTCAAATATTGAAAATAATATTGTCTGGAGCAAAGCTTCCAAAATATGGATTGAATTCAAAATAACTTTACACAATCGTTCTCTATCATCAGTAGATGTGCAATTTGAAACAAATCTTCAACTTACTCCAAAGTTAAGGTCACATCTCAAGGTTGAACGTGAAAATGTAACATTCCTAGAATATAAATCCTTCAATTATGGATACTTTTCGAAATAACTTTACACAATTGTTTTTATCATGAGTAGATGTGCGATTGAAAAAAATATTTATATAGTTTCCGATGTTCAGGTCACAGCTCAAGGTCGAACATTAAAAATAAGCAAGTCCAGAAAATAGCTCCTTCAATTTTAGATGGATTTCATTATAACTTTTCACAGTTGTTCTCAGTCATGAGTAGATGTGCAATTTGAAAAAAATCGGATGACTCAAAGGTGAATGTCACAGCTTAAGGTCAAACATTAAAATTAAGCATGCTTGGAGCATATCTCCTAAAATTATGGATTGATTTCAAAATAGCATTGCACAATTGTTTTCTATTGTGAATATTGTGAATATATGTGCTATTTGAGACAAACTTTCAGATAGCTCCAAGGTCAAGGTCACAGCTCAAGGATATATATATAAATTTAGCATGTCCGTCCGAACCCTTATCCCTGTTTATTGTACACTTGTACACTTTGTAACAGGGCTACTCAGGGAGCATAATTTGTCTCTGACGGCTCTTATTATGGGTGATAATTTGACTTAGGTTGGTAGTGGACAAAATGAAATGTTACATGCAAAATTTGAAAGCTATGTGCATTTCGAGAAAGCTTTCAATTGTTTGGGAGGTGAATATATGTATATAATGGGTTCCTATTATTTAATACTTAATCCTGAATCCCTTGATAAAAGGCTAATTTAAAGTAATAAATTACATGTACATGTATTCTGGAAAGGGATCAATAGTCTGATTTCAAGTGAAAGATTTGAATGTTCTACATAAAATGGTTTTTGAGAATATCTAAGGTCTTTGAATTTTTTTTTTTTTTTTTTCATTTTCTTCATGTTAAATTCTAAGTTCCCATATTATAGGGCATACATTAATCCAACAGTAACCTTTGATAGTATTTTTGTAATATTTGTTTTATTACAGTACCAACAAGGCGATGTAAAGCAGAGGCGTTTGAGCGCCTGAATTTCTGCACAGGCCTGAATGTACTGATTGAGCTAGGGGTCGTTTTCAGAAATTTAACCCTTTCCAGTTTTGCAAAATTGTAGACTTGTTCAAAGTCAAAGGTTTTGCAGACAAAAATTTAAAGTGGACTTACTTTGAAAAATAATCATTAATGATGGTAGAAAATATTGTGGAAAAAGACAAAATTGCTTGTTTGTTCCAACATTATCATAAGGGTCCATCCTTGTGCTCAGAGAAGCATTCTGTCCATGCTAATAAAGATTTGACCATAATTGTGACAAGCAAATTGTCATTAAGATCCCTTTTCCCATGTTCTATTGAATCCTTCCAATTTCCGATAGGATTCATTATTCTGATCTGCCAAGCAAATTGGCTAAGTTTGAAAAAATATTGAGCCAAAATTGTGGCCCCTAGAGTGCTAACGAATTGTCATTAAGGTCCCTTTTCCCATGGTTTCCTAAAGAACCTTCCCGTTTTCAATAGATTCATCCATGTGACCAGACAACCTTTCTGACCATGTGTTATGAAGATTGGGCCAAACTGTGGCCCCTAGAGTGCTAACAAAGAATTTGTTGACGACGCTCGACGGAGGATGGACGACAGACATTTAATGATCACAAAAGCATACCTGAAATTGAGCACAATGTGAGATATAAAGACGCAAGCTGCAATCTAAAGTGTGTCTAAATTGTAAGGAAATCAACTTAAAATGCTGTGAAATATCTTTGAAAAAATGTTTGTTTTGTTACAAAATTTCTTCATTTACAAATGAAGGTTTTCACCACTATTTATCTCGGCGGGCTACAGAACGGAGACCCTGTGACTCAATAAGGATAGGGTTAACAGTAGCTTAGGCTTGTCTATATTAAGAGGCAAAATACAGCAAGTTAAAAAGCATTAATATTGAAAAAAATTGTTATTTAGCATTTTAGGTAAGAAACTATGTGTGAAAATGAGCCATTGCTTCTTTTCCAACTTTGCTTCTCAAAGCTCATATTCTTTCGTTTGACAAAGGGCAAATTTTATGATAATATGCTACTATGGATTTGCAGACATGTACAGAGTGAATATTTCATTCAGAAGTCAAGAATTTGATTCATTGCCACTGCAAAGGTTACAGTCAAGTTACTCAAATTACTTTCTGGGCTTATCAGTAGAAACAATCTGGTATCCTGGGATGAATTTGGGGTCAGTTTGCTTATTTTAACTGACCGTAGAAAATTAATTTACAGTTACTTTCTCCAGGAAATTTCTGGCTAGAAGTCACTTAAGTGTAGGACTGAATAAACTGATAAACCACTAAATTCTGAAAAGCTATTTAATCAAAATGATCAAATTGATAAAAACGTACTGCTTAATACGAAAATATCTCCCGATATTTTTTTATTATCTGAAACTTTTTCTGAATGAAAATACTAAGGACTTTAATCTAAGTATTAACGGTTTCGTGTTCGAACTAAAGGATCGGTTGAACAGGTTAGGGGATGGACTCATCATATATTTAGCCGATAAAATAGATTTCGAAAGAAGAAAAGATATAGAAATTGGATATATTGAAAGCATTTGGTTAGAACTACAATTGCATAAAAGTAAACATGTACTATTAAACTTCGGATATAGACCACCAAACAGTAATCAAATTTGGATCGACGAATATGAAAAGCAATCAAATATTGCCGATGCAACTAGTCTAGATTATATTTTGTGGGCGACTTTAACATACACTTTTAATTGACTTCGACTTACAACGATATGAAATGGGCAAAATTAGTACAAGACTTGGGTCTTTATCAGCTCGTTTACACCAACAAGGGTATCAAAACATTCCTCAAGTGTAATTGATCATATTTATACTACAAATAAGCGATCTATTTCTGAAATAATAGTTCCTAAACTCTCTATAAGCGATCATTATCCAATTGCTTTAACCTATAAAAGTTGTGTAAGATTTCAGAATTAAAATGAATGCAATACAATTACTTACCGTTCCTTTTATAAATTAGATGAGGAGGCATTCGTGTGCAGTTTATCCTGCATCGATTTTAACACCATCGAAACAATATTTGAAGCATTGAGCTATTTCTACTCTGCTGTTAATAGCCTTCTCCATAAACATATAACTTTTAAAAAAAACGCGTAAAAAGGCATTTACAACCAAAGTGGTACAATGAAGAAATAAAGAACGCTATTTTGACGAGAAATAAGCTTAAGCATGTAGGCAATATAACATCATATAAAATTTGGTGAAATAAAGTTACGTCACTTACTAGAAAAAGCAAAAAACATTTCTTTAACAATGCAATTAAAGATAATTCTAACACCAAAGTTACATGGAGAAATATCCGAAATATAACAGAACCTGATATACTAATGACTGCCACTTGCAGTCTAAGTTATGTGTGAACTCTATCGAAGTTGAAGGAATCAACAATATAGTTAATGCTTTAAACGATTATTTTGTAAACATAGCTAAAATTATTGAAAAGCTTCCATTAGATACGGAATATTTCAAAAATTTGGAAAATCATCTTGATCGCAAGCTATCTAATTGTTATTTTGACATAAAGTTAATTTCTGCCTTAAAAGTAAAAATATCATTGAAAAATTAGATGGTAGTAATACAACTGGGCTTGGTGGAATTGGACCGAAAATATTGAAAATGTGCAAAGACTTTATCTCACAACCAGTGGCATGCATTATAAATAGCTGCATATCAAAAGGTATTTTCCCACATTAGTCTAAAAGGGCCAGTGTGACGCCTCTTTGCAAGGGCGGAATAAAAGTGATCCGAACAATTATCGACCAATCTCGATTTTGTCAACTTTGTCAAAGGTTTTTGAGAGACACATTCCCAATCAACTTAAGACTTACTTAGCTAAAACTAGTATATTATTTTCGAATTAGTCTGGGTTTAGACAGAATCATTCGTGCCAGACAGCTCTAAATCGACTTGTCGATTCTTGGTTATCTGATATAGATCAAAGTAAACTGATTGGAACTGTATTCCTTGATTTTAGAAAGGTATTTGATCGTGTAGATCAGGAAATTCTTCTTTTAAAGCTAAAACTCCACCGTTTCACTCCTAACACATGTGATTCATTTCGTTCGTATCTAAGTGAAAGACAACGAGCAGTTAAGAATGGCAACGCATTGGCTGTTATGAAACCAGTTATTTCTGGAGTACCGCAAAATTCTATACTTGGACCCATCTTATTTTTAATCTATGTTAACGTTTTGCCAGTTTGTTTGTCATCAAACCTGGATATGTACGCTGACGATGCAACTCTACATAAGACTAACTCTTCAGTAGCATTTATCAATCAAAGTTTGAAAGATGATCTTATTCAGATCGAAAAGTGGTATAAGTTTAACAGTATGATTTTGAATCCAACGAAAACCAAATGCATGCTAATAGGTTCCCATCAAAGGCTACGACAATCACCAGATTTAAAGTTACAAGTCCACCATGAACAGATAGAGAATGATACTTCGCAAAACTCTTAGGAACGCACATTGACAACAAATTATGTTGGAATATTCACATTGATAAATTATGTTCAAAATTATCATCACAGCTTTACCTTCTTAAAAGAATAAACAGCTTCCTTACTGATAATATGAAACAAATATTTTATAATGCTTACATTACACCTTATTTAGATTATGGTTGCCTTATTTGGAGTCAATGCAAATCCTCTTTAACTCAGCGGGTCAGTAAAATCAAAAGATTTGTTTGTTTGTTTGAATGGGGTTTTACGCCGCTTTCAACAATCTTTCAGTTATATCGCGGCGGCTGGAGCACCTAACAATGGAATCCTGGTATTTCTCACACCAGTACTACCACTACATCCTTTCCTAGCCTCCAGCTGCTATCCCACATAAGTCTACGATTATCGACCCATTGGTGAGAGACAAATAGTCGGAAAGGATGAGTGCCGCCGTCGGGAATCGAACCCGGGACCTCTAGATTGAAAGTCCGACGCGCTACCAACTGCGCTATGACGGCGGCAAAATCAAAAGAGGGCAGCAAGAATAAATCTATGTAAACCGAAACCATCTAGTACTGCAGACAATTTTACCATTTCACATCAGAAATATCAACAATTTATCGAATTTCAAGTGTAATTTGAAGAAGCACTTAATGTTAAATAATGAGCTATGATTCAGAAATATTTAACTCATATAACCAACCATCCACTTGGTATAATCATACTGTTGTCAATCAATATATCTGGCGCATTTTGCTGTGTGTGTCTTTGCATATCTCTAGTTCGATTTTCGATCTAGACTCGTGATTAATTTTGCAATTTATGATCTAATTATATATATATAGGATAAATAAGAACATCAAATTCATTCTCGTGATTTTATCATCAAAATTTGTTTTCTTTCTCTCCGCATAAATTTGCGTTTGTTTTTCAGATCCTGTTGTTGTTTGCTTATTTTTATTTTACAGAAGGCCTCATTGAAAATAAGTTTTTCATTCAATTATCTGTTTGATTAATGTATGATGTTAGCTTAATGTGCTACCTTCTCTAAATATAGAATTTATTATTATTATTATTATAGAAAAGAGTTCTGGAAAACATTTTGAGAAAAAGAGGCTGCTTGTTACAAGCAATTCCTTGTTTTTCCACATTGTCTTCTACCTAGAAGGAAATCTGAAATTCTATCAACTGAAGGTGTCGTATAATTTTTTTTTCGAATTTAGACCAGCAAAGAAGATTACTTTTCAAAACAAAGATTTGCTAACTTACAGTACTTCCAGTACTTTGATTTTTAGCTATTTTAGAGGTCCCTTTTGAGTTCAATGGGTTTAGGCTTAACCACTTAGCACTTTCTTCTATGTCTGCTCTTTTTCTACCCTATAAGGCAAATATTTGCCCAGTTCCACCAACTTGAAATTGTCGTCTGCAACTTCTTTCAATTTGAACTAGTCTAATATTTTGTTTTGTTGTAACGGGTAAACCTCTGTGTTATTTTAACCTCGTATATTTATCACGATTTACTTCACTTAAAGGATTGGTAAACAAAACCATGTTTTGTTAGCATACAGTTCTTTCAGTACTTTGATTTTATTGCTAGGAGTTTACAATCAGTGATGAAGAGTTGCTACGCCCAGCTAGGCCTAATTTCATTTCTCCGAATATTATACTGTACCTTAAGCTGGAAGGTAGAAGGATGTGTAGCTGTGTAGAATATAAGATTTAAAGCGACCCAAATGTCGTAAATGCAGTTTGAATAAAGCGCGAGTTGGGCTCACTCTTAGGCTTGCTCTATTTGGTTTGATGTGTTGCACCTTTAGCTATTAAAGCCGCCAGGTACATGATATATAAATCTCCAAATTTCGTAAATACACATTGAATAAAACTGTTGGTTTCAAACTGCCTAAATGTCCCGAAAAGTTTCCTTGTATGATTAAATATATTAATTGCCAGCTGACAACTGGCGCTTTTTCGATGACTATCTCGTCCTTAAGCGGGAAAAGTGCTTAAATTCTGCTTTTATACGACCCTCAAGAAAAAAGAGTTTGAGAAAACATCGTGGAAAATGAAGAAATTGCTTGTTATAAGCAATTTCTACATTTTCCACAATGATTCCCCGTGCTTTTTTCTTGATGGGTATGAACAAGCGGGATTGTGAAAGATGGGTCAAAGAAGAATTACCTCACCAGTCAGACAAATAAATGTTTACGTCAACTTGACCGAAAGGGCAATCCCCTAATATTTTTAGGTGGTAAAACACAACATTTGTCCTAATCAAACAATATGTAAAACAAATATTTCCACCACTTGTGTAAAATATGAAGCAAAAATCGGATAATATGACGAGCAATTACTACGAATAGAATGACGTTTAATAAGTGTATCTTTTACGTCCGGTGTGTTTTTGTCGGCGGCCTCACGTTTTGAGACTCGTGCAAATAAGCTCGATTTGTCCACGTAGCGTAGTGTACTTTTTACAAATGAATACATCAGTTTTGCTGCATTCAACAATTTAAGCTCGGATGTTTTGCAGTCTCTGCATCCGAAAGCTTTGACATTTTGTAATATCTCTTTAAATACTGAACACATTCACATGAAACTCTGAATATATTTCCACTTTCAAAAGATCAATCCAACCAGGGGGTGTGGGGGTGTTAACTCTAAAGGCATTTTTGGACGAATTATTCCAAAAAGGTTGACATCCACATGCGGTGCTCTTGTGTTTCAGCTGTACTGCAGCAGTTTTTAGCTCTACTGGCCAAAAGGCCAGAAGAGCTACAAGTTATCCGTCCGTCCGTCTATTTACTCTTCCTTGTCATTTCTTTCGTATTTTGTCCGATCCGTCGAGAAACATTTGAGAACATGTCTTTATGAAAATTGACGAAATCTATTATAAATTTTGGTTAATACTTAAGAGTCCACAGTTTTCAACAAATCCTGTTCAAACTTTCACAGAACGCATGAACCAACATAAAAATCTTTCCTGGATTTTGTTGAAACATTCACAGAATTATTGTAAGGCCATAAGGACTATTCCTTTCGAAATGGGATCTAAACTATCAAGAAACACGGGAAAAGGGGCATAAAAATCCTTGTTAGCATGTCCACAGCTTTCGTCGGATTTTCTTTACCTTTCATAGATTGATTGTGCCGTCCTTACGATCAACTGGGCTCGATAATTAACCCTTTCCTGTTTTGCAACATTTAGACCTGTCCAAATTCAAAGGTTTTGCAGACAATTTTTTTGAAAAACAACCACTTATTATGGTAGAAAATATTGTGGAAAAAGAAGAAACTGCTTGTTACAAGCAATTTCTTCTTTTCTACAATGTTTTCTTAATTACAAAATCACAGGGACGTTCAAAGCAGGGGTTGAACAGGTAAGGGTTAAAGTCTATGCTTCAGCTAGTCATTTAACCTATACCACACATTCCGCCGAAGAAATGTCGATTTTGAAACATTGTGAGAAAAGAAGAAACTGCATGTAACATACCTTGTATGGCCCTAGTTTTTTTTTTCATTTCAAACCATCTTTGTACTGATGTCTACCTCTTTTGAATTGGACCAGTCTAAAATTTGTCATTTGGGAATGGGTTTAATTGTCTCCGAGATGATCACAGTGAATAACAGGTATAGGTTTTAGGGTAAATGGTTTCAAAGAGAAATAAACTCCCCGCTCTATCTCATTACCAGACATTGAAATTTTGAACCGGTCCATATTCAAATGAGTTGCAGACAACAATTTCAAGCTTATAGAATTTCACATACATTGTTGACATTTGAGGGAGAAAACTATATGGGGAAAATGAAGAAAACAAGCAAATTCTCCATTTTTAGGCCATTCCCACTTAATCCTGCATTTTTACTCGTTTGAAAACATTGTAACATGTTAGAATAGAAATTGCTTTTATCACCTCATTTGGCCCTTAATTTTCAAATTAAACCAAGTTTGTTTTGTTGTCTGCAACCTTCATTTTGGACAAGTCCTAAATTTTGTCGTGTGGTAATCGGTTAAACGCCCCTCATTATGAAGTTTTTACACCCCTGTGTTTTTATACTAGAGAAAACATTGTGGAAAAGAGGAAATTACTTGTAACAAGCGATTTCTTCTTTTTCCACACTATCGATGACCAAAACTGAAAGAGTTGACAACAATGAAAATTACACCTCCCTATGTGGGAGAAAATATTGATGGAAAAGGAAAAATTGCTTGTTACAAGCAATTTCTTATTTTTCCATAATGTTTTCTTTAGTATAGAATCACAGTGACGTATAATCCCCGGTTTGAACAGGAAAGGGTTAAGGAAGTAATGAAACAATAACTCCATTTATAATTTTAATTGACATCAACAGCGACTGAGTGTGTAAATAGAAAATACAAATAAAAAATTGTACTGGATTAATGCACTTAAAATAACAGATAACAAAAAATATAACAATAACTTTAACAATATCTAACACATTAAAAAGAAAGAAATTAATATGAATACTAGTTTACTAACAATTTGTCTTCATTCATTACCAGACAATCAAATTTTAGACAGGTCCAAATTAAAAGAAGTTGCAGACAACAATTTTCACTGGATGAAATTTTAGAGATAATTGTCTTGAGGTAGAAATCATTGTGTAGAATACTTAAATTGCTTGTGACAAGCATTTTTTTTATTTTCCACAATTTCTTTTTTTGGTGGGAGTAGCAAAGTAGAATTGTGTGGGAATTGTTTAACTAGACTTCCAGATTTAAAAATTGACAGAGGCCGTAGAAAGAAAGAAAGCTGGTGCGAGGGGGAAAAATCTTTTATAATGGAAGAAAAAAGTGTAGGAACATGAGAAATGTTTGTATAGGGTTTATAACCACTTTCAACAGTTTTTCAGTTATGTTGAGACAGCACCTAAACACGGCTTCCTGTTGTTTCTCATACCAGTACAACTGGATTGCACATTGGATCAAAGCCACCAGCAGTTCATCCCACTTAACCCATTCCCACTCAATCCCTCCTTTTTACGCCCCTCAACGAAAAAGCTTTAGAAAACATTGTGGAAAATGAAGAAATTGCTTTATCAAGCAATTTCTTCATTATCCACAATGTTTTTATCCATAACGACGAAAAAGTTCAAAATTCCATCAACTTGAAACTGTCGTTTGCAGCTTCTTTCAATTTGGACCAGTCTAAAATTTTGCTGTGTTGGAATGGGTTAAGCACAACTTTTTATATGCCCATTGGTGGGAGACAAATGCTTGCTGTGGAGACTTTTGTTAAATGTCAAGAAGAATATAGGTCTAGCCGGGATTCAAACCTCACAACCCATGGTTGAGAGCCAGCACCTTTCCAACTGAGCTAACCAGGCTTGGCAAGTTTGTTTGCAACTAATTTTGCCAATGCTTTACTTTATAGTAGTTCTTATGGCATGCAAAACTTAGTAACATGTAATATAAGACAAAGAGTTTAACCCATTCCCACATGCCAAAATTTTAGACTGGTCCAAATTCAAAGAAGCTGCAGACAACAATTGAAAGTTTATAAAATTTTAGATTTTTTCATCTTTCTGGGTAGAAAACATTGTGTAAAATGAAGAAATTGCTTGTCACAAGCAATTCCTTCATTTTGCACAATGTTTTCCCAATCGTTTTTCTTGAGGGGCATCCAAAAGCGTCACTGTATGGGAATGGGTTAAAGCAATGAGATACTATCCTCAATCTAACCGTTTTGTGACAGTAATTTAGACTACTCCCACCTTTTCTAGCTCCTCAAGACTAAACCTTGGCAATACATTATGGGATTGAATAAATTGCTTAACCCGTTCCCACACAACAAAATTTTAGACCAGTCCAAATTGAAAGGAGCTGCAGACGACAATTTCAAGTTGATGTAATTTTAATTTTTTTCATCTTTTTGGGTAGAAAACATTGTGGATAATGAAGAAATTGCTTGTCACAAGCAATTTCTTCATTTTCCACAATGTTTTCCAAAGCTCTTTAATAGCAGGGCGTAAAAAGGAGGGCTTGAGTTGGAATGGGTTAATTGAATGTAAGGGGTTTAACACCATCTTCAGTTATACTGCGGCAGCTGAAGCACCTATCTTTGGTTTCCTATTATTTCTCTCACCAGTACAACAAAATTCAATTTCGGCCACCAGCTGTTGATCTGACTTAGGCACTCTAATTATCAATCACCCATGTCCAAATGACTTTTGTCAAATATCAGAAAGAATGTTGGCCTTGCCAGGATTGAACGTAGAAAGCATTATCAACAAAGCTAACCCGGCTTACAAGAAACCCCAGAAAATGAAGCTCACTGTATTTTTAACCCATTCCAAACACAGTGACTCTTCAAAAAAAAAATTGGGAATACATTGTATAAAATGAAGAAATTGCTTGTAACAAGCAATCTCTGTATTTTACACAATATTTTCTTTTAGAAAGTTGAAAAAAACTAAAATTTCATAAACTTTAAATTTTCGTCTGCAGCTCCTTAAAATTTTGACCAGTCCAAAATTTTGCCGTATGGTAAAAAGTTAAGAGACAATGACTGGGGTTCAAACCCAACTATAACCATAGTATTTCCATGGGCAAGACACTTTAAAGCCAGTTTAAATCTACGCAGCTGTAATAATGGGTAGTAAAGGGTTTAACCCATTTCCACTCAGTGACGCTTTGAGACGCCCCCAAGGAAAAAAGCATAAGAAAACTTTGTGAAAAATTAAAAAAATTGCTTCATTTTCCACAACCTTTTCTACCCAGAAAATTGAAAAAATCCAATGGTTCATTAACTTTAAATTGTCCTCTGCAATTTCTTTCAATTTGGGCCAGTCTAAAATTTTGTCGTCTGGTAATGGGTTAATCCACTACCTCTCTCTCTCAGGGATGTGAAACATGGATTTAGAGTACAACAGCCACTCAATAATCTTAACCTATTCCCACACAATCCCACTTCTATACAACATGCATTATTCTAATAAAAAAATGGGGAAAAAAAAGTTGTGGATAATGAATATTATGCTTGTAACAAACAATTGTGTCATTTCCACAATGTTTTTGAAAGCTTTTTTGTTGAGCGTTTATCAAAATACAAATTCTCAAGGCCAATAAACACAAGTGGATAAAGGATTTCCTTTCTAACATCAAGGATACAGGAACCTGACAATGCATAATACACATAATGAACCTTTTCCTTCACACTCATTGTGATTAACAATTGGGACATACATGTATTATGATAAAGGGAAATGTTAAAGTCAAGAAGAAATTGCTTGACACAAGCAGTTTCTTCTTTTCTTCATTTTCCCCCCACCGTATACAGTAATTGACGGGTTGCTGGCCCTACCAATTGACTCCATTGGCAAACACAACTCTTACAGGAAGTTCCACTTCCACATTAAATGGGGATTATTTTTCAAAATTTATGGCCAGTTACATGAAACAAACAAGAGGGCAAAGTTGACCCTATAAAGCTCACCTAAGTTCTTTGATGAACAAAGAACCTGGAAACTGAAACATCAAAGCTGATCTTATTTGTGAAGATACAAGCAGTACACAAAACTTGTAAAACTACTATTTATCAGAAATTTAGCCTACTTTGTCTCTTTCCTATGGAAGGTCTCATTTTCAAAAGGGTTTATCCTTATTAACCGAGGAAACATTCTGACCAAAATTCATTAAGATAGAACCAAGTTTAATGAAATTTGGGCCATAAATGTGGCTGCTTGAGTGTAAAAAAAGAAAATTTCATTATGGCCCCTTTTACCATTTATTCCTATAGAATGTTACAATTTTCAATAGGCTTCATCCTTATGACCTAACAAACATTCTGACCAAGTTTCATGGTAATTTGGCAAAACTTGTGGTCCCAAGAGTGTAAACAAAATGTTCATATAGGTCACTTTTCCTGTGTTTTCCTATGGAATGTTACCATTTTCAATAGGGTCCACGCTTATGACCTAACAATCATTCTCACCCAGTTTCATGGTAATTTAACAAAACTTGTGGTCCAAAAAGTGTTAAGAAAAATTGTCATAAAGGCCCCTTTTTCCATGTATTCCTATGAAATCTTCCCATATTCAAAAGGCATCATCCTTATGACCTAACACACACAACAGACATTCAAGTCTTTTTTAGGGGACTAAAAAGCACATTGTGTGGGAATAGTTTAAAGAGCATAATTTTGCAAAATTTCTGGCAAGTAAAATGCAACAAAGTTAAATGAATGGTTGGCAACAAAGTTATTACAACTTGAATAGGCTGTAGTTACGAAGTTTAATTCACCATGGTCCTAGGACACATAGCTTTTGAGTCTAGAGTCCAGAAATGGTTTTCAACCAAAGTTCAATTGTGACCTTGACCTTTGACTTAGTCAATAGGGCTGCATGAGATAAGAGAGACAAAAATACACTCTAATACAATAGATTTTGTGGATTATCCCCCTTTTACCTTTAGAATTAAGAAATATAAAACCATATACTGCAAGGCATGATGAAGGTAAGAAAGGGTCCCTGGCCATGACCCTCGAAAGCTCACTTAGATACCAAATATCGTTATAATGCTATTTTCATGGTTAGTAACATGTAACAATAAGTAACAAAATATTGGAAATGATAAATGATTTGATAAATCTACTAAAAGTAATTAAAAATTGGCCAGGTATCTTGAAATCAGTCTACAATTGAAGTCAGAGAGAATGATGTACACACTAAACTGTTATAGTTACAACTATGTCCAAATTAATGCAAGTAGCCTTGACTAAAATTAATAATTTTACTGGCCATTTACAAAATGTTAGTAGATTAAGTCAAAATACATGTAATGATGTATTATTAATAAAGATTACTACATTTAAGATCATTTTACCTTAGGGGAACAAAACCCATAACCAGACAAAATTTTAGACTGGTCCAAATTCAAAGAAGTTGCAAATTTCAAATTTGGCTAAACTGGAAAATAACTGTCAAATAGGGTAGAAAGCATGGTGAAAAAAGGAGAAATTGCTAGTGTACAAAAAGTTCAATATCTTTAACCCATTCCAAAACAATCATGCTTTTTTACGCCTCCCAAGAAATTTGATTTAGGAATATATATGGCCAATGAAGAAATTCAAAGTAGAAAAATGGGCATAATTCTTAGAAGTAGGGTTCTAGACTCACAACCCATAAAAATGTTGACTCCTCTTGTACATATACCAAGTTTCAAATCAAATCTTTGCTAATTACAGAGACGCAAAGGACAATAACTCAATTTTTTGTTCCAAAAAAAGTGGACAGCACAGCTTGGACAATACGTAGGGGTTTTCTCAAAAAAATGCCAAAAAACGATGAGCCAACAAACAGTTAACCCATTCCCACTCAGTGACACTTTAAAACGCCCCCAAGAACAAAAGCTGTAGAAAACATTGTGGAAAATGGAGAAATTGCTTGTCACAAGCAATTTCTTCATTTCCCACGATATTTTCTACCCAGAAAGTTGAGAAAATCACAAATTTCATAAACTTTGAATTGTCATCTGCAACTTCTTTCAATTTGGACCAGTCTAAAATTTTCTCGTGTGGTAATAGGTTAAACACAAAGGAATGGGAGCTGCATGAATAAGCAAGCTTCATATTAAGAAAGAATAGTCAAATATTCAACCCATTACCATTGGGATATTTTTTCAACTGACCCAAAATTGAAATGAGTCCCAGATGACAAGTTAAATTTCATAAACTTTTGGATTCTTTCCTTATCACTGAGTAGAAAACATTGAGGAAAATAAGACATAGCTTCATGCAATCCATTTCCTCATTTTACACATTTTCAAAACCTTTTTTCTTTGAGGCGCATGGGAATGGGTTAAGGATAAAATGAATTTAACAAATGACTAGATTATATAGATATATGTACAGGTATCTATCTACAAATTACTGGACATCAAGTATATCAACTAATATTGATAATTAACACATTACCAGCAAAATTTAGACTTTCCCATATTGAAAGGATTTTCAGATGCCTATTTAAAGTTATGGAATATTAGATTTATTCATCTTTCTGGGCACAAAACATTGCATAAAATGAAGGAATTGCTTGAAATAAGCAATTTCTTCACTTTACACAATATTTTCCCAATCATTTTCTTGAGGGGCGTCTAAAAGCCTCATTTCGTGGGAATGGGCTAACTCATTCCTACACAATAATGGTTTTTGATACCCCAAAGAAAATAAGAAAACATTTTGGAAAATGAAATTTCTTCATTATCTTTTTTCTACCCAAAAGAAACAATAGAAACTTCAAAAACAAAACAAGAGCATGCCCATGGGTGCCAAGGCTCGACAATGTGCTGGATAATGCAAAAATTCTAAGTTAAAAAGGGGCATAACTCTTACAGAAACGATTCTAGAGTTAACACCTTAATAGTCTAGATAGCTCTTGTGATGGTCAACACACATGCCAAGTTTCATGAGGATATCTTATGTAACAACAGAGATATGCTCAAGGTTAAAGTTTGTCAAGCAAACGTCAACGCCAACACACACGACGCCAAGGTGATCACAATTCCTCGGGTTTTCTCCAAAAACAGCTGAGCTAAAAATGTCGTCTGCAACTTCTTTTACTGGACTAAAATGTTAATGGGATAATCCTTGTCATTGTGAATAAATTCTTTCTGAATTGCTTTAAAATCAAATGTCTGAAAGCACTGGGGGTTCTTGTTTGATCAGCAATTCTTCTTTCATGAACAACTCTTGCCTGAAACGGACAGACAGTAGGTGTAGAGTAAGATGATTAGATCAGGCTTCAATTATGTGCAGTTTGATCTTTGTCTATACCCCCTGCAAAAATCCGAATATTCTGGGTTCAGCATGACAATGATTAATAACTCTTAACCCATTACCAGTCAGCAAGGATCTAGACTGGTCAAAATTAAGAGTTTGCAGACAAGATATAATAGCTGCAAATTTTTGTCAAAAAGGGAACAATATATTGTAGGAGTATAAGGAATTGATTGTTATTCTCTAAAGCTGATACATTCAAATAGTGAAAAATAGGTTAACCCTTTCTTGGACAAACCGGCATTTAATATTGCCATGAATTTGTACTTGTGAAAACACTTTGGAAAAAGAAGAAATTGCTTGGAACAAGCAATTTCCCCTTTTCCCACTGTCTTCTACCACCTAGGATGGTTTATTTCAAATCGCATCCAATTTGCATTGCAGTCTGCAAACTCTTTCAATTAGGACCAGTCTATTATTTCAAACAAAAATACCATGATGGTCCTAAATTGCTCCCCTTAGTATCATGGTTCATGGCTTTATGATATATACAAAATAGCAAAGCCATCTGTCTAATTATTTTGGAGAAGATGTTTAAGGATTTTCAAGTTTATTCCTAGGTATATTGATGATTCCCCCATATAGCGCTAATTTTCTGAATACAGTAATTATTTGAAGTATTTTGTTAGAGGGTCAATACACATCAATACATACCTAATATCAAAGCTCTAGACCTATTAGTTTAGGAAGAGAAGATTTTCAAAGATATCCTTCTTTATTCCTATCTATAATCGGAAATTGCACAGAAAAGGGCTAATTTTCAGAGTACAATAATTCTATGGATTCTATGGAGTAGTAAAGTAAAGGGTCAAAAGATGATGATTTTTTCCAAACATCATTACACAAAGATCAAAGCTCTCGGCAATATGTTTTGGGAGAAGCTTTTCAAAGATTTTCTTCTTTATTCCTTTGTAAAATCAGGGATCACACAGAAAAAGGCTAGTTTTCAGAATACAGTAATTCTTTGAAGTATTATGGTAGAGGGTCAACAGGGGATGACATGTACCAAATATCAAAGCTCTAGGCCTTGTGGTTTGGGAGAAGAAGATTTTTAAAGAAGTTGTTCTTTCTTCCTTTGTAAAATCAAGGATAGCACTGAAAAGGGCTTATTTTCAGAATACAGTACTTCTTTGAAGTATTTTGGTAGAAGGTAAATAGGTGATATGTACTAAATATCAAAGCTCTAGGCCTTATGGTTTGGGATTTCCAAAGATTTCCTTCTTTCTTCCTTTGTAAAATCAGGGATCGCACTGAAAAGGGCTTATTTTCAGAATATGGTAATTTTTTGAAGTCTTTTGGTAGGAGGGTCAATAAGTGATGATACATACCAAATATCAAAGCTCTAGACTTAATGGTATGGGAGGAGAAAACTTTTAAAGAACGGTATGGGAGGAGAAAACTTTTAAAGATTTTCCTTGTAAAGTCAGGGATTGCACAGAAAAGGGCTAATTTTCAGGGTACAGTTATTCTTTGAAGTATTTTGGTAGAGGGTCATTAGGTGATATGTACCAAATATCAAAGCTCTAAGCCTTATGGTTTAGGTGGAGAAGATTTTTTAATAATCGTTAACGGATGGACAGATGGATGCGGGATTTTCACAGATCACAATAGCTCACCTTCAGCACATTGTGCTTAGGTGAGCTAAAAACAGGAGTGGGTTAAACTTTTACTAAAGTCAAAACAACGATAATTCCATATCGGGTATTCAAACCTGTAAAAACTAGGGCATCAACATTGCTTAATTTCTGCATAAAAGTTAATATTCGATTTAAAAAAGAAAAGGATTTTCTATATAATTTTCTACCAACAATCAAAGTTTGATTAAAAAATAAAGTTATGACTATTTCATACCTAAGGAATGCATATTTACATAATTTAGCTAATTACTATTTAAAATGTAAAAGTAAATAATACTAATAAACTATGCCATGTTATATTTATTTTTACTAAACTTATTAACCCATGACCATACAATCCTGTATTTTGATACTCTCAAGTAATAAGCAATTTCTCCTCTTCTCATAATGTTTTCTACACTAAAAACCATTTATTTCTCAAATAACATTCACTATCCTTGGCTGCAAAATTTTCCATTTAATATGTCAATAATTTAATGTTTAGTTTCGTCTACAAAATCTGGCATTCTGATTGGTCGAAAAATATCATTCATAACTCCATGACCAAAATTTTGAGCACCCAGCAATTTTGTAAGCTTCTGCACAAAATATTCCCATAGAAAAAGGTATCAAAAGTGTAAAGTTTTTGCTTTTTTCTCTCAATACTCAATACCCTTTCCCGTTTTTTCAAATTTTAGACTAGTCTAAATTGAAAGTCATTGCAGACGACAATGACAACTGGATGCTATTTGAAATGAACCTATCCCATGTGGTAGAAAATATTGTGAAAAAAGGAAAAATTGCTTGTCACAAGCAATTTCTTGTTTTTCCACAATGTTTTCTCAAGTATAAAATCACAGGAACGTAAAATCCCGTATTTGCACGGAAAAGGGTTAAATTATAAGAAATGAAGAGAATATTTTTTGTTTTCATGGAGGTATGAACCGAAAAACCTAATCACACAATGTATGAATCCGCTTTGCATATTCATACAGTGTGATTAGTTTTTTTGGTTCATACCTCCATGAAAACAAAACATTTTCTTCATGTCTTAAAAATTTTTATGTTTGTTAATGGGTCAATCACTAATCATAATTGATCAATATCAATTGGTACTAAAATACTCGGAGATAACTGAGAAAGTTAAAAATACTGTTAAATAAAAATAGCATTAATAAATACCAAAGTTAGGGTATAGCATATACAGATGTTTTATCAAAAAATATCAACCAGACTCCGACACAAGAAATATTCAACATGAACTATCACACTTAAATGTTGCTAAAATTTCTCTAACAGTCAAAATCTGTATTTCCATTAATACAACATGCCAAATTTTGACAGCATGAAGAAAAAGAGAGCCATTGGCTCTAAAGCGCTCACCTGTGTCAATGATTACAGATTTAAAATATCACAAGTGACCTCATTTTAGAAACAAGTGACCCATAATCAAATCTTGTCCAAGAAATCAAGAACAAACATTCTTACCAAGTTTCAAGGTATTTGTGCAAGAAAAAAAGCAAGTAAATTGGAAAGAGGATTTCTTTATATTAGACCTTGTGACCTAGTATTTGACCCCATGTGACCTAATATCAACCTTGACAAACATCTGAATAAATATCCAGTCAATTAAGGAACAAAAAAATGTGGCCTCTAGAGTTAAAACAAGGTTTTTCTCAGATTAGACATCGTTTTGACCCCAAATTTGAACATGGTTGAGGTATTTTGAAAACAGATATTCTGACCATATATCAAACCAAATAGGCCAAAAAATGTGGCCTTTTGAGCGTAAAGGTATTTCCAACATTTGGCCTAGTGACCTACTTTTTTACTTTATGTCAACCAAAGTCTAACTTGGCCTAGATATGATGGACACAAACATTTTGACCAAATATCAATTCAAATGAGCCAAAAATAGGGTCTCAAGAGTAAAAATGAGATACTTCTAAGATTTGGCCTAGTGACCTAGTTTTTTACCCAATGTGACCCAAATTCGAACTTGGCTGACATTTCATCAACATTTACATTCTGACCAAATATCAATTCAATTGAGCTAAAAGTGGGACCTCTAGAGTGCATGAAAGGTATTTCTAAGATTTGATTTAGTGACCTAGTCATTCACATCACGAGACCCAAATTTGACCTTGGTCGAGATAAAATGGACACAAACATTAAGACCACATGTTTGATTTGAGCCTAAAATGAGGCCTCTAGAGTGCACACAAGATTATTTCTAGGATTTGATCTAGTGACCTAGTTTTGTACCTCAAATAACCCAATAGCAAACTTGACCGAGATATTATGCAGACAATCATTGACAAAATATCAAGAGATTTGAGGCAAAAATGTGACCTCTAGAGTGCACACAAGGTATTTCAAAGATTTGACCGAGTGACCTAATTTCTGACCCCCATATGACCCAATATTGATCTTGTCCAAGGTTTCATGGAGACAAACATTCTAACAGTTTCAAAAAATTTGAGCAAAAATTGTAGCCTTTAAAGTGCTCACAAGATGTTGACAACTGACCAACGACGGACACAGCTAGATCACAAAAGCTCGCCATGACCACTTCCAATTTTCATAAAGGATACTTATCTTAAAACTTAAATCCACTTTTAATAGTTGTCTGAAACTGAACATATTGCTACCCTATCCTCTTTACATGTGCTTGTCACAAGCAATTTATTTATGTTGGAAACAGAAGATATCTCTATATACAAGACCTGTGAAAAATTTTGTTGAAAGAAAAACCAGAGGCATTTGTCCGCACTAAATCCCCAAGATCATAGTGCTCCATCTTAGATGATGAATAAAACTATTATAATCCCTCACCAAGCGCCAAATTTAAGACTGGTCCAAATTCAAAGAAGTTGCAAACATCAATTAGTTTAAAGTCATGGAAGAAATACAACCATGAAAAACTTTGTGGGAAAAGGGGAAATTGCTTGTAACAAGCATTCTTCCCTTTTCCCACAATTGTTTTCTACTCTATTTTGCATTTTTTTCCAATTTTAGCGCATTTTAAATTTTGTCTGCAAATTGTTTCAATTTGGATCAATCTAAAATTTATTTGTATGTTAATTGGATACCGATTAAGTTACTGGTCTTGAAATGCTAGATAACAGTCCCTGATCATAGTCTGAATTTGACTAATTTTTAACAGCATTATTATATCAATGTACCCTGTGTGTGAATGGTTAAAAAATATGCAAAAGCACATTAAAATTATGTAATAAACATTTGACTCAATAACCAGAAACATGTCAAAGACCTGAATGCTCCCGCTTCACCTTATTACTCGACCTTCACCTTTGACCTTGAACTTGGAAGTATCCAATAAAACTTGATGCATAACACTAGTACTCATAAAGGAGAACAACTGCGCCAAGTAATTTCGAAATCCATGAATGAAGAAGATAGGCTCCGAACAAGAATTAGAAACACACCCACACACTATCATGGAGAGAGTTTACTCTAAATGCATGTCGCCATAACACGGCTATGGCATAAAGATATGTAACAGCATATCGTAATACACATGATAAATACATATGATAAACATTTAGTTCACTAAATAGACGAGAAAGTAAAACTACATTTATGATGATCATAAAATATGTGACCTTTCAAGTGTTTCTTTATTACCCACAATGTTTTCAAACCTTTTTTGGGGGGGCATCTAAAAGAGTTACTGTATTGGAATAGGTTGAGGAATATAATATGGAATATAAAGGCATCAATTTCTTTCTTTTTTTCACAAACAGATATTGAAAATTCTATACCCTTAAAATATCGTACGACACACATTCTAATTTGGACTAGTCTAAAGTTTTGTTGTCTTAAATGAATTTCACAAGCAGATTACAATCTTAAGTAGCACTTTATTGTCGGAGTCTTAACCCATTCCCACACAATGAAATTTTAGACAAGTCTGAATTCAAAGAAGTTGCAGACAACAATTTTTAGTTGATGAAATTTTTGAAATATTTGTCTTTTGGCGTAGAAAATATTGTGGACAATGAAGAAATTGCATGTAACAAGCAATTTCTTCATTGTCCACAATGTTTTCCAAAGCTTTTATATTTAGGGGCATTTAAAAGTGTCACTGTGTGGGAATGGGTTAAACAGCACAGACTGATTGGTATTGTTAAAACTTTGGATTTCTTGGCAATAGGATATTCACAAACGCAATCAACAAATATTTATTTTGTCAAAAATAAGGACATCAAAAAAATACTACAAAATCTAATGCTTCAGAATTTCTCCGATCTTTTCTAATCTCCCATTTATCTTTGTTTGAATTTCATTAGATTTTCAATCCTTTGCTGTATCCATAGCAACACTTCTGTATCTATACTTGTGATTTCTTGTTCTCCACCAGCAAACATATTTATGTTGTTTTCGTCCTGAAATTACAAGGCAAACCCAATACCAGACAACAAAATTCCAGACAAATCTAAACTCAGAATTGCTTGTTAAAGCTTTGTGAATATTTGATATTGTTGTTGTCATACTAAAACCTCCTAGCTACAGCTTGAATCAAGCTGTAGTTACGGGATTTTAGAACAACAATGATATGTTGAACTCCGCAATACACACATTCATTATGTGGTAATTTCAGAGCAAAACAGTAGGAGAAAAGTTTAAGTTAAGCCCAATTTTTAATTGATCGGAATTAGGTAACGAATTCTTCTAAGACTATTCCCTCTAGATTCCGCTTCTTGGAGAATAAACCAGTGTGGGCCAATGACA
This sequence comes from Fragum fragum, assembly GCA_946902895.1. Taxonomy (NCBI): domain Eukaryota; kingdom Metazoa; phylum Mollusca; class Bivalvia; order Cardiida; family Cardiidae; genus Fragum; species Fragum fragum. The sequence continues at coordinate 15,989,992 of OX336368.1, forward strand.
GAACAAAGACCGAAATCCACTCCTGGGAATCAACTCGTGAAGAAGCCTGCCTCTAACTATCCACCACAGATACCACATAATAGGGAGAAAGGCAGGAGAAAGGTTCCAGATAAAAATGAGTCCATGGACATTTTGATTTTTGGTACTTGAGGGTTTTTCCTTTGATATTTTGGACATTTTAAGCTTATAATTCTAAGCTCCTAATGCCCCTCCAAACCATATTGTCACTGTGGATAGAATGAACCCATAATGTATGTCTGGACATATAAGAGCCATGTCGGACATGGCCATCCCTTGCCGTAAAAGCTTGATAGTAAACTGAAGCCAGTTAGATTTAGGGTTCTTGTGCACTGCATTTCTTCTCAATGAATTCAATAATAGCTACCATACTTTCAGAGATATGCTCAGGACAAAATCTAAGTCTTTAAAACAACTAAGGGCAATAACTCCAAAATTATGCAAGCAAGAGTTGTGGTTCTTGTGCACTGCACTTCTCCTCAATGAGATCTATCCACCTATGAAGTTTCAAGTTGATAGTAATTATACTTTCAGAGATATGCTCCGGACAAGTTTAGTGACTGAAGGAGGGAATGACGGGATGATGAACGGAGACCATTACTATATCCCCTTCGCCAAAATGGCGGGGGATAATGAACCTAACTATATATTGGTCAATTACCAGTGCTGATGGACAGATAGCCATGGCCATTCAAGTAAATCCCCCTCCACTTTGTTGTGGGGGGTATAAAAAATAAAAACTACATGTCTATATTTTGCAAAGCTTACAGAAGCATTTATTAGGACAATACAGTAAGGGAAAACTGTAGAAGTCTGGACAGGCAGATATTTGTGGACAGTCCAGTAAAATCTAAAATTTGAATGAACAGCAGGAAAAGTATTTAATTCAATGATTTCTTCGAATATTCATTATATTATCTATAATAAAGTTTACGGTCTGATGATCTCATAAATACATTGACAGAAAACAAGCTTTTTGAAGTTATGAACCCCCGATTGCCTTGGAAAGTTAACAGACAATCTTTGACGGAAAGTGATACATTCAGCTAAACAATTTTAACAAATTTACCCATTTTGATTAGATAAAATCAACACAATAAGGCTTTGTTTGAATTGTCTGAATTATCTCTATCTCTCCACAAAATTAACCCATTCCAACACAGCAAAATTTGAGACTGGTCCAAATTGAAAGGTGCTACAGACGATATTTTCAAGTTTTTAGAATTTAAATTTTCTTTGACTTTTTGGATAGAAAACATTGTGGATAATGAAGAAATTGCTTGTGACAAGCAATTTCTTCATTTTCCACAATGTTTTCTAAAGCTGTTATATTGAGGGGCATAAAAAGGAGGGATTGAGTTGGAATGGGTTAACTCATACTATACAAATTTTTTAGTTTGGAGACAAACGTGCAACAAGTTATCCTCTTATTGTTTGATTTGCCGCCAAATGATCTCAACTTATCACATATCAATGTTTTTCAAGTAGGTGTCTCTTAACCCATTGCCAAACAATAACGCTTTTTGACACCCCTCAAGAAAAGTATTTGTGCAAACATTGCCCGGGTTTCACATGTGTGTCCGTATTTTTCCAGCTTGACCAAACTTTCCAATTTTACAGTACTGTCAATATAAACATTTTCATAATGTTTTGGACAAGATTTACTCAATGCTTTTTAGAAAAATAAAAGAGAATATTGGTTACGGGAACGAACTGCGTCCAGTTCATGTGTGAGTTTCACCCTACAGAATTGAAATTAAGCCCAAAATCAGGATGGTGAAAATTATCCTGATTTACTCTGTTTTCCCCTACCTGTCTTATTTTGAATACAAGCTTATTTCCTAAGACAGCAGGTACTCCCATTAAATCATCCACTTTGACTTCCCATTCAATCTCCCAGCCTCCCCAACATCGCTTCTTTTGTAACACCAGTATGTGCCTGTAAATGAGACAAATTATTGTGTTTTAACCCAGTACCAGATAACAAAATTGTAGACTGGTCCAATTTCAAAGAAATTGCAGATCACAGGATATAGTTGAGGAAATTTTGGAATCTTTTTACTTTAGGAGTAGAAATCATTGTGGATAATGAGGAAATTGCTTGTAACAATATGTAAAAATGCATGATTAAGTTACACGGATTTATACTAAAATTTAATCTTCCCTAAGCCAAAGGGTTGATAATCGTAAACCTAAGTGGGATAGCAGCTATAGACTAGGAAAGAATGTAGTGGTAGTGCTGGTGTGAGAAATACCAGGAATCCATTGTTAGGTGCTCCAGCCGCCGCGATATGACTGAAATACTGTTAAAAGCGGCTTTAAACCCAATTCAATGAGTCAATCAATCCCTAAGCCAAAGGTAATTAACTCCAATTTATCCATTTAGGTATAAAAGGAAATAATATAGGGTTGATAACCCTAGCTGGCAACAATGTTAGATAGTTTCATAGCAATGGAGAATCTATTTTTTTTGAGAAACAATAAGATATTCTAAACTGTTGACAAGTAAATTATGTCTTAACAAGGCTCACAGATTGATGCTAAAAGAAACTGTCTAAACCATCAACAGACAAAATTTTTTAGACTGGTCCAAATTCTAAGAAGTTACAGACGACAATTTTTGTTGATGAAATTTGAAAACCTTTGTCTCCAAGGGTAGAAAATATTTTGAATAATGACAAGCAATTTCTTCATTCTCCACAATGTTTTCCTACTTTTTTCTCACGGCATCTTTGCACGGGAGTGTTTAAACCATTCCCACACAATCCCTCATTTTTACCCATTAAAGAAACATAGCTATGGAAAACATTATGAGAAAAGAAGAAATTGCTTGTAACATATAATTTCTTCTTTTCTAAAATGTTTCTACCTCATTTGGCTCTTTTATTTTTCAATCTAACAAACTTTGTTTTGTCGTCTGCAACCTCTTTGAATTTGGACCAGTCTAAGATTTTATTGTCTAGTAATGGATAAATGGATTAAGTTAAGTATATGCTGCCTTTATGTCATTATCCGTTACCTGGTTGTAATCAACAACACATCCGCTCTGTCACCTGGACTCAGAGGGGCATGAGCCCAGTAAATATCGCTCTTTGCAAACTGTCCTTTGTTCACGTTCAACAGCAAATTGTTCCCAACAGCCTGATGAATGGAATAAGGCCTCAAACCCTGAAATTTATGTATAAAGATTGATAAGTTTATGCAAAACTACAATAATTTTTACATACAAATGTTTTAAAATTTAATTAGAGCAGCAAATCGTTAGACAATTATTAACCCCCATCATACATGTACTATAATTCCAGTTTCAAAACAATAAAGGCCATTGATGATAAAAAAAAGACTTATTTAATCCATACATACAAAGACCATTTTAGATATCCCTCAAGAAAATAAATTTGGAAAATGAAGAGATTGCTTGATACAAGCAATTTCTTCATTATCCACAATGTTTTCTACCCCAAAAGACATATATCTTTGAAATTCAATCAACTACAAAATGTTGTCTGCAGCGTCTTTCAATTTGGACCAGTCTAAAATTATTTTGTATGGTAATGGGATAAAGCATAAACCTATATTGAGAATGATAGGCTGTGACAGTTTCTCAAGACTCACACGTGCTTGTGGATTGAAAGATGCTGCGAAGCTATCTTTTAATCCATATATCATTCAAGATGGCATTTTCAAAATTCAAATGTTGTCATCGTAAGTTTGATATAGAAATAGGTAAACACAATGACAAACCAATAGAGGATCAAATATGTTTATACTGTTTCAACCCTTGTCATGCTGAACCCAGGATATTCTGGTTTTGGCAGGAGGTATAGACAAAGATCAGCCTGCACATAAGTGCAGTCTGATCTTCGTCTACACCTCCTGTTTGAATCTTTCCTTTCAGAGTTGTTTAAGAAATTAATTTTCAAAAGAAATTTTGATAATTGGAAAATAAGTACAGGTTCTTTCAGCCCTTTGATTTTAATGTCATTCCAAATGGATTTTATACAGCATGACAAGGGTTAATATTTCTGACAACGGATGTATCGATTGTTCATATTTTTCAAGGGAAAAAAAGTATGTTATTCACAAATAAGAAACCAGTATCTCTTTAAAAAGTATAAAAATGGCAGCACATTGAATTATTTTTATCAATTATGTATCTTTATATATCATTTATCATACTATGATATACTGACAGAGATGAAGTCATTCTTTTGAAACACATCATAAATTAGCTCAAATATATATGATGAATCTAGCATTTTAATGTTTTCATGAGGTACGTAAATGTGTGTGTGAAAATTGTATATTTAATTCCAAATAAAACAAATATAACACATTTGGATATCTTCAAGGGTTACAAAATGTTTGAAAACTTTATTTAATGTGATATGGGCTGGAGAACTTGAATGTGGAAATAAAATTTTGTATTGTATTGTATTTGTACTCACAAGATATGCATTTATAAACCTGGGCTTTCTCATTCTGTGGACAACCCCACTCTCAAGTTCAGATGCCCTGGAAGAAAAGAGTTATCATTTTAGTGACTATCTAACCTAAAGGCAAGGATAACCCATCACCAGAGGACAGAATTTCAGACTGGTCTAAATTGAAAGAAATTGCAGACAAGAATATTCGGTAGATGGAATTTAAAACAGTATTTGTCACTTTGGTTAGAAACACTGTGGATGATGAAGAAATTGCTTGTAACAAAACCAATTTCTTATGAGGCGTCAAAAAGCATCATTGTGTGAAAATGGGTTAATTATCAATGTGTTATAAAAAACGTAAAATATTCTTCTTTTAAAAGCAACATACATGCCAATAGCATTTCTATCTTTTATTCCAATTATAACATAAGCTTTACCATGTAAATGGGCTAAAAAATCCATTCGGGCTTTTTCCAACAAAGTTGCATTGTGTCACAATTATATACTTTCATAAAGCCCATATTTTTAGTAAACTATAAAATCAAAGGCCTGAATGGCCTTGATTGCTGTCGAGACAAATAATAATTGTTAAGTTAATTGAAGCCATTCTCTGATTAGTCTATTAATCCTTTCCTGTTTTTCAAAAAATTTTGACCCATCATTGATTCATGGAATAAAGTCCAATCTTGTTGAATATTTCAAGCAATACTATGGGAAAATATGAATCAATACATATTTGTACATCATTTTGAGGCTCTGCAAAGTAACAGACGTCTAGATAAGAGGGGCATTCAAAAATCCTTGTTTCTCAACGAAACCCTATGTTGAAGGTACTTATTTGAATCGTCTCATAGAGACAATTCAAATAGGTACGTACATATTAAGATTTTTGGCAGTATGGGTGAAATATCTAAATCTGAAATACGAATTACGCCCTCTATCCATAGCTCTGAGCAAAGGGGGATTTCAACCAATGCCAATTCTAATAACCTTTTTTGAATACACATACCTATGAAGTCCATCAAAAGCCATGCTGACCATGTCTAATATTCCGCCAGCAGGTTTTGTCAGCAATCCCATGATCCCTTTACCGACTCCTTTGAAGAACCCCTCCACACCCTCTTCTTGAGCACCTAGAATAATTGAGAAGAACTATTTTAACAAATTATCCTGTTTTTTTACATCATCACAAATATCCTTGTCTTATTGATACATGTAGAATCACTTTTCCACCCATTAACACTCAACAAAATTTAAGACTGGTCCAAATTCAAAGTGAGGACAAAAATTTTAGCTGATAGAATTTTGAAAAGTTGTCATTTGGGACAGAAAAAATATGTGAAAAAGGAATAAATTGCATGTGACAAGCAATTTATGCATATTCAAGAATGTTTTTCAAGGCTTTTTTCTTGGGGGGGGGGACAAAAGTATGAATGTGTAGGTATAGGTTAAAACTAGAATCTGTGTCTTATGTTGGTTGGTCGAGAAGTCTGTCGGACTGCAAAATCTTGTATGGATAGTTCCTTCTACTGTCCAAATCACTTGATACTTGTCAGAAAAGTCCAGTAGGAGTCGAAGATGTGCAAGATGTATATTTTGTAAAAACTCCATCAAGAATTAACCAATTGCAGCTGTCAATCAAGGAACAAACTGTCCAATCAAAGAATTTATCTAGACCTGACCTGATTTTGTAACTCAGATATTGGCCTACATTTTGGTTAATCTTTTTTGATGGTTTGGTGTCTTAAGCGTCGTAACTACAGCTTATTCAAGCTGTAGTTGGGGTGCAATCTAACCAACAATTCTACTTTTCGTTATATCAAGAATTGATCAATTGGGGCTGTCAATCAAGGAATAAACCAACAAATCAAACAATTTATTTAGCCTTGACCTGATTTTTAACCCCGATATTGGCCGCCATTTTTGTTAATTTTGTGTGTTGGTTTGTTGACTTAAATGTTGTAACAACAGCTTATTCAAGCTGAAGTGACAATGTTTAGGTTGCTAACCAGGCCATTCTACTTTTCGTTACATGCTACTGGCCATAAATTTTGCAAAATAACGCCGTTAAGAATTGAAGCGGAACTTCCTGTCAGAGTTACTGGGTGGGGCCTAGATAGTCAATAGGCGGGGCCAGGGAATGGTCAAGTACTGAGTTATTGCTCCAGATTTGACTTAAGAATGCTTTTCCTGATAACTCCTCCTACAATTTCTGTCTGATTCACATTAATCCATTACCAGACGGCAAAATTTTAGACTAGTTCAAATTGAAAAGAGTTGTAGAGACAATACAAAGTTTATGAAATTTTAGATTTTTTCAATTTTCTAGGTGGAAATCATTGTGGAAAATTAAGAAATTGCTTGTTGCAAGCAATTTCTTCATTTTCACAATATTTTTCTATTTTTTTATTTTTTTAATTTTGGGGGAGGGGTTCCAAATGAGTCATTGAGTGAGAATGGGTTAAACTTGACAGAAATGTTCATTAGGAGTAGGAGATGTGAAAGATGCAACTTTAATTAAAACTCTATGAATATTAATGACTTATTGCACATGATTCAAATTCTTAATGCTTGTCAAGACTTTAAATTCTTAATGTTTGTTTAGACTTTAAATTCTTAATGCTTGTCAAGACTTTAAATTCTTAATGCTTGTCAAGACTTCAAATTCTTAATGCTTGTCAAGACTTCAAATTATTAATGCTTGTCAAAACTTCAAATGATTAATGCTTGTCAAAGATCATTGTGTATAATGAAGGAATTGATTGTGACTCACTTATCACAGTGTTTTCCAATACATGTACTCTTCTTCTTTTAGGCATTATGTGAGAATGAGTTAACCCATTCCAACTCAATCCCTCCTTTTTACGCCCCTAAACAAAAAAGCTTTGGAAAACATTGTGGATAATGAGAAATTGTTTTCTATCTGAAAAGTCGATAAAATTTGAAATTCCATCAACTTGAAATTGTCGTCTGCAGCTCCTTTCAATTTGGACCAGTCTAAAATTCCACTGTGTTGGAATGGGTTAAAGGTTTCAAAGTGAAAATGAATAAGTTTTACAGAGCTAAGGTCACCCACGGAACATTTATGCAGAATATTACAGGATTGTAATGTGAAGAACCTGTCTTACCTCTAATTGGATCTAGAACAACTCCAGTTAGACCCAGACACACACCCATTACGAATCCTCGTCCAGCTAGAGCAAGACTCAGTGGTAGACTAGACGGCTTCTGCTGCATATTAGCTCTTCTTTTCTGTAAATAAGATTCCACATTTAATTTAACCCTTGTCATGCTGAATAAATTTATTTCCTAAAATGATCTTAAATCAAAGTACTGAAAGCACTGGAAGCCCTTATAGAGGACTTGTATTTCTTTTGAAAATTAATTTCATTTAAGAGATGAAGAGAATATTTTTTTTGTGGAGGTATGCACCGAAAGACCTAATCACTCTGTATGAATATGTGAAGCTGGTTCATACATTGTGTGATTTTTTTGTTCATACCTCCATGAAAAGAAAAAATATTCTCTTCATTTCTTATAATTTAATAGCATCGAGCAAAAAAAACAAAAGCTTTACAAATTTTGATACCTTTTTTAATGGGACTATTTTGTGCAAAAGCATACAAAATCGATGTGTGCTCAAAATTTTGTTCATGGAGTTATGAAATTTTTTTTTTTACCAATCAGAATGCTCTTTTTTGATAGACAAAACTAAAATTTTTATTAAAAACACATATTGCATAAAAAGTACTATCAGTGGGTATAGACTAAGATCAGACTGCTCTTATGTGCAGGCTGATCTTTGTCTATACCTCCTGCAAAAATAGGAATATTCCAGGATCAGCATGACAAGGGTTAAAATTATTAACACAAACATACACAAACAAGAGTAAAAAAAAAAAAAAATGAATATTTTTTTATATTACATAAGTGATATTTCTCAATGTTTTCTGCTTAAATAGACAAACATCTTTTAAATTTCTTCCACTTATAATTGTTGTCTGCAACTTCTTTCAATTTTGACCAGTTTAAGAATTTATCATCTGGTAATGGATTAAAGCAATTTCTTCGTTGTTCACAATGTTTCTACCACCAGTCCTAAATTTTGTTGTCTAGTAATGGATAAGTTGACATTTTCCTTATAGGATAAATTCATTGCAGGCAGACAAAATTGAACTAGACAGGAAAAATCTGTATCCGCTATGCACTAAACCGATACAAATATGGTTAGATGACAGCATTTTCCCAGTAAAATGTCATAGCAGAAATATTGTATAAAGATTTAATAAGCTTCCTACAGTTTATTTATCTTACACATGCAAAGTTTGTATAGAATACATGGAACAATATGATGTAGTTTGAAATATTCTAATTTGCCTATGTGGCTCGAATACAATTCATGGTTTTGTATCACAACATGAACATAATATTCCTTATTTACATATTATATTAAGGGGGTTCACATTATCTGTCATTTATTCTATTTTAAAATTTTAAGGTCTTAGTAGGTTCTAGTTGGAATGGCTAGCTTTAAGCATTTACTACTAACTCATTTCCCCACAGTGACACTTCTTGATGCCTCTCAAGAAAAACACGGGAAAAATTGTGTAAAATAAAGAAATTGCTTGTAACAAGAAATTTCTTCATTTTACACAATGTTTTCTATACCGGAATCTGAAGAAATATAAAATTTCAGAAACTATAAATTGTGATCTGCAACTCCTTTCAAAACTCGGGTAAGTGGTATCCTGCAGGATGACAAAATGACAAGCAATTTGCGTAAGGTAGAGATTAGACAGCAGACGTAACCAGACTAAACTTGGTCTATTCTACCAGCAACTACAGTAATATTCTGGCATCAGTAGCACAAGCGATAAATATTCATACCAGTCTATATTCTTTATCCAATGATAATGCAGCAAGAGCACTACCCAGGGAACCAGTTATCTTTGATACAGAACCAGCAGCTCCACCTAGTGACAAGAGAAAACAAAAGGTCATAGATATGTTTATTTGTGGAAAGACATCTTCCAAAATACATGTGTATGGAGATACTTTGTTTTTCCTTTAGAAACTTGTTATACATGTATCTCAGCCCCTAGAAGTAGGATAATAGTTTGAGTAATTTTCAAATGGCAATATTGCATTATACTTCATATTATCTATGTATTATCTGTGTAAACTGCCATACCACTTATTCATAAAAATCACGATACTTCTCATTTTTATTTCAAAGTGAACTTTTTTTTGTAATTCCTTTTTTACGAGACATAAACAATGTTCAACTCTTTTTCAAATAAGTTTTTTTCCTAGTAGAAGTAAAGAAAGAAGAAAACTCTTTGAACAAAACCTACCAATAGTATTTCCCAGCATGCTGTGAACACCTCTGATTAAACTTTCGGCAAACTCATCTGAACCTTGTACTGTGTCCTAAAAAAGCAAAGATCGAGTGATAAACTATAAAACCTAATCATTTTCTCTTTATTACCACTAAATCATGCATTTTTAAGACCCATGAGAAAAAAATCTTAGAACAAGAGGACCATGATGGTCCTTAATGGCTCACCTGAAGACAAACACAGCTATTGTACTTAAGGCTCTTTTTCTTCTGCATTTATTGGGATCAAAGCTCTAGACCTTAAGACAATGAAAAGATTTTCCGGATTTCATTTCAATAGATGTAATTAAGACGATTTCATCAATAACTATAGCAAGGCATGCGGATACCAACATTTCGCTTTTAAGTGCTTGATAGAGGGTAAAACTTCTAGGTTGAAAAGGGGCATAATTCATTCAAAAATTCTTTTAAAGTTATCAACCTTGTTGGCATAGCTTGCCCTTTAGGTAGTAGAGATATATTTCAAGAGAAATTGTTCAGTAATACCAAAGATGTTACGAAATGTCAAAGTTTTCAGATGAGAAAACAGACAAACCTGGCTATAGCAGTACCTTGGGTTCGCTCCTGTAACAGCGATGCTAAAAACTGTGGTCTCTAAAACTTTATTGGGACCCTTTGAGCTTAAACATTCTTTTCTAAGATTTGATACATTGAATGATCAATTTCAACCAGACCTTACCCATATATCAAAGAACATATTACTGAGATTCAGCAAAATTTCAGCAATAAAGTTGAAATTATGTTTTAGCTCAAGTTATTCTGGGCTAATTATAGGAAACTTAAAAATTTTACTGTTTGTTATGAAAAGTATCAGGTGGGATTACATGATAACAGTCAGATGCTAAGGACGGCCTCAATTACAGACTCAAACACTCATTAAATAACACATTTGCCATAAGCATTTTAAGTCATACAGTAAAACCCCTCTAATATGACCACTCGCGGTACTTTCAGAAAGTGGTCGTAATAGCGGGGTGGACGTATTACTGAGGTTTGGTCGCTTTTTGTCAAGTAATTCATGTTTATTTTATTTTCGTCATTTGAATAAATTAATACTATACATACAAAAATGAAACTATAAGAACATGTATTACAGCGGAATCTTATGTCATTTTCAAATTTATGATCTTCGGTAAGTTCTACTTTCTCTATTCTCCATTTGGATCTGATTAAGAACTTCGACCTCAGATTATTTATTCGTATGTACAGGTTCAAAGTGTCAAACTGTCGATATCATATCTTCTATAATGCGAATACCAAGCATCAATTACGTTGAAATCAAAATTTAATTGCTAATTAACTGTTCGGAACGCCGTAAACAAACTAATTGTAACTTCTCGGATACGTTTTCACTTTCGAATTTATTTCTCGAGTCAAAACCTGTGAAACATTCAAATAACAATTAAAAATAATACAAACTATAGTTTCTAAAAGTGATCGGCCACTTTAATCATAACACCTACTATAATAAGGGTTCGATATCACATAATCAAAAATCCGATAATGTATTTACAATGTATTCGTACCCAATTAGTGTCGCTCTTATCAAGTGTGAAATTCGGGTGATCGGTCTCAATGTGTGAAAACTGGTCGTTTTAGTGGGGTTCAAAATAGTGTATCAGCTATGGTTGGTACTGAATTTAGTGGTCGTAATTCGGAATAGCGGGGTGCCCGTTTTAGAGGGGTTCGCGACCATTGAAATAGAACAAAAAAGTCCGTTCTGTAAAAATTTGGTCGTAATAGAGGGGTGCCCGTATTTCCAGGGTGGTAGTAAGGAGGGGTTTTACTGTATATGTGATCATGGTTTTCTAGCCCCTAATTCCTTTTTTACTTGCAAAGTTATCCTTATCTTTCAATAAAATAGTAATTTTAAACGCTACAGTCATAATACAGAGCTTACCAAGAAGGGTTCATAAAAGAGGTCCCCAAGTCCCTGTGTAAAATCTTTGATCAGTCCATATGGATTTCCCAGGACATCTAGTCCAAATATCAACACATATCCCTGCTGTATGGCCTGATGGACATAATGGACTTGTACTTCTTGAAGAAACTGACTCCATGATAATGATGAACCTTTCACTTCAAAATAGGCCATTCTGTCAATATAAATAGTATTGAATTAACCCTTTCCCGTTTTTGGAAATTTTTAGACTGGTCCAAATTGAAAGAGATTGCAGACGACAATGAAAACTGGATGCCATTTGAAAAGAAACATTCCTATGTAGTAGAAAATATTGTGGAAAAAGGAGAAATTGCTTGTTACAAGCAATTTCTTCTTTTTTCCACAATGTTTTCTTGAGTATAAAACTACAGGAACGTAAAATCCCGTATTCGAACGGGAAAGGGTTAATCAACTGACTTGTTTCTAAACTAATCCAAATCTGATTGAATTTGCAGACAACAATTTTAAGTTAATAAAAATCCTTACCTTTGTTGGTTAAAAAGTTATGGGATAATAAGCCATTTCTTCCTTTTCTACAATTCTTTCCCAAGCTGCTTTCTTACAGACCAAATAGCGGGATCATGCAGGAATGGGTTAAAGGATAAATTGCTTTTTGAATAAGAACTGAGTATACCCCAACTTTTTAGAGATTAGAAATCCGATCTTTTGAATTTGTTTCACAGCTCACAAGTGATTTGATGACAAAAGTCTGTGAACAATACACTACAAAGACCCAAAATAAACATAAGAAAACCAGATATTGGTAAGTGCGATGTAGAAACTCTATATGAAGCACCACACCAAAATTCAAGTGACTGTCACTAACGGTGTTCGACAAAAATTTGAATTTTACTTTACAAGGTCCATTATCAAACATAGTAGTAAAACTTTAAGTAAATTACTAGCAAACCAGAATTGGGTAAGCGGCTTGTAGGGCCCTTAAGTCAAGCTCTATGCTCAATTTAAGCCATATCCACACATTTCCCACCTTTTTGCCTCCCTCAAGAAAAAAGACTTGTAAAAGATTGTGAAAAATGGAAATTAGAAAAAGTAAATTCTTAATTATCCACAATGTTTTCAATAAAAAAGACAAAGAAGTTTGAAATTTCATCAGGATTGAATTTCAAGATGTCCGTCACAGAGTTGGATTTTTACAACTGATAAACAGTTTATCAACTCATCTTTTTATCTTTCATCGCAGTAAATTTAGCACAACTGATATGAAGTAACACAAGATATCTGACACAAGTGTACAAGTGTCTACACAGAGTAAACAGTATACTTCCATTTCTATATTTTTCATCTCCGAAAGTGTCGCACAAGTTCAAGCAGTATTCTAAGGAGTCTGACACTAATGTTGGATGTTTATAACCGATAAACAGTTTATCACCGCATTTCAATTTTTCATCTCACTTAACCCTTTCCTGTTTTTTGAAATTTTAGACTGGTCCATTTTGAAAGAGGTTGCAGACGACAATGAAATATGCATGCAATTTGAAATCTGACCATCCCATGTGGTAGAAAATATTGTAGGAAAAGGAGAAATTGCTTGTTACAAGCAATTTCATCTTTTTCCACAATGTTTTCTCGAGTATAAAATCACAGGAATGTAAAATCCCTTATTTGAACGGGAAAGGGTTAATGTATCACCAACAGAGTTGAAGAAGTAATTTGAAATGTCAGTCATTATTGTAGGATGTTTACAACTAGTAAACAGTTAATTAGCTCATTGCAATGGCCTGCACATAAGTGTAGACTGGTCTTAGTCTACACCTCCTGCTTGTATATTACCTGCCAGAGTTGTTCATGAAATTGATTTCTAAAAGAAATATTGAGTTGTTAACAAAAAGTTTTAACAGTGCTTTCAACCCTTTGATTTTACAGTAATTCAGAAAGGTGATTTATACAGCATGAAAAGGGTTAACAACTAATATAATAGTACATTACCTCATTTCTACATCTTTCATTTCAGTAAGTGTAGCACCAACGGAGTTCAGGAAGAAATCCAAGATGTCCGACACAAGTGTAGGATGCTTACTATTGACAACATGTGGGGTACCATTCAGGGATAAACTAACATGTAACTGTAAAAAATATATATCCCATTCAGGGATAAACTAACATGTAACTGCAAAAAATTTATATCCCATTCAGGGATAAACTAACATGTAACTGTAAAAACATATATATCCCATTCAGGGATAAACTAACAAGTAACTGTAAAACTGTATATATATCCCATTCAGGGATAAACTAACATGTAACAGTAAAAAAAATTATATCCCATTCAGGGATAAACTAACAAGTAACTGTAAAAACATATATATCCCATTCAGGGATAAACTAACAAGTAACTGTAAAAACTGTATATATATCCCATTCAGGGATAAACTAACATGTTACTGCAAAAACATATATATCCAATTCAGGGATAAACTAACATGTAGCTGTAAAAGATATATATCAATCTATTCCTAGATAAAATTATTTAAAACTTATCCAAACTGACATAAGTTTGCAGACAATATTTGAGTTGGCAAATGCTCAGAACCACATGGTGTAGTATCACATTTCAGGTTAACCCTTTCCCATTTTTGAAATTTTAGACTGGTCCAAATTCGAAGGTTTTGCAGACAACAATAAAAATTTTGATTTTATTTTGAAAACAATCATTCAGTAGGGTAGAAAATATTGTGGAAAAAGAAGAAATTGCTTTTTACAAGCAATTCCTTCTTTTTCCAAAATGATTTTTCAAGTATAAAATCACAGGGACGTAAAAACAAGGGATTGAACAGGAAAGGGTTAAGCTTTCACTCAAATTCAGCAGGAAAGAAGTACACTTATAAACCAATGTTTTTACAAATTTGTGAATAAATAAAGATTACGCCAGTTTGATATTGCTGTATTGACAGTCCAATCCTGGCAAAAATTTTATTTTGGTTAACCCATTCCCACACAGTGAGGCTTTTGAATGCCCCTCTAGAAAAACAATTAGGAAAGCATTGTAGAAAATGAAGAAATTGCTTGTAAAAACAATTCCTTCATTTTCTACTATGTTTTCTTTCCAGAAAGTTGAAAAATCTAAATTTTCTTAGAGTTTTAGTGGTTGCCTGCAGCACCTTTCAATTTGGACCTGCCCAAAATTTTGCCATCTAGTAATGGATTAACCCTTTCCTGTTCAATCCCTGGGTTCTACATCCCTGTGTTTTTATACTGTAGAAAACATTTTGGAAAAAGACGAAATCGCTTGTTTAAAGCAATTTCTTCTTTTTCCACAATTTTTTCTACCCTACAGAATGATTAGTTTTCAGTTAATATCAACTTTGAATTGACGGTATTTGAATTTGAATTTGAACAGGTCTAAAATTTTGAAAAACAGGAAAGGGTTCAATAGAATCTAAAGATTCTTCAAATTTCAAGAAAGAAATCTGAAAGTTGTAAATTTTTCTGGTCACCATTAGAAGTTACTTTTCAGTAGCCAGTTACCTGATGGCAAAGTTTTGTCTGATTGAAATTGAAAGGAGCTGCAGATGACAATTCAAATTTTATGAACTTTTTTAGATTTTCTCAAATTACTTGGTATAAAATATTGTGGAAAATGAAGAAATAGCTTGTTTTTTGATTTTCCACAATGTTTTCCAAATTGCTTTTCTTGAGGTGCGTCAAAAAATGTCATTGTTGAAACTGGATCTCATACCTTAAGTGGAGACAGGCGAAGATATTCAAAGAAGATTTTATGGGCTCTTCCCTTTTCAATACCAGAGGCAACATCAGATAACGACCGCTGGGCAAATATAAGGTCTGACTGTAACTGAGAACTCTGAAAACAAGTTATTATTCCATTTCCACACTGGAAAACATTAGGCTCCTCCTAATTGAAAGAAGTTGCAGACAACAATGTTAAGTTGGTGGAATTTAGAAAATCTTTGCCTTTTATGGTAGAATTTTTGCCTTTTATGGTAGAAAACATTGTGGACATTGAAGAAATTGCTTGATTGAAGCAATTTCTTCATGATCATCACTGTTTTCCAAAGCTTTTTTCTAGAGGTATGACAAAAAGCATGATTGTTTGAGAATAGGTTAATTTAATGTTAATTATCCAGTATTTTGTAAAAGCCAAGCTAAAGGACTAAGATCTGTAGTTTTGTCTACTTGTAAAAAGGCCATGTTGACCCATTATTACACACTGAAGCCTTCAGAAGCCCTGATGATAAAAAGTCATGGAAAACGTTGTGGTTGAAGGAAATTGTAACAAGCAATTTCTTCACGTTTTCCAGGCTTTTTGCTTGAGGGATGAAATAGTATATATTAACTATACAAAGACGATGGGTTCTACAAAGGTGCTTCCTTTTGGATTTTAACAATGTTTAACCCTTTCCTGTACAAACCCAGGATTTTATGTAGCTGTGATTTTATACTTGAGAAAACATTGTGGAAAATGGAAAAATTGCTTGTAACAAGCAATTTCTCCTTTTCCCACAATATTTTCTATTACAAAGGATGGTTTCATTTCAAATTGCACCCAGCTTTCATTGTTGTCTGCAACCTCTTTCAATTTGGACCAGTCTAAAATTTCCCAAAACAGGAAAGGGTTAAAAGAAAATTAACTTCAAAAGTATCAAAAGCATGACAGATATATTCTAAAATAATTTTTCAC
This sequence comes from Fragum fragum, assembly GCA_946902895.1. Classification (NCBI taxonomy): domain Eukaryota; kingdom Metazoa; phylum Mollusca; class Bivalvia; order Cardiida; family Cardiidae; genus Fragum; species Fragum fragum. The sequence continues at coordinate 16,006,434 of OX336368.1, forward strand.
TCTTCATTTAGTTACTAGCAACAGTAATTTTATGATACTAAGCTGCCCCAAAATTTGATGGGCAGGAAGACTAATGGAAAGATGTGTTTACTGTAACATTGCTGTCCAAATCCTTTTGGTATTATTTGACAATATACAGAAGACAACTGTCAATCAAAATAGAGCATACCATGCTTGGATGTTCAAGTGCTTGATAGTGGACAGAAATTTCTAGGTAAAAAAGGGGGCATAATTCATTAAACAACAGAACCATGATGGTCCTATATTGCTCCCTTGAGTATGATAGTCAAAATTTTATGATATATACAAAATATCAAAGCTCTATGCCTTATCATTTTGGAGAACAATGATTTTTAAAGATTTTCTCCTTTAATCCTAGGGATATCGAAGCTCTGATTTCCTGAGTAAGGTAATTCTTTGAAGCATTTTCATAGAGGGTCTATAGGTATAAAAACACACCAAATATCAAAGCTCTAGGCTTAATGGTTTAGAAGAAGAAGATTTTCAATTATTACCTTCCTTTTTGCTATGTAAAATCAGGGATTGCACAGAAAAGGGGTAATTTTAAGAGTATGGTAATTCTTTGAAGTATTTTGGTAGAGGGTCAATAGATGATACACCAAATATCGAAGCTCTAGCCCTAATGGTGTCAGGAGAAGATTCTTTAAATTATTTTTCACTCGGTTGCCATAGCAGGCAAAGTTCTTCATGGATTCAAATTCTTGAAGAAATTCGAAAGAGCATGACCTAAGGATCATTTCTGTGACGTTTATTTGAAAATCCATTGTTAATTCCGGAGGAGAGGATTTTTTTGTAATTGTGTACAGCTGGACAGATAGACGGACATTTACCAATCACATTAGCTCCCCTAGAGCACAAAAGGTGAACTAAAAATGCATTTAAGGGTTATCCCCTTGTTTCATAGATTGCTCGTTTAATAGTGAACACAGATTCAAAGTTTCAAGTGAATGTGTCCAGTACTACCAGAGATACAAAATGTCAAAGATTTTGGACACTGACGCGGATAAAACCCCAGCTATATCTCATGTTTTCTCTGAAACAGCCTAGCTAAAAATTGGTAGATCAATCATATAGTTCATTCAGACAGAAAGTGATCTTTGATCTCATACATTAACATTAGGCAAAGTAGTTTGTTTAGTGATTTAAACATGTAACTACCCCTTTTTAACCCATTCCAACTCAAGCCCTCCTTTTTACGCCCCACACGAAAAAAGCTTTGGAAAACATTGTGGACAATGAAGAAATTGCTTATAACAAGCAATTTCTTCATTATCCACAATGTTTTCTATCGCAAAAGATGAAAAAAAATAAAATTCCTTCAACTTGAAAATGTTGTCTGCAGCTTCTTTCAATTTGGACCAGTCTAAAATTTTCTTGTGTTGGAATGGGTTAATTACTGACCATAAAGTTGCAAAATAACAGTTTAATAACTAAGCAAAATTTCCTGTTGGAGGCCAGTGAGTTAGGGCTAGCAAATTATAAAAGACACATACCTCTGATTGTTGCTCAGTCATTAGCTGTGAAAATACATCAATCATGGACAACAAAAATCCCTTGTCTATCTTTATACTGAACTCTTGTACAAGAACTTTAAAATACCTGAAAAGACATAAATCAATACAGATTTTACCACACCTCAATTTTTTTAACCCATTACCACTCAATGACGCTTTTTAGACGCCCCTAAGAAAAATTGCTTAGAAAAACATTGTGGAAAATGAAGAAATTGCTTGTTTCAAGCAATTTCTTCATTATCCACAATGATTTCTACCTGAAAGGTTAACAAAAATTTCAAAATTTCATATGTTTGAATATGTCGTCTGCAACTCCTTTCAATTTGGACCATTCTAAAATTAAGCCGTCTGGTAATGGGTTAAAGGCATATTCTACCTTTTGAATGCACATCACAAGACAGACACAGATCACAAAAGCTCACCTTGAGCAGGTTGTGCTTAGGTATGCTTAATACAAAACTTAAACTCCTGTGAGTTTATCTTCTACCTTGACCTGGTTATATCTATGGAAATATGCTCTGCCTATTAAATTCTTAAACCCTTTCCTTGAAATTTTAGACTTGTCCAAATCGAAAGACTTTGCAGACGACAAAGAAAATTCAATTTTGAAATGAAACCATATGATGTGGTAGAAAATATTGTGGAAAAAGAAGAAACTGCTTGTCACAAGCAATTTCTTCTTTTTCCACAATATTTTCTAAAGTATAAAATCACAGCAATAAAATCCCTGGTTTAAACAGAAAGGGTTAAAGCAACCTGATAAAGGGCCATCTAAAGATCATTCCTTTGAAATTTTGTTGAAATTAATTCAGTAGTTTCTGAAGGAAGATGTTCATTTTTTTTTACCATAAATGGAAATAAGCCTTTTATAAAAAAAAGTAATCTAAAAAAAAGTCTCATTTCTTAAAAATATGGTTTAACCCATTCCCACACATAATCTTTTTAAGATTATTTGTTTGAATGGGGTTTAACAACACTTTTAACAGTATATCAGTCATCAAAGAAGTTGCAGACAACAAATTTTAGTTGATGAAATACTTAAATTCATTATCTTTTGAGATAGAAGACATTGTGAATAACAAATAAACTGCTTGTTACAAGCAATTTTTCATTATTCAAAAGTTTTCCAAATCCCCACTTTTAGGGACTTAATAAAGTAGGGTTGTATGGAAATAGGTTAAATTAATCCTATTAATATTTTCTGAGAATAGTTTAACCAATAACCAGGCGACAAAATTTTAGACTGGTCGAAATTTAAAGGAGTTGCAGACAAAAATTTAAATTTTAAGGAATTTTATATTTTTTCAACATTCTGGGTGGAAAATATTGTGGGAAATTGAGAAAACAATTGTATAAATTGAAGAAATTGCTTGCAACAAGCAATTTCTTCAATTTATACAATTGTTTTCAGGGGGGGGGGGTAAAAAAGCATCATTGTGTGGGAATAGATCAAAAGGAAGCGTTTACAATGTAAGGACACACACACACACTAACAGACACCGACACCATGCAATGGGAATCCTGACTTATCCAGAAATATTAGTAATATTTACCTCATAGTGTCTACATTATTTTCTGGCACCGTTCTTCTCATCATACCCAACTCTATAAAAGGTCTCTGACCCCTCTTTTTGATGATATATAGGGGTGTAGGGGCTGGGTGTAGTACTGTAGGGAAATAGGCATCATGCAACATGTTGTCAATCTGGAAATGGGTTTTAAGAAATGAGCTTGTCCAAAGGGAATGGCTGCCCCAGACAACTTGTGTCACACTTGTATACATTTGATCTCTGACTTTATCATGATCAACATACTTTTCAGATTTGCATTAAAATCAAAATACTCAAAGCATGGAAAGTATTTGAAATTTTAATTCTACAAAAAACCTCTTTCGGCTTGAATTGGGCATAACAGGTGGTGCTTGTTACAAGCAATTTCTTCATTGTCCACAATTTTTTCCAAAGCTTTTTTCTCTATTGGGTTAGAAAACATTGTTGATGATGAAGAAATTGCTTAAAACAGATTTGACTGAGAGCTGACATGGCAAATGACAGAGTCTCAATTTTATTATTGTTCCTATATAGAAGCAGTTATAGAAATATTTACTTAATCTTCAGAAAATGAAAAACACAATAATTTACAGACAAATAGGTGGTAGGACAGAGACACTCAAATACATTCATTTTTGAATATATAATTTTCAAAAAGAAATAATGAGTAAGAAATACTGTAAAATTTCATATAACATTGTATGTTGTTACTCTCATTGTTTGTAGAGGATTTTTGTAGTGGTTATGTTCAACAAGATAGAATCATGTTTCTGTAGAGGCAATTTACTTGTATTTTTTGAAGCTTGCTCAAGTAGCATACAAAACAATATGTTCATTGCACAGCCAATTATTTTTGAAGATGTTAGCTTTTATTCAACCAAAAACCTCTTACTTACTTGTATCTTTTGTACTTTAGCATTAAGAGATGTGTGATGCTTTGAGGTTCTGTAGTTTAACCAAATGCCAGGCTTGTAACTCCGCTTCAAGGCTCCCATATATGGCTTTAGCATCTGCATCTTTCCAAGGTCAGCCTGAAAAAAAAGATGTTCTTGAAACATCATGCCCCCAGTGCAGCCTTTTTTGGGAAATGTTACCTTGATTGAATACCTTGATCTTAAACCAACTGATGATTATCAATGCAAGGAACCTATTTCCAACATAAGAGCCATGTACTATTCTTGTTGTTTGAATAACAGCAAAATATTAAGTTTTTTATTTAAGTTGACATTGACAAGTGACCTTGACCTTGAAGGATGACCTTGACTTTACAGCAAACAGATGCCTATCAGATGCTTGCAGACATATGGACAGACAGACACACAGACATCAGTATAACAATATGTCCCTGATGTTATTGCATGAATATAGAAGGACAATTAAAACAAAAAGCTGCCACTGAGAACAACTGTAAAATTTCATATAATTTCTTTTGAGAAAAACTATCCTATATTTCATTACCAACCCTTTACAGATTAATTTACCATTGAGAAAATTTTAATAAACCCAACACCAGACAACACAATTTTAGACTGAGCCTAATTCAAAGAAGTTGCAGACAACAATTTTCAGTTCATTCAGTTTCTTCATTTTCAGTTCAAGGAAAATGAAGAAATCGCTTGCTACTTTTTTCTTGGATGAGATAGAAAAGTTATATTATGTGAGAATGGGTTTAGTGCGGATATCAGCAACAGCTAAATGAGTCTGAATATTCTCTGTTGCTCATGACTTTGGACCAACCTAAACAAAGATTTCAAATTGCACATCTGCGGTCCATTGAGAGTATAAAGTAAGTGGCATTGAAATAGGCTAAGCCCAGTTAGCTCAATGTGAAATTATCTAAATCCTGGGGTCATGAGTTTGAAACCCATAAGTCATCAAGATGTGTGTCATAGTGACTGATTGATTGAATGGGGTTTAATGCCAATTTTCTCTGTCATATCCCGGCAGCTGGAGCACCTAACAATGGATTTCTGATATTTTTCACACCAGTAGTACCACTACAACCTTTCCTAGCCTTCAGCTGCTATCCCATCTACCAATCCACCCATTGTTGAGAGATAAATGTCAGAAAAGATATGTGCTGCCGCCGGGGATCGAAACCCATGACATCCAATGACATCCCATGACTGAAGATTTGGAGACTGATGCGCAATCGATGGCACTATGATGGCGGCCAGTGTTTCATATGTCTCTTACTAATAAGCAAATGGTACGTAGTGTGCCTGATCATAGCAGGTGGTGGCTTGAATCAAATGTTTTGTTTGTTATGGTGAGAGAAATGACAAGAAGCTATGGTCAGGAGCACCAGTTGCTGCAATATAAGTGAAGTTTTGTTGAAAACAGGGTTAACAGATTTCCACACAATGATGCTTTTAAACACCCCATCAACATTCAACAACTTTGGAAAACATTATGAAAAATGAAGAATTGCTTCTTACAAGCAATTTCTTCATTATCCTTAATGTTTTCCTTACTAAGAGACCAATTTAAATAGTCGTCTGCAACTTCTTTTAAATAGTTAAGTCTTCAAATTTTCAATCTGGTAATGGGTTATTAACGCAATAACAATCAATTTATTGTTAAAAATTGAAATACTGGCACCCACCTCAAATTGTTGCTGTAGATTAGCATGAAGTTGTTTATTCTTCCATTGATCCTCCAACCAGGTCTGTAGTTCTACATTTAAGATCTTCCATCGATCGTTGACCTCCACTTCCCATACTGCTGGAGTGCTGGACATGGTGAGTAGCGCTACCTCTTCATAGCCGCTGTTTATCAGTGATACTTGTAAACCGTCAAGTGATACGAATGTAACGCCATCAGCTTGTTCTGCCTCATTCATCTGTAAGTAAAAAATAATAAATAAACAATTCAAGCATTCATGAAACAGTTGCCAGTTGGTGGAAATGTAACCTTAACATTTAACCTTGATTTGAGATGGGTGGCCTTGACTTTAGAATCTGAAAATAGTCTCAGAAATACAGAATTTGAAATATTTAAGTCATTACCATCATATTACCATTAGAGACTACCAAACACAATTAGCCTTAACCAATTACAACTTTACACAATTTTAGACTGGTCCAAATTGAAAGAAGTTGCAGGCATAAAATTTCAACTGAAGAAATTCTATCTTTTTCGTCTTTTGGGTAGAAGACATTGTGGACATATAAGAAATTGCTTGAAACAAGCAATTTCTTCTATGTCCATAATGTTTTCAAAAGCCATTTTCACCAGGGGGCTTAAAAAGGAGTGAGTGTATAGGAATGGGTTATGAATGAGCTCTTTTCTTTGACAATAACCATTTAAGTATGAGTATGGACCAAGGGGTGTTGAATTCCCATACTCCTGTTTAACATGGGCTTTTCTTTTTGCAGACAAGTACATTTTCCAAAGCCGCTTGTCCAGCAACAAGTAAATACCAGGGGAAATCTTACAATATTTCATTATATATTCTAAAATTACCATAATGTTTATATTGAAGGGTAAAACATGTTGTTGTTAATGAAGAAAATGCTAGGCTCCTGCATTTTATTCATTAACAACATTTTTTTTCTAAAAATTTATCTCTTCCCTTTTCGAAGACACGTTCATTTTAATTCTTGACAGGTAGAAATTTATGTTTTTGTCCAGGGACAAGTGGAGAAAATCTGTATCTATTTGCTAATGTCTACATTCACTATTAATCAACAGGGCTCCATTGAGGATGTTCTATCATGTATCAATCAAATCTTATGCCGAAATAATAAACCTTTTCATTTGAGATAAAAAGAAATGAGCTTATCAAATGAGAACTTTCAATCAATAGCATAGTTTGCCCTCATTGACAATTCATATGAAGCATTTTTTAACAACATTTGGTAAAATTAGCAACATATATCAGTTTTCTATTCAATTTGTAGAAAAAAAGGTCAAATCTGAAAGATGTAGCAGAATGGGATTAAAGTTAATCAAATTATAAGTCTTTCAAACAGTTGTAATCCAGAGTCTTCATATTCCAGAACCTTTTTTTCAAGGCTATGACTAGAACCATGTCACAGACACCAATGCCCATGCAAAAGTGTTTGTCCCATGTACTAGCATTCACTAAGGGGAACAACTGCGACAATTTTATTTTGAAATCAATCAACTATAATGTAGAAGAAATTCTCCAGACAAGAATTGAACACTCACACATGCACCCTTATATGCGTAACTCTAAACGTCCAGCTCTATAAAATGGTGGGATCATAAAAAGCTAGGATTGTGGTATAGGCTTGATTTAATTACAGATAAGTACATCATGAAATTGAGTTAACACATTCCCACACAATGAATCCTTTTTATCTTCATTTTCCTTATTGGTTTCCAAAGCTTTTTTTGAGGGGCATAAAAAATGATTGTGTAGGAATGGGGTTATTCAGTACCAAACTACAAAATTTTAGACACCAAATTCAAAGCAGCTGCACAAGACAAATTCAGGATGACAAATTTCAAAAATCTCTCTCTTTTGGTAGAAAACAATGTGGGTAATGAAGAAATTGCTTCATGTTCCACAATTGTTTTCCCCAGCAGTTTGTCTACACAAACTGGGTTAAGAAAGGGTTAAGAAAACCCATTGAAAAATAGAACTTTTGTGTCAAAGCATATCCCAAATGGCAGTCATTTTGGCAGCCATCTTGGAAAGCAGCAGTCACTGAAATCTCAAACTTAGACTTGTCCAAGATATTGACAAGGATAATGTTTAGTCTAAATTTGACCTGTAATTGAATTAAAATAGATACTACATGTCAACGGATCTGTCATATGGCAAAAATTTTGCAGCAATCTTAAAAACAAGCAGTCCTAGTAATATAGAATCGGAACTTGGAAAGATAGTGATGAGAGGTATCAGTACACCAAATTTGAAGAAAATCATTTAAAAAGTTTTTTAAAAGTTGTCCAATATATGAATGAGACAATATTTGAAGAAAATCTGTTGAAAAATAAAGAATTTATTGTGTGTTAAGAACTTTTTCAAATGGCAACAATTTAAGCTGCCATATTGAAACCAGTGCTGTGTTAAATAATTTTCATTTTCAAAAATAACACCATATATAAAAAATTATTATGTGGAAAAACACATAAACAGAAAGCCCAAAACTCCAAGGCTCCCAATCTATCAACCCAGGAACACACACTAATAGAAGAATATTGGCAAAAAAACAAACCAAAAAAACATTTGGACTGCATTTTAAATTTTTTGATGGTTATATCCTTTTCAAAAAGAATAACAAATCAAATAAAATGCTCATTTTTCCTTTAGAAATTTGGTCTAAATACACTCTAAACAAATTGGCCCATTGCCCTCACCCAATACAAAGGATCTAATTTCCTTTAAATAATTCAGATTAATGTTTTATTTAAGGCTATTGCTCCTTTGAACAATTGTCAAAGGTGCTAACCTAAGGGACAATCCAAATTTAGTTTAAATTGGCCAAGCAGTTTTTGAGGACAAAAAATTCTTTTTTTATTTCACTGTAGGCCAGAGCCCTCTTGGACTCATCCCTAAAGGTCCCCTGGGTCATGTTTTTAACAAATGAGCAAATGATCCTTGAGGAGATGTAATTAAAATCCTTCTTTATTTCTTCATAGACTTGATGATGCCAGACTTTACCCTTGGGGACCCCAGGATCATGATTCAAGTATTCTTAAATAGGTCCAGCCGCTGTCATAGCGCAGTCGGTGGAACATTTCATTTTCTTACTTTTGTTTCCATGGTAGCCAGATATTTTTTAGGATCATTTCTTTTAGAATTCTTGATGGAGACCTCCACAGGAAGTTTCCTGTCAAATTTCCTTTAAAGTGAGCAAATGGTTCTGGAGTTGTGAATTAAAGAACCCCTTCTTTACTTCTTTATTGGCCTGACCACTTAGGCTCTGTCCCTCTGGACCCATGGGTCATGAGCTTAGCATTTATCTAAGGTTAAAAGTTAATTCTCCATGCCAAATATCAAGGCACTAGGCCCTCTGGGTCTGTAGAAGATGTTTTTAAAGAACAATTTCAATTTTTCACTCTTGTTCCCATGGAAAGCAGAGGTTTTTTTATGGATTTCATTTCTTCCAAGAATTTTTGAAGGGGTCCTCCTTAGGAGGAGTGCTGCCAAAATGTGGGGCTTTTTTTGTTTGTGTTTCTATTGCCATTTTCTAAAGAGGACTACTTTAGGAACATACCTACCAAATTTGTTATGTGCCTTCAGGTTTGGGAGGAAAAGTTTTTTAAAATTTTTGACTGAAGCAGAAAGTATGTCACTCATCTCTATTGTTTTATCATACAAATGGATTTCAATTATGAAACTTCAAACAATATAAGTTTAAAGTTCTTAAAACAAAGGTAATCTAAGTATTGCACATCTATGACTCACCGAGGCTCAACTTTAGAACAAAATGAAGACTGATTAGAACAGTCTTCAATTCTTTTCTAAACTTGAACCTTAGAGAGTCCATGAGATTATACATCATATTTTTGAGAGTCCTGGCTGCTTATATGGCAGTCTCAGACTTGCAAAAACATGTTAGACTGGTCCAATTTGAAAGAAGCTGAAGACGACAAATTCAAGTTGATGGATTTTTAAATTTTTCATCTTTTTGGATAGAAAACATTATGGATAATGAAGAAATTGCTTGAAATAAGCAATTTTTCTTCATATTCCACAATGTTTTCCAAATATTTTTCTTGAAGGGTGTAAAAGGGAGGGCTTGTGTGGGAATGGTTAAAACCTAGCTGCGATATCTAAGCGCTCTTCCTGATATTCTGCTGGCGAGTAGATTCTGGCCTCACAAGTAGATTATCAGTAAGAGGGCTACGATGTCACAGCTAGCTCAAATTTGAATTTTGCAGAAAATATAATTTGTGCTACAAAAAGTAATATCATATTAGATCAGTGTTAGGAAATGACTAGGTTACAGCTCTACCAAGCACAAAAAAAATGGGTATGATTGGGGATTTAACATAAAAAGCCCACATTCTCTAATAAATTCTACAGTACACGACCCAAAATAAGCATACATGAATGGTGTATCATTGGCAAAGAACGACAATTATGTTAGAAATGGTCCATATCAGAGCTCTACCAAGCAACAATCATGTATAAACAGGGATTAGAGATAAAAAGCCCATATTCACCAAATGATTCTTTGATGTTTAATCCAACACCTGCATTATGTTGAAATGTGGGCATAGCAAAAGTTTTAACCCATTACCACACAACAAAATTTTGGACTTTTCCGAATTGAAAGAATTTGCAGATGACAATTTGAAGTAGATGAAATTTACAAATATCTTTGTCTTTTTGGGAAGAAAACAGCGGATAATGAAAAATTTGCTTGTAACAAGCAGTTTCTTCATTGTCCACAATATTTTTTAGAGCTGTTCCTCTTGGGGAGGATCAAATAGCATCATTGTGTGGGAATGGTATAAAGGTCAGTTACAAGAAATTTCTCTTTTTGCCATTGTTTTCTAACCTACATGTCTCTGATGACAATTTGAATTTGATGAAGTCTTACAATGTTTTATCTTATGGGGTAGAAAACATTTTGGGAAAGGAAGAAATTGCTTTGTACAAACAAAGTCTTCATTTTTCTAATTGTTTTCCTTATTCTCTTTTCTTGAAGGGCGTCAGAAAGCGGGACTGTGTTGCAATGGGTTAATTAATTTTCAAAATTTCAATCAATAAAATTTTCCTAAGAACTAACGCTATCAACATGTGAACTTGATATTTAACCTTCACTTTTAAGATTAATTTGCGTCAATACTCAAGATGGTTGGTGAATATGGGTTAATGGTTAGTGCGTATGATTACCTTCATGACGCCTCGTTCATGTGGGATATCGATACTCTGTACATGGGCCTGGTGAAGGCAAGCAACAAAATAAACATACAACTAAATAGGTTGAAACAAAATTCAAACACCAAACCTGTCATCTTATCATCAATACTTTAAGATTTGCTACAAATTATTGTTGCAAATCCAAAATTCATTTAACCAATAAAATGTCTTAGTAGATATAGCAATCTGAAACTATGTGATGCAACAGTAAAGTCTTATATTCGGCAAATGAATCTCTACCAACATGTTTAATTACCAGACAGAAGAATTTTTACCTAGTCTAAATTCAAAGAATTTGTAGATCACGATTTCAAGCCAATAGAGTTGTTAAAAGTAATTCCTTCATTTTACCCATGATTTCTGAACTCTTTTCTTTAGGGTAGTAAAAAAGCAGGATTGTTTGGGAATGGATTATCATTATGCTACAGAATTTTTTCATTCTCACTGGATACATAAATAAGCTGGTTTTTAGATCTACCTAGAATTTTTATGTTTCTTATTACATGGTAATTAGAATAACATTGTGCTGTTATATGTTGAATTACAAAGTTTATGTAAAACCCATTCCCAGACAGCAAAATTTTAGACTGGTCCATTTTGAAGGAGCTGCAGATGACAATTTAAAGTTGATAAAAAAATTATTTTTCCACTTTCTGGTTGGAAAACATTGTGGAAAATGAAGAAATTGCTTGTTACAAGTTGTTTCTTTATTTAACATAATGTTTGCCAAATCAATTTTCTTAAGGGGTGTCAAAGAGTTTCATAGTGAGGGAATGGGTTAACATTCAAATTGTCACTCATCTTTCAAAACTTTGTAATACCATATTTCTCCTAAAAAACACACTGGGCACAGTGCAAAATGCTGAAGGGAATCTCCTTTTCAATACCTAGTTTCCTACATTCTACCAGTCAAAAATTACACTACCCGAATGTTCTAGTCTGTTACAAACAGAACTGATATTAATTCCCTTGTTAAAAGTGATGCTGCTTGGTTATAATTTCATTTTTGTCCATTATAAATCATTGCATATTATTTCCTTCATCATCTTCTTGAAGCAAATATTTGAGTTTTCAATTTGTTTATTGGTTTTTATGAGGGAGGGAGCGTAAATTAGGAAAAATACAGTACACAGAAAACAAATTATGTCTAGTGATATGCATGAGAATTTAAATTCCATTTGGAAGAAGTATAATCTAGTGATATATATGAAAAAGCATTGATACTTATTGATACTCTATGAAGAAGTTTTATGAAAAGTTTATGAAAACAATTAACCCATTCCCATACAATCCCCCTGCCAAAATGCTTTAGAAACAATTGTGAAATATGAAGAAGTTGCTTACAACAAGCAAATTTCTTCCTATCCACAATGTTTTGTCCTAAATATGCAAATATTTTCTTTAAATTTCAGCACCTGAAGATTGTTATCAGCAGCATCTTTCAACTTGGATGAGAGTAAAATTTTGTTGTATGATAGTGGGTTAAATTGAAGGGAAAAAAATTACTTCATAATAATAAAAACCTCTTGAAATTCATGAAATTAGAAAGATGATATGATGACAGGGAGGGGAAACTAAAGAAGGAAAAGCAAACTGTTACAGGGATATAGCACTTTTGTTTGTTTTTTCAGTTAATGATTTAACCTATTCCAACACAATACCGCTATTTGATGCCCCCAAGAAAAAGCTTTGAAAAATATTGTTGAAAATGAAGAAATTGCTTGTTAAATTAATTCTTTCTATCCAGGAAGTCTAAAAAATCCAAAATTTCTAAAGTTTGTCATCTGCAACATCTTTGAATTTGGACAGTCCAAAGTCTTGTTGTCCAGTAGTGGGTTAAGGTAGTGTTTATTTCATATTCATCTAGATGTCAAGAAGAGTATTGAATCAAAACTCCTAAAACAAGAAACAAGTCTGTATGTATCAAGTCATTGAGCAAACAGAACCATATTTTTTGTGGTGCTGCAATTAACAAAAAATATATATACTTATATAAATGCGCTTTAGGGCCAGTATTGCTCCACATGCCTGAATTTATTGATTCAGAGAATAATGTTTTCAGATTGATCAATTGATTGATTGAATGGGGTTTAACACCTTTCTTAACAATATTTCAGTCATATCGCAGGGGCTGGAGCACCTAATGGATTCCTGGTATTTCTCACGAAAGCACTACCACTATATCCTTTCCTAGCCCCAAGCTGCTATCCCACTGAGGTTTACGATTATCCACCCATTGGTGAGAGACAAAATAATGTTTTCAGGAATGAAATATAATCTGAATCATCTTTGATACATCTGGCAAATAAACTTTATCATTGAAATCTTGGAAAAAGTTCCAGAGATGATTTTCAAACTTTTCATTATTTCACTTAAAATAGTCAAGTAAAATTAATTAACTTAGTCAAATTCAAGCACATTCACAAGAGGGTCATTGTCCCTATAGCACTCACCTGATTCAAAGAATGGAAAATTTAAAACCAGACAATTTTGTATAAAGAAACCAGTTGAAAATACCCCATACATTTTATGTAATCTTTTAGCTTTATGATTTGTCATTTGAAGAAGTTTTGATGAGACCAGAAATAACTATAGTAGCATCTTAAGAACAAATTTATGAGAGATGCTAAAAGACAATTATAAATCTATGGGTCAGTGTAGCATAAAGGCAGTAACAATTTGTTTCAAACCGACCAATGGAAATGCTCTAGGCTTTCTTGTTTTGGAGTGGCCCAGGCAGAGCCTAAATATGACCCCCAAGGACATGGCAAGTCAGAAGTTCTGCTTACAAATATCAATGTTTAACACTTTTTTTTACATTCACAGGATTTTACATTCTTGTGATTTTATACTTGAGAAAAAATTGTGGAAAAAGAACATACATGGGAGAGATCTAGAAGATGCTACATTCCAAATATATGTATCAATAATCAAAGCTCTCTGGTTTCAGAGAAGAATATTTTAAAGTATTTTCTTCTTTGTTTCTTTGTTGAAATAGGATGCACCCATGCAGAGTTCAAATACGACTCAAAGGCATCACATGAACAAACATTAGATATTACAAACCACATACAAATGCTATAGGCTTTTTGGTTTCAGAAAAGGAGAATTTTTAAAGTTTTCCTTCTTTCCTTTAATACATAAAGGGGAATGCCCCAAAGGACATCAGGAGGTAGGTCATTTAAGGAAGAATTACTATTTTTTCAGTTTTCTTCAAGGGAGGCAATTGTCTTTTATGCAAGAAATATTACCAGTTGAGCAGTAACAATTATTACACTTGCTTCACTATGAAATTATCCCCTTCCATAAAAGCCATGCTTTTCATCCAAGAAAAATTCTTTGAAGGGATCTCATATAGGTTTATCCAAGATCATTCCCATGAAATTTAGATGAATTCTATTCATCACTTTCAACAGATTGATTGAATGGGGTTTAACGCCGCTTTTAACAGTATTTCAGTCATATCGCGGTGGCTGGAGCACCAAACAATGGGTTGCTGGTATTTCTCACACCAGTACTACCACTACATCCTTTCCTAGCCTCCAGCTGCTATCCCACTTAGGCTAACGATTATCCACCCATTGGTGAGAGACAAATGCCGGGAAGAGCCGCGGCCAGGTATTGAACCCACGACCCCATGATTGAAGATTAGGAGTCTGATGCGCTACCGACTGCGCTATGACGGCGGCTACTTTCAACAGAGAAGATTTTTAAAGTAAAAGTTAAGACAGACAAACTGAACTGACGCACGACAGACACAATGCCATCATAATAGCTCTCTTGATTTTAGCTAGGGTAGCTAAGAACCAACAAACAGACATATTGTATATATGCTACTTACACAATCTGTAGATCGAGTGAATCTTTTGAGACAAACGTAAATAGTACTGGATCTGATCAGCATTGCTCTTTTGAAGAGGTAAAATTTCATTTATCAAGGTGAAAGAAAGTAAGAATTAACAAAAAAAAGAGAGCTTATCATTTTCACAATTTACCTGGTCTGTTTGCAAAGTTGTAATCAACTCCGAAATTAGAGGAACATTTACAGACTAACCCTTTCCCATCTTTTGAAATTTTAGACTCCTACAAATTGAAAAAGTTGCAGACTTTAACCCTTTCCTGTACAATCACTGGTTTTTAAGCCTTTGTGATTTTATACTTGAGAAAACATTGTGGGAAAAGAAGAAATTGCTTGTGACAAGCAAATTCTTCTTTTTCCGCAATATTTTCTACCCCACTGAATGGTTATTTTTCAACTTAAATCCACTTTAAATTTTCGTCTGCAAAACCTTTGAATTTGGATAGGTCTAAAACCATTTAAAACAGGAAAGGGTTAATGAAAACTAATTGCAATTCGAAAACCATCCTATATGGTAGAAAAGATTGAGGGAAAAAGAGAAATTGCTTTTAACAAGCAATTTCTTCTTTTTCCAAAGTATTTTCCGAAGTCTAAAATCACAGCGACGTAAAATCCAGGATTTGTACAGGAAAGTGTTAATATGGGGGTATACTCAATAACCAGTCTCATTAAAAGTTAGTAATGAAATTGCAATGGGAAGATTCATAATGGCAAATGAAAAAGTTTGTAAAATTCACTATCAGAAAACAGAAAAAAAATTATAGACTATATAGACAAACTATGGATTAAAGCAAATGAATGAAAATGTAACTCAACATGATAAAAGCTAAAATATCTACATAAATCAAACCCAGATAAAGCAATGATGTTTTGTGAGTATTTAACCCATTTCCAACACAATACTCTTTTTGAATGGCATTCAAGGAAGGACTTTAGAAAATATTGTGGAAAATGAAGAAATTACTTGTAATAAGCAATTTCTTCATTTCCAGCTTTGTTTTTTTCCTAAAAAAAAATCAAAAAAAAAAATCATGAACTTAAAATTGTCCCCTGCAAAATCTTTAAATTTGGAACAGTGTAATATTTGAAAACCCTTTTTCAAAAAATATATTTGTCCTATATCTTTGACCTACCCCACCTATATTTCAAAATATGAGTGGCTACTATAATAGTAAAGCATTTGATCTTTGAATATGTGATGTGTGACACAAAAAGGAACCATTTTGAATGTATGAACAGTATCATTCGTTATTAGATCAAGAAAATTGCCTAGACCAGGATAAGAAACTTTTTAGCATTCTGTGAATTTTCAGAAAGAAAAAAAAGGAGCACAACACTTTGCCACAGGTGCTGGCAATAGTAAAAAAATATATATTTTAAGTATATATCTAAGGACTGCCCTTGTGATATAGCTAGAAATTATTGACATGACTTGACCTTTATGCAATGAAGAAATTAGCTATGAATAAATTTGATCTTAACGAAAGTCGTGTGTTTACCAGTTATTTCGTTCATACCCGGAGAAATTCAATTTACGTTTTAAAAATCTAATGTTTGTATATCGACTTGATTTCTCAACAGATAAGTGATCGGGTGGTATAGTACGCTAAGGCCTGAAGCAAACAACAGGGGTTCGAATCTGCCAAGAAACCTTATTTGATTGTTTTTTTCAACGTACATTTTTTCTATTTTTTTTTTTTCAAACACGTGTTAGAGGAAGTGAATTGATACAATTCCACATTACAGTGATAAAATGTATCTGTCAGCGGATAAACAGTTACAATAGTATCATTCAGTTATCATTGTCATATCTTCCAAAAACAGCTAAAGAGAACAACGGTACAGTATCAAGAATACCTGAAGAAACGAAAGAACGACGAAGCTATTTTATGTACTAATCTCGGAGGCTTTGAAGTAAAACGATTAAAAAACGGACGAATAAAATCAAACATAAAAAGATAAGGTCGCTCTCACCTCAAACTCCCGACTTTAAGTGCAGTCGGACTTCACTCTATCATATTTGTAGACATTTCACTTCATGAATTCGTGCAGATAACAAATATTTAAATGTTATTTTCGACTGGTGGAATAAAACAAGAAATACCGAAGACAATAAGTCAAGAGCGTAATTATGCAAACAGAGGTCACGGTCAATCAGGTCAATAAAATCTTGCTATATTAAACAGTTATACCATGTCTTTCAAGCAATTTCTTCATTGTGCGCAATGTTTTCAACATTAAAAGATAAGGAAAAATAAAATAAATAAAATTCATCAACTAAAAGCTGCTGCCTGCAACTTCTCTAAATTTGGAAAAAGCTAGAGTTTTGTCATTTGGTAATTCGGTAACACAAAATGGTCCCTTTTTGGCAAAACAGGTCACACATATATTCCTCAAGATGTTGTCACCTTTCTAGCTGTTTTGGCTATTCTCTCATCCTGCGTGAAGAGCAGAACTCTTTGTTGATGGTCCAAGTATGATACCCAGAATATAATGAGCTTATCACTGCGAGTTTTCCCAATCAGAGCGTCATCAACTCGACCTAGCAGACCATCTACTTCATCACTCTCATCTGCAATTGATAGTGACATTAATTGCTGTCAATCAAAGAGTCAATCAACCAATCAATTCATTCATTTAGACAAGAACTGGGCTTTAAACTTTAGACAAGAACTGGACTTTATATTCCAACATTAGCCTATATTTTTATGAATCATTTTTATTGGTACAAATAATAAGCATGGTAGATTAATGGTTCCAATTCCCTATAATGAGATCTAAACACCATGATGTTTTTCCCTCAAGCCATTCCCAAAAAATCCTGCTTTTTTCACGCCCCTCAAGAAAGGTCTTGAGGAAAACAAGGTTGAAAATGAAGAAATTGCTTGTAACAAGTAATTTCTTCATTTTCAACCTTGTTTTCTAACTAAAAAAAAAACAAACAAGATGCTAAAAACTCACTCAACTTGAAATTGTCTTGAGCAACTTCTTTGAAATTGGACCAGTCTGTATGGTAATAGGTCAAAACTATAATACTTTCAGAGATATGCTCAGATCAAAATTAAAGTCAGAAAATCAAAAACAAATCAGTTCTGCTTATAGCCTTGAAAATTTCAGCTTGAGATTCATATTGTCATACCCATTAAGAACATAACAAGAGCACTTACCTTCAGAATTACTGTTGTCTCCCCTGAACCTAAATAATAAGTATTGCTTGTGGCATTTACGTTTTTGAGCTTGAGGTTGACATGCCAAAAGTATTCTGCATAAAACAAGTGTACTTACCTACAGGACAACTATTTGTAGCTATGTCCCCTACATGTAAATAATAAATACTGCTTGAAGTCTTTAGGGATTTGAGCGTGAATTCACATGACCAAAATCATGCTGTATTAAACAAGGGCACTAACCTGTAGGTCTTTAATATGTAGTTGTCTCCCCTGCATCCACATACTCCATACTTCCTGCGACTTTCAGGGAATGCACCTTGAGATTCACATAGCTATGCTGTATGAAACAAGAACACTAACCTTCAGAACTACTATCTGTAGTTGTCTCCCCTGCATTGACATAAGCCATACTCCCTGTAGCCTTGAATTTTGTTTGTTTGAATGGGGTTTAACGCCGCTTTTAACAATCTTTCAGTTATATCGCGGCGGCTGGAGCACCTAACAATGGATTCCTGTTATTTCTCGCACCAGTACTACCACTACACCCTTTCCTAGCCTCCAGCTGCTATCCCACATAGGCTTACGATTATCTGCCCATTGGTGGTAGACAAATGTCGGAAAGAGTATTGCCACTGTCGGGGATCGAACCCGGGACCCTTTGAATGAAAGTCTGACTGCACTATGACGCCGGCTCTGTAGCCTTGAAGGATTTCAGCTTGAGAATCAAATGACCATATCCATCCTGCATACAACAAGAACACTCACCTTCAGACTACTATCTGTTGTTGTCTCCCCTGCATCGACATAATCCATACTGCCTGTAGCCTTTAGGAATTTTAGTATGAGAATCACATGACCATATCCATCATGAATACAACAAGAACACTCACCTTCAGGACTACTATCAGTAGTTGTTTCCCCTGCATCCACATAATCCATACTGCCTGTGGCCTTCAAAGATTTCAGCTTGAGATTCACATGACCGTATCCATCCTGTATAAGAAATATGACATGTGAAAAAAAAAGTTGAAAGTTAGGGTTTGTGGAAGCATGAGCTTAATTCATTCCAACAGGACAAAATTTTAGACTGGCCCAAATCAAAGATTTCGCAGACAACAATTTGAAGAATTTTATAATTCCTTTTTTTTTTATCTTGGGTAGAAATCAACTTTGAAAATGAAGAAATTGCTTCATTTGCCAAAAAGATCTCCAAAGTATTTTTCTAGGGGTATGAGAAAAAGCGGGATTGTGTAGGAATAGGTTAGACTACAAGATTGAACAATTCCCACAAAATCCTATTTCCAACTACCCTCAAGAAAATAGCTATCGAAAATATTGTTGAAATGAAGACATTTCTTCAGGCAGGCAATGTCTTCATTATCAACAAAATTTTGTACCCAAAATGCAGCATTGTTTGCTTAATTAACCCTTTCCTGTTTCTTGAAACTTTAGACTGGCCAAATTTGAAAGATATTGCAGACGACAATGAAAGTGAGTGTAATTTAAAACGAAACCATTTTATGTGGGAGAAAATATTGGGATAAAAGAAGAAATTGCTTGATATAAGCAATTTATTCTTTTTTTCACAATATTTTCTTATATATAAAATTGCATGGATGTAAAAACTAGGGATTATACAGGAAAGGGTTAATGGTTAAACAGTTCCCACACAATTCCTCATTTTTCCACCCCTGAATAGTTATATTAAGGATAACTTTTGGGAAAAGGAACTGGAGGGCTTGTGTTGCTCCATTGGCTGAAATATGTCCAGCCACAGAAAGTAGTTCTCAAAACCAAATGACCATTATGGTATCGGGCCATAAGGGCATGTCACAAAACACAAAAAACATGTATTCTTTCTTAACCCTTTCCTGGTTAATCCCTGGATTTTAACGTCCCTGAGTTTTTATACTTGTGAAAATATTGTAGGATAAGAAGAAATTGCTTGATTGATTATTTCTGTTTATTTATCGTCGCTACCGTAGCACATGCCCATATGAGCGACGCCCCCAGAAGACGGTTAGTTGTTACGGGGGATAGTGCAAGGATACAGGATGAAACTGCTGAGAGCTCCGCCTGGTTCTTTAACGTGCTCGATGGATAGCATCGTCACACGGGGCCTCGGTTTAACGTCTCATCGGAAAGACAAATAGTTTTGTTAGTTGATATGGTCAGCCCAGGGCTCGAACCCGTGATATTGAGGTTTGAAGTCAAGTGCTCTACCAACTGAGCTAATCGGGCTGACACAAGCTTGTAACAAGCAATTTCTTCTTATCCCACAACATTTTCTACCCTATAGGTTGGTTACTTTTCAAATTGCACTGAGTTTTAATTGTTGTCTGCATCTTCTTTGAAATTGGACAAGTCTAAAATTTTGAAAAACAGGAAAGGGTTAAGAAAAAGTTTATGCACTAATTGACACACACATGTAGGCACTTTAGACAGACACTTTACCATTACAATAGCTTGATAGCCTTTGACAAGCTAAAAATAACTTATAACACAATGTTCTTCAGCCTATTTAGCCCTATTTAGTGTTTAACTTATTTCCTAATAATCCCTCCCTTTTATGCCCCTACAGAAAAGAGCTAAGGAAAATAATGTGGAAAATGAAGAAATTGCATGTCCCAAGAAATTTCCTCATTTTCCACATTTTCTACCCAGAAAGCAGCAATATTTAAAATTCGATCAGTTAGAAATTGTCCTCTGCAACTTCTTTGAATTTGGAGCACTCCAAAATTTTGTTGTTTGGTAATTGGTTAATTTCAATGCAAATTAATTTATCTACAAAGTATTCCAATGTGTACCAGTTCAGTATTTTGTCATCTGGTAATAGGTTCAAATTCCCACCTTTGACACAGCAGCAGGATAGTTGGGTTTACTCCTACCATATACATTCCACATTAACGTACGTTCTACAGTTGGGTCATCCCAGGTGTACAACACTGATTGGTTGGAAGCTAAAATGGTTGTTTGACTTTGATGTCTGGAAATAAAATTCACAGCATAATAAGTATCCTTATGCTTTTGAAACTGCACAGCTACTGACCATAAAAAAGCTTAACCTTATATGTGTAAAAACAAATATTTTGCAAAGGAAAAAATTAACCCATTCCTACACAGAGAAATGTTAGACCTGTCCAAATTGAAAGTAGTTGCAGACAACAATTATTTCAAGTTGATTGAATTTTAAACTGTTTTGTCTTTCTGGAAAGAAAACATTGCAGCAATCTCATCATTTTCCACAATGTTTTCCAAAGCTTCTTTCTTGAGGGGCATAAAAGGAAGGATTGTGTGGGAATGGGTTAAAGAGAGTAAATTTATTTTCTTATGAAAGAATATTACATTAATTCTCTCTGGTGAAAAATGTTACTTTCATTTGACATCTGTAATGAAATTTGTTACACTAGAGGTCTACAATAAATTATGCAAGATCAAGAAGACAAAACAGGAAAATATTCCTTATGTCTGAATATAAACTTGTTACCAGATTGGTCCAAATTCAAGGAGTTGCAGACAACTATTTAAATTGGTAATATCTTAAAAAAAATGTTCATCTCTTTGTACAGAAAACATTGTGGACAAAAAAAAAAGAAATTGCTTGTTGCAAGGAATGTCTTCATTTTTTAGCAATGTTTTCAAAAGCTTTTCCTTGAGGGTCATAAAAAGTGGAATTGTGTTGTTTTCGCAAAATTGACTGTAATACATGTTTTTGCCTGCATATTAGAAGGTTTTTACTTCAAAAGGAGATAAGCAGTACTTCTTACTTTTGATGGACTTTGATAAACACATCATCACAGAAATTTTCTACCCTGACAGGAGCATCCCCTGGGTCATAATCCTGGAACTGTATGGTAATAGGGCTTTGTGTACCACCGCTGACTTGAACAGATAATGCTCCCTGAAATTGTTAATAACATCAAAACATCTAACAGAAAATAAAAGCATATGTTCATCTGCAATTGTTCAGTCCTAAGAAGAAAAATTTAACCTTTAACCTTGCACTGTGACCTTAAACTTTGATTAAATTAAATAAGTTTTGCTTCAGGCACAACTACAATTTGAGCTGAGCAAGAATGTGAAACTTAATCAAAACTAATTAACCCATTCCCACACAGTGACGCTTTTAAACGCCCCTCAATATAAAAGCTTTGGAAAACAATGTGGACAATGAAGAAATTGCTTGTTACAAGCAATTTCTTCATTATCCACAATGATTTCTACCCAAAAAGACAACTATTTTAAAAATTTCAACGATTTAAAATTGTTGTCTGCAACTTCTTTCAATTTGAACTGGTCTAAAATTTCACTGTTTGGGAAAGGGTTAATAGTTTGACAGATTTTGTCCAGCAGACTAACAAGACTCACAAACAAATATGTGGTTGATTGATCGATTGATTGAATGGGGTTTGACACCACTTTTAGCAGTATTTCAGTCATATTGTGGCAGCTGGAGCACTTACCCGTGGGTTTCTGGTATTTCTTACACCAGTACTACGGCTACATCCATTCCAAGCCTCCAGCTGCTCATACCACTTATATTTATATGTTACTAACCATAAATTTTGCAAAATAACTCTGTTTGATATAAAAATCAAACTTTCTGTCAGGGATGAGATGGTGCAGCCTGCAATCCATCAATTAAGACATACTTGCCACCACTTTAACCCATTCCCAAACAACCGCATGTTTTTGAAACCCAAAGATAATAGTGGCAACTTGACATTATGCTGAATGACATAACCTAAACAAGTCAAATATACTTTGAAATCAGACTTTTCTTTCAAACAAAGAAATAACAAGATGTGTTTGTGAAACACTATGCCCCCGAAACAGGAATTCTTTAGAAACAGATGATTTTTATTGTTTTTTTTTTTTATTTGTTTTAGGGAAAAGGGTTAAAATTTTTACCTTGACCTTGATGAAATGACCTTCCCCAGTTATGCCTTGTTGAAACCTATCTACATACCATATATTAGCATTTTAACTTAATCAGGATTGAAGTTATAGGAAAATGTTTAGTTTGCAGGTTAAGTTTTGCAGACAGACAGACAGACGGACAGACAGACAGACGGACACTGGTAAAACAATATGCCCCCGATCTAATCGATGCGAGGGCATAAAAATCTAAGCCTCATAAAAGCTGGAAAAAGAGAAAGCAATTATTCATATCCAGTATCAGGAATTGTGTGTCTATACAAACCCCGTTTTCCATCCGTAGTACTGTATTATGAGGCTTCCTGATTGGAAAATGCTGGGAAACCACATTGCTTCTTTCATATTTGACAAACATGTTGTAACTCTCAGTTACTGGCCAAAATGGGCAACACTGCAAGGAGAAGAGGCACTATTTATAAGATTCTTGTGTAGAATTGGTGTATTGGATATCTAAACAAAAATCTAGTCTGAAAAAGCCATGACTAGTAACTTAAACAAAAAGGTTTTCGTTGATTGTTTTTTAAAGAATACCTAGTCTTGTGAAGAGTAAAATTTGGTTCAAAAATATCTATTGGTCTGAGGCAATTGGACAACTTTTCCTATAAGTTATGACATTTTGGGGTTTAAAAAATTCAAACAAAATAATTCTAAAGCTTAATCATCTACATTCTTTTATGCTTTTTGGTGGATAATTCAGGTTTCTCAATGGATTCTCATTTGACAATTTCTCTGGAAAAAGGTAGATTTCAAATATAAACAAAAAATTTGTTTCACAAATCAGAACATTTTTTTTCATAATAGGGTAGAAGAATTCATTTCTTACCTGGCCAAGCCCAAGGTCAAACCAAAGATCTGTATTTTTATTCTCCTCCATATACCGAAGAGTTCTGGAAGAACTATTAACCACAAGGAAGAATGGAGTCACAGTGATGATTTTGGTTAGCTTTAGATTAGACATCTGAGATTCAACCATAAACTGGAAAATAAGCAAAAGGAATACATGCCAATGCTTAACGCTAGCCTGTTGAGTACTGGATAACAAAAATCTAACTAAACCCTTTCATGTTTCATGAAATTTCAGACTGGTCCAAATTGAGAGAATTTGCAGACGACAATAAAAATTAAATGTAATTTGATATGAAACCATCCTGTGTGATAGAAAATATTGTGGAAAAAGGAGTAATCGCTTGTTACAAGCATTTTTTTTCTTATCCACATTGATTTCTCAAGGTTAAAAATCGCAGCAACGTTAATTTCTGGTTTGTACAGAAAAGGGTTAAAATTGGGGTATTACTTGTACAACTTGAATGTTGTCCTGGGACACCTTATTGAGCCTGCCAACTATTTGATCTCAAGCTGAGATTTTCACTTTGGAGCTATTTGATAATGTTGACAATTGTGCCACGTTAATTTGAAATCTATCCATAAAAGTAGGAGATATGTTCCAGACAAATTCAGATGGACCAATGCACATTCACTGACTTACCATAGTGACAATTGACCAATCACAGCTGTAAATCAAATAATCAATTGACAAATGAAATAATTGTTTGTGACTGGACATGAGTTTTGAACTCGAACATTTGGCGCCATTTTTGTTAACAGTTTTTGTTAGTCTGCCAACTAAAACGTAACTACAGCTTGAATTAAAAAGTAGTTATGATGTTAAGGTTGCCAATCAACTATTCTAGTAATTTGTTACATGCTACTGGCCATGAATTTTGCTAAATAATGTCGTTTAAAATCAAAACAGAACTTCCTATCGAGTCAGTGGGCCTGGCTAGCGAGTGGTGAAATGAGACAACCTTGGGCATGTACTTCTCATTGATTTTGAAAGATTCCTTTTGTAGAAACTAAGGTAAAGCAATTTTTAAGTCACTCAATCATGTAATATTAAGCTAGCGACATATTTTCTTGATATGGATTGCTTTTGTGCAATTTGTATCGTATCAAATCCAACCACTTAGAAGTGGTCAGCCAATCAACCAACCTACAAGATTACCCCTACAGTTTTGGAAGTTATAACTTACTGTGTATTTCCTCTTTCTATGAGTATCACAGCATTCAACAACACCATAGTTCCCAACTGTATCCATAGAGAAGGAATGGGACCAATGAGAATCATATACTTTTAATTTAGCCTGAAAAAAATGCATATACCTTATTCTGATGCAAATCAGCAGGGGAATATTTATAAACATTTTCTGAACTTAATTAAATGTTGATTTTGTCAATCCTTCCTAAATTTTGTGGTGTAGACCTAATTTATTAAAATGGTATAGTGTAACTATTTAACCCATTAACACATGGCAAAATTTTATACTGGTCCAAATTGAAAGGCGTTGCAGACAACATTTTAAAGTTTATGAAACTTTTGATTTTTTCAACTTTTTTGGTAGAAAACATTGTGTAAAATTTTGTTTGTCATTTTACACTATGTTTTCCCAATTGTTTTTGTTGAGAGGCGTCCAAAAGCGTCATTGTGTGGGAATGGGTTAAAGGCAAAAGTGAACATAGCATTTTTTAGTTTTGCAATTCAATTTAAGAACAACTTTGCCATGATGATTTAAAATGATGAATTCTAATGATTCCTAATCTAGGTATTCGACTTTGAATTGATATGCTCTGTAAATCTGAATTAGTCTTCTTTCTTATTTCTAAACCCAATCACACATAGTTAAAAGCTTTTTGGCAACCTATGAGAAAAGGCACAGGAAAACATTGAGGGAATCGAAGACATTGCTTTTAATTCCTTGGACATAAAATAATCATCCGCAACTTCTTCAAATTGGACAAGTCTAGATTTTTGTTGACTGAAAATAGGGTTAACTAATTCCTAGACTACAAAAATTTGAGACTGGTCCAAGTAGAAAGAAGCTGACTGTTTTTACTTGATGAAAATGTTTGTCTAATGGAATAGGAAAAATTGTGGATAATGAAGAAATTGCATGTAACAAGCAATTTCTTCATTATCCACAATGTTTTCCAAAAATTTGTTAAAGGTGAATAGCAAGCCTACCTTTTTCCGTTTATTTTTCTTATATCGAAATAATTGAGGGTAACTAGAAGGAGCACACTCTAACACCACATCAGACATAGAACCCTGAAACATAAGCATAGATTGATTGAATGAGGTTAAACGCCACTTTTAACAGTATTTCAGTCATATCACAGCAGCTGGAGGACCTAACCATAGATTCCTGGTATTTCAAGCACCAGTACTACCTCAAAATCCCTTCAGAGCCTCCAGCTGCTCATCCCACTTAGGTTTATGATTATCCACCAATTGGTGGTTGACAAATCTTTGAAATGATATTCGCTGCGGCTGGGGATCAAACCTGAGACCCTAAGATTAGGAGTCCTACACACTATCAACTGCGACATGGCTGCAGCCCAAATGGGACCCAAGGTGCTTTAATTAGCAAGAGGGCCGTTGGCCCTGGGGCGCTCACCTGAGATAAAGGCTCTTTTTCTTTCAACAGTCTAATTTCATGTTAAGATTAGGATTATGAAACAAGTGGGCCACACTTACATATAAAGACTATGAACCTGGGGATCAGAAAGTCTAAATTACAAATTCCAAGGCTTTAGTGCTGATATGAAAGAAGGAAAAAACTTTTTCCTCCCTCTGGATCCATGGGTAATAATTTCAGAAATAAGAAAGAAGTCTGGGAACTGATGCTTCATGCCTATAACACCCCCCCCCCCCCCCTGGAGACCCATGGATCATGATTTTAGCTATTTTGAAAGAGGTCAATAAACTGATGCTTCATGCAAAATATTAAGGCTCTACACCTTCTGGATCAGGAGGAGAAGATTCTAAAAGATTATTTTAAATTTCACTTTTGTTGCCATGGCAACCAGGGTTTTTAACGAATTTCAAATCTTTTGGCTATTCTTAAGGGGGACCACCTACTGAACATTTCTGCCAAATTTGTTTCAAATCAGCCCAGTGGTTTGGGAGGAGATGTCGTTTAAAAAATCGTTCTTTATTTCTATATAAACACACACACACACCCCCCCGCGGCTCCACCCCTGGGGACTTGAGGATCATGATTTTAGCTTTTCTGAAAGAGGTCAATATATTGATGCTTCTTGCAAAATATCAAGACTCTACTCCTTCTGGGTCAGGAGGAGAAGATTTTTAAAGATTATTTTAAAATTTCACTTTTGTTGCCATGGCAACCAGAGTTTTTTACGGATTTCAATTCTTTTAGCTATTTTTGAAGGGGACCACCTACTGAACATTTCTGCCAAATTTGGTTCAAATTGGCCAAGTGGTTTAGGAGAAGATGTAGTTTAAAGAAATTGTTGACGGATGATGCCCGGAGGCCGGACGAAAGGTGATCACAATAGCTCACTTGAGCACTTCGTGCTCAGGTGAGCTAAAAATTTCAACCTTCAATCCTTATTATTTATCAGGAGATTTCCAAAGATCCATCTTTGTTTCTATGCAAAATAGGGTGTACCTGGGCAAAGCTCAAATGTCAACCAATGTGCAATATTTTAACAGCTATTGTAATGGGCATTCAAATGATGCAACATGCAAAATGTCAGTATACATATTCAACATACTCGAATTTGGAAGGTTAAGTCTGTTTTATTGACTATCCAGTAAGGAGAATATATGTACAAGTTCCACGTTTCCAGAAGACTAAAGTGAACACTCAAGCTCAAATATTTGTTGTTGTTATCTGGGTCTAGGTCAGTATCCATGGAAATGGCCTTGAACTCTTCCATCTCCTTGGTGATATCCAAAGTCCCTCTCCAATCACATGTAAGATAATCAGCAACCTGAAAATAAATTCAGTATGAGTGTTACTTCATCAGGACTTGAACTTGATTTCAACCAAGCCCTAGTTTAGAATATACAATATTTCATGACTTTATTTATTTATTTTTGCAAAAGACCTGTTTGTTTTGTTTCAAACTAACTAAGGACAATTTTTTCACAAGTATTTGTTTCAAATATTGAATGATTATTACTGAGTGACATTTTCATCCGTTTCCTTTTTTGTAAATTTAGACAGGTCCAAATTATAAGGTCTTGCAAATGAGAATTTAATTTGGATTTCTTTTGACAAATAACCATTCAGTAGGGTAGAAAATATTGTGGAAATGAAGAAATTGCTGGGAACTAGCAATTTCATCTTTTTCGAAAATATTTTCTCAATTATAAATTCCATGGGGCGGAAATACCAGGGATTGAACAGGAAAGGGTTAATAGAAAATGTTGACAACCTCGAAAGCACTTTTTTGGTGAATTCAACTTAAACAATAAAGAAACAAGCCCTGAGGAATGTTCTTTTCATCAAGATTCTTAAGAATATTCTTATTTTGAAAATTACAATAAAATATTCTTAAAATTCAGATTTTATGGCCCTAAATGGAGAATATTCAGAATTCCTTTAAGGAATTTAAGAGTCAGCATTGGCTGAAACAGTTAGCCGTGACCTCCAACATTTCCATTCAAGAACTTGTCACAGGGGTTGGCTTAACCCATTCCCACAGGATAAAATTTTAAACCAGTCAAATTGAAAGAAGTTGCAGACGACAATTTTTAGTTATCAAAATCTTCAAAATTCTTGTCTTTTAGGGTAGAAAACATTGTAGATAATGAAGAAATTGCTTGTATCAAGCAATTTCTTCGTTCTCCACAATGTTTTCCAAAGCTTTCATATAGGTTAATACCCCCATAGGAGACCTGCTATTATACTAGTAAAATATAAAATAAGTCTAATTTCAAGGGAAAATAATTCTTCTGCCAGGGGGAGTTGAGACTCCAAAAATGTGTATTGCAAAATTTCAACATGTTATCAATGTATGTTTAATGTTTTATTCTTTTTGAAGCAAAGTCGTAGGAGAGGATGGGTCGATAATCATAGACCTATGTGGGATAGCAGCTGGAGGCTAGGAAAGGATGTGGTGGCGGTATTAGTGTGAGAAAAACCATTTTTAGAAGTTTTTGAACAGGCTTTTAGAAAGTCTCAACTCCCCTTTGCAGAGGAATAACCTACCCATGATCTTGGACTTTTTGTCATATTTTTAACAAAAACTCCAGTAAATTTGTGTTGTGAACCTCTCCTACGATTTGTTTGTTTGTTTGAATGGGGTTTTAGGCCGCGTTCAACAATCTTTCAGTTATATCGCGGCGGCTGGAGCACCTAACAATGGAATCCTGGTATTTCTCACACCAGTTCTACAATTACATCCTTTCCTAGTGTTCAGCTGCTATCCCACATAGGTATACTATTATTGACCCATAGGTGAGAGACAAATAGTCGGAAAGGATGAGTGCAGCTGTCGGGGATCGAACCCAGGACCTCTAGATTGACAGTCCAACGCTCTACCAACTGCGCTATGACATTGGCACATGTGATCAATGTTTGTATAAAGTTTTATTACTTTTGAAGCAATAATGTAGTAGAGAGACAGATAGATTCCAGTATTCCCCATGAAAAAGTTGTTTTGCAGGGGTATAACAAGAGCACCGCATGCGGATGCCAACCATAGGCTGTTCAAGTGCTTGAAAGTTGGTGAAACTTGCAAGTAGAATTTGGGCATAATTCTTTCAGAAATATATTTAGAGTTAACCTCCTTGTTGGTAAAAAATTGCTCTATTTAAAGTGAACGTATTGATTGTTTGAATTGATTTAACGCCACTTTTAACGGCTGGAGCACCTAACCAAGGATTCCTAGTATTTCTCCCACAAATTCTTGGTATTTCTCATACCAGTACTACCACTACATCTTTTCTAAGCTGCTCATCCCGCATAGGTTTACTATTAGCCGACAATTGCTGGGAGACAAATGTAGGAAAGGATATTTGCTGCTTCCAGGGACTTAATCCTGGACCCTATGATTAACAGTCTGATGCGCTCCTTACTGCGCTATAACCACAGAGATATCACAAGATGACCTTGCTACAGCAATACCCTGTGTTTTTCTGAGAACAGCTAAGCTAACAACAAAACCTTTTATTCAGAAGATATCAAAAATCTTCATGAGCAGGATTTTTCATCTCAACAAAAAAATCACACATCTGTACTTACAAATAAATTCAGCTTATAAGCCTTATCTACATCTACAGTATAGAGGGGTGTACTCTCTCCATGTGTTAAACTACTGGAGGATTCACTACCCTGTGGGAAGATAAAATTTTCTATAAATACAACATTTTTTGTTAACCCATTCTCTAACAAAGACGGGTTTTTTTGCACCCCTCATGAAAAAGGCTTTGGAAAACATTGTGGAAAACGAAGAAATTGCTTGAAACAATCAATTTCTTCATTATCCACAATTTTTCTACCCGAGATGACAAAGATACTTAAAATTTCATAATCTAGAAATTATGGTCTGCATCTTTTTTCAAATTCAACCAGTATAACAAGAGGACCATGATGGTCCTATATCACTCCCCTGAGTATGATGGCTCAAGGCGTGATGATATAATATACAAAATATCAAAGCCCTACATCTAATCATTTTTGAGAAGAAGATTTTTAAAGATTTTCTCCTTTAATCCTAGCAATAGTGAAGATCCAACCATACTGAGCCAACTTCAAGAGTGCGGTAATTCTTTGAAGTACTTAAGTAGAGGGTCAATAGGCATTAATACATACCAAATATCAAAGTTCTAGGCTTAATGGATTAGAAGGAGAACATTTTCTATGAAAACCTTCATAATTCCTTTCTGGGATTGCACAGAAAAGGGCTTATTTTCAGGATACAGTAATTCTATGAAGATTTTGGTAGAGGGTCAATAGGTATTATTACACACTAAACATCAAAGCCCTTGACCTAATGATTTGGGAGAAAAAGATATTTCCTTCTTTATTTTTATGTAAAATCAGTGATCACAAGAAAAGGGCTCATTTTCAGAGTATGGTAATTCTATGAAGCATTTTAGTAGAAAGTCAATACATGAAGATTTATACAAAATATCAAAGCTCTAGGCCTTATGGTTTGGGAGAAGGAGAATTTTTAAGATTTTCTTCTTTTATTCTATGTAAAATCAGGGATCACCAAGAAAATGGCTAATTTTCAGAATACAGTAATTCTATGAAGTATTTTAGTAGAAAGTCAATACATGAAGATTTATACAAAATATCAAAGCTCAAAGTCTTATGGTTTGGGAGAAGAAGATTTTTTAAGATTTTATTCTTTTATTCTATGTAAAATCAGGGATTGCCCACAAAAGGGCTAATTTTCAGAATACGGTAATTCTTTGAAGTATTTTGGTAGAACGTCAATAGATGATGATTTGTACCAAATATAAAAGCTCTACGCCTAATGGTTTGGGAGAAGAAGATTTTTTAAGATTTCCTTCTTTTATTCTATGTAAAAATCAGAGATCAACAAGAAAATGGCTAATTTTCAGAATACGGTAATTCTTTGAAGTATTTTGGTAAAGGGTCAATAGAAGAAGATTTATACAAAAAATCAAAGCTCAAGGTCTTATGGTTTGGGAGAAGAAGATTTTTAAAGTTTTCATTCTTTTATTCTATGTAAAATCAGGGATCGCCCAGAAAAGGGCTCATTTTCAGAATATGGTAATTCTTTGAAGTATTTTGGTAGAGGGTCAATAGAAGATGATTTGTATCAAATATCAAAGCTCTAGGCCTTATGGTTTGGCAGAATACGGTAATTCTTTGAAGTATTTTGGTAAAGGGTCAATAGAAGAAGATTTATACAAAATATCAAAGCTCAAGGTCTTATGGTTTGGGAGAAGAAGATTTTTAAAGATTTCCTTCTTGATTTCTATGTAAAATAAGGGAATGCTAAGAAAAGGGCTAATTTTCAGAATATGGTAAGTATTTGAAGTATTTTGGTAGAATGTCAATAGATGATGATGTATACCTAATATCAAAGCTCTAGGCCTTATGGATTGGGAGAAGAAGATTTTTTAAGATTAACTTCTTTTATTCTATGTAAAATCAGGGATTGCCCAGAAAAGGGCTAATTTTCAGAATATGGTAATTCTTTGAAGTATTTTGCTAGAGGGTCAATAGATGATGATTTGTACCAAATATCAAAGCTCTAAGCCTTAATGCTTTGGAGGAGAAGTTTTTTTTTTTAAGTTTTTTCGCTCCATTTCCATGGCAACCAGAGTTCTTCATGGATTTTAATTCTTTGAAGAATTTTTAAAGAGCATGACCTAAGGATCATTTCTGTGAAGTTTTGTTGAAATTCCATGGTTAGTTAAGGAGGAGAAGTTTTTTTGTAATTGTGAACGGACAGACCGCGGATGATGACCGATCACAATAGCTCACCAAGAGCACTTCATGCTCAGGTGAGCTAAAAATGTATGTGTGGTAATTGGTTTAAAGTAGAAACTGTATTATTTCTCTTTACACATTCAAAAGCATTCCAACTTTTTCACGCCCCTTGAGACAAAAATCTTTGAAAAATATTGTTGAAAAGGAAATAATTGCTTGTAACATGCAATTTATTGTGTTCATACAATGTTTTCTTCAGAGAAAGACAAATATTTTCAAATTTTCATAAACTTGAAAGTGTCATCTTTTAAATTTGGATTAGTCCAGAATATTGTTGTCTAGTGATGGGCTAACTATCCTCTACAATCAAACTTACCTGCAGTGAAAACTGTAGATCATAAGGTAAGTAGTTATGCAGTATAACAGGGGGGTGGAGTGTAAGTGTAAAGTAGGGTATAGTTCTACTTAACATCTGGGGTGGATTTAGGCTCTCTCCTTCCTCACATACAACCTGTAAAATTGATTGAATTGGTTTAATGCCACTTTTTTTAAACAGTATTTCAGTCATATCACGGCAGCTGGAGCACCTAACCATGGATTCCTGTATTTATAACACCAGTACTACCACTACATCCTTCCTGAGCATCCAGCTGCTATCCCACTTAGGTTTATGATTATCCACCCATTGGTGAGAGACAAATGTCTGGTAAGATATTGACTACGGCTAGTTCAAAGGTAGTTTTTTTTCCCAGACACTTTCTATACTGTACATAATGCTATAGCTTCGGTTGACCTTAACTGTAAATAACCATCTACAATGTACAGTAATATCTAAGGACAAAATTGTCTATGTTAACCATATATAGAACATAGGCCAGCTCATTGAAGCCCATCGAAGCCAGCCCATTGAATTTTGAAGTTTTTTTTCACATCAAAATTTCTTTAACCCATTCCCACACAATGATGCTTTTTGGTGCCCCTAAATGAGTGCTCTGGAAAATATTGTAGAAAAGAAATTTCTTCAATGTCAACAATGTTTTCTCTACCCTGAATGGCCTAAATTGCTGTCTGTAACTTCTTTCAAATTGGACCAGTCCAAACTTTTGTCATCTGGTAATGGGATAAACATTCTGATAAAAGGTCATTCCAGCTATATGAATCTTAGACAGTATTTTCTCAGAAGATTTCAATATTTTTCAATATATATGAAAATAAGCCCAGCCATAAAAGCCATTATTCATCAGATTGAAATTGACAGAGGGTTGCAAAGGTATCATTCCTGTGGAATTTGGTTGAAATCCAGCCAATAATTCCCGAAAAGAATATATTCGAAGTTTTCCTCAAATACCTCATACACAAACAAGCCCTTTCCCATAAAAGCATTGTTTAAAATCAATTGGGTAACTTCTGTTAAGAGAAAAAGTTAAACGGAAAATGCAAAGATAGATGCATGGATTGATGACAGATAATAACCCTTCTGACTTTTTGAAAGTGGAACAAAAATTTTTCATAATGTCTGCAGACAGATTTTCAGTAACACAAAATTTTTGCATCAAACTTTATAAATGACAATTTCTGCAAATGAAAATATTTTATTATACTTACTTTAATATTAAAGATTTTTTCTTCATTGTTCTCTGATTTACATGAGAAATATTTCTGTTTATCTTTGTTCTGTACAAAGTCAGGCCACCATATTGGCAAGGAAGTTGGCTTGTATCTGTCAATAAAAGAAGTTTATTGCTACTTGATTTCATTGATTATTTGGAATTTGAGCAATACCAGATATTTCAAAGAGATACATATATCTATTAATTCAACCCATTACCATTCATCCCCACATTTTGACACACCAAAGAAAATAAAGTGATGGAAAACTTAGTGAAAAAAGGATTAATTGCTTTTTCCTATCCTATTTGGGACTTCCTTTTTGTCAAATGCAATTTGAAATTTTGTCTTTAACATTTTGAACTTGGATCAATCTTCAATATCTCAACAGGTTATTGGTTAACCCTTTACTGTTTTTCCAAGTCTTAGACTTGTCCAAATTCAAAGGGGTAGTAGACGATATTGTAAAGTAAGGAAGATTCAAATAACCATCCTACATGATGGAAAATATTTTGAAATAAGAAGACATTGCTTGTAATTTCTTCTTTTTCCACAATATTTTATCGAGTGGTTGTATAGAAAAGAGTTAAATTGGAACAAAGAACACTTACGGAAGCCCAGAAGGACACACATATAGAGCACAGTGGTATGCAGCAAACAGAGGTATATGACAAACTTCCAGTGGTTCCAAGGTCATCAACTTTACAAGGTCACTAGGAGACTTGACCTTTGACCCTCTTCTGTTATTTTCTAATTCATCTTTCATGACCATAATATCCACTGGCATAGTGAGGTTATTCTTCAGCTACAAGATAGATATGATTTCATATACTTCTCGTCAGATATTAATACTAGATTTAATGTTGAATTGATTAAATGGTGTTTAATGCTACTTTAAATAGTATTTCAGTTAGATCAAGTAGATGGTGCACCTAACCATGGCTTCCTGCCATTTCTCATACCAGTACAACCACAAAATTTAATCTGAGCCACCAGCTGCTCATCTGGTGGCTGCTCATCTTACTTAGATGCACTTCTTATCGTTTGCTTATTCTTGACAAATGATGCTTATTGTGATGACTTTTGTCAAAGGTCGGAAGAATGTTTCCAGAGCTGCGCTTTGAACCTACAACCTAGGGATTGAGAACCAGCTGCTTACCTGCTTCGTTAACCAGGCTTGGCTGATTTATCAGTAAACAAATAACAAAAGTTGCATGCCATCCATAGTATAGTAAATTCATAGATGTAAAATATTTTAGTGATAACATAACATCATACATTCAAATTAATTTATAAAATATTGTAAAGCTAACCTGTAGAGGTGACTGTATGGTGATTGTTTTATGGCTGTGGTTCATGTCCACATCATAGACTATATAATACTTGGTGGAATGCTGAAAATAGAATATATCAGCTACTGTTGATGGAGGTTCTTTATTATCTAAAAAAAAAAAAAAGTAGGCCAATGCTAAATGTGATGAATACTTCCTGTGTCACAGAAAATACATTCTTTTCACTTGAATGAAGCTATTTTCAACTAAGGGCCATAATTTCAAGAAAAGTCAATGGACCATAATCAAAATATTATATTCACATCATTGTTTGATACTGAGTAAGCATGTGAAATTTTAATCAAATCCATTCAGCAGTTGAAGAGAAAATGAGTGGGTAAGATTTTTAAACAAAGGGCCTAACTACAAAAATAAGAGGCCCATGATGGTCCTAAATTAACTGTCAAGATAAACAGTCTGACCTGCTCTGACCAGTTTTTAGGTTGATACAGCATAAAAATGTGGCCTCTTCAGCATCCACAATGTTATTTTAATATGGTGACCAAATTTTGGATCCTATGGGAAACAATTTCAAACTTGTCCAAGATTCTTTCAAGACAAACATACTGACCAGTTTTCAGGTCAATTGAGGTTCAAATGAAATCTCTGAGATTTGACTTAAAAGACCCTTAGTGATCTAGTTTTTGACCCTAAGTGACCAAATTTCAAACTTGTACATCGTTTCAGCACGAAAAATATTCTTACCAATTTTCAACTTGATTGAGCAAAATTAATATTGAAGCCTCTAGAGTGTACACAAAGTAAAGGTTGACCACTGACATCCATACCTGACATCACACAACCATAAAAGCTCAATTTGAGCATGTTGTGCTCAGTAGAGCTATAAATGAATGGAAAATAACCAAAATAGCATGTGCACATCTTTTAGCAATTTCATCATTTTTCACAATGTTTTGCAAAACTGTTTTTCTTGGGGGCGTCTAAAAGCGTCATTGAGTGGGAATGGATTAAACATCATACCAACAGGTTTTTCAAGCTGTAATTACAACATTAAGGTCATCAATCAATAATTTGCTTTTGGTTTTATGCCTGTGACAACATACATTGCATTTTGTTAACTAACGTCACTTGATATCTAAGTCATGCAGCCATGTTGGACGTAAATTGGTTTAGCCAGCATTTTATTTATTAGTCGTTGTCTTTCTAGATAGAAAATCTTGTGGGAAATGAGAAAAAAATGCTTATCACAAACAATTTCTTCATTTTCCACAATGTTTTCCAACACTTCTTGTCTTGAGAAGTGTCAAAAAGTGGGACTGAGTGCAAATGGGCTATAAGACTTTTTTCAGAAAACCTAATTGTTTCCTACTAACACCCATCACTTAAGGTTAAAAATATAGTAGATATTTTTTTGTTGTTAAATTGATAAATAGCAAGATAAATATATACTACTGACTACAAATTACAACACCAATCTACAAACTCACATCATTGTTGCCATCTTCCTCAGTCTTGCATTGAAAAATGAAAAATAAATAATTAAAAGTTGAAGTGATTAGTCCGTTTTAACACTTTTGCATATTCAATCAACTTCAAGTTCTAAACCCCCATAATTGAATTGAAATTTAAAATAAGGGGCACCTAGTAGCCACAGCATAATTGGCATAAAACCCTAACAAGTACCCATACATACACAGCAGCTGAAAGACGTAATTTGGATTAACTTTATAATCAGAAAAATTCCCATGTTCCTGGCTGGATTCAAACCCGGACAGTCTGCTCCAAGGTCTGCATCTTACCACTAGACCAAAGACTCCACATTACTCTACAACTCTAAACCTCGACCAGTTCTCACACAATAACACTTTTCTTCACAACCCGAATGAAAATGCTTTAGGATACATTGAGGAAAATCTAAACATTACTAATAACAAGAGGACCATGATGGTCCTAAATCGCTCATCTGAGGCATCTGCAAATTACAGTACTTTTTTATATAAAAAAGACACAACTAGAGCAAAATAAATAAAACAAATATAAGATTTTGGGCTTTGTACAAAACAATCAAGTAATGCTTTAAAATGAAAATGAATGCCTTTGGCTTCATAGTTTAATCGATTACCAAACTATCCCAGAATTTGTCACCCTCAGGGAAAAAGGTTTAAAAAAGCATTGTGAGAAAGCAAGCAATTTCTCCATTTCTATTTAAGAAGAACCCTTTCAATGCGATTTATTCAATTTTCAATCCCAGGAGCAGAGACATTTTTTATCCTAAGAGCATATTTTCCTGTAACATAGTACAAAATTATTTAGTCATGCTACATACCAAATATGAATGCCCTTCATCTTGTATTTCAGAAGGAGAAGACTTATGAAGTTGCTCTAATTGGGTGTTTTCCAAAATTTTGGACCTCTGGGGCAGTGCCATGTTTTATCCCAGGGCTAAGATTTTAGCTAACATAGTAGAGAACCATCTGGTTATGCTATAAATCAAATATGAATGCCTTAGACTTTGTAGACTTGGAGGAGAAGACTGTTGAACATGGTCTAATTGAGCATTTTTACAAACTTTGGACACCCAGGGAAGGGGTGTTTTTTAACCTACAGGCATAATTTAATCAAACTTTGGACACCCAGGGAAGGGGTGTTTTTTAACCTACAGGCATAATTTAATCAAAATTGATAGATTACATCCAGGCTATGCTACACTCAAAGTATAAATGCCCTCCGCCTTAAAATAAAGAATTTTTTTCAACATACTCAAATTTTGCGTTTTTCCAAATTTTTGGACCCCTAGTCAGGACCGTTTTTGACCCTTGGATGAAAATATAGTACAAAATCATCTAGTTATGCTACATACCAAATATGAATATCCTAGACCTTATAGTTTAAGAGGAGAAGCCTTTTGAAATTGCTCTTATTAAGAATTGTTCCAAACTTCGGACCTCAGGGGCTGGGCCATTTTTGACCCCAGAGATTAAATATTTAAAAACTTGGTAGAGAACCATATGATTAAGCTCTTTACAAAATGTAAAGGCCTTTGACCTTGTAGTCTATGAAAAAAACAACATCAAAGATTTACTAAAATTTCCAATTTTCATATGCCGCGGTTACAAGAGTTTTTCACGGAATGAAATTCTTTTAACAAATTTTGAAGAGCTTCATCCAAGGAACATCGCTGCAAAGTTTAAGCTTGATTGGCCTACTGGTTTAGGAGGAGAAGATTTTTAAAGATATTTAAAGAATAACTAAAGATTCCCATTTTCATATGCCGCGGCAACCAGAGTTTTTGACAGAATTAAATTCTTTTATCAACTTTTGAAGAGCTTCACCCAATGAACATCCCTGCAAAGTTTCACTTTGATTGACCTACTGGTTTAGGAGAAGAAGATTTTTAAAGATATTAAAAGAATAACTAAAGATTCCCATTTTCAAATGTCGTGGCAACCATATTTTTTTCAATCAAATGAACTTCAAAAAAGTTGTATATGACAAATACGATTAAGTTTAAAAATCTTTGTCTTTTTGGATTGAAAATATCATGGATATGAAAATACTGTTTGTAACAAATAAAGCATACTAAAGATTGATTGATTGAATGGGGTTTAACATGGCTTTTAACCCATTCCCACATGACAAAATTTTAAACTGGTCCAAATTCAAAGGAGTGGCAGACAACAATTTCAAGTTGATGAAAATTTAGATTTTTTTAACATTCTGGGTTGAAAACATTGTGGAAATTTCTTCATTTTCCACAATGTTTTCCCAATTATTTTTCTTGAGGGGCGTCCAAAAGCGTCACTGTGTGGGAATGGGTTAACAGTATTTCAGTCATATAATGGCGGCTGGAGCACCTAACAATGGATTCCTGGTATTTCTTACACCAGTACTACCACTTCATCCTTTCCTAGCCTCCAGCTGCTATCCCACTTAGGTTAACGATTATCCACATTGGTGAGAGACAAATCTTATTTTGAGGACACAAGCAGTGAACGAGACTTAAAAACTAGTTAGTGCTTATCTAAGACTTCCCCAAGTGACCTATTTTGTGAACAAATATATCCACATTTGTACTTTCAAAGATATCAAAGCAGTTATTGAATCCAAAAAGATGCCTATATACCATTAAAATGATTTATCTTAGATTGTATATGGTGACCCAGTTTCTTAAATGGCAAATTCTGTAGAAAATATTGACCAAAATTTTATCAAAATAAACATTGAGGGCTAGTTACCCAACATTTGGGCCAAAAGTGTGGTCCTGAGAGTGTAAACAGTGAAATTGTCATTAAGGCTTCTACTAACCCAGGGATGTGGAAATACGGATTTAATTTACTTGTCCATAGACAAGTAAATTGTGATTTTCTACTTGTCCAGGATCAAAATGGACTTGCCCGTGTAAAGATGAAGAATGGATAAATTTTTAGAAAATATTATTTTTAAAGAAGAAAATGCTGGAACTCAGCATTTTTTTCATTAAAAACAATATTTTCTAACCTTAGATACAAACATTACGCTCAAAAATCTATTCTGTGTCGGACAAGTCGGGCATGGGAATTCCACACCCCTGTAACCCATTACCAGATGACATATGTCGGAAAGGATATGTGCCAACACTGGGGTTCAAAACCATGACAAAATTGTAATCAAAGATCTATTTCTGCTGAAATGCTATGGGAAATACTTGAAAATAAAGTATTGTATTGGTATACTCTTTCATAAAGCAGATACTGTAGAATTAAAGTTGAAATAATACGGTTATTCAAACTGGAAGGTTGAGTAAATTCTCAGTCGATTACAAAAAATGTTTTATAATTTTGGGCACTGATCTTAATCCAAAAATTTCTGTTTCCAGTAAGAAAGGATATTTGAGATGCAAAATTACAAGTTCCCCAAACTATGGCATCTTGTAAATTGTTGCAGTATTTACCTGTTTAGGTGTAAGAGGTAAAAGTCTCCGGCAAGCTCTGTTCATAAACTGTGTGGAAGTGGTGTCAAAACCAGCTATCTGTAAATAGAAATATAAAAAAAAAATCATGCAAAAGTGATGTAAATAGTTTTGTATTTGAGAGTACTAAGGGATTCATTGTAACCCTATACTGACAACAGATATAGACATTTTGATTAATTTTGATTTTTGAGACTGACTTTGACTTTTAACCCATTACCATAATTTTAGACTGGTCCAAACTGAAAGAAGTTGCAGATGAAAAATTTTAGTTGATGCAATTTTATCATTTTTGTTTAAAACATTGTGTATAAAGAAGAAATCCCTTGTAACAAGTTTTCCATCTTTTTTCCGGGGAGTGTGTGTGTGTGGGGGGGGGGGATAAAAGTGTCATTGTGAGGGAATGGCCTCATGTATTGACCTTGAACTTTTTCATATTTACAGTATAACATACTTTAACATGATTTACTTTAACATTTCCGTCATATTATTTGATTACC
This sequence comes from Fragum fragum, assembly GCA_946902895.1. NCBI lineage: Eukaryota > Metazoa > Mollusca > Bivalvia > Cardiida > Cardiidae > Fragum > Fragum fragum. The sequence goes on from OX336368.1 coordinate 16,046,898, forward strand.
CAATCAACACATAATCTATCCAAAAGATTATCTTTATTTTCATTATTTTAAAATATCCAGGCACATGTCAAAAAATATTTCAAATATGAGTAGGGATGCTCACCTATAAATACTTTTGAACTTGAGAGTATCATACACAACTTTACATATCACACTAGTACTCTTCAAGGGGGGCAACTGTGCCAGATCATTTAGGAATCCATCCATTAATGTAGCAGAATTACTCCAGACACTGACTAACAAACATACACACACTTACACACATACACAAACATGGCAGCGGCATAATAAGATTTTACAAGCTCAAGAATGTCTTTAACTGAACTATTTTGTGCACCATTAATTCTATCCTAAAATTTGTTTTCATGGATGTATGTAAGAAAATCTTCAACCTAACAAAATGCAGGAGTTTTAATAGAAAAAACATAAATCAGATTATTAACTCTATTTGCATTAACCCATTACCAGACAACAAAAGTTTAGACTGGTCCAAATTCAAAGACAATTTTCAGTTGAAATTTTTTAAAAATCTTTGTCTTCTAGGCAAAAAACTCTGTGGATAATGAAGAAATTGCTTGTAATAAGCAATTTCTTCATTTTCCACAATATTTTCCAAAGCTTTTTTCTTGAACGGGGTTGTGTTGTAGTGGGTTAAACTACCATTCACCCACCTGAAACTGTATTCCATTTTGATCCATGTGTGCTCCAGACATGATGTCATCATCAAACACAAACGCTCCTGAACTAACGAGGGTGTGACCAGCATCAGCTAATGTCTGATTCACAAAGGTCAAGGGTCGTCTGATACTACTACAATGATAAAAGAGCTATTGGTATTTCCTGGTAACATGTCTCCCAGATTGTCTGTAGGTTTGGGTTTGATAGTAACTAGAGTATATCACTATTACTATACATTTCATCCCTTGAAATTACCTCCCTTTTGTTTCACAAACTGACACCAATCAGCAAATCAGAGATAACAGCTAAATTTTCAACTATAATTATACCAAATAAATATCAGTGAGACTGTGCGCCAGTCTAAATAATTTCTGTTAAAGAACACAATTCACTTATAAACAATCATACATGGTACGTTTATTTATTCAAGATTTATATCCCTTAACCTGTTCCTACACAATAACCCTTTATGACGCCCAAAGGAAAAAAGTTCTTGAAAAAATTGTGGAAATGTTACAAGCAATTTCTTTGTTTATCAAGAAGATATTTTCTACCTCAAAAGACACACAAAAAAAAATGAAATTTCATCAAATAAGAATTGTCGTCTGCAACATCTTTGGACCATTTCTAAATCGATGGTTCAGCGCGAAACAGTTGTAACTGCCTATATGTTTATAGGCAGTTACAACTGTTTCGCGCTGAACCATCGAAATAGATTATTACTTAATAATTTCATAGAAAACTCGCACTGAATAACATCACCCTAGCAGAACTTTAGATACTGATGAAGTAATCATGTAATCCACCTACGAAATGTAGGCCGTAACAGATTTTGTTAATCCTTTCCTGTTTTCCAAAATTTTAGACTGATCCAAATTCAAAGGTTTTCCTGACTAAAACTTAAAGTGGCTTAATTTGAAAAATATCAATTCAGTAGGATAGAAAATATTGTGGAAAAAGAAGAAATTGCTTGTAACAAGCAATTTCTTCTTTTCCCACAATGTTTTCTCAAGAACAAAGTCACAAGGACGTAAAAACAAGTGATTGTACAGGAAAGGGTTAAACTATACTCTAATTTTGCAATAAAGAAACAGACAGATGATTTATTCTGCCTCTTTTGAAATAATACCTGTTGTTGTTTGCTTCATGAAAGATGAATAGATATTACACTGACACAAACAATTATCGTCTTTATCCCATCCCCACATAAACAGGCTTTTTTAACATGCCTCAAGAGAAAAGCTTTATAGAAAATGAAGAAATTGCTTGTCAACACTGCTTTCTACCCCACAAGACAAAGATTTTTAAAATTTCAATAAGTAATCAAAGCCCTGAAGGGCCTGAGAGTTGCGACAACAGACAGACTGTCTGGAATTCATTACTAAACATAAACTGAAGTCTGTTGGCCCTTGACTGATCAAATGAGATTGATCCACTTAAAAGTAAATTCTGTGTGTGTATTTTTGTTTATTTAATTCTGTGTTAGTGAGTTCTATTTTTAAAGCCTAGTGTGATTGGATCTTGCATTTAGGTAATATTTTCTTACAATTGACTTCATATCACACAGGTTACTTAAAATAATCATGGATTAAATTTTCTGAGGTGAATTGTGTTTTGAAATATCAACATTTTCCCAATATTTATAGACATCAGAGAATATTTCTTGTCAGTGTTGCACAACAAGCTCTGGAAAGCAGTTTTTTTAAATCACCATAGCAAATTCAGAAGACAGAGTTAATTGCGTAGAAAGTAACTTCTAGTTGTTTAAATCTGGTTTCTGTTTCTCATCAGAGGTACTTTCAGTGCTTTGATTATACAAATTATTGAACTTCAAATCCCAGCTGAAATTTTAAATGAATACTGAAATAAATAAACCTCAATCCATATGATAAAAAGTTCGTACATATCATCTAGGAAAAAAATAAATAGGGTTTACGTCGGACATTTTTGAGTACGCATGATGTAATGAAAATAATCTTTTCTCTGCTTCATATGGGTATGTAACTAAGAGATCTTCAGGTATCTTTAGAAAATATATGCCTTGATTCGCCTGGGCTTCAAAGTTGAAAATATTTCAAACATATATTTCCTTATATTGCATTCAACGCGAGAAGGTTCGGTGCGAGAATAACAGAAAAGCGGTTCGAAAAATAATTTACTAAATAGGGGAAAGCCCGGGCAAGGGCTGTACAAACACAATTTTTGTACAAGACAAATCATATTTGACATGCAATCAAATTATAAGCTTTAACAGGAAGCGCAGAAATTGCGGTAGACGTCTTGAGAAAACCATGACCTAATTCGGTGTTTCCATCCATCTGGTAGGTAAGTCAAATCAGCCTATCGAATCTCGGACATTAATCTCGGATAAAACCATCGTCTCGAGGGTGAATGCCTTTACTCGTCACTAAATAATCTTTATTGATTGTCACGAAATCAAACAACAACTCGGATTTAAATCAGGAATCAACATTCTCGTTTAGTATCAGGGCAGGATATAAACAAGTGCGCGCATGCGTCGTACACCAAAAAGTGTTGATAATAATGTGCATTCAGTAGGTTAGGTCTGCCCCAGTATATTTGAAATCACAAATAACTTCACAAAATCAATATTTAATACATTGATGTTAGTATGAATGACAGATTATAGCATTTTATCCTTAAAAATACCAAAATAAGTTAATATTGTCCTTGCAATTCCCTACAGACCCATTTAATATATACGAAGCTGTACGGCTCATATCACTTATACGGCATGTTTCAAGTATCTTATGTATTTTTGCTCAATTTCGTTGATAATTTGTTCCATCGGAGGTAACCGATATGAGATTTGTATTGCATTTGCAGATTTATTTCTAAGAAATATAAAATGACGTGAAGATACACGCTGTCCTTTCGAATTTATGGTCTTTTAATCAAAACTGACGATCTAATTATTTGTATGTTTCGAGGTTATTTACGCGTTGAATGTAGTTCGCTTGTAAAATCAAAAGTTTCGAAAAAATTAGGATGATTTTGCAATGAAACCTTTAAAAATGATGCCATCTTTTAAAAGAATGTCCAAAAATTTATAATTTGGGCTAGTAACACAGAATGAGCCTATTTAAGAAAGACAATGTCAGGGAGGTTATTTGTCGAGGGCCATCAGAGGAATACATGAGATAGTTAAATCGTGCGACGACAATGAGTAGCTTCAAACCTTCGGTTTGCCGCAACTCAAAAATTGCCATCTGCAACTTCTTTGAATTTGGTTCAGTCTAAAAGTTTGTTGTCTGGAAATGGGTTATAGCAAATGAGTTTACTTACTCATGTGAGAATCATAAGACTGAGGTTAAGAATGTCTGCCCAACAGCACATGTACTTGATCATGTTGTCGTTGGGCATGCAAAATGTCATTACTATAACTTGAATAAAGCTGCAGTTACAGTATTTTGCATGCTGAAAGAACAAAAAACTACCTACTTGCCATCTTATCATCTTTAACCAATTACCACATGGTAAAATTTTAGACCACTACGAATTCAAAGGAGTTGCAGACGACAATTTCAAATTGATGATATCTTTAAAATAGTTGTCATTTGGGTTGAAATTTTATTGTGTCAAAAGGGGTTTAAGTGCAAAATGTTTTCTACCCTAACCTTCTACCCATATTTTTCAATTTTAGCGCAATATGAATTGCTGTCTTCTTTCATTCCCACACTTTGCCTCTCTTCTAGGCCCTTAAAGACAAAAACTTTAGAAAGTCTCTGGTTGAGAATGCTTTGGACAACATTGTTGAAACTGAACAATTGCTTGTCATAAACAAATTCATTAAGTGAAATGTTTTCTTCCCAAACAAAGATTTTTCAAAATTCCATGAACTATATTTGTCATCTGCAACATCTTTTAATTTGGACCAGCCAAATTGGTGTCTTGTAATCGGTTAATAATCATTAACCAATTACCTCACAATTAAGCTTTCTAATGGTCGGAAAAAATACGATCATGGATAACTTTGTTGAAAAGGAAATGTTGCTTGCAACAAGCAATTTCTCTTTTTCTCACAATGTTCTCTACTCATTTGGCACTTATTTTTCAATTTTAGCACATTTTGAAATGTCTTCTGCAACATCTTTCAAATCGGACCATTCTAAATATTTGTTAAACTTTTTTTCTGGTAGAACATATAACTACAACTTTTCCAACTTTAGGCCAATTCAAAGTTAAACCCATTCCACACTAATGCCCTTAAGAAAAAGCTTTAGAAAAAAATTTCAAAAATGGAGAAATTGCTTGTTCTTCATTACCTGAATAATTTTCTTTCTTCTAAAAAAGACAAGGCAAAAATTGTCATCTGCAACATCTTTGAATTTAGACCAGTCACAAATTTTGTTGTCTGGTAATAGTTTATTCAATTGCTTGTTATAAGCAATTTCTTCATTGTCAACAAAGTTTCTATGTTACAAGGCAAAGAAATCTAAATTTTCACCAACTGAGAATTGTTGTCTGCAAATTCTTTCAATTCGAACAAGTCATATTTTTTTTCTGTTGTCTTGTGATTGGTTTATAAAATCATTTGTTTACCTAGGAGTAGTAGGTTGGTCTGTTTCTTCTTCCTCCTCTTCTTCTGTAATCACCGTAATCTCATCATGTGGTACACCAGGTGGCGCTGTCTGTCGCACATCTCCAGGATGACATACTCGACAATTGTGGACAAACTCATTCCTGACCTGTTGATTTGAGTTGAGATTCACAATTAAATCGAAATATGTTTTCAATATAAGTTGCTTTTAACCCAATTTGTTCTACTGCAATGGGGAAACAAGTTCATACAACTAAGATGAATCCCTCTCAATATTGCTTTCTGGAGAATATAAAAGTATATGCATTGAAAGATTTATTGATTGAATGGGGTAGAACGCCACTTTTAACAGTATTTCAGTCATATCACAGCGGCACCTAACCATGGATTCCTGGTATTTCAACCACAACATCCTGTCCGAGTTTCCGGATGCTCATCCCATTTAGGTTTACAATTATCCACCCAGGTAAATATTGAAGGCCCAAAGATTGATTGCATTAACATAGAAATTACCTCAGATAAAAGCACTGTGTGTTCAAAAGTCTTGCAGAAACAGAGAATTGTCCCAAGGTTTTGATAGATGGGTTGACAGATTGAAAAATATAAGTATCTTTTTCTTTTGCCTTCAATTCTTATCTGTAGATTGTTTGAAAAATAGTGTTCAGCTTTTTTTTAATGTATTTTTTAAACATGCAAATATGTGTTTTGTGGGTCAATACTACCAACAAAGCACGATGTTAAAACCAGCTTTTTTCATTGAATTTTCTTTATTCTATTGATCAAACTCTCATAGAATTGAAGCAAAAATAAAATAACTATTCTTTTAACCCATTTCAGGACAGCAATATTTCAGAATGGTCCAAATTGAAAGAAGCTGCAGACAACAATTCAAATTTTATGAAATTTTAGATTTATTCAACATTTGGGGTAGAAAACATTGTGTATAATCAAGTAATTGATTGCTACAAGCAATTTCTTCATTTTACACAATGTTGTCCCTATTGCTTTTATTGGGGGGGGCGTTCAAAAGCGTCAAGTGGGAATGGGTTGAACTGCAGTTACAAAGAGTTCCTTTCTTATACTTCAACAAAGCAATCCATTTCAAGTCTAAGTGAATGGACTCAAACGCACACTTTATTGTTTCATACCTGTCAGGCAAAAAGGGTCTTCAGCTACAACCTAGTCACACTTCACCAACTGGTTAGACGGAATATGGCAAAAACTTCAAGCTAAGTAGATTTGATTTTCTGAATCTGGAAATCTAACCTACAGCATGTTTATTTTCCAAACAATTTACTTAACCCTTCCTGTAAAATCACTGGTTTTTACGTCCTTGTGATTTTATACTTGAGAAAACAATGTGGGAAAAGAAGAAATTGCTTGTAACAAGCAATTTCTTCTTTTTCCACAATATTTTCTACCCTAATGAATGGTTATTTTTCAAATTAAATCCACTTTAAATTTTCGTCTGCAAAATCTTTGAATTTGGACAGGTCTAAAATTTTGAAAAACAGGAAAGGGTTAAATGACCCAAGAAGTTTCCTTTTATGCTTGACAGGTCACACAATGATAAAATAACAGCCAGGAATAATGATACTGACCTTGACATTTTTGTGTAGAACTATGTCTGTTTCTACATCAAGCTGAAAAATAAATAATGCAAACAGTTTAACATTTTGGCAATACTCTATTTCATTTTCTCAAACAATCACTGACATCTTTATCCATTGCTAGATGGCAAAATTTTGGACTGATCTAAGTTGAAAGAAGTTGCAGACATCAATTTCAAGTTGATGAAATTTTGGATTTTTTTACTTTTGGGGTAGAAAACATTGGGGATACTAAAGAAATTGTTTGTAACAAGCAATTTCTTCATTTTCCTCAATGTTTTCCAAAGCCTTTTTTTCAGGATGTTTAAAAGTGTCAGTGAGTTGGAACAGGTTAACATACCAGTAAATAAAGAAAAGAATGCATGATATGTCTAATCTTGAAAAATACACAACTCAGAATTTGCTAAGGATCACCTTTTACTTCAAGTATTTAATGCTCAAGACAAATAGACTCAAAAAAAAAATTTTCTAATAAAGATAGAATAATATTCAACCAGAAGTTTTAGGCATTTACATGCTGTTAGAATGCTCGACCAATAAGGTTCAAGACCTATTTCTGGTGGTTCCATCATGGCATCACCAATTTGAGAATGCAACCTTGCTTCGGGACTTCCAGAACGCTACTGGTCTGTGCATAAGAACCAGAACCATCAGAAATCAGTTGCATGATGCTGGCAAGAGGTTAAGATGACCTGCAATCCGGGTTCCATTGAGTTGTTTGTTTGAATTGGGTTTTACGCCGCTTTCAACAATCTTTCAGTTATATCGCGGCGGCTGGAGCACCTAACAATGGAATCCTGTTATTTTCCACACCAGTACTACCATTACATCCTTTCCTAGCCTCCAGCTGCTATCCCACATAGGTCTATGATTATAAACCCATTGTTGAGAGACAAATAGTCTGAAAGGATGAGTGCCGTCGTCAGGGATCTCTCCAGCTTGAAAAAAATTGTAGCCATCACTTTCGCTATATTAAAAAAGTTTGGGCCAAATGGAGGATAGTTGGTGCCAAATTGAGGAGTTGGTGCCAAAGTTGAACATCTCTCAACTGCACTGTTATTTTCTTAATTTATATTTTGTAAAATAAACAATATGCATATTAACCCATTCCCACACAGTGACGCTTTTGGACGCCCCTCAAGAAAAACAAATGAGAAAACATTGTGTAGAATAAAGAAATTTTTTACACAATGTTTGCTATCCAGAAAGTTAAAAAAATCTGAATTTTCATAAACTTTAAAATGTCGTCTGCAACTCCTTTCATTTTGGACCAGTCAAATTTTTTTCTTGTGTTGTAATGGGTTAAACAGTATTATTTATGTATAAATAAAACTTTTCATTTTTTTTTGCGCCACCAGCTTTTGCCAAATGAAAAACACTTGCGCCAGTATATTATTTTTGTTCCATTTAGTGACAATGGAGTTCGACAGTGCGAACCCTGCCTGATATAACATGCAAATGCATTTAGCATTGGCAAGGGATCATGTATTTGGACTGAAAATGACTGGGCTCCAGTCCTGTTTTATTCAGCATGACAAGGGGTATTTCAAAGTCATATTTCAGTTACCTTATTGTGAATTTCAAGTGCTGGAACCTTCCTCACATCCATTAACCCATCAGCAGAACTTTTATCAATAGACTGAAATATATAAAATCAAATTTGATTCAAGACTCATTTTTGAAACGTAAACCTGGGTTTTGACCCTCTGTAAATATCCTATTCTGACCCTTAGAAATTTCTCAAAAGGGGGGGGGGGGGGGCAAAAATGACCCCCTGGGAGAAATTTCCAAAGGTCAAAACAGTGTTTTATCCCTCATGATGATGTATCTTGTTACTGTTGAAAATTGTACAAATAAATTGCTATCCTTTTAAGAAAAGATCAATTGGAAATTAACGCTCAAAATTTAACTTGTGATTTTTTTTTGTTGTTGTTGCTTTGACTCCTTCAGAATCAGTTTGGACCATAAAATTTCATGTTCAAGGAGTCAATGACCCCTCAATTTCAAATACTAGCACAAGCCCTTTTAATTGATATTATTGTAGACATTAGCTAAAACAAAATGAATACTTCAGATAGTAATACATGTACTTCTCTTTTTATTCACATTTATTTACTAGAATGTTTTTTTTATCAACTCAATCCCATCAGCCCACCTTTTTTTGCAAACCCAAAGAAAAAACCTTTGAAAAAAATGTTGGAGAAACAAACAATTTCTTCATCCACTCTACGGGAGAGACAAAAGTCTTTCACTTTCATGATTTTTAAAGTGAAAGATTTTATTTCTTTCAGTTTGGACGATTGTGATTTTTTTTTAATGGGTTAATTCATTTACTTTAAGAATGGTCCAAACAGAAAGAAGTAACAGACTAGATGTGTTGAAATTAAAAGTGTTGAATAAGAGAAAAATATTAAAAAAAAAACACAAAAAAACATGGTGGTAAAATTAGAAATTGCCTGTTCAAAAGTTTTTACAACAATATTTTCCATATTTTTCCCTGTGTTTAAATGTAGGATTGGTGATGTGATAATAGGTCAAATCTTTTAAATAAGATTAATATATAATGTTACAGTGTTGTTTACTGAGGAAAGGAAATTGAAAAACTTTCCAGATTTAATCAACAACTTGTAATCATAAATTATATTGACAATGTATTTCTGTTGGTGAGCTATATTCACCCTATTGATACTGAATACCTCTGCTTTGGCAATAGTAATAGACTTAGATCAACCTGCTCATATGAGCAGCATAATCTTAGTCTACACCACCTGTTTGATGGTGTTTATAGAATAAATGAATAAGAAACATTTTCCCAGAATCAAGACCTTTTAGTGCTTTCAGTGCTTTCAACCCTTCAACCAATTCCCACACAATGATACTTTTTGACTAACCCTCAAGAAAAACAGTTGGGAAACATTGTGTAAAATGAAGAAAGAGCTTGAAACAAGCAATTTCTTTATTTTCCTAAATACTTTCTACCCGGAAACATGAAATATATAAAATTTAAAAATTTTGTCTGCAAATCATTTTAATTAGGACAAGTTTAACCCATTCCCACTCAACAAAATATTGGACTTGTCCAATTCAAAAGAAGCTGCAGACAACAATTTCAAGATGATAGAATTTAAAATTTTTACATCTGTTTGGATAGAAAACATTGTGGAAAAGGAAGAAATTGCTTGATACAAGCAATTTCTTCCTTTTCCACAATGTTTTCCAAGTGCTTTTTTCTTGAGGGGGCGTAAATTAAAAAACAAGAGGGGAGTATAACCAGCATCTTTAATTTGAAACAATCTTCTGAGACTTGCTTTTTCAAAGGAATCTCCACAGTTGTTGGCTTTCAAAAACAATTCTAGCTTTCTACAGGTGGCAAATAGTGCAGAAATGACACTTAACCCTTTCCTGTTCAAACACGGGATTTTAGGTTCCTATGATTTTATACTTGAGAAAACATTGTGGAAAAAGAAGAAATTGCTTGTAACAAGCAATTTCTCCTTTTTCCACAATATTTTCTACCACATAGGATGGTTTCATTTCAAATAGCATCCAGTTTTCATCATAGCCTGCAACCTTTCTCAATTTGGACAAGTCTAAAATTCCCCAAAACAGGAAAGGGTTAAAATGCTTGCTGAAAGAAACACTCCAGAATTGATGCCTTGTCTTTCGAGGCATAGAAAAGATATAAGAAACTACCTTAATCAACTGTTAATGGAGCACATAAGAAGCTAATTGACCGATCTCTGGCCCCGCCCACTTTCTTCATTAGCCCCGCTGATTGACTCCAACAGGAAGTTCGACTTTGATTTTACATGGCGTCATTTTGAAAATTTATAGCAAGTACCATGTAGCAGAAAAGTAGTATAGTTGGCTGGTGACCTAAACGTTGTAACTACAGCTTGAATAAGCTGAAGTTACGACATTTAAGTCGCCAAACAATGAAATGGTTAACCAAAAATTATGGCCAATGTCGTGGATAAAAACTCATCTCTAGTCTCAATGAATGATTTCATTGGTTGACTTGTTATTTGATTGACAGCCACGATTATCAATTTTTAACCTGATTTATAGAATACTAAATTCTGTCATTCCCCATTCAAAACTTGTCCATTGATCCATAGATGAATTAAAAATAAATTTTTTTTTAAACACAAATGCCCAACAAACAGTTTTTTTTTTCCAAAGTAAGACCTTAGTAGAAGATCCTGACCTTGTATCATGACCTTGACTTCTCATGGGTGAATTGATGATATGTACCTTTATGCCAAATATGAACAGTGCAAACTAACACATTACCAGAAGATAAAACTATAGACTGGCCAAAATCCAAAGAAGTCTCTGAAAACAACTTTTAGTGGCTAGCATTCTAAAAACCTTTGCCTTTTGGTAAAACATATTGTTGATAGTCAAGAAATTGCCTGTTCTTCAGGGACATAGGAGAGTGGGATTGGGTTTACACTCTTTGAGTAACATGTAAATCGGTGGCTTAGTTCAAAAACGTCATAAGTGTATATACATAGTATAGACACTTATGATGTTTTTACACTCAGCTATTAGAATGTCAAGCTTCAAAATTAGGTTTTTCAACAGACAGACAAATGGAAAGACAGACAGACAGACAAACATCAGTAAATCAATACCCTCTGATTCTTATTGGTGTAGAGCTTAAAAATATGTACATGTATCTTAAAAATTTGAAAGGTAGAAATAAATGTTTTCAAAACTGATCCAAATAGCCCACATATTTTTAGATTCACACATTGGTTAATCCACAAACAAGAATGTATCAGTTTTATCCATTATAAGTTCTGGTTTAACCCTTTCCAACTCAGTGATGCTTTTAGACCCCCCCCCCCCAAAAAAAAAAATAAAAAAACTTTGGAAAACATTGTGGAAAATGAAGAAATGGCTTGTTACAAGCAATTTCTTCACTCTCTTCCATGTTTTCTACCCAGAAAACAGTAACAAGAGGCCCATAGGGCCTTATTGGTCACCTGAGTCAAGAGTACATAAAGAGATAAAAGTCCTTAATATGATGATGCTACATACCAAATATCTAAGCTTTAGGCCCAACTGTTTAGGAGAAGAAGATTATTAACATTTTCACTATATAAGCCCTATGTAAATATTGTGATGTCCAGGATAGGCTATTTCTAACACTAAGGCAATTATTTATACAATCTTGATAGAGGTCCACCATATGATGCAACATACAAGATATCAAAGTTCTAAGATCTCCTGTTTGGGAGAAGAAGATTTTTGAAATTTTCACTAACTTATTGGAATGGGCTTATGATGATCAAAGGGCAATAATTCATACAATCTTGAAAGAGGTTCAAAAGATGATACTACATATCAAATATCAAAGCTCTAGGCCCTCCTGTTTGGGAGAAGAAGATTGTCAAAATTTTCACTAAACCTATGTCAAACTTGTGACGTCTGGGAATGGGTTAATTCTGACACTGCGACCAAAATTTAAACCATCTTGAATGAGGTTCACTAGATGATGCTACATACCAAATATCAAAGCTTTATACCCTCCCGTTTGGGAGAAAAAGATTTTTAATGTTACACAATATAAGCCTATGTTAAACTTGTGACGTCCAGGAATTAGCTAATTATGGCCCTTGGGACATGATTCATACAATCTTTATAGAGGTCCACAAGATAAAGCTAAATACCAAATATCAAAGCTCTAAGCCCTCCTGTTTGGTAGAAGAATGTTAAAATATTTGCTGTATAAGCTTTTCACGCTATAAGCCTATGTAAAACTTGTGACGTCCGGGAATAGGCTAATTCTGACCCTAAGGCAATGATTTATACAATCTTGATAGAAGTTCACTAGATGATACAACACACCAAATATCAAAGCTCTAGACCCTTCTGTTTTGGAGAAGATTTTAAAAAAAATTCAATAAGCCTATGTTAAACTTGTGACATTCGGGAATGGGCTAATGCTAAGACTGTGCCCATAATTTATACAATCTCGTTAGAGGTCCACAAGATGATACTACATACCAAATATCAGGGCTATAAGTCTTTTGGTTTGGTAGAAAATATTTTTAAAGTTGTCAGTATATAAGCTTATGACCCCCACCCCCAATCTTTTCTCCCCCATTTCTTGACAATTTTTTTTTTCTTGCACAAACTTTATAGTCCCTGGCCTAAAGAATCTAAATACCAAATATGAATCCAATCCAACTGCCGGTTCATGACAAGAAGATTTTTGAAGATGTACCCTTTTTTGCCCCTTATGGGGCCCTAAGGAAAGATAACATCTGAAGGGCCTTTCCATAGGGATGCTTTCTGCCAAGTTTGGTTGAAATCCATCCAATGGTTCTTAAGAAGAAGTCGAAAATGTTAATGTTAAAGTGAATGCACTATGACGGACAAAACACGATCGCAATAGGTCACCATGACCTTAGGTCAGGTGACCTAAAAATCCAAATTTTCGTATACTTTAAATTGTCGTCTGCAACTTCTTTCAATTTTTGCCCATCTAAAATTTAGCCATCTGGTAATGGGTTAAAACTCAAATGAATGCCCATTTCTCCAAAATTAAGACAAGCAAAATGGGTAGTGCAATTTTTGTGAAATAAATAGGAAAATGTCATGAGGTAATAATGAGCCAAAAACACTTTACCGTCCAATCCTGTTGAAAAAAAAAAAATACATAAAAATCTATAACTTCACAATAATTCAAGAGAGACCATTTAGTCCTGTTGGAAACAAAAAACAAAACAAAAAATCCAAAACATAAAAATCTATAAATTCACACTAATTCAACACTGATCTAGTTGTATTTGTTGTTACCTCAAATTTTAGTAAAATAGATAAAGCAATTTTTCTGAAAGATCTATAACACTACAAGAAAGAAAATTCATGAGGATGTATAAATTCACAAGAAAACAAGAGGACCATGTTATCCTATGCTTTTTATGTAAATGCTCTAGGACTTATATTTAAGAAGAAGATTTCTTTCAATGCGATTTACGCAATCATCGACCCCAGGAACTGAGATGTTTTTTTATCCTATGAGCATATTTTCCTGAATCATAGTACAAAATTATTTAGTCATGCTACATATCAAATATGAATGCCCTTCACCTTATATTTCAGAAGGAGAAGACTATTGAAGTTGCTCTAATTGGGTGTTTTCCAAAATTTTGGACCTCTTGGGCAGTGACATGTTTTATCCCAGGGCTAAGATTTTAGCTAACTTGGTAGAGAAGCATCTGGTTATGCTATATACCAAACATGAATGAATTAGACTTTGTAGATTGGGAGAAAAAACTGCTGAACATGGTCTAATTGAGCATTTTTACGAACTTTGGACAACAAGGGAAGGGGAGTTTTTTAACCTACAGGCATAATTTAATTAAAATTGATAGATAACTGCAAGCTATGCTACACTCAAAATACAAATGCACACTGCCTTAAAATGAAGAATTTCTTTTTTTAACATACTAAAATTTTGCATTTTCCCAATTTTGGACCCCTAGTGCAGGGCTGTTTTTGACCCTAGGAGGACAACTTTAAGTGAAATAGTACAAAACCATCAAGTTATGCTACATACCAAATATGAATATCGTAGACCTTATAGTTTTAGAGGAGAAGTCTTTTTAACTTGATCTTATTAAGCATTTTTCCAAACTTTGGACCTCAGGGACGTGGCCATTTTTGACCCCTGAGATTAATGAAATTCTATATAAAATACAAATGCCTTTGGCCTATGAAAAAAACAACAAAGATTTACTAAAATTTCCCATTTTCAAATGCCGCGGTTACCAGAATTTTTCACAAAATTTGAAGAGCTTCACCCAAGGTATATCCCTGCAAAGTTTCAGCTTGATTGGCCTACTGGTTTAGGAGGAGAAGATTTTTAAAGATTTTAAAAGCTTTACTAAAGATTCCCATTTTCAAATGCAGCGGCAACCAGAGTTTTTGACTGAATTAAATTCTTTTAACAACTTAGGTTGAACTTCACCCAAGGAACATCCCTGCAAAGTTTAAGCTTGATTGGCCTAATGGTCTAGGAGGAGAAGATTTTTAAAGAAATTGTGGACGGACAGACAGACGACAGACAACGATCTATCACAATAGCTCACCTCGCACTTTGTGCTCAGGTGAGCTAAAAAAAGGTAGTAATTTACCTCATATTTTAGTAAATAAGGTCATGTTTTTCTTTAAACACATTCCCTCACAATGACGCTTTTTGATGGCCCTCAAGATAAACAGTTAAGAATACAAGCAATTTCTTCATCTTTCACATTTTTTTCCCCCAGAAAGTTGAAAAAATAAAAAAAAATCATAAACAGTAAATTATTTGTCTGATTCCTTTCAATTTGGACCACTCTAAATTTTGGCCTTATGGAAATGGGTTAAAAAATGTGAAAAAATTCATGAGGTAATAATGAGAAAAAATTCTTTACTGCAAGTCCCCTGAAAAAATTGCATAAAGATCTATAAATTCATTACAAAAACAAGAGGGCCAAGATGGCATTAGATTACTCACCTAAATGTACTTTCTCATACTTTTTAATCAACTCAAATTTGATGACAAACAGATATTTTAAGTCAAATGGACATAGAGGCAAAAGGTGATTGGATTAGCAGAAAACTGATATTGCCTAGTTGCAATCTTTTACTTCTTTTTACATGGAATGTTGCATATTCAATGGGTCCTTCTTTCATGACAAAACAAATATTTACAGAAAATTTGACAAAAATTATAACCTAGCTTTACAGTGATAAAGCTTTCATATCAAGTGGAATTTAAAAGTGTAATTAAGTGTGCAGAAAGTAAAGAAAATGCTTGTTACAAGCAATTTCTTCATTATCAACAATGTTTATACCCTAAAAGACCAAGATCTTTTTAATTCAATCACTTTTATTTTGTTGTGTACAAATTCTTTAAATTGTCATCTGGTTAATCCTTTCCTGTTTTGCAAAACTTTAGACCTGACCAAATTCAGGGGTTTTGCACTGGATCGATTTATTAAATGGGGTTTAACGCCGCTTTTAACAATATTTCAGTCATATTAAGGCGGCTGGAGCACCTAACAATGGATTCCTGGTATTTCTCACACCAGTACCACCACTTCATCCTTTCCTAGCCTCCAGCTGCTATCCCACTTAGGTTTATGATCATCCTCCCATTGGTGAGAGACAACTGTCAGAAAGAATATGTGCCGCTGCCGGGGATCAAACTGGTTTTGCACTGGAAAATTGAAAGAACATTCAATTATGAAAATAACCATTTAGTAGGTTAAGAAATATTGTGGAAAAAGAAGAAAATTGCTTGCAACTACCAATTTCTTCTTTTTCTACAATGATTTCTCTATTATGAATTTAGAAGGACGTAAAAACCAGGGATTGAACAGGAAAGGGTTAATGGGTTAAATCAGTTCAAGGGATTGATAGTAGAACAAAGGTTTTAGTCGTCTGAGCTAGAAAGTTACAAGTCTATGTCATCATATATGAAACATCTCTTTTGGTTGATCTATTTGTCGAAGACAGAAAGCCCAAATCCATGTCATCATTATGTAATATCATTTACAAGGTAACATGTACCTGACAATATTTTCTCCTTGCTTTTGAATAATTATGATTGTGATGTTGACCTCCGACAAAACAACTGAGTAATTCACAAATGAATATTCAGTTCTACAGAAGAGAGACGCGTAATAGGTTATTGCAGACTTACACATCAACCCATTACCACACAACAAAATTTTATACTGGTCCCAATTGAATGAAGTTGCAGATGACAAATTTATGTTAATGAAAATTTAGTTATATTTGTCTTTCTGCAAAGAAAACAATGTGGGAAATGAAGAAATTGCTTGTAAAAAGCAATTTCTTCATTTGCTATTATGTTTTGTCAAACTTTTGGGAGGAGTAAAAAGGAGGGTTGCATTAAATTATAATAAACTAACTCCCCCCCTTCCCACGAGTAATTTGTACTTTATTATGAAATGGCCAACTGTAGAGACAAAGAGCAACCTGTGTGGGAAATTTCAACAGTTTATCAGACAGGGAAGACATTGAGCTGCCAGGACAGCCTCTCAGTGATTTCAGAATATTGTATGACTGTCTAAAGAAACTGAGTGGGTATATTCAGCGTGCATAGTGAAAACACTGATCAGACTGTGCTAATGTACAGTCTGATCGGAGTCTTCACTATGCACAAATGTAACCCATTTGGAAAGTTCAGCCTCTCAGTGATTTTAGATTATCCAATGTCTGTCTAAAGAAAATGAGTGAGTATATTCAGGGTGCATAGTGAAGACTCTGATCAGACTGTGCCATTGCACAGGCTGATCGGAGTCTTCACTATGCACAAATGTGAAACCATTGGGAAAGTTCCAAACAGGCTCAAATAATATTTGATCTACACTATACCTGTATCATGTGCTTGATGACACTGATGACCTGCGGCGTAACATTCACAAGGAGTTTGTCCTCTGATGATATGATGGTGTAGGTACACAGGCTCGTGTCATCTGTATCCTCGGTGCTGGGTTCTAGAACATTTGCTGGACCATCTGGCTCATCCAAACCATGAGGCCCTGGAAAAAGTATGCCAAATAAATTTACAAGACGAAAGTTGAATTATTTAACAAATACATGGCAAATTACATACTTCTAATAAATTATTTGCAAGCTGTGACAGGTGTTAGCAACAAAGCTATACCTTTTAACTAATTCCATTGTCTGATCAATGCTTTTTATAACTTCTAAGATATCATTTGAGAAAACATCATCAGAAAAGAAGTATTTCCTTATAACAAGCATTTTTTTCTTTTCACAAATTACCCTCTCTATTAAACAGGATGCTTGTTATACTTACAAATGTCAAGATAAAATTGAGTAATGCTAGACTAAAATCTTTACTTCTTAAACCCTACGTATATTGTTGGTAGTCATTGGAGTGATCTCAATGTGTCATTTCTAACGAAAACCCACAACATAGGGTTAAATGTGGTATCTTTGAAATATTCAACCAAGTATCAAAAAGATCTCCCATTTTTATGTGCCAAAGAAAAATATCTCTGAAAAAAGAGCAATTTTTCCTCTTCTAAATATATTTTCTACTCTTATCTTTCACTTATTTTCTAATTTCAACACAAACTTGAAAAGTTACCAACCTACAGAGTATAATATATTGTGGGAAAAGAAGAAATTGCTTGTTAAAAGCAATTTCTTCTTTTCCCACAATGTTAACTCAAGTATGAGATCACTTGCACTTAAAAACAAGGGATTGAACTGGAATTGGTTAAATTAATGCCTTTATCTGTAGTTTTTCGTTCAACCTTTTATAATGACTCCATTTAAACTTATTTTCAGTTGTTGACTGCAAGTTTTTCCCAATTCTTATCATGCTGAATCCTGAACATTTCTGATTTGGCAGAAGGTATAAAGATCAACCTTCACATAATTTCAGTCTGATCTTAGTCTGTACCACCTGTTTGTCTTTTCCAGCAAGAGTTGTCTGCAGGATTAATCTTCAATTGATTGACTGAATGGGGTTTAACGCCACTTTTTAAGAGTATTTCATTCATATCGCAATGGCAGGAGCAACTAACCACAGATTTCTGGTAATTTTCACACCAACACTACCACCACATACTTTCTAAACCTTGAAACTGCTAATATCACATAGGTTTACAAGTTTGCCACCTATTGGTGAGAGACAAATGTAGAAAGGATATCTGTCATGACTTGGATTAATTTTCAAGGGAGATATGGACCCACAATTTGGTCTTACAGTCCTTTGATTTTAATGTAATTCTGAAAAGAACTTTATGGAAAAATATTCAGTATGATGTGTGTTATTTGAGCCACTATGCAATCCTGCAAACACGATAAATAGGTTGTCATTAACATATCAAACCCACCGATTTGTACAGAAAATATGGTCCCCAGAATGTTTTTTAATAAACTGAGACCTTGACCTTGGATGTACCACAACCATTTCCCATGACACAAGCACTCACAATAGAACAACTGTGCCAAGTTATTTTCAAATCCATCCATAAATGTAGAAGTTATGCTCTGGATGATGTCTTTTCACCTTCATCAGTGACCTTGACCTTGGATGTATCATATGACACTAGCACTCATCAAATAGAAACAGCTGTGCCACATTAATTTCAGATCTATCCATAAATGTAGAAGTTATGCTGCAGACAAGGTCAATTTTGTTGTTTGACCTTCAACTGTGACCTTGACCTTGAAGGTATCACAACAAACTTTCACTTGACACTAGCACTCATCAAGAAGAACAACAGTGAAAAATAATTTTCAAATCGATCTATAGCAACTATTGTAACTTTAGTAAAACCAACAAAAATTTCCTTGAAGTTCAGAATACTTTTTGATAAGGAATTACTTAATAAAGTTATGGAAACCAGAGTAACTTTTTTCTAGCCAAGCTACAATTATTCCCCAATACAAATTTCTTCATTATTTTTCAACTAACTCAAAAATATTGTTTCTTACAATTATAAAAACATAGTTAAACCCATTACCAGACAGCAAAATTTTAGACTGGTACATATTGAGAAGAGTTGCAGAAGACAATTTAAAGTTTATGAAATTACATGTTTTTTCTACTCTCTGGGTAGAATACATTGTTGAAAATGAAGAAATAGCTTGTTGGAAGCAATTTCTTCATTTTAAACAATGTTTTCCTAACTGTTTATCTTGAGGGGCGTCAAAAAATGTCAATGTGTGTGAATGGGTTAGGAAAGGCTGTCCACCTTTTTGAGCAAAAGCATACCTGTTTGTACACAATTTGAATTTTTACAGTACATCAAAAATATTGTATTATGAGTAATAATAAGGAATGTAAATAAACAAGAGCTTGAAGATCAGCTATAAAAGTTAATATCTGCCTAAATAGTATAAATTTCTTTTTTATCTTATATAAAAGCAATATAACAAATGTCAGCGCTTGCACTACACCACCAATAACCATAACAATGTTCCAAATGTAACAAGCAAATCCCCTTTCCTCACAAGATTTTCTACCGAATTATTCAAAAGATACTCTGAATAAAGTCTGAAAATACTTTTAATTTGTACCTAGATATATTTTTGTTGTCGCATAATGGGTTAAAGACCTGTTTTCCTTCAAATTTAAAGACAATTGTTATTCATTTGGTTCAAGGGATCAAGGTATAGACAAAGGTTATAGTATGTTATGTTTCAACGGTAAAAAAAATCAACATTCCTTGATACAAATAAAAGCTTATCATCCAAATAAGTGCAAGGTATACAAAATAAATGAACCTAAACTTATATAAATCCATGGCAAAAGCATACACAGAATGGAGCAGCTAAAGCAGACATTTAAAGACATAAGGAAGATCCGAGATGCATCTTGAAAGCCTAAAAAGAAATACGGCATTTCCAATGGGTGCATTACATCAGATTTAGAGGAAATTTCAACATGCTTCTTAAATCTGAAGAATGTTGCAAGTTTGAATAAGAAATAAAACTTTGGAATACACTGGTTTTCATTTAGAAAAGGAGCAATTATTTCTAACAAATAATCCCCTTTTATATATATATTTTTCAATTTCAATGCAGTTTGAATAGTAATCTGCATCCCCTATTATTTGGAACAGTCTAAAAATTTGTTATCTTGTAATGGTTTAAACAATGTTGTTGTTTTCTACCATATCTTCAGGTCATTAAAAAAACAAGAAGGTTTAGTTCACAGATTTCCGTAAGGAAGTTTGTTTTATGTCAAAGAGGAAGGCACAAGATGCATTGAGGGACAATATGATTGATGTATTTCCATGCATACCAATTCTGAAAGCAGATACAAGGGAACCCTTTTAATTGCTAAGTGTAATGTGTTGACAATTTTGTGTTGCCATTAACCCATTCCCACACAATAATGCCTTTTGAAGCCCGAGTTAGAAAAAGAACTTTTAAAACATTGTAGAAAATGAAGAATCTGCTTGTTACGAGCAATTTCTTCGTTTTCCACAATGATTTTATACCCAGAAACACTGAGATTTTTTTTAAATCCCTCAACTAAATATTATCGTCTGCAACTTCTTTCAAATTGGACCAGTCTAAAATTTTGTCAAGTGGTAATAGGTTGACAGGATTTCATTGCACTTGTAAATAAATAACATAGTTTAGCCAACATATATTACCTCTTGAAGGTGATCTTAGTGCTGTACATAAAACAATATTTATATATGCTATTATAATATTGAACAACAAGGTGACAACATAGGAGAAAATGAAAATGTGTCAAAGGCACAGATGCACCTACTTAAGCTCTTGTCACCTTGAACTTCAGTTGTGACCTTGAACTTGGAAGTATCCAACAGAACTTCACATGACGCATCAAGGAAAACAAATGGGCCAAGTTTTTTGAAATCCATCAATTAATGTAGAATTTACTGATAAAAACAAGAATTAAATACACCCACACATGCACACCCATACAGAGGTAACTCTGTATGCCTGTTGCCAATAAATGGTAGACGCATTAAAGTTCTTTCAAATTGCACAAGATTAAAATTTTGAAAAAAGGAAAGCATTAAACCTTTTTAAGCTCTAGTAAATAAAGATATTTCTAAACCATTACCACTCAATCATGCTTTTTTACCCACTGAAGAAACAACAGAAGGAAAGAATGTGGAAAAAGAAAATGTTTTTAGTCTTTTCCCACAATCTCTTTCTAAACTACTACTCTGAACTAAGATTTGAAATAAAGGCAAAATTAATGCATACAATGAACATAACCCTTCTCATGCTGAACCCGGAATTACTGTTTATGCAGGATGTATAGACAAAGATCAGCCTGCACTAATACCTGGTCTGGTCTTTGTCTGCATTATCTGCTTACTCCTTGCAAAACTGAATTGTATATCAAATCAGTTTTCAAAAGAAATATTGACCTCCAACTAAAGCTCCAAGAGCTTTCAATGAAGTGCAATTCTAAACAGGATTTTATTCAGCATGACAAGGGTTAAATACCTGACGAAATCTA
Source organism: Fragum fragum (assembly GCA_946902895.1). Lineage (NCBI taxonomy): Eukaryota > Metazoa > Mollusca > Bivalvia > Cardiida > Cardiidae > Fragum > Fragum fragum. The sequence continues at coordinate 16,068,763 of OX336368.1, forward strand.
CCACACACAATATTGATTTTACACTTCATACAAAATAGTGAACTACAAAATTCAATATCCAATATAAGCAATATTGATTTTACGTTATAACACACCAGCTCTGAATTTGATTGGTCCATGTGGTGTCAAAAAGATGGGCTTATCCAGAGCGGAATCTAAAGCGTCATCATTATCATCGGTTTCACTGACATCAGCATCGTCACTACTATCAGTGTTGAATATGCTACCCAGTTTGTTCGTAATTGTGTGAAGCAGACTTTCGTTCTCCGAGTCTGATTCCCCCTGTATACTACTGTGTCTGCTAAGTGATTCTGGAATTTGTCCATACATAAGTTATAAAACTGTAGGCTCTGTGGACTTGAACTTCAATCAAAATACGGAAAGCTAATAGATATTCTAGTTTGATGTACTGTCTAAAGTACATTGTATTAACGCCTTCCTGTACAACCCTGGGATTTTACAACGCTGTGATTTATACTCGAGAAAGCATTATGGAAAAAGAATTGATTGTAACAAGCAATTTTTTCTTTTCCCATAATATTTTCTACCACATAGGATAGTTTCTTTTTCTACCACATAGGATAGTTTCTTTTCAAATTGCATCAATTTTTCATTGTCTTCTGCAACGTCTTTCAATTTGGACCATTCTAAAAATATAAACAAGAGGACCATGATGACCATGAAGAAATTGTCATAAAGGCCCCTTTTCCTGTGTTTTCCCATAGAATCCTCCAATAATTGATAGGGTTCATCCTCATGATCAAACAATTATTCTGACCAAGTTTCATGAAGATTGGGCCAAAATTGTGGCCTCTAGAATGTAAACAAAGAAATTGTCATTAAGGCCCCTTTTCGGGTGTTTTTGGAGAGATCCTTCTAATAATCAATAGGGTTCATGTCTGTGACCTAATAATTTTTCATAAGGGGTTCATCCTCATGATCAAACAATTTTTCTGACAAAGTTTCATGAAGATAGAGCCATATTTGTGGCCTCTAGAGTGTAAACAAAGAAATTGTCATTAAGGCCCCTTTTCCAGTGTTTTCAAATAGAACATTCCCATACTCAATGGGGTTCATCCTCATGACATAACAATTATTCTGACAAAGTTTCATGAAGATTGGGTCAAAATTGTGGCCCTTAGAGAGTGTAAACACTTCATTTGTTGACGCCGCACGACGGACGACAGACATTCAACGATCACAAAAGCACACCATGAGCATGTTGTGCTCAGGTGAGCTAAAAATGGGAAATGGTCAAAAGTCAAAGATTTAAAGTTTTGCAATCTTGTTTTGAGTTTCGAAGATCTTTAAGATATTAAGATTTTCCTTTACAATCACTTGATTCCAGATTTTTATACTTGGAAAACATTTTCTACCCTATTAGATGCTTATTTCTCCAATTAAAGTCACTTAGATTTGTCATCTGTATTTTCTTTGAATTTGGACCAGTCTAAGATGTTAGCCTTTGGAAAAGAGTTCAGAAAAAAAAATTTTATGAAACTTGATTGTAAGATTAACCAACTCCCACACAGTCCATAATCTATACACCCCTAAAACTAAATAGTTCTGGAAACCAATGTGAAAAATGAAGAAATTGCTTTTCATAAGCAATTTTTTTCATTTTTCGCAATATTTTCTACCGTACAAGACAAAGATTTCTAAAATTTCACAAACTTTGAATTGTCATCTGCAACTTCTTTCAATTTGGACTAGTCTGAAGTATTGGGTTAGGTTAATTGTAAATAAAAATTTTAAGTCATGTGCATGAAATGGTCATTTAACCAATTCCCACACAGTGACTATTTTTGACGCCCCCTAAGAAAAGTAATTGGTAAAACATGTTTTAAAATGGAGACATTGCTTTTAACAAGCAATTTCTTCATTTTACCCAATTTTTTCTGACCAGAAATTTCAAAAAATCTAAAATTTAATTAACTTTAAATTGTTGTCTGCAACTCCTTTCAATTTTGACCAGCCTAAAGTTTTACCACCTGGTAACGGGCTAATCTGTTATCACATTACATAGAGTACATCGACTATAAGTTTTATGATACTTAACCCATTACCAGACAGCAAAATTTTAGACTGGGCGAAAGTAAAAGAAGTTGCAGGCGACAATTTAAAATTTATGAAATTTTGGAAGTTTTCTTAAGGGGCGCAAAAAAGCAGAATTGTGTCGGAATGGGCTAACCCTTATGCCAAGCAGCCCCTTACTAAAGCTTGATTCAAACTTTAGTTACAGGGTTTGTGGGAACATTTCACTTTGTAAAATATCAATAACAACCTACCATAACTTTTATCACTTGAGATGCGAATTTTACGTCTGGTGACTTGTGGGCGTAAGATCGTCATTTCATTTGGTGAATCCAATTCTTCATCAGCTTCATTCTCACTGCTACTAGATCGGAAGTGATTTCTGCTGATCATGTGATCAACCTCATCCTGGATTCCATCTGGCATGTCAATACCATTGTCGTCATAGTTACATACAATAGGATAACTTTGAGCTTGAAACATCTGCAAATACAGTGAATAACCTGTTGACTGAAAAAAAGTGATCTCTAAGGAAAAAAAATAGTTTATAAATGCATGATTGAAGATGACATGAAGATGATTATACTTAGGTAAAATCTATCACTTTAGTCTATTAATTGATTTTTGTACTTTACTACATTTTTATTTCAAATAGACTTTGCAATACCGTAACCAATTCCAACTCAGTCCCGATTTTTATGCATAACCTTAACCGATGCCAACTCAGTCCCACTCTTTTAATTTATTATAAAACATTGTGGAAAATGAAGAAATTGCTCAAAATAAGAAATTTCTTCATTGTCCAAAATGTTTAAGATTTCTGTAGATTTCATCAACTTAAAATTGTTATCTGCAATTCATTGAATTTCAACCAGTCCAAAAATCTACCATCTGGTATTTGGTTAAAAAACTACTTTTTCTTTAAAAAGTGGTGGGGGTGGTCAAATTTTCCCATATATTTTTTGTTATCTTTTCTCCTTTTCTCAAGATGGTTTCTTAGGATGAATTTCAGTATCACATCAAAATTTGAGCTTATATTATATTATGTTATATTCATTTACATTTCTAATCAAACTCATAGTTACAGAAGTTCAGGCCTGAAAGAAAAAAATAATTACCTGTACTTTTAGAGTCCATGGTTGATATAGACCTTCTTGTACAAAATTAGGTTCAATAAGTGGCTCCCAAACACTGAGTTTCTCATTGTAATAGCACACATCTAAGGCTAGTTCAAATGTCATCCGCATCTGTGAACAGAAAACAGAATATCTTCTAAATAAACTTTTCAAAAACTTAATGGATAAAGGAAGAAAAGGACCATACAGACCTGAAGAGCTTCCATTGCTTTTAGATTCAATTTACCCCATAAGCAGATGACAAAATTTCATACATAGGGAATATTACCACAGTGTCTTTTTCTATGCGTTGTTATCATGTTCGAGAATCGTGTGTAGGTATTTTTTATTGGATGAGACCGAAGGTCGAATCCAATAAAAAATACCTACACACGATTCGAGAACACGATAACAACAAATAGAAAAACACACTGTTGTAATATTCCTTTTATTACATACCTTTTAGGAAATGACATTAATAAAATTCTCTTAAATGGCTAAGAAATAACTAACTTTCCGAAAAACCTGGAACGTCAATACACAAAAAAGAAGTCAGTGTTTAACGGTACTCGACGAATACGGTTTTTTGCTGCACGCCGAATATTGATTTTTTTTTTTCTGTCGAGTTGTATTTGACAGCCAGGTTTTACTCCATATCTTTTATAGGTATATAATAATAGTCCATATTAAAATTTTGTGCTACATTTTCCAAGACTTTTTTTCTTGGGGACTTCAAAAAGTGTTCTTGTGTGGGAATGGGTTAAAATGAGGTCCATGTGATGAACCTTCTCTATCCATATTCCTGTTATGCAAAATTTTTGATTTGTCAAAATTCAAAGGATATGCAGATGAAAATTTAAATAGGATTTAATTTAAAAAAAAAACATTCTATAAGGTAGAAATAAGTGTGGAAAAAGAAGAAATAAAGAGAAATTGCTTGTTACAAGCAATTTCTTCTTTTTCTATAATATTTTTTCAATTATAAAAATCAAAGGGAAGTAAAAATCATGGATTGAGCAAGAAAGAGTTAAAGAACCAGTTGGGGCTAGTTTCGTCCTTTATCCTTAAACTACTCTCTGTAACAACTTTCAGGGGGAGGGGGGTGAATCATGTGGGCAAATGCTATGATCAATAAACAAACAAACACTTACCTGTTTGGTCCAGTTGGTCAGCCTTCCATCCAAGGATGTTCTCAAACACAATAAAGGTACAGACTGGTCCATGTTTTCTACCTCAAAAAAGGCACAAACTTCATTGATATCCACCAGAAAGGTTTCAACTGGAGGATCAGTCTGGCCAAATGTAGGGCTTTCTGGCTCAGCCTCATTCCCTGAATGATATGAAATCGAATATATTTGAGTTACCAGGTTATCAACGGGGAATTATTTGGTCTTTATTTTTACAAAATGGCTTTGTTTGTTTGTTTCTTTGAAAGGAGTTTAACGCCACTTTCAACAATCTATCAGTTATATCGCGGCGGCTGGAGCACCAAACAATGGATTCCTGGTATTTCTCACACCAGTACCGCCATCACATCCTTTCCTAGTTTTCAGCTGCTATCCAACATAGGTCTACAATTATCGACTCATTGGTGGGAGACAAATAGTCGGAAAGGATGAGTGCCGCCGTCTGGGATCGAACCCTGGACCTCTAGATTGACAGTCCGACACGCTACCAACTGCGCTATGACGGCAGCTTTTTTACCAAATGGCAAAATTTTAGACTGGTCCAAATTGAAAGGAGTTGCAGATGACAATTTTAAGTTTATGAAATGTCAGATCTTTTCAACTTTCTGGGTAGAAAACATTGTGGAGAATATTTCAAGAATTTTTTTTCTTGATGGCATAAAAAGTTGGTTTTTGTGGTAATGGATAAATGAATGGTACCTATTTACTTCTAAAATAATAGGAAAATACTAACTTTGTCTAAAATTATTTCTCAAGTACATTTGTATAAACATCACAAGGATGTAAAAATCAGGGACTGTTAAAAGAGTTAAATGAAGAATGAAAAATATCGTGTATAATAATAAAAAAAAAAATGTAAATTACATTATCATACAATTGAGCACATAAATATTATAAACATGCAAGACTAGGATCAAACAAAATGGCCAGTTATGTTTCATGAAGAAGGCAAGATTTTAATAACTTTTTCAGACAAAGAGATATTTTAGCAATCATCCTTTTATGTTCAAAATTTCTAAACTTACAAAAATTCTATACTTTGAAAAAGGAAATGCTAGTAACCCATTACCACACAATCTCAATTTTTGACGCCCCTCAAGAAAAAGGTTCAGGAAAACAATGTGGAAAATGTACAAGCTGAATTTTCCACGTTGTTATCTCAAGAAAGACAGGGGTATCTGAATTTCTATCAATTTGAAATCAGTCCAATTTTTTGTCATCTGATAATGATTAAATTTTTAGTTTCGTCTATCAAAAACAAGCGTTCTAATTGGTCGAAAAAATTTATTCATAACTCCATGAACAAAATTTTGAGCACGCAGCGATTTTGTATGCTTCCAAACAAAATAGTCCAATACAAAAAGGTATCAAAATTTGTAAAGGTTTTGTTTTTTTGATCGAAGCTATTAAATCATAAGAAATGAAGAGAATATTTTTTGTTTTCATGGAGGTATGAACCAAATACCTAATCCCACAATGTATGAATCTGCTTTGCCTATTCATACAGTGTGATTAGGTTTTTTTGTTCATACCTCCATGAAATCAAAAAATTTTCTCTTCATCTCTTAAATGGGTTTAAGCTTTTTTATTATTGCTCTCATGAACAAGCATTGACCAAAATAAAAAGGCCAAAAATGAATGATTGATTGATTGAATGGGGTTTAACGCCGCTTTTAACAGTATTTCAGTCATATCGCGGCGGCTGGAGCACCTAACAATGAATTCCTGGTATTTCTCACACCAGTACTATCACTACATCCTTTCCTAGCCTCCAGCTGCTATCCCACTTAGGTGTACGATTATCCACCCATTGGTGAGAGACAATTGTCGGAAAGAATATTTGCCGCCGCCGGGGATCGAACCCATGACACCTATAATTGAAGATTAGGAGTCTGGCGCGCTACCGACTGCGCTATGACGGCGGCTGCCAAAAAATGAAACAAATACAAAAGTGTATCGGTACCTACATTTATCAATCCATTTAGCAGAGGAGACTGGTTTCACCTTCCAAAGGTCATCATTGTTCACTGGTTCATTGGTTGTTGTGCTGCTACTCTCTGACCTCTGGAGATAGACCAACAAAACATTGACATTCTTTAAACCATTCCCCAGACCACAAAATTTTAAACTGGTCGAAATTGAAAGAAGTTACCACATTTTCAAGTTGATGAAATTTCAAAAGATTCTGTCTTTATGGGTAGAAAATAAATCGAAAATCAAGATTTCTTCATTTTCCAAAGTGTTTTCCAAAGCTTTTTTAGATCTGTCCAAATTCAAAGGTTTTGTAGATGACAATTTAATTAGATTTTATTTGAAAAATAAACATTCAGTAGCGTAGAAAATATTGTGGAAAAAGAAGAAATTGCCAGTTACAAGCAATTTCTCCTCTTTTCTACAATATTTTTTCAATTATAAATTCATAAATTTACGAAGTAAAAAAATCCCGAGATTGAAAAGGAAACGGTTAAAACAGAAAACGTAAGAATTGTTTATAGAATACCAAAAACCATCACAAAACACAATATTCTGAAGCATGATATTATTATTAGAGTAACATATACAACCATTTCACATGAGCTTGAAATGAAGATACTTAGCAGCCTTGGAGCCCCTCAGGACTTTCAGAATATCTGTTTAACCCTTTCCTGTTTTTGGAAATTTTAGACTAGTCCAAATTGAAAGAGTTTGCAGACTATAATGAAACTGGATGCCATTTGAAATGAAACCATCCTATGTGGTAGAAAATATTGTGGAAAAAGGAGTAATTGTTTGTTACAAGCAATTTCTTCTTTTTCCACAAAGTTTTCTCAAGTATAAAATCAAAGGAACATACAATCCAGTATTTGAACGGGAAAGGGTAAAGGAGTTTTGAGTCAGTAGCTATTGGTAGAGCACAAAGCATTGGCTGATTCAAGTCTTTAGCTGGAGCATAGCTGCAATAGTTGGAAATGACATGGACAGGCTCATGTGGACTTTTTTTCTTATCAATTGAATAAGTTGCTTGATGATTGGTACCTCTATACTTTTAAAGTAATGGGAAAAAGTTAAGTTTGTAAGTTATATTTGTCTGCAATTTTACCTGCAACAAACTTTAACATCTGGTAAGAAGTTAATAGGTTTATTCTCTTTTACAGATTTAGCATCATGGTCTTCAATTCAAGGATATGTAAAAAGCCATTACTGTTAACTCGGTCTGTGTTAAAATACATACAATATCTAATATGAGCCATATACTGGGTTGGGTTAGATGGATATGGGTTTTTTGAATATGTAATTTGCCCTTACTGTTAACTCAGTCTGTTTTAAAATCTCTACAACATCTAATATGAGCCTCATACTGGGTGGGGTAAGATGAATATACAGCTTTTGAAGTTTAACCATCATCTTTAATTCATTCTTCACGATATCAAAACATCTGTTGAACTCCATGTCACAGGGTGAGATCAACTGAAAATAAACAGAATTACCTCATCTTTAATAAAGAAGGAATATTTAAAAGGAGTTATATACTGCTGGAGAAAATGTATAATGTAGGCAACTAAAAAATCTCATGTGTTATTGAAATCAAATTAAATGGTTGATACCTGTTAAATTGACCAATCACTGATGTCAATCAAATGCTCAGTTGACCAGTGAAATCATTTAATTAAAATGGAAGTTAACTTTCAACTCCGAATTTGGCCATGATTTAGGCGAAGCATTTTCGTTGGTTTGGAAACTTAAATGTAGTTACATTTAGGTCGCCAACCAACCTTTTTTCTACTTTTTTGTAACATCTTAACCCACAACAAAATTTTAGACTGATCCAAATTGAACTAAGCTGCAGACGACAATTTCAAGTTGAGTGAATTTAAACATTTTTGTATTTCTGGATGGAAAACATTGTGGATAATGAAGAAATTGCTTGATGCAATCAATTCCTTCATTTTCAACTGGATTGCTTGATACAAGCAATTTATTCATTTTCCACAATTTTTTCCAAAGTGTTATTCTTGAGGGGCAGGAAAGGACGGTTTGTGCAAGAATGGGTTAATGCTTTCACTTTAGACCAGGTGATTTATTTTGACCCACAATTTTAGACTTGTCTAATCTGAAAGAAGCTGTAGATGACAATTCTAAGTTGATGGAAATGTATAAAATCTTCATCTTATAGCAAAGAATTTCTTCATTTTCCTCAATGTTTTCCTAAGCTTTTTTGGGGGGGAGGAAGGAATATAAAAACGCAGGATTGTGTGTGAATGTGTTAGAGACAATAGGCTGCCATAGCAGATAAGTTTATGTACTCTGTGTATCAGATGTATCACTTACCCTTGACTGATAATCACTTGGTGCCCCATAAATACTTGTGAACATCTTCAAGTTGGTGATTTTGGACCACATCTTTTCTTGGGCCGAGCTTGCAATATACTCAAATGCTATGTCTGCCTGGAAAAATAGGAGGGAGAAAATAACTATTCATACATGATACACTTACTTAAAATCATTTACAATAGTATTTGATAGAAATGAATCTCTTAATTTCAATCTGAAATTTGAGTACTGGTAAATTCTCAAGTATGAAAAAAAGTCGTATAATCGCAGTGTGAATGTTGACTTCAGTATATATGTCAAGCATTTTTGATGATTTGGCAAATATGAAAGTTGTAACAATAGCTCATTCAACCAACTACATATTTGCTTTTTGCTTTATTATCCTGACCACATGTGGCTAGTGATCCCTTATTACAAATGTAGCAAAAGAAGAGTTAACATTACAAAAGGCAAAATTATTGCATGTTTTTGAACATGGACATCTTGGTAACCCTTTCCTGTACAAACCTGGGATTTTACGTCCCTGTGATTTTATACTTGAGAAAAAATTGTGGAAAAAAAATTGCTTGTAACAAGTTATTTTTTTTATTCCACAATATTTTCTAACATATAGGATGATTTAATTTCAATTTTCATTGTCTGCAAACTCTTTTAATTTGGAGCAGTCTAAAATTTAATAAAAGCAGGAATGGGTTAAGGAGCAGTGCAAAAAATACTTACATTCACTACCAAAATTCTACTGTTACTGCTTTCTGGGTCAGCCAATAAAACTAGCTCAGGCTGTTTGACAGAAAAGTATACTGTGGTCACAGGCCCCTCATCATCGCTGGCCACCTGGGGTTTGGGTAGGGGAGGTTTGGCAATATCAGGAAGCTCTGGGGCCACATCTTGATCCTTTAGGGCCTCCACAAAAAACTTGGATAACTCAGTTATGTAGGGTATCTGAACATTGATTGTGGTCTTCTCCATCATTATATCAGCTGAATGAGAATATCAGAAAACTTTTATTAACCTATTACTACACTACAAATTTGATCCAAATTGGAGAGTGTGCATACGACAATTTCAAGTTAGTAAGATTTAAAAAATCTTGGCCTTTTTGGGTAGAAAACATTGTGGACAATGAAGAAATTGCTTGTAAGAAGCAATTTCTTAATTTTCTTCAATGTTTCCTTAAACTTACTTTCTGGAAGGGCATATAAAAAAGGGGTTTGTGTGGGAATGAGTTAACTAAACTGAACTCTTCATAATGGATACACTATGAATGATTCAATGCTAAAAAGGCAGTCTATTTGACAAACATTACATCTGACAACTATAAACAATACAAATGGTAACTATATTAGACAGATATTTCTTAAACTTAAACCATTTGCATGATGGGTTTAGATTTTCAGCAACAATGACAATAATAATCAGGAAAGTACTAAATACTTTCGGCCAATATAACTACCTTTTTGGTTCCCATCTCCACTTATCTTGTAGATTACAGACACTAGAGGGCGCCCAGAACCATCCTCAAGATCAAGGTTCTTCTCATCATAATACAGAATTCTACAAAATATACAATGTAACACATATTTCTAATGATAAGAAAGATCTATCAAAGTGTAACAATTTAAACAGCATTTGATTCCACTATAATTTTCATGACCATCATGCATTTAGATATACTGGAAAAAAAATCAAAAGGTTGCAGCAAGCAATTTTCCTGTCCCCACAATTGTTGTACCCTAAATGGTACTCATTTCTCAGTTTAGATGCACTTTCATCTTCCTCTGCAACCCCTTACTTATGGACCAGTCTAAAAAGCTGTTGGTGTTAGGTTCAATAGATATATAAGTCAATCATAACTTTAGGTATGTTACTCACTTTTTCACATGATGTCTACTCTCCGGCATTGTGTTTATGATACACAGTGTTTCCAAGGAGACTGTTACCTTAGTTTCACCATCCTCAGTGTAGCTTACAGTACCGCTTATCTTACCCATGGATAGACGAGCAAAGTCAGCCATCTTATCTGATGTCTGAAAAGGATAAGATACACTTCTGACATGTCTAATTAGATACTTTAAGTTACAGTTGACCTATCACTGCTGTACAAGAAAACATTGCCCAATCAAATAATTTATTTAGACTGTGAGTGAAGTTTGAACTCCAACATTGGCCACCATTTATGAAGCACTTTTGTTGGTTTGGCATCTTAAACTTTATAAGTACAGCTTATTCAGGTTTCAGAAACCACAGATTCAGTAAAGTAATTACAATTCATTTCCGTCTGTTTTCTGTCTAATATGTACAACACAAAAAATGAGACCAGTGTTTGAAAATTCAACACACTGTTTATTTTGAAAATTTCAACATGACTTTTGATGATAACTTTATTATAGGAATACAGTGTGATTTCATTGGTTACTACAATGCTTTGGACATTTCAAATTTGTAATCTGATAAAAGAAAATAAAAGGTTTCATCAAACACTCTTCTTGAAAAATAATGATTTGTGAGCTATTAACCCATTACCAGACAACAAAATTTTAGTCTGGCTGAAGTTATTAAAAATGCACATAGAGTTATTCCCCTTTTTGTTAAAGATGCTCTTTTGATGATAATCATATATTCCAAAGTTCAAGTAATACCAGAGATATTACAAAAAATAAAAGTTTTCAGACAATACTGAGGCGGTGTAGACAGCCTGGCCATAGCAATTTCTTCTCTAAATAAATAGCCAAGCTAAACACTCTCCCAAAGTGAAAGGTTTGACCCCAGTCAGCATATGTAGTCTGCAGTCTGACCAGGGCCAATACTTTTCTCACTTCCCAGAGGGCTCCTTTAACCCATTACCACAAGACAAAATTTCATACTGGTCGAAACTGAAAGAGGCTGCAGATGACAATTTTAAGCTGGTTGGATTAAGAAAACCTTTGCCTTTTAGAGTAGAAAACATTGTGAAAATTGAAGAAATTGCTTGTAACAAGCAATTTCTTCATTGTCCACACTGTTTTTGCAAAGCTTCTTTTCATGAGGCACGTAATGACGTTTGATAGTGTGGGAATGGGTTAAGCTTGACAGGCCATCACCTTTTTTTTTTCAAATACAAATATTGCTGTATTCACCTCTCTTTCCTCCATTAGGTCTAAATCAAGTCCTTCTAAAGTAAAGAACACACTTGTCCGTGACTTTTTGGTGACAGCTGACGAGGTCATTGGCGTTTCCATGACAACAGTCCCAGATTCTTGACTTGTCTGTTGTCTAAGTGATCTACGTCTCACTACAGGTACTGGAAAAGACAATACATGTATTCTAAGAAAATATCTTAACCCTTGTCATGCTGTATAAATAACCTTACTGAAATGCTGTCAAATCAAAGGGCTGAAAGCACTGATAGAACTATTTATTAAAAAATCAATATTTCTTTTAGAAATCAACTTCATAAACAATTCTGGCAGGGAAAGTACAAACAGGAGGTGTAGACTAAGATCAGCCTGCACAAACGTGCAGTCTGATCTTAGTCTACATCTCCTGCCAAAACCAGAATATTCCGGGTTCAGCATGACAAGGGTTAATTCATATAGTATCGTACACTTTTTTTGTTTCTGATTCAATAATGAGAATCATGTCTTATGGTAAGATGATTAATTGAACACAAGTAGATTTTCCAAAATTGCACTATGATCAACTTGGGACACAGCATTAAAGGTTTTTCTTAAATTTCAAAGGTTCAAAATAATAGAATACATTCTTACCAGCATCAGCCCCTGGTGATCCCTCACTCCAGTTTGATCTTGCGATCCCGATGATGACCTTGAGATCATTCTGTGTCATGGTCCCTCTAATTTTCTCTAGTTTGGAGGCAATATCTGTCTGTATATCGGACACCTCGGGCTCTACAGCCAGTCGAATGTCCATTTGGAATGTCATTGGTTCAAATATGGAATTCATCAGCAGGAATGCATCAGTTTCTTTTGATAGTTGAGCTCTATAAAATAGCAGGATAGATGTATTGGCTGAAGTTTATAAAATTTTAAATTCAACATTCAAATTGAGAGAATCCTAGCCAACAAACAGTAGCTACGATGTTTAACCCATTTCCGCTCTGTAATATTAAAACTGGTTCGAAATCAAAGAAGTTACAGACAATAATTTCAAGTTTGTGAAATTCAAAAAAAAAATTTGTCTTTTTTGGAAGAAAGAATGTGAAAAAAAGAAGAAAATGCTTGTAACAACAATGTTTTCCTGAACTATTTTCTTGAGGGGCATGAAAAGGCAGGATTGTGAGGGAATGGGTTAAGTTATCAGACCAAGAAAAATAATTCAAATAAATGTCAGAGTTTAAATTTTTTCTTACTCATGTCATAATGAATGATTTGATCAGTCAATTGCTTTTTTTAATTGACAGCCGCAATCTGTCAATTTGACTTGTTGGTAAAAAGGGATTCCCACACAACAAAATTTTAGACTGGTCCAAAAAGAAAGAAGCTGCAGACAACAATTTCAAGCAGATGGAATTTTATTTTTTTAGTCTTTTTAGTCAGAAAACACGGTTGAAAATGAAGAAATTGCTTGTAACAAGCAATTTCTTTATTTTCAACAATGTTTTTCTAAAGTTATTTTTCCTTTGGAGTGTTTAAAAGCGTCACTGAGTGGGAATGGGTTAAGTAGCGGTTTTAGTTATTCTGTATTTCTGACTGGATACAAAATGGTGCAAAAATGTATCTGCTTTTTATTTTAGTAATTAATATGCCTAAATTTTAACAACTTTCCATGCATTTTTAAATCAATGAAAGCAAGCATCTTTTGTCAAATTATAAAGAATTCTTTCACGGTAACTTTCAGTATCAAATATTTTTTAGTAAAGTCTTATCAAATTTAAGTTTTCAATATAAGAGGGCCAAGAGGGCCCTAGAAAGCTCATCTAAGTTTGAACAAAGAAACCGAAACTCCAACATCAAAACAGGTCTTATTTTGTGTTAATTGATTGATAGAATGGGCTTAAATGACGCTTTTAACAGTATTTCAGTCATATCACGGCTGCTGGAGCACCTAACAATGGATTTCTGGTATTTCTCACACTAGTACTACTACTACATTCTTTCCTAGCCTCCAGCTGCTATCCCACTTAGGTTTACGGTAACCACCCATTGGTGAGAGACAAATCTTATTTTTGAGGACACAAGCAGTGAACAGGACTTAAAAACTAGTTAATGCTTATCTAAGACTTCACCAAGTGACCTATTTTGTGAACAAATATATCTATATTTGTACTTTCATAGATATCAAAGTTCACAGTGATTGAACCGAAAAAGAGGCCTATATACCATTAAAATGATTTATCTTAAATTTTATATGGTGACCCACTTTCTTAATTGGCAAAATCTCTACAAAATATTGACCAAGATTTCATCAAAATAAACATTGAGGGCTAGTTACCCAACATTTGGGCCAAAAGTGTGGTCCTGAGAGTGTAAACAGTGAAATTGTCATTAAGGCTAGTATCAACCTATTACCAGATGACAAAGATTTAGACTGGTTCAAATTGAGAGGAGTTACAGACGACAATTTAAAATTGATAAAATTTTAGATTGTTTCTACTTTCCAGGTAGAAAACATTGTGAAAAATCAAGAAATTGCTTGTGACAAGCAATTTCTTCATTTTACACAAGTTTTCTCAATTGCTTTACTGGAGGGGCGTCAAAAGGCTTCAATGTATGGGAATTGGTTAACTATTTTTGGAAACAGAATATACCGGTACTAATTTTTGATAAAATTCATTCTAATGTCCTGGCAAACTTTCTTGGCAAGTTTCACTAAGTCTGAAACCAAATTTCAACTCCAACTAAGTAAACTTTTCAAATAGAACAATCCCATTACAATTTGGACTTAATTCTTATGACCTGACAAACATTCTGACCAAGTTTCGGTTAAACTGAATCTTAATTGTAGTCCCTAGAGTGTAAACAAAGATATTGTCATCAAAGTTCTTTTCCCCTGTAAATCAAGATATAACTATTTGCTATATTGCACATACTCAAGATCCATATCAGGGTTCGACACTAACAGTGTCCCGGGATTCCAAGGATCCCTAAAAATTGTAAGGGACCCCAGCAATCTCAGGCTAGGGATTCCGTCAGAATCCTTCAATATTTCTCCAGTACAATAGATCTTAATGTATCAACTTATGCTCCTGATTTTTGCTTGCTTGTTTTTGTAGAAAACATTGTGGATAATGAAGAAATTGCTTGTAACAAGCAATATCTTCATTTTCAATAATGTTTTCCAAGCTTTTTTTGCAAATTGGGCTTAGAAGGGAAGGATTGCCTGTGAATGAGTTAATGTATATCAAGGAGGGATCCCTGGTTACCTGGAGGGATCCCTGAAGTAATAAGTAGGGATTCCTGTGGGATCCCATTAAAGCAAAGTTTGTGTTGACCCCTGCACATACACATGGTCCCTTCTTGTTTCTGACCTTGTCAAACTTGAATGGTATAAAACACAATTTGCAAATGAATAAACATGTATAACTACCTGCTAAGTTGAACATAGTTGAGGACCACATAGATATGATTCCATTCTTGCTTTTGACCCTGTCCAACTTGAGTGGTATCAAACACATTCTGTACATGAAGGTCCCCAGATTTGAGTATCAACAGATCAGTACTGGTTGACTTGACTGGGATCAGAATTGTCGGAGTCATCATATCTATGGTAATCTCAAACTTCCTGTTGTCTTCTTTAAAACTATCCACCTGAAATAACAAAGTGCTGCCTAAAAATACAGCTCCCGAATTACTCAATTTTCTTTTAAATGCATCCTTTCTTTAACCCATTACCACCCAATTCCACTTTAGACGCCCTGATGAAATATAGAGTTGGAAAACTTTCAGGAGAAATTGCTTGTTATAAGCAATTTGCTTGTAACAAGCAATTTCTAATTTTTTCACAATGTTTTCTAACTTGTTTGGCTCATGTTTTTCCATTTTAGCACAATGTTGTCTGCAACTTCTTCAAATTCGGACTAGTGTAATTCTTTGTCTTATAATGGGTCAGTGCAGTTTTGCCATATTGAAATGTTCTACTTCTTTCAAATTTTCACAAAAAAAGTCTTTCCCAAGTTCCATCAGTACTATGCTTTAATCCTATGAAAAAAAGGGGACAACCGATTACCTGACAGTAATTTTAGACAGGTCCAAATTGAAAGGAGTTGCAGACATCAATTTTAAGTTTCAAAATTTTAGATTTTCTCATCTTTCTGGGTAGAAAACACTGTGAAAATGGAGAAATTGCTTGCTACAAGAATTTTTTCCATTTTACACAATGTTTTTCCATTTGTTTTTCTTCGGAGATGTCAAAAAGCGTTTTTGTGTAGGAATGGGTTAAAACTCTCTTGCAAAAATAGCAGCTCTATAGATTTTCCAAGTATCATCCCATTACCATACAAATGTTTTCAAAGCCCCTAGAGTTAATTGATTGAACAGAGTTTAACATTGTTTTGAACAATCTCATTTTTAGTAGTGGCTGGTGCACTTAACCATTGTTTCCTGTCATTTCTTCTTTCTGGAAAGAATGTTAGCCAAGCTGGGGTTTGAACTTATGACCCAAGACTTGACAGCATAGCACATAACCCTAATCACTAAGATAACCAGGCTAGGTCAGTGGCAAATAGGCTTTAACCACACAACAGAATTTTTGATTGGGCCAAATTCTAAGAAGTTGCAGATTACATTTTAAGTTAGTGAATCTTTAAAACTGTGTGATAAGGGATAAAAAACATAGTGGATAATGAAGAGATTGTTTGATACAAGCAATTTCTTCATTGTATTCCTTGTATTCCTAAGCTTTTTCCTTGAGGGGCGTAAAAAAAGCTGGAATGTGTGGGTATGGGTTAACCCATTTCAACACAATGACGCTTTTGGACGCGCCTTAAGAAAAACAATTAGGAAAACATTGTGTAAAATGGAGAAATTGCTTGTAACAAGCAATTTCTCAACTTTAAACAATGTTTTCTATCAAGAAAGATGAAAACACCTATTTTAAAAACTATAAATTGTCGTCTGCAACTCCTTTCAATTCGGACTGGTCTAAACTTTTGGTAATGGGTTAAGTACAACCCACCTGTTGAGTGACCCTCTGTATGGCAACACTAGCACTGTCTAACACTTCTGGTATAAGAAGAGGCTCTATGAATTTCTGAAATAAAAAGCAACACAGTTTCATTAGATAAACGGTGTGTGAATATCATTGTGTAAGGTCAAAATGATGACATACTCTGTTGATAGTGGCACTTGATTCTTTCAGTACTACATTAAGACTTAGAACCAAGAAAATTAAAAGTTGATTTTAAAAAGGCACTACTATTCAACCCATTCCTACACAATCCCTTATTTGGATGCCCTCTCGAAAAAAGCTTTGGAAATCATTACGGAAAATGGAGAAAACACTTGTTACAAGCAATTTCCTCACTATTCACAATGTTTTCTAACCAAAAGACAAAGATTTTTCAATTACTCAAGTATGCTGCCTGTAACTTCTTTGAATCCGGCCTGTCTAAAATTTTGTCCTCTGATATAGGTTAAGAGATGAAGAGGATGATTTGTCTTTATTATTTGAATCCTGGTTTTACCATGCATTACCATACATACTGTACAATCACATACTTTAATTCACTGAAGAAAAATAGCTAAGGAAAACATTGTGGAAAAAGAAGATATTGCTTGTAAAAAGCATTTATTTCTTTTATTACTATATTTTCTAGCCTATATTGTGACTTATCAAATTGTACAACCTTTACATATTGTCTGCACATTCTTTCAATTTGGACCAATCTTAATATTTTTATCTGGAAATACTTAACCCATTCCAACACAGTAAAATTTTAAAATGGTCCAAATTGAAAGAAGCTGCAGACGACAATTTCAAGATGATGGAATTTTGAATTTTTTCGTCTTTTTGGATAGAAAACATTGTGGATAATGAAGAAATTGCTTGATACAAGCAATTTCTTCATTATCCTCAATATTTTCCAAAGTTTTTTTCTTGAGGGGCGTAAAAAGGAGGGATTGAGTTGGAAATGGTAAATTGCCCTATTACAAAAATACAATATCTTTACTCACCATGACTTCCCAGTAAAATTTTCCAAGAGCCACAAACTGTAGATGACCCACACGAAGAGTCATCGTGTAATCCAGATGTTGGCCAGCCTGCCTGTTGTCTAGAACTGTGTTTTGGCCTTTCTCATAGTTGGTAAACTGTAAAACGGTATAAACTCGAGAAACACAGCGCTTAACCCTTTCCCACACAATCACTACTTTTTATGCCACTCTAGAAAAAACCTTTGGAAAACATTGTGGATAGTGAAGAAATAGCTTGTTAAAAGCAATTTCTTCATTGTCCTCAAAGTTTTCTACCCTAAAAGGCTAAAGTAAAAGTCCATCAACTACGAAATGTTGTCTGCATTTTTCAATCTAAAAATGTGTTGTTTGGGAATGGATTAACCTATGTCACACTGAACTTAAAATATATCTGTATTTGCAGGAGGTATAGACAAGGACCAGCCTGCAGGAGGTATAGACAAGGACCAGCCTGCACATTTGAGCACTGATCTGAGTCTACATTGTCTGTTTGTCCCTTTCAAGCCAGAGCTGTTCATAAAATTAATTCTCAGAGAAAAATAGCGAACGATAACCAAAGCTTCTATTGCTTTCAACCCTTTGATTTATACATAGTACCTCACTATTATATTTGAATATATATTTTACCTTACTATCATATTTGGATTCATAAATAACATAATTTTTTCTTCTGAAAACAACAACAACAAAATGTTTTAGTGAATGATTCAATACCACTTCCCCTTAAATATTTTGTTTTTCTCAAGGAAAACTCACTAAAACACATATTTTATAATACTTCTGGCATTTTAACCTCTGGCGTTTTAAACTATGGCAGTTTTACCATTATAGGTGTGGTATTTTTACCTATATCATTTTTACCTTTTACCTATGGCATTTTTACCTCTTACATTTTTACCCATGGCAATTTTAACTCTTGCCTTTTTACTGCACACCAGTCACTCCCTGTAGATTTCTTTTCCACATTTTGTTATATATGTATATAGTAATACTATTGTACTATTGTACATTCAGACAACATAAAGATACCAAAAAGTTTTGACCCAGGTCCATAAGTACCATTTCTGCAATCTGACCAGCCTTGATACTATGTGCATTTCAATATGACCGCTTTTCATTTCAGGGATCACAAATTTTCCAATTGTGACTTAATCAAAATGAAAATTTATACTTACAGAAAATCTGAACAAACTATCTTCTTTGTCTTCAAGCATAAGAATCTGTGTAAGAAAAGGTGAAGAAAATTCCCATATAGGATTCATCTCTCTAATGATTTTAGACTCGTCAAAATTCAAAGAAGTGATTTCATGCTCCTGAGATTTGTTTTTCTTTCAGGCTAAATGAAGACTTGCTGTTTTCATTTTCTACAATTTCCTAAAAGCAGAATTGCGTGGGAATGGTTAAAATATTGTGTTTTCTTAGGGGTCATTAAAAGCATTTGCATGGGAATGTTTAAATATTTTTATCATTAATGTTGAATGTTTGGGAGAAAAACTTTTTAATAGATGCATAGAATATTTTTTGTTTTCATGGATCTACAAAAAGAAACCTAATCACACAGTATGAACAAGCCAAGCAGATTCATACATAAGTGTGATTAGTTTTTTATTTCATACCTCCATGAAAACAAAAATTATTCTTTTCATTTATTATAATTTAATGACATAAAGCAAAAAAAGCAAATATTTTATAAATTTTCAAACATTTTTTATGGAACTATTTCTGTGTGGAAGCATACATATTAGCTGCTTGCTCAAAATTTTGTTCATGGATGTATGATTTTCTTTTTTTTTTGGGGGGGGGGGCCCAATCAGAACACTCATTTTTGATAGACGAAACTGATTATTAAATTATTCATTAATCAATGACATTTTTGACACACTGAAAAAAATATCAATAGATAATGTTTATGGGAAGAAAAGAAATAACTTGTAGGACGAAAATTATCTTTTTCCAACAATATATTCAATCTATGGTATGTTTAATTCATAATATTTATGTATTTGTATCATATTTAAACACTGTCTGAAATACTGACAGAAATTTCTTTTAACTTGGACCATCGTAAAATGTGCCCTTTAGAAATTGTTTTGGTGTCATTAGGGACTAAAGTTTATTCAGTCTACAATAATAAAACCTAGCTGGGCATAACCATCCTGAATTCTAGCAATTATTGGAAAACCATGAATTTAGTCTTACCATTAATGAAAAAAATAATATTTTACTTCAAATAAAAACTCATTAAACAATTAGACAACCAGTTTGACTATACTGTAATTTCCAAATTATCTAAAATTAATGACAATAATACTTGCATTAGGGTAAAGAGCACCATGTGAACAGTCCCGTATATCAATGTCTTTTAAACTACCAATCATAGCTTTCCTTGTACTCCTCTGAATCATGTGACCTTTTAAATCTATAAATAGACAATATTTCCGACAAAAGTCTTTGAAATCAGAAACACACAAAGTAATAAGAAAATGAAAACAACCTTTGGATACAATTCAAAAGAATAAAGTAAGATATTACCATATAGTTCATACAAAATGGTCTAGACAAGAATTCGACCTTCAAAAAAGACCTTGACCTTTGACCAACCTAAACAAATATTTCAAATGGCAAATGAATGAAAGTGATGATAAAATTAATATTTGAAAATTTAACTCTAAATGCAGGAATATTGGTCAAGGCAATTCTTTGACCTTGTGCTGTGAACTTGACTTTGGGTCTACCTATGAAAATGTTTCCTATAGGCTAGACAAAAACTGTTTTCAGTTTTTTTTATAGCTTTCCTATTTAGTATAGTTGCTAAAAAACATGCTTTGTTCACCTATTCATTTAACCCTTTCCTGTTTTGCTAAATTTTAGACCAGTCCAAATTCAAAGGTTTTGCAGACGAAAAATTGAAGTGGATGTAATTTGAAAAATAACCATTCAGTAGGGTAGAAAAGATTGTGGAAAAGGAAGAAATTGCTTGCTACAAGCAATTTCTTCTTTTTCCACAAGCTTTTCTCAATCATAAAATCACAGGGACGTAAAAACCAGGGATTAAACAAGAATAAGTTAAAGTAGAAATGCTATGTAAGCATACAAAATGTCTCACCTCTGATATGTATTTCTGCTAGTTTACTGTTGTTATCAGCCAGCACCACAGAAAGGTCATGAAGATCAAATATCACATTGAGCTTGACGATCTTACTTCCTGGATTCTCAAGGTCATCTGAAGAATAAGAAGCAATATGTAAACAAAGTCTCTAGACAGCTCTAAAAAATGATATGACAAAAACAAGTTAATTCAAATCATCCCTATATAACAGCTAGGGCAAAGATTGACTAGTGAATTTGATAATAATACTATTTTTTATAAGAAAGTTTATTAAATTATTAATCCTGCTTCATCCTTTCAAACACATTTTTTTTTTATATTACAATGAAGAAAAATGTTATAGGAAATGAAAATGCCCCTAACAAGCAGTTTAATTTTGCACAATGTTTTCTAACCATCAAAGGTTTATTAGATTTCATCAATTATAAACTCTCATCTGCAGCTTCTTTCAGTTTGGAAGTCTAAAATTCTGTCATCTGCTAATGCTTGCCCATCATGAAATTTTGCAAAATAATGCTGTTTAATATATAAGATGAACTTCCTGATGGGGCTCAAAAGCCATTGATCCATCAATTGCTTGATTTGGTCCATTTTTCAAACATTTGTCAAAGGAACTCCAAAAGGATTATGTCTTACTCAAATGGTCATGCTTTTTTTTAAACCTTTTTCTTTTTTGCAAAATTTCAGACCTGTCTAAATTTAAGGTTTTGCAGGTGGAATTTAAAGTGAATTTAATTTGAAAAATAACCTATAAGAAGAGTAGAAAAAATTGTGGAAAAAGAAGAAATTGCTTGTTACAAGCAATTTCTTCTTAATCCACAATATTTTCTTAAATATAAAATCAGAGGGACGTAAAAACAAGAGAGATTGTACAGGAAAGGGTTAAATACAACTTATTTATCAAGTCTAAGATTTTTGTCACCTAGTTGACGAAGTTCTTACCTTGGGATGTTCTTGCATCAGGATTATCTTCAGCTTGTTTATTACCATCCGTTATCATAGACGAGACAACTGTACTAACACTCGTCACCATGTCTGTACTCTGTACGCTAATGTAAACATAAACAAGAGAGTTATTATCCCTGGTATGCTCTCCGAGTGGTTTGTGAGGCATTTCTTTTTTAACCCATTACCAGATTGCAAAATTTTACACTCGTCCAAATGAAAAGGAGTTCCAGACAACAATTTAAAGGTTTTGAAATTTTAGATATTTTCGACTTTCCTGGTAGAAAACTTTATTGAAAATGAATAAATTGCTTGTTGCATGAAAGTTCTTCATTTCACAAAATCTTTTCCCAATTGTTTTTCTTGAGGAGCATCAAAAAGCATCATTGTGTGGGACTGGGTTAAAAGGCATGGTTGTAAAATATTGGTAAAGAATGACAGATTGACACATTGCAAAATGCCTAACGGGTAGGTACCACACATAGAATGCTTATTATAACTAAATTTAACACTAATCCATTATCATATGACAAAACTGTGGTCCAAATTGGAAGAAGTTGCAGATGGCATTTCCAAAACGGCTAAACCCTTTCCCGTTCAATACCTGGCTTTTATGTCGTTGTGATTTTATACATTAGAAAACATTGTGGGAAAAGAAGAAATTGCTTGTAACAAGCAATTTCTTCTTTTATCACAATATTTTCTAGCATGAAGTTTGGTTCATTTCAAATTACACTCCCTTCTAGTTGTCATCTGCAACTTGTTTCAAATTAGCATAAAATTTTGAAAAACAGGAAAGGGTTAAAACTGAAAAATTTTGGGAAAAAGACTTTTCAAACAGAATTTCATCTTAGTTATCTTAATTGACCTGTTACTAGATGTCCAAATTCTAGACTTCTCAAAGAAGTTGCAGATGACATTTTTTGGTTCTTTTTGTCTTTTGGTGTGGAAAATGTAACAAGTAATATCTTCATTTTCCACAATGTTTTCCTGAGTTAAACATCATTATGTAAAATTGGGTTAAAGGGACACAAAAAGAGGTAGGAAATATTGTGGAAAAGGAAGAAATTGCTTGTTACAAGCAATTTCTTCTTTCTCTACACTTCTTAATCATAAAATCACAGGGACAAAAAAAAAACATGAATTGAACAGGAAAGGGTTAAAGGGCTCAAATGAGGCGGAAAAAAGGTGAAAATAACAATACTGGGTATATACTACTGTGTTCCCTTACCTGGTAAGAAAGCCATCTATATATGCTTTGAGATACATGACAGCTCCCTGGTCTAGCAGTATATTTAATGTCTGGAACTGAACCTTAAAACCTTGTTGTACACTATTATACAGGTCTTCAAAATCTGGACTTTTCTTTTCTACCTGAAATAGATTGAAAATGTTCATTTGAGCATCTAGCTATTCTCTATTGGACATACTTTACCTTCTCAAAGAATACTAATTTTCTGCATAACTTTCTTGTAAATGGGCATAGATTATGTAAACCCATTCCAACACAATGACACTTTTTGACGCCCCTCACAAAAAACAAGCAATTTTTTTCATTTTCCATAATGTTCTCTACCCAGAAACTTGAAAAAAGTTTAGCACTTCATAAACTTTAAATTATCGTCTGCAACTTCTCTTAATTTGGACCAGTCTTACATTTCCTTTAGTGGTAATGGGCTAATCTCCAATAAAAGACTTAAGAATTCTCAGAGGATTATCAATGATTTCACTGATAGGCCATCGTGATTGTGAAATTGATAAGCTCACTGTTTTGTTTTTACAGCCATATTTTTTGTGCCATTTAATCCTAACTGCGCAAATTCTTAAGTTTTTATAATGTTAGCAAAAATGTCATAGATATTTTGTAAATTTCACAAACTAAAATTTGTTGTCTGCAATTTCATATTGGAATGGTTGAACATAAAATGATATAACCAACCTTTCTATATAAAACGGAGACCAAATCTGTTCCTTCCTTAGTACTCAATAATTCCAAATACTCCCCAGAGGTTCCAATGTGGATTTTATCCACTAGCTGTATGGCACCTAAACAAGCATGGGCCACAAGCCCATGCTCCGTAACAGCAGCATCGAGTCGTAGTCTTTCAGCACGAAACATGAGATAGGGTTTCTCCATTTTATCCAATGTTTTGAACAGTTGGACAACAACTTCTCGTACAACTATCCGTAATACGATGTTTGTTGTGTTGTAACTAGATGATATGTCATCTACTGGTAATACTTCTTCATACCTAATAATGAAAATTTCTTTAATGCTTTACCCATGGTAAAATTTAGACTGGTCTAAATTCAAAGAAGCTGCAGAAATGATGAAATTAAATTAAGACTGCAAATTTTAGACTGGTCCAAATTGAAAGGAGTTGCAGATGACAATTTAAAGTTTATAAAATTTTATATTGTTTTAACTTTCTGGATAGAAAACTTTGTGTAAAATGAAGAAATTGCTTCTTACAAGCCATTTCTTCATTTAACACAATGTTTTCCAAGTCTATTTTCTTGAGAGGCATCAAAAATGTCACTGTGTGGGAATGGGTTAATTACTTAGTGTATGAATTGAGTTTTGTTCTCTGGTATAATTTCATTATCATAGAGACTATGCAATACCTCAACCTGTTCCAACTCAGTCCCAAGTTTTATGATTTTTTTTAATTTTTTCAACTTTCTGGGTAGAAAATATAGTCGAAGAAAATGAAGAAATCACTTGTCAAATTCTTCATTTTTAACAATATTTTCACAATTGTTTTTTGAGGGGCATCAAAAAGCTTCATTGTGTTGGAATGGGTTGAAATAAATCATTCTATCTTT
This sequence comes from Fragum fragum, assembly GCA_946902895.1. Classification (NCBI taxonomy): domain Eukaryota; kingdom Metazoa; phylum Mollusca; class Bivalvia; order Cardiida; family Cardiidae; genus Fragum; species Fragum fragum. Next base: position 16,093,418 of record OX336368.1, read on the forward strand.
GTGTATGATCAATAAAGTTTTCATTGAAGTACTCCTAATGCTTGTTATTTTAAGAAATTTTTGAATACTATGTAGATCTAAATTTGACAAAAAAATCAAAATTTTGTTAAGAAAGGATAAATATTCAGCAGGACAAGGTTTAAGAGCATTTTAATGGTATTATTTCATGGGGTTACTGACAACCTCACCTTGACCACATTTCAGCCTCATCTGGATTGTCAACCTCATCAGAGACAGCTGAAACATACACGAATTACAGATTACTCGTTGAAATAAAAACAAATATTCAAGAGATAAAGAGAATATCTTGTTGTTTTCATGGAGGTATGAAACAAGAAAAATAATCTCACAAGCGGATTCATACACAATAGTGATTTTTTCATACCTCCATGAAAATATTTGAGGATTCATAAAAAAATGTGATTTGTTTTTTCATTTCATACCTCCATGAAAACAAAAATATTCTCTACACTTTTTTTAAGAATTTAAAGAATTCAATTGAAGAAAATAAATATTTTACAAATTCTGATACTATTTTGTGTGCAATCATACAATATAGTTGCATGCTCAAGATTTAGTTCATGGGAGTATAAATATTTTTTCGGCCAATTTGAAGTGAGTAAATTCTCACCAGACTACATAAAAAGTTTCATAACCTCTGGTCTTGGTGATGCCATTTGCCAAATATGCAAGCACTAGGCCATATGGGCAGAAGATTTTTAAAGATTAGTTTGATTTACAATTCTTTTAAGCTTTACCAAAACTCTGCCAAAAGAAAGACCCTGCCAAGTTTCATAACAGTTTAAGACAGTAAGATTTTTAAAGAAATTTTTGAGGACAGAAGCTATCAGCAATGGCACCTTCAACAGAGGGCAATCACAAAAACTCACCTTCAACCTTTTTGCACATATGAGCTAGAAAATCTACAGGAGGGAAAGCATAAACAGAGTTCTGAGAAAACCTACCAACTGGGGATACCATGGTCACTCTCTTGCTGTTTTTGGCAAGGACTCTGCGTCCCAATACACTTTTCTTGATCTCGCGCAGTCCATTCAAATTGGGATCTAATTGCACCCTGTCTTTTTCCTGTTAATTAAATAATATCTTGTCTTCATCTAATTCAGCATAATTTGCATTTGTTTCGTATTTCTCCCAATAACAAATCCCTTCATAATAAGAACTCCCCTATTATATTAACCCATTCCCACTCAGTGATGGTTTTAGACGCCCCCAAGAAAAAAAGCTTTGGTAAACATTGTGGAAAATGAAGAAATTGCTTGTTATAAGCAATTTGTTCATATCCACAATGTTTTCTACCCTAAAGGAAAAAAATCCAAAATTTCATTAGCTTTGAATTGTTGTCTGCAACTCCTTTCAATTTGGACCAGTCTAAGATTTTGCTATCTGGTAAAGGGTTAATCCTTTCCTATTCAATCCCTGGTCTATAATTGGGAAAACATTGTGGAAAAAGAAGAAATTGCTTGTAACAAGCAATTTCTTCTTTTTTCCACAATATTTTCGAGCCAACTGAATGCTTTTTTTTTAAATTAAATACTTTAACTTCTTGTTTGCAAATCCCTTTATTTTTGGAAGGTCTAAATTTTGAAAAACAGGAAAGGGTTAAAGAAGAAAAGCAAAAGGTCAGGATGAACTCTTACTGCAACAGTCCATTGTCATAGAGGTGTGGAAGTTTTAAATCTGTATGAACTTGCTTTGCAGCTTCACACAGTATGATTAGAATCCCAGTTTCATATCTCCATGAAAGCAAAATTCATATTCTTCATTCCTTAACATTTAATATCACACAGTCATATGTCAAGCAAACAAGACAGTTGTTTTTATGGAACTACTTGGTCCAACAAAATAGTACTGATCTCCAGCTTTTTTTTTTTTGTGCGGAGGTAGTCACATTTTTTTATGGCAATCAGAATGCATGAATATTGATAGCTTAACTTATCACGTATATCAAAATAAACAAAGCAGTATATGTATTAACCCTTGTCATGCTGAACCCAGGATATTCTGGTTTGGGCAGAAGGTATAGACAAAGATCAGCCTGCACGTAAGTGCAGTCTGATCTTGGTCTACAACTCCTGCTTGTACTTTTCCTGTCAGAGAAGTTGTGAAATTGATCTTTAAAAGAAATATTGATTATTGAACAAGTACTTTCAGTGCTCTCAATCCTTTGATTCTTATACAATTCTGTAAGAGATTTTACACAGCTTGACAAGGGTTAAGATTGCAATAATAAAACAAACAAGTCTCCTTTCCATGATAACGTATTTCCTGAGAATTGATGGATCTCGACTGTAAATCAAAGAGTAAATCGACCAATCAAATAATTTGTTTAGATAAGAAGTGAACTTTGAGCATCGACATTTGATGACATTCACATGAAGCATTTGTTTTTGGTTTGGTGACAAAAACATTGTATCTATATTTTTTTTCAGTAACACTGTTTAACCAATTCCCACACTGTAACGCTTTTTGACGCCCTATAGAAATACATTTTGAAAAACATTGAGGAAAATGCAGAAATTGCATGCAACAATCAATTTCTTCATTTTCTACAATGTCTTCTACCTGCAAAGTTGAAAAAAACTTAAATTTCATTAACCCTAAATTGTCATCTGCAACACCTTCCAATTTGGACCAGTGTAAAATTTTGTCATCTGGTAATGGGTTAATATGAAAGTGGCACATCCTGAGGGAGCTTAGTGGGGTAGTTAGCAATCCTCTGAATGATGTAGAATACAATAACTTCATTGAGATAAGATTATAAAATTGAAATAGATCGATGTCCCAAAACAGCCAAGCTAAAAGAAAACAGGAATTCACTATTCTAGTACCATATAAAGCATTGAAGCAACAGAATACCTTTTTCTAAGAGAAAAAAATCTTTTCAGTTTTCATGATCCAGTTAAATTGTTTAATTATCATGCAGTATTAAATAAATAAGATATGCAAAAGAAAGTAGCTTAGAGATAATGTACAGACAAAGGTTGAGATTAAAAAGAATAATATGAAATAAGACTCCTCTTTAAACTGTTAGGGAAATCAAAAAATCTTTAGTCTACTTAATTTATTGACTGGTCTAATTTGGAAGAAGTTGAACAGGACAATTTAATTGATGAAATTCAATAAATCTTTGTCTTTTTGGGGGAATATAGAAATTGCTTGTTTCAAGACATTTCTTCATTGTCCACAATGTTTTCCAAAGCTTTTTTAGGGTCATCATAAGGAGGGGTTGTTTGGGGTTATTAAAAATACCTTTGTTTGTCTGTAATCTATTTCAATTAGTTTTAACCCTTTCCTGTACAAACCCGGGATTTTATGTTGCTGTGATTTTATACTTGAGAAAACATTGTGGAAAAAGAAGAAATTGCTTGTTTTCTAATAAATAGACTCATTTCATTTCAAATTGCATCCAATTTTAATTGTCATCTGCAACCTCTTTCAATTTAAATCAATCTAAAATTTTGACAAACAGGAAAGGGTTAAGTCTCGAAAAGGGTTAATTATCCACTAGGTTATTTGTTAACCCATTCCAACTCAATCCCTCCTTTTTACGCCCCTCGAGAAGAAAGCTTTGGAAAACATTGCGGAAAATGAAGAAATTGCTTGTATCAAGCAATTTCTTCATTATCCACAATGTTTTCTATCCAAAAAGATGAAAAAATTCAAAATTCCATCGAATTGGAATTGTCGTCTGCAGCTTCTTTCAATTTGGACCAGTCTAAAATTTTGCTGTGTTGGAATGGGTTAATCCCATTACCAAGCAATTCCGCTTTTCTACGCTCCAAAAGCTTTTTCTTATTTTCTCATGAATATTTTCTATCCGACTTGATCCTTTTTCTTTCAACTTATATATGCTATGACATATTGTCTGCAAATGCTTTCAATTGACCAATTGCTGGCCCCGCCCACTGACTCCCTAAGCTCCGCCAATTAATTCAGACAGGAAGTTCCGCTCCAATTTTCTACGGCATTATTTTGCAAAATTTATGGTCAGTAGCATGTAACAAAAAAGTAAAATGGTTGGTTTGTGAGCTAAACATTGTTACTACAGCTTGAATAAGCTGTAGTTACGATGTTTGAGTCACCAAACCAACATTAAAGGTAAACAAAATGGCGGCCTATGTCAGAGTTGATAACCTCAGGTCAGGGCTGAATAAATTATTTGATTGGTCGGTTGATTCCTTGATTGACGGCCTCGTTTGGTCAATTAGGACCAGTCTTAAACTTTGTCCTCTGATATGGAGTGAACCATTATCGTCTCCAAAAATATGATTATCAAGGTTAACTAAAATATAGCAGAGGTTAGGTAATACAAGGGTAATAAAATTACAGTTTTTCTTACAAGGGATGGCTGTTGCTTGTATTTCTCTTCCTGTTAAACCATGCAAAATATCATTTAATTTCACCTTTCAGACAAAGAAAATGAAGTTAAACTGAAAATCAAGTCAAAACACATTTCTTCAAGAACATGTCTTTTAAAACGTTGAAAATTGACATAAAACAATTAACTTATTTATCCATTTAGACGAGTAAAAAAATTCAAATGGTTTTAACAATATACCCAAAACCAAAATATTACTTTTAGTATAAATGCAAAAGCAAATGGCCCAAATAGCAAATATCTAAACCAATTTCTACACAATGCACTTTCTGATGCCATTGAAGAAATATGACCATGGAAAACTTTGTGGGAAAATATTATGTAAATTGAAGAAATTCCTTGTAACAACCTATTTCTTCATTTTACACAATTTTTTCTATGCAGAATGTTGAAAAAGTCTAAAATTTCATAAACATTCAATTGGTGTCTGCAACTACTTTCAAATTAACATTAGAATGATTTTTGCAGAAGATAATCCTTATCAGATGTTATAGGTAATTTCTAGCTTTTGCAAAATGCTTTCCCAAAACTTCTCTCCCACTGTAGTAGGTATTGTGTCTGATCAAGTTAAATTTTTCTTGGAAAATATTTTTGAAAGGTACCATGCATTAAAATGACAAGTGAAATGTTCCGAGAAAAAGAAATAGTGCAAAAAATGTGGATGCAATTCATTGAGCAACCTCATCTCCAGATCTCAACTCTACATATTGTTCAAATACTAATCAACCAACAAGAAAATTTCTAAATGTGTTTTCTTTGTTTGTTTGAATGGGGTTTAACACAACTTTAAACAGTATTTCAGTCATATTGTAGTAGCTGGAGCACTTGACCATGGATTCTTGTTATTTCTCACACCAGCTTCTTTTCCGAGCCTCCAACTACTTGTCCCACTTAAGTGTACAAATATCAACCCATTGGTGGATGATGAAGGTTGGAAACAATATTTGCTAGGGTCCGGTATCTAACCCTGGACCTCATGATTGTGAGTCTGATGAGCTACCAACTGTGGTGTAAGGGGACATCAAACAAATAAATCAAGAACTGTGAGACAATATAAAGTAGAACAGAGAGAACATTACCAGAATGAGTGAGGCAGTCATCCCAGCATCAACCATGTCCTCCCCCATCATTCCTAGCATGCTTGTGCTGGTGGGAAGTGGAAAGTTGTGGAAGAACTTGTACAGTACTGCGAGCCTCTTGTCTGATATGTTGATCTCAAATGTTGGTAGATTGGTGATCACTTTTTGTCTGTAAATATGGGAGTATATGAAACTTGTTGGTCACAAATAACAAGGTAAAAAGAGCATTGCCTACAGGTCCCTGATGCACAGCTGATAGACAATAAATAGTGGATAAAAATCAAAGTTGAAAAAAGTGCATAATTCTTGAAAATTTCATTTGGAATTGCTTCTCTCAATAGTATAGGTTACTCTTTTGAAAGCGTCAAAGATTAGAAATCAGAACTATTACAAAATGTCAAAGTTTTTGTATGACAATTACAAAGCCAATCAAAGTTATGGCAATACTTTAGATTTCCTCTGAAAACAGGTAATAAACACCAAATCATTGGTAGTCAACAAAAATTAAATCTCAAGCCTGTTGATTATCTGACCTTGAACCAAAACCTTGACCTTGGAGTATCTGAAAGATTGTTTCAAATGGCATGTGTACTCATAGAAAAGAAATGTTCCAACTTATTTTGAAATCAATTCATAAATGCTCTGGACAAGCTAAATTTGAACTTTTGCCTTGAGCTCTTACCTTGCTAAAATGGCAAATCTATTCAATAGAGAACAATTGTTCCAAGTTATTTTGAATTCATCCACATTTCATCTTGGGTAACCAAACCTCCTAACTTGAGCTTAATCAAGCTATATTTTTTGAAGTTTTGGTCACCAAACAACAAATTGTAGAAATAATAGTCACAACAAATTTGGATGGACAGACATATGTACCAACACACTAATGCACATACACTAAAGTGTCATTGTGACAACTATGTGTCATGGCTAACTTTGATAGAAGATCAAAGTATCTACAAATTTTCAAAACAATCACAGCTAAACGAAATGCAGGATTAACCCATTCCCACATAATCCTGCTTTTTGAGGAAAACAAGGTTGTAGATGAAGAAATTGCTTGTTACAAGCAATTTTTTTTCATTTTCAACCTTGTTTTCTATTCAAAAGGACAGAGATACTCAAAATTCTCTCAACATGAAATTGTTGTCTGCAACTTCTTGGAATATGGGCCAGTCTAAAATTTTGCAAAAAGGTAATGAGTTAAAAGATAAAATGTACTTTGTACAGACTTATGCATGGATGCCAATACTGATTCAAGTATGATAAATAGCACCAAAAATTGACAAACAGCTATAAACTATGTGAGAAAATTTTTTTTTTTAAAAAAAAAACCAATGTTCAGAAATGTGAAATTCAGAAGTTTCACCTTGTTTGATGATCTTGCAAGGTGCAAATCGATGAGAAGGACCATTATGATGAAAATAAACATCATAACTTAAGTAGTTGTGGAGTAATAGAAAATTTTTAAGTTCTCAGTTATGTTTTGGACAGAGAGATGGTTTGACGGACGGTATGTAAAACAATATGCTCTTTGTCTTATTTGATGCAATTAGGCAAAATTGACCAATCACAGGTGTCAATCAAATAATCAGTTGACCAATTAAATCATTCATTTGAACTGGAAATTGATATTGAACACCGACATTTGGCATCATTTATGTGAAGCATTTTAGTTTGGCAACTTAAAAGTCATAACTTTAGCTTATTTTTTGGTTGTAGTTATGATGTTTTGGTTTCCAACCAACCATTCTACTATTTTCTTACATGCCACTGGCCATAGATTTTGCAAAATTACACCGTACAAAATTGAAATGGACCTTCTTGTCAGAGTCAATGGGCAGGGCCAACAGAGTAAGTGGGCGTGGTCAGTAATTTGTCAATTATGCAATTTGACTTACTGTGGAAGTTGTTTATAGTCAGGTTTGACAGTGTTGTAGAAATCTAGAATCAGTTCCATGGCTGGAAGGATGTGATAGTCTGACGTTGGAAGAACTTGAGCAGTGTGCCAGTCATCACCTGTAGAAACAATAAATTTTAACCCTTTCCCATTTTGCAACATTTTAGACCTGCCCAAATTCAAAGGATTCGCAAGTGACAATATAATTTGATTTTATTTGAAAGTAATCATTCAGTAATGTAGAAAATAGTGTAGAAAATGAAGAAATTGCTTGTCACAAGCGATTTCTTCTTTTTCCACAATGTTGTCTGAAGTATAACAAAAGCCATGTTGACATGGCCATCCCCCCGTATTAGCTTGATAGTAAACTGAAGCTAAACTGAAACTCTAAAATCATTCAAACAAGAGTTGTGGTTCTTGTACACTGCACTTCTCCTCAATGAGATTTATCCATCTATGAAGTTTCAAGTTGATAGCTATTATACTTTCAGAGATATATGCCCCAGACAAAATCTAAGTCTTTAAAATAACAAAGGGCAATAATTCCAAAACTATGAAAGCAAGAGTTGAGGTTATTGTGCACTGCACTTCTCCTCAATAAGAGCTATCCACCTATGAAGTTAAAAGTTGATAGCATTTATACTTTAGGAGATATGCTCTTGACAATCTTAGTGACAGAATGACGGACACAGAATATTACTACATCTCCTTTGCCAAAATGGGAGGGGGGATAAAAACAAAGGGTCGTAAAAACAAGTGTTTGAGCGGGAGAGGGTTAAACTGTTTGTCTGTCAGAATTGCAAAATGAGGAGATCTATTCATGTTAATAACTATATAATCAAACTGAGCCTTTTATCTATTACCAGAAAATAAGTTTTAGATTGGTCCCCATTGATTGAAGTTGTTGACAACATTTAAAAGGGCTTAAGAACAGAAAGGGTTTGATTGATTTAATTGGGTTTGACGCCACTTTTAACAGTATTTCAGTCATATCGCAGTGGCCGGAGCACTTAACAATGGATTCCTGGTACGGTGTATTTCTCACACCAGTACTACCACTACATCTTTTCCTAGCCTCCAGCTGCTATCCCACTTAGGTTTACGATTATCCACCAATTGGTGAGAGACAAATGTCGGAAAGAATATGTGCCGCTGCCGGGGATCGAACCCATGACATCCAATTATTGAAGATTAGGGGTCGGAAAGTTAGGGAAAATTCAGCACGGAAAATATTGTGAGAAAAAGAAAACATGTTTGTAACAATGCAACATTTTTATTACCTGGAGAAAAATGACCATGGAAAACATTGTGTGAAAAATGCTGATAATGAATTAATGAATAAAATGTTGTCTGCTATTTCAACAACTGTTGACTAGTTAAAGTCAAGCCAATTGGAACATACAAATTTTCCAGTAAATACACAAGGAGTATACCTCTTAGCAGTTATCCTTTGGGGTAGAAAACATCAATTTCTTCATTTTCCATAATTTTTTCTAAACCATTTTTTCGATGCTTGCGTAAAAAAAGCAGCATTGTGTACAAATGGGTTGATCAAACATGAGGCTCACCCATGCACAGCTATCATTGTTGAGAAATTGGGACACACTGCAGGATTTTAATTCAATACAATAATCCAATTTTGTAAAACTCAACTAAACATAAAGCATTTCTAGCATTACTATTCAAATTCTGTACTAAATAAAGTTTTAAACAGTTACTGCATTAATATAAATTGTAGGAAGAACTCATTTTCCTGCTTCTGCCATATCATTTACAAACAATCCATCAGCAAATCGGTATACTGTTTTGGCATAAGTCATTGAATACCCACTAGCCAATCAATACAATGGATTGGTAATTACCAGTCAGTTTTATTAATGGAGGTACTATAAAAGGCTCAATCCTACATATGTTTAAGCATTAGTCAGCCCGATTAGCTCAGTTGGTAGAGCACTTGACTTCAAATCTCAAGATCACGGGTTCGTGCCCTGGGCTGACCATAACAACTAACTCAACTAATTGTCTTTCAGATGAGACGTTAAACCGAGGCCCCGTGTGACGATGCTATCCATCGAGCACGTTAAAGAACCAGGCGGAGCTCTCAGCAGTTTCGTCCTGTATCCTTGCACTATCCCCCGTAACAACTAACCGTCTTCTGGGGGCGTCGCTCATATGGGCACGTGCTGCGGTAGCGACGATAAATAAACGGAAATACACATGTTTAAGCATTAGTCCTACCTGAGACTGCAAGCAGTTCAATAACATCTGTAATTTTAATTGAAGTCGTAACTTTGATGCAGAACTACACATAAAAGCAATATTCTATCATATTCTTGCGTAAAATTGAGCTGAAAATGCAAATAAGAGGACTTTAAATGCCCTCTCACCTCACTCACCTGAGTCTGCGAGCAGGACTTTTACATCTGTGATTTTAATGGAAAACTGGTCATATAGGCGAGCTGATATCTCAGATTCTGACATGTTGGCATGCTGAAATATACCAAAATAAATGGCCTTGAAAAATGGCCTGACCTTGGTAGGTGATCTTGATTGATCAAAAGAAAGGATATACATGAATACATGATAGCCCTATCACATACCATTTAAAAGTTACGGCCAATGTTCAAGTTTATTGCAGACAAATAGACCGAACAAAAACTAAATACTCCAATCTATCAATGTGGGGAAATAAAAAACTGTCTAGCCTTTTAAAAGCCACATTATAGCTTTCATAACCGACCTTGACAGATTAACTTGATACTGCCCTTAGATGGAGCATATTCATCCAAATAAGAGCATTTTAATAGGCCCCTACTGAGTTACTCTGCTTGATCAGCTAATCCCTTGAACTCTGGGTAGTAAGAATGCCTTGAGCATTTGATATTTTTTATCTTACCAAAATTATTGAAGCCTTTCTACCTTAATAGTGAAACTGTTGAAGTTTCACACAACATTTAAATGTGCCCCAAAACCGGAAATTAAGTGGCAAATAGGAAAAGAATTACTTTCTATGTGACAGTCTCCCTTATCAAAGACCGTAATGGAATTAACCCATTTCCACACAATGACGCTTTTTTACGCCCCTCAAGAAAAAACAGAAGGGGTAAAACATTGTGTAAAATAAAAAAAATGCTTGAGTCAATCAATTTCTTCATTTTACTCATTTTTTCAAGAAAGTTAAAAATCTAAAATTTCATAAACTCTAAATTGTCATCTACAACTTCCAATATTGACTAGTCTAAAATTTTTCTGTCTTGTAATGGGTTAAAGAAGTCAGAGACAATAAAGAGAAAGAATCAAAGGACTGCAAGTCCTGAGAGCGTTTTGCTGGCTTATCGGTAACCTCGCTCATTAATGCCATAATGTATCATCAAGATGAGTAAATACATCTTACACCTATTTGGGATGAGCAACTGGAGCTTGATAAAGATGTAGCGGTAATAATGGTGTGAGAACTACCAGGAATCCATGGTTAGGAGCTCCAGCCGCCCTGATATAACTGGAATACTATTAAAAGTTGCATAAAAATCCCATTCAATCAATCATGGCCCTGATACTGTTTACCAAAATTGCTTTTTGATTTAATCGCAATGTTTTCTCTAATATTATTTCATCGTTGCGTGAAAATTTGTGGCTGTGTGGTAAAAGGTTAAATGATAACAGGTAAAGCAATCAAAGTTGACATTCCATTCTTTTTGCGTTGAGCATAATATTATTACAATTGAAGTACAGTACTACAAGACCATTCAAAAGGTATAGTCGAATTCTAGAGGTAAAAGGGTGTTTTATTCGGTTGGGTTAAATAGGCGCTTGAATCATGACTATAACAGGGTTGTAACTTATAACATATAGTGCGTATACGAGATGTAAATCAGTTCTGCCAGGACAGGATTAGGAGTTTGTTTACATGTATTCACCTACTCCACTAACCAAGAACCTAGATTCTATCTTGAAATGTGAGGAAATTATTTCTCTCATTTAGACAGTTCATTAGATTGATTGATTGAATGGGGTTTAACCCCGCTTCTAACAGTATTTCAGTCATACCGCAGCAGAGAGTTCATTAGACAATTTACTATGCATATACAGTCAAAACTGTGTTAGCGGTCACCTGAGAATAGCGGCCAATCTGCGTATAACGGCCCGCCAGTGCAATTTGCTCTTTAAAATTACTGTGAATAGCGGTAATCTGTCGTATGTGGCCATTGGTCACATTTAATTGTCCAATTTGCACTTCATGTATATCCCTTTAAACGGTCACGCGACCCGACTAACTGCTGACAGGTGTCGTGTAAAAAATCAATAATGCGTCTGGCTAATCTTGTGCATAAACTTTTCAACACGAGATAAACATGAACACGCCACTTAAAGGTGTACTCTATCAACGCGTGTTTGGTTGAATGCAATAAATGCCGAGTTATGTTGATTATAATAAATCGAACATAATGGATTTGATTTGAAGTCTAATTACGTATCCAGTATGTAAGTTTACCACACAGCAAAATTTTAGACTTGTCCAAATTCAAAGAAGTTGTAGACGTTTAAACTTAATAATAATCGTCTTTTGGGGTAGAAATATTATGGATAATGCTACTTCTTCATTTCCGACAATGTTTTCAAAAGCTTTATTTAGGGGCGTAAAAAAGCGGGATCGCGTGGGAATGGGTGCGGGTCTGGATCCGAATATTCTTTCCAGGCGGTTCATAGACATCATATACCGGTATTTAGAAAACATATGGTGGTAATAGAGTATCTAAAATATATTCGGCGAACGTTCGAAGAAAATAAATTCAACGGAACGTCGGTCTCGATCATAAGTTGTTCGACGTTTTATCATGCAACGAAATATCGTACACCGACCGTAATGAGCCCTAAATGTTTAACTCTAGACAAACATGCAAATGTTCTTCAGTTTTTTGATAGTGGTCGGTCGTCGCTTCCGAGTTTGGGTTGTTCAAATTAAAAAATGAATGGAAATACTTTATTAAGAATACATAAATATTGGAGTGTTTACTATTTTTTGTTAATTAAAAAAATCGTCTTTCTTTATTTTGTACATTTTATGTGGCCATTCTCATAAGGAGACACATCATTGTATCATGACTACCTTATGTCAACGGGGTTGTAACATCCCCCCCCCCAAAAAAAACCCCACAAAAAACACCTGATCTGTGTTAAGCAGCCAACTGTCGTATGTGGCCAGTTTTGATCTGTCCCTTGGCTGGCTGCATACGACAGTATCGACTGTATTAAGTCGAAGTTTTAAACCAATCTATGATATTCATGACTAAAAGGAGGCTGTTGGCATCCAGCAAGTAAGTTATTTTCTTCATCAGCCATGAAACAAGATGGAGGCGGTCACAGATTTTCACTTCAAGTTTATGAGCATGCTTGGAAATGAGCGGAAATGCGTGAAAACTTGTTTCCAGTTGATCGATGTGAGCACCTAACAATGGAATCCTGGTATTTCTCACACCAGTTCTACCATTACATCCTTTCCTAGCCTCCAGCTGCTATCCCACATAGGTCTACGATTATCGACCCATTGGTGAGAGACAAATAGTCAGAAAGGATGAGTGCCGCTTTAGGGGATCAAATCCGGGACCTCTAGATTGACAGTCCGACGCGCTACCAACAGCGCTATGACGTGATCATTAAGCATTTAATTGATACCTCTAATGATGCATCTTTCGGTTGTAGTTCACTCTTTATTTGCAGCATCCCTAGATCTACTATCAGCACATTTCCGCCCCTGTGAGAATATAATTAGGATGAGTTATTATAATTATACAGTCAATCTTGCTCTAGTCTCTATTAAGCAACCATGCTTAAATTCCTTTTTGGCTGGAGCAACTAACTATGGATACCTGTACAACAACTACAGCCTTTCCAAGAACCTTTGCCTTTTAACCCATTACCACACAACAAAATTTAGACTGGTCTAAATTGAAGGGAGTTGCAGATGACATTTTAAAGTTTATGAAATTTTGAATTTTTTCAACTTTCTGGGTAGAAAACATTGTAGAAAATGAAGAAATTGCTTGTAACAAGCAATTTCTTCATTTTCCACAATGTTTTCCAAAGCTTTTTGTCCTTGGTGGCGTCTAAAAGCATCACTGAGTGGGAATGGTTTAATGCAGAAAAAATTGTGGACATTGAAAAATTACTTGTTACAAGCCATTTCTTCATTGTCCACAATGTTTTTTTTAAAGATTATTTTTTTCTTAAGAGGTGTCAAAAAGTGGAATTGTGTGGGAAAGGGTTACTAAGCTGTTGTTATATTTTTACTTTCAACTGTCTAAATAGTATTCAAAAACTTTGATATTCAAAAACACTGATTTCAAAGGGTCAAACATGTTGTGTAGACTAAGATCAGTCAGCACATATGTTCGGGCTGATCTATGTCTATACCCTCTGCCAAATTATGAATATTCTTGACTCAGCATGACAAGGATTATTGATCAATTGATTGAATGGGGTTTAACACCAGTTTTAACAGTATTTCAGTCATATTGAGGCAGCTGGAGCGCCTAACCGTTGATTCCTGGTATTTCTCACACCAGTACTACCACTACATTCTTTATGAGCTTCCAGCTGCTAATGCCACTTAGGTTTACAATTAGAGACAAATGTTGGAAAAGTTATTTGCCGCGGCTGAGGATTGAACCCAGGACCCCTTGACTAGGAATCTTATGCGCTACCATGACAAGGATTAAGTTAACTGTGTCATGGTGATACTATGAATAGATTAAGTGTCTCTATACAAGTGCTAGTTCCTCATGATAGACTCTAAAGTTTATTAACCATGTAACAATCCACTTACCTATGGAGGGTTCCAAATTCTGGAATAACTACATACGGAGATTTCATAGTGACAGCTAGATGAATTGTCTACAAAATAAGACATAGTATACGTTTTTCCTCAGTTGTAGCCTATTTTTTGGTATATCTTATGACTGGTGTATTTGCAGGTATAATTTTTTGCGGTCTAAGGTAAAAAAAAATTACAATAGATATTTGCAAATTAAACGTTTGCAGTTTATGAATATGACAATGTGATCTTCAGGAAAGATCTTCCTCAGAGAGTATGGAGTTAAACAATTCCGTAACAAAATATGGCAGATAATGACATGGAAAAGGAGGCAATTTCTCCTTAACCCTTTCCTGTTCATTCACTGGTTTTTATGTCCATGTAATTATTTTATTTAAAAAACATTGTAGAAAAAGAAGCAATTACTTGTAACAAGCAATTTCTTCTTTTTCCACAATACTCTCTACCTTTTCATTTAAATCCACCTAAATTTTTGACTGCAAAACCTTTGAATTTGGACAGGTCTAAAATTTGAGAAACAGAGAAGGATTCAACCACATAGTTTACGACCAATAAGGGAAGCAATTTCTTCATTTTACACCATAATTTCCAAATTGTTTTTCTTCAGGGGAATCAAAAAGTGTCATTGTGGATATTAGGTTAATGCGTCCATGAAAATAGAAATTCTCTGCTCAGTCACTCTTGTATGCACTAAAATAAGTTTTAGAGAACAAACAGGTTCTTTTATATGCAACTTCCTGTTGTTTGCAACAAGAATGTTGGAAAATTGGCAGTGCAATTTACAGGGTTACACTGTACTTACTTATTTACCACATGATAAATAAACAATTGCAGTCCATATCTTAACCAATTACCAGACAGCAACATTTTAGACTGGTCCTAATTGAAAGGAGTTGTAGATGACAATTGAAATTTTCTAAAATTTAAGAATTTTTTAACTTCTGGGTAGAAAATATTGTAGAAAATGAAGAAATTTCTTCATTTTCAACAATGTTTTTCTAAGCTTCCTCATTTAGGGGCGTAGAAAGGTGTTTTTGTGAGGGAATGGGTTAACTGCAACAAACTCATCTCTCTACCTTGTGTTGTTCTATTGCATAAATTAAGCCAGCTTTACTGATATTGGCAATCTCTTGGAATGTTTGTTTTGCGGCAGTTTTCATGTCTATACTTCCTGTTGGTAACTGGAAAAATGCTCTGACTTCACACACAGAATGCTGAAATGTACAAGTATGGAGAGTTGTACACATTCTAAAACGTGTAGTAATAAGTATAGAAACTTAGCCCATTACAAGATGAATTTAAGACTGATCCAAATTAACAATATGACATTTCAAATTGTGCTAAAATTGGAAAAAGTGAAATAGGATAGCAAATATTGTGAGAAAAGGAAAGAATTGCCTGTTTTAAATAATTCTTCCTTTACTCACAAACTTTTCAATGATTGTATTTCTTCAGGGTGTCAGAAAGCATCATTGTTTGGTAATGGGTTAATAAATTTTACATTCCACCTTGGTAACTGATAGTTTTCTATCCCTGCCCTCTAATCTCCAACAATACAGTTTCCCTGGGATAACCCTTTACCAGATGGCAAAATTTTAGACCTGTCCAAATTCAAAGGTTATGCAGACGACAATTGAAAGTTGATTTATTTGAAAAATAAGCATTCTGTAGGGTCAAAAATATTGTAGAAAAAGAAGAAATGGCTTGTTACAAGCAATTTCTTCTTTAACTACAATATTTTCTCAATCATTAAATTACAGGGATGTAAAACCCAGGGATTGAACAGCAAAGCGTTAAAAGATCCTATTTTGCAAAATTTATCTTCAAGGACAAACATAAAGCAAATCCTTGGATTGTGACCTGGACATTGTAACTACTGAGTCAATAAGCTGCAGTTACAATGTTTAAGTTGCAAAATCAACAAAATGCTTGACATAGATGTTAGGATCAACAATCCCTCCTGGGTGAAAATTCATCATTACTTTGGTCAACCATTTTTTTCATTGAAATGACTCTGTAACCTGTTGACCAGATACCGTTTTCAAATATACATACAGCCTACTTAATTCTGCAACGCTTCATCAAATTATTTTTTAGAAGTTGGGTGACAAAAGAGGAACAATTCACTATTTTACTGCTCTCAAGGAAATAGTTTGGGAAAACAATGTAAAAGATCAAGAAATTGCCTAGAAAGGCAGAGAAATTTGAAACCATAAACGTCTGCAACTTCTTTGCATATGGACCATCTAAAACTTGTTATCTGGTAATGGGTTAAACAGAAGCACCCTACAAATGCCAATTTTCATGAAAAAATACCTTGATCGATATAGATAGAATGATGGGCTTGATCTTGAGAGAGAAAGATTCTATTTTCAATTCAATCCCACACAATCTCGCTTTTGGTAGCTTGGTTACTTGAATTGTACAGTAAAACCCCTCTAATACGACCACTTGCGGTACTTTCTGAAAGTGGTCGTAATAGAGGGGTGGTCGTAATACTGAGGTTTGGTCGTTTGTTGTCAAGTAATTCATGTTTATTTCATTTTCATTATTTGAATATATTAATACTATAAATACAAAAATGGAACTATAAGAACATGTATTACAGCGGAATCTTATGTCATTTTCAAATTTACGATCTTCGATAAGTTCTACTTTCGCAATTCTCCATTTGATCCATCTGATTCAGAAGTCCGACCTCAGATTATTTATGCGTAAGTACAGGTTCAAAGTGTCAAAATGTCGATATCATATCTTCTACAATGCAAATACCAAGCATCAATTACGTTGAAATCAAAATTTAATTGCTAATTAACTGTTCGGAACGCCGTAAACAAACTAATCGTAACTTTTCGGATACGTTTTCACTTTCGAATTTATTACTCGAGTCAAAACCTGTGACACATTCAAATAACAATCAAAAATAATACAAGCTATAATTTCTGAAAGTAATCGGCCACTTTAATCATAACACCTATTATAATGAGGGGTCGATATCACATAATCAAAAATCGGATAATGTATTTACAATGTATTCGTACCCAATTAGTGTCGCTCTTATCAAGTGTGAAATTCTGGTGGTCGGTCTCAATGTGTGAAGTTACTGGTCGTTTTAGTGGGGTTCAAAATAGTGTATCAGCTATAGTTGGTACTGAATTTAGTGGTCGTAATTCGGAATAGCGGGGTGCCCGTTTTAGAGGGGTTCGCGACCATTGAAATAAAGAACAAAAAATTCCGTTCTTTAAAAAATCGGTCGTAATAGTAGGGTGCCCGTATTTCCGGGGTGGTCGTTAGGAGGGGTTTTACTGTACTTGGTTTATAATGTTGTATGCTACCCCTTTGAATTTTGACAAGTCTAAAATTTTGAAAACAGTGATGGGTTAATATATTAGGGAGCATTTTGTCCTATAGTACACAAAGCAGGATAAACTATGCAAAAATGACATACAGATTGAAAGGAGTGCAATGCTTATGGTTTTCAAGAAAAGGAGTTGTTTATGTTCTGTCTGTGTATATCAAAACTGTATCAAAGCTTGACAAAAAGTATGATCCTTACCTCATCATAGACCACTTCAACAGGCTGTATGGTGGTCTTCAGGGAAAAGTCTGCATCTACATACAGAGGGTTGGATTCAAAGTCGAGGGTGAATACTTGGTTCAGGGAGGGAGCTGAAATGTTAATTAAAATCTAATCTGTTAAATTAATATCTCTCTTTCTTTCATAATTTTACACACGGGAGGGGATAGCACCAATTAGATAACGTCTGATAAAGTATCGCTGGCATACCCACTGACTCTGCTCACCACACCTCCTTACTCTGTCAGGAAGTTGCACTCCAATATTAAAATGGATTATTTTGCAAAACTTATGACCAGTTACATGCAACAAAAAGATTAAATGGTTGGTTAGGACCTAAAAGTTGTAACTACAACTTATTCAAGATGTAGTTACAACTTGTATGTTGCCAAACCAATTAAAATGCTTCACAAAAATGCTACTCAACGTAGGACTTCAAAGTTCACTTCCTTTCTAAATGAATGCTTTGATTAGTTGATTAACTCTTTGATTGACAGCCGCAATTTGTCAATTTCATTAATTGGTTATCACTTTGATTATGATGAAATTAAACTATAGTGAAAATGCCATGGCCATTTCACACCTCTACAGGAACAGTTTTGTTCCTTTTTTTTAGCTTTAACAAACAACAACGTTGATTTCAAAGGTAATAGTATATATAAGATATCACATTTATGTTCTATTTCATTACTTCTTTCTAACATGTCATTTTGAACTAGTCTTTCTAGACTTTCACTGAATGTGATTAATACCAACCTTCAGCTCCATATCATAGGAAAAATATTTTGTCACTGGAATAGAGATTTTTTCACCGAAGGGCCATAACTCCAAGACAAGTCAGTGAGTCGTAACCCAAATGAAACAAGCACATCTTTTATTGATACTGAGTGCATATATGGAGTTTGAGTAAAATTCATTAAGTAGTTGAAGACAAATGAGTGTACAAGATTTTTCTTCAAAGGGCCAAGGCTCTGTAAAAGTTGCACATCTCTGCTTGATACAAAGTCTATCAGTAAAGTTTGATTGACATCCACGCAGAAATTGTGTGACCAAGGAAATAGACAGACCAAAAAGTATACCCCTTCCCCCTACATAATGGGGGGGGGGGGAGAGTATAAAAATTTTGATTTCTGGTAATCAGGTTTAATCATAACACTACTACTGACTTACCATACACATTAACATCTGAGGTTACTATGGGAACCAGCTCATGTTCTATGGATGCTCCTTCTACTGTAAAGCTCTCAGTTTTACACGATATTCTGAAATAAAAACATTTGTAAGTAGAGTACAACTATTTCATTTCTAATGAAATACTCCAAGCACCATTCTTATCTCAATTCTATTGTGTTAAATTCAAAGAAGTTACCAACTACAATTTAGGTTACCTGGTTGTGTTTTTACTCAGTAGGACATAGATTAATCTTTTTCTATAAAGTCCAATTCTTTAAGATTTTCACATATAAGATTCAAACATTGTGGCAAAAGGAGAAATTGCATGTTACAATCCATTTTTCTTTTTGGTTTAAAAGTGTTTTTTACTCGATTTAGCTATCATTCAATTTGCAACCCACCTTTGAATTTTCATGTGTAACTCATTTTGATTATGACCAGTCTAAAATTTAATCATCTGGTAATGAGTTAATGTAAAGACATTCATAACTACCTATATTTCACACCATATCAAGCTTACCTGAAAGCGTCCCCAGCAGGTCTCGTCTCAAATGATCCAAGCATCTGTGTGACAGAGACTTGTAGGATTTTCTTGCTATAATTGACCAATGAGAGGCAGCAGCTAGTTAGGTTTACTTGCACTTTGTATTCTATGTACTGAAATAAAGCAGGACTAGAGAGTGAACAATTTTTCCTTTCAACAAGACCAGCCAAAATAAAATTAAGATATGCAGTCTTCCTTAACCCATTCCAACACAAGAGAATTTTAGACTGGTCCAAATTGAAAGAAGCTGCAGACGACAATTTAGAATTGATGGAATTTTAAATTTGCCAGTATTTTGGGGTAGAAAACATTGTGGATAATGAAGAAATTGCTTGATACATGCAATTTCTTCATTTTCCACAATGTTTTTCAAAGTTTTTTTCTAGAGGGGCGTAAAAAGGAGGGCTTGAGTTGGAATGGGTGAACCCATTCCAACACAGTGAATGATCTTCCCGCCAAGTAAAAAGCTTTTGAAAACATTGTGGAAAATGAAGGAATTGCTTGTAACAAGCAATTTCTTCATTATCCACAATGTTTTCTACCCTTTAAGATCTATCAAGATTTTCAAAATTCAATCAACTTAAAATTATTGCCTTCAACTTCTTTGAATTTTGTCGTCTGGTAATGGGTTAAGTGACTGCCTCCATTAAGCAACCTTTTGTATTAACAGGTAAATTTTGGGAATCAAAAATATTTCTATGACAAAATTTCTAATTCCTTACAAATTTATTCTTCAATTTCTATATTGCTCAAGTTATTAGGGGCTTAGCACCACCCTACTGACCTGTCAAAAGGCTCTTTCCCTAAGAACAGCACTTTTGATAATAGGACTTAGTTTCAATATAAAGCACTGCTACTGTTGCAATGTTGTTTCTAAAGCTCACGAACCAACTTATCTATTCTGGGAGAGTATTATGGAAAATGAAGAAATTTCTTCATTTCCATAATTTTTCCTACCTAGAAAGACAATGATTTTTTACAATTTCATTGACTATAAATTGTAGTCTGTAACATCTTTCAACCAGTCTTTTGAACCAGTCTAAAATTTTGTCATCTGGTAATAGGTTAAAAAGCTTGTCTCAAAGAAAATCTCATGACAAATCATCAAAGTCTCACCTCCCTCGGAAGTTTAACAGCAGATGCATTCTTGTCATATCCAATCCCTTTATCCAGGGCCTCTCTGTCTTCAGGGCCCAATCTTGATAGCCAATCACCTTTAAGGAAATATATCATAGATAGACACCTTATAGGTCAGGAAGAGCTATCAATTGATTATGGAATTATCAAAAACTGGTACAGATAAAATCAGAGAAAAGTTAAGAGATATCTTTCTTTAACAGATTTCCCACACAATGACACCTTTTAATGCCCCTCAAGAAAAACAATTAGGAAAACATTATGAACAAGATGCGTTTGTGAAACACTATGCCCCCAAAACAGGAATTCTTTAGAAACAGGTGAGTTTTATTGTGTTTTTTCTTCTTCGTTTTAGGGAAAAGGATTAAAATTTTGACCTTGACCTTGATGAAATGACCTTCCCCAGTTGCGCCTTGTTGAGACCTATCTACATACCAAATATTAGCATTGTAACTTAATCAGGGTTGAAGTTATAGGAAAATGTTTAGTTGGCAAGTTAAGTTTTGCAGACAGATGGACAGACAGAGAGACGGACACCGGTAAAACAATATGCCCCAGATCTTATCGATGCGGAGGCATAGAAATAAAGAAATTTGCTTGTAACAAGTAATTTCTTCATTTTCATAATGTTTTCAAGCCAGAAAGTTGGAAAAATCTGAAATTTCATGAACTTTAATTTGTCGTCCTCAACTCCTTTGATTTTTGAAAAGTCTAAAATTTTGTCATCTGGTAATGGGTTAACAAGAGCAATATTAGTTTCTATTGACAGATCACTGCTATCAATCAATAAAAAGATTAACCAATCAAATTCTTTATTTAGACCAGAAGTGAATGATGAACTCAAATATTTAAATCAAAAGTTTTTGTTGCTTTGGTGAAATAATCCATTCCCACACAATGCCGCTTTTGGACGCCCATCAAGGAAAACAATTTGGAAAACATTGTGTAAAATGAAGAAATTGCTTGTTACAAGCAATTTCTTCATTTTTCACAATGTTTTCTATCCAAAAAGTTGAAAAAATCTAAAATTACATAAACCTTAAATTGTTGTCTGCAACTCCTTTCAATTTGGACCAGTCTAATATTTTGTCGTCTGGTAATGGGTTAAACACCATAACAACAACTTATTCAAGCTTGAGTGTAAAGTTTAGGTTGCAAACCAACAATTTACTTTTTGTTTTATATTAATTACCAAAATTATGCAAAGTGACATTGTTTAACCCTTTCCTGTACAAACCCAGGATTTTACGTTGCTGTGATTTTATACTTGAGTAAACATTGTCCTTTTCCCAAGATATTTTCTACCAAACAAATGTTTTCACTAAAAATTGCAACCAGTTCTTATAGTCTTTTTGTTGTTGTTCTTGTCTGCAACCTCTTTCAATTTGGACCAGTCTAAAATTTCAAAAAATGTGAAAGGATCCATGTGTCAGTTGAAATACCTTGTTGGTGGGCGTGGTCGATTCAGATGCAGTTGTAAATTGGCTTATGGCATTAACCCATTACCGGACAACAAAAATTTATAATTGTCCAAACTGAAAGAACTTGCAGATGACAATTCTAAGTTGGTGAAATTTAGAAAATCTAATACTTTTAAGGTAGAAAACATTGTGGATAATGGATAAATTGCTTGTTATTAGCAATTTCTTCATTTACAACAATTTTTTTTACACCTTATTTTTGAAGGGTGTAAAAAAGCAGAATTGTGTGGGAATGGCTTATGCGACATAAGAAACACCAAATTTGGCTAAATCCTACCCATAACTTTCTAGAAGGGAATAGTGACCGTTATTCATCTTTTGTCTTTCGAATCATCTGTTTCTCACAGTCATTAAACCCATTTCAACTCAATTCCTCATTTCTGTGCATCTCAAGATTTACAAAATGAAGAAATTACTTCTTACAAGCAATTCATTCATTGCCCATAATGTTTTCTACCCAAAGTTATGAGTTATGAGGATCTTTAAAATTTCAGTAACCCATTACCAGACAACAACATTTTAGACTGGTCAGAATTGAAAGGAGTTGCAGACGACAATTAAAAGTTTATGAAATTTTAGATTTTTCAAATTTCTTGATAGAAAACATTGTGTAAAATGAAGAAATTGCTTGTTACAAGCAACTTCTTCATTTTACGCAATGTTCTCCTAATTGCTTTTCTTGTAGGGGCATCAAAAGTGTCTCTGTGAGGGAATGGGTTAACTAAAAATTATCCTCTACAGCTCTTTTGAATCTGGACCAGTCAAATCTGCAATATGGTAACGGGTTAACTCTAATAATGTTTGGTCAGAAGTTGAATACAGGTCATTTAATTAATGAATTGTTTGAAAAGTATAATATGATTGGTTGGTTTACCTGGTTCCTGTTCTGTATTCACTTCTACATCTAATTCTTCATCATCAGAACTGGAACCAAACCAGCTAGAGAACCAACCTCCACTACTCTCTTTTTTCTTTGGTTTAACCTTCTCTGGGGCATACTAAAGAGGAATAGAAATATTTTTTACATGGTTTTAACAACAGTGGTTTTAGTTTGGCAGTCAAACTATGTTAACCCTTTCCTGTATAATCACTGGTTTTTACGTCCCTGTGTTTTTATACTTGGGAAAACATTGTGGAAAAAGAAGAAATTGCTTGAAACAAGCAATTTCTTCTTTTTCCACAATATTTTCTATCCTACTGAATGATTATTTTTAAAATAAATTCAACTTTGAATTGTCGTCTGCAAAACCTTTGAATTTGGACCAGTCTGAAATTTCAAAAAAACAGGAAAGGGTTAAATCACTGCCAATTTTTTGTGTCAATGAGTCATTGAAAGCAAACATACAATAAGTATGTTAACCATTGCCATGCTCCTGTTTTGGTAGGAGGCAAAGAGGAAGATCAACGTGTACATAAATGATGTACAGTCTGATCTTAGTCTACACCACCGGTTTTTACATTGATAGATGATCAGCTGTAATCCTTTTTATAGCCTATTCATGGACTTCAAACAATCTTTTACCCATTACGAGACGGTAAAGTTTTTGACTGTTCCAAATTTAAACAAGTTGCAGACTACAAATTAATTTGAAATTTTTAGATTTTTTCAACTTTCTGGGTAGAAAACATTGTGTCTAAAAGCGTCATTGTGTGGGAATGGGTTAACTTTTATACATGCACATCATATAGCATATACACTGAAAAGCATTGTGTTGATACTGATCTTTGTATGAAATGAACACCAAATCAGGAAAAAGCTAAACCTTTCTCATGCTGAATAAAATCCTTTTCCAAATCACAAAAAGTCAAAGGGCTGAAAGAACTAAAAAGATATAATGAATAGGATTCAAAATTTCTTCTGAAAATAAATTTCATTAACTATATTAAATGCAGTCTTGTCTTTACCTCCTGCAAAACATCAATATTCCTGGTTCAGTATGATATGGTTTAACCCATTCCCACACAGAGACACTTTTGGATGTCCCTCAAGAAAAGCAATTGGGGAAACATTGTGTAAAATGAAGAAATTGCTTGAAACATGCAATTTCTTCTTATTACAGGATGTTTTCTATCCAGAAAGCTGAAAAAACCTAAAATTTCATGAACTTGAAATTGTCGTCTGCAACTGCTTTCAATTTGGACCAGTCTAAAATTTTGCAGTCTGGTAATGGGTTAAACATTTACCTCAGCCTTTGCCTGTGTTCTAGCCATCACAATATTAGCCACATCTAGACCTTCCTCTAACTCCCACAACTTTGACTTGATGGATTCTAGATGAGGTTGCTCTAAACTTTTCTTGTATAAATCCTTGTATTTTCTGTATCGGGCCCTACAATAACACAAACACTGGCTACTTCAAGTCTTATTTGCATTAATATCTGACCCATTATCTGACCCATTACTGTATAATTCTCCCATTTTGATGCACTGAAGGAAAAAGCTATGGAAAACATTGTGAGAAAAGGAGGAATAGCTTGTAACTATTTTTCCTTTTCTCAATGTTTACTACCCTATTGGGCCTTTTTTCTTTAATATTACAGCATTTTCAATTTTTTCAGCACTTTCTGTCAATTTGGACCAGTCTAAAATTTTGTTGTTAGGAAATGAATTAGTTTGATTTTTTATTTGAATGGGATTTTACGCCGCTTTCAACAATCTCTCAGTTATATTGCAGCGGCTGGAGAACCTAACAATGGAATCCTGGTATTTCTCACACCAGTACTACCATTACATGCTTTCCTAGCCTCCAGCTGCTATCCCACATAGGTCTACGATTATCGACCCATTGGTGAGAGACAAATAGTCGGAAAGGATGAGTGCCGCCGTCGGGATCGAACCCGGGACCTCTAGATTGACAGTCCAACATGCTTACCAACTGTGCTATGACGGCGGCTAGGAAATGGATTAATCGAAGGTCATTTTTCACTCCATAAAATATGCTCTGCAGTAGTCCTGGGGTGAAAATTCAGATAAATGCCTAAGTACCCAAAGACAACAGGTATACCTGTGTTCTTTGATCCTCTCCCAGGAGTAAGGTCTGATCCTTTCTTCCACCACAGCAGTGTATGCATACATCCACCAGGACCGTGGGCTTATTTTTAACGGCACATTTGGGTGGTACTTGCGATATTTCTGGTTTACAGCCATCAGTTGTAGGGAGTCCTTCAAGCTTAGGACATTCAGAAACTGCAAAATTGATTCAGAATGTTTAAAAATAGTTCTGCAACCCTTCAGCTTGAGTGGTTTTAACAAAACAAATCAGAATATCTACACACCTCTGTTTTTTAACTCTATTGGAACAATGAATTCACACTACAGGAAAATGTTCAAGAAAAGCATAGGAATACAAAATTTCTAACCAATCAACCCATTCTCAGACAACAAAATTTTCGACAGGTCCACATTCAAAGAATTTGCATACGATATATTTTAGTTGATGGAATTTTAGATTTCTTTTACATTTGGGGTAGAAAACATTGTGGATAACTATGGAATTGTTTGTAACAAGCAATTTCTTCATTTGCCATGTTTCGAAAGCTATTCCCTGGGAGTGTCAAAAAGCATCATTGAGTAGGAATTGGTTAATATCATTCTTGGTCAGCCTAACTTTAACATTTGTCAAACTGAATACAATTCCCATCAGAATTGCATGAAAAATAACTTTGACTTGTAAGAGACAATCAGGTGGTGTAGACTAATATTGGACTGCACATATGTGCAGTCTGATCTTTGTCTAAAGCTTCTGCAAAAACAGGAATAATCCTGGTTCAGCACAACAAGAGTGAAAAGAGGTAAGTCAATGAATGTGACTTGGATCCAATTCTTGATTTTCTAGATAGGAAAACAATTTTAGGGAAGGGCATCTAGTATATCATTGAGGGTAAGTCATGTTTCTAATGGAAACTTAGGAACCTGGATAACAGCACCTCAACACCTTGGAGAGCAAATATGAACAAAGAATTTCGGTATTGAAAATTGTTGTTGTAAAAACTGATAGGAAACTGGCATTACCCATAACCTTGGCATTGATAGAAAACCGTCAACTTGATAAAAAGGACCTCACCTGTTGTCTTGAAAGGAGAACCTCCACATCCTGAAATGCTATGTCAGCAAAGAATTTTGGCATGGAGAGTTTGTTGTCTTTACTGATGATAAGACGAGTCTCTGCCGACACTGGTTCTATAACTGAAATAGTAAATCTAGGATATCTAACCCATTCCCACACAATCCTGCTTTTTTTACAAAAAAAAAGATTAGGAAAGCATTGTGGATAATGAAGAAATTGCTTGTGACAAGCAATTTCTTCATTATCCACAATATTTTCTGTCCTAAAAGACAAAGATTTTTTAAATTTCATTACCTTGAAAATATAGTCTGCAACTTCTTTCAATTTGGACCAGTCTAAAATTTCATTGTGTGGGAATGGGTTAATGAGTGGTCATGACTTAATGAATCTATCAAACGAGCCATCTATCAATAGATAAGAACAAGGCTTTTCTGAGTTTTTATCACTTTTAGATGACAAGTATAACCCATTACCACATGATCCAATTTTCGACTCGTCTTAACTGAAAGATGTTGCAGACAGCATTTGAAAGTTGGTAGAATTTGAAAAATCTTTACATTATATAGTAGAAAATATTGTGGATATTGAAGAAATTGCTTGTAAAAAGCAATTTCTACATTATCCACAATATTTTCCAAAGCCTTTTTCTTGAGGAAGTAAAAAAGCAGTATCAAGTTGGAGTGGGAATGGTTAATAAATATGGCATTTTATGAATATAAATTGATTTTCTATTTATATTATGATCTTAATTTTTGCGATAAATCCATAAAATCAATAAAATTCATCCATTTTTAATATTCCTGAAAAGTATAATGTTGTTTGTACAATGACTTCATAATATGCAGTATAACATTATTTTCACCATATTTAACCAATAACAACACAATAAAATTTATGATGCAATGAGGGATATTCTTCCGTTATCTTTCTTGAATACTCTCCTGAAATACATTGGTCCCTATCAGCATTTTACTTGGACTTTATCCTTGGTTTCTTTGCACTGTCTATCTTAAGGTCAGCTGTATAATGCAAAGTTTAAAGGAAGAAACAGCCTCGATGGCTGAGTGGTATAGGTGCTTGACTCATGATCTGAAGTTCGCGGGTTCGAGCCCCACCATCACCAGGGTGTGTTCATGGGCAAGACACTTAATAGCCAACCTCAGTCTACCCGGCTGTAAATTTGGGTAGCAGTGGGTTTAGCCACTGTCTCTCTTTCAGGGACGTGAAAACATCTGGGTTGTTGGTTTCGAGAGTGACTTTATAAGCTTAAAGCTTTTGTCGCAATCAAACTAAAATAAATTAGTATAAACCAAAGGAAGAAATGTTCGTTTAATCTTGAAAATACATTTCTATGTTATTTCTGAACCATAAATCAACACCATCGAGAGATTTGTACTTATAACAAAACTTGAAAAAACAAATAAAAAAACGCAACTTCCCCATACTGAACAAGGATAAAAACAAAGGTAATGAAGTGAAAGGACCAATGTACAATTTGGCACACCTCTTATTTAATGGTACCTGGTCAAAGGGAAGATAACACAGGAATGGTCCTCATTTCTTCATTTTCAAAAGAATTTTTTCATTTCCAGCAATGTTTTCCAAAGCTTTCCTCATGATGGGTGAAAAAAAGCATAATTGTGTAGGAATGAGTTAAAAGGTGTTACTATACTCTTTCCCTCATTTACATAGTTATGTCATGTATTTGTGTAATATCTCCAATAAGATATAAGAAATTAAATGAGTTTACTTCATCACACGCCTAAGGTCCAATTTTAATGTTCTTTTATTAGAGTTTGTCTTCGAAATTTTATCAAGACAAACAATCTGACCTATTTCCAGGATGATTAAGCAAAAAACATAGCCTCATGAGTATCAAGAATGTAAATGTTGATGATGGACGATGGGAGGCGAACAACAGTTACTGGTGTCACAAAACAAATGACATCATACAAAAGCTCACCTTGAGCACATTGTGCTCATGAGAGTTTATAAGTAGACAACAAAGGTAGACAATGAGATGACATCAGTAATAGCTGAGCAACCAAGAAAATAAGGCAAACATGATTATCTATACTATAAACCAGTGGTGTGGAAATATAGCTTTTCTCCACTTGTCCCCAGACAAGTAAGATACAACTATCTACTTTTCCAGAGTCAAAATGAACTTGTCTGCAATAGAGTGCAGAGACAGATTTGGAGAAAATGTTGTTAATGAAGAAAATGCTGGAAACTAGAATTTCTTTATGATCCACAATATTTCTACCATTTAACCCTTGTAATGCTGTATAAATTACCTTACTGAATTGCTGTCAAATCAAAGGGCTGAAAGCACTAATAGAACTTGTTGTTCAAAAATAAATATTTCTTTTAGAAATCAACATCATAAATAACTTGGGCAGGAAAAGTATAAGCATGAGGTGTAGACTAAAATCTTGCTTGATGATTCAACTTGGTGGAAAATCCTTGCCTTGTAGGGTAGAAAACATTTTGGACATTGAAGAAATTGCTTGTTACAAGCAATTTCTTCATTGTCCACCTTCTTTCTTGAGATGCTTATAAAGCAGGATTGAATGTGAACGGGTGAATAGCATACTTTTGAGGGAGTCCTCTACAATCAGAATAAAGTTAACTCATGTGGCCATACAAAGCAGTGTGCTTAGTGAAAACTCGGATAAGACCCATAAAAACTACTTTTTATGTCGTAAGCATTCAATGGATTTAGTGGTCAACCCTCCAGTGGCAGTTTGCACTCATTTGAATCCTGAGAAGACCTCAAAATTTTGTCTCATAACTTAAGCTATCAAAGCTGACGCTTTGCTAGCTAAAAAGAGTATGGTGTGATGGGAAATCCATATCCCTTCAAAAACTCTAAATGGAGGGTATTTCAACCTAGCAATTGTTAATTATACCAATAAATCTACTTTCAATTTTCTCTTTTGATTTTGTTTTTTTCTTTTTCTCTGTTTAATTTTTCTGTTCCATTCTTTTCTCTTTTGTTGTAGTTTTTTTCTTTTTCTCTCATTAATTTTTCTGTTCCTTTCTTAACTTTCACATAACAATATCATTACATTTATCATTAAAACTTTAACTATAAACATATCTAAGATTAATGCTTTATCATTCAAGAGCAAGCATTCTAACATAAAAGTTGACCCTGATCATGCTGAACCCGGAATATTCTGGTTTTGGCAGGAGGTGAAGACCAAGATCACCCTGCACATAAGTGCAGTCTGATCTTGGTCTACACCTCCTGCCAGAGCTGTTTATGAAATTTATTCCTGAAAGAAATATTGATTTTTGAACAAGTTCTATCAGTGCTTTCAGCCCTTTCTGAATTTACAGCAATTCAGTTAGGTAATTTATACAGCATGACAAGGGTTAAACACAAATGGAGATTACTTGGTAAACCGGCAACTTACTGAAGTCAAATTCCTCCTCAAAAATGCTGTGTTTAAGAATAGATTGTTTCAGAAGATTCTGAAATTAAATAGAAATAGCATTTAACTTGCTGAAATACAACCTTAAACAAGGTGCCAAACTGTCACAAGATACGCCCGTCACACTGTTTAATATGAACTGGGGATTTGAATAGAACAGGTTATTTTGAATAAATATTTTTTGTCAAACAAAGTATGAAAAACAACAAAAGGCAATAACTCAAAAAATAGGCTAGGTAGAGTTAAGGTTCTTCACACTGCACTCCCACTTGGTGAGCTCTATACACCCATGAAGTTTCATGATTCTAGCTATTATACTTTTAGTGATATATTCCGGACAAGATTCAAGTATGAAAAACAACAAAGGGCAATAACTCAAAAAATAGGCCAGGTAGAGTTATGGTTCTTGTGCCCTGCATTCATACTTGGTGAGCTATATCCATCCATGAAATTTCATGATTCTAGCTATTATACTCTTAGAGATATACTCTGGACAAGATTCAAGTCTGAAAAACAACAAAGGGCAATAACTCAAAAAAAAGGCTAGGTAGAGTTATGGTTCTTGTGCACTGCAACCCCCCTTGGTGAGATCTATAAACCCATGAAGTTTCATGATCCTAGCTATAATACTTTTAGAGATAAACTCCAGACAAGATTCAAGTATGAAAAACAACAAAGGGCAATAACTCAAAAAATAGGCCAGGTAGAGTTATGGTTTTTGTACACTGCACTTCCACTTGGTGAGCTCTATCCATCCATAAAATTTCATGATTCTAGCTATTATACTTTTAGAGATATACTCCGGACAAGATTCAAGTATGAAAAACAACAAAGGGCAATAACTAAAAAAATAGGCCAGGTAGAGTTATGGTTCTTGTACACTGCACTCCCACTTGGTGAGCTCTATCCATCCATGAAATTTCATGATTCTAGCTATTATACTTTTAGAGATATACTCCGGACAAGATTCAAGAATGAAAAACAACAAAGGGCAATAACTCAAAAAATAGGCCAGGTAGAGTTATGGTTCTTGTGCACTGCACCCCCCCTTGGTGAGATCTATACACCCATGGTGTTTCATGATCCTATCTATAATACTTTTAGAGATATACTTTGGACAAGATTCAAGTATGAAAAAAAACAAAGGGCAATAACTCAAAAAATATGCCAGGTAGAGTTGTGGTTCTTGTACACTGCACTCCCCCTTGGTGAGCTCTATCCATCCATGAAATTTCATGATTCTAGCTATTATACTTTTAGAGATATACTCCGGACAAGATTCAAGTATGAAAAACAACAAAGGGCAATAACTCAAAAAATAGACCAGGTAGAGTTATGGTTCTTGTGCACTGCACTCCCCCTTGTTGAGATCTATACACCCATGAAGTTTCATGATCCTAGCTATAATACTTTCAGAGATATACTCCGGACAAGATTCAAGTATGAAAAACAACAAAGGGCAATAACTCAAAAAATAAGCCAGGTAGAGTTATGGTTATTGCGCACTGCACTCCGTATTGATGAGAAGAATATAACTGCCAAGTTTAAAGTCAATCGGACTTACGGTGACAGAGTTATGCCCCGGACAAAGAAGTGGACACCGCCCGGACAACCGGACGCCCGGACACCCGGACGACCGGACGCCCGGACGACCGGACGCCCGGACGACCGGACGCCCGGACATCACGGGTGATCCCATAATACGTCCCGTCTTCGACGGGCGTATAAAAACATCATTTCCTATACTCTAGTTAACCCATTCCAACACAGTGGAATTTTAGACTGGTCCAAATTGAAAGAAGCTGCAGACGACAATTTCAAGTTGATGGAATTTTAAATTTTTTCGTCTCTTTGGATAGAAAACATTATGGATAATGAAGAAATTGCTTGATCCAAGCAATTTCTTCATTTTCCACAATGTTTTCGAAGGCTTTATTCTTGGGATGCGTAAAAAGGAGGGACTGAGTGGGAATGGGTTAAGCCATTCCCACACCATGACGCTTTTGGACACCCTTCAAGTAAAACAAATGGGAAAACACTGTGTAACATGGAACAAGCAATTTCCTTATTTTCAACAATGGATTTTAACCATGAAACTGAAAAAATCTAAAATTGCATATGCTTTAAATTGTTGTCTGCGACTTTTTTCAACTTAGACCAGTCTAAGAACTCTTGTGTGGTAATGGGTTAAACAGGTAGGTTCTCTTAATCATTTCCAAACAACAAAACCTTGGACTGGTCTGAATTCAAAGACTTTGCAGACAACAAAACAAAGTTGGTTTAAATTTAAAAATAAGGGCCTAATAAGGAGGAAAACATTGTGAAAAATTGCTCGTTACAAGCAGTTTCTTCTTTTCTCACCATGTTTTCCATAGCTTTATTTCTTCGATGTGTAAAATGCAGGATTGTGTGGGAATGTGTAAAATTGACTAAGAAAGGTAAATTTTATATTTGAAAATATCTTGAGTGGTTAATTACTGTACTAATGTCATTTCCTTGTATTATCTTTTTTCTCTCATTATATTACTCTGTTATGACTTTTAAATGATATCAGACTTCTCAACAACTTTATACAGAATGAATGCATTTGAACCCTTTTGTAGCCTAATTATTTGATATTTTGGTGGGCAGTCAAAGAAAATTTGGCATAATAGGAAAACAAAACCCTATTTTTAAACCCCCTTTACAGAGATCTTGGATCTGTCATTGATTTGAATGTATGTTGTTGTTGTTTTCAACTAGTTGACAACAACCACCTCAAATTTCTACTCCTTATGATTCATCTATACTACATGTATGTGCCTTCTAAAAATTCAAGCAAAAATACTGACTAGAAGCACTTGGGAGCCTGTATTGATCCAAAGGCCATAATGAACTATTTTAAACTGATCCCGCTTTTTTCATGATCCTCAGAAAAAGCACCTTAGAGAACATTGTTAAAAATGCAAAATAGCTCAAAACAATTTGTCCACAATGTCTCCTACCCTAGGGGGCAAAGAATTTATAAATTTCACAAACATGAAATTGTCTGTTGTCTCTTCTTTGAATTAGGACCAATCATATTGTTATTTGGAAGAGGAGCTAAAGGTGAATGATAAGTGTTTCTTTAACCCTTTCCCATACAACAAAATTTTACATTGCTCCAATTTGGAAGAGGCGGCAGACGACAAATCAAAGTGCATTTAAATTAAAAGATAACCACTTGAAAGGGAAGAAAACATTGTAGGAAATGAAGAAATTGCTTGTAACAAGCAATTTTTTCTTTCCCTGCAATGTTTTTACCAATACAAAACCTGTGGGTTGTGAAAACAAGTGATTGTACGGGAAAGGGTTCAAAAAAATATGAAGCAACTCGCAGGCAAAAAGTCTAAAGTCTAGAGATATTACAAGGGAAGTATCTGATACGCAACATAGTTAACTAGTCCAGCAGCATTATTACTTCCCTTTAATTAGTCTTACAATGTAAGGCCTGTTTAGTCCAAAACTTTTCACAGATCAAATTACTCAAGGATCATTTCTATAAGATTCAAAAATAGTGCAGTCAGTAGTTTCTGAGAAAAACATTTCAAAAGTTTTCACTATACAATAAAAGGAAATTAGCCGTTGCTATTGAAAGCTATATTTTTCATCTCATCAAACAAAATTTTTAGAAGAAATCTGAGAAAGCATCACCAAAAATCATTCCTGTTCAACTTGGTTGAATTACAGCGAGTAGTTTCTGAAGAGAAGATTTTTAAAGGAAAAAAATATGGACAGACACATGACAGACACAACACTATGACAATAGCCCACTGGCCTTTGGCCAGGGAAGCTAAAATCTGATTTTTCATTTTGATCTCATCATATACTTTTAACTAGTAAGCAGAGAATGTATTGATCAAATACATCAATTTATAAAATCTGAACTTTATCATTTTTCAAGAATGAGTTTCCATTTAATTTTATATAGACATGTAGGCTGGAAATATAGAGAAAAGTTGGGCATATGTAATTCAACACCAATCTCTGAAGGTTCCTATAGACTAGAACACCTACTCTCCATCCATCAGAGTTGATTCTTGACCTTATGAGATGTTGTTCTGGGATGTAGGGGTTCCAGTATACAGATAGCTCAGACATCTCAAGAAGCTGAAAAAAAAATCCATATCATAAGTAGAAATATCTAACCCATTACCTCACAGTGGTGCTGAAGCCTCTCAAGAAAAGATAGTTTGGGAACTATTATGGAAAATGAAGAAATTGCTTCAATTCCCACAATGTTTTCTATCTGAAAAAAAAAACTCAGAAAAAGTTAAGATTTCATCAACTTGAATTGTTGTCTGCAACGTCTTTCAATTTGGACCATTCTAAAATTTTGCTTTCTGGTAATTGGTTAAACCATAAGAGACTACTATATCTAACACCTGACCTTGACCTACTTTTCAAAATATCTTATTGATCAATAGGATACCTTACTGTAAAATGACTAAGTAACCTTTCCAATAATCAACTTGATTTCTTAACCAATTACTAGACAACAAAATTTTAGACTATTCCAATTTGGATGAAGTAGCAGACAACATTTCGAATTGCACCAAAATTGGGAAAAAAAGTGCCAAATAGGGTAGAAAGCATTGTAAGAAAAGGAAAGAAAGTATCGTGAGAAAAGGAGAATTTACTTGAGACAAGCAATTTCTCCCTTTCTACAAAGGTTTCTATGATCATAGTTCTTCAGGGTGTCAGAAGGTGCCATTGTGTTGTAAAGAGTTAAGTTATATTAAGAGTTATATTTAATACACCTGTCAGGTCATAGGCAAAAAAAAGTGACATTGATCTTTCTTTTTGGATATTTTTTCACATAAAGGAAATTGAAAAGTATTATCCTTAAATATCAGACATATTATCATGTCATCTAATTATCAGTTAAAGTCACTATTTGGTATTCAAATCTGTACAGGTTCTATTTCTAAAACTTTGATACACAACCTACTTTATATATCACAGTAGAAGAGTTGTCCATCTGGTCTGGCTGCCATTTTGAGTCTGTCGTGTAAGCAGAGATATGTTTCAGCATGATTCCACAAGCAAATGGATGATCTGGATTGGTCACCGTATCTTCATAGCGGATATGTACTCGACCAACTGATACCTAAAATATGTAAAATATGTGTTAGCGGCCAACTATGCACAGCGGCCAATCTGCCGACAGCGAGCACTCTAGTCCCCCCCCCTTGCAAATTCCTTCTTTAATTGCACTGTGAATAGTGTGATATTCTAGAGGATCGCATGAAAGTGGTGCGCATGCTCGAATTGGGACTTTCTTCTAGGGTTATTGCTAGTGAGTTTGGTGTAGGTCGGACGCAGGTCCAAAATGTAGCTAAACGTAAACGAGAAATTCTTGAACATTATAAAAATGGTGATCCTTCTTCAAAGCTAGTCAAATAGAATGTCTCATTTGAAAATATTGACGATTGGTGTTACAAGTGGTTTATGCCCACCACATCTGGCCAAATGACCTTAAATGGTCCACATGTTCACATTTTGTGACTTTTACATGCCTTCTTACAATTTACTTATTCCTAATTAACCAGTCCACAGATAACAAACTTGGAAGTCTAGGACAAATTCAAAGATGGAGCAGACAAGTTTTTCAAAAAGAAGTGCAAATCAGAACATATCTTTCCAGGGATTAATAACATTGAAGTAAAAGAAAACACAATACCCCAACAACAGAACTTAACTATGAAAAGTGTTGTTGACTTAATGGAGATGTATCATCATGCCAAATATGAGTATTGTATCTTGAATAGGGTGGTAACAATTGGCAATGTTAAGTTTTGTTACAGACAGACAGACAGAAAGACTGAATGACGGACAGATGGACAATGGTAAAACAATATACCCCTGATCTTTCAATGCAGGGGCACAAAAAATGCATATACCAATTTATTTCTCCTTCTTCTTGTATTTTTCCTAAATATAGATTACCACAGGGCAAAATTCCTGACTGCTCCAAATTGAAAGGAGTTGCAGACAACAATTTAAAGTAAATGAAATTTTAAATCTTTCAAACTCTCTGATTGGAAAACATTGTGTAACATGAAGAAATTCACTGAAAACACTATATTGTAGTAACTTAAAAGAATCCTCTGGTCACAACAAATGGTTTATCAGACAAAAAATGAAATTTTACATTTAGAAATTGAAATCATGCCTACTATCTGAAGCTGGTAATCTTCATCTGTTAAATTCAATTAACCCTTTGCTGGTTAATCCCCGGTTTTTACGTCCCTGTGATTTTATAATTGAGAAAACATTGTGGAGAATGAAGAAATTGCTTGTAACAAGCAATTTCTTCTTTTACCACAATATTTTCTACCTAAGTAAATGGTTATTTTTAAATAAAATCAACTTTAAATTTTCGTCTGCAAAGCCTTTGAATTTGGGCGGGTCTAAAATTTTGCAAAACAGGAAAGGGTTAAAATTCTATGTTGTGGGTACTCATTGGAATCATTATGACAACAGATTCCAATGAGTATCCGTAATAATGTTGATTGAATGGGGTTTAATGCCGCTTTTAACAGTATTTCGGTCAGTATTTCACAGCGGCTGGAGCACCTAACAATGGATTCCTGAAATTTCTCACACCAGTACTAACACTACATCCTTTCCTAGTCTCAAGCTGCTATCCCACCTTAGGTTTACAATTATCCACCCATTGGTGAGAGACAAATGTCGGAAAGGATAATAAGTGCGGCCACCAGGGATTGAACAAGGTTTGACGGACTATCTATGAAATTTAACATTTTGAAATCAAAATTATTCCTATTATTTTGAGCTGTGAGAGTACCTACCTGAATATTATTGATAACATAGGTATACAACTTTTCGAAGAAACCTGGATCATCTTCTCCAACCTCAGCTGAAATAATTCATCAAACTAGATACATGTCATGAAAAGGGATACCCAAACAAATTTTTCACTTTTGCCTATCTCTTAAATATTTGGCCTTGACTGTATCTGAATTAACTGTTTTCATAAGTTGCTGTATGCACTTTTTTAGTAATCTTGGATAATAAAATGTGCCAAAGAACTTTGAATTCAACCCTTGTCATGCTGAACCCGGAATATTCCTGTTTTGGCAGGAGGTATACACAAAGATCAGACTGCACATAATTGCAGTCTGATCTTGGTCTACACCTCCTGTTTATCCTCTTTAATTCAGAAATGTTTATATAATCAATTTTCGAAAGAAATATTGACCCCCAATAAAACTTTCCAATGCTGTCAGTTCTTTGACTTTGAGGCAATTCTGTAAAGGATTTTAATTCAGCAAGACAAGGGTTAATATGAAAATTACACTGGGTAGAAACTAGAACTTTTCACATAAAGTGACTAAATGCACCCACCAGAGCCTTGTTTTAGAATAAGTGTCTTAGTTAAAGGTGAGCTTATTCTTCAGCTAGGTGGAGTTAAGACTTGAAAAAAGTGTATTACAAGCCTTAAACATGTTGATAGGTCAGTACAAAACCGTTGTAACTGCCTATAAACATTTAGGCAGTTACAACTGCTCACACTGACCCATTGATGTGATCAATGAGTGTATAAGGTTTTGAACTTCTGCCAGGGGGATCGGAGTCTTCAAAATTGCCTCTTGCAAATCTTCATGATCAATGTATGCGTAAAGTTTTATTAGTTTTGAAGCAAAATGGTAAAAGGAATTTGCAACACAAAATCACTCAATTTTCGCACATAGATGGACAATACAAGCAGACAGATGGACAGACATGCTGATTCCAGTATACCCCCCAAAAAAAAAACACATTCTTTTTTGGGGGGGATAATAAGAATATACACAACCTTCATCACAGGTAACCACAGGGATTGTATGGGAATGGGTAAACTAAATCTAGAAATAGTGAGTCTTGGAGAGCTAAATACTTTTCCCAGACAAATAGCAATCACATGACATCATAACGATGTAATTTAACAAGTGATTTTACAGGTGAAAGACAAGGATATTTGCGACAGCGTTCACTATAGAAAACAAGGATAGCTTGTGAGAAAACTCAACTGCATTTTATTACTTTCTCACAACAACTCCTATTCATTTTTGATTGGGACCAGAATAAAAAGTTGTCCTTTGGTAATTGACAGATTGCTGGCCCACTGAGCTCCAACGGGAAGTTCCATTTCCATGTTACACAGCATTAGTTTATGGCAAGTAACATCTAACAAATAAGTAAATTGGTTGGTTATCTAAACATCATGACTACATCTTGAATAAGCTGCAATTATGATGATTAAGTCACCAAATCAACAAAATAGCTTCACATAACTGTAGGCCAATCTCTGATTTAAAAGTTCACTTTCAGTCTATAGAAATGATTTGACGAATTAACTGAATCTTGATTGACAGCCATCATTCTTCAATTGGATTTACCCATTACCAAACGACTGAATTATGGACAGGACCAATATAAAGTATATAAAATTTAGGGGTTTTTCAACTTTATGGGTAGAAAAAATTGTGGAAAATTCAGAAATTGCTTGTAACAAGCAATTTCTTCATTTTACACGATGTTTTTCAAAGCTTCTTTCCTTGAAGGTGTCTAAAAGCGTCAGTGGGAATGGGTTAACAAAAGGAATGTAACTTGGCCAGCAATATCTGCTGTACTCTCACTTCACTTACCATCTTCTTTTTTTGTAGGTGGACTAAGAGACTCCAACATTTCACGTTTAACAGCATTTTGCAGTGCCCTTTCTCTCTCTGGGTCATACACCCGATCTGTAATTGGTCCCGCTAATAGGTATACATCCTCGACTCGTGCCACTACACTCGATGAAAACAGGCTTGTCCATGGAATGTCTATCTTTATGTAACCTGTGAAATTGAAATAGTGTAAAAAAAACTATATGCTGGAATCACATGAGTCATAATTGTAACTTTGAACTTGCTAAAACCATTTCCACATAATCAAACTTTTTTGGCGCCCCTCAAGAAAAAAGCTTTAGAAAACATTGTGTACATGAAGAAATTGCTTGAAATAATTTTTTCTACAGACAAAGGTTTTCTAAATTCCAACAACTTCAAATTGTTGTCAGCAAGTTCTTTCAATTTGGATCAGTCTAGAATTTTGTTGTGTGAGATTGGGTTAAGTCAATAATTACCCCATTATGAGCAAAATAGCAAATTCAGGATAATGCAATTATGAACCCAACTTGGAACCCAAATGTTTTGTAACACTGGTACAATACCAGCCAAAATAAATATAAAACTTACCCACATATCCAGCTTTAACTTCTATCGGGAGCTTCAGTTCCACCTAAAAATAGAAAAGAATTATTTTGTGACCGATCATTTATCAATGCCAGATGAAAAATTGATCTAAATTGAACAAGTTGCAAACAACAATTAAATGTGGTTGTAAACAGACAGATAAAACATAATAGATATCTCACGCAGCAGAAATAAAACTGTGAAAGAAGAATTCGATGGTTCAGCGCAAAATAGTTGTAACTGCCTACAACTGTTTAGCACTGAACCATCAAATCGCTTTAATATTATTATTTTTTTTTAATGAGGATGCCTGAATAAGAAACACCATGATTGTTTGGAAAGGTGATAAAGCGGCTGGTTATTGAGGGTTAATTTCATTTAGAGTGGAAGTAAAACTTTGACCTCTGATGTGTGCACCCTTGCAACAAGAGATGTGCCTGGACCACCTAGCTCACACTTTGGGTGCTATTTGAAACAGGGTTAATTGTTAGGAGCAATAATGTTCATAGAGTCAAGGTCCCTTCCTCATAAAAGCATGTATGAAATATGTGAAC
The DNA here is from genome assembly GCA_946902895.1 of Fragum fragum. NCBI lineage: Eukaryota > Metazoa > Mollusca > Bivalvia > Cardiida > Cardiidae > Fragum > Fragum fragum. The sequence continues at coordinate 16,132,860 of OX336368.1, forward strand.
CCTAGGATGAAAATGACGAAGATATATTTTGTTTGTTTGAATGGGGTTTTATGCCACTTTCAACAATCTTTTAGTAATATCGCGGCGGCTGGAGCACCTAACAATGGATTCCTGGTATTTCTCACACCAGTACCGCCATCACATCCTTTCCTAGCCTCAAGCTGCTATCCCAAATAGGTCTACAATTATCGACCCATTGGTGGGAGTCAAATGATGATTGCCGCCGTCGGGGATCGAACCCGGGACCTCTAGATTGACAGTCCGACGCGACAAAGATATACAATGTTAAAGTTTTAGGGTGAAGTTTTTATAACAGTAATGTCTCATATGAAAGCCTATCTCCTGAATAATAATAAGAGAAAGTTAAAAAAAATTTATTAAAGTTTTTTATAATCACAATTCCCACTTTCCCATGACTTTTCCCTGATTAACATTCTTTTTCCCTGACTATTTTTACATGTTTATGGACTCTCTATCACGCAGTACTTTATCTATAACTTTCTCAGTAACAAACTGAAACTGAATGTTAAACTTTTTTCATATTTTCTAATATTTGAATACTTAACCCTTGTCGTGCTGTATAAATTACCTTATTGAATTGCTGTAATATCAAAGGGCTGAAAGCACTGATAGAACTTGTTATTCAAAAATCAATATTTCTTTTAGAAATTAATTTTATAAACAACTCTGGCAGGAAAGGTACAAGCAGGAGGTGTATACTAAGATCAGACTGCACTCAGGCTGATCTTGGTCTACACCTCCTGCCAAACCCAGAAAATTCCGGGTTCAGCATGACAAGGGTTAAAATAAGAGATAGAGTTGTCACAAAACCAGGTTTTCAATAGCTTCTCTAATACCTGCAATCACATCCCTTACCTGGCAAAAGAATTATTTCAATGATCTTTTGTGTTTCCATACATGGCAGAATCATTACAATTCATAATCATCACAAAAGAAAATAAACAAGATGTGTTTGGGTAACACTATGCCACCGTAATAGCTTTCTTTGGAAATGTGACCTTGATAAGTGACCTAAACATTTCATGGATGATCTAAATGTTATAACCAACCAATACCTATCAATATAGTGAACTTATGTCTAAAATATATAAGCCATGTATCTTGAAAGGCATTTGAATACAAGAAAGATGTTAATTCATGTGAAGTAGGCCTTCATCAGTGACCTTTACGAAAGACCTAGACCCTCTAACCAACTGATGGCTATCAATGCAAGGCACCTATGTCCAAAATATGAGCCATGTATCTTGAAAGGTATTTGAATAAGAGCAACATGTTAGGTTTTTATTAAGATGACATTCATTAGTGACCTTGATCTTGATGGATAGACTTGATCTTAGAAGCAGTTGATGTCTATCAATGCACGGAACATATATCCCAAATATGAGTAATTAACTTAGACAATGTTTCAGTAAGAACTTAAGGTTACAAAATTAGTGACCTTGATAAGTGACCTTGACCCAAAAGGATGACTGTGGTCTTACTATCAATTGATGCCTATCAATGCAAAGAACATGTCATAAATATGAGCCATATACATTGTATCTTGAACAACTTTTGAATAAGAGCAAATTGTAAAGTTTTTGCATTTAATATACAGACAGATAGACAGACAGAGAACAGACAGACAATGGTAAAAAATATGCCTCATTTTATGAATGCAGGGGCATAAAAATATTTATTCAGATTATAAGTACCGGTAATATAAATAGAAGATATGCTTACCATAAATTTTGAAAGTACACACACTCACATGTTGTTTTTATAACTGCTGCAAACCTAATGAAATCACCTGTTTTCTGATAATGTGATTACAAGTCAGGAGATATTCATATTTGATTGAGAAAACATTGAATCAAAACAAAACTGACACTCATGCTTGAACAAATTGTTAGATAAACATGTCCAAGTATTGAGTAGATACAATGTATTCAAAAATGTACATGTATCTCATGGTGTATGATAGGCTGTAATAAACAACATGTAACTGAAACTTTTTTCTGATATATTGTGATATCATTAATCCATTACCACATTATATTGTCGTCTGCAACTCCTTTCAATTTGGACAGGCTGAAATTTTGCTGTCTGGTAATGGGTTAAAGCTGTTGTTACAACATTTACATTACCAACCATCCATTTTATTTTACTATCATGTTTGGGTTTTTTTTTGGGGGGGGGGGTTACATATTACTGGCCATAAATTTTGAAAATAATGCCATTTAACCCTTTCCTGCACAAGTCTGATTTGACGTTACTGTGATTTTATACTTGAGCAAACATTGTGGAAAAAGATGAAATTTCTTGTAACAAGCAATTTCATCTTTTCCCACAATATTTTCTTCCACATAGAATGGTTTCATTTCAAAGTGCACCCAATTTTGCAAGCTCTGCAAGCTCTAGCTTTTATTTTGGACCAGTCTTAAATTTCAAAAACAGGAAAAAGTTAATAACCAAGTCAAGCTTCCTGTCCGAGTCAGTGGATGTGACCAACAATACATAAACCAGTCTTAGAGTAGCAGGTAAAGCAGAGCTCTAGATAAGAAGGGGAAATAGCATTCCAAAATCCTTATTTCTCAATTAAACCCTTTGTTGTGGATACTCATTGAATCGTCTTGATGAGACGATTCAAATGAGAACCAATAACATAGGGTTTATCACATTATTTTTGAAATATTTAAATCAAAAATCCAAATTATGCCCTCTATCTATAGCTCTGGGTGAAAATTGTGAGAGAATGACAGAAAGCTAAAGGTTAGACTTCATGTAATTATCAACCTTTCACTTTTTATGAAGGGAATAAAAAAAAAAGTTGATTTTCATAACAGATAAAAAAAGACCCAAAGGATCTCTGGAGGAGAAATTCAATTCAGTGAAGAGCTTTCTACCATAACTGTCATGAAGTAGGTCACATAAGCTGTAACTGACAATTCATATAAAACATTCATTTCATTAGACCCATTCACCTTATTTAATACAGTACCAGACATACACAGACATTAACCCATTGTCAAATGATAGAATTTTGGACTGGTCCAAATTCGAATTCTTCAAGGCGGAAAAAATCCAGTTTGTTTAAGAATAAGTTACAACACAATGTTAGACTGGTCCAAATTAAAAGGGTAGGAGACACAATATATTTTGCCAAATTGGTAAATTTTGTATTGTAAAAGATAGAAATACTGAAGGGGGGCAAAATATATGGTTGGGTATATAAGAGAAGTTACAATAGTAACAACTCCAGCTTGAATAAGCCGAGGGAAATGTTTAACCCATTACAAAACAACAAAATTTGAGACTGGTCCAAACTGGAAGAAGTTGCAGATGACAGATAAAAGCTTATGGAAATTTGGATTTTCTATTACCTTTGGGGCAGAAAACATTGTGTATAATGAAGAAATTGCCTTGCTAAAAGCAATTTCTTCATTTAACACAATGTTTTCTCAATTGTTTTTCTTGAGGGAGGTCAAATAGTGTCATTGTGTGGGAATAGGTTAAGTACTTCAACACGGAAATGACATGATTGTTGGAGGTAAGCATTTGAACATTTCAATCCTAGTAGAGATGAATGATTTGATTTGACACTTGATTTTTTTTTCTTCTTTGCATAGCAGTGATTTTGCAATGTAAGTATCAATGTTTTTGGGTTCCCATGCTGAGTGAAATTTTGTATGATTCACATAAGCTTAAGTAGCATATCACAACAGTTTTTAACTCTTTCTCAAACAATCACACTTTTTGACACCCTAAAAGAAAAAAAGGCTTCTAAAAACATTCTGGTAAATGAAGAAATTGCTTGCTACAAGCAATTTCTTCATTCTCCATAATGTTTTCTACCCCAAAAGATAAATATGTTTAAATTCCATCAACTTGAAATTGTCGTCTGCAACTTCTTTCAATTTGGACCAGTCTAAAATTTTGTCATTTGGTAATGGGTTTAACATTGTATAATCAATAGATTCTAATTCCAGATAAAGTTTTTCTGCTTTTATAATTGCTTTCATATAATTGATTGTTTAAGATTACTCAGTTAAGACTTTACAGAGTAGCGCAAAATACGACCAGAAGGGCTTGTCAGTGAAATATCATTTTCTTAATATTGTCTCATACATAGATAGAAATAAAAGAGTATCAACGTTTCCAGTTTCCGTTTATTCCAATAGAAACAGTAGAAGGAATGATGCACACAATAAACACTGATTTTAACCCTTTCCTGTTCAAACACAGGATTTTTCTTTACTGTGATTTTGTACTTGAGAAAACATTGTGGAAAAAGAAGAAATTTCTTGAAACAAGCAATTTCTTCTTTTCCCACAATATTTTCTACCACATTGGATGGTTTTATTTCAAATTGCACCAATTTTCATTGTCGTCTGCAACCTCTTTCGATTTGGACTTGTCTAATTTTTCAAAAAACAGGAAAGGGTTAAGCTATTTTGACATGTCAAGGGCAGATATTTCCACAAGTGCTACAGGGATCAAAATAATTTTTGACTCAAGCACAACAAGACATGATAGAGATTTTCAGTTCATTCCAATTGAAACTGTAGGAGAGTTGCTCACACAAAAAATTATTTACACACAGCTGGAGCAAGACAGAGAGATGGAAGGATGAATGGGGCCATAATACAACCTTAATAAGGAATAGCTCCTCATTATGAATTTTTCTGTTTTCATACATTCTTTCATGACTCTCTAATTTAGGACAGTTCTGCACTTTTGGCCAATTGATTTTATTCACTATCATGAGGGTTAATCAAATTACAAATGTTGAGACAAATGATGCTTATTGCAATGAATTTGATAAATAATCTTAAAAGAATGCTAGCAAAATTTGAGAATAAAACTTCCAACCTCGATGCACTGCACCAATGTTAATATGCATAATTAAAAAATTATGAAGAACTCACCAGAGCTTCTGGGCGCAACTGTAGGTCTTTCAGCTCTACATCTCCTGCAAGCAGAATAATAGTTAACCCATTACCACTTAATACAGCATTTCGATACATGCTAAAAAAAATACAGATTTTGAAAACGTAATGATATAAGGAGAAACTGCTTGCTACAAGTAGTTTCAACAAAGTTTTCTACTCTTTAGAGCACTAACTTTTCAATTTAATGCACGCTAACCCATTAGCAGATGACAAAAATTGAGACTGTAACAAGCAATTTCTTCTTTTTCCACAATGGGGTTTAATGCCACTTTTAACAGTATTTCAGTCATAACGCAGAAACTGGAGCACCTAACAATGGATTCCTGGTATTTCTCACAACAGTACTACCACTACATATTCCTAGCCTCTAGCTTCTATCCAACTTAGGTTTATGATTATCCACCCATTGGTGAGAGACCAATGTTGAAAAGGATATGTGCTGTTGCCAGGGATCGAACCCATGACATCCAATTATTGAAGATTAGGAGTCCAATGCACTACTGACTGCGCTATGGAAAGGTATAAGATTTTGCAAATCAGGAGAGGGTTAAGCTCATTACTCATCCATCGCCCATTGGTGAAAGAAAATTGACACATGTCACGATAACTTTTGTCAAATGTTGGAAAGAATGTTGGGGGAGCTTGAGTTCGAAATCACGCCCATGCACATTACATACACCCATGCACATTACAGAGCTCAGCTAAATTTCAACCAGTTGCACCATATACCCTTTATCGTATTTTAATTTTAGACTTGTCCAAATTGAAAGAAGTTGCAGACGACAATAAAAGTTTGATGCAATGTGAAATGAAATCATCCTATGTGGTAATATACATGTATTGTGAAAAAAGAAGGAATTGATTGTAACAAACAATTTCTTCTTTTTCTACAATTCTGGGTTTGAATGGGAAAGGAATAAACCACTTAAGGCTAATAAAATTTTGATCATAGATGCATTGACATGAGAGATTGTGTGATAATGGGTTAAAGTAGATTTCTTCAAATCTCTAAAAATGTAGAATCTATCGAATTGCAAAGTAACCGTTTAGGAACTTGCCAATATCTTAACTTTGTATTAAAAGGGAAATTACTGCCGCTTAGCTACCACACAGTTTGATGAAAAAATATTGACTTTTCTTCTAATATTAGAATCATTCCCTTTAATTAAAGTTTTAGATAATGACAGGATGACATCTGGTAAGCATGTAGAATTCAATTCAGGAAACACTTTAACACTCCTCTTTTTCCTGTTTATTACTCATAGAAAGATAGTTTAACCCTTGTCATGCTGAATAAGATCCTTACCAGAACTTCATCAAAATCAAAGGGCTGAAGGCACTGGAAGCATTAGCTATTTGATAACTGACTTGAATGATACAAACAGATGTTATAGACAAAGATCAGACTATACATAATTATATGCAGGCTGATCTTTGTCTACCACCTGCCAAACAGGAATATTCTGGGTTCAGCATCACAAGGGTTATTATTCACAAGATTACGATATTCAAGCCATAAAACTTTATACAAAGGTTTGACCTACTAACCTACTTTTCGACCCAAAATAAACAAAATTTGAGCTTGTCCTAAGAATCAAAGAGACATACATTTCAATTGAGTATCAAGGTATTTGAGCCTCAAGAAAAGCTTCTAGAGTGCATACAAAGTATTCTGAAATTTGACCAGTGACCTATTTTTTGACCCCATGTGACCAAAAATCAAACTTGACCAGGATATTATAAATATTAACGTTCTAGCCAAATATCAAGATATTTCAGGCAAAACAAATGCTCTCTACAATTTGACCTAAGGACCTAGTTTTAGATCTGACATGAATAAATTTCAAACATGACCTAGATCTGATGAAAACAAACATTTTGCCTATACATCAATTTTTCAAGAGTGTACACATTTTTTTTTTAAGATTTAAACTAGTGACCCACTTTTTGACCCCACATGACCCAATATCAAACTTGACAGAGATATTATAAAGACAAACAATTTTACCATGTATCAAAAAATTTGAGGAAAAATGTGTCCTCTACAGTGCACACAGGGTCATTTTTAAGATTAGAACTGGTGACCTACTTTTAACCCCATGTAACCCAATATCGAATCTAACCAAGATATTATAAAGACAAACCTTCTGACCAGATATCAAGACATTGGAAGCAAAAAAGTGACCTCTAGAGTTCACACAATATTTTCTCATATTTGACCTAATGACCTAGCTTTTGACCCCACATGATCCATTTATCAAACTTATCGTAGGTTTTTTGGACACAAACATTTTGACCTTGTTTCAAGACTTTTGAGGGAAAATTGTGGCCTCTAGAGTGCACATAAGATGTTTACACACAACAGACGACAGACTCCGCTAAGATCACAAATGCTCACATTGCACAGTTCCTATTCAGGTGTGTTAAAAAGGAACTTTTTAAAAATGGCCAACTCCTTTAAGGCAGCAAACTTTACAGAACCCTCTGTTAACAGAACACTCTGTTTCTCACACAACTGCTCTTGTTTTCAATTGGAAACAGCCATCACATAGGCATCTATAGAAATGCTTTATAACGCATTACCGATTTAGACTGGTCTAGATTAAGAGAAGTTGCAGACAATAATTTCAAGTTGGTTTAATTTAGAAAGACTCTGCCTTTTAGGGTAGTAAACATTGTGGTCATTGGAGAAATTTCTTGTGACAAGTAATTTCTTTTTTGTCCACAATGTTTTCCAAAGCTATTTTCTTGAAGGGCATCTGAAATCACTCACAGAAGGATACTTTATACTACCACGTACTTGAATTTTCATCCAGAAAAGAAAAAAAAAATCACCAAATATTATAATCTTATAGGAAGAATTCCCTTGAGGAAGTAAAAATTTTCTTGATATTTCATACAGAACATGTGATTCTCACTGAACTATTCTCTCGTTTTCAATAAGGAACAGAGTATCCTTGTCATAGGCTTTTATGGCATCATCATTTCGTTGACAAAATTTCAAACTTGTCTAGATTCAAAGGAACTGCATATGACAATTTTGACCTATTACCATGCAATGACACTTTTTGAGCCATTCCAGAAAAATCACTTTGGAACATATTTGTGCAAAACAAAGAAATTGCTTGCGACAAGCAATTTCTTCATTTTCCACAATGTTTTCTACCAAGAAAGTCTATAAAATCTAAAATTAAGCAAGTTACAGTTATTGGCATCCGTCGTCAATCATCCGTTGTCTATCATCCATCGTGTGTCAACATCTTGTGTGCACTCTAGAGGCCACAAATTTTGCTCAAATGTCTTGAATGTCAGAATGTTTGTCTCAATGAAACCTAAGACAGCTTCAATATTGGGTCATATGGGGTCAAAAACTATGTCACTAGGTCAATATTAGAAATACCTAGTGTGCACTCTAGAGGCTACATTTTTGCCTCAAATGTCTTGATACTTGGTCAGAATGTTTGTCTGCATATTGATTAGAACATTTTTCAATAATGGGTTATGTGGGGTCAAAAACTAGGTCACTAGGTCAAACCCTAGATATAATGTTGTGTACAGTCTAGAGGCCACATTTAAGGTAAAATAAAATATTTGTCCTGAAGGTTTTTGCCCATGATATCTCAGCCAAGTTCAAATTTGGGTCTCATGGAGTCACTAGGTCACTAGGTCAAATCTTAGAAGAATTTTCATACACTCTAGAGGTCCCAATGTTAGCTCAGTTCAATTGATATTTGGTCAGAATGTTAGCCAAGTTCTGATTCTTGTCATATGTGGTCAAAAACTCGGTCACTAGGTCAAATCTTAGAAATATCTCGTTTTTACTCTATTTTTGGCATAATTAAATTGATATTTGTCCAGAATGTTTGTGTCCATGATATATTGGCCAATTTAGACTTTGGTTGACATAGGAACAAAAACTAGGTCACAGGGCCAAATCTTGGAAATACCTTTACACCAAAGGGGTCACATTTTTGGCCTTATTGGTTTGATATTTGGTCAGAATATTCATTTTCAAAATATCTCAACCATGTTCAAATTTGAGTCAATTGGGAAAAAACAGGTCAAATTTGAGAAAAACTTTTTCTCTATAGGCCATATTTTTCATTTAATTGAATGGATATTTATTCAGAGGTTTGTCTTAATAAAAATCTTTGTCAAGTTTGATATTAGGTCACATGGGGTCAAATACTAGGTTACAAGGTCTAATACAAAGAAATCTTCTTTCCAATTTACTTTCTTCTTTTCTTAAATACCATGTAACTTGATAAGAATTTTTGTTCATGATTCCTTTGACAAGATTTGATAATGGGTCCCTATTGGCTAAAATAAGGTCACTTGTGCTATTTCACTTCTATGGTTATCGACTCAGTTAAGCGCTTTAGGGCCAATGGCCCTCTTATTTTTCAAGGGACCCAAAATTTATTTGTGAGAGGAAAAGAAGCTGTTGCCTTAAATTCTTTGAGACAAGCTGATTACCCTTTCCTGTACAATCCCTGGTACAAATGTACAAATAAAGAAATTGCAAATAACAAGCAATTTCTTCTTTTTCCACAATATTTTCCATCATGTAGGATAGTTACTTTTTGAATTGTACTTACTTTATAATGTTGCTGCTACCCTTTGTAAAAGTTTGCAACAAACATTTTCTATTCTAATCACAGTTAAGATGAGCTTATTTCAAAGATAATCTCATTACAGATCCGATAAGTCTACGAAGCTTTGTGAATCTTCTCCAAAAAATTTTAGGCGTCTCAACGAACATTATACAAACCCATTACTTGACAGCAAAATATTAGACTGGTCCAAATTCAAGAGTTGCAGATGACATTTTAAATTTTGTGCATTTTTTTTTTAACTTTCTTGGTAGAAAACAATGTGAACTAGAGGTGCTTGAGCGCCTGTATTGCTCCACAATACACAGTACTGATTAAGCAATTTTTTATGAATTCAATATGAACTGATATAAGGACAATAAATCTAAGTCACTGAAATCTTTGGATGAGTTCTAGAGAAGCATTTCAATTTTTCTTTGTTTTACAAAAGTCAAGTTAAGTTATGTAAAAATGGGGAAGATGAAAAGGTTTTAACAAAATTTAAAAATGTTCACTGTTAGTGTATACATAAGCCACCACCATAATAGCCAAGCTTTTCAACCAAGCAAAATCATATGAAGGAATGACAAAAAGTCATCTGAGGATCATTCCTGTGAAATTTGGTTGAAATCAATCAACAGTCCATTTTCAGTATATACCATATATGGAAATAAGCCCTGCCCATTTAAACCATATTTTTCTTACGATCAAAATTATTTTTGATAATCTGATAAAGAGTCACTAAATGATCAATTTGGTAAAATTTGGTTAAAATCCATCCAACTGGTTTCTGAGAAAAAGAATTTCACAGCTTTTACCAAATAAAGAAATTAGTCCCACCCATTAAAGCCATGTTTTTCATTTGATCAGGAATCTCTGAAGGAATCTGACAAAGGGTCACCCAAGGATCATTTGTGTGAAGATTGGTTGAAATCCATTAGATGGTTTCTGAGAAAAGGATTCTTAAAGTTTTTGAAATATATGGAAATTAGCTCCGCCCATTAGAGCCATATTTTTCATCTGATGATAATTCTTTTAAGGAATTCAGTAAATGTTCACCAAAGAATAATTTCTGTAAAATTTAGTTGAAATCCATTACATGGTTTCTGAGAAAGGGATTTTTAAAGGTTTTACTAAATAGGGAAATTTGCCCCACCCATTAAAGCAATGTTTTTGTTTTTTTTCATCCAATCAAACTTCTTTGAAGGAATCTGATAAAGGGTCACCCAAGAATCATTTCTGTGAAATTTGGTTGAAATCCATTACATGGTTTCTGAGAAGAGGATTTTTAAAGGTTTTTACCAAATATGGACATTTAAGCCAGGATTTTATCCAATAAAAATTCTTTAAATTAATCTGATAAAGGGTCACCTTAGGGTCATTTCTGTGAAAATTGGATGGAATCCATCCATTTTTTTATGAGAAGAAGATTTTCAAAGCTTTCACCATATACGGAAATTAGCCATGCCCATTAAAGCCATGTTTTTCATCTGATCAAATTCTTTGACTGAATCTGATAGAGGGTTACTCAAGGGTCATTTCTATGAAATTTGGTTGAAATCTATTCAGTACTTTCTGAGGAGAAGATTTTAAAGTAAAGGTTTACGGATAGACGCACGAACACACAACGGACACCTGAGTTTGATCTCAAAATCTCATGATCTTGTGCATAGAACCAAAGAGAAGATTTTACTACAAGGAATAATCGAGTGAAGTATTAACATCCAATCACTTCAGGGTTCTCCCCAGAAATTTTTGAAGGCGTAGTGGCAAATGCGCGGCGTATTGTCTGTTAACATCTTAGTATGACTATACATAATAAAGGTCATTAAAAGTGCTTTTTAGCTTGATTATTGACATCTTGTTGTTTTATTGAGAGTTATTCTTGAATTATATTCTTCAACTTTTTAATTATTATAAGATGATTTATCTATTCTGAGGCTTATTTTGATACCAACCAATTGTGACATTACTCAGCTTACTTCAACTCTCTATCCTATTTGTTGGAAAGGGCACTAAATTGTCTCATAAAAAGGATGTGAAAAGGAAGGATAATGAAAGAATATACCCAAAAGTCTCATGAGTAAAAAAAAAGTGTCAAGTGCTTGTCTATTAGATAGGATTAGCTTTTCATGCTTGGCCATTTTATCAAGTCTGTCCAAAAATCATATCCTTGAGGACTCTTTAAAAAAGCATGGAGTGTTGGATTGACGAAAAATGCCCTTCATCAGAAAAAAAAATAGAAAATATTATCAGTAATTTCAAAAATGTATTTATAAGGTTCCTGTGTGAAATACATGGTTTCATTTTCAAATTTTGCATCTTAAAGAGCTCCATTAGATTCTCTGTGTAAAATTTGAAATGCTCATTATTTGCCCATTCAGAAGCCTCCGACTGTCTGACACTATTACTACTCTTCTAACAGTACTTTCAGCTATTTGATTTCAATAAGTTAATAAAAAATGTATAATATATCAGCAGTGTCCAACCTTATTTCTCAAATTATAACATGAAACTTGATCAAATTTATTAAACAAGTGTCTATACTCTTCTCTTCTTTAAGTGATTTCAGCACTTTGATTTTCAAAAGAGGATTTTGTTTTCCAAATATTATAGCGTGAATGATCTTTTCCTGATTCTAAATAGTTATTAAACCATTCCTTTTTATAAAAAGAAATCCCTAATTGGTCTAAGGCATTCTTTTCTTGAAGTGCTGGTTTTATGGGGGTATTATTTCGTTTTGGGTAAAAAAACACGAGAAGATGAGATATTATTAGATGATTACTAAAATAATAATAATTTTTTTCATCAAACTTTTAAAACAAATTTATTGAAAAAATGGGTTGAACAAACAAGGGTACGAATGTTTGAGATAATGCCCTCCATGTTGGATAAAAAATAAATGGACTTATTCCAGAAGATACATGTGTGTAATTATTAAACTTAGTTGAAAACAAGAGCTTAGTATAATAGGATGGCTTCTATACAAATTTGTCTTTATTATTTTGGCAAATTCTCGTAAGGAAAAAAGATCGCGAAAAGGGTATGTTTTCAGCGATCAATGTATGAAATAAACTGACCCAATAAATCTTTCCTTCAAAAAATCAAATTTTAAACCACTGTGACTTTAGTTTGATAGTTGTCACATCAAATAACCACATCTTTTACTTATAACTAGACCAATCTCAGCCGAAGTGACAATTTTCCGGAACCGGGTCGCCATTTTGATTTTATTGTTTACATATTGGTACCTATCATGCTTGGTGACTGATAGCGAGGTACCAGTGGGAAACGCGAGAAAAAATCGATAATCACCAATTAGTAAGAGAGTAAGGGTCTTATCAATAGAGATGTTATGTAATACGTGGTATACAACATTATAGATAAAGAGCCTGTCGTGTCCGCGCTTCTGCAGCCAATTTTAATGGTTTGCTTTACCCTTTCTTCTGCTTGAAATTAAGCCGTATCGGTGACCAAATTTAAGCGTATCGGCGATCTGAAGGCGTATCGGCAAACTCTCTTAATTAATGAAGGCGTATCGGAACCCTGCACTTATCATTCAAAAGCTATGACAAACAATATTTAAAATTGCATTTAACCCTGTAAGTGACCTTGGTTTTTGACTGATGACCTTGATATTAATGCTAAAAAGAAGGTCTTATCTCTAACCAATCAAAAGTTATTGCCATTATTGAATTTTTATGCGAGCCATGAAAAGTGACCCTGACCTTTGCACCAGCAGAAAAGCCTTAGCACAAGGAGCACAGAATTCCAAGAATGATACCATATACCCACAAAAAAAGCTCACAACACCCTAGGGACATTAACAATCATTTTGGTATTCATACAGAAATCTCTGTGTTATTTGTACTATCAAGTATGGCCAAACTAAACTCCAAGTAAAGTCTGTCGTCAACAACAAAACCAAACCAGGAAACATACCAAAGACTAACCTCCATCTTATAACAATAACTCATAAAAGGTTCTCCACTTCCCTTGGGAGAATCACAATCTTCTTGGTATTCATAAAGAACTTTCTGTATTATTTGCACTAACAACAAGTCTGGTAGAACAAAGCTCTAAGGACATGTCTGTTATGGTCAATGGAATTAAACGAACAAATGACAGAAAAGGAAACTTGGGTTGGCACTTGAGTTTTAGAGGTGCTTCAGCACCTAATTAATGCTCTTTGGCTTGAACATTACTTATCAAACAAGCAATTTAGTTTTTCTTTAAATTAAAGGAGGTAACTCATTTTAACCCATTCTAACACAGTGAAATTTTAGACTGGTCTAAATTGAAAGGAGTTGCAGATGACAATTTAAAGTCAATTAAAATTTCAACTTTCTGGGTAGAAAACATTGTGGAAAATGAAGAAATTGCTTGTTTCAAGCAATTTCTTCATTTTCCACAATGTTTTCCCAACTGTTTTTTGTGAGGGGCGTCAGAAAGTGTCAATGTGAGGGAATGGGCTAAAGAGAATTATTTTTTTAAATTCACTTTCAATTGAAGAAACTTTCTTTTATGAAATAAATTCCTTTGACTGATTTCTAAGGGGGATTTTCAAAGTTTTTGAAATACACTAAAAATAAGATTTAACCTCACCCATTAACAGTCATCTTTCTTATACAAAAAATTTCCCAAAGGAATCTGATAAGGGTTGCCCAAGGATTATTCCTTTTAATTTGGATGAAATCCATCAACTACTTTCTGAGGAAAGAAAATTCAAAGTCTTCACAATACACCATTATTTGGAATCAGTCCCTCCCATTTTTAAGATCCAACCATTCTTATCCAATCAATTTTTTTCAGGACTCTGATAAAGGGTCACTGTAGGATCAGTCCTCTGAATGGTGGTTTGAAATGGTTGAAATTCATTGACAAGAAGATTTTCAAGGTTTTCGGTAGATCATATATGCAAAAACCAAGAATTTCAATGTTTTCACTACAAACCATTTGCAGAAATTAGCCATGCCGATAAAATCCATGCTTTCATTTGATCAAAATTCTTTGAAGGAACCTGATAAAGGCTCACTCAAGGATCATGTCTGCAAAACTGAGTTGAAATCTGTTCAATTCTTATTCTTTCTTAGGAGAAGATTTTTAGAGAATAAGTTTATTGACAGGGACAGATGGATGCACAGTGGCTTGCTTTAAGCAAGTGGATCTTTAAACTGTTTGATCTTTAACGTATTGCCAGTAGAGAAATTTACAACTGATCTGATGTCAAAGTGCTTGCAGATGATAATTTAAAATGGATAGAATTAAAAAAAATAGCCTTCTTAAAGAGTAGAAAAAAGAAAAAGAAAAAAAAAGTTTTTTTTAATAACTATTTTCTTCTTATACCACAATGTTTTTTTTAAAATGAAATATCTACAGGTAATCAAAAGTTGAAATTGGTTGGAAAACATTGTGATTGATGAAGAAGTTGCTTGTTACCAGGAATTTCTCTTTTTCCACAATGATTTCTAAAGCTTATTTTTTTAGGGGCATAAAAAAGCCAGATTATGTGAAAAAGAGTTAAATAGTCAAACACTGATTCAATACTCGACTTACCTTTAAAAATGCTGAGGTTGAGATTTCTGGTGTCAAGGTTCTGAACATATTTACCCAAGACTCGGTTTAGAATATATGTGGCGAGGCTTTCCAACATTCTCGGATACTATTTTTGTCATCAGCTTTCATCCATTTTTAGATTGCTCTGAAATCAGAAAAAGAAATATAAGATCACTTCAGCCCATTTCAAGACTTCAACATTTAGAATGATCCAAATTCAAAGAAGTTGCTGACTACAAGTTAAACTGCACAAAAAAAGAGAGAAGAAAATAATTGCCAAATAAGGCATAAAATATTTTTGAGAAAGAGGATCTGGTAAAATTTGTTGAAATTCATCAACTAGTTTCTTAAAAGAATTTTTTGTAGCTTTTACTTTGTATTGAAATTAGCCCTGCCAAATAAAAGCAATGTTTTTCATCCGATTCTATGAAGGAATCTGATAAAGGGTCACCCAAGAGACATTCCTGTAAAGTGTGGTTGAAATCCATCAACTGGTTTTTGAGAAGAAGATTTTCAAAGCTTTCACAATATATGGAAATTAGCCCCACCCATTTATGCCATGATTATCATCAGATCGAAATTCTTTGAAGGAATCTGATAAAGGTTCACCCAGGGATCATTCCCTTGAAATTTGGTTGAAATCCATTCACTGGTTTCTTAGAAGAAGATTTTCGAAGCTTTCACAGTATATGGAAATTAGTCGCCCGCATTAAAGCCGTGCTTTCCATCCAATCAAAACTCTTTAAAGGAATCTGCTAGAGAGTCACAAAAGGATCATTCCTGTGAAAATTGGTTGAATCCATCAGCTGGTTTCTGAGAAGAAGGTTTTCAAAGCTTTCACCATATATGAAAATAAGTCCAACCCATTAAAGCCTTGTTTTTAATCTGATCAAAATCTTTGAAGGAATCTGATAGAGGATCACCCAAGGATCATGTGTGAAATTTGGTTGAATTCATTCACTGGTTTCTGAGGAGTTTTTCAAATCATTCACCATACATGATTAAATGCCCCACCCTTTAAAGCCATGTTTTTCACCTGATCAAAATTATTTAAAGTTATCTGACAGAGGGTCACCCAAGGACCATTCCTGTGAAATTTGGTTGAAATCTATTCAGTACTTTCTGAGGAGAAGATTTTTAAGGAAATGTTCATGTACAGACAGACGAAGGCACACACGATAGACACCGCCTAATGACAAAAGCCCTCTGACTTTCAGCCAGATGAGCTAAAATTGTCATCTGCAATCTCCTTTATTTTCACCCATTACAATACAATCCCACATTTTGATGCCCTGATGAAAAATATAAAACAATTTGCTGTTTTGAAATATTATCTTCACTGATGACTTCTGAACAAGATAAATATTGTAATTTGGCTTTCAACAATGTCTTTCATCTTGAGAGTAACACAATAGACATTGTGAATGACTATTACCAAATTTAGAAAAAGTATAAGGTCAGTTTTATCATTTGACCTCTTGCTATGACCGTGACCTGCGGCCTATCAAAACATACTTTGCATGGCACTTTAGTGCTCCTTATGGAAATTTTTTGCATGAATCTAGAACCTGAGAGTAAGTTATTTTGAATCCATTCATAAGTGCAGTTGGTATTGGACATGGTCAATTTGAACACTTTATCTTCAGCTGTGACCTAAACCTCAAGCATATCCACATAACACAAGTTACTAGTTTTATATAGGAGAATAACTGTCCATGGTTATATTTAGATGCATTAAAGAACATGTATGATCCCAAAAGGGTCATTGTTGGAACTTGGCCTTCAGCTGTAACCTTGAACTAATGTTTCTGTATCACACTAGCACTGTGCCAATTTATTTTGAAATAAATTCATAAATGTATAAATTATGATCAGGACAAGGTCAATATTGGAATCTTGACCTCCAGTTTTTACACTTGTCATGCTGAATGAAATCCTGTAAAGAATTGCACCAAAATCAAAGGACTCAAATCACTGACAGCTCTAGATGCAGGTCAACATTTGGTTTGAAAACTGATTTTATAAACTATTCTGGTTGAAAGGGACAAGCAGGTGGTGTAGACTAAATTCAGACTGAACATATTGCAGGCTGATTTTGGTCTATAACTCCTACCGAAACAGAATTATTCCGGGTTCAGCAGGACAATGCTAACTTTTCCATATAACTTTTTGCACAGCACAAGTGATTTCAGGGGGTACAACTGTTATTTTGAAATCTATCCATACCGGTAGAAAATGTGCTTCAGACACATAACAAGGGACACACAATTCACTTGGGGAGATGAAAAGGTATTAAGCCACAACCATAATAGCCAAGCTTTTCAACCAAGCAAAATCATATGAAGGAATCCAACAAACAGTCATCTGAGAATCATTCCTGTGAAATTTGGCTGAAATCCATTTTGACAGCCCATTTTCAGTATATACCAATATATGGAAATAAGCCCTGCCAATTTAAACCAAATTTTTCTTACGCTCAAAATTCTTTTTGATAATCTGATAAAGAGTCTCTAAATGATCAATTTGGTAAAATTTGGTTAAAATCCATCCAACTTGTTCCAGAGAAAAAGAATTTCACATCTTTTACCAAGTAAAGAAATTAGTCCCACCTATTAAAGCCATGTTTTTCATTTGATCAGGAATCTCTGAAGGGATCTGATTAAGGGTCACCCAAGGATCATTTGTGTGAAAGTTGGTTGAAATCCATCAGATGGTTTCTGAGAAAAGGATTCTAAAAGTTTTTGAAATATATGGAAATTAGCGCCATAGAGCCATATTTTTCATCTGATGATAATTCTTTTAAGGAATTCAATAAATGACACACAATATAAACTTTTTAAGGAATTCAATATATGACACACAATATAAACTAAGGTATTTCTATGGGCCACTCCTGCATTTGATGATGGGACATAAAAATTGTAGGGAAAGAAATTAATTTTGATAAGCAATTTCTCCATTTCTCACAATAGTTTATATCATACAAGGCACTAACATTTAAATTAAATTGCATTTTGAATTTTCATCAGTAATCTCTTTCAATTTAAACCAATATAAAATTCTGTTGTTAACCAATCTAGAATTCTATTGCCAGGTAATCAGTTAAATAGGTCTGTAAAATATTTGTTTTCTGTTTTGATTTCAAGGATTAGGAATCCATTACTACAAGCCAATATTTACACAAACAGGAAGGTCTCTGTGATGCTAGCATCAGACATTTCAGTGTTACATTTTTTCTGAGCATCTCATGTTACAACATTTTTTGCTGCATCTTTTAACTTTTTTGAACTTCATATATTTTTGTTTCTTTTTTATTCTCCTACCATTAACCCTTTCCTGTTTTGCAAAATTTTAGACCTGTCCAAATTCAAAGGTTTTGCAGACGAAAATTTAAAGTGGCTTTAATTTTAAAAATAACCATTCAGCAGGGTAGAAAATATTGTTGAAAAAGCTACAAGCAATTTCTTCTTTTCCCACTATTTTTTCTAAAGTATAAAATCACAGGGACGTAAAAACCAGGGATTGTACAGGAAAGGTTAAAAGCCCCTGGTCACTGGGCTCAATTAGATAGCTGAAATTAGTTATTAATCGGGTATTTTTGCAGAATCTGCAACCAGTAAAATGTAACAAAAATGTAAAATGGTTGGTTGGCCTCCTAAACAATGGAACTGCAGCTTGAATAAGCTGAGGTTACAACATTTAATTTGCCAAATAAACAAAAATACTTCACATATATGTTGGCCTGATACTTGAACTTCGAAATTCACTTCCAGTCTAGTAGAACGTTTTGATTAGTCTATTGATTCTTTGTCTGATAGCCACAATCCGTCAATCAAAATGAGTTGAGTCTTATAGGAATAGCTTTGAGAAATTTCAAATTGAGTGCCACACAAAGGCTTAACCTAGTGGCTTACCAATGATAAGACAACAAATTATAAAATTATATTGAAAATGAATGAAGTTCCAGACGGCTAATTTCTGTAGGTGAAATTCCAAATAATCTTTATTTTTGGGGATTTAGGACGTCCTGGGACATGAAGAAATTTCTTGTTACAAACAATTTCTTCACTTTCAAGAATGTTTTCCTAATTTTTTCTCTCTAATGGTCACAAAAAACATGATTGCAAGGGGGTTGTCTGATCTCCCTGTCAACAAATAAATTGATTGACCAATCATATCATTCCTTCGGATCTGAAGTGAACTTTGACATTTATGTTAAGCATTTTGATTAAAGCTATGTTTATGATGTTTTGATTGCTTACTGAATTAATGCAAAAATTGTTTAATATCTATTTCAAATTTCTAGTCAGAGGTCAGTGGGTGTGGCTAGTGATCCGTCAATTGGTTAAGTATCATAATTGTAAGTGCCTATCAACCCATTACCAAAATGACAAAAAATTGGACTGGTCCAAATTGGAGAAAGTTACAGACAATAATTTTCATTTCACTAAGTTTTAAAAACCTTTGTCTTTAGGGATAGAAAACATTGGGGTAAATGAAGAAATTGCTTGTAACAAGCAATTTCTTCATTTTACCACAATGTTTTCCAATGCTTTTTTCTTAGGAGCATCAAAGGCACCATTGTTTGGGAATGGGTTAATTGTTTCCTCTCCTGTTCTTCAATAAACTGGTTACTTAGAACCTCTTTTTATTTTGAAATTTCGAAATTACTAGGTTAACATTTAGCCATTTGGACATGAGTTAAACTTGTTGTATTTTAGAAAGGTCTTTGATTAAGTAACCCCTTACCACTAGACAATATTTACAAAGGTCTCCGAGGTGCTTATAACAGTAAGACCTGTCTCTGGACTTATCTAACGGAGAAAAGTTTATGCAGCACAAGTGTTTTAGCTTTTATTGTTTAAGGTGACTTTACAACAGTCCTAACAAACTTTATCACAAATTAACCCTTATCATGCTGAATAAATTCCTCTAAAAATTGCATTAAGATAAAAGAGAGAAAACTGAATGCACTAAATTTTACATTAATAATTACATGTATTTTGAAACCTTATTCTATAAACAACTCTGGCGTAAAAGAGAAAAGCAGATAGTGTAGACTAAGATCAGACCACACATATGTGCATGCTGATCTGTGTCTATACATCCTGCAAAAACAGGAATATGGCGGGTTCAGCATGACACGGGTTAAGATTTATCTATTTTTTTGAGAACTTGTAATTAAGTAAAAGGATAAGGAATCCTATTTTTTGACAATTTTACAAACATGCGTGACTAGGAGGTGTTCTTGCAAAAACTCATTTACCTAATGGAAACAGTTTATTGATGCACATTTTGTAGCACAGTTGACTCTTGACTGGGAGGCTCTACCTGTGAACCCATTACCATCCGTCAAAATTTTAGACTGGTCCAAATTCGGAGGTTACAAATGAATATTTTGAGTTGATGAAATTTTGAAAATCTTTGTCTATTTTGGTAGAACACATTCTAGAAAACAAGCAATTTCTTCATCTTCCACAATGTTTTCCTAATCAAAAAATGGAGTTGTGTTGGAATAGGTTAAAATTGTTGTTTAGTTATTTCCTTCAGTAAACGAAGCAATTTCTTCATCTTTCACCATGTTTTCCTAATCAAAAAATGGAGTTGTTTTGGAATAGATTAAAATTTGTTGTTTAGTTATTTCCTTCAGTTTCCAATTACTACTACAAAATTTTAAATTGGTACAAGTTCAAAGAAAATGCAGACAACAATTTTTTAAGTTGGTAAAAATTTAACATGAGGACCATGATGGTCCTAGATCGCTCACTTGAACTGTCTGCTGTTAAAAAAAAGCAACTAGAGACAAATAACTATAATCAGTTTCATGAAGATTGAGGCAAAACTGTGACTTCTATATTGTAGACAAAGAGATTGTCATTAAGGCCCCTTTTCCTTTGTTATCCTATAGAACCTTCCCATAATCTATAAGGTTCATCTTTATGACCAAACAATTATCTTGACCAAGTTTCCTGACGACTGAGCCAAAGTGATGACCTCTATAGCATTTATAAAGAAATTGTCATTAAGGCCTCTTTTCGTGTGTTTTCCAAAAGTACCTTCCTATAATCAATAGGATTCATCCTTGTGACTAAACAATTATTCTGGCCAATTTTCTTGAAAATTGAGCCAAAATTGAGGTCTATAGTGTAAACGAAGAAATTGTCATTAAGACCCCTTTTACTGTGTTTTCGGAAAGATCCTTCTAATAATCAATAGGCTTCATCTCTATGACCTAATAATTATTCTGGCAAAGTTTCATGAAGATAGAGCCATATTTGTGGCCTCTAGACTGTAAACAAAGAAATTTTCATTAAGGCACCTTTTCCTGTGTTTTCCACTAGAACCTTCCTATAATCAATAGGATTCATCCTCATGATCAAACAATTATTCTGACCAAGTTTCATGAAGATTAAGCCAAAATTGTGGCCTCTAGAGTGTAAACAAAGAAATTGTCATTAAGGCCCCTTTTCCTGTGTTTTCGGAAAGATCCTTCTAATAATCAATAGGTTTCATCTCTATGACCTAATAATTATTCTGGCAAAGTTTCATGAAGATAGAGCCATATTTGTGGCCTCTAGAGTGTAAGCAAAGAAATTGTCATTAAGGCCCCTTTTCCTGTGTTTTCACATAGAACCCTACCATAATCAATAGGCTTCATCTCTATGACCTAACAATTATTCTGACCAAGTTTCATGAAGATTGGGTCAAAACTGTGGCCTCTAGAGTGTAAACACTTCAATTGTTGACACCGCATGACAGACGACAGACATTCAACAATCACAAAAGCTTACCTGAGCACTTTGTGCTCAGGTGAGCTAAAAATCTTTGTCTTTTGGGAATCATTGTGGATAATGAAGTTACTGTTTGTACAGCTTCCTTCCATCATGGCAAGCCAATATAATGATACTTAGATAAGTTTAAAATACATTTGGAACAATGTTTTATTCTAAGATATCTCAATTCCTCTGTTCTGTATTGTCAGTCTGTGACAAAAGAATCATAACAGCTTGAAACTAAATATGTTTTCCCTGAAATGAAAAATCATTCAGAACAAGCTTGACAGATGACCTTGACATTGTCAAATGACCTTGACATCAGTACACATGCATGCAAAAAATGTATATTATACCCAAACCCATTACTACACATTACACAATTACAAAGTTTTTAATCAATAGTATTTTGATGTGTGTTTTTTTTTTTGTTTTTTTTTTTTCAGTGTGTCAAAATGCAGGATTTTGAAAGTTTAAACATTTGGTAAATAGCTTTAAAAATCCTCAGACATCTAAGAGATGTGCAAGCAAGCACACAGACTAAGTTAAAACATCTAAATACCTGCAAAGAATTAATTTGTGAACAATTATATAAAGTCTCAAATAACTATTATTGGCACTAAAACCAGAAAACAAATTTCGTAAATAAGATGGCATCAAGTTGCCGCCTTTTGTCCCACACGGAGATATAGTTTCTGTGGTAGACTGGAAAATCAATAGCCTCTGATTCAACACTTTCCTGCTTAGTAACACAGTTATCACCTAGTGCTAGACGTTCTTCCTTGTAGGCAACACCATTCCAGGGCTCAACCTATTCCCACACAGTTCAATCACTGGTTTTTATGTCCCTTTGTTTTTTTACTTTGGAAAATATTGTAGAAAAAGAAGAAATCGCTTGTTACAAGCAATTTCTTCTTTTTCCACAATATTTTCCACCCTACTATAGGATAATTTTTCAAATAAATTCAACTTTGAATTGTCATCTGCAAAACCTTTGAATTTGGACCAGTCTAAAATTTAAAAAAACAGGAAAGGGTTAATGTTTCACTCAAAGGGTTTTGACCCTCAAAAATCTGAAAGTATTCTGTTTGACCCTCAGCAATTTTGTTCAGTATGGATTATTGACCATACAAGTTGTTTTTTTAACCATTTCTCACACAATGACGCCTTATGATGCCACAAAGAATGAAATCTTGTTAAAAGCAATTTCTTCATTATCCACAATGTCTTCTACCCCAAAAGACAAAGACTTTTAAGTTCCATCAACTAAAGCTTGTCATCTGCAACTTCTTTCAGTTTGAACCAGTCTACAATTTTGTCGTCTGGTATCCGGTTCAAGTTTTACAGACAAGCCTGACTTAACCCATTCCCACACAATGACCCTTATGGATGCCCCTCAAGAAGGGAAAACATTGTGTAAAATGAAGAAATTGCTTGTAACAAGAAATTTCTTCATTTAACACAATGTTTTCAACCAAGAAAGTAGAAAAAATCTAAAATTTAATAAACTTTATATTGTCATCTGCAACTCCTTTCAAATTGGACAGGTCTAAAATTTTGTCATCTGGGAATGGGTTAAAAGGGACAAACAGGTGGTATAGACAGCTGTATAGGCATATCTGCAGGTTGATCTTTTCTCCTTCCAAAACAGGTATATTCTGGGTTTATCATGACAAAGTTCACAATTTACAATCTTTTCTGCCTTCTATTCTCAGTTAACTAGAGGTATTTGAGCACAAGGTAATCCTGTATTGCTGAAACTTAACCCATTACCATACGGCAAAATTTTAGTCCAAATTCAAAGGAATTACAGAAAACAATATAAAGTTTATAAAATTCTTAATTTTTCAACATTCTGGATAGAAAACATTGTGGAAATTAAAGAAATTGTATGTGAAAAGCAATTTCATCATTTTACTTAATATTTTCTAAATTAATATTATTATAATTTTTGGGGGGGTTGGGGGGGGGTTGCAAAAAGCATTATTGTGTGAGAATGGTTTGTTTATGTAAATGGGGTTTTACACCGCTTTCAACAATCTTTCAGTTATATCGCAGCGGCTGGAGCACCTAACAATGGAATCCTGGTATTTCTCACACCAGTACTACCATTACATCCTTCCCTAGCCTCCAGCTGCTATCCCACATAAGTCTACGATGATCACCCATTGGTGAGAGACCAATAGTCGGAAAGGATGAGTGCCGCCGTCAGGGATCAAACCCGGGACCTCTAGATTGACAGTCCGACGCGCTACCAACTGCACTATGACGGCGGCTGTATGAGAATGGCTAAATGCATATAATGATTTAAAACTCAAAGAGCTTATAACACTGCAGTATATACCATCTTTACAGGGCTCCTGTTTAACTCACAAACCAGGGTTTTAAACCTTTAACCTATTAACTGACGGCCAATTTTAGACTTTGAAATGAGTTGCAGACAACAATTTAAAGCTTATAAAATTATAGATTTTTTCAACTTTATTGATAGAAAACATTGTGTCAAAACAGGGTTTTATCTCTCAATTTTTCAACAATGTACATGTACCATATCTATTGAAAATTGTACAATTTAATTGCAAATTTCAAATCTTTGATTGAAAAGGTCAGTTGTCATTTAAAGCAGCTCTTGCATATATTACAATTTTTCAAATTTTTAATTGTAATGCTTTTCAGAAATTTGAAAGAAGGTGATATAGCTAATTTTGTAATGAAAATGACTGTTCATGACTTTAAATCAAAGAACTGAAAGTAACATACATGTTACATAGCATGCTTTTGGAGGCCTTCTCTACAATTTGAATAAAGATAATTCATGTGGCCATACAAAGCAGTGTGCATAGTGAAGACTCTGATCAGACTCATTTTGAACATGATATTCCTTAGACAGCTAAAAATACCAAGGAGATGAATTTTCAGGCAGAGTTTGCAAAAAAATGGCTTTATAGTTTAATCCATCATCAAACTATCCCATATTTTGACTTCATCATTGGTTTACAAAACATTGTGAGAAAGGGAGAATTACAAGCAATTTCTCCATTTCTCACATTTTTTTACCCTAAAAACTCCCTGTATTTAACTTTCAATCAAACTTTAATTACTGCCAGCAACTTCTTTTAATGTGGACCAGTGTTAAGAGGAGAAGACTTTGAAATTGCTCTAATTGAGCATTTCACCAAACTTGGGGCCTCTGAGGTGGGGCAGTTTTGACCCCATGGGTATTGTTTTAGCAACATTGGTAGAGAAGAATCTGGATGTACTATAACCAAATATGAATGCATTACAACTTATACATTGGGATAGGAAGATATCTGAAGATGCCCTTATTGAGCATTTTTCATAACTTTGGGTACTTGAAAAGGGCCATTTTTGTCCAAAGGGGTATAACTTCAAGAAAATGGTAGATAACAATAATGTTCTGCTACATTTTGAATATATATGTTCTAGGCCCAGTATTTAAAAAGAAGATTTGTTTCAAATTGAGCCATTTACGCAATTTTCGTCTTCTGGAGCAGAGTCGTTTTTTATCTTAAGGGCATATTTTCCTATAGCATAGTACAAAATTATTTAGTAATCCTACATACCAAATATGAATGTCCTTCACATTATATTTCTGAAGGAGAAGACTTTTGAAGTTGCTCTTAGACTTTGCAGATTAGGAGGACAAGACTGTTGAACATGGTCTAATTGTGCATTTACAAACTTATTAAATTTTGCACTTTTCCCTATTTGGTCACCTATTGCAGGGCCGTTTTTGACCCTAGAATCATAATGTCAGTGATATAGTACAAAACCATCTAGTAATGCTACATATCAAATATGAATGTCATAGGCCTTAAAGTTTACTAGAAGTCTTTTGAACTAGCTCTAATTAAGCATTTTTCCAAACTTCAGATCTCAGGGGCAGGGCCATTTTTGACTCCAGGGATTAATTTTTTTAAAACTTGACAGAGAACCATATGATTAAGCTACATATGAAATATAAATGCCTTAGGCCTTATAGTTAGCCTTGAAGAAAAAAAATTCAAAAATTTACTAAATTTTCCCATTTTCAAATGCTGTGGCAACCAGAGTTTGTCATGAAGTGAAACTCTTTTAACAACTTTTGCAGAGTTTCACCCAAGGAGAATCACTGAAAAGTTTCAGCTTGATTGGCTGTGTGGTTTGAAAATTTCCCATTTTCAAATGCCGTGACAACGACAGTTTTTCACAGAATGAAATTCTTTCAACAAAATCTTGTAGAGCTTCACCCAAGGAACACCCCTGCAAAGTTTCAGCTAGATTGGCCTACTGGTATGGTAACAATCAATTTCTCCTTTTTCCACAATATTTCTACCACATCATCTGGTTTCATTTCAAATATATACAACTTTTATTGTCGCCTGCAACTTCTTTCAATTTTGATCAGTCTAAAATTTCAATTAACAGGAAAGAGTTAAAGTAATGTTGTTCATCTGATCAAAATTCATCGAAGGAATCTGATAAACAATCACACAAGGATCATTCCGTTGAAATTTGGTTTTCATCTACAACTTACTTGAATTCGGGCCAGTCAAAATTTATGTGTCCTGGTAATGGATTACAGATTTGTCACGACCTTCACTCTCGGAAAGAGTTATGAGTATGATGGATCACTCCCACAGTAATTAAGAGAGATTATCAGAAAATGCAGCTTCTGCATTATGTTGACATGTCGCCTTGTGGTTTTATCCTACAGAAGTGTGAATGCGTATTACAGCGAAATTATCAATACTGAGGGGATTTAATGCTGCATCAACAGAATTTATTCTATGTCAATTTATTGTCATATGAACATCCTTTGATGTAACTTAATCCATTAGAAGATGACACATTTTTGACGGATCCAAATTGAAAAGTGTTATAAATGGCTTGTAAATTACAAAACAAGAAGACCATGATGGTCCTAAATCGCTCACCTGAATCATCTGCTAATTACAGTACTTTTTGGTACAAAGCAGATACAACTGGAACCAAAAAGTGAGATTGAAACTGCTTTTGGACCCAAGGGCATATTCTTAGAAAGTTAGAAAGTTATGGCACAAAACAAGGTCTCATAGTTTAGGAAGAGAAGACATGGACTCTAATTGAGCTTTTTCCCAAAATTTCAACCCCTTGGGCAAGGCTATTTTAGACCTTGATGGTATAGTTCTAACAAGAAATGTAGATAACATTTAAATAGGATGCCCTTCAAGCTAAGAAGATTTTTTGTCTAGCTCCCTCAAATTAACCCTTTACCATACAGCAAAATTTTGGACTGGTCCAGATTGAAAGGAGTTGCAGACAACAATCCAAAGTTTAAGAAATTTTAGATTTTTTCAACTTTCTGGGAGAAAAACATTAAGTAAAATGAAGAAATTGCTTGTGACAATGTTTTCTTGAGGAGCGTCCAAAGGCATCACTGTGTGGGAATGGGTTGAGCGAATTACCCAATTTTGGACCCTTGGGATAGATCTGGTCTTGGCCCTAGGTTCATAATTCTAAGTAACATAGTAAAAAAAAACACCTAGTAATACTACATACCATATGTGAATGTCTTACACCTTATATTTCAGAAGACTTGAACTTGCTCTTACTGAGCATTTTTCAAAACTTTCAACCCTTGAGGTAGTGACATGTTTTACCCAGGTCTGTAATTAATCAAACATGGTAGATAACCATCTGGTTATGCTATATACCAAACATAAATGCTTTAGACCTTAAACATATGGAAGGGAAGACTTATGAACATGCTCTAATTGAGCTTTTTCTGAATTTCGAACACCTGCTGAAGGGCTGGTTTGGACCCCACTGGCATAATTTCATCAAAACTGGTAGATAACTACATGTATCAGGTTATGCTGCATTCCAAATATCAATTCCATCAGCCTTATAGTGAAGAAGAATAAATAACACTCAACTTACTCAAATTAGGTTTTTTCCCTATTTTAGACCCCTAGGACAGGGCTGTTTTTATTCTAGGGCCACAATTTTAACCCTTTCCTGTACAAACTTGGGATTTACGTCACTGGGAGTATATACTTGAGAAAACATGTTGGAAAAAGAAGAAATTGCTTGTAATGAGCAATTTCTTCTTTTCCAACAATTTTCTACCACATAGGATGGTTTCATTTCAAATTACATTCAATTTTCATTGTTGTCTGCAACCTCTTTCAATCTAGACCTGTCTAAAATTGCAAAAAATGGGAAAGGGTTAAGTGAAATAGTACAAACCATCTAGTAATGCTACATACCTAATAAGAATGTATTAGGCCCTATAGTTTAGGAAGAGAAGTCTTTTGAATGTGCTCCAATCAAGCATTTTTCCAAACTTTCGACCTCTAGGACAGGGACATTTTTGACCAGAGGTATAATTTTAGCAAACTTGGTAGACAACCAAGTGGTTATGCTGTATACATATGAAATATTACTGCCCTTGGCCTAGTACAATGTTCAATATAACTCTTTTAATTACTTTTTGGGCAATGCCTTCTTCAGAATTGACAGTATATTTTAACACTATGTAACATCCATTTTCAT
Source organism: Fragum fragum (assembly GCA_946902895.1). Classification (NCBI taxonomy): domain Eukaryota; kingdom Metazoa; phylum Mollusca; class Bivalvia; order Cardiida; family Cardiidae; genus Fragum; species Fragum fragum. Next base: position 16,161,270 of record OX336368.1, read on the forward strand.
AGACATAAAATTGGCCTACTAGTTTCTGAAAAAAGATCTTCAAAGATTTATTAAAATTTCCCATTTTCAAATTCAGTAGCAATCAAACCTTTCAATGGAATTGAATTGTGTTCACAACTTTTTTAGAACTTCACCAAACGAACATTCCTGCCATGTTTAACCTTGAACAGCTTACTGGTTTAGGAGGAGGAGATTTCTAAAGAAATTGTGGACGAATGGACGGCAGACAATGACCAAACACAATAGCTCACTTTGCAATTTCTGCTCAAGTGAGCTAACAAGAGGGCCATTATATTGGCCTTAAATCGCTCACCTGAACTTATAGTCAAGAGGACCAATTTCACTCAGGTCATTTGGGCAAAAAATATGATATTACTGTGTCTACAAGATTTTACGAAGATTTGAACTTTATTACCCCAAGAGACTCTATGTTGGACTCGTCCAAAATTTCAAGATAAACATTCTGACAAATTTTCAGGTTGATTGAGCACAAATTGAGGCCGCTATGGTGTCTAAAAGTTTTTTTCTAAGAATTGACCTCAAGACCTGGCAGGAGTTGGAGACAATGATCAGCCTACTAATAATTGTAGTCTAATCTTAGAGTAATCACTTGCTTCTCTCTTTTAATCTATTACCAGACAACTAAAATTTAGAATGGTCCAAATTCAAAGAAGTTGCAGACTACTCGTTGACCAGACTGAGTGATCTTGATGACGAGATAAGAGTGAATAATTCTAAAATGTTTTTCTCTCGTTGAAATTTCTGTTGCTAGATGTTGTGGGTATTCATTCAAATTGTATCAACAAGACAATTGATAGATGTCTAGCATTGACCTCCATCATGACAGTTTGACTAAGGTAATATTGGTTTTTATGCCCTCCAACATTCATTTTGCAAAATGATGTTCTTGATATCTCAGTCAAACATCCTTTTCGAAAATCAGTGGGTATGGCCAGCAGTCAGAATCTTTTACGGAAGATAACCATTTAATTAGGAAAAAGAAGAAATTCTTGCAAGCACTTTACTCTTTCCACAATGTTCTATACTTATTGTATCTAAGAATAGTGAGCAAAAATTGATCCCCTTGTCTAAAAAAGATTAACTGCACATATACCCTTTAACTGATTCCTGAAAGGAACTTTATAAATTAGCTAAAAATCAAACCTCATTTAATGTAAATTATAAATGTGTATGGAAGATTTATATAATCAAACCATATTTTCTACTTACTGGTTCATTATCTACTACATCTCTTTCCACAGTAAGCTAACACTTTAATTAGAGAATTGTTGTACCAATTAACTTTATTCAGCGGTCACTTCAAACGTTGACAACTGATTACGCTAATAACTTCAGTTCATTTCCTACTTTCACTTTACATCAATACTCTGCGAATTCTCACGAATGTGTTACATGTTGAGCGCTCAGCTCATTACACTTGATTATAAAATTGACACTTTACCAAACAAAATTGACAGCTGTTGCATTTTGCGACAAAAAATATGTGACATTGGTTCTCCAGAATCCGAGTTGCATTAGCATAGAATCTGTCAATAAGCTGATCACGTGATCAAACAAGAGGGGGGAAATCTCAAACACGTCGATGTCATTTGTAATTCACAGTTTTCTGCGCATTTATTAGGCTAGTTGCTTATTTGAAATTAGTGTTAACATAAAAAAATTGTTTAAATGGTTATTCATAGCCACAACCGCCCGTTTTAAAACAAAATATTAAATAAGTTCTCTTCGTGTCGTTACCTTCATTTTTGAGAGCATCCCTGGGTCTTTACGGGACTTGTAATTCAAATTATCAGCTTTTGAAAAAAAGATATTCTAGTGAAATCGAAATTTGCAAATATCGTGCTTTAAGATAAACACAAAAATGAAACTAGGACACCTAGCTTGAACTTCAGTAAAGTACGAAGGTCTTCGGTTCCGAATTTCAACCAGAAAGAAGGGAGAGCACTCCGTGGTTAATAAATGAATAGGTCTGACAAATTTGGTCTGATATAAAAGGTAAATGTTTGATAATCTTCACTGACGCCCGAATTTAAGAATATCATTGCTCTAATATCTGTTGTAGCAGGTTGTTAGACTAAGGATAAGTATAGGTTACCTGTATACGTGACAGCTATGGGGAATCAAAGTGACTAGAGTGACAAAAACTTACCTTACCACCCAAACACATTTCAACCAAGATTCTTAAAAGCATACCCCAAATTAGATCAGAGTTTTGAGTAATTCTGTGCAGATATTTATGATCTTATAACTGGTTCCAGCCCATTTACTTTTTTTAATTCCTCTACGTGTACAAAACCGTACTTGGATTCAGGATTTTATAACAACTTACAAAAATATCTCTCTCTATTATAAATATTAACAAGGTAATGTATCTGCCATTTTTTAAGGTAACGGATGTTTTGAAAAGTATCTTTAGTTCCTTATTCCAGCGAGCCAAACTTTTCCCATGATGGAACCAGTGATGCTTGTCAAACCATCTACAGTTACCTTAAAAAATAGCAGCTGCACTTCCTTGTTAATATTGTAACATTCTGAGTACGTAGACAAAGCCTATCCATTTAGAGAAAAGGATCCTTGACCCTAAATGGGTCGACTTTGTCTATATATAAGTCCAATTATCCACTTGTCTTTCTGAAGGTTTCCTAATTTGCATAAACCGTTACATTACTCTCACCTCTGACAAAACTCGTCCCGAGTCTTGGCAAGGGCGATCAGCGGGTAAGGCAACTCCAGTCTGACAGTTGTCATCATTCCACCACTGCCACCAAATGTAACGTTCAGGGCACATAGACAATGCCTATCTATTCAGAGAAAAGAATCCTCGTCTCTAAATGTGTGGACCTTGTTTATATATAACTCCAATTAGCCACTTGTCTTTCTGAAGGTTTCGTAAAGTCTCAAGGAATATCTCTAGTATCAAAGCACTTTGATTGTTCAGCGCAAAACAGTTGCAACTGCCTATAAACATATGAACACGCTGAACCATCGAAATTTACTTTCTTAATGAACCATAATTTATCCAATTTACTTTTGTCCCATTTCCACACAATGAAGCTTTTGACACCCCTCAAGAACATGGCTTGGGAAAACATTGTGGAAAATAAGAAATTGCTTGTAAAAAGAAATTTCTTCATTATCCACAATGATTTCTTCCAGAAAGACAAAGATTCACAACCCTTGTCATGCTGAACCCGGAATGTTCTGTTTTTGGCAGGATATGTAGACAAAGATCAGCCTGCACATAAGTGCAGTCTGATCTTGGTCTACAACTCCTGCTTTTAATTTTCCTGCCAGAATCGATTATGAAATTGATTTGTAAAAGAAATATTGATTTTTGAACAACAAGTTATATCAGTGCTTTCAGCCCTTTGATTTTACAGCAATTCAATGAGGTAATTCATACAGCATAACAAGGGTTTAGATATTAACAACTTGATATTGTCTTCTTCAACTTCTTCAGTTTGGACCAGTCTAGAATTTTCTTGAATGGAAATGAGTATTATTCATAAGATCAGATATGATCATTGTAAGAATTTGATTGCCTTGCAAAGACCTGGTAATGCAGTTTGAAGCATTCTGCAGTTTTCAGGCTTGAAGAATAATGGCATCAACAACAGCTGTCAGATGTTTACTTCAGATCAGTGAAACAGGACTTTACAGAAAAGCATACCCTGCTAGTCATGTTCGTAGTTTAGCCATTAGGCTTCATCAGTATTCCACTGGATCCTGTGGCACCGTGAGGGTTAAAGAAAAGAGGCAAGTGGTCATGGGCTATTCCTAATTTGTCAGGTAGCATAGACTAAGACCAGCGAGTAGTGCACAGTCATGCAGGTTGACCTTGATCTCCATATTCTGTTACTAATGCTGTATCCCTGTAATGAACAAATCCAACTCATTATAACAAATATGTGATTATTTTATATATCATGAGCACAAATAAGTCTTGAAGAGTAAGGGGGAAATGTGGGAAGACAGCAACATGTCTTGTATAACACATTACAACAGGACAAAAATTTATTATGGACCAAATTTAAAGGAGTTGCAAACAACATTTCAGAAGTTGTCAAATTGCTGAATTTTCTATCAGATAGGATAGGAAATATTCTGGATAAAAAACAAAATTCTGTTCAGCGTTTTCTTCTCTTTTTTTTAACAATTTTCCCTAGTTGTTTTTCTTCAGTGTATGAAAAATGTTGGATTGTGTGGTATTGGATTAATCATTCTAACCAAAGTTGACATATTTACATAAATGCAGATTTTCACCAAGGAGGGCTGTTCTATATGTACCAGGGAATGATGAAAGAAAACTACTGAAATTACCTTCACTAGATGTCGACTGTGCTGTGATGGACTGTGAGGATGGAGTCGCAATAAATAGAAAAGTAAGAAATCTGATCTCTCTGCCAATAAAGATGTGGGGCAAATAATCTGTGTCTATAATTTGGTCTCGGTTGTCTGTCTGTTGGACAGTCTACAGTCATTCCATCAGTTTGTTAGTAAACTTTTGTGTGTGCAGCTCCTCATCCATTTTGAATTGGAATTAACTGAAACTAACCACAATGAATCTCTTATGATATCTTGTTGTGCATGAGACTTGAAAAACACAAGCAGGAAGTGTAGACTAAGATCTGACTGCACTAATGTGTGACTCAGCTGGACAAGGGTTAACATATATCATAAATAAACAGCTACAATAGACTAATGTAGTGTGGTTCTTCAAACAAGTCCCATACATATATATTCAAATAGCACTCTAGCACACAGAAGTAAAATAGATAGGAAAAACATTTTGACTTGTGGAGAAATTGATTGTTACAAGCAATGTCTCCTTTTCTCTCAATATTTTCTTTCCTATTATCTATTTTACAATTTAAACACACTTTGAATTGTTGTCTTTCAACTAGGATCAGTCTTAACTTTTTTTGTCTGGAAAAGAGTTTAACTCTTCCCTGTTTTGCAAGATTTTGGACCTGTCTAAAGTCAAAGGTTTTGCAGATGAAAAATTCAATTTGGATTTAATTTGAAAAATAACCATTCAGTAAGATAGAAAATATTGTGAAAAAAGAAGAAATTGCTTGTTACAAGCAATTTCTTCTTTTTCTACAATATTTTCTCATTTATGAATACACAGGGTCGTAAAAACCAGGGATTGATCAGGAAAGGGTTGAATATTTAGCATTGCACACTAATTTATAATACTCCTCAAAGAAGAGATTGATATACTTGTTAACCTCTTTCTGCCCTACAGTCTGTCTATCTGTAACCAACTTTTTTTATCTCATTTTTAGCTCGGTTTGTCTATCTGTAACCAACCTTTTTTTATCTCATTTTTAGCTCGGTTGTTTTCATAGAAAACCTGAGATATTGCGACAGCCTTGTTGTCGATGTCATTGTCGTCGTTTTGGTGAGAAAACTTTGACATTTTGTGATATCTCTGGTTCTACTGAAGGCATTCACTTGAAACTTGGCACACATGTTCACTATCAAAAGAGGAACCTATACTATGAAGGGGGATAACTCTAGATGCATTTTGTGCGAATTATGCCCCTCTTTTTACTTAGATTTTTTATCCACTATCCAGCACCCAACAGCCGAGCGTAGGCACCCGTTGACTCTTGACATTAAATTTCAAATTGGGGTCCTAAAAGGCGCTCACTAAATTTTGGTCCACAAGTTATCTACTTCCTGTTTTAAACTTAGTTTATTTTCGAACATTGCTTGGTAAAGTGGTATAAAGTGGCTTATTTTGTTAGTACATTACCTGTTTTGGCTCGCAGATGTCTTATTTTCACAGGTAGAGGCTCGAGAGACAATCAGGAAAACACTGGATAACTTACAGTTTGGTCGAACTGAATGCTGTGTGCGAGTGAATGCAGTGAGTAGTGGACTAATGGAGGAAGACTTGAAAGTTATATTTCAAGCTAACACTTTACCAGAAACCATCATGATACCAAAAGTCAATAGTTCACAGGAATTGGCAGCTGTAGGTATACCTTAACCCATTCCAACAAAATGAAATTTTAGACTGTTCCAAATTGAAAGAAGTTGCAAATGTTTTTAAGGTAGAAAACATTATGGAAAATGAAGAAATTGCTTGTCACAAAAAGAGTGGGAATGTGTGGGAATTGGTTAAAATACAGTCAGTCTTGCTCAAACAGTAACCTCTAGTAAGCGTCCACTTTCATTAAGCAACCAGAGTCAAAATTTCCTTTCCAAAAACAAAGGATTATTCTAATTGGACAATTTTGTTATTGAAATTATCGATACTAAATCCTGTGATAATGGATCATCAATGAGATCATTCTAATGAGTTCCATCAACATAGGATTAAGTGAGAATCCTTCAATAATATATGTATGATTTTTTAACCGATTCTTCATACATGTCACAAAACAGTGTACATTGTATTAAGAGACCATTCTCTTAACTGTACACAATTATACCTAGGGCTGATTTTTTATGGGTTTTTTTTGTTGGGTGTTACAGCTTATTAAAGATCGACAACTAACTTTTCTAACTGCATGCTACTGGCTATAAATTTGGAAAAATAACGCCATTTCAAAATGGAAGTGGGACTTCCTGTTGAGTTGATGGGCGTGGCAAACAGTGTAAGTGGGCTGGGCCAGCGATTGGTCATTCGACTGGTTATTACTTTTCCAAATGAGTTGTTTCCATTGATTTCATAAAAGTTGTATGAAAGCATTTGGTGCAGTTTGGGAGGATATCTAGTTAACTGATTCTCTCACAATGATGCTTTTTGATGCCACTAAGAAAAAAAAATGGAAAAACGTTGTGTAAAATGAAGAAATCGTTTGTTGCAAGCAATTTCTTCATTTTCCACAATGTTTTCTACCCAGAAATTTGAACAAACCTATCATTGCATACACTTTTAATTGTCGTCTGCAACTCCTTTTGATTTCGACCAGTCTAAAAGTTTACTGTCTGGTAATGGGTTAACACATTCCAACACAATGAAACTTTTTGATGCCTCTGAGGAAAAAGATTTTTGAAAACATTGCGTAAAATGAAGAAAATGCTTGCATCAAGCAATTACTTCATTTTGCACAATGCTTCCAACCAAAAAGTTGAGAGAAAAAATAAAATTTCTTGAATTATAATGTCGTCTGCAGCTCCTTTAAACTTAGACCAGTTTAAAATTTTGCTGTCTGGTAATAGGTTCACATGTAGTTTTGTTATACACTTACACCATTGCTGCATAAATTGTTAATCAAAGCACCTGATTCAGTTTGAAAGGAGATTTGGAAAATGTTGCGTATAATGAAGAAATTGCTTATTATAATCCTTTTCTGTTTTTTCAAAATGAAAGACTGGCCCCAAGACGATGCAGACATCAATGAAATGCTAGTAAATTTGAAACGAAATCATCCTGTGTGGTAGAAAATAGTGTGTTAACAGAAGAAATTGCCTGTTATAAGTAATTTCTTATTTTTTCACAATATTTTCTTCAGTATAAAATCACATGGACATAAAAACCAGGGACTGTACAGGAAAGAGTTAAGCTATTCCTTCATTTACTAAGATGTTTGCTTCCACAAAAGAAAAAGAATTCTAAAATTTCATCAAGTAAAAAGTGTCGTCTACTAAATCTTTTAACCCTTATCATGCTGAACCTGGAATATTTCTGTTTTAGCATGAGATATAGACCAAGATCAGCCTGCACATATGTGCAGTCTGATCTTAGCTTACACCACCTGCACATCCCTTTTAAGCCAGAGTTGTTTAAAGGTAAATTTTAGAAATGAATAGATTAGAAATATTGATCATTCCAGTAATTTCAGCCCATTGATCTTTAAATTCATTTCTGTTGAGGATTTAATTCAGCATGACAAGGGTTAATTTTGACCAATCTAGATTTTGTTGTCTTGTAATGAGTTAATTTGTCATCATTTCCTTAACCTTACCAACCCAGTGATGGGCTCACAACATAGTTTGAAGTCAAGTGCTGGACAAACTGAGATAATTGGGCTGACATATACATATTGATGCTATTGTAATACCTTTGTCCCTTTCCTGTTCAATTGCTGGTTTTTAGGTCCCTGTGATTTTATAACTGAGAAAACATTGTAGAAAAAGAATGAATTACTTGTAACAAGCAATTTCTTCTTTTTCCACAATATTTTCAGCTCTTATGAATGACTATTTTTACAATGTCTTCTACAAAACCTTTGAATTTGGACAGGTCTAAAATTTTGCAAAATAGTAAAGGTTATACTTGCAGATCACCCACAGTGTACATTCACACCTAAAGACTAGAGAGTTACCCCACAAGATATCTCTGGTATTGTTTATAGAGAGTGCTATAGGTCTGCTCAATCTACAAGATATTTGTAATCGAGCAACAGAAGTTTCTCTGCGATCAAACACATATCATGTAGATGGTCTTGTATTCGGGTCTGATGATTTTTGTGCCGACATAGGTATGTACTGCTTGCTTAATCTATAACCAAGAAAATTTTACCTCTCAATCCCGCATTTTTGCACATTAATTCTTTACTCTTTTATTTTCCCCCAAATTTTGGACTCGTACAAATTCAAAGGGGTAGCAGATATCATTGTAAAGTGAGAACAATTAAAAAGTAACCATCCTGTATTTCTACCACATGGGATGGATTAATTTCAAATTGCATCAAAATTTCATTGTCGTCTGCAACCTCTTTCAATTTGAAACAGTCTAAAATATAAAAAAAAAACAGGGAAAGGGTTACAAGTAAAAGTTGCCTACACGAGATGTTTAGAAATCAACATGTTGCATACTTTTCTGTATTATGCTTATTAACCCAATCCCGCACAAACCCTCCTTTTTACGCCCCTTAAGATAAAAGCTTTGGAAAACAGTATGGAAAATGAAGAAATTGCTTGTATCAAGCAATTTCTTCATTATCCACAATGTTTTCTATCCAAAAGGTCTAAAAAATTCAAAATTCCATCAACTTGAAATTGTTGTCTGCAACTTCTTTGAATTTGGAATGGTCTAAAATTTTACTGTGTGGAAATGGGTTAACAGATGGCTGCTGAAGATGAAAATATCAATTGACCAATCAAGTCTTTCAATTAGATCGGAATTGTATGGTGACCTCCATCATTGATTCTAGGTAATTTTGTTTGTTTGGCAACTTAAAGCATTTTTTGTTTGAAACAAGCAATTAGCTTTGGAAAAGGGAAGTTTGATAATGGTCCCTAGTGACAGCTTAATCCATTACCAAAAAACAAAATATTAGAATAGTTCAAATTCAAAGAAGTTGCAGATGACAATTCATAGTTTATGATATTTTAACATTGTTTGTCTTTTGGGGTAGAAAACATTGTGGGAAATGAAAATCAATTACAATCAATTTCTTCATTTTCCACTATCTTTTTCAATTTTCTTTTCTTTTGGGGGGGACATCAAAAAGTGGGATTGTGTGGGAATGGGTTAATAAAGGCGGTGGCTTTAGCTAGATTGCCTGTAAATTGAATGTTTTGTTTAATTTGTTTTGCAGGAGCTAAAAGGTCAGTTGACGGTTTAGAACTATTGTATGCCAGACAGAAGTTTGTTCTTGTTGCCAAAGCATTTAGATTACAGGCCATTGATATGGTACACATAGACTACCAAGGTAATGGCTACTGGATACAGAATCGTATTTACAGTTTTCAATGTGTTGAAGAAACTTTACAATATTTTGGTCTGACAAGGATTTAAGATGTTTCTATTATACAAGTATATGTTCATAGCTTATTGTATTACTGGTGTGAGAAATACCAAGAATCCATGGTTAGTTGCTCCAGTTGCTGTGATATGACTGAAATACTGTTAAAAATGGTGTTAAACCCCATTCAAACAAGTAAATCATATCTTTTTGTCCAGTCTACTTGCAGTGAACTGGGATAATGGATACAATGACCAATTTGGTGTATGTGTCTGTACTCATAAGAATGTCCATCAGGTTGAACTTGCCTGGACTATAATCATAAACAGTTATATTATTTGGTACTATTTTCCTCTATCATGAGTAAATGTGCTATTTGAAATATTTGTTCATGTAGGCTCAAGGTCAAACGTGAAGGTCAAAGTTTCATCTAGATCATTATTCGCTCTTAAAATTCTATAGGTGCATTTTTTCCATTAAAAGAAGTCTCTATCTTCAATTATTATACCCCACCTACGAAGTAGAGGGAGTATATGATTTCACCATGTCTGTCTGTTTGCCTGTCTGTTTATCTTTCCATAGACTTTTCTTTTTAGTGCTCTTACTCTAGAACCAATTGGCCTATAACTATAAAACTTCATATAATTGTTGCCAATGATCCAGGGAAGTGCCCCATAGTGTTTAGGTCACATATATCATGAAAGCATACAGTGTGATTAAGTTTTTAGGTTCATACCTCAATGAAAACAAGAAATATTCCCTTCATTTCTTAAGCTAAATACTTCCCAGGGAGTGGAAAGAGAGGAAAATATTCAGGAAAAGATTTTTAAGATCTCTTTGTATTGCATTGAAGCTCGTAATTTTGTGATAGTTACTGAAACAAAATATTTCAATATTCTGTCCACAGATAAAGACGCATTACGTGAACAATCCATAAAAGGGGCCAATATGGGATTTACTGGGAAACAGGTTATCCATCCGTCACAGATTGCTATAGTTCAAGAAGCCTTTACGCCAAGCTCAGATCAAATAGAATGGGCCACTGCCTTAATACAGGCCTTTGAGGAACATCAGTCAACAGGAAAGGTATATAGAACATAACATAGAATTAATTCACGTTTTGTAGGTTGTTAACATTTGCAGAGACTAGAAAAATCCTTCAATGTGAAAGCATTTTGAGGGTCTATGCAAATTATTACAACCCCAAAACTGAAATAATGCTATTATTGTCCAAAAGTATGAGCCATGATAGTGATAAAGTAGCAAGAGGGAGGTAACTGGAAAGTTTTACAACTAGCTTGAAACATATTACCCTAGAGAAAGGTCAGAAAAAATGTGTTTTGCATTATGCATTTTTTTTTATAATGATATTGTTAGGTAAAGTGATGGTACATTTCAAATTTTTGGCAGGCATAATGTCACTGTTTTAACCCATTACCACACAAGAAAATTTTAGGCTGGTCCAAATTGAAAGGAGTTGAAGACCACATTCTAAAGTTTATGAAATTTTAGATTTTTAGCTTGGCTGTTTTTGGAGAAAACCCGAGGTATTGTTATCACCTTGGTGTTGTGTGCGTCGGCTTGGTGTGACAAATTTTAACCTTGGTCATATCTCTGTTGTTATTGAAGATATCCTCATGAAATTATGATGTGTATTAACCATCACAAGAGCTATCTAGACTATTAAGGGTGACAACTCTTAAAGCATTTTTGTAACAGTTATGCCCCTTTTTCGACTTAAAATTTTTGTATTATCCAGAACCTGCAGCCGAGCGTTGCACCGAGGACGTGCTCTTGTTTCAACTTTCTGGGTAGAAAACTGCATAAAACAAAGAAATTGCTTGTGACAAGAAACTTCTTCATTTTACACAATGTTTTCTCAGTTGTTTTTCTTGAGGGGCGTCCAAAAGCATCACCATGTGGGAATGGGTTTAATGATTCTCTATTTTATTGATGATAATTGATTTTCCTACACATTCATCTACTTATCCATTTGTAAACTCTTGGAAAAAGTCAATCAATTCTGTTTCTGCATGTTGTTAGCAATACATTGACCTGGATGAGGAATATTTAAGTAAAAAACTGCATGTAAATTTACTGATTGATACATGTTTTCTACCCGTAACACTTGAATCATGGCTGGTATTACATGCCTGTAACCAATCGCAGCTGTCAATCAAATAGCTAGTTGACCAATAAAATCATTCATTGAGACCAGAATTGAGTTTTGATCTCTGACATTGGCTGCAATTTTTGTTAATCTCTTATATTGGTTTTTCGACTTAAACTAGAAACTACAGCTTGTTCAAGCTGTAGTTACGATGTTTAGGTCGCCAATCAACTATACTATGTTTTTGTTACATTCTGCTGGCCATAAATTTTTCAAAATTACAACATTTAAAATGGAAGCGGGACTTCCTGTCGGAGTTATTGGATGTGACTAACAAAGAAAGTGGGCAGCCCAGCAATAGGACAAAAGAGGTAGTTGCTTGTGCAAGACTAACGGTTACTCAAATTCCATGTTATCATTTTGGTTGCAGGGTGCATTTACCTTCCGTGGAAACATGATTGACATGCCTCTACTCTTACAAGCACAGAATATTGTGAAGTTGTCACAATCAATCAAGTCAGCCAAAACATAGAGGAGTTTAACCCATTACCAGACCGCAATATTTTACACTGGTCAAAATTGAAAGGAGTTGAAGACAGCAATTTCAAGTTAATGAAATTTTAAGATTTTTTTCAACTTTCTGGGTAAAAAACATTGTGACAAAAAAAGAAATTGCTTGCAACAAGCAATTTTTTCATTTTACAAATTGTTTTCACAATTCTTTTTCTTGAGGGGCCTCAAAAAACGTAACTGTGTAGTTATGGGTTAAAGAGTAATAGGTGACAGATCACTGACTACACCCTTTCAGGAAGTCAGATTCATGGTCAGAAACATGTTACAAACAAGATATATTTGTGAAACACTAACCCCCGAAACAGGCTTCCTTTGGAAATGTGATGAGTGACCTTGACTTGGTATACCTCCACCTTGGTATTTGTAGATGCCTATCAATGAGTATTACTTTCACTTATGTGATGTTGTTTAACCCATTACCAGATGGCAAAATTTTAGACTGGTCCAAATTGAAAGGAGTTGCAGACAATTATTTAAAATAGAGTTTAATTTTTTCCACTTTCAGGGTATTAAACATTGTGGAAATGGAAAAATTGCTTGTTGTTAGCTTTTTCTTTTACTCAATTTTTTCCCAATTGCTTTTCCTGAGAGGCATCACAAAGCATCATTGTGTGGGAATGGGTTAATTATACCTATCATGTCTTAATCTGTATTTCCGTTTCATGCTTGATTAAAAATGCTAAAAACTGAATATACAGCTAAATTATTTTTCAAGGTTTTGGCACAGTTTGGGTGGGATATCTAGTCTTGATTAAACTGGGTAGTGTGTTGATATTTTTTCAGTTTACTATCCGATATGAACCCCACCAGTCTGTGTGACGTTTTGGCACATGGGTTATGTTGTATAATAGCTTTCAGATAGTTATGAGAGAAATTCTTACCCATCCTTTAAGTGGGGCAGGAGGTCTTTTCAAACAATGGGATGGACTATTCTGTTGCAAGAGCATCTATGGACGATATCCTACATGTTTGATCGGATTTAGATGGGACGGTTGATCAGACCTGTCCATTCATTTGTCTTACTACAGATAATGGCCAACCACTTGAGCCTAAATGTGGGCAAGCATAATCTTTAACCCTTGCCTGTTTTTCAAAATTTTAGACTTCTCCAAATTCAAAGGAGGAACACACACCATTATAAAGTAAGTACATGTACAATTCAAAAAGTAACAATTCTAAATGATAGAAAATTTTGTGATAAAAGAAGAAATTGTTTGTTACAAGCAATTTCTTCCTTTTCCACAATGTTTCTTCATGGATAATGTCACAGGGACATGAAAATCAGGGACTGTATGGGAAAGGGTTAACCTATTCCAACACAATAACGTTTTTTGATGCTCCTTAAGAAAAGGCTTTAAAAACATTGTGGAAAATGAAGAAATTGCTTGCTTGTTACTAGAAATATCTTCTTTATCAACAATGTTTTCTACAAAAAAAGATTCAGAATTTTAAATTTCATTAAATAAAAATTGTAGTCTGTAACTTCTATCTACTTTGACCAGTCTAAAATTTTGATGTGTGGGAATGGATTAAAAGAAAAAGGTCACCGACAGCACAAAGAAAAGAACACACAAGTTTTGCCAAAAACATATCCCTGTATTGTGTTGAAAAATCCATTTTTAATTTAATATCTGTGAAGTCTTTATAAGACATGCGATCCATGACAAGCACTGATGGGCCATCAAAACTATCATGAATCAAAACAGAAAAGTCTTTGAATTATACATTCCAGTGTCTCAGTAATGCTTCATTTAAGCCTTTGCAAAGTGTTTCATCCATGAACAGAATGAACCTCATTCCCTCTAGCAGAATATTGTGATGTTCATGGGAGAGTTCATACCTCAATATTCTCTGCACTGGGGTTAAGGATGGACAAACAGCAGGCTCTGTTGAGGTCATGGAGCCTGGTCCCAATCATCTCTTGACAAAAAGTCTGTACTAACCGATTTCCAGACAGCAACATTTCAGACTGGCCCAAATTCAAAGAAGTTGCAGACGACAATATAAAGTGTATGAAATTTAGGATTTTTCAACTTTCTTGGTAGAAAACATTGTTGAAAATGAAGAAATTGCTTGGTTTAAGCAATTTCTTCATTTTCCACAATGTTTTCCAAAGCTTTTTACCTTGTGGGCGTCTAAAAGCGTCAGTGAGTGGGAATAGGTAAAGGGATTTGACAGTGAAACATCCTTCTCTAAGCCAACATGACAATATTTGTGCTCGAAATGTCAGTCTTTTTTTCTCACACGACTTCAATGGCATTATTTGACAGAGTTAGTCTTATGGTACTGCTGCTATATTTGATAGTATGACTGACATTATGTTACACATGCATTGAGTATCCTCACAGATTTCAACATCCCCGACGGCGGCACTCATCCTTTCCAACTATTTGTCTCTCACCAATGGGTCGATAATTGTAGACCTATGTGGGATAGCAGCTGGAGGCTAGGAAAAGATGTAATGGTAGTACTGGTGTGAGAAATACCAGGATTCCATTGTTAGGTGCTCCAGCCACCCCCATATAACTGAAAGATTGTTGAAGGCGGCATAAAACCCCATTAAAACAAACAAACGAAAAAACAGTGGTTTGGGAGGAGATGTCATTTAAAAAAATCGTTCTTTATTTCTATATAAACCCAACCCCCCCTTGGGCTCCCCCCCTGGGGACCCGAGGATCATGATTTTAGCTATTTTGAAAGAGGTCAATATACTGATGCTTCATGCAAAATATCAAATAACCCAATGGTTACTGAGGAGAAGATGATTAAAGATTTCAAATTTAAAAACTGCCATGCCCATATTTGGGCATCAATCAAAATTCTAGAACAACTTTTAAAAGGGTCACCCAAGGAACATTCATACCAAATTTGGTTGAAATTGTTACTGAGGAGAAGATGTTTAAAGATTTCAAAGTCAAAAACTGCCAAGCCCGTATTTGGGCGTGAAACAGTTTTCTGCGAACAACTTTTGAAAAGGGTCACCCAGGGAACATTCATGCCAAGTTTGGTTGAAATTGGCCCAATGGTTACTGAGGAGAAGATGTTTAAAGATTTCAAAGTCAAAAACTGCCAATTTTGGACCTCTGGGGCAGTGTTATGTTTTATCCCATTCTAAGATTTGAGCTAACATAGTAGAGAACAGGGCTCCGGAAATCCGATAAATTGCCGGTCTGGACCGAATTTTGAATTGCGAGACCGATTTGATTCCCTAAAAATAACACCAAAATCGGTCCGAAATTTTCATTGAAATTTTGGCAAACTCGCTCATTATCTATCAAAATCAACTTTAAAACCGAAATAATTAAAGGGTTTCACACCTTATCTGCAGATTAAGAGATAAACAAAAGTGCCAAAAATCGATAATTTGTTTACCCGCCGGCCAGTTAAATGCCAATCCGCACGAGGACCTAATTAGCAGTTAGCCAATTTCGCGCTTGACCGAACTTCGGGTATCGAGTATTTGGAATAGAAAATCAAAATGCTCATCTAAAACTGCGTCAATTTAAATCGCAATTACTGTTGAAACAATTTTTTTTACTATAATACGGGAGGCTTAGATAAATCGAGACATGAAAAGGCTTCAGTCGCTGTTCGTTTGAATTTGGAAAAGTTCAGCACAACGCTTTTATGAAATTAATTTATCACAAGTGAGCGCGTGTGACCGAGTTTGAAGTTTGTATAAAAAGTTATGCCGTTAATATTTGTTTTATTAATTTTCATTCACGGTAAGAAACGTAACCTTTAGAATTCAAACAATAGGTGGTACCCGCAAAATGCCGATAATTTGAATATAAACGAAAACGTCGCTTAATAATATCGCTAGTTCCGTCAATAAAACTAAAGAAACAACAAATGATGAAATCTTACTTCAGGGGTGGAAAACGTCCGAATTATGAATCGCAAATTAACGACAATTAATAAATGACAGATTTGTGCACAAATTCTACTCTAAGAGATTAGTGCAACACGTGGGCGACCCTCTCGAGTTTGTCTCGTCGGTCTTTTTGATGTACGTCACGACTCTGCGATCCCATGGGATAGAATAGACTGACCCGACATTTTTGTGACGTCAGCTGTGTTTTTCCATCATCAGAGGCTCGTGTTGAGAGAAAATCGCTATGACTGTGTTACATTTACAGAACTTTGGATAACTAGCTTATGAAAAAGTACATCATTACTATAATTAAATCGACGGTACTCGGGGGGGGGGGGTGCGTACGTCACGGAAAAAGAATGATAATATAATTTATTTGTCTATCTAATTTTACAATTTATTGGAATTTCGTGGACTGCCGTACATTGCCGGAATTGCAATTTATATACAGCCGAATTTTCAAAAACAAAATGATAGTAGATCTAGGATCTGTCAGTTGTTTTCATCTATCTTCCACTCGTTGAAGATTATAATCACCTTCGAAAAATTTGAAAAAGAATGCAACTACTGTACGAATGATGAACCCTTTTACATACGGGAAAGGTGAAAAAAGGCGGGGTATTCGTTTTTGCCGGGGGGCATTCGTTTTTGCCGACGGGGGGGGGGGGGGGGCTTTCGTTTTTGCCGGCGGGGTGGGGTGTAATCGTTTTTGCCGACGGGGGGGGGGGGGGGGGCATTGTCCCGGACCGATTTTAATTTCCAAATTTCCGGAGCCCTGGTAGAGAACCATCTGGTTATGCTATAAATCAAATATGAATGCTGTAGACTTTGTAGATTGGGAGGAGAAGACTGTTGAACATGGTCTAATTGAGCATTTTTACCAACTTTGGACACCCAGGGAAGGGGTGTTTTTTAACCTACAGATATAATTTAATCAAGATTGATAGATAACAGCCAGGCTATGCTACACTCAAAATATAAATGCCCTCCGCCAAATGAAGAATTTTTTTCAACATACTCCAATTTTGCGATTTTCCAAATTTTTGGACCCCTTGGAAGAATACTTTTTGTGATACAGTACAAAACCATCTAGTTTTGCTACATACCAAATATGAATATCCTAGACCTTATAGTTTAAGAGGAGAAGCCTTTTGAAAATGCTCTTATTAAAAATTTTTCCAAACTTCGGACCTCAGGGGTGGGGCCATTTTTGACCCCAGAGATTAAATATTTAAAAACATGGTAGAGAACCATATGATGAAGCTCTTTACAAAATATAAAGGCCTTTGGCCTTGTAGTCTATGAAAAAAACAACATCAAAGATTTACTAAAATTTCCAATTTTCATATGCTGCAGTTACAAGAGTTTTTGACGGAATTAAATTCTTTTAACAACTTTTGAAGAACTTCACCCAATGCACATCCCTGCAAAGTTTCAGTTTGATTGGCCTACTGGTTTAGGAGGAGAAGATTTTTAAAGATATTTAAAGAATTACTAAAGATTCCCATTTTCAAATGCCACGGCAACCAGAGTTTTAGACGGATTTAAATTCTTTAACCAACTTTTGAAGAGCTTCACCCAATGAACATCTCTGCAAAGTTTCAGTTTGATTGGCCTACTGGTTTAGGAGGAGAAGATTTTTAAAGATATTTAAAGAATTACTAAAGATTCCCATTTTCATATTCCGCGGCAACCAGAGTTTTTGACGGAATTAAATTCTTTTAACAACTTTTGAAGAACTTCACCCAATGCACATCCCTGCAAAGTTTCAGCTTGATTGGCCTTCTGGTTTAGGAGGAGAAGATTTTTAAAGATATTTAAAGAATTACTAAAGATTCCCATTTTCAAATGCCGCGGCAACCAGAGTTTTTGACGAAATTAAATTCTTTTAACAACTTTTGAAGAACTTCACCCAAGGAACATCCCTGCAAAGTTTCAGCTTAATTGGCCTACTGGTTTAGGAGGAGAAGATTTTGTAAGAAATTGTGGACGGACGGACAGACGGACGATCACCAAAGCCCACCTCGCACTTTGTGCTCAGGTGAGCTAAAAACTGTCACGCCCTGCCACGCCCATATTTGGGGGTCAATCAAAAATCTGCAAACAACTTTTGAGAAGGGTCACCCAAGGAACATTCCTACCAAGTTTGGTTGAATTCCTCCCAGTGGTTACTGAGGAGAAGATGTTTAAAGAATTATTGACGCCTTCCGACGCACGACCGACAAAAGGTGATACCAAAAGCTCACCTTGAGCATGTTGTGCTCAGGTGAGCTAAAAAATTGTTCTTTATTTCTATATAAACCCCACCCCCCTTGGGCTCCCCCCCTGGGGACCCGAGGATCATGATTTTAGCTATTTTGAAAGAGGTCAATATACTGATGCTTCATGCAAAATATCAAGGCTCCACGCCTTCTGGGTCTGGAGGAGAAGATTTTTTTAAAATTTCACTTTTGTTGCCATGGCAACCAGAGTTTTAAACTGATTTCAATTCTTTTAGCTATTTTTGAAAGGGACCACCTAAGGAACATTTCTGCCAAATATGGTTCAAATTGGCCCAATGGTTTGGGAGGAGATGTTGTTTAAAGAAATTGTAGACGGACGACGCACGCCGGACGGACGACGGACAAAAGGGGATCACAAAAGCTTAGGACAAAAGGGGATCACAAAAGCTCACTTGAGCACTACGTGCTCAGGTGAGCTAAAAAGATTTCAATTTGTTTTTGAAAAATGCATTTGGGGTAATCTAAAAAAAAAAAGCATTGTGGATAATGAAGATCGCTTACTACCAGCAATTTCTTCATTATCCACAATGTTTTGTACCTTAAGACAAAGGTATATAAAATTCTATTGATCTTAAAATAGTTTTCAACCTCTTTGAATTTGGACCAGTCTAAAATTTTTTGTCAGGTAATGAGAATTTCAACCAAAACTCATCAAACAAATAGGTACAAGGCCTTGATACTGAAGGCAGGTGACTTAAAAGGGGATACCCAAAACAACAAAGTCCTTTAGTAAAGGCTGTTTAATTGTAAAACAATCTATAAATCAAGCTTTCTGCAGGCAGAAACACAATTCATTAGAAATTAACAGTTTTCTGTCCAGCCCAGCCTTCCTTTTACATTTATATGAAGTTTTATAGAAGTTCAAACAAGAGCCATGTTAGTCATGGCCACCCCCCACCTTAAAAGCTTGATAGTAAACTGAACCAGTTAGATTTAGGCTTCTTGTGCACTGCCTTTCTTCTCAATGACTTCAATAATAGCTATTATACTTTCAGAGATATGCTCAGGACAAAATCTAAGTCTTTAAAACAACACAGGGCAATAACTCCAAAATTATGCAAGCAAGAGTTGAGGTTCTTGTGCACTGCACTTCTCCTCAACGAGATCTATCCACCTATGAAATTTCAAGTCAATAACTATTATACTTTCAGAGATATGCCCCAGACAAAATCGTAGTCTTTAAAACAACAAAGCGCAATAACTTCAAAATTATGCAAGCAAGAGTTGTGGTTCTTGTGAACTGCACTTCTCCTTAATGAGATCTATCCACCTATGAAGTTTCAAGATGATAGCAAATATACTTTTAGAGATATGCTCTGGATAAGTTAAGTGACGGAATGACGGACGGAGACCATTACTATATCCCCTTCGCCGAAACGGCGAGGGGGGGGTAAAAAAACCTGGGCCCCAATCATATGCAGTTGCACAGCATCTTGAAAAATTTCTTTGAATCCATTCATGTATAACTGTTGCACACCAGTTTAACCTATTATCACAAAGTCCCTCATTTTTTTAAGCTCCTGAAAGATAGATGCAAAACATTAAGCTATTTCTACTTCTCCCACAATATTCTCAACCCTTTGTAACTCTTATTTTCAATTTTACACACACTCTGCAATTCCTTCTTGTAAATTTACGATGGTGTAACCAGTGATTTTACTTCTTTGTTACATGTTCCTGCAAATTAATGCAGCTAAATATCCATATAGAATTTCCTGTCAGATCCTGAGGGAGATGCCAGGAGAGTCAGTGTTCAGTCAATTACAACCACTTTGCCATAATTCTTATTTCATTTTCACAATAGATCAGCACATGTAGCCTGTAAATTATTTTGTGGACCAAAAAACTGTACACAGAAGTCACACAATTAAAGATATATAAATTGCTATCAATTTTCAACAACAAGAAATACATGTAGGTTGTTTAGCCAACTGATTTATACAGAGAATGTGGAGCACAGGTTTTGTTTTTTTTTAAAGAAGTGACCTTGACTTTGGACGTATCACAACAAACACATGGCATTAGCACTCAAGAAGTAGAACAACTTTGCTAAGCTAGTGACCTTGCCGACGTATCACAACAAACGCATGGCATTAGCACTCAATAAGTAGAACAACTTTGCTAAGCTATTTTCAATCCATCCATACATGTAGAAGTTATTCTCTGGACAAGGTCGTTTCACCTTCAACAGTGACCTTAACCTTGCACATATAGTATGACACTAGCACTCATCATGTAGAACAATTGTGCCAAGTTATTTTCAAATCCATCCATAAATGTAGAAGTTATGCTGCAGACAAGGTAAATTTTGTCATTTCACCTTCAGCTGTGACCTTGACCTTGGACAAAACACAACAAACATTTAGCATGACAATAGCACTCATCAAGAAGAACAACTACGCAAAGTAATTTTCCAATCGATCCATAAATGTAAAAGTTCCAGACAATGTCATTTTTGTTCTTTGACCTTACAGGTATCACAACAAATGTTTCACATGACACTAGCACAAATCAAGAACAAATATGCCAAGTTATTTGAAATCCATCGAAAATGTAGAAGTTATGCTCCAGATATTCTCAATTTTGTTGTTTCTATTTCAACTGTGACCGTAACCTTGGATTTATCAAAACAAACATGATACTAGCACTCATCAAGAACTGTGCCAAGTTATTTTCAAATTCATACATAAATGTAGAAGTTATACTCTGGACAAAATTGCGGACAGATGCAAGCACACACTAACACTGAAGTGAAATTGGACTGGACAAAAACCATGTACCTAATCCCTTTTATAGATGTTTGAAACAAAAGGCACTCATGATATTTAGAATGAGGTTATGACACTAGGTTATTGCATTTCAGAGTGAATCCAATCTTTATTCTAGATATATGTAATAGTTAAAATGTTTATTTCATATTATGATGAAAATTGCTTCTCCTCCAATTAAATAAAACTAATGCAGATCTTATGTTTGAGATCATTTGATTACCAGGTTTAGATGCTATAAATAATTTCTTGCTTTTGTAAGATTATGAATTATATTTTTGTTATAATTTGCTGTGACGAGAAACTGTATACCGGTAGTTTAAGTCAATGAAATATTGTCTATTGTCTAAATGCCTTGCCAAACAACATACCCATCTGACAAGTGTCACAGCCTTGACTTGAACCCACAACCCATGACTTTTCTCACATTATAAGCCAATATAATCAGTGCCAGAAAAGCCCCTAAAAAGTATAGGGTTATTACCACATGAAATTTGTTTTCTCTAGTGACAAAGACCAAACAAGAGGACCATGATGGTCCTATATCCTTCCCCTGAGTATGATGGCTCAAGGCTTTAATGATACATGTATTTACCAAAAATCAAAGCCCTAGATCTAATTTAGGAGAAAATTTTCTCCTTTAATCCCAGGTATATCAAAGATCCCACCATATAGCACTAATTTCCAGAGTATGGTAATTCTTTCAAGTATTTTGGTAAGGGGGTAAAGGGGCATTGATACATATCAAATATCAAAGCTCTAGGCATAATGGTTTAGGAGGAGAAGATTTTCAGATATCCCTCTTTTTTTATTTCTAAAATTAGGAATTGCACAGAAAAGGGCTTATTTTCCGAATACGGTGATTCTTGACGTATTCTGGTAAAGGTTGAACAGACATTGATACATACAAAATGTTAAAGCTCTCGGCCTTATGACTTGGGAGAAACAGATTTCAAAGATTCCTTCTTTATTTCTACGTAAAATCGGGGATCACACAGAAAAGGGCTTATTGTAAAGATGCAGTAATTTTCTAAAGTATTTTGGTAAAGGGTCAATAGATGATGTTTTATACCTTTATTGTTTGGAGAAGATTTTCAAAGATTTCCTTCTTTATTTATTAGTAAAATCAGGGATTCTACAGAAAAGGGCTAATTTTAAAGATTTGGTGATTCTTTCAAGTATTTAAGTAAAGGGTCAATAGATGATGGTTTATACCAGATTTCAAGGCTCTAGACCTTATGGTTGAGGAGGAGGTTTTCAAAGATTTCCTTATTTATTTCTATGTAAAATCAGGGATCGCACAGAAAAGGGCTAATTTTGAGTAAGGCATTTCTTTGAAGTATTTCTGTGGAGGGTCAATAGATGATGATTTATACCAAAAAATGAAAGCCCTAGGCCTTATGATTTGGGAGGAAAATTTTCTTTTAAGTTTTTTGGCAACCAAAGTTCTTCATGGATTTCAATTCTCTGAAGTATTTTGAAAGAGCATTACCAAAGTATCATTTCTGTGAAGTTTGATTGAAATTCTATGGTTAGTTTAGGAGGAGAAGATTTTTTTTGTAATTGTGAACTCATAGACGGACAGATGAAGAGACAGATGGAGGGACGGCTGACAACTGATCACAAAAGCTCACCCAGAGCACATTGTGCTGAGGTGAGCTAAAAAGACTACAGAGAAAATATTGGCAATACCATTTATTATTTTTTTAGTTTCTAAGATTTGAAACACTTCCTCTCTCTCGACAAAAAGTTGAGAATGTATTTCAAAACTTTGTGTTTATAAAGTTAAACAGATTGGCCGAAGTATCAGAAAGTATTGTCCAAATCAATCTGAATCACTCTTGTCAAAAATCTTTATTTCTATTGGCAGTCAATAAACTTTAAACATTTGATAACACCATCTTAAATCAACAATATATGATACATCTTAGCACTAGCAGATAAATGATTAATAAGCTTACATATCTACAATAGCTGCTTAACCCATTTCCAAACAAATCCTGCCTTTCCTCACCCCACAACAGGGAAAATACTCCGAAAAATAAAGAAATTGATTAAAAGAAGCAATTTCTCCATTTACAACAATGTTTTCTACACACAAAGAATTTCATAATTTCATCAACTTGAAATTTTCGTCTGCAACTTCTTTCAATATGAATCAATTGTAATCTGGTAATTGGTTAAACCCTTGTCTATCATAAAAGATAAATTGGATGACATCAAACTCGCACCACATGATGACATTGACATTGAGAGAACAACCTTATGACTCTATCTTTTCGCTGCTCCAACCTACCCACCCTAAAAAACCTTTAGGATTTTGATATGTTTTTCCCACAATTTCCTATACAGATTGCTCTGTTTTAACTTTTAAGTCATTGGAATAACTGTTACTTTGAATTTTAAACTATCCCAAAATCTATTGTCTGTTGATGGATTATTGCAGAAAGCTTGCTAAAGTAATCTTGTGTATAGTCGGATCTTTTTAGTTGGAGAACAGAATTACCTGGACAAACATACAGGAAAATTATGGATGATACTAGTATTTTTTTTTTCTTAAAGTTGGAACAATTCTAATTTAATAGCGTTTACAGATAAATAATTCATCAACGTTCAAATAAAGATAAGATTGAAGACAAGAGGAAAATATTTCTTGGCTGAACCCAGAGAGAGAATACAATTTCAAGGATGGTAATTGGAAAAACCCTACCCTTTCTTTTGCTTTCAGTTGTTTTATTCTTTTTCCTTAGAATATCGCAAATACCAGTAAGCTTACCTGGATCATTTAACAATAGCTCATTTAATCATATTTCAAAATGGTCCAAAATAAAATAATTTTTCAATATGAGTCGGTTATAGTTTATGGTTAGTTGAAATTCCATATAGATTGCTATTAGACCACAGAAAAAGAATTCTAGAGCTTTAAGCCATGCATTCAAATTTGCTTTGGTTAATAAAGATTAATTTAAAATCTCAATAAATCCTTTCATAAAATAACAAATAAGCTTGAGCCCTTTCAACTGTTGCTATAGTTACTTCATTGACTCTAGAGTCACTTATATGAAACCATCGTCCTGGAGGCACTAAACTTTCTGTATTCACATCCTCTGATACATCAAACTTCTCAGAGTCACCATTAGCAACCATTTCAGCGTACTTCTGTAAATATTCCTTGAGTCGAACATGGTGTTTATTTAAAAAGTTATTCAAAGTTCCTATATTTGGACGAACTTTAACATACGCTGTGTAATGTCCAGATGTTAGTCTACCACTGTGTTCAACAACACCATAGAGGGAGTATAGAATCTTCTTCTGCCCTGGTTTTATTCCCTGTAATAAGACACCAAATTAAAAGTTTTGTAAAGGGATTTACCCATTCCCGCACAATGACACTTTTTAAAGCCCCTTAAGAAAAACAATCAGGAAAATATTTTGTAAAATGAAGAAATTTCTTGTCACGAGTAATTTGTTCATTTTACAACATGTTTCCTACCAAGAAAAATGGAAATTTCTTAAATTTCATTAACTTTACATTGTCGTCTGCAATGCCTTAACCCTTGTCATGCTGAACCCGGAATATTCTGGTTTTGGCAGGAGGTGTAGACTAAGATAAGACTGCACTTATGTGCAGCTGATCTTAGTCTATACCTCCTGCTTGTACTTTTCCTGTCATAGTTGTTTATGAAGTTGATTTTTAAAAGAAATGTTTATTTTTGAACAACAAGTTCTATCAGTGCTTTCAGCCCTTTGATTTGACAGCAATTCAGTAAGGTGGTTTATGCAGCATGACAAAGGTTAATTTGAACTAAAATTTTACCATCTGATTATAGCTTTACCAATTACCATACAAGAAAATATTAGACTGGTTCAAAGTGAAAGACGACAATTGCAAGTTCATAAATCACATTTTTTTTTAATTTCAGGGAACAAAAACATGGGATAAGGAGTAACTGATTTTTGCAAGTAGTTTCTTAATTTTTCACAATGTTTTTGAAAGCTTTTTGGCAGTAAGCTGAATCGTCTGAATGGGTCACTGCAAATAACTTGTAACTAGCCATTTATATAATCATTCTAGTAAAATTAACATATTACCAAAATTACAAAATTTTAGACTGGTCCTACAGAATTGAATGAAGCTGCAGATGACAATCTTAAGTTTGAGAAATATAAAAACTCTGTCTTTTAGGATAGAAAACATTGTGAACAAGCAATTTCCTCATGGTCAACAATGTTTTCTGAAGCTTTTTAAATCAGGGTGTAAAAAGTGGTATTGTGTTGGAATAGTTTAAGATATCAATCAATTGTATGAAGTAGTTTCTTAACATTTGCATGTTTGTTTTTTCATAAAGATTTGAATCCATCAAGTCTTTGAGGAGCTGTTGAAACTAAATTTAACCCATTACAAGACAGCAAAATTCTAGACTGGTCCAAATTGAAAAGAGTTGCAGACGACAAGTTGAAGTTTATGAAATTTTAGACTTTTTCAAATTTCTGAGTGGTAAACATTGTGTAAAATGAAGACATTGCTTGTTACAAGCAATTTCTTAATTTTACACATTGTTTTCCCATTTGCTTTTCTTGAGGGGTGTCAAAAAGTGTCTCTGTGTGGGAATGGATTGTCTTACGAATGTCTCTTTCATCTAGGACTACAAACAAAGCTTGTTTTGAACCATAGTGCAATATATTTAGAGTAATAGTCCATTACCCCACAATCCATCATTTTTCTGCACTAAAGGAATTCAGCATTGAAAAACATGAGAAAAGGAAAAATAAATTGTAATAAGTAATTCCCCCTTTTCTCATTATATTTACCAATTGCGGTCCTAATTTTTAAATTCAAACACACTTCTATTAATTTTGAAGTGTCTAAAACTTTGTCATGTGTTAATGGGTTTATACAAAATTTCAATGCTATTGACACTGATCCTGTCAATGCATAATGGTCTTTAACCCTTGTCATGCTGAAAAAATTCCTCTACAAAAATGCAGTTAATATCAAAGGGCTGAAAAGACTGAAACCTTAAATTTTTGGCTTAAATTCATTTCGGAAATTTACCTTTTAACCCTTCCCTATTTTGTTAAACTGGTTCAAATTGAAAGAGGTTACAGAGGACAATGAAATTGGATGGAATTTGAAATGAAACCATCCTATGAAAATATTAGAAAATATTGTTGGAAAAGTAGAAATTGCTTGTGAAAAGTAAAAAACCACAGTGTCGTAAAATCCTGAAACGGTTAAACAACTCTGGCTTAAAAAGGACAAGCAGGTGGTGTAGACTAAGATCAGACTACAAATATTTGCAGGCTGATCTTGGTCCATACCTCCTGCCAAAACAGGAGTATTCTGGGTTCAACATGACAAGAGATAAAATATATTGAATGATATGGTTACCTGAGTAAGAGAGCTGCAGTACGGTGCTATATCTAGTACAAAAGGGAAATCTACATGCCTATTGACCTTCCTTGAAGAATACCCAACCTAGAAAAGTAAAGTATCAGAATTTATCATATTGCCTTTGCCTTAATCCATTACCAGAGAGCAAAATCTTAAACTAGCCCAAAGTGAAAGGAGTTGTAGACAACAATTTAAAGAAATTATAGATTTGTTCAACTTTCTAAGTAAAAATATTGTGTAAATGAAGAAATTGCTAGTTGCGTGCAAATTCTTCATTTTACACAATCTTTTCCCATTTTTCCAATTGTTTTTGATGAGGGGCATCAAAAGGTGTCATTGTGTGGGAATAGGTTAAGTACTTGATCAAGCATTATTATCAACCCCTTAACTTTTGACAGAATTTAGACTGCTCCAAATTGCAAGAAGTTGCAGTTTCAAAGTGGCATAAAACTGAAAAAATTTAGAATGACAAGAAGATATTGTGGGAAAAGAGAAATTGCTCTCATTTTCCACATTTTTTTCTTTCATCAATTCCTCAGGGATATAAAACAGGGGTTAAAACAGCATTTGATTTGTTTGTAGATATTTCAATACCATTTTGACCAGATGGTAGATATACATAGCTTACAGAGAAGTTCACTTATTGACATCATTAGCTGGCGACCAAAACTTTGTGACTACAGGTGGAATAATGTGGACATGCTTCCTTCTTTAACCCTTTCCCATTTCTTGAAATTTTAGACTGGTCCAAATTGAAAGAGGTTGCAGACGTCAATGAAAACTGGATGCAATTTGAAATGAAACCATTCTATGTGGTAGAAAATATTGTGGGAAAAGAAGAAATTGCTTGTTATAAGCAATTTCTCCTTTTTCCACAATGTTTTCTCAAGTATAAAATCACAGCAACTTAAAATCCTGGGTTTGAACAGGAGAGGGTTAAAGTAGTACAAGTTGAAGCTCTATTCTCAGGGAAATATCTGTTTGACCCTTGGTTTTAATGGAAAACTAACCTCCAGGAGTGACAGCCACCATAAAGTCTCAGCCATGTAGTTCACCCATTACCAGATGGCAAAATTTTAGACTGGTCAAAACTGCAAAGAGTTGCAGACGACAATTTAAAGTTTATGAAATTTTAAATTTTTTCAACTTTCCGGTAGATAACATTGTGTAAAAATGAAATTGCTTGATTCAAGCAATTTCTTTATTTTACACAGTGTTTTCTCAAAAAAAAAAAAGAGGGGCTTGAAAAAACATCATTGTGTTGGAATGGGTTAATAATAAATTACGGGTAATTGTGGATGTGCCCAAACTGAATCAATTATAACACATATATTCATCCAAATGACTGGAAAAGCTACAGATCAAACCAGGCATTCCTCACTGTAGTCTAGTGTGTTACATTTAGACCAAATCCACTCATAGAAATGCTAAAGTCGAAAACATTGTTAAAATTGTTTCTCAAAAGTAAACTAAAGAAGAATCTGTACCTGTTCAAACCGTTTTAAGTGTAAGGTTAATACAGCTGGAGGCTGGAAAATGAGGTACCATTTGTTTGCATTGGAGTAAACAGTTTCCTTCTTCTCTGAAAATACAGAAAAATTGTCTTCAGTTGTTTGGTTAGCCAATTACAAGATGACCAAATTTTAGACTGTTTCAAATCGAAAGAAGTAGTAGATGACAATTTAAGTTTGTAAAATTAAAAGAATCGTTTGTCTTCGGGTAGAACTGATGGAAAATGAAGAAACTACATGTACTAAGGAACAGTGATTCCTACATTTTCAAAATTACTTGTTACCCATTACTCTGCCATGCCCACTTTTTGAGTTATTGCCCTTTGATTTCCCTAATTGACCAAACCTAGGCCACACCAACTGATCTCTAACAGGAAGTTCTAATGAGAAATTGAACAAAATTTATAGTCAAAAACATTTCACAAAAAGGTTGGTATACAATTGATTGATTGATTGGGGCTTAACACCGCTTTTGACAGTATTTCAGTCATTTTGCGACGGCTTGAAGACCTTGCAATGGATTCCTGGTATTTCTCACGCCAGTACTACCACTAAATTCTTTCCTAGCCTCCTACTGCTATCCCACTTAGGTTTACAATTATCCACCCATTGGTGAGAGACAAATGTCGGAAAGGATATGTGCCGCCGCAGGAGGTTGGTATACAACCGGAACGTCATAATTACATCTTGAATAAGCTGTAGTTATGATGTTTAAGTTGCCAAAACAATGAAAATTCTAAACACATATATCGGATTTCACTTTGGTCTAAATGAATGATTTGATTGGTCAACTGACATTTTGATTTAAAGTTGCCAAACCAAAGAAACTGCAACATAAATGTATGAGTCCATAGTTTTCTTCCAGTCAAGATAGATCATTTGATTCGTCAATTGATTTAATGTCAATTATACATACGATTCTAAAATAATACAATTGAAGTTTAACCCTTTCAAGTTATTTGAAATTTTAGACTGGTCCAAATTGAAAGAGGTTGCAGACAACAATGAAAGTTGGATGCAAATTGGAATGAAACCATCCTATGTGGTAGAAAATATTGTGGGAAAAGGAGAAATCGCTTTTTACAAGCAATTTTTTCTTTTCCTATAATGTTTTCTCATGTTTAAAATCACGATGTAAAATACCAGGTTTGTACAGAAAAGGATTAGTTCATACCTTTATTTGGATTGTTGTTGCTTCTGCGCTTCGTGCAATTTTTGCATCCAAACTTATTGTTACCAGTTAATAATTCAGCAGCAGTAAATTGATGTAGACAGGATTCAACAGAGCATTCCCCAGAAATAGGGTGATACCTGAAATTGAGGATAGCTGTTTAAGTGTAACATTAATTCATCATTCATTTATCCCATTACCACATGAGAAAATCTTAGACTGGTCCAAATTAAATGAATTTGCAGACAACAATTCAAACTTGTTGAAATTTCAGATTTTTTCAACTTTTTGGGTAGAAAACAGGCAAAATATAGGAATTTCTACTTGCAAGCAATTTCTTCATTTTATGCAATGTTTTCCCTATTGTTTTACTAGAGTTGCCTCAAAAAGCCTCATAGTAAGGGAATTGGTTAAACCCCTCAGTAAGCTATATTTTCATTAGTGATGTAGCCATGAGTGAAAATAAAACTTTTGTTGTTTATGATATGAGAGTTAAATCAATTTCACATGTAATTATTCAAAACAAAAAAAGTAATAAAATGTATATCTCCCAGAATACATCTCTACAAGGGCATCTTCTCACATGAATTACATGGTAAAATGAGGTCATCAGTATCTTTGGTCCCACTAAAATTGCATAAATAGAATGAAACTAGGGCTAAATCGATCCTAAGATTAAAATTATAACTTGATAGTTCCTGGTTTCTATTTTTCAATGAAATGATCAAGGGATTATCCACTGGACCAGTCTAAAGCTTTTGTTACTGTTTATTGGTTGCAAAGTGTTTACCTGTCAGCAAGTGTATTAATAGACTTTCTTTTCCCCTCGATCAGCAGTTCTTTCCAAGATTTATAAGATTTTGGTGTGTTAGGAGTTTTATATTGCACAACAGAGTTGGTGTGTGTTGTATCAGCAGTTAGTTTAGATTCAGGCTCAGTCATTTCTTTCTTTGGCGCACTTGCTATAGTTCCATCATCTAACTCGTCCTCGACTTGATCCAAACCATTTTCTCTGATATTTCCATTTTCTATGATTTCTCCATTTTCTATTATTTCTGCATTTTCTTTGATGTCACCATTTAGAGTCAGTTTACTGATATCACTTGACAGTGACATACAGCTAGTGGCACTGTTATCATCAAGGCTTAGGGTACTTACACCCGATGTTACTTCGGCAAGATCGTCTTTTTTCAGCTCACAATTAATTCCATTTACAACAGAACCATTTAAATGTGATTCAGTAATCACACTGTCAACTGTCTTCACACTTTCTCCAAGAGTTGAATCTCTATTTTCAAAATCTTTTGTGTTTTCAACACCTAATTTTGTATTTTCGGAA
The DNA here is from genome assembly GCA_946902895.1 of Fragum fragum. NCBI lineage: Eukaryota > Metazoa > Mollusca > Bivalvia > Cardiida > Cardiidae > Fragum > Fragum fragum. Next base: position 16,191,961 of record OX336368.1, read on the forward strand.
TGGTCTTTTGTTGGTGTTTTATCATCAGTTTCCTCTAAACAGCCATTTGTAAGTGTATACGTCACAGTATATTCCTCACTATCAACACTATTGTTATCTACTGGTCCATTTAAAACAGGGCTATCTACAGTGGACTGATTACACGATATATGGTTGTCAATAGAAGTTTCAAATGTAAAACTTGTCCCTGGTACCTCACTTGTAGTAACATCACCTTCAGTAGTTTTAGATAAACTATCAGACAAGCTATGTTCATCTAGTATACTATCACTAATGTTTCTATTATAACACCGTGAGGTATCACTCTCTAAATTATCTTCCACATCAGCATCTGAAACATATTCAGGTACATAAATCAGGGGTGTGGAATTCCCATGCCCGACTTGTCCGACACAGGCTTTTCTACCTGCAGGCAAGTACAATTTTCGAGGCTACTTGTCCGTGGACTAGTAAATATCAGGGCAAATCTTGGAATAGTACTAAATAGATAGAAGAGATTTTATGAGTGTAATGTTTGTATCTAAGGCTAGAAAATATTGTTTTTAATGAAGAAAATGCTGAGTTCCAGTATTTTCTTCTTTAAAAATAATGTTTTCTACAAATTTACCTGTTCTTCATCTTTTCATGGGCAAGTCCATTTTGATCCTGGACAAGTAGAAAATCACATTTTACTTGTCCATGGACAAGTAGAGAAATCTGTATTTTCACATCCCTGCATAAAAGATACTTAACCTACTCAATCACACTTTTTCACTACCCGCAAGAAAAATACTTAACTTTAGACAGGTTCTTGGAAAAGCTTGTTGATAATGAAGAAATTACTAGTTACAAGCAATTACTTCATTATCCACAATGTTTTCTATCCCAAAAGACATTTTTTTTTAAAAAAATTTCAACAACTTCAAATTGTCATCTGCATTTCCCTCAATTTGGAACAGTCTAAAATTCTGTCTTATGGTAATGGGTTAAAAGGAGTTGCATTTGACAATTAAATGTGTGTGAGATTTTAGATTTATTCAGCTTACTGGGTAGAGAACAAAGTAGAAAAGGAAGAAATAGCTTTTCCTCATTTTACACAATGCCGTCCCAATTGTTTTTAATGAGGGGCGTCAAAAAGCATCATCATGTGGAAATGTGTAAATAAAACGTTGTGGTCTATGAAGAAATTACTTGTGCATACATAGTTTATATACTTTGTCCAGACTATTTTCTGCCCCAACATACAAAGATTTTCTTAAAATTTCACAAATGGAAAATTGTTTTCTGCAACTCTTTGCATTTGAATAATTTTAAATTTTGTGGTCTGGTTATTGATTAAGTGGTTGGCTGTCAAATTTGAGTTCGTTCTAGTCTTGTCATTATTATTCATTTCTAAAGAACAGGTCATATGGAGATGAAATGGTTCAAAATCCAGCCCAAACTTAGTAAATTTCAAATTTTCTTGGTAAAATCTGTTAAAAAATTTCACACATGCCATGAAAGGGATTTGTTTGTTTATTTGAATGGGGTCTAACACCGCTTTCTACAATATTTCAGTCCTAACACAGGGGCTGTAGCACCTAACCATTGATTCCTGGTATTTCTCACACCAGTACTACTACTAAATACTTTCCAAGCTCCAGCTACTCATCTCACTTAGGTTTATTATTATCCACCCATTGGTAGGAGACAAATATTGGAAAAGATATTTGCCACAATGAGAGATCAACCCGAAACCTCATAATTTGGAGTCCAGTGCGCTACCAGCCTTGAAACATAGATGTAAATTACAGTATACCTTTATTTATACTTTCCCTCCCTCGCTTCAAAGTTTACTATTAATTTATTTTTCACTTTCATTTTAGTGTCATTCTAAATCAAATATTACTTGTAAACCTTGACCTCAGCATTACACTACTTGATAGGAAAAACAATTCACTTTCCTATCATTTGATGGGAAAATAGTTTGATACCAGTAAACAGATTTGGATTTCTGTTTAATCATTTTACCTGAAGCGTCATATTGACCATCATTTTTCTCATCCTGGTCTGCTCCTTTCTCATCTCCAACATCATCCTTTTCATCTACTTCTTCTTTCTCTCCTTTTTCATCTTCATCCTTCTCTCCATCTTCTGTTGAAGCTGATTTGCCTTTGACAGAACCTTTCTTCTGTATTGATAAATGTAATAATGATATATTGCATGAAATTTGACCATTAAGAACATGTCACTAGGGATTCAAAGTCATTTGGCAAATGGTAAAGTCCTGGTGGTACCCAGGTAGTTCATGAAAAAGTGAACATTGCTGGGATATAACTGAAAAATTATTCAAATTGGGTTTAAGCATCAACACAATTTATGGATTAATACAACTAAGGTTGATTCCATTATCCCATCCCAAAATAATCCTGATTTTTAATGACACTCAAAAAGCTTTAAAAGCACCATGGAATACACAGAAATTGTTTATTACAAGCTATTTCTTTGTTTCACACATTATTTTCTATACAGAAATAATTTCTAAAATTCCTTCAACTTGAAATTGTTGTATGCAACTTCTTTCATTTCGGACCATTATTGTCTGGTATTAGATTGATAAAACTTAAGATGGTTCAATTAAACATGTACCAACCTTTGATCCTTTCTTTAGTTTTTTCATTTTTTTCATCTGATATTTAGATACAACCTCATCTTCTTGTTTCACTAATGGCTCCATATCATCACCTATACTGTCCTTTTTAATTCTCCCATGAGTCTGATTGGGCCTCTGTTGCTGAAATGTTCATCATAAGGTGATTAATTGACCAATTACCACATTATCCATCAACTTGACATGAAGATTAATGCTAGAGAGTGTTAATTTCCGTTTATTTATCGTCGCTACCGTAGCACATGCCCATATGAGCGACGCCCCCAGAAGACGGTTAGTTGTTACGGAGGATAGTGCAAGGATACAGGACGAAACTGCTGAGAGCCCCGCCTGGTTCTTTAACGTGCTCAATGGATAGCACCGTCACATGGGGCCTCGGTTTTACGTCTCATCCGGAAGACAATTAGTTTGTTAGTTAATATGGTCAGCCCAGGGCTCGAAACTCGTGATCTTGAGGTTTGAAGTCAAGTGCTCTACCAACTGAGCTAATCGGGCTGACAAAAAAATGCTAGAGAAGCATTTGACTTCCTATATAACCGGATAGTATATGTGCTTGACTCATGATCTGAAGGCCACAGGTTCAAGCCCTAGTGTCACCGGGTGTGTTCATGGGCAAAACACTGAAAAGCCAGCCCCAATCTACCCAGCTGTAAAATTGGGGAGCAGTGAAAATATCTTGATTGTGAGTCTTGGAGAGCAACTCTATAAGCTTAAAGCTTCCATCACAAAAATACTGTTGTAAAAACTTAACTAAGGAAGCATTGTGAAAATAGGAGATGTTAATTTTCACAAGCAATTTCTGTTTTTCCTCATTTTCTACCCTACAGATGGTTATTTCTTAATCTACTTCTTTATCAATTCATTGTCTGCAATATTATTTTCAAATTAGACCAGTCTTGATTTTTGAAAAGTTAGAAATAGTTACCTTCATTATATAATGTACAATGAAATATTCAAAAATGTTCATTGTTGCAACTACAACATTTTTAGGTGATTGTTTGATAGATATGTTTCACCCTTGTCATGCTGAACCCGTAATATTCTGGTTTTGGCAGGAGGTGCAGTCTGATCTTGGTTTACATCTCCTGCTTGTACTTTTCCTATCAGAGTTGTTTACGAAGTTGATTTCGAAAAGAAATATTGATTTTTGAACAGCAAGTTCTATCAGTGCTTTCAGCCCTTTGATTTTACAGCAATTCGGTAAGGTAGTTTATACAGCATGACAAGCGTTAATAAAAAGGTTGGCGAAGCAACTGAAATATCTTTTAGTTATTGTACCACAAATACTTTTTAAGTTAAATCTCACTTCATTTATATTGCTAAATTCAAAACTGACTACTAAGACAATATCTCTATCTTACTAAGCGTAGAAAACAATGTGGGAAAAACAGAATTACTTTTAACAAGCAATTTCTTCCTTTTCCTCATTTTTTCCCCTTTTTTTCCTTTGGGGTCATAAAAAAGCAAGACTGTTTGGGAATGGGATAATGATTATGATTATTATCTGAAACCCCATGATGTATAACACCTTACCTTTTCTTCTGTGACAGGCAACGACAAGTCAAGAAATGGTTCAAGAACTTGAGAAATCTGAAAAATTTGATGTTTATTATCTTAACAGTCGTTGTTACAGGTAATAGATCACTCCATTACATTTTTTGTCCTTATACTATTTCATAATAGACATGAGTGTCTTTTTTATTGAACTCCTTTTAGCAAAGACTGCAATTGGCTGAGCACATGGAGAGTTAAGCCCAAATTCTTGACTAGTAACATTTGAAAAGAAAATACTCAAGAGAAATAATTAATGTTATAGTTATTTTTTGTGAGATTGAGCGTAAAGATACAACAGTGTTTAATGTGACCCATCCATTCACTAAATAAGGGTTTTCCGAAAAATTCAGATTTCATTTATTTTAGAAATAAAGTGCAACTAAATTGTTCATGTCACATGATTTTTACCAACATAAATCATTTTTTTAAATTGGATTACAATTATGCTATAACCCATTCCCACACAATCAGCTTTTAACACCCCTCAGGATAAATGCTTTGCAAAACATTGTGGAAAATGAAGAAATTGCTTTTAATAAGCAATTTCTTCATTTCCTACTATGTTCTCTATCCAAATATACAATTTTTAAGATTACTTCAAATAAAAAAATTTCTGCGACTCCTTTCAATTTTGACCAGTCTAAAATTAGTCATGTGGTAAAAGGATAACAAAGGTTACCAAAAGGTGTTGTCCACTCGGGTGAACAATAAGGTGATGTAACAAATGCAATCCCATGGGTTTTATCCACTCCTTACATTTATCAGGTCAGTGCTCATATGTATACTTACAAATTTACATTCTTCACAAACTACGGTACTTATCAGCTGACCACCAAACAAACATTCAACAAAGGTGTGCTTAATTTCTCTACCATATACTGAAATATATGTACAGTAAATCTTTGTATTATGCTACCATTCATGGGACAACCAAACAATCAGGCTTCAAAGAATGGTCGCATAAACCTCATTTTTATGAAATATATCAAAGATTAATCTAATTGCATGCATAAATTATAAGAAATTCTCACTCAATCTCATGTTGTTGGGACTCATTAGAATCGTCTCAGTGAGACCATTCTAATGAATCCCAACAACATTTGATTAAGGTTTGATATATTTTAGAAAATATACCACTTCTTTGAGAGCTTTTGATTTTGAAAAGGGGATTTCAACTTTGGTTACATAATGGAAGTGGTCGCTTAATAGAGGTGGTAGCTCTAGCAAAGATCTACTCTACAATGTAATTGTAGCAGTATGTTGTCTATAATATCAGTTATACACCAACTTAAAGATCTTTTCCAGACAGTATATAGATTTTTTCACATGAAGTGAAATACATACATATTTGCTATAGTTCATTTCACCTTACTTGTATATTCATAGTTTATCTGACACTATACTTGCGACAAAAATTTAAAAAACTCTGAAGTTAAATTCATGTAAGAAAACAATAAAGATTGATCGATTGAATGAGGTTTAACACAACTATTAACAATATTGCTGTCATATCACAGCAGATGGAGCACCCAACAATGGATTCCTGGTAATTCTCATACCAGTACTTCCACTGCAGCCTCAAGCTGCTCATCCCACTTTGTTTTACAAATATCCAACAATTGTCGGGAGAATTATGTATCCTTTCTGAGCCTCCAGCTCTTCAACCGTTTAGGTTTACCATTATCCATCATTTGTTGGGAGACTTATGTTGGTCAGAAAGGATATTCGCCGAGGCCAGGGATTGAACCCGGGACCCCTTGACTAGCAGTCCAATGCGCTACCCTGACAATTTCAACCAACATAATATACTTCATATGAATTGCAAGACAGGAAAATTAACAAAACATAGTTCGTTACCTTTCACTTGGGTTTTGATTTCCTCATCTACCTTCTTTGGGTTGGTGTTTTCTGACAATTTGAAATGCTTCAATATACCTAGCTGTCCTCTCTGAAATATCATTATGAAGATATAGCACTCAAACATTTTCAAAAGAATCAATTTTTCATGTTTCTTTGAAAAAAAATGAAAGCAAACACACCAATTTTACTGATATGACTGTAACTTGATAAGGCCTCTAGAATATTTTTTTACCATTTTGAACTTTCTGGTAATAATTCAGAGAGTATATAAAACATAGAATACCTTTATTTCCTCTGTCTTCATGTTATCTAAAAGATATCTGAGTAGTTCATGACTGTCTTGTTGTTGCATGCCTTTAAATCTGGGTGCTCTACAAAATAAATGAAATAAAGATTTGTTGTTACTTTTGTTGGTCAAATATTTTCACTATGTAAACCTGTTAGTAGCAACATCAATTTGTAACAATTTTTGTTTCAAATAACCAAAAGTTAAAATCATGAGGAAAAATTTGTTTTAGATGGCTATACCTAGAGCCAGTTAATTGCAATTATGTGAGGTGCAATTAAGAGGATGCCTCTATTTCCACATGAATTTTCCAAGAAAATAGGATTTATGCTTTAATCAAAGTATGAACTGAAAGAACATGTAACATAATTCAAAACTGACATTGAAGATTCATCAGGCCGCTGGTCTATTGATGAAGGTTAACTGATTTCAAAACATTTTGAGACATTGAAAAAAAAAAGATATTTTGAAAACAATTGTGATAGTAGGGAGAAATTAATTGCTTGTTACCAGCAATTTCTTATTTACCCATGATTTTTTATACCTTTTATGCCCAGTATTTTCAATATACACCCACAATTGTGATCTGCATTGTCTCTCAGTTTGGGAAATTCTAAATTTTGTCCTCTGGTAATGGGTAACAAACAACCAAGATTCCATAAGTAAATGATACGTATTTAAAACAAGAGCTATGTCTTCAGGTCCCTGATGCCAAGCTTTTAGGTGTTTGTTAGTGGATGAAAAAAATCTAAGTTGAAAAAGGGGGAATGATTCTGAAAATAAAATGCTTTAAGCATTATCTCTCTAGTCAGCACAAATTGCTCTTTAGATAGTGAATGTAAAATTTAAGTGAGTCCCTTTAGTAAGAACAACGAAGACAAGGTGATGGCAAACCTCAGATTTTCTCTTAACCATTTCCTGGTTTTGAAAATGGATAAGTGAAGAGTGCAAATAGTATGAACTTACTTCTTGCAGACTTGTCCAAAGAGAGCTGTCGGACTAATAGTTCCCGACCTTGATGTGGTATGAATATCATGGAGAAACACTACCAGAGCTTGTGTTAGAGGTCCTGGATCATTGATACTTACTTCTATACTGGGCTGGAAAGAAAGAGTAGCATAAACGAGCTTAACCCATTACCAGACAGCAAAATTTTAGAATGGTCCAAATTGAAAGGAGTTGCAGACAACAATCTAAAGCGCATGAAGTTTTGAATTTTTTTTTTTCTTTTGGGGCAGAAAACATTGTTGATAATGAAGAAATTGCGTGTAACAAGCAATTTCTTCATTTTCGACATTGTTTTCAAAAGCTTTTTTTTCTTAGAGGCATCTACAAGAGTCACTGGGTGGGAATTGGTTAACACAACCAACCTATGTTTCATTTGAACACATAAAGCTCTAGATAAGAGAGGTTAACAGCATTCTAATACCCTTATTTCTCAATAGAATCCTATGTTTTGGAGACACATTAAATTTGAATCATCTTGTCCAGACAATTCAAATGACTACCTACAACATAGGGCCTATAGCTATTGGTGAAATATTTATGAATTACTCCTTTTATCTGTAGCTCCGATAGTAAAATCATTTAGAAAATATTAAGAAACCACTTAAGGGACAACCATAAAATGGTCATTTCACCGTATTCTGTATTGCAAAATTTCCGACCTGCCCAAATTCAAAAGATTTGCAGACAATAATATAAAATTGATTTTATTTGAAAAATACTCATTCAATAGTGTAGAAAATATTGTGGAAATGAAAAAAATTGCTTGTTACAAGCAATTTCTTCTTTTCCCACAATGTTTTCTCGAGTATTAAAACACAGGGACATAAAAACCAGGGATTGAATGGGAAAGGGTTAACAAATTTTTGTGACAAATATGAAAGATAGATTTGATTGCATACATAAATTATTGCAGAATCTCACGTAATCCTATGATGCTTCAACTCATTAAAATTGTCTCATTGAGATGATTATATTGAGTTTCAACATAGGATTTTGTAATTAGTGTCACTATGGACTATCACAGAAATATAATATGCACATCTTTGGTTGATACTGATTATACATGTGAAATTTGAATCAGATCCATTACTAGTTGAAGAGAAATTGTTGGACAGAATTTTTTCAACAAAAAGCTATAAATCTGAGAAAAAGGAATCAAGCGTAACCAATCCTGCACTATTTTTTGATATCTATTCTGTAGATTAAGATGAAGATTTTCATTTTCTTTTTCGTATACCATATATCAAAATTAGCCTCATCAATTAATGCCAAGTTTTAAATCAAATGAAAGCTTCTTAAAGGAATCTGTTAAAGGGTCTTGAAAGACCATTTCTGCAGAAGTATGTTGAAATCCGTCTTGAAATTTTCAATATATACCATATATAGATATTAGCCCCATTCATAAAAGCCATTTTCTTCATGCATTCTAATTTTCTTAAAGGAATATGATGAAGGATAATCTATGGGTCTATCCTGTGGAATTAAATTGAAGTCTATGCTGCAGTTTTTGAGAAGATGACGTACAAAGTTTCCTATAAACCAAATATAGAAATTTGTGTTTACCACAAAAGCTTTGTTTTTAATCCATTCAAAATTTCTTGAAGGAATCTGTTTAACCCATTCCCACACAACAAAATTTTAGACAAATCCAAATTGAAACTAGAGCTGTCGCCCTCAAGGGCTGACGAGAATACCCCCCACACCGCTAAAAAGGCTTTTCTATGAAGGAGTGGAATTTGAAGCTGTTTAATCACATGCATGTCATGGTGGATGAACATTGCCAACCCTCCACCTCTTTCTGATTTTGTGTTTGTTGCTAGAGTTGACTGATTAGGAAAGGTTGGTCAATATGAGCCTATGTTAAAGAAAACTGTGTGAGGAGATGATGAGACAAAATTATATCCACGAAAAGTCAATATGAGCCTATGTTAAATTTTTGACCCCCGGGGGGCGGGGTCAAATTTGACCTCAGGAAATAAACAGTTCGATATTTTGTAAAGGTCAACAAGATGATGTTACTTACCAAATTGGTAACTCCCCTTATGGTTACTGAGTTTTGCAATTTTAAATTTTGACTACTCCCCCCCCCCCCATTAAAAAGTTCAAAATGGCATAACTCTGAAACTAACGACTGGATCAAGATGAAAATTGCATGTGCAAAACTTCATATGATAGGAAACAACATTATAAAATTTCAGCAAAATCGGTCAAAAAATGTGGGAGGAGAAGAGTACACAAAATTATGTCCACGGATGGACGGACGGACGGACAATCTGATTCCAGTATACCCCCCGATACACTTACAATTGCTATAAGATATTGACTTTATGCTGATTTTCTAGAAGAAACTTAATTACCATTGTAATTTTGTTTCTGGTCAAATTGTTTATAAATTAAGTTCTGCAGCACTTACCAATTCCTTAGTCATTATCCTATTTTCATTATTTTTCTTATCATTCTCCCCTTCATCGCTAGAGCTACAGGATTCCTCCGTATATTTGCCCTGTAACATCAGTGGACGGCCTTTTTTTCTCTCTCCAAGAAGATTCCCTAGACTGTAGGTCTGTATTAAATTCTGGAAAGTCAACAAAAATAGATAAGTTACAAATTGCCTCTATTGTATACTAAGATAAGAAGGCACATATGTGCATGTGGACCTTAGTCTATACCTGCCAAATCAGAAATAGTTAAAGTTAAGTAATAAATTTCAGTGAGCAATCATGTCAAAATTATCCTTTCAGAAGCACCACTCTTCATGCCAAGAATTACTTTCTTCTTTCTTGTATCATCACCCATATTTTCAAATGACATTGATCCTTTGTATATATTGTGGATTAAATTCTTCATTAAGTTTCTATTTTCTTCAGCCACTGATTGAATGAAATAAGCGTAAAATATGCCACTGACTGGGTCTTAAACCCTAGGGTGAATAAATTTTGAATATATTGGGGAAAAAAAGAAGTTATGATGAGTTAGAATACTTTCATTTTATTAGAAACAAAATTGAGATTACAATACAGTAAACTCAGTGATACTGAAGGGACCGAAGACAAATAGGATATGACAAACTATAATTAATCCCAAACCGCATGACTCAGTGTCACAGAAAATCATTTTTTCACTGGAATAAAGCCATTTTTCAACAAAGGGCCACAACTGCTAGAAAAGTAAATTTAACTTTTAAAAAAAAAAAAAAGATGTGTTGGTGCATCACCATGCCCGTTACAGCCTTGATGTAACCTTGATAAGTGACCTTGACTTATGAACTTGACCTTACAACCAACTGAGGTATATACAGTAAAACCTCGGTAGTTCGTAGCGCAAGGGACCGGGGAAATTTATACGAATTAAGCGAAGTACGAACAAAACGGAGGGAAAGAGGTCGGCTGTTTGAGATACACGGAATCTGACATGGTCTTGTTCTGTCTCCCATTTAGGAATTGATTCTAAATTGGTTATGTTTTCTACACAAGACCTGCAGATATTAATTTAGGAATACATAAAAATACATTAAAAATTACTCGTCTTGTATTTTTTATGTTTTTATTTCTTTGTTAATTTTTGGCATTTTTTAAAACATGTGTTTGTATCAAATGGTAGACTCCGTCTGAGTGATTTCCCTTTACAATACATTGGATCAAATCACTCTGAGTATTCTATCATCAAATCATAAAAAGGAGGACTAACGATTGTGAAGAAAGCAAAAACAGAATAAAATTAATTGCTAGAATTTCTAAGTGAGCAATAACACCGATACTAATGGGGTGCGTCAATTTAAAGTAAATTTTCGGCGATAATTACGGGAATCTTTATTCGATGATTACCCAACTTACAAACCAAACAGCCCCTTTTAACTAAAGGTATATGATAACACATAATTGTCATTTAGATCAGTAGGTGTGAAAATCGAGGTAAGTGGTGATTGGAGACAATTAGTTTATCACACCTACGAATTAAACATAGGAGTTTGTACTTTCGGGACTTGAAATGGCCTACGAACTACGAACCACTGACGTTCGAATTAGACAGAACTTTCTAACAAAGATAAAGAAGGAATAAGATCGGGACCGCGTAAAGTATACGAACAAACACATACCTACGAACCAGTATCGTCCGAATTAACGAGGTTCTACTGTAAATGCAAGGAACATTTGTCCGAAATATGAGCCATGTATCTTCAACAATGATTGAATAAAAGCAAAATGCCAAGTTTTTACAGTTTGTTTAGGAAACTGACAACCTTGATAAGTTACCCTGATGGATTACCTTGACCTTACAACCAAATGATGCCTATCAATGCAAGAAATCTATATCCCAGATATGAGCAATTTATCTTCAACGGTATTTGTATAAGAGCAAAATATTGAGTTTTTGTGTTAAGTTTACTGCTTGCACACAGATGGCTAGATGGACAGACCCACAATCTTAATGATGGGCACCTTTTGTTGAGGGAACATGATTTTTAAACAAAGGACTATTATTTGGAGAAAAAATAATGGAACGTAACTAAAATAGCATGTGAATATATGCTTGACAAAGAGCACCTGTGTGAAATTTGAATCAAATCAAAGCAGTAGTTTAGAAGAAAATGGACAGACAAGAAAAAGCTATAGACAGACCAACCAACCAACCAACAAGCTGACTCATTTTTACACCCTAAACATAGTTTGTAGGAATATAATTGACTTCCTAATAAGTGATATATCATGTCATGTCAGATGATATTGCTATAAGCAGGGTATAACTATAGCTGTATAACTAAAAGTATACATTACCTGTAAGACAGCATTAAAGAAGCAAGTGTTCCCCAAATTACTCAGCCCCTTCACTTTTTGACAGACTGTTGTTCCTTTCCTATTGAGTCCTGACTCCATACTGGATGATTCACCACCATTACTACCAATGCCATTCTTACCTGACACAAGTATAAAACTACTGTAATTACCAGTTGCATCTAGTCAAAACAGACTATAGTTCCTATCTTATTATATCCAACTGGTGGATTATAGCTGTCAATCAAAGAATTAATAGACCTATCAAATTGTTCATTTTAACAGGAAGAGACATTTGAACTCTGACATTTGCCCACATTCATGTGAACATATTTCATGAGGTCCCTAAGGACAGTGTTAGTGGAGATATAGGAAAATGTCAAAGTTTTTGGATGATGTTAATGGTTGCAGATAATATAAGGGCTATAGCAATATCACAGGTTTTCTCTGAAAACAGCCTAGCTAAAAGGTAGCCATCTAAGAAGGGTTAACACAGTATCCTTGCTGGCCCTCAAAATCTGTCTCAACCAACACCTTTTTCAATCATACAAATTATTACTTTAACACATTTCAGTCTCATTTTTTGAAAATATTTTTAGTTTCAACAAACACTACCATGTATTTTGAGAGTACAAAATTCCCATTTAAAGAAGAAATCAGTTTTCCATGGATAAAAGTGCTTCTATATGTCTAAATTAATCATCTTTGCTTTCCCACTAAAAATCTTGTTAACACAAGAAATTTGTGAATCAAAACTCCCTGAGTATATCCCCACCAATTTGTAATACAGGAAGTACATGTAGATATTTACAGATGTCAATTTAATAAGCACCCTGAAAGACCCCTAGCTGAACCTCTATGCAAAGTGTCAAGTGTATGCTATCTATGGTTGCTGAGTAAAATGTGACAAAAATAAGACTGTTACAACTGGACAAGACGGAAAGAATAAAACCAGTATAGTAACCCTATTCTTCTTCAAAAAAAGGCATACACAATAACAGAACTTGACTTATGCTTAAAGACTTATTTTAATGTAAGGTTCAATGTTACTGGGTCTGGCTTTACCTGAAAGATCAGCTATAGGCACTCCAGCTATCTTCTTCAATTGCTCCATGCATTCTGCTAGCTTCTTGTGCTTATCAGGATTAATTTCATCATCACAAGCATAACACCTGCAAGCCAATAATGTACTTCAATAATTATCCAATTTAAAAAATTGACCCTAACATACATCCTTGACCTTGCCATGAGCAGATGCCTATAAACTAAAGTTACCTACATATCACATTGAACCTTCCATCATGACTGGTATAGAACAAATAGAAAATATTGAATTTTCTGGTTAAGGTCGCACATAGACAGACACACAGATATACAAATATAGAATGATGGATAGACAAACAACAGTAAAACAATACATAAAACAAAACCACTCAAAGATCTCTAAACAAGCATATGACCAAAGACTTTCTCATTGTACAATTATAAAGAGACATCCACATGAATCTTTTGGCAAGCACTATGGTGCTTCTCATATTTCTTTTTATTTTTGGGAGAGAGGTGTGGGGGATTAAATATTGATGCATTTACCAAGCTGTCCATGAAGTTGTTTCAATGACTAAGTTATGTTGTGCGGAATGTGGCGTCTCAAAGTGCTTCAAGGCATGCTTCTCTGGACTGTTTCTTCCACAACCCTGAAAATTACACAGGAAATTATAAGTGTAAACTGCTTGTGCTGATACAGATTTAAATTTCTTAAGATATTTTTGAAAAATAAATGTTTACATTTTGACTAGATTAGAAAATCTAAGAGACAATTACATGCATATAAAAGTTAAACCATTTCCTGTACTGTCCATGTGTTTTTGTACTTCAGAAAATATTGTGAAAGAAGAAAAAAATGCTTGCAACAAGCAATGTCTTCTTTTCTGACACTATTTTCTACCACATACGATGATTTATTTCAAATTGCACTCACTTATCATTGTTGTTTGCAATGTGTTTCAAATTAGATCAGTCTAAAACTTAGAAAAATGTGTAAGGGATAATCAGAAATTTCTATGTTGAAAAGGGCCTATATTCTTCTGAGATCAATATCAGAATATAAATGTATATCTTTGCCAAAAGAATTGAATCATAACCCTCAAAACATGGATATAAAATTTTGGACAGACTGTACACAAAACTTTAACCACCAATTTCTAGATTGAAAAACGGCAAAGATTGTCAGAGTAATGAAAGTTTAAATATAACTCTTAACCCTTGTCATTCTGAACCTTCAATATTCTTGTTTGGACAGGAGATATAGACACAGATCAGCCTGCTTAACAATTGTAATAGCAGCACTGCCCACGGGTGCCAACGCTCGGCTGCAGGTGCTGGATAATGCAAAATTTCTAAGTCGAAAAAGGGGCATAACTCTTACAAAACGCTTTTGAACTTATCCCCCTTGACAGTCTAGATAGCTCTTGTGATGGTCAATACAGGTGCCAAGTTTCATGAGGATATCTTCAATAACAAAAGAGATGTGACCAAGGTTAAAGTTTGTCACGCCAACGCCAACACCAACGCCGACACGAATGACTCTCAGGTGATCACAATACCTCCGATTTTCTCCGAAAACAGCCGAGCTAAAAATGAATTGCTTGTTACAAGCATTTTCTTTTTTTAACACAATTTTTCTTATTGGAAAGTTGAAAAAATCTTTAAAAAAAAATAGATTATCGTCTGCAACTCCTTTTGATTTGGACCAGTCTAAAATTTTATCATCTGGTAATGGATTAAGAGATTTTCTTGCTTGTTGCAAGAAATTTCTTTATTCTACACAATGTTTTCTCAATTGCTTTTCTTGAAGAGCATCATAAAGCTTCATTGTGTTGGAATGGGTTAATGTATACATATTTGTTGTTTTATATTTATGTATAACAAGGTTACCTATGATGTCCTTTTGCTATAGAAAACAAGGGTAGTCATGAGATAGAAATGATATATGCAAATATGCTTTACCAAAAGCATAAAAACAGATAGTAAAGTTTGTATATAATTGACCTCATTATCTCTTAAGATTCTTTGAAACTTTTTGCTTCTCTTAACTCATTCCCACACAATGACACTTTTAAACGCCCATCAACTTATAAGCTTTGGAAAACATTGTGGATTATGAAGAAATTGCATGTTACAAGCAATTTCTTCATTATCCACAATGTTTTCTACCCCAAAATACAAAGATTTTAAAGATTTCATCAATGTATCAGTGTTGTCTTCAACTTCTTTGAAATTGGATTAGTTTAAATTTTATTGTGTGGGAATGGGTTAACTGCTGTTACATAGTAGTGTTTAAAACAAAGCTGAAGGCTAGGAAAGGATGTGATGGCGGTACTGGGGTGAGAAATACCAGGAATCCATTGTTAGGTGCCAAAATATAACTGAAAGATTGTTGAAAGCGGCGTAAAACCCCATTCAAACAAACAAACATAAAATCAAAATGCACAACTGTATCTCTTACTTGATTCCCACACTGTAAGCATACCCACAACACTGGCTCTACCTCCTCAATAAAGTCACTGCTAGTAGCCCCTTCTAGGTTATCTAATACTGATCTTTCTGTTCTTCTGGTCGAGGCATTTTTAGCACAGCCCTAAAGATAATAAGGTCATATTGTGCACAAGTTTTATTGATCAGTTATTAATTCCTCTGTTTATTTAATGCTTTCCCGGGTTTTTTTTGAGTTTTAGACTGGTCACAATTGAAACATGTTACAAGTGACAATGAAAATTGAATGCAGTTTGAAATGAAACCATCCTATGCAGTAGAAAATATTGTGGAAAAAGGAGTAATTGCTTATTACAAGCAATTCCTTCTTTTTCCTCAATGTTTTCTCAAGTATAAAATCAAAGTGACTTAAAATCACAGGTTTGAACAGGAAAGGGCTAAGATGTGTTACTGACATCATTCTATGAGCCACCTTCTGGACTTTCATTATGTTTTAAACCCTCATCATGCTGAACCCTTAATATTCCTACTTTGGCAAGAACATACTGATCTTATCCCACACAACCTATTCATCCTTTTTAAGTCGGAACTGTTTATGAGATCAATTCTCAAACTAAATACCAACCCTGAAAACCAAATTCGCTGTGCTACCAGCCTTTTGATTTAAACCCATTCCAACACAATCACTCACCCTATGTGTCTAAAGAAAAAAACTTTGGATAACATTGTGGATAATGAAGAAATTGCTCGATACAAGCAATTTCTTCATTATCCACAATGTTTTCTATCTAAAAGGACTAAAAGCATTAAATTCCATCAACTTAAAATTGTCATCTGCAGCTTCTTTCAATTTGGACCAGTCTAAAATTTCGTTGTGTTGGAATGGGTTAATGCAGTTATTCAGCATGACAAGAGTTAAGCATGCAACTTGAAAGATGAACATGATCCTCCCATCTATGTTTTACTGACAATACAAATAAGTTACGAAATGGCTCTGTTTAATACATGACAAATCAGACTAACGTATTAACCACTGAATAGATCCTGCTGGAACCCCTCTATTTACATTTTGTCACCCAGTGGGATGAGACAAAAGTATTGGCATTTCTGATTACAATGCTCAGTAATAACAAGGCTATGACTATTGTTAACCCTTTTCTGTTCAACCCCTTGTTTTTATGTACCTGTTATTTTATGAATAAGAGAACATTGTAGAAAAATATTTTCTACCCTACTGTTCGGTTATTTTTCTAATAACCTTTGAATTTGGACCCGTCTAAATTTCAAAAACGGGAAAGGGTCAAGGGGACAGAAATACTTTCAATACCAACTACACTTGAATTTTCGAGGATGAAAATACCTCAGTTTCTGTCTGAAAACTGCCGAGCAGAATTTTAAAATGACACATAGGTGAATTAACATGTCTTTATATAATTCTTATTTCATCTTTGCTATTTAACCGGTTCTTCATTTTCTACAGTGTTTTCACAAAGCTTTATTCTTTAGGGCGGTAAAAAGTTAAGATTGTGTGGAAATGAGATGATATACCTACTTTCAGGGCATTAAAGCTCACAACATTCATATTAACCCTTGTCATACTGAACCCGGAATATTCCGGTTTTGGCAGGAGCAGGGCTCCCGCTGCCGATTGCCAATGGGGCCAAATGCGACAAAATAAAAATCCTGGCCCCAAAATCGGCGAATTGGCGATTTTACTGGCGACAACTTTCAAAATAAGGCAAAGGGATGTTGAGTCCATTTAAACGATTTCCGACGCGCAACTTTATCATTCACACATCCGCTAATTTGTTTGGGAGACACGCGACCATCAATATCCATTGCATATCCATGTCGATCAAGACAGATTAGTAACGCATCACTGACCTAATTGATTCTAACATCACTCGAGTTATTGGGATTTTCCGAAGCCTGCCGGGAACCATCATGTAAACCAAGATGGCGGAAATTCACATCGCTTGGGCTAAAAAATTGACGATATTTATTCCTCGATCACTTTTTGAGATTCATTAGAGTGCCGAATAAAAACCAAAGACAACATTTTGCTTATCTATTGATGATTTTAGTATCAAAGTCATGTGAATTTCCGAGAAATGAGAAATATCGGACATTAGTAATCAAAGTACTGCGGACATTAGTAATCAAAGTACTGTGGGTTACCAAAAATTTGACCTGTCGTCCAGCATAACTCTAGGTGTTCTTGGAATTTTATTATCAAATGACAATCCTCTCATATTTTACCTATTAACCCTTTCCCAATTTATTAAATATAATATATTATAGATAACAGGTTATTTGTTTTCAATATAGTAGTTTTCTTTCATTCACTTATTCATACTGGCTCCACTTTTGGCACCAAGTGGCCCCAAATTTTTTCAATTGGCGATTTCATTGGCGCAAGAATAAAATTTCCCAGGGGGAGCCCTGAGGAGGTGTAGACTAAGATCAGACTGCACTTATGTGCAGGCTGATCTTAGTCTTTACCTCCTGCTTATACTTTTCCTGTCAGAGTTGTTTATGAAGTTGGTTTCTTAAATAGATATTAATTTTTGAACAATGAGTTTTATCAGTGCTTTCAGCCCTTTGATTTGACAGCATTTCAGAAAGGTAATTTATACAGCACGACAAGGGTTAAGATTCAGATAAAGTAAGAAATGAAGAATGAAGTTTCTCACTGTGCACTCTCCCCAAACAAGTTTGGATATGTTTTTCTTCATTGTGTTGATGTTGATTGATTTGCTAACATGTACACATCCTCGTCCTGAAATAAGATTGTTTGATGAAATTTATTTGGAGGTAAAATTTACAGTTTTTTTTTTTTTTAACAAAAGGCAGGTTTTGCCCTACTGAGAATTTGAGATTTTCAAAATCATCTAATGTGAGTCATGTGTATCTTTTGGCACTCAACTTCAGTAAAGAATTAAAGACTGTTTAAGACCCTAGGTCGCAGGTGTCCTATACTTTATTTTACCTTACCTATAACTTGAATATAACTTAAATATTGTATTGACATGAACACATGATGTCGGTAAAAAAGTTAAAATCAGGGACTACCAAACCTTTACCAAATACAGTTATGATACTGTCAGTTGAATCTCATAAAGTTTTCTACCCTATATGGCACTTGTCTTTCAATTGAAACACACTTTGAAATCTGGTAACTCTTTTAATTTGAAACAGGCTAAAATTTTGTAGTCTGGTCACCTTGTTCCCACTTTAACACTGACCTAAGAAGAATACTTAGAAAAAACATTCCAAACAATGAAGAAAGTGCTTGTTACAAGCCATATCTTCATTGCCCACAAGGTTTTCGAAAAAGAGGCGGGGGCAAAGATTTTTCTTTAGAATTTCATCAACTTGAAATTGTTTCTTGCAAAATCTTTTATTTGGGACCAGTCTAAAATTTTGTTGTCTAGTTAATGGGTTAATCTGAGAGCCTTTCCAAAGAATCTGCTGGTCCAAAAATATCTATTCATTGAAAAGCAGCATATACAATATCCTTTCCAGTGTCCTCCACTTTACAAATCGAAGAGCCAATACTATTTCAGTCAGTTTTTGTATAGCAGATGAGTGGAGGAGTGTGTGTTTTAGCCATATGATTTTTAATTCTTGTCAAGCTTACTCCTGTCCTTGCTGGAGGCAAAAACAAAGATCTGCCTGCACATACATACAAGCTGATCTTAATTCTTACCATGTTTGTCCCTATAAAGTTAGACTTGTTTGAAATCAATTTTCAAAAATATTCTTGTTCGTTTAATTGGGGTTACAAGAGTATTTCAGTCATATTGCGGCGACTCGAGCACCTTACCATGGATTCCTGGTATTTCTCACAACAGTACTATCACTACATCTTTTCCGAGACTCCAGCTGCTCATCCAACGTAGGTTAATGATTATCTGCTAATTGTTGGGAGAAAAATGTCCAAAAGGATATTTGCCGCGACCAGGTTTCAAAACAGGGACCTCATGATTAGAAGTGTGACGCACTACCAACTACATGTACACTATGGCCGCAAAAAGATTTTTTGAAACATTGACAAAGAAAGTTCAGTGCAAGCTATACAGTATAGTAATCAGGTTATACCTGCAACTTCCTCTGACGAGTCGGAAGCATCATTTCCTCTGGGTTTACGAAGCTTGTGCTTGCTTTTTTTACCCATGCTGTAACTTGATCCAACTGGCTTTTCAAGAACTCTCATTGATTTGGAATGGCGCTTACTGTCTCTTCAAATAACTGAAATTTAACAAAAGGACCATGGTTTTCATTTATCATTCACCTGAACAGAGGCTTTTAAACCTTTTTGCTATTTCATATTAATACACATCCCTAATTTTGATCTACAATAGATAATTTTGAGTATTTTGGAAAAAGAACATAAGAAAATCATAGTCAAAAATTAAAATGCCTTATACACTGCAACTCCTATCTGTTACAGCCCTAAATCCATAAAAACAAGGGTTCTGCTTGGAGGGCTGACCACTTTTGGTAGCTGCCTTGACATTTTCCGATTCCACTTTAACACCAATTTAACAGTGATTTTCATAATCCGAATGAAAAAGATGGGAACCATGTAAAAAGCATTATAGAAAACAACTCCATTTCTCCCGATGTTTCCTTTCTTGGACCCAATCCATAGTGTTATGTTGCAGTTGCAGTGTTATTTAAGTTTAGGGAAGAGATTCTTGAATATTCCATATTTCTATGTACAATATAAATAATCCAACCAACAAGGGTAATTTTCATTGGCCTAATCATCTTTTGTATGAATCAGTTTTACCCAATGTCGTAGATTTACTTTTCAAAAACTATTTCCATTAATCCCTTTTGGAATGATCTCAAATGGTTTCCAATTTAGCAGAAGAATTATATATTCATTCCTTTCATTATAAATGCCAGTTTTATTCACTCATATCAGGTTGATGAAAATAATGATTAATACATCATATTCCTTAAACCAATTCAAACAAGAGAGTCATTGGTCCTAAAGCACTAACCTGCATTAATGTCTTCAGAATTAAAGAGGCCAAAGTGACTCATTTTCAAACTTTTTGAAGACTTCAAGAACAAAACTTCTAGATCATGTTTAAATTTTTGGTGCAGCAAGAAAAGCATGTACATTGCAATTCCAATAAAACCTTGTGACCTGGTTTTAAACCCAAGGTGATCCAAATTTGAACTTTGCTATGGTATTATTGATAAAATCATTGTGAAGTGTTATTCTAGGCAGGGAGATTAAGTCTATGATCTCCTGTATTTTCACCACAGGTGAGGGATTCTTTTTTTATAAACAAAAAGCATGAAGTGATTCTTAAAAGTTCTTATTGTCAGAGAAATCTTTCAGTTAATTTTATTTGTCTTGTTTATTCAGATTTGAACCTATTACTTCACTACAAGATTTCTAAGAATTATGAAAAATAAATAGCATATAACACCTGATTTAATAACACTTCACTAGAGTGCAAGCAAGGGTTCTTCTAAAGTTTGATATAGTGACCAAGTTTTTTTTACCACATGTGACTCGAATTCAAACTTTGCCAAGATATCATGGAGACATCCATTCGGGCAAAGTTTAAAGACATTTGAGCCAAAAATTTTACCACTCGAGTACATACAAAATGCTGATACAATGGCATGATCGCAAAAACTAACCTTAGTACATTGGTGAGCTAAATAATGGATAAGTTTGCCAGGAAAATGCAAAGGGACACACCTCAATAAAAAGGACTTGGATCCAGAACCACACTAAGGATGCGGATTCAGCCTTTTTTTGGAAATGTGCACGAGAAAAAAATGAGTCACAAGAGTAAGATTTTGTTGCGAATGTGTATCAGTGAAATAATAAGATTATGTTCCATACTTTCGATTCAGAAGATGTTCCTTTCTGAAAAGGGTCCCTCTAAAAACGCGTTTGACATCGGCCAAATAAAAAAATCAAGAAAGACGACTGTCATAAAAGCTGTCGTAAGATAAGTTTTACCTATTATTAACAATATTTTTCGTTAGTGCTTGAATTATTAATTGTATAAAGAACATTAAGTCTTCTATTCCGAAGACAAATTGTTTCTCTCTGATCCTATTCAGCCCATGGCGAATGACAGCATCCGGGTACTTTGGTCTTCTTGATTATTGATTGAATACAAAAAATTATGCAGGAATATGTTCTTTAATCGAACAATTTATGCGTAATTCCCCTAATAGAAAATGACATTTATGTATATATATATATACTAATATATACTCTAGAAGAAAAGGAAATAAGTGAGAGAGAGAAAAAAGTCACCTTAAATGATTTCATAAAAAAATGAGGGGAAAAAATTAGATTTAATCTGTTTATGTAATAATCTTATACAACAGTGTCGGAGAAACAGAATATTTATTTAATTATTTATATCTCTGACAGCATAGACTTTCTTATATACTTACATTTATAAAGCAAGATGGCCAAAATGGCCCTAAATCACTCACCTGGGATTTTTTTACGATTTCTCCGAGTCCAATTTATTTGCAAATGAAAATTTCATGAATAAATTTTGAAAAGGGTTACTCAGGGAAAATTCAAGCCAAGTTAAAAGTGGTCCAAAAAGAGAGAATATTTAGGAGAAGATAATTAACCCTTTCCATTTTTTTTTTTTTTTCAATTTTAGACTGGTCCAAATTGAAAAAGGTTGCAGACAACAAGGAAAATTGGACCCAATTTGAAATGAAATCATCCTATGTAGAAAAAAATATTGTAGGACAAAGAAGATGGGTGGCATTTGTATACATAATCAGATCATCTACAGCCTTGTTTTTGTTTACACTCCAGATTAAAGGTCTTGAACCAAGCTATAAAGTTGTGTCAGATCCATTTTAGCCTATCCATATGCTAATCACCATTTAGACAGGAGATTATATGTCTCATGATCTTACAGCAAATAGAGACCAATTAAGTTCAGCGCCATTGCTGGCCGTTTAACCCTTTCCTGTATAGTGATGCTTTTGAACGCCCCTCGAGAAAAACATTTGGGAAAACATTGTGTAAAATGAAGAAATTGCTTGTAACAAGCAATTTCTTCATTTAACAGTGTTTTCTATCCCGAATTTTGAAAAAAATCTTAAGTTTCATAAATTTTGAATTGTTGTCTGCAACTCTTTTCATTTTGGACCAGTCTGAAATTTTGCCATGTGGTATTGGGTTAAGGCCCTTGTTCCCATTCTTAGGACAGGGGCAGTGATTTAGCAATGCCATCCTTTCCCTCAATGAGGTCCTCAGGCTTTGGAAGTAAGGTCACATAGGATTTATTATGGTTGAGTGTTCTGGGTACCATTTTGTTTAGAAACTTTATGGAGGTCTGCATTTACATTTCTAATTTGATTTTAATTATTTCAAACGGGAATATTTTGCCAAACCATTCTCAAATTCTTTGGAGGAATTTTGATCGGATAATAAACATTTTTTGTGATAAGGGCTGAAAATAACAGCATATGGAATATAAGACAGTCTTAACCCTTGTCATGCTGTATAAATCCATTTTGAAATCAAATTAAAATCAAAGGACTGAAAGCACTGGTAGTACTTGTTGTTCAATCATCAATATTTCTTTTAAAAATTGATTTCATATATAACTCATGCAGGAAAAGTACAAACAGGAGATATAGACTAAGATCAGACTGCACTTATGTGCAGGCTGGTCTTAGTCTACACCTGCCAAAACCAGAATATTCCTGGTTCAGCATGACATTGGTTAATAAATCCTTTTTCTCTGATGACGCTCTTTGGATTTGAATGATTCTTGGCACAAATCTTCTTTGGTAGATTTTTCCTAAATTCAGCACTTTGCGAAACATAACAAACTCTGAAAGAATTGTCCTATCTGAAGGCACTCATTTCATCTGATTGACTTATATTAGGTTATGAAATCAAACTTGCCCAAATTGAAAGAATTTGCAGACAACATTTCAAACTGCACTAAAATTGGAAAATAAGTGCCAAATAGCGTAGAAAACATCGTGAGAAAAGAAGAAATTGCTCATCACAGGTAATTTCTCTATTATTCACAAAGTTTTCCATGATCATATTTCCCATTGTTAGACTTGTCAAATTCCATGAAGTTACAGACAACAATTTGAAGTTGGTAAAATTTTGAAAATCTTTATCTTTGGGGATAGAAAATATTGTGGGGGAAAAAAGAAGAAATTGTCTACTACAAGCAATTTCTTCATTTCCCACAATATCTTTAGAATCTTTTTTTCTTGAGGGGTGTAAAATAGGGGTAATTGTTTGGGAATGGGCTAAGAAGTTATTATTGGATAATAAACGAGAGTTGATTAGCTATCATTATTATAAAAATAGATCATGGAAGTTTCAAGCCAACAGCACTGGTTTACTGGTTTTCCAAAGCAATCCGCCATGCTACTTTTGTGAAGATCTGTTTATACAAAGTTTACTTTGGAGTAGTTTATTTGTATTGGAATTTAACCCTCTCCCGTTTTTTGAAATTTTAGACTGGTCCAAATTGAAAGAGGTTGCAGACGACAATGAATATTGGATACATTTTGAAATGAAATCACCCTATTTCGTTGAAAAAATTGGGGAAAAAGGAGAAATTGCTTGTTAAAAGCAATTTCTTCTTTTTCCACAATGTTTTCTCAAGCATAGAATTACTGCAAAGGAAAATCCCATGTTTGTACAGGAAAGTATCTTGTCTGTGTTCTTTTATGTTTCATAGGCTATTATCCTCATAAAAACTTTTACTCTCTAGCTTAAATCATATTTGGTATCAATTAAGTTCATCATAAAGTCAACAAAATATCTTAACCAATGACCACACAATCCCAGTTGTGTTTTTGAAATGTCACCTGCAACCTCTTTCAATTTGGACGAGTCCAAACTATTGTAGTCTGGCAATGGGTTAAACAATATGCTGACATAGTTTTTTGTCCTCATTTTCAGCCTCTCCAAGCTAAGATGTTCAATTACATCTGAGATAAATTGGTTGTGTTTTGATACACATGCATGTGTATGATCTCTTGCAGCCCTCTTTTGAGTCATCTCTAGTTTGTTGATAAGCGGCTTAGTGTAAGAAGAGCACTATTCCAGATTTGAATGAACTAATCTAATGTAGGCTGATGTTTCCACTAACATCCGACATTCCCACACTATGATGCTTTTTGACACCCCTCAAGTAAAAAGGTTTGGAAAACATTGTGTTATATGAAGAAGTTCCTTGAACCAAGCAATTTCTTTGTTTTCCACAATGTTTTCTACCCAGAAAGTTGAAAAAATCTAAAATTTCATAAACTTGAGATTGTCATCTACAACTCCTTTGAATTTGGACCAGTCTAACATTTTGTTGTCTGGTAATGGGTTAAACTAAATTACTAGCAGGAGTGGATTGCACTCGTTGGGTAGCCATTTCTGGAAAACATCTGTTAAACCATAATTTTTTGCAGGGCTGCTAGAAACACCTGTTGGATAGGCATTCATTATGAAGTGAATGACTCTGTTAGATAGTGATTTCCTATACCATAACATTATGTTCAGGATTAGATCAGATAGAAATTATTATAGTTTTAGGTACCTATTTCTTGCCTAAAGAAGCACCCCTTGAGAACAGGGATTGTGCTCACAACCACCAAGCTACATATCCATGAATAACTGAGCTACCGGGCAGTGGTTAGCAAGTGACCTGTCAATTATGCACTATGAATGTACTAAGTCTAGTTTGCCATAATCCATTGGACTGAGGTCAATACTTACGGTTTTTTTCATAGAATAAAGTTTGTGGGTTAAAGGCTATAATAAGATGTACTAAAATAACTTTCAATACGTTTATTAAAATATTGCACAATAAAAACAAATTTCTGTACAAAGTTTCTCAAGACTCAAGACTACTATTTTTGTATGTGTAAGTACATTTCAATGGTTCAGTGCAAAACAGTTGAAACTGCCTATAAACACAGTTACAACTGTTTTGTGCTGAACCATCAATTTACTGATATCTTAACCAATTTACGGAAAATTTACCTCGGTTATATCAAAAATGATTTCAAAAAGTCAAGTTGTTGCTTTAATCCATGTCCACAAATCACGTTTTTTGATGTCTCTCTAGTAAAAAGCTTTCAAAGAGAATGAGGAAAATGAAGAAATTGCTTGTAACAAGCAATTTCCTCATTATCCACAATGTTTTCTACCCCAATGGACAAAGAGTTTTAGATTTTGATGAACTAAAAAAAATATTGTCTGCAGTTTCTTTTAATTTGGAGCAGTCTAAAACTTTATTGTCTGGTAATGGGTTAATGTAGATATATTTAACTCATAATCAAACTTCTTTATATGGTAAATCAGCACACACAAAGAGTACCCTTGGCCTAAAAAACCCTCTGTATTAACAAAAAAATAAAAACGAGCTATAGTACTGGATATATGTTTGCATATAAAGTTCCAATAGTTTTAATGGACCAGTAGCTTATCCACCAGCTAAACAAAGGCCAAGACAGGTCTGCATTTTCTGCTGCTTTAACCTTTTCCTGTTGTTTTTTAAGTTTTAGCCTTGTCCAAATTCCATGAAGTTGCAGATGACATTAAAAGTGTGTGCAATTTGAAGAGTAACAAACCTGCAGGGAAAAAAATATTGTGGGAAAAGAAGAAATTGCTTGTTACTTGCAATTTCTTCTTTTTTCCACACTGTTTTCTCCAGTACTAAATCACAGGGACATAAAAATCAGGGATTGTACAGGAAAGGTAATGATGGTCAATCTTAACTTTAACCTATTGTCACATAATCCTGTATTTTGTTGCTACTTAACCCATTACCAGATGACACAATTTTAGACTGGCCCAAATTGAAAGAAGTTGCTGACAAAATTTCAAAGTTTATGGAATTTTGGATTTTTTCAACTTTCTGTGTAGAAAACATTGTAAAAAATGAAGAAATTGCTTGTCACAAGCAATTTCTTCATTTTCCACAATGTTTTCCAAAGCTTTTTTTCTTGTGGGCGTCTAAAATCGTTGCTGAGTGGGAATGGGTTAAGTAATTTACTTAGGAACACACTGTGGGAAAAGGAAAGAT
Organism: Fragum fragum; assembly: GCA_946902895.1. NCBI lineage: Eukaryota > Metazoa > Mollusca > Bivalvia > Cardiida > Cardiidae > Fragum > Fragum fragum. The sequence continues at coordinate 16,218,631 of OX336368.1, forward strand.
GCCTGAACAAGCAAATTAACCCTGTCTCACAATGTTTTCTATCATATATACATTGTTCTTATTTCATTATTCATGTCTGCTTTGAAATGCCATCTGCAACTTGACTTAACACTAATCAACCGGCCATCAAAGCCATGCTTGAATCACTTCTCTTTCTTTCATATAAAGCTTAAAATTATTTCCAGTCCAATGGTCCCTTACAAACAGTCACAGAAAACTCCCAGTGACAAAACATCTGTATCACAATCTAAACTCTAGTCTTCTCCCACAGGAACAGCATCTTCAAGTCTCTTAATAAACTTTAAACGTAACTCTGTAATGTTATCACCTTTTAACTGATCTTGAACAAACTTCACATCAACATCCATTTGAATCTGAAAGAATTTTTATAATGCTTAGCTTAATCAAAATGTTATCACACAATCCACCAACTTGTTCACTAGAAGAAATAGAAAAGAGCTTTGAGAAACATGTTGGAGAAATAATAAATGACCAGCAATTTTGAAATTTCTCACAATGTCTTCTACCTTAGTCGTTTATTTTGACACTAAAGCAAACAAGAGCCTTCTTAATATCAATAAGCAAAAGGAGAGTATGAGTGAAGTTCTCTGGAAAGAGTATTTTGTGATTTTTCTTATCAATTTTAAGCGTGTTTGTTCACATTTTGAAATCGAGTTGAATGCACCCGATTCTTTACTGAAAATGTTCGCTTATCTTCAGCATCGACAGATATGTACCCTTGCGCTGATGACTAAACTTTACGGAGGACTTTGTTAATCTTCATGTCCTACTTAGTTGTTTCAATGACTAGCAAAAGTTGGAACATCATCATTGATGTAATATTTTTATCTAAACAAACCTTAAATTGTGGTGGGTCACAATTTAAAATATCAAATCTTTACGAAGTTTAGACTTGATGCGTAGAATTATTTTGATCTTATAGTTTCAATCACAATATTTATTCATACTGTTAGGCCTCGAGTGAAGTTTTGTTAATAATTTTGTAATGTGTTTTGGGGGAAGATATGGCTTTAAATGGATTTTTTTTTGTCTAATCAAATGCTCCATAAATCATCTGATACAACCTCTTTCAATTTTCTATTAGTTCAATGTTTTTATGAGTACAAAGATTCATGGGTTATCTCTGAACAAGACAAAACTATCTTTAGTTTATATTGACAGGACATCACTGTCTATCAAAAACATGACTGACCAATCAAATATTCATCTAGACCAGATGTGCAATTTTGACTTTTAAATTTCATGTCAAATATTTTTTTGGGTTGGATGACTTCAACACTGTAACTATGGCTTATTCAAGCTGTAGTTGCAAAGTTTAGCCCACCAATGTTTTTCGCCTATGCTAGGCTGTTGGGTGCTGGATAGTGGATAAAAAATCTAAGTTGAAAAAGGGGTATAATTTGCACAAAATGCATCTTGAGTTATCCCCCTGGATAGTATAGGTTCCTCTTTTGATAGTGAACATGTATGCCAAGTTTCAAGTGAATGCCTTCAGTAGAACCAGAGATATCGAAAAATGTCAAAGTTTTCACACGAAAACAGCCGAGCTAAAAATGTTGGAGGAGCAAAGTTTTGAACTTAAGACTGAAAAATCGACAGCAAAGCTAGTTACCAATCTAGCTACATATACCTTGGCTTTACAATATGTTTACAAAGAAATATTTGTCACAGACTTCTTTGGAAAATATGTATTTTTCTCACCATTTCTAAAGCCCCCTTAAGAACACCACACAATATATTGGAATAGTTGAGGGCACTGTGACCATCAGGTAACTCCACAAAGTCTATCAATGGATTATTCTCTATAAGGAGAGAAAACTCATCTCCTGCCGGGCTCCAATTACTAATAACTGGGGTTATACCAAGATACATCTTGAAACCTAACTGAAATGATTCACAGAATACAAAATTCAATCAGTAAAAGTAATTTAATTTCCATAAGAAACTATTCACAACAATCCAGATATAAACTACTGAAAGGAAAATTAGGCCCATTTCAAGCACCTTTTACCAAACAACCCTTGATGTGATATTCTGAAGAAATGAAGATCTTGAAAGTATTGAGGGAGTAGATTTAAAGGATTGTTACTTTCAATTTCTTCTATCCCCTCAACACTTTCTACCTTTTATGATAAAATTTGAATGACTTGACTATATATGAAGAAAACAAAAGATGCTGTAACCCTGAAAATGACCAATCAAATCATTTGTGAATGGGGCCAGTAATCGGTTAATTAACCCTTGTCATGCTGAACCCAGAATATTCCGGCTTTGGCAGGAGGTGTAGACTAAGATCAGACTGCACTGATGTGCAGGCTGATCTTAATCTACATCTCCTGCTTGTACTTTCCCTGGCAAAATTTTTTATGAAGTTGATTTCAAATAGAAATATTGATTTTTGAATAGATAGTTCTATCAGTGCTTTCAGCCCTTTGATTTGACAGCATTTCAGTAAGGTAATTTATACAGCATGACAAGGGTTAATAATTGCTTTTTTGGATCTGCTTGTTTTGGCTTTCCTAAATTGCATGCATCTTTTTTCACATGCAATCTTTGTGTTGGTATTTGATGTTACATTTTTATATGATCTAAATTTTTGTCATAAATCAATAACAACTCTTGAAATTCATCTATTCATGACCAGAAACTTATCATTTACATACAAAAAGGCATTCTTACAGCTCATTTGAATATTCATTACACAAGTGGAATATCACCAACAAGCTGATCATGATAGTCCTATATCGCTCCCTGAGTATGATGGCTCAAGGCTTAATGATATGCACAAGTTATCAAAGTCCTACACCTAATTATTTTGGAGAGATTTTTTAAAAGATTTTCTCCTTTAATCCTAAGTATATTGAAGATCCTACCATTTATAGCTAATTTCCAGAGTATGATAAATCTTTGAAGTATTTTGGTAGAGGGTCAATAGGCATTGATATATACTAAATATGAAAGCTCTAGACCTAATGATTAAGGAGGAGAATATGTCCTTCTTTATTCCTTTCTAAAATCTTGGATTGCACAGAAAATGACTTATTTTTTAAATACAGTAATTCTATGAAGTATTTTGGTAAAGGGTCAATAGGTATTAGTACACACATTAAAGCCTTAGTCCTAACGGTTTGGGATAGAAGAATATCAAAGATTTCGTTCAGGTATCACACAGAAACTTTCAGTGTACGATAATTCTTTGAAGTACTTTGGTAGTGGGTCAATAGATGATGATTTATACCAAATGTCAAAGCTCTAAGCCTTATGGTTAGGGAAAAGAAGATTTTCAAAGATTTCCTTATTTATTTCTATGTAAAATCAGGGATCACATAGAAAAGGGCTAATTTTCAAGATATGGTAATTCTTTGAAGAATTTTGGTAGAGGGTCAGTAGATGATGATTTATACCAAATCTTAAGCATTTGGCCTTATGGTTTGGGAGGAAAAGATTTTTAAAGTTTTTTCACTCCTCTACATGGATTTCAATTTCTTTAAGTATTTTGAAAGAACATGACCTAGGGATCTTTTCTGTGAAGTTTGGTTGAAATTCCATGGATAGTTTAGGAGGAGATTTTTTTGTAATTGTGAAGGGATGGACTGACAGATGGAAGGACAGCCTGCCTGACGAACGTCACACGATGACCGGTCAGAATATCTCACCCAGAGCACTTTGTGCTCAGGTGAGCTATAAATATATCAAAAATATTCAACAGGACTGTTTCACTTCAATATCATGTGTCATACTTTAAAAAACATTATTCTTACTTTTGAAATGACATCTGCAGTTTCTCTAAAATCTGTGCATCTTCCAACATTAGATCTGGCTAGAAAGTCTTCAATTAGTCGTACCCCAATGTTGTAACCCCTTGAAAACAAAGTCAAAATATCCCTGATTCAATTAATACTTTTAAAATGAGGCATACTTAAGTAGACTGACACATTGCCTACTTCCTGAAGCATGAATTTGACCAATTACCCATGGCTCTAGATAAGAATGGGTAACAGCATTCTAAAATCCTTACCTCTGAATGAAACCCTATATTGTGTGCACTCATTTGAATCATCTCATCAAGACAATTCAAATGAGTACCTACAACGTAGGGTTAATAGAATAATTGTTGAAATGTTTAAATCTAAAACCCAAATTATGCCCTTTATCTGTAGCTCTGATTACCACATAATCAAACATTTTCAACTCCCGAAGAAACCAGTGAAAGCAGCAATTCATCCTTTTCTAATACATTTTTTTTTATCATACAGGGTACTCATTGATTTTTTGAATTGTGATTTGTAGGCTCTGGGTTTTATCTTCTGGTAATTTGTTAATAAATGATCCATGGTAAAACAAGGGCTGATTGTAGGACTGTTGTCATTGTCTATACAATACTGGTCTATCAGCACAATTACCACTCTTTAATGTTTTTTGAAATACTGAATATGAATACTTAGTGAGAACATTGGAAGAAAAGAACGCATTGCTTGAAAAAGCCATTTGTTCTTTTCTCACAATAATTTCTATCCTACATAGCATCTATTTCTTATTTAAAAGTAATTTGAAATATTTTCTAAAACTTCTTTCAATTTGGACCGTTCTAAACAATTGTTGTCTGTTATTTATTTCAGAATTATATGTTTAATATTGTCCATTAAATTCTATTTGGCACATTCTCTTATATGACTATCAGATACGATACATTGAAGAAAGTATTGTGGAATAAGATGGAATTTCAAATAAACAAAGTTCCTTGCGTTAACAGAATATTTCCTTTCGTTCCTTAACACTAAATTGTTTTTTTTTTTTGTTTTATTTTTTTTTTTTCATTACAAGGTGAACAGGATAAAGAGTCTCTTATTTACATTGTGGTCCTTACTTGTTCCAGATGTTACCATGCACACTAGAGAGGGAGAGAGAGGCAATGAATTCTAACCATTGCTACCCACTTTAAAAGTTGAGTGAACTCGGCCTCTTTTAGTAAAGTGTCCTACCCAAATACACTACCTGCCAAGGTAGGACTCGAATGCAGAACCATCAAATCATGCGTCAAGCACCCTAACCACTTGGTCAACAACCCAGTGATTTTGCAACAGATGGAGTTGGTTTAGAAAAGTTCAGAAAAATTGGTCAATATTGATTTAGAGTCTTGATTTTTCCCACTCGATCCCTCAATTTTTTACACACTCCCCAAAACCGCAAAAAAAACTTTGATAAACAAAGTGAACTAGAGCTGCTTGAGTGCCTGTATGGCTCCACAGGCCTGAATGTACTGATTAAGCATAAGGACAGGAGTTCAATATAAACTGAATCATCTTTACCATATCAGGAAAATAAATCTAGTCAATGAAATCTTTGAAATAGTTCTACAGAAGCATTTCAAACTTTTCATTATCTTTACAAAAGTAAAATCAAGGTATGTAAACTTCCTTTACTAAATTAGATGAAAAGGTCAATCAGAACACTAGTACTCTTCAAGGGGAACAACTCTGTCAAGTTATTTTGAAATCCATCAACAATGTAGTAGATATGCTCTGGACAAGAATTGGACATGTACAAAAACACACACACACATTCTTATGCACTCACTCACACAGAAACAGAGGTAATTCTATTAACCCTTGTCATGCTGAACCCGGAATATTCCGGTTTTGGCAGGAGGTGTAGACTAAGATCAGACTGCACTTATGTGCAGGCTTATCTTAGTCTACACCCCCTGCTTGTACTTTTCCTGCCAGAGTTGTTTATGAAGTTGATTTCTAAAAGAAATATTAATTTTTGAACAACAAGTTCTATCAGTGCTCTCAGTCCTTTGATTTGACAGTATATCAGTAAGGTAATTTATACAGCATGACAAGGGTTAATCTGTTTCTATACAATGGCAGGAGCTTAAAAAGAACCTACGTACATTTTCTCTAGCTGTTTATTGACTTCCCCATCATCTTCATAATCCCTTAGTAACTGAGCCACCAGAGCACCATACGTCAGTGTGAACAACTCTCCGTTCTATAAAAATAAAGCCATCCTTAACTACATGACAAAATTTTAGACTAGTATAAATTGATAGATATTGCAGACAACAATTCTCAGTTGGTGAAATCTTTGTCTTTTTAGGTAGAAAGCATTTTAGACATTGAAGAAACTGCTTGTTATAGGCAGTTTATTTGATGTCCATAATTTTTCAAAAACTTTTCTTCTTGAGGCATGGATTAAATTAAAACCATTTTCAAAATTATTGCACAGTGATCAACATCAAAACTGCATAAGAATGCAGTAAATGAATAAGATACTTATATCATGTTTTGCTTTCATTCATAAATGAACTATGGTTGAAAATAGTGTGTAAAAGGGAGATTATGCTTGTAACTATCATAGCATGTATGTTTACTTTTAACACCATATTCAAATATTTGAGTCTTTATACATGTACATGTCTTGATTATTTCTAGACATTTATTAAACAACCAAGATATATCTCACCAAGCAAAAATTTTCTGGGTAAACCATCTTTTTTTTTTCAACTATGGCTTTCCAAAACATCCACCATTTTTCTTTAAAAAGTAGACAAAAATAAAAAAGAAACAAGCAAAAAATAGGCTGATTCAAGAGTAAATCAAAGAACTAGCAGCTAGCCGACTTTGAAAATGTGGGATAATCAAAGTACTGAAAGTACTGTTGGAGAACGAATTTGATTATAATGCTTTCCAGCTGTCTAAAGACTTTGTTCTAAGAAGAGTATCAATTGTTTTTTCTTTGATTATATACAGCACTGTCTAAGAATTTGATAAGTTTTTTCTACCAAGAAAAAAAGGGATTTTAAACATCATGAACCTGCTGTCTGCACAGTTAAATGAACTTGATCACATGACCTGATTTTCGATGAAACTCATTGAACTATAGTTAAGGCAAATTGCCACATTGTTTTCCTTTTTTGTTTTTAGACTTGTTTGATTAAAAGAAAGTTATCAAACGAACAAGCAAATGCATTCTGTATAATGACATACAATATACTTGAATGGAGGAAATATTTGAATGTTGTTAGTCTTAATTTCCTACTTTTCCCCTAACTATTTTCTGAGAGTAGTACAAAAATTGTTTGTCCAACACAAAATATACATAATAGTTTGTTTGTATTTCTGCTTATTTACCGCGCTACCGTAGCACATGCCCATATGAGCCCCCAGAAGACGGTTAGTTGTTACGCGGTATAGTGCAAGGATACAGAATCAAACTACTGAGAGCTCCGCTTGGTTCTTTAACGTGCTCCATAGATAGCACCGTCACACGAGCCTCGGTTTAACGTCTCATCCGAAAGACAATTAGTTGATATGGTCGGCCAAGGGCTCGAACCCATGATCTTGAGGTTTGAAGTCAAGTGCTCTGCCAACTGACTTAATCGGGCTGACTACATAATAGTAATGACATAGGGGAGCTATTTACTCTCTAAATCCCATCACATATCTAATTAAGTAGCACAACTAAGCAGACTGAAAGATTGGTTTCCATTATGTCTAGAACCCTTTACATAATCTCTGCTTTTTTCAACCTGGGAGCATTACATTAAACAATATGGAAAAATGAGAACTTGCCAAGCCATTTCTTTCTTTTTCACACTAACTTGACTATGGCAAGATGCATTTTTAGCTAGAAAGCCCAAATTTGATGGCTTGAAATTAACATAAGTTAAAAGACAGAATTTTGAAATTCTCAAGGGATCATCAATTCCAATTTACCACTGGAGGCTTTACAATTGAAGGATTTAACTCTTGCGCATTGAAAGTAGTCCCTTAATTTTTATGATAAAATACTTCTTTGCTTTGAAGCAGGAAATGAACATAATCTGGGTAGCTTTTTTCTGATTGTTCCCTTACATTCAATAAGGAGGAAGTTTAAAAGTCTCTCAGTGCTACTGTGTTGATCAGCCTTATTTGATTATTTTAAGAGAGCCATTTACTTATTAAATTATTATCAATTTTATGAACTTGATAATGAGTTCTAGAAGTACATGTACAATGGTAATGAACAAAAGACATGTATAATCATTTTAATACAAATATTATGAAAACACCCATGTCGGATTTAGAAGATTTCTAATTATTTCCACCCAATATTGAGATATGTTGCCTTCACCGTATTTCATTAGAATAGAATGATAAGCTTTGGTTAACCAATTCCCACATAGTCCCTCTTTTAAACTTCCCACCCCCCTCCAACAAAAGACTTGAGAAAAATAATGTTGAAAATGAAGAAATTGCCAGCATTGTTTTCTATCCCATTAGACTAAGATTTTTTTAAAGATACTCAAAATCATCTCAACTTTAAATTGTTGTCTGCAACTTCTTTGAATTCGGACCAGTCTAAATTTTTGCTGTTCGGTAATGGGTTCAGAAACTGAGACAAAATCATGCTTATTAGTTAACAGTACTTTGAGTACACTTGTTCATTTCAGAGCCTTTTTACAGGACTGGAAGCTTTTTCTGCTAGCAGCTCTTTTCAGAATGACATGATATCAAGTGCAAAAATAGTGTTTAAATGACAGTCCAGATCAGTTGAATGAACAAGCAATTTCTGAGTCATGTAATCCACCAAGACCTTACTTCATAAATTCTCTTTACCTACAGTATGATATACGTGTACTTGTACATCATTTAAACGAAAATTAGCTTCCAAGTAAACTAAATAAACTCCAATTCTATTGTCTGGTAATGGGTACAAAACAAACATATCGATAAAGCTTTGGAAAACATTGTTGGAAAAGGAGAATTTGCTTCAAACACTAAATTCTTCTTTATCTCAAAACGTTTCTACGCTTTTTGGCTTTTTAGATAGTTTTACCACATCTTGCTTTGTAGTCAGATGTCCACAGCTTATTTCAGGATATATTGCCAAAACTCAGTTAACGTGCCTACCTATGTTATCGTGAGTGACCCCTTAACCCATTCCCACACAATGACGCTTTTGGACGCCCCTCAAGAAAGACAACTGAGAAAACATCGTGTTAAATGAAGAAATTGCTTGTCACAGGCAATTTCTTCATTTTACACGATGTTTTCTACTGAAAAGTTGGAAATATCTAAAATTTCATAAACTTTAAATGTCGTCTGAAACTCCTTTCAATTTTGACTAGTCTAAATTCTCTTGTGCAGTAATGGGTTAAGGAGCCTCAGTGAGCTTTGGTGGCCTAATTTTCTGAGGATGTTTGCTTGCAGTGCCCCCTTTGCGTTGCTGTGAGAACCACCTATACCATATAGCACATTTAACTAAAACCAAACGAGATGCAAAATTGACCTCTAGAGAAAACATTTCATAAAATTTGGAGCTTTGATATAGATTAAGCTTAAGACTCCAAAACTCTGAACTGGACTTTACATCAAATAAATAGAAGAAAGTAGTTGTGTTAAGCAAAGATAGATGAAGTAAATTGAAATGAACAATTTAGGTTCCTTTTTGTTGTCATGGACACTCTTTTTGTTCGATGAACTATAACTGCAGTAGCAATCCAAAATTTCTCGATGCCAACAAGGCAGCTTTCAAGGTGATTTTCTTGTAGAAATTAAAAATAGAACTGGATAGAATTTTATTGAAAATAAATCAAATATCCATCAGATATATAAAACCCATTTTGTCAGATAAAAACAATGTTTGGTTTTTACTGAAGTTCAGCTCCGTGCGCAATAATTTGGGTGAAGAGGAAATAGTAAATCACAAAATAGACATGAAGGTTCCACAATTTTCACTTTGGGTAAGAGTTGACAAAATTTGGGTACAAGTTGACCAAAATTTGGTACGAGTTTACCTGGGTACAAGTTGACTTGGGTATGAGTTGATCTGTTCCCCTCTGTGTTAGGCAGTACAACATTCAATTTTGACATAGCTAATTGGTTTACCCTGTTTACATGGATTGCTTTCAGAATCACTTGATTACCAATGTAGTATGTGCCAGAGTCAAGTAGTCACAGACATGATGATGTAGCCCTCTTTCTGATAGACTGGTGATAGATTCTTACAGAAAGAGGAATAGTTATGGCAGTCAGCCCAGGCTTATAGGGAAACACCCAAACTCACAGACAAACGATCTAGTATTTTTCTTTAAGACACTTACCACCTTCCGTGGATCGCCCCCTCTATTTGCTTGACGTGACATACTCTAAAAGGTGAATGTCAGGTAGAAAATCGAAGAAAAACCAACAAATTTGTAATTTTAGTCTTGGTGCTTAGGTGTCTGTTCCAGAGCGTCTGTCTGATAGTGAATGCTACAGAAACAACTCAAATGATTGATCGAAAATCATACTGTTTGACCAATCATAAATCGGAGACAACAAATGATAAAAGGAAGACAACTCTTACGACATAAACATTTTAGGGAACAGTTTAACAGTAATAGAAACAAATATTTCACACAATAGGCTATATATTATATCAAGAAGCATTTTATTTGATAGAGCACACATTAGGAGATTTCTAAACTTTATCAATATGCTTTTTGTAATTTGTCATTGGTTTTCGCGTAAATTTCCAACACATGATACCAATAGTCGCGCACCGTTGTATGTGACCATGGGTAGTCACTTTATGTACGACATTGTAAATGTCAAAAACATAAACTTTTGCCCCGAAACTATCCTCAAAACTGAACCAAAACACATATCATTCTCTATGTTATCTACATATAAATTTTATACTTAACATGAAGGTACCAGTCACAATTCACATCTCTTCAGGAGCATTTGTCTAAAGTCAAGGTTACTAAAGATGTCATGAAATGGTTATTCTTTCATGGTTCTGCAAGAGACCCAAACTGCCTCCCTTCTGAAGGGATGGAAAAAATAGTCAAGATATATTAGACCCAAATGAGCATTCAGAACACGATCTAAATAAAATAGGGGTGTAAGATGGCATGTAAAAAGTGAAAAAGATGAAAAAAGTTTGTCATCAATAAGTAAGTACACCAAAGCAACAAAGAAGAATACGAACCATTAATGTATGTAATAAGGCGTAAAAACAACTTTCCACTAACCCGACCAACCTTGTTTCTGACCCCGACTCTGCTGTTTTTACCGGGAAATGAAATAAATAAAAATTCAAATGCCCGACCCATTCTTATTTTTGTCCGACCCATGAAATTCTCGAAATGTATGTTTTTATTACATTTCGATAGTTTTTCCGTTTGCTTCGTTCGGAGTTACTCAAGCGCTTTACTTAAATTCAAGGTCAAGACGACTAAGAAGTTAATAAATAACCGGCCATGATGCGCCAAAGAAGCGCATCCAAATCACATAATTAAAAAAGAAAAAATAACGATTGACCTACCTACCCTGTATTTTCCGCAGCAAAAAAATTAGAAAAAAAAAAAGATTTGTCTACCTTCCTACCCTCTTTTTTTTAGCCCGTTAGCCAAAACACAGCTATTTTTTTTAGGCCTAATTTACCACATGAAATTCTACTAACTAAACAAGTGGACCATGATGGTCCTGTATGGCTTCCCTGAGTATGATGGCTCATGGCCTTATGATATAAACAAAATATCAAAGCCCTACACCTAATCATTTTGGAGAAGATTTTTTTTAAAGATTTTCTCCTTATCTATCTATCTATATATACTGCCCAACTCCCCTTTCAGGTATTACTGGCAGGTGTATTGCCTAGGTACGTGTATATTGAAAATCCTACCGTTTAGAGCTAATTTCCAGTGTACGGTAATTCTTTATATATGGTTTAAAGTGAAAACTTTAAAAATCTTTTTTCTCAGAAACCATTTGACTGATTTCAAATTTCACAAGAAATATACGTTGGGGACCCTTTATTGGATTTGAAAATCTTCTGATGAGAAACCTGTTGAGGGATTTGAACAAAATATTGCAGGTAGTTGTCAGATTCCTTAATACAAATTTGAATGGTCAAAAAACATGGCTTTCATTGTCACGGCTTATGTCCATATTTGGTTAACAGTGAAAATTTTGTAAATATCTTTTCATCTACGTTAGTAAATGAATTTTAAATAACCCAACTTGACTGTTGTAAAACAGTGAAAACTTTGAAATGCTTCTCCAGAACTGTTCAAAGATTTTAGTGACCAGATTTATTTGCCAGGGTATATGGCAAAGATGATTCAATTTATATTGAATTCCTGAAAACACCATTTGCTTCATTAGTACATTCAGGCCTGTGGAATGATACAGGCACTCAAGCGCCTCTGGTATTCCAGATACAATCCTCATATTTGACATGATTTTAGTTCTTCATCATATGTATTCACATATGTCAAGGTCATCAGACAAGGTCAATGTCATTTATCAATGTTAGTCTTTCTAAAAGAAATAACTGTTTGGGAGAGAGAAGGGGATAACACATCTTGTCTTGCTTTTATACCTGTGAAGAGTAATTTGAAGGAAAACATTTTTGTAAAGGGAAATTGTTTTATCAAGCTTCAGTTCCCTTTCCTTAGGGTCAACTGCTCTAAATGGTACTTATTTCTTATATTTCACTTTTTACCATTTTTTCTGAAACATGTTTTAAACTGTACATATCTTAACTCTTGTCATGCTGAATAAAATCTTTGTTTTGAATTGCATAAAAATCAAAAAGGTGGCAGAAAACGTCAAACAAGTAGTGTAGATCAAACTGCACATATCTGCATGCCTTTAAAATCATGAATATTCCAGGCTCAGTATGACAAGGGTTAAATTTCTTGTTGCAGGTAAAGGATGAGTGATGGTGAGGAGGACAAGCCAACCTTATCAGCGGAGACGATGGCTGCCTTGCAGGAATTTTACAAGGAAAAAGAAGAGCAGCAAACACAGTTTCAACAAGCTGTAGAGTCTGGTGACACCAGCAATATATCAATTGGAGAGGATTGGGTAATAATTCTTTTTCATTATTGCTTTAATCCATTACAAGACGGCAAAGTATTATACTGGTCCTAATTGAAAGGAGTTACAGACGACATTTTAAAGTTTATGAAATTTTAGAATTGTTTAACTTCTGGCCAGAAAACATGGTGAAAAATGAAGAAATTTCTTGTTGTAAGCAATTTCTTCATTTTACACAATGTTCTCAAAATTGTAACAGCCATCATAGCACAATCTGTAGCACGCCAGACTCCTAATCTTCAATTATGGGATGTCATGGGTTTGATCCCAGCGGTGGCAAATATCCTTTCCGACATTTGTCTCCCACCACTGGGTGGATAATCAAAAACCTAAGTAGGATATCAGCTGGAGGCTAGGAAAGGATGTGGTAGTACTGGTGTGAGAAATACCAGGAATCCATTGTTAGGTGCTCCAGCTGCCACGATATGACTGAAATATTGTTAAAAGCAGCATTAAACCCCATTCAATCAATCATTCAGTCTCCAATATTTTTTTTCTTAAGGATGTCAAAAAGTGTCATTGTGTGGGAATGGGTAAAGATAAATGTAAGGATTTCTTAATGGATGATCTCAATGAAAGACCAGTGAACTTATCGAAATCCAGCTTTCATTCATTTTACTGAACCTCTACTGAACATTAACCCTTTCCTGTTTTAAATAATTTTAGACTTGTCAGAATTTAAAGGTTTTGAAGACGAAAAAAAAGCAGTTTTAATTTGAAAAATAACCATTTAGTAGGGTAGAAAATGTTGTAGAAAAAGAAGAAATTGCTCGTTATAAGCAATATCTTCTTTTTTCACAATGTTTTCTCAATGATAAAATCACAGAGACGTAAGAATCAGGGATTGAACAGGAAAGGGTTCGTAGGTGAAGTCTGATGGTGATTCCTTGCATGTGAGAAATGACTGTTTTCAGCTCAACTGGCTGTCAGACAGCAGGCTTTTCTCCTTACATTATGTCTGTTTTGTGAGCTATCATTTATCAGATACATCTTGGCTCCAAAGAGTTTTAATCAGTTTAGAAACATTACTTTTATGGACAGGACTTATCTCCACCTATGGTTTATACTGAAAAAGGTTTAAAATTACATATATTGCTTTGGAGGATAAGGCGCCTTTCAGGTTGAGATAAGATAGTGATTCAAAGCAATAATCACCCCTTTCCCGTTTTAAGCTCGGCTGTTTTCGGTGAAAACTGGAGGTATTGTGATAGCCTCCGTGTCGTTGTCGTCGTGCGAAAACATTGACATTTTGTGATATCTCTGGTTCTACTGAAGGCATTCACTTGAAACTTGGCACACAGGTTCACTATCAAAGGAGAAACCTATACCATCAAGGAGGATAACTCTAGATGCATTTTTGGAATTATGCCCCTTTTTCGATGTTTATCCACTATCCAGCACCAAACAGCCGAGCGTAGGCACCATAGGCGGTGCTCTTGTTTGATATTTATGACTAGTCCAAATAAAAGAGGTTGCAGACAACATTACAATTGGATGCGATTTGAAATGAAACCATCCTCAGTGGTAGAAAATATTGTTGGAAAAGGAGAAATTGCTAGTTAGAAGCAATTTCTTCTTTTCCCCCACTGTTTTCTAAGTATAAAATCACAGCGATGTACAATCCAAGGTTTGCAAAGGAAAGGGTTAATACAGCTATTTTGAAAATATTTGTTGCATAAATTGATAGAAAGTTACCTCCCTTGAAGTAAATTGGAAAGAAAGTAATTCTATCTAAATGATTTGCTTGATACAAGCAATTTCTTCATTTTCCACAATGTTTTCCAAAGCTTTTTTCTTGAGGGGCGTAAAAAGGAGGGATTGTTTGGGAATGGGTTAAATTGATTAAACATTTTTCTCTAAAAATTAGTATTTTCAGGCCTTTGGAGGGTTACAGGTACACATGCGCCTATAGTTTATAGAATTATCTGGAAAAGACAATTATAGTGTAGCCCTTTGAATTGCAATCCTGTTACTTCAGTGAAACTGACCTTGTGCACAAACATTAGATTTATAGCAACTCCTGGTTATTTACAACAAAAATTTTGACAAATTTGAGTTGCAGATTACATATACATACAAGATTTATTGAGATTTATATAGTACAATGTATTTATGCTTGAAGATTGATATATTTTTATGTAAAAAGAGAGAGTTGTTTTCGATTTAGCAACAAGTTTTAACCCAAATTTCCCGAGGTTATTGGGGCTGTGTCATGGTGCTGTGTCTGTTGTGCATCAGATCATAAATCATCATAAGTGATCATCCTTCCATAAAGTTTTTCTTAAAAACTTCTCCACAGAAACCACTGGATGAATTATAATCAAATTTGGTCTTTCAGAATGATCCTTTGGTGACCCTTTATCATATTCCTTCAGGAACTTTTGATCTGATGAAAGTCGGGGCTAATTTCCATTATGGTATATAGAGAAAACTTCTCAGAAAATAAACTTTTAAAATTCTCTTCCCAGAAACTACCTGGATGCATGGTTAAGTAAGATTATGCCTGAATGTTACACTGTCAATTTATTTCAGCAATTAAGTCAGTTTTGGTACTCAGATGAGACAGCCACAAAGCTAGCAACTGAAGCCCTGCATATTGCTGGTGATAGTGGAAGGTAAACAATTATTTCCCCGGTAAAATAAGACAGATTTTAAGGCACTATCTCATATAGTTGTTTTTTTAGACACAATTTTTGAATTCAATATCATGACCAAAAATGCAAATAACTCATAAGCCGTCTTCAAAAACCTTGGATAAAATATTGAACAAAACATGTATTTATAAGACAATCAGAATTTCTTCTCTTTACCATGATAGAAATGTTACCAATTCTTCAAAATTTATAATGCTTCAGTATTTTCATTTTAGACAAACCACAAATTTTTTCATAATAAGGCAAACCCATGTGAAAATTTTATTGTCCCAAATTAACCCATTCACACATAAGAAAATTTAAGACTGGTCAAAATTGTAAGAAGCTGCAGAC
The DNA here is from genome assembly GCA_946902895.1 of Fragum fragum. Classification (NCBI taxonomy): domain Eukaryota; kingdom Metazoa; phylum Mollusca; class Bivalvia; order Cardiida; family Cardiidae; genus Fragum; species Fragum fragum. The sequence continues at coordinate 16,234,496 of OX336368.1, forward strand.
GGCAATTTAAAGTTGATAAAATTTCGATTTTTTTTAACTTTCTTGGTAAAAAAAAATGTGGAAAATGAAGAAATTGCTTTTAACAAGCAATTTCTTCATTTTCCACAATGTTTTTCAAAGCTTTTATCCTTGGGGGTATCTAAAAGCGTCACTGAGTGGGAATGGGTTAAGGTCAGTTTTAATCTATGTGAAATTTTCATTATTCTTAAAATACATGTAGCTGTTTTATTTTTGTACAAATCATTTCCTGATGAAAGGATGTAAGACTAAAAATCAGGATATTTTAGGTTCAAATTTATATAAAAAGGAATGATTGCCTTAACCCATTCCCACACAGCAAAATTTTGGACTGGTCCAAATTGAAAAGAGTTGCAGACGACAATATAAAGTTTATGAAAATTTAGATTTTTTCAACTTTCTGGGTAGAAAACATTGTGTAAAATGAAGAAATTGCTTGTTACTAGCAATTTCTTCATTTTACACAATTTTTCCCTTTTGTATTTTCTTAAAGCGACACTGTTTGGGTATGGGTTAACAAGTAGTATCCATTTATTGCAATGTTTATTTTATAGATATTTTATCTAAGGGTCTAAGAAACAAATTACTATCTGAAGGTTTAACCCTTTTCTGAAATTTTAGACTTGTCCAAATGAAAAGTTTTTTCATACGTTAATTTAAAATAAAATCTATTCGAAAAATAATTATTCGGTAGGGTAGAGAGTACTATGGAAAAAATGAGAAATTGCTTGTTACAAGCAATTACTTCTTTTTCTACAATGTTTTTCTCAAGTATAAAATCACAGGGACATGAAAACCAGGGATTAAGCAGGGAAAGGTTAACTAATAACCAGTTGATATCTAATTTTCATGCTTTAGAAGAATATAAAGGAAATCATTTTAAGGAAAAAGAGAACTTGCCTGTTTTGAAAAATGTTTTCTGCTGTGCTTGTTTTAAAATTTACTTGCAGCTTGAAATATAATTTTCAGCATCTTTGATTTTGAACCAGTCTGAAGTTTTGACCTCTAGCAAAAAGCATTTTTATGCCCCCACATTGATAGATTGGGGGCATATTGTTTTACCGGTGTCCGTCTGTCTGTCTGTCCGTCTGTCTGTCTGCAAAACATAACCTGCCAACTAAACATTTTCCTATAACTTCAACCCTGATTAAGTTACAATGCTAATATTTGGTACGTAGATAGGTCCCAACAAGGCGCAACTGGGGAAGGTCATTTCATCAAGGTCAAGGTCAAAATTTTAACCCTTTTCCCTAAAACAAAGAAAAAACCAATAAAAATCACTCGTTTCTAAAGAATTCCTGTTTCGGGGGCTTAGTGTTTCACAAAATCATCTTGTTACTATTTCAGCATCGCCTGTATAAGTGCTCCTACTGCCTTTAAAAAGATTCGAGAAATGAAACCAAACACATGTACTGTGAAATGTTTGGAATATGATGAACGTTTTCAAGTGTATGGAGAAGACTTCCTGTTTTACGATTACAAAGAACCGTTAAATGTTCCAATGGACCTCAAACAATCGTTCAGTGTTGTGATAGCTGACCCACCCTTCTTGGATGAAGAGTGTTTGTGTAAAACAAGTGTTACAGCTAAATTCTTGGCTAAAGATAAAATCATTTTATGCACAGGTATGTTGATTTTTGAGCCATGTAAACAATATATATGATTTAACACAAAAATTTAGACTGTTCCAAATTCAAAGAAGCTGTAGAAAACATTTTATAGCTGTTGAAATTTTGGAACTCTTTGTCTTTTGGGGTAGAAAACATTGTGGATAATGAAGAAATTGTTTGTAATGTTTTTTTACAATGTTTTTACAAAGCTTGTTTGTTTATAATTTTGGACTGTGTTCATATAAGTTGGCCCTTTGTCTCTTGGATTCCAGATTAAGCATAAAATCATATTCATACCCAAAACCTAGATCTACAACTTTTTCAGATATTTGCCTGTTGCAATATTGTGGTCCCCCATACCAATCTACTTCAAATCATTGCTGTAGTATATTGAAATTAGCCCTTTGTTGTGATCTAGGGCTGTCCAACCGGCTTTTTTTATTTTTACAGGACGTGTGATGGAAGCAGCTGCACTCAAACTTCTGGGGGCCAGACCTTGTAGTTTCATACCGACACATTCGAGTCCTCTACAAAATGAGTTTAGGTGTTATACAAACTATAACAGTGTGCTATTGAACTCTTGACGGATACATATATGACGCTTTTAGTGATACATTTTGGGCACAAATGTTTTCAGAGAAAAACCAAGATATTGTTAAAGCCTTAGCATCGTGTCGCATTCAGGCAAAAGGGTTGATATTTGTGATAATTCAGCTATTAATGGAATCATCTACTTGACACTTTGAAGATATGTTCACATTTTTAAGCACTCAAGAAAATAGGCTTTAGAAAATATTTTGAGAAAAGGAATGATTGCTCATAAGCATTCAAATTCTCACTATATTTTCCAAAGTTAATTTACAGATGCGAATGAAAATGCAGAATCGTATGGTAAGTGAGTTAATTCATTTGCTCTCAACCCCACATTTTAGTGCCCTAAAGAAATATCCTATGAGGCACTTATTCATTAATTGATATCTATTTTGAATATTCACCTGCAGCTTCTTCTGATTTTGAGCAATCCAAAAATTTGTTGTCTGATAATGGGTTAAAAAAAATTAATAGTAAAGGACATTTCTACATCTAAGCACTCTTCAAAATGAGTTTTCTCCAAAGTCATCCTGTACAAATCTTATGGTTTGTCTAGGGCCATGTTAAAAACAATTTTAGCTTACCTGTTTTGGTAGTCAGGCAAGTTGAGGCATTTTCATCTACCTGTGGCTCTTTCTTTTTCTGTATTGAAGGTACATGTATTAACATGAAACTTGGCATTCATTTTCACTATCAAGAAAAAAAGCCATCCATATCATCAAGGAAAGTAACTTAACCCTTCCCGTTCAAATACGGGAATTTACCTTCCTGTGATTTTATACTTGAGAAAACATTGTGGTAAAAAAAGAAATTGCTTGTAACAAGCAATTTCTTCTTTTTCCACAATGTTTTCTACCCTATTGAATGGTTATTATTCAAATTAAATCCACTTTAAAATATCGTCTGCAAAACCTTTGAATTTGGACAGGTATAGAATTTCCAAAAACGGGAAAGGGTTAATGCAAATTAGAGTTCTGCCTCTCTAATGACTTGGATCTTATATTTCTAGCACTTGCAGCCGAGGCAGCCAGTTCCAATAAGGCACATAACTCTTCTGTTTGGTAATGTCTCTGTTCATTTAAAATCAAGCACAAAGTGCCCATTGTTGATGCTATGGTATTGTAATAGAATATATTTTAAAGAGATTAAAATCATATGTAATGGTTCTTACTAGTCTTTTTTGTATTATGATGAATAACAGATCACGACATAATCAAAGTATCAATTGACCCATTAAATCCTTGATTAAGACTGGCATAGAACTTTATAATCAAACATTGGCAGATTTTATTTTTAGCATTTTTTGGGGTTTAGGGATTTAAACATTGTAACTACAGCTTCCTTATCCAAGTCTGTCAAATGTATAATTGCATTTACAAGAAGTGGATATACAAATGGGCAAAAGAAGATCGGCCTCCTTCAAATGTATGAAAGTACAGTAAATCTTGTATTAAGTGACTTCTCATTGGACGACTGAAAGGTAGACGCTTAAGACAATGGTTGCTTAACCCTTTCCTGTTCAATCCCTAGTGTTTACTTTCCTGTTTTTTGTACTTGAGAAAATGTTGTGAAAAAGAAGAAATTGCTTGTAACAACTTGTTTCCTGATATTTCTCGCACTGCACATCCATATTATTAGATCCAAACCTGTTGCCTATATAATCTCATTGGTGAGAGACAAATGATGTATGTCACAACTACTTTGGTCAAATATTTGACAGAATGTTGGCCTAGGAGTGAATTAGTTTGTGACCCTAGAATTGACAGCTTGTTGTTATTAATAGAACTAATGTGACCTAGCATCCAATAATCAGGAGAATGATATGTTGTTAATTGACGAAATGCTACCAATGCACCCTGACCTCCAATTTGGCAGTTTGACTGAGGCAATAAACGTCATTCTTTGTAAAACAAGTGGTCAGGGACATAAAAATAAGATAAATTGTTGATTGGTGACCAAAGCATTGTAACTACAACTTGAATAAGATTAAGTTACGATAATGAAGTTATCAAACCAAAAAATACAAACACAAGTGTCAGGGTTCAAAGTTTACATCCACTCTAAATGAATAATTTGATTGCTCAATCGATTTTTTAGTCCCCTACCGGTAAAGCCAAAGAGAACTTTAGGTTTTCACTCTTTGTCAGTCCAATAAATCAGTTTTCTGGATTTTTTTATGTATGCTGGCAGATATTGAGCTGATTTTTGGTATGTGGGTCCACATTAATGAGATACAGAACCAGTTCCAGTTTTGTTCTGGTCCATTGATTTTTGAGGAAGATAGGGATGCTGGACTTATAAAATACTTGGAAATTAGTTTTCCAGACTTTTTCAAACAACAAAAAGAGATACGTTTAAAAAAAGGGGGGGGGGAAATTTGCAACTAAAGTCAGATACAACAGTAAGACTTTGAAGGAGCTCCTTTACCACCAAAAAAAGATATCTCTCTTGTGAGATATATAAAGCCGGTAGGGGACTTGATATTGCTATGCAATACTTCAGAATGCTTGTTTATCAAGAGCCTCAATCCATTAATTCTATAGAAGAAGTGGGATTGGAAAACAAAGTGAAATAAGATTTTATTTGTTCTATTGCACTGAACAATGAAATTTAATTGAAAATAAGATTACTCTACTCTTCATAGTAAAACATAACAAGCATTAACCCATTACCAGACTTCAAAGTTTTAGACTGGTCCAAATTGAAAGGAGTTGCAGACAACAATTTTAATTGATTAAATTTTAGATATTTTCAACTTTCTCAGTAGAAAACATTGTATGAAATGAACAAGCAATTTTTGCACAATGTTTTCCCAATTGTTTTCTTTGGTGGGCGTCAAAAAGCGTCATTGTGTGGAAATGCATTAAATAATTACACAGTAACCCATTTACCAAACAAAAAAATTCAGACTGGTTCAAATACAAAGAAGATGCAGATGACAATTTTAAGTTTATGTAATTTGTTTTTCTTCATTTGACCTTGCACAAATGATCAGCATTTTGTGATTCACTACTGTGCCATGCTAAAAGGAGACTTATTATGAAAATTTTGTCTTCATGTAAAACTTAGAAACTTCATACAATTGTACAATTGATCTAAGGATGTCACTAAGGTCATGGTCACAATTGAACTTAACTTCAATCAACTTAAATTTGTCATCTGCAAACTTTTTGAATTTTGACCGGTCTAAAATTTTGATTTCTGGTAATGGGTTAAATCCCAAAACTTCTATATAGTCTCCACCAATGAAATTTCAATATCTCCAGGAGACTGTTCAGGGTACACCCGTACTTGTTTTGCAGCACTACTGTAGTACACTTGTCCTTGTTCAAACTCAACATGACTAGGTGGGATAGCTTGTTCTGATTCTGCCTCTGAGCTCTCTTCGTCTGTACTGTCCAGATTCTCTTCTTCTTTCTCAAATATGGCTTTTTTGGTCCAGATATCTGAAGGGAGTATGAAGATGTTATAACTAAGTACCAGGTAATACACAGAGTAGTTCAAACTGACAGAAGATAATTCGTAGCAAATGTAAATTGAAAAAGAGGTAGGGAACCTTGTATTGGTTTCATAATATAGCCAGATTGCACAGAAATGGGTTAGAAGAATACATACCAGGTAAGTCATTAAAAGCGTAATAATTTTCCTCAACCAATTGTGTGTTAAAAAAGTTCTCCTTTTCTGGCAGATGTGTTTTTTCGAACACTTTCTTCCTTTTGTCATGTTTTCTACATTATTTGACACTTATTTTCCAATTTCAGTGCAATTTGTAATCTTCTGCATCATTTGTATGTCCATTGTAATGGGTTCACCCGTGTGATTTTAGTGGGTATCTGGGTTTCGAGTTCTTTGTCTAGTGCATCACTCTGTAACCATATATCTGATTGACCTGAAACTTGGCAGTTTAATCATTCATTGCATGGTTTTGATTACAGTGTATAAGATCAATAACTCTACTGTTCTTATTTTTTTTAGTTAAGTCCATTTGGGCTTTTCAGACTTGAATATGTCTGAATATATGATATGCATAGTCATGAAATTTTACATGTGGATAGATCTGAACAAGGGGAATGCAGTGCACAAGAACTATAACTCTACCATAGTAATTTTTTGAGTTACTGCCCTTTGTGTTGAACTTTCAGTCCCGTACACAGATTTCTAAACAAGAGATTACCTTTCTCAGCAATGACTCCATTGTATTTGAAAATGGTCACTTTGGGTAGATGAATATATCCTGCTACCAGAGGTAAAACTTCCACTGTAGTTGTAAAACCCCCTTTTGTTATGGAAAATACACCTGGAATAAAAATTATTTACTTGAAACAGTTGGATCATGCGGGAATGGATTAATCTTTTAGCATATGACAACATTCAAAATTGTACCAATTGATAGGAAATACAGACAGCAATTTAGTGAGCAAAGTACGAAAAGTGTTAAATAAGAAAGAAGATATTGTGGAAAAAGGAGAAATTGTTATAAGCATTTTCTCTTTTTTTTACCTCTTCCAGCACAAACCTACCTTTTTACTAACTGGACAATTACAGCTGTTAATCAGACAATGAAAATTAAGCATAGAATTAGACCAGAAGTGAATTTGGAACTCAAACATTGGTCAACATTTATGTGAAGCATTCTGTTGGTTTGGCAACTGTTATGAGGTTGAGGTCACCAATCAACCATTCTATATTTTGTTACAAGTTGCCGACCATGGACTTTGCAAAATAATGGTGACACGGGACAGGGCAAGTGATCGGGGTCTTGTCAACTTCTCAGGAGTAACAACAAAACAACAGTTTTAAATTGCCTAGAGTGGTTATTGGTTTATCAAACCAGTGGCTAATAAGACAAATTTTCTTCAACAAAATAAACTGAGCATAAAACAAGGAGTCATTGGCCCTAAAGCGCTCGCCTGAGTCGGACAGAAGGAGGGACAAGGCAAAATAAATATCCTCCCCCCCCAAATTATTTCATCAGCAGGGGATAGTTTTGAGAACAGGACAAATCTTTAGAAATCCACAAAATTTTATAACCTGCCAAATTAGTCCAGCTATACAAACATAATAATAGAAAGTAGTTGAGGTGATAAAATTTTAGGCCTACACAATAAGGCAACAAAGATCTAAAAGTTGTAAGTGAGTCTATATTGCAAAGACCCTTAGAACCTTTCAAGAAATTGAAAATGGACGATGGGAAATTAATCAATTAAAAAAAACAATTGCACCTGTTTTGACACATGATTAATTATTTCACCTTTAACAGTTTGGTAAGACTGTTATCGTATTGATAATACGATGAGTCTGTGCTTTAAGATATAAATGTTATATATTAAACCTCTTTTTCAGCTCTTTCCAAAATTAAGTTAATTTGTGATCTTAGAAAGATTTCAGAAGAGAAATCATTATACTATGAGATAAGAGAAAAGGTAAATGTTCTTAAAATGAACTACCAATAATCACTCAAATCATAAGTCGGTATCGAATCGGAATTTGAATTAGTCTTGTGTCTCTATTTTGGTGTATGATATTGGTTAGAAAGAAAGAAATGAGTGAGTTCTGACTACGTAAAAATAACTTAACCTGCCCTTTCACAATAATACATACCTGTAGACTTTCCATGGCAACTCCAATTTGTTTGACCTTGGACTTCATACAAATACTCCTGTTCTGGCAGTGGTTTAATATTTGGCATCTGGAACACCTGGATCTTCAGACAGGCCAGGTTTCCAACCTTACAACTTTTGTCTTCATTATTGGGTATCACATCAGTTTTCACAGTAAACATTGTCTGAAAGATGTAAATTAAACATCAGGAGACTGAAATAATTCAAGTTGTAATTTCTATTCACTTAACCCATTCCCACACAGTGATGCCTTTGGACGCCCCTCCAAGAAAAACAATTAGGAAAGCATTGTGTAAAATGAAGAAATTGCTTGTAAAAAGCAATTTCTTCATTTTACACAATATTTTCGACCAAGAAAGAAGGAAAAATCTAAAATTTCATAAACTTTAAAATGTCCTATGCAACTGCTTTCAATTTGCACCAGTCTAAAATTTTGTCGTCTGGTAATGACTTAAGAGATGAAGAGAATATTTTCTGTTTTCATGGAGGTATAAACCAAAAATACTAATCACACCATGATTACGCAAAAGCATATTCATACATAAGTGTGATTAGGTTTTTCGGTTCATACCTCCATGTAAACAAAATTTTCTTTTCATTTCTTATATTTTAATAGTATAGAGTGAAAAAAGCAAACAACTTTACAAATTTGATACTTTTGTATGGGACTATTTTGTCGGGAAGCATATGAAATAGCTGCGTAACATGTTGCAAAAAAGGAAAATAGTTGTTAGGCGACTTTAACACTGTACCTACAGCCAAGTCGAACAAGAGTACTACCAACAAGCCATGACAAGAAATTTTGCATTAACCCTTTCCTGTTTTGCAAAATTTTAGACTGGTCCAAATTCAAAGGTTTTGAGGACGAAAATATAAAATGGATTGATTTGAAAAATTTATCATTCAGTATGGTAGAAAATATTGTGGAAAAAGAAGAAATTGCTTGTTATAAGCAACTTCTTTTTTCACAACGTTTTCTCAAGTATAAAATCACAGTGAGGTAAAAACCCATGTTTGTACAGGAAAGGGTTAAGCCCCCTCTTTCTATGATATGGCTTAAAATGACAAAAAGCCTGACAATATGTCCAAGGTCCAGTGAATAGGATCATTCTATGAAAATTTCATTCAAATTGTCTGTAAATGTAGATGTGTTAAAGTGAAATTTTGCATTTATCCTTTTTTTTGTGTGTGACGCAGCCTAATATTGGCCAATTCATCCAGAAGTATTCATGAGATGTGGATATACTGACAAGCGGACAGACAGACTGAGAAGATGAAACCAATACACATCCACCTTTAATCCCATTATGAAAAGGTCATAACTTGTTCAAACTTGAATTTATTGTTATACCCATAGTTGTTACAGATTGCTCTTTTGTTTATGAACATTTATTCTGAGTTTCAAGTGAATGTATTAAGTAATGATAGAGATACAAAATAATTTTTTTTTTAGTCTTGTCTATAAAAAACGAGCCTTCTGATTGGCCGAAAAAAATTATTCATACCTCCATGAACCTAATTTTGAGCATGCAGCAGCACACAAAATAGTTCTACAAAAAATGTATCAAAATTTGTAAAATATTTTGGTTTTGTTTCTTAGCGTCATTAAATTACAAGAAATGAAGAGAATATTTTTTGTTTTTAAGGACGTATGAAACGAAAAAAATATTATTCTCTTGATATCTTAAATGTCGAAATTTATGGCTGCTGCTGCTGCAGACGTAGATGCAGAAACACTACCTCAAAATCTAATTTGTTAACTTTGTATTTAACTGATGTCATAATTATGGAGTATTTCCTCAAAGCATTTTCACATATCTACAAATTTGCTTTAACATTCCAACACAATGAAGCTTTTGGACACCCCTCAAGATGAATGATTGGGGAAAACCAAGATAACAAGCAATTTCTTCATTTCAGACAATGTTTTCTACCAAGAAAGTTGAAAAAATAAAAAATTTCATAAACTTAAAATTTTCGTCTGCAACTCCTTTTAATTTGGACCAGTCTAAAATTTGGTTGTCTTATAATGGGTTAAACTGCACTTCTATTATAAATGAAAAATCATGTTTTCATGACTCCTTCAATGATAAATTGAGGGCATATTGTATTACCTGATTGCTCAAAACTTATTAACATTCAATTTTCTACAACTTCATTATTATTCAAGTTACAATGCCCATATTTGACATGATGATAGCTCTCATTTATATGTATCTGTTGATAAGAATTTACTTCAGGTCAGCCCGATTAGCTCAGTTGGTAGAGCACTTGACTTCAAACCTCAAGATCACGGGTTCGAGCCCTGGGCTGACCATATCAACTAACTAACTAATTGTCTTTCAGATGAGACGTTAAACCGAGGCCCCGTGTGACGATGCTATCCATCGAGCACGTTAAAGAACCAGGCAGGGCTCTCAGTAGTTTCGTCCTGTATCCTTGCACTATCCCCGTAACAACTAACCGTCTTCTGGGGGCGTCGCTCATATGCTACGGTAGCGACGATAAATAAACGGAAATACACAATTTACTTCAATAGCATATCTGCTCATGATGCAGAACAACTATGATAAATAATTTTGAAATCCATCAATAAACATAGGCTTTATGCTCTAGAAACCTTAGACTGATGAGATGCCATACAAAAAAGTCAATACCACGGGATCACTCAATCAATTGGAAGGGGGTTAACTCTTTCTGTTCAATCCCTGGTGTGTACATCCCTGTGATTTTATCATTGAGAAAACATTGTACAAAAAGAAGAAATTGCCTGTTACAAGCAATTTCTTCCTTTTCCACAATATATTCTACCCAACCAAATGGTTATTTTCAAATTAAACCCACTTTAGATTTTCATCTGCAAAACCTTTGAATTTGGACAGGTCTAGAATTTTTCAAAACAGAAAATGGCTAAAAAGAATAACAGATAATCACAAGATGGCATTTATTATTTTTGGATCATAGTTGATTGCCAATTGACCAATTACTGGCTGCCCCCTAAATCAATTGAGCCCCACCCTTCACTCCGACAGGAAGTTCTGCTTCAATATTTAATGGCATTATTTTGCATAATTCATGGCCAGTAGAATTTAACAAAAAAATTGGTTGGTAACCAAACGGTGTAACTACAAACCATTAATAAAGATTAAAACAAGAGGACCATGATGGTCCTAAATCGCTCACCTGAGGCATCCGCAAATTACAGTCCTTTTTTGTATAATAAAGACTTAACTTGAGCAAAATAAATAAAACAAAGTATAAGATTTTGGGCTTTGTACAAAACAAACCAGTAATGCTTTCCAAAAAAATGAATGCCTTTGGCTTTATTGTTTAATCCATTACCAAACTATCCCAGAATTTGTCACCCTCAGGAAAAAAAGGTTTAAAAAAGCATTGTGAGAAAGGGAGTAACAAGCTATTTCTCCATTTCTATTTAAGAATTCTTTCAATGCGATTTATGCAATTTTTGACCCCAGGAGCAGAGACGTTTTTTATCCTAAGAGCATTTTTTCCTTTAACATAGTGCAAAATTATTTAGTCATGCTACATACCAAATATGAATGCCTTTCACCATATATTTCAGAAGAAGAAGTCTTTCAAAGTTGCTCCAATTGGATGTTTTCCGAAATTTTGGACCTCTAGGGCAGTGCCATGTTTTATACCAGGGCTAAGATTTTAGCTAACATGGTAAAGAACCATCTGTTCATGCTATATACCAAATATGAATGCCTAAGACTTTGTAGATTGGGAGGAGAAGACTGTTGAACATGGTCTAATTGGGCATTTTTACGAATTTTGGACACCCAGGGAAGGGGTAACCTACAGGCATAATTTAATTCAAAATTGATAGACAACAGCCAGGCTATGCTACACTCAAAATATAAATGCCCTCCACTTTAAAATGAAGATTTTTTTTTTAACATACTCAAATTTTGCATTTTTCCCAATTTTTGGACCTCTAGTGCAGGGCTGTTTTTGACCCTGGGAGGACAACTTTAAGTGATATAGTACAAAACCATCTAGTTATGCTACATACCCAATATGAATATCCTAGACTTTATAGATTAAGAGTAGAATTCTTTTGAAATTGCTCTAAATAAGCATTTTTCCAAACTTCAGACTATAGGGGTGGGGCCATTTTTACCCCAGAGATTGAATATTTAAAAACTTGGTAGAGAACCATATGATTAAGCTCTATACAAAATATAAAGGTCTATTGCCTTGAAGTCTATGAAAAAAATAACAACAAAGATTTGCTAAAATTTCCCATTTTCATATGCCCTGTTACAACATTTTTTCATGGAATGGAATTTTTTCAACAACTTTTGAAGAGCTTCACCCAAGGAACATCCCTGCAAAGTTTAAGCTTGATTGGCCCACTGGTTTAGGAGGAGAAGATTTTTAAAGAAATTGTGGACGGACAGACGGCAGACAGACGGATGGACAACGACAGATAACAATAGCTCACCTCGCACTTTGTGCTCAGGTGAGCTAAAAATGGCAGCTAATGTCGGAGTCCAGGATGAATAAATTATTTGTTTAGTTGGTTGATTCCTTGATTGACAGTCGTGATTGGATGAATATAGATTCATTCTTACCAAAAAGTCATCGACTGCAAAATGATAATCTGCCTCTCTCTCCTGGTTGTCCGCTGATATAGAGAGTGGTGTATAACTCATTGTAAATTTGAGATCTAGATGTTTTAACTCAACTGTGTTACATTTGAGCTGCCACACAATCGAGGCTGTTTGATCTTCATTCACTTTCTGAAATATAAACCAACAAAAATAAACATGTCGTAAGAAGGTGTGTACTGTTGACACAATGTAAGATCAACCCATTACAAGACAACAAAATTTTACTTTCAACAAATGTGCAGATGACAATTTTCAGTTGATGGAATTTTAGAAAATTTTAGAAATCTTTGTCTTTCAATGATGTTTTCAAAAGTTTTATCTTGAGGGGTGTAAAAAAGTGGGATTGTGTGGCAATGGGTTAAGCAGATGTATTCTTACTTAATTTACATGTCTAAGTCTCATCAATGCATGTTTTATCTCTTGGATCCCATAATCAGGTCATAAGTATAAAATTTAAACATCAGAATACAGTTTCCCCATTTAATTATTTCATTCAACACACTGACAAGTTCCAAAATGGAAAGGGAAATTTAGTTTATTTGTTACTAAAAATAAATTTTGGAAATGTTAAAAGGTGGGATGACTCAATTGGACTATTTCCAAATCAATTTTTACTGTTTCCAACCGATTAATGAAATCTAAATTAACCCATCACCAGACAACAAAATTTTAGATTGCTCCAAATTGAAAGAAGATGCAGCTGGTGGAATTGTTAAATTCTATATCTTTCATGGTTGAAAACATGTGGCAAGCAACCTCTTCATTGTCTACAATGTTTGACAAGCCATTTCCTCATTGCCAACATTGTTTTCCCAAGCTTAATTCCTAGAGCAGCTTAAAAGATGGAACTTGAGGGAATGGGTTAAAGTAGTGATCTTGAAATGAAAAAAAAAAATGAGCCTGTGTGTGACATTTTCAACAATTTCGCAGGTGCGCGACTCGCACATATTGAGCACCCTGGACAGCCATTCGGGGGCAATTAGAACATCTGATTGTTTAAAGAAGCTTTGGGTCAGTATCTATGTACAGAGCGCAGAGTGATGACTCTGATCAGACTGTGCCGATGCACAGGCTGATCTGAGTCATTACTTTGCGTACATGTGTAATGGTTGGAAATGTCACGCATGCACTCAAATAAAAGAAATGATTTACTAAGAAAGATATTTTATATTTACAGAAAGTTTGGAGATCCTTTACACAATGTTAACATGTTTTCAATATTACTGCAATGGCTAAGAGGCTGGCTACAGTTAATCGAATTGGCTAAAGAATTTTCAAATTGGCTAAATGGTTGGCTAAAAGAAATTTTTGCCCAGAGTATGCCCTGCAGGCTGATCTTTCTTCCTTCTGCCAAAACTGGGGAATTTTTCAGGTTCAGAATAACTATCATTAAGAAGTTATTATGATTGTTATAGAATCAATATATGCTTTTCATTTTTGAAAATTATTTTGTTACCAATTTCTGATCTGCCTTGTTCAACATGACTAGCTCCAGGTCCTGTGTGTTTGTGGCCACAAGTTTCCAATTATATAACTGGAATTCTGTCCTACACAAGCCGTGTACAACCATCTGGATATATTTCCTGTAACAATCAAAACAACCACTGTTAGTGGACAGAAATACTGGATAGTCACATCAGTGCAAAGCTGACCAGAAAAATGCACATTTCTGGTAACCCATTACTACTCAATAAAATTTTACACTAGTTCAAATTGCAAGGTGTGCAGACGACAAGTTCAAAATTTTAAATTGGTGAATTTGAAAAACTGTTCTATGGTAGAAAACACTGTGGACAATGAAGAAATTGCTTGTAAAAAGCAATTTGTATATTTTCCACAATGTTTTCCTATGCTTTTTTCGTGAGGGACGTAAAAAAGCAGCATTGTGATGAAATGAGTTAATTCTACAACAAATGGTCCCCTACTTTAACACTCAATGATTAACCCATTCAAACTCAATCCTGCTGTTGTAGAACCCTCCAAAAAATCATTTGAAAAACATAATGGAAAATGAATAAATTGCCTGTGACAAGCAACTTCTTCATTTCCCCTTTGTTTTCTACCCATAAAGATAATGATTAATAAAATTTCATCAACTTAAAATTGCTGACTTCTTTCAATTTGAACCAGTCTAAATGCTTGTAAAAACAACTTCTTTCTCACATAATATTTTCTAACCTTTTCTGTATCTATTTTTCAGTTATCACTCAATGAAACATATTCAATCTCTTTCAATTTTGACCAGTCCAAAATCTTGATGTCCCGAATGGAAATGTATGTGAGATTATAGAATGATTACCATTTACACCTCTCTTATACTTTAGATAACATTTGGGAAATAGGAAAGGGCTTGTAACAACTAATTTCTACTTTTCCAACAGATGTTTCTCTCATGTTTGTTGGTTATTTTTCAAATTGTTCTCATTTTGACTTGCCCTCTACTGATTCTTTCAAGTTGGACCAGTCTAAAAGTTTTCAAAACATGAAAGGGTTGAGAACATACTCTGATTCACTATACTGTGGTTATGATTACTTTGTCTTTCTCAGGCTTGATTGAGAACAAAATATGTCTACAAGTCACTTTCTTTGGTATAGTAGAACCCTGATAATTGCAACAAAAATTTGTTGACAGTTTTGTTGCAACTTGCCAAAGTTGCTATTAAAAAGAGTAATTTGTTATTAAAATCAAATGTTTGTACATGAAATCAGTTGCAATTTTCCTGTTTTTTTTTTTTTTTTTTTTTTTTTTTTTTTTAATTTTAGACTAGTCAAAAATGAAAAAGTTTGAAGACAACAATAAAGAATAGATGCAATTTAAAATGAAACCATCTTATGTGGTAGAAAATATTGTGGGAAATTGCTATTATCCAGATTGCAATAAAGAGGATTCTACTGTATAACTTACATGTCTCTGGCTGTATGTAACTTGTGAGTAATGTAAAAAGCGTTTTGAAAAGTCAGGGATGTAATCAATGGCCTTGGTAACCACGAACAGTCAAATGCTACCTGAAAATAATATAACAAATTGACTGCCTAGGTGTCCGAGTTCTAAGAGGGCTTGATTTGTGATCTAGAGGTCATGGGTTTGAGCCCCACCATCATCAGGGTGTGGTCATGGATAGGTTACTAAATAGAAACCCCAGTTTATCAAGATGTATTATAGGGTAGAAGCAAGTTTAATCCATTCCAACACAAGCCGTCCCTCTTAAGCCCCTGTAGAAAAAAGCTTTGGAAAATATTGTGGAAATCAAAGAAATGACTTATGTCAAGTAATTTCTTCATTATCAACAATGTTTTCTATCCAAAAAGGCAAAAAAATGTAAAATTCCATCAACTTGAACTTGTCGTCTGCAGATCTTTCAATTTGGACCAGTCTAAAATTTGTTGTGTTGGAAAGGGTTTAAGTCACTGCCTTTTCTTGGGGATGTGAAAACATCTGGGTTGTGTGCTTTAGAGGGATTCTTCTGTCAAAATCAAACTAAAACAAATTAGATAGAGATAAAACATGATTTTTGTTTCTAAAGCCTCAAAAAACTTAACACCTGAGCTTTACTATAGTTATGAAGAAGGTACAAATACCTTTCACCCATTCCCACACTACACAATCCCACCTCTTTAAGCCCCTCAAGAAAATAGTTCAGGAAAAAAATGTGGAAATTGAATAAATTGCTTGTTACAAGTAATTTCTTCATTATCCACATATAGGTTTATGATTATCCACCAATTGGTGAGAGACAAATGTCTGAAAGGATATGTGCCGCCACTAGGGATTGAACAGGGTTTGACGGACTATCTATGAAATTTAACATTTTGAAATCAATATTATTCCTATTATTTTGAGCTATGAGTACCTACCTGAATATTATTGATCAGCAATTTCCTTGTTTTCTACATTGTTTTCTACCCCAAAAGACAGGGATATTTAAAATTATATCAATTTTGAGTTGTTGTCTGCAACTTCCAGCAACGAGAACCAGTTTAAATTTTTGTCCTTTTGTAATGGGTCAATTTGTTTGTTTGTTTGAATGGGGTTTTAACTGGAGCACCTAACAATGGATTCCTGGTATTTCTCACACCAGTACTACCATTACATCCTTTCCTAGCCTCCAGCTGCTATCCCACATAGGTCTACGATTATCGACCCATTGGTGAGAGACAAATAGTCGGCAAGGATGAGTGCCGCCGTCGGGGATCGAGTAATTGGTCAAAGACCACTTGACAGATTGCTGGCCATGCCCACTGCCTCAACAGGAAGTTTGACTTGGATATTAACCCATTCCCACACAACAAAATTTTAGACTGGTCCAAATTGAAAGGAGTTGCAGACGACAATTAAAAGTTTATGAAATTTTAGATTTTATCAAATTTCTAGGTAGATAACATTGTGTAAAATGAAGAAATTCCTTGTTACAAGCAATTTCTTCACTTTACACAATGTTTTCACGAATGTTTTCCCTAGGGGGCGTTCAAAAGCGTCACTGTGTGGGAATGGGTTAAACACATTTAAAAATTCATAGTCAGTAGCATGTAACGAATCAAAGGACTGGAGGTCCTGAAAATCACCATATTTTGAAGTTTTAGACCGCACAATACTTGTAAACACTCAGGCCTGGATATCATCTATCTTAAAACCCATGAACAGACGGAAAATTTTAAGACTCGTTCAAATTGAAAGAATCTTTTTTAATGGGAAAATAAGTGTCATATAGGGTAGACACATGTTCTCACAATGATTTCCCTATGAGCCTGAGATAAATTATCAAAATATTTGCTTGTTCTTGTCTGCTACTAATTTCAATTCTGATTAGTCAACAAGAGCACTGCTCACAGGTGCCTACGCTCGGCTATTGGTTGTTGGATAATGGACAAAATGCATCTAGAGTTATCCCCATTGATAATATAGGTTGTTCTTTTGATAGTGAACAAGTGTGCCAAGTTTCAAGTAAATGCCTTTATAGAGATATTACAAAATGTCAAAGTTTTAGCATGATGATGACGACAAAAACGACGAGAACAACAACAACACCAAGGCTATAGCAATACCTCGGGTTTTCTCTGAAAACAGCCGAGCTAAAAATTAGGTTGTCTTATTGTATGTTTAGTGTTTAGTTTACGCCATAAGCCTCTACCTTGACAGGGATATCCTTTCCTGCAGAAACATCTGGTAATTTCAGTAGTTTCATTGTCCATTTAGAAGATCCACCTCTTTCTACTTGGTCTAGACTAATTACATTTTCTGGGCTGTCAGTCAAGGTCACTTCAAGGTCATCAGATGGCATGACCTTTACTTTACTTCCAGATAAAATTGGTGTACTACCAGCATGCAAATTGACTTCCAGCACATGGTTGACTCCACAGACAAGTTGATCTTGAAAAAAGAATTTTAAAATTAACCCATTACCAAACATTTCCTAATTATAAAACTCCTAATGAACTTTATTGTGAAAAACGTAAGAAAAGGAGAAATTGCTTGATTCTACCATTTAACCCATTACCAGACTACAGAATTACAGACTGGTCCAAATTCAAAGATATTCCAGACAACAAATTTTACTTGAAGGAATTAAAAAAATCCTTATTTTAGGTAGAAAACATTTTAGAAAATGAAGAAATTGATTGTGTAAATAATTTCTTCATTATCTGCAATGTTTTCCAAAGCCTTTTTCTTGAGGGTGTCAAAAAGTGTGACTGTGTGGCCTTGGGTTAAATAAGAATATTTTTTAGTATCTACTCACTTAGTATAACAAACCTCTTTTAATTTGGTTCAGTCTAAAATTTTGTTGTCTAATAATGGGTTATGACTGTAGCCCAGAATTTAAAGTGTAATCAAAAGTCACATTATTAGAAACATTATGAGAACAAGGTGCCAAATTGTCACAAGATACGCCTGTCACACTGCTTAATATTAACTGGGGGTTCGAATAGAACTGAGGTTATTTTGAATGAATATTTTTTGTCAAACAAAGTATGAAAAACAACAAAGAACAATAACTTAAAATATATGCTAGAGTTTTGGTTCTTGTACACTGCACTCCCACTTTGTGAGCTCTATCCATCCATGAAATTTCATGATTCTAGCTATTCTACTTTTAGAGATATACTCCGGACAAGATTCAAGTATGAAAAACAACAAAGGGCAATAACTCAAAAAATAGGCTAGGTAGAGTTATGGTTCTTGTGCACTGCACTCCCTCTTTGTGAGCTCTATCCGTCCATGAAATTTCATGATTCTAGCTATAATACTTTTAGAGATATACTCCGGACAAAATTCAAGAATGAAAAACAACAAAGGGCAATAACTCAAACAAGAGGATCATGATGGTCCTAAATGGCTCCCCTGAGTATGATGGTTCATGGCTTTATAATATAAACAAAATGGCAAAGCAATCTGTCTAATTATTTTGGAGAAGATGTTTACAGATTTCTCTTTTAATCCTAGGAATATTGATGATCCCACCATATAGCACTAATTCCCTGAATATGGTAATGCTTTGAAGTATAGACATCAATACATACCAAGTATAAAAGCTGTAAGCCTAATGGTTTAGGAAAAGAAGGTTTTCAAAGATATCATTATTTATTCCTAACTAAAATTAGGGATTGCACAGAAAAGGGCCAATTTTTTAAGTAATTTGGTAGAGGGTCAATGGCTGATGATATGTACCAAATATCAAAGCTCTAGGCTTTATGGTTTGGGAGAAGAAGATTTTCAAAGATTTCCTTCTTTATTCCTTTGTTAAATCAGGAATCGCACAGAAAAGGGCTAATTTTAAGAATAAAGTGAATCTTTGAAGTATTTTGGTAGAGGGTCAATATATTATGATATTTGCAAAATATCAAAGCTCTAGGCTTAATGGTTTGGGAGAAGAAGATTTTCAAAGATTTCCTTCTTTATTCCTTTGTTAAATCAGGAATCGCACAGAAAAGGGCTAATTTTAAGAATAAAGTGAATCTTTGAAGTATTTTGGTAGAGGGTCAATAGATGATGATGTATACCAAATATCAAAGCTCTAGGCTTTATGGTTTGGGAGAAGAAGATTTTTAAAGATTTCCTTCTTTATTTCTATGTAAAATCAGGGATCATAAAGAAAAGGGCTAATTTTCAGAATACAGTGATTCTTTGAAGTATTTTGGTAGAGGGTCAATAGATGATGATGTATACCAAATATCAAAGCTCTAGGCTTTATGGTTTGGGAGCAGAAGATTTTTAAAGATTTCCTTCTTTATTTCTATGTAAAATCAGGGATCATTAAGAAAAGGGCTAATTTTCAGAATACGGTAATTTTTTGAAGTATTTTAGTAGAGGGTCAAAAGATGATGATGTATACCAAATATCAAAGCTCTAGGCTTTATGGTTTGGGAGAAGAAGATTTTCAAAGATTTCCTTCTTTATTTCTATGTAAAATCAGGGATGATTAAGAAAAGGGCTAATTTTCAGAATATGGTAATCCTTTGAAGTAATTTGGAAGAGGGTCAATAGATGATGATTTGTACCAAATATCAAAGCTCTGGGCTTTATGGTTTGGGAGTAGAAGATTTTCAAAGATTTCCTTCTTTATTTCTATGTTAAATCAGGGATTGCCAAGAAGTGGGCTAATTTTCAGAATAGGGTAATTCTTTGAAGTATTTTGGTAGAGGGTCAATAGATGATGATGTAAACCAAATATCAAAGCTCTAGGCTTTATGGTTTGGGAGAAGAAGATTTTTAAAGATTTCCTTCTTTATTTCTATGTAAAATCAGGGATCATTAAGAAAAGGGCTAATTTTCAGAATACGGTATTTCTTTGAAGTATTTTGGAAGAGGGTCAATAGATGATGATGTATACCAAATATCAAAGCTCTAGGCTTTATGGTTTGGGAGAAGAAGATTTTTTAAGTTTTTTCACTCCGTTGCCATGGCAACCAGAGTTCTTCATGGATTTCAATTCTTTGAAGTATTTTTAAAGAGCATAACCTAAGGATCATTTCTGTGAAGTTTTGTTGAAATTCCATGGTTAGTTTAGGAGGAGAAGATTTTTTTGTAATTGTGAACGGACAGAAGATCGGAGAGACGACGGACAATGACCGATCACAATAGCTCCTCCAGAGCACTTCGTGCTCAGGGGAGCTAAAAATAGGCTAGGTAGAGTTATGGTTCTTGTACACTGCACTCCCACTTTGTGATCTCTCTCCATTCATGAAATTTCATGATCCTAGCTATAATACCTTTAGAGATATACTCCGGACAAGATTCAAGTATGAAAAACAACAAAGGGCAATAAGTCAAAAAATAGGCCAGGTAGAGTTATGGTTCTTGTACACTGCACTCCCACTTTGTGAGCTCTATCCATCCATGAAATTTCATGATTCTAGCTATTTTACTTTTAGAGATATACTCCGGACAAGATTCAAGTATGAAAAACAACAAAGGACAATAACTCAAAAAATAGGCTAGGAAGAGTTATGGTTCCTGTGCACTGCACTCCCCCTCGTTGAGATCTATATGCCCATGAAGTTTCATGAACCTAGCTATAATACTTTTAGAGATATACTCCAGACAAGATTCAAGTATGAAAAACAACAAAGGGCAATAACTCAAAAAATAGGCCAGGTAGAGTTATGGTTATTGAGCACTGCACTCCGTATTGATGAGAAGAATATAACTGCCAAGTTTAAAGTCAATCGGACTTACGGTGACAGAGTTATGCTCTGGACAAAGAAGTGGACACCGCCGGACGCCCGGACACCAGGACGCCAAGGGTGATCCCATAATACGTCCCGTCTTTGACGAGCGTATAAAAAGAGATTTTCCTTGGAAAAGCAATTTCTCTAATTCTAACAATATTCTCACGAGATTTCTTCAATAATGGTAAATCAATTCCCACACAATTCTGCTCTTTATGCTCCTCATGAAAAAAAGCTATTGAAAACATTGTGGAAAATAAAGAAATCGCTTCTAACAAGCAATTTCTTCATTAGCCACAATGCTTTCTTCCTAAAAAGACAAATATTTACAATTGCATTAACTTAAAATTGTCTGCTACTTTATTCAATTTGGACCAGTCTAAAATTTTGTTAAATGGGAATGGGTTTAATAAGCTATATCAGAAATACTTGCTCTAGTAGATAATTAAGAATTGTTTTTGTGAAAAGACTATTTGTCCTTGTCTTAAGTCGATGTGAGTCAACAAAGCCTATCTACATAAAAAAGCATAAACCCTGCATCTTAACTTATTACAAGACCACAAAATTAAGACTGTTCCAAATCAAAAGAGGTTGTACATGACAAATTCAAGTAGGTAGAATTTTAGAAATACTTTGGTCTTGCAATGGCTTAAGCACACATGGGACCAACCAAATTGCTTGAATGTTAATTGGTACATCCTTGTGTACTTACACAAAAACATTCAGTCTCTGAAACTCACTATAAACTTTTATCCTTTTAACACAGTTCATCCTACAATAGGAAAAAATCTGCCATTCAAGAATGGCGATTTAATTAAGAATTTGCTTTGTTTTGGGGAGGTGTCAAAAAGCAGGACTGTGTGGGAATGGGTTAAATAGCTTATGAATAACAGAGAGTTTATCTAGGGTTTGACAGACACACAGATGGACAAGCATAAAAAAAAATCAAAGAATTACAAAATTATCACGACTGCAAGCAAAGACAGACCTCCTGGGAACTGCAAAATGTAGTCACTCTATACTCAATGTATTCATGAGGTAGCATTTTGCTTGACAGACAATAAATTAGATCTACCTGAAGATACTTCCAGATACGGTTCATGACTTGTAACAGTTATCCTCAATCTAGATGAAAGATCTTTGATGAATTCTAGCTTTCCCATCTTTATCCATACTTGCCCTGGTTTATAATATCCAGCTGTAAGCGACTGAAAAGGAGAAATAAATAAAATATGATACATCTCCAAAACAGTTTTCATCATATACAAAAATTTTTTTTATGATATTATAACCTTGACTGAATGATGGTAGGTTTAATGTGCTAAGAGGGGTACAAAACATTTAACCCATTATCACACAATAACTCCTCTTACCCTAAAGAAAGAAATACAATCATGGAAAATTTTGTGGGAAAAGGAGAAATTGCTTGTAAAAATTGCTTTCTCTCAAAGTTTTCTACCCTATGTGGCAATTATTTTCCAATTTTGGCGCAATTTGAAATGTTGTTGGCAACTTCTTTCACTTTGGACCAGTGTAAAATTTTATCATCTAATAATGGGTTGAGATCATATACTTTCTTATATATCACACATTTTTTCCCTAGGTCTGATATTTTGAGATCTATTGTCCGATTACAAGGCATGAAGTCCAACTTCATTTTTCTTTTCATGAGTGTTCTAGTTTATGTACTAAATAACTGATTTTTACACCATTACAATTATATACTAAAATACCCAAACTAAGACAAATTTTTGTTTTGATAAAGTTGTCATTTTCACATGGGCAATTTCAAATAATTTATAATTTCTTTTTTTTTTCACTTAAAAAGGATGTCTGCACCCCTTTCAATTTGATCTAGTCTAGAGTTATGTCATTTCGTAAAAGGCTTCAGAAATATTTGAAAATCATACCTACCTCACATTTCAGAATTAATCTGTTCTCACCAGGTTTCAAAACAGTGTCCCTCACACTAATACATTGTGACATTGTGTCTTTTACAATGAGCTCATCAGCAGGAGGAGGTAACCCACTAGCACTGTCCTTTCGTTTGAGAACTTCATGAGAGTTCACGCAAGTTATACCAGACGCCTCATTCCCTTCATGATGTTTTCGAAGATTAATGGTAACTGAATCTTTTGTATTATTTGACGATAAATTCATCACCTTTTTGTTATCTAGACTAGAACAACTTGTTTGTCGTGACAAAGGAGTCTTAACATTGTCTAGCAATGGGTTTGTGATTTCTGAGGGAATTAAATCACCTGGAGCACATGAGGATAATGTCAAGGTCACAGAGTCACATGGTATATCACAGAGGGCACTGTTGAAGATCGTCATGGTTATATGGAATGATTCATCAATAGTTACTTCTTTCTTACTGAATTCAACTGGTTCCACTTTGTACAATGGAGAGGCTTTTAACAACAAACAACTCTCTGTAGCAAATACAAAATACATGTACATACATAGCATATACAGATATAATGCATATTTCAAAACAATTGAAAATAACATGATAATTCATTATCATATTTGAATTGTTTAGCATTAAAATACATACTTTATACAAGATTTTTTTTTCTTCAGGGGCAAGATTTTTTATCTAATATAGAGCTTTTGTATCTATTCATTTATAGTGCTAACTTCTAGTTAATCAGCCATGTCTAACACATTAGAAATTTGATATAGTCTGTCCCTGTTATCTAATATAGAGCTTTGGTATCTATTCATTTATTGTGCTTACTTCTAGTTAATCTGCCATGTCTAACACATTAGAAATTTGATGTAGTCTGTCCCTGTTATCTAACAGAGGGCTGCTGGTAATTTGACAAACTGTTTTAAAGTATCTATACTTTTATTGTATTACCCTCTACTTTATTTGCCATGTCTAACACATTATTGATATGATGTAGTCTGTCACTGTTATCTAATAGAGAGCTGCTGGCAACTTGACAAGCTGTTTTAATGTATCTAAAGATAATTGTTAAAGAAAGATTTAGAATATTTAAAGGAAATGATAATATTCCCAACATTAACTTTTCCTGTTCTGAAAAAATTTAGACCCGTCCAAATTTAAAGGTTTTGTACACAAAAATTTAAAGTGGATTTAAATTCTTGTCACAAGCAATTTTTTCTTTTTCTACAATGTTTATTGTTTTGTTTTTTCAATTATGAAATCACAGAGGCGTAAGAACAAGGGACTGAACAGGAAAGGGTTGATATATAACTAACAGTCAAAAGCTCTTTACCAAAGTAAATGAATTTTGTAAACAGAGCACAGGTAGAGACGGAATGATGACAATCGAAATCGCAAACTCTATGTTGTGTTTACTTATTAAAATTGTTTTGATTAAACAATTCCAAGGAGTACACACAATAAAGAATTTAGTGGGATATATAGAAGAAAATTGTTTATTTCATTTAACTTATTCCCACACAATGAAGCTTTTTGGTACTTTCTAGAAAAAAAGCTTTAGAAAAGATTGTGTAAAATGAAGAAATTGTTTGTTTGCGACATGCATTTTCCTCATTTTCAACAATATTTTTTTCACTCACAAAGTTGAAAAAATCTAAAATTTCACAAGCTTTCAATTGTCATCTGCAACTCCTTTAAACTTGGACCAGTCTAAAATTTTGCTGTCTGGTAGTTGGTTAAAGATTGATTTTATCTTGAGTAAATAACCAAAACAATATTTTGATGAATGGCAAAGCCACAAAGGAAAATATAATTTATAATTGTTGACAAAATGAAAAATAGCGATCTTACACAAAAAACAAATGATTATTCCATTTCTTCAATGCAAATATTTGTTGAATATGATTTTTCTTTTTTTGGACAAAATCTCTCAAAGCGTGTCATTCTTGCATGTGAATTACATTGCAACTTGATGATGTTATCGGTGTCTTTGGTCCAACTTGCTTGACATTCAGTAGCTCGAAATGAACAAATGCTTAGATAAATCTTCAAAAGCGGAAAGTTTATCATTTTGATCATTTCACTGCTTTTTGAGGGGAAATTATAAACTCATTCCCACACAATGACACTTTTTGATATCCCTTAACCCTTTCCCATTTAAATCGGGATTTCACGATCCTTTGATTTTATACCAGAGAAAACATTGTGGAAAAAGAAGAAATTGCTTGTAACAAGCAATTTCTCCTTTTTCCACAATATTTTCTACCACATAGGATGTATATAAAGGATACTTTTGTTTATTTGCCACTCTACTTTGACAAGTAGCCAGTTCTAAACGAGTCATGTCCCTCAGCCTTTTCCAACCTTCCTGATGGTAGCTGGTCATGGCGTCCACAAGGAAATTCTCAGCTTTTTGTGGCTCTCCAAGTTTCCTGTTTAAGACAAAAGCAAAGAGCTTACATCCTTTAGACACATTACTTGGTCTGAAATATCCTGTTTTTCTTTTGTGTATGTTTTCATAAGGAGTATAACGATAATACCCTCTTGTGTCCATACAACTGATGGATCCCTGACCATGCCAAAAGATCTCCTATAGGAAGTTTGATCTAGATATTAACCCACTCCCACAGAGTGACGCCTTTTGACATCCCCAAGAAAAAATGCTCTGAAAAACATTGTGGAAAACAAAGAAATTGCTTGTTACAAGCAATTTCTTCGTTATCCACAATGTTTTCAAATCTAAAATAGAAAGACTTTTCAAATTTCATCAACTTGGAATTGAACTTCTTTCAATTTGAATGAGCCTAAAATTTTGTTGTGTAACAGTGTAACAACCTTTACAGCTGAAGGTTCTTATTTGGTAGCACTTTTACCCGTATTTCAGTTGCACTTTAGAGGCTAATAAACCTAACCAAGGCATCCTGTCATCTCTCACATCAATACAACTTCAGTACTCTATTATTATTTATATATTTACCCTTGTCATCCTGGATAAAATCTTTCTTTAAGAAATGCATTAAAATCAAAGGTCTGAAAGTACTGAAAGACCTAATCAAGTGTAAATATTTATTTTTTATTTTTTTAATCAAAGTATTGTAGACAGTCTGATCTTTGTCTATACCTCCTGCAAAAACAGGAATTTTCTGCGTTCAGCATGACAAGGGTTAATGTTTGCCAACCAAGATTTCCAAGTAGCCATCCACAGATTGAAAGAACAATACTGAATTGACTGGGTCTAGCACTGACTTAACCATTTCTTGTTTTTTTCAAAACTTTAGACTCCAATCTTCAAGAAGTTGTAGAAAACAGTTTAATTTGGCTCCAATTTGAAAAGTAACCAACCTTAAGGTTAAACAAGAGGACCATGATGGTCCTAAATCGCTCCCCTGAGTATGATGGTTCATGGCTTTATGATATAAACAAAATGGCAAAGCCCTCTGTCTAATTATTTTGGAGAAGATGTTTACAGATTTCTCTTTTAATCCTAGGTATATTGATGATCCCACCATATAGCACTAATTTCCTGAATATGGTAATGCTTTGAAGTATAGACATCAATACATACCAAGTATAAAAGCTGTAAGCCTAATGGTTTAGGAGAAGAAGGTTTTCAAAGATATCATAGTTATTCCTAACTAAAATTAGGGATGGCACAGAAAATGGCTATTTTTTTAAGTAATTTGGTAGAGGGTCAATGGCTGATGATATGTACCAAATATCAAAGCTCTATTCTTTATGGTTTTGGGGAAGAAGATTTTCAAAGATTTCCTTCTTTATTCCTTGGTAAAATCAGGAATCACACAGAAAAGGGCTAATTTTCAGAGTATGATATTGCTTTGAAGTATTTTGGTAGACGGTCAATATATTATGCTATGTGCAAAATATAAAAGCTCTAGGCCTTATGGTTTGGGAGAAGAAGATTTTTTAAGTTTTCCTTCTTTAATTCTATGTAAAATCAGGGATCATTAAGAAAAGGGCTAATTTTCAGAATAGGGTAATTCTTTGAAGTATTTTGGTAGAGGGTCAATAGATGATGATATATACCACATATCAAAGCTCTAGGCCTTATGGTTTGGGAGAAGAAGATTTTAAAAGATTTCCTTCTTTATTTCTATGTTAAATCAGGGATTGCCAAGAAACGGGCTGATTTTCAGAATATGGTAATTCTTTGAAGAAATTTGGAAGAGGGTCAATAGATGACGATTTGTACCAAATATCAAAGATCTAGGCCTTATGGTTTGGGGAAGAAGATTTTTAAAGATTACCTTCTTTATTTCAATGTAAAATCAGGGATAATTAAGAAAAGGGCTAATTTTCAGAATATGGTAATTCTTTGAAGTATTTTGGTAGAGGGTCAATAGATGATGATGTATACCAAATATCAAAGCTCTAGGCCTTATGGTTTGGGAGAAGAAGATTTTTAAAGATTTCCTTCTTTATTTCTATGTAAAATCAGGGATCATTAAGAAAAGGGCTAATTTTCAGAATATGGTAATTCTTTGAAGTATTTTAGAAGAGGGTCAATAGATGATGATGTATACCAAATATCAAAGCTCTAGGCCTTATGGTTTGGGAGAAGAAGATTTTTAAAGATTTCCTTCTTTATTTCTATGTAAAATCAGGGATCATTAAGAAAAGGGCTAATTTTCAGAATATGGTAATTCTTTGAAGTATTTTGGTAGAGGGTCAATAGATGATGATATATACCAAATATCAAAGCTCTAGGCCTTGTGGTTCGGGAGAAGAAGATTTTTAAAGATTACCTTCTTAATTTCTATGTAAAATCAGGGATCAATAAGAAAAGGGCTAATTTTCAGAATACGGTAATTCTTTGAAGTATTTTAGAAGAGGGTCAATAGATGATGATGTATACCAAATATCAAAGCTCTAGGCCTTATGGTTTGGGAGAAGAAGATTTTTAAAGATTTCCTTCTTTATTTCTATGTAAAATCAGGGATCATTAAGAAAAGGGCTAATTTTCAGAATAAGTTAATTCTTAGAAGTATTTTGGTAGAGGGTCAATAAATGATGAGATATACCAAAAATCAAAGCTCTAGGCCTTACCGTTTGGGAGACCAAGATTTTTTTTAGTTTTTTCACTCTGTTGCCATGGCAACCAGAGTTCTTCATGGATTTCAATTCTTTGAAGTATTTTGAAAGAGCATGACCTAAGGATCATTTCTGTGAAGTTTTGTTGAAATTCCATGGTTAGTTTAGGAGGAGAAGATTTTTTTGTAATTGTGAACGGACAGACGGACGGACGGACGACGGACGATGACCGATCACAATAGCTCCTCCAGAGCACTTCGTGCTCAGGGGAGCTAAAAATATCTAGGGAAAAGCAGAAATTTTGAAATCCATCAATTAACCCTTTCCCGTTTTTGGAAATTTTAGACTAGTCCAAATTGAAAGAGTTTGCAGACGACAATGAAAACTGGATGCCATTTGAAATGAAACCATCCTATATGGTAGAAAATATTGTGGAAAAAGGAGAAATTGCTTGTGAAATCCCGTATTTGACCGGGAAAGGGTAAATATAAAAGATATGCTCAAGAATAGGACACAAACTCTGACACAAACCGAACTCATGCTCAAGAATAGGACACAAACGCTAACACAAACACTAACTCATGCTCAAGAATAGGACACAAATGCTGACACAAACACTAACTCATGCTCAAGAATAGGACACAAATGCTAACACAAACACTAACTCATGCTGAAGAATAGGACACAAATGCTGACACAAACACTAACTCATACTCAAGAATAGGACACAAATGCTAACACAAACACTAACTCATGCTCAAGAATAGGACACAAATGCTGACACAAACACTAACTCATGCTCAAGAATAGGACACAAATGCTAACACAAACACTAACTCATGCTCAAGAATAGGACACAAACGCTGACACAAACACTAACTCTTGCTCAAGAATAGGACACGAATGCTAACACAAACACTAACTCATGCTCAAGAATAGGACACAAACTCTGACACACACTTATTCATGCTCAAGAAGAGGAAACAAACGCTGACACAAACACTAACTCATGCTCAAGAATAGGACACAAATGCTGACACAAACACTAACTCATGCTCAAGAATAGGACACAAATGCTAACACAAACACTAACTCATGCTCAAGAATAGGACACGAATGCTGACACAAACACTAACTCATGCTCAAGAATAGGACACAAATGCTAACACAAACACTAACTCATGCTGAAGAATAGGACACGAATGCTGACACAAACACTAACTCTTGCTCAAGAATAGGACACACATGCTAACACAAACACTAACTCATGCTCAAGAATAGGACACAAATGCTGACACAAACACTAACTCATGCTCAAGAATAGGACACAAACTCTGACACACACTTACTCATGCTCAAGAATAGGACACAAACGCTGACACAAACACTAACTCATGCTCAAGAATAGGACACAAATGCTAACAACAACACTAACTCATGCTCAAGAATAGGACACAAATGCTAACACAAACACTAACTCATGCTCAAGAATAGGACACAAATGCTAACACAAACACTAACTCACCATCCCTCTACAAACTCAACAAGTAACTCTATATTCCCATTGCCATTAAATGGCAGAGCATAACAAAATACTATTTGACATACATGTAGAACTCAGCCAGATTTTTCCCAATCATTCGAGCCGACCGAAATCTTCCAATATGTTTGAACGTTCCCATAGCAAGCTCAGACTGCTCCTGAAAAGAAAAGTCAAAAATGTAATACAGCTATTCAGAAGAAACATTGAAGCTACAAGGAATTGTGTTGAAACATTAACCCATTACAAGAAAAACATTTTTCAGACTGGTCAAAATTAAAAGAAGTTGCAGACGATAATTCTTAGTTGATGAAATTTTAAGGATCCTTGTACAAGCAAATTTCTTCCTTTTCCACAAGATTTTTCTAAAAGGTTTTCTACAATACTTTTCTAAACATTCTTCCTTGAGGGGTATAAAAAAGCGGGATTGTTTGGAAATGAGAAAATATCAATAAATGTTAAGAAATCATGCTTAAAAACTGTGACTAGATTTAAATTCTTTAATAAGATAAACCAGTCAGTAATGTGGTCTTTCAAATATAATACTGGTATCAAATGTAAATATATACATTTTACACATTTTAGAATAATTGATATATTGAAGAAAAAAGTAAACTTACCATATAAACTTGTTGAAATGACCCCTTTGAAGATAAGGCCTGTCTAAGTTTGTCTCTTGGTGACGCACCAGCCTCTTCATTCTCTGTAATGTTTACCCCATTATTAAACAACAAAATAATAGACTGGTCCAAAGCTCCAGATGACAATTGATCAATCCCTTGACCAATCCATTACTCGGTTGGCCCTACCCATTGACTTGAACAGAAAGCTTGGTTTTAAACGCTGTTGTTTTGCAAAATTTATTGCCATGTGTGGTTAACAAAAAAGTTGAATATTGGTTGGCAAACACCGTAACTACAGCTCGAATAAGCTGTAATTATGACATTTCAGTTACCAAACCAACAAAAATGCCTAATAAAAATGGAAGCCAATGTCATAGTTCAAAGTTCTCTTCTGGTTGAAATGAATGATTTGACTAGTCAAATGATTCTTTGATTGACAGCTGCAGTTGGTTAATTGATAGAATACTGGCCATGTCCACTAGTAGTTCAACTGTGGTAACAAAACAAAATTATGTAAAATATGTGACTAGAGGTGCGTTCTTTTTGTCGAGATTCTTAACCCTTGTCATACTGAACACGGAATATTCCAATTTTGGCAGGAGGTGTAGACCAAGATCAGCCTGCACATAAGTGCAGGCTGATCTTGGTCTATACCTCCTGCTTTCATTGTTCTTGCCAGAGTTGTTTATGAAATTGATTTCTAAAAGAAATATTGATTTTTTAACAACAAGCTCTATCAGTGCTTTCAGCCCTTTGATTTTACAGCGATTCACTAAGGTAATTTACACAGCATGACAAGGGTTAAGATTCTTATTTAGATTTTTAAGATAAAGCCTTCTTTAGATTCAGATTTTTAAGCCCTTAATAAGAATGTTGAGAATTCTAAATAAGGATTTTCAGCGTACTCAGCATTGGCTTAAATGAGAAGCCTTGAAGACATCAAATTTTTTTATTCAAAATGACAAAAATCCTTCTTTAGGACACTCAAAAAATTTATTTAGCAAGATTTTTCATCTCAACGAAAAGAATGCAGCTAAGGGACATCTAATGAAAGTCAAATCTTTGGTTGGTGACCTAAACCCCATTACAACAACTTTAACCCATTCCAACACAACAAAATTTTAGACCAGTCCAAAATGAAAGAAGCTAAAGATGACAATTTAAAATTGATAGAATTTTGAATTTTTTCGTCTTTTTGGATAGCAATTTCTTCATTTTCCACAATATTTTCCAAAGTTTAAAAGCCTCATTGTGTGGGAACGGGTTAATAAATCTATAGTTACGACATTTAAGTTGCCAACCCAACAAAACACATTGTCTGACTTCAAAGATCAGTAATAGTCTACATGAATGATATTGGTCACACAATTTTTTAATTGGCAGTTACGATCTCTCAATCAGTTTTTATTTCATGGATTGTATCTTTAAGGCTTGGAAAAAGTGTGGAAAATGGATTTGCTATTTATAAGTATGTGAAAGTCATTGAAAAGTTGAAACATTTTTGGAGGAAAGGCCTAAAAGTTTTAGACTGGGTAAAATTGAAAGAGGTTGCAGACAACAATTTTCAGTCCATGGAATTTTAAATATCTTCGTCCTTTTGGTTAGAAAACAATGTAGATGAAGAATAGTTGTTCATTTTCCACAATGTTTTCCAAAGCTTTATTCTTGAGGGGAATGTGTGGGAATTTGTTAAAGAAAGCAGTTTCTAGCACTTTCCTTGTCAGTTTTAAAAGGGGGTGATGCAGTTTTTATGATGCCAGTGTTATGTAGGGTATATAGAGATAGATGTTAACACCTGTGTGCGTCTAGAGCATACATATCATACATACATATCAATGGGGGATTTCAAAATAAGTTAGTCAATCTATCCTCCATAGGTAATTAACCCATTCCCAAACTACAAAATTTAAGACTGGTATAAATTGAAAGAGGTTGTATACCACAAAACAAAGTCAGTTTGAATTGAGAAACAAGGGTCATATGAGGTAGAAAACATCATGAGAAGAGAAGAAATTGCTTGTTACACGCAATTTCTTCTTTTCTCGCAATGTTTACTAAAGCTATATTTCTTGTTATAAGCAATTTCTTCTTTTCTCATAATGCTTTCTAAAGCTATATTTCTTGTTACAAGCAATTTCTTCTTTTCTTGCAATGTTTTCTAAAGCTATATTTCTTCAGTGCGTAAAAAGGCGGGATTCTGTGTTGATGGGTTAATTTGTTCAACATGACCATTGAGAAGGTTACTATTGACAGGTTACTGGCAATGTCCATTGACCTACGACATGGCACTTAACCCTTTACAACACAATTTTTTTTAAACTTGTCCAAACTGGAGGAGGCTGATGACGATTACTTCAAGTTGATTTTTTTTCTTTATTGATAGAAAACATTGTGAACAATGAAGAAATTGCTTGATACAAGCAATTTCTTCATTTTTCACAATGTTTTCCAAAGCTTTTTTCTTGAAGGGCATAAAAAGGAGGGATTGTGTGGGAATGGGTTAAACTGGGGTAATAAATGACATTATTTCTTAAATATGTTGTCATTACATAAGCTTTATGGCAAACTGTTGGTTGGCAACTTAAATTACTTGTAATTACGACATCTATGTTGCCAAACCAACAAAAATGCTTTTCATAAATGGCTGAGTTCAAAGTTCACTTCTAGTCTAAATGAATGATTTAATTGGCTAATCAATCTTTTATGGACAGCAGAAATCCATCAATAACAGGAAAAGTGACAAAAGTTTGCTGAGGTAGAAGTATCACATTTGCATTGGAATCTTTGTCACTTACATATGAGCGTGTGCGTGACATTTCCAACCATTACACATGTGTCTAAGTAAAGACTCAGATCAGCCTGTGCATCCGCACAGTCTGATCAGAGTCTTCACTCTGCGCTCTGTAGATAGATACTGACCCAAAGCTTCTGTAAACTTTCAGCAAATATTCTAATTGCCCTGAATGGCTGTCCAGGGTGCTCAATATTTGCGAGTCATGCACCTGCAAAATTGTTGGAAATGTCACACACAGGCTAATTTATATTTCTGATATGATATATATATGATAAACATATAGGTTTCTGTTCTCACCAATAACAAATCTAGCTAACAAATCTAGGTAACAAATAAAATCTAGCTAACAAATCTAACTGGCAACTTACCTTCATCATCATCGGACAACTCAGGTCCCATTCCAGAGATTAGATCAAGCACTAGTGTGAGCTGTTCAGATGAGGGTTCTGTGTTTGAGCCTGGCATTAGTCCACAAAGTTCACCTAGATGCTGAAGCTATAAATACAATGACTCTTATGAGTGGAATTTGGAAAAGCAAGGCAAAAATCACAAATGGCATTTCTTTTTTACCAAAATTGTATTTTCAATTTTCAAAGAGTTCTGAATAATGAAAAAAAACTTAAACCCTTTCCTGCTCAATTCCTGTTATTTATGACTGACTTTGTGATTTTATACTTGAGAAAACATTGTGGGAAAAGAAGAAATATCAAGCAATTTCTTCTTTTTCCACAATATTTCTACCGTAAAGGTTGGTTATTTTCAAATTACACTCACTTTCAGTTGTCGTCTGCAACTACTTTCAAATTGGACAAGCCTAAAATTTTGAAAAAACAGGAAAGGGTTAAGAGCTTCTAAGGTGTGCATTGGCAAAGACAAAATGGGTTCATTGGGGTATTCTTCAAACAGTTTTTGTAAAGGGTCAACACATATTGTCACGAGCAGATTTGAAGCTTTAAGGCCTTTTGGTTTCAGAGATGAAGATTTTGAAAGATTCCTGTCTTTGATTCAAGTTTAACCAATTACAAGATGACAAAATTCTAGACTAGTCGAAATCAATATGTTACAGACAACAATTTCAAGCCGATAGAAAACTTAAACATCTGTCTTCATTGGTAGAAAACACTGTGGAAAATGAAGAAACTGCTTTTAACATATGTTTGAAAATTTTTTAAAAAAATATTCATTATTCAGTTCCTGTGTACTAGGTTCACTTCCATTTCTAACTTTCACACTTCCTTGTAACAGTTCTAGATCAAACAACAAATATAAACAAAAGCACCGCTAATGGGTGCCTACGCTTGGCTATTGGGTGCTGGAAAGTGGACAAAATGCATCTAGAGTTATCCCCCTTGATAGTATATGTTGCTCTTTTGATAGTGAACAAGTTTGCCAAGTTTTAAGTGAATGCTTTTAAAAGAACCAGAGATATCAAAAATGTCAAAGTTTTCCATGACGACAACAACAACGCCAAAACCAAGGCTACAGCAATACCTTGGGTTTTCTTCGAAAACAGCCAAGGTAAAAACCAACCTTTCTACAGACATAATCCCACAAATAAGCTGTATTCAGTTCCTGTGTTCTAGGCTGACTTCCATCTCTAACCTTCTCACATCTCTGTAATACTTCTAAACCGCTCAGAAATACCCAACAGTCCATTCCTCCTGTACCTATTGTGATCTGAAACAGACATAATATTTCCTTCTCTTTTCAATACATTTCTTCACTTTGAAAAATTGACCAATCAGGGCCATCAATCAAATAACAAGCCTACCAATGAAATCATTCATTGAGACTAGAAATGAGTTTTGATATTTGACATTTGCTGCCATTTTTCTTAACTTTTTTTATTGGTTTGGCTACTTAAACATTGTAGCTTATTCTAGCTGTAGTTACAACGTTTAGGTTGCAAACAAACTATACAACTTTTTTTGTTACATGCTACTGGCCATAATTTTTTCAAAATAATGCTGTTTAAAATCAAAGCGGTACTTCCTGTGGGACCTAATGGGCAGTGCAAACAAAGCATAGGGGAGGGGCCAATTTATTCGTCAATTTATCAGATGACTGTCCAACTGAGTCAAATGTAATGAAATTCAATAACATTGAATGTAGCAAAAACATTTTTTTAAATAAATTTGTCCACTTCTTAAGAGCCTTTGCTTTTAGAAATGGAATTTCGATTTATGACAGCTTAAGCTATTACCACACAATCCCACATTTCTAGGTGCTGAAGAATAAAAGCCTACAAAAACATGTGTTAAAAGAAGAAATTTCTTAAACAAGATGTGTTTTTGAAACACTATGCCCCCAAAACAGGAATTCTATAGAAACGGGTGATTTTTATTGGGTTTTTTTCTTTGTTTTAGGGAAAAGGGTTAACATTTTGACCTTGACCTTGATGAAATGACCTTCCCCAGTAGCGCCTTGTTGAGACCTATCTACATACCAAATATTAGCATTGTAACTTAATCAGGGTTGAAGTTATAGGAACATGTTTAGTTGGCAGGTTAAGTTTTGCAGACAGACAGACAGATGGACAGACAGACGGACGGACGGACAGACAGACAGACATGGGTAAAACAATATGCCCCCAATCTATCAAAGCGGGGACATAAAAAGCTATCTTCCAATTCTCACCATTTTTTCTAACCCATGATAATGAAGCTTATTTTACAAATGAAAACAACTTGGCATTGTTATCTGGATTTTCTTTGAATTTGGACCAGTCTTAAAAATATTGTTGTCTTGTAACGAGTCTAGAAAGTGGTTGCTTCATACAGGTGATCAATTGAGCAAGATTGACTCTACTTACGTCTAACGTCTTCATTTCCTGCACTGTCTCATGTAGATAATCGATAGCCCTCCTAATGATTTCTCCAGGACGTTTCAACAAAAACAGCAGAGCACACTGTCGTGAGAACAGATATCCTCTAAAGTCTAAAAGTGTGGCTTCATTATCCTTAATAAGGTTCCTTTTGTCCCACACAATGGGCTTGTACAGGGATAGACCTGGCCAACATTTACATGGCTGTAGTAGGCTCTTCAACCAGGGAACCTCCACTGAAAATAGTCAAGATGGCTTTGATCCATTTCCACACAATACCACTTTTGACACCCTAAAGAAATATTTTTTTGGAAAACTTTGTGAAAATAAATTAAGTACCGGTTTTGATCCATTTCCACACAATACCACTTTTGACACCATGGAGGAATATGGAATTGGAAAACTTTATGAAGATAAATTGTGTTCAAATTACTGTTTGATCCTGACATTAGTTCAGACATCTAACACTACCATATATGGAAATGTATTTGAAATTGTTAAATGCAGAATTTTTTCTCTTGTGTATGTTTCCTTCCGTATATAATGTATGTAATTACTATAAGAAAAGTTGTAGGTACATGTGTATATAATGAAAGTTGGAATGTTGGTAAAAATGACAGTTCCTTAACCCTCTCTTGTTTTTTAAATTTTATACAGGTCCAATTTGAAAGAGGTTGCAGATGACAATAAAAGTTGGATACAATTTGAAAACAAACCATTCTATGGAGTAGAAAATATCTTGGGAAAATGAGAAATTGCTTGCTAAAGCAATTTTTTTTTTTCCACAATTTTTTCTCAAGAATAAAATCACAGCAGTATAAAACCCTGAGTTTAACAGGAAAGGGTTAAGTGAGTTACTTGATATATGACTCATTTACAGCTATTTAGGGTCAGAAATAGAAGAGGAAAATGCGGTAAAATAATTACATTTGAAATATGATAAAAGTCTTTCTCCTCTTTCCTTCTTCTTTTGCATCACATAAAACATTGAATTTTATTGCAGCTATCAAGATTTTGAATAGTTTTAAAAAAAGCTGTATCTTATGATAAAATCCATTTACAAACTGCCTATGCAATATTTTCAAAATTAGTCTGAAGTGAAACAAGCTAACATATGACATAATTACTTTCTATTCAATCATTATCATTTTAACCCATTCCCACTCAATGATGCTTTTAGACGCTCATAAGAAAAAAAGCTGTGGAAAACATTATGGAAAATGAAGAAATTGCTTCTTACAAGCAATTTCTTCATTTTCCACAATGTTTTCTACCAAAAACTCTAAAACAATCCAAAATTTCAGAAGCTTTAAATCAACGACAACAACTCCTTTCAATTTTGACCAGTCTAAAATTTTGCCAATTGGTAATGGGTTGATTCATTTTGATAAAATCAAATATGCAATTTTGAAATAGCTATCTCATAACAATAAGGATTATGGAATTAACCCATTCCAACTCAATCCCTCCTTTTTACGCCCATCAATAAAACAGTTTTAGAAAACATTGTGGGAAATGAAGAAATTGCTTGTTACAAGCAATTTCTTCATTATCCACAATGTTTTCTACCCCAAAAGATGAAAAAAATTATCAACTTGAAATTGTAGTCTGCCAACTTGAAATTGTTGTCTGCAGCTTCTTTCAATTTGGACCAGTCAAAAATTTTGTTGTGTGGGAATGGGTTAAGTATCTATAGCTAATGACGTGGAACAAATTGATGGATCATGGCTGTCAGCCAATGAATCAATTGACTAATCAAATCATACTTAAACAACAAGTGAATTTTGAAATCTTACATTGGCCAAGATTTTTGTGAAGTATTTTTCATGGTTTGAGGACTTAAACTTCGTAACTACAGGTTATTCAAGCTATTGTAATGCCATTTAGGTTGTAGAAAAAGAAGAAATTGCTTGTTACAAGCAATTTCTTCTTTTTACACAAGTTTTCCTAACTATAACATCACAATGACGTCAAAACAAGGGATTAAGCAGAAAATGGTTAATTGAAGAATCAAAACTGTTTATCATAAGATTAATTGACCAATGAAGAAATAATCTGTCGGAGAATATTGACCGACATTTATGTCTAGCAATTTTGTTGGTATGGCAAATTGAACTCTAGTTACGCCTTAACCCATTCCCTCACGCCCTTCAAGAAAAGCGATTTGGAAAGCATTGAGTAAAATGAAGAAATTACTTAATCCAAGTAATTTCTTCATTTTTCACCGAGTTTTCTACCAGGAAAGCTAGAAATATCCAAAACTTTAAATTGTAGTCTGTGACTCCTTTCAATTTGGATCAGTCTGAAATTAGCCATCTGGTAAGGGGTTAAAGTTGCAAACCAGTAATTTCTTTATGTCACTAACCATAAACTATGCGAACTACAATGTTTAATATCTAAATTGAAATGCCACAGCAGAGGTCATTCTACAGGGCTAGTGATCCATCATTCGGCATGAAAAGGGTAAATTTTAGCTACAGCTGGTAAGCAATTATGATCTAAGAGTACAAATTTAGGATGAGGAAAGTGTTTATGAGTAAGTGGTATAATCTGGTATGAATTTAGGATGGGGAAAGTCATTAAGTGCAAATGGCATAATTGGGAAAATGAAAATTTACTGACTGAAGTACATGTACTATGTGCAATCAAAGTTCCAAAATTAGTTACATTCTCACAGCCTTTATAGCCAACTTAACCCATTAACATATGATACTACATTTTCACACGATGGAGAAAAGTAACTTTGGAAAACATTGCAATAAAAGGAGAAATTGCTTGTGTCAAGCAATTTCTTTGTTTCTCACAAAGTTTTCTACCTGTTTTTTACATGCATTTTACCTCTAAGTATAATAACAACTTTGAAGGTACAGACATAAGATCTGCATGTGACACATCCAATGGTGAAGAGGAATTCTGCCAAATTATTTGAAAATTCATTGATATATGTCAAGTTATGGAGCAGAGCCAATTATACCCAAAGTCGTTTCTTTAGTGTGACCTGATCATGGGGCTTGACTCAACATTTTGCAAAATATCAGCTTCAGTTATTAAAATCTGAACAGGAATAAGAAAATTCCTAAATAAAATGTTAAGTTGTTCGCAACCAATAATCTGATTTTATTATGCCCACCCTTGCTGACATGGAGAAATATGATATATTTCAAATCTTTCTCAAATAATGAATAAATTTGTCTAATCTTTGTATCAAGCATTTTCACTTTTGTCCACAACATTTTTCTTAACATAAAGATTTTAATTTTTAAAATGTCTATAACTTTATAACTCATTCCCACTCAATCCAACTTTTTCAAAAATACTAATAAATTTATTCAAAAACACTGAGAAAACACTGTTGACAATGAGTAAATTGCCTTTACTAAGCAATAGTTTCTAGCCTAAAAGGCAAATACTTTCAAATTCCATCAACTTCAAAATGTCAACTGCATTATCTTTCATTTTGGACCAGTCGAAATTTTATCAAGAACCAATTGGTTTTAATCCATTCCCACACTATTCCTTCTTCATAAGCCCCTCAAGAAAAAAGCTTTGAAAAACATTGTCAAAAATGAAGATATTGCTCGTGACAAGCCAATTCTATCTAGAATGTTTTCTATCCGAAAAGACGAAAAAAAAGTAAATTCCATCAACATGAAATTGTCGTCTGCAGCATCTTTCAATTTGGACCAGTCTAAAATTTTGTTGTGTAGGAATGGGCTAATTATCTTCTGTGTCCTCTATAAATCAAGTGTTATCTACAATTTTGTTGTCTGAAAATAGAAAATTCTTAAACATCAGTATCATGTTTCTATAGGTGTAATTAAGAAGGTCATAAGGATGAAAGGTGAAATATGAGAGTCAAACCAAGATCAATGGAATGATGCAATAAGAGTTGTTTTTGTATAATTGGGTCAACATCTGCTGGTGTTTGTTTGTTTGTGATATACTGATTCACTATCAGTTGAATTCCTACAAATAGTCAAACATGTCATAAATGATTACAAATACAATTTGTATATAAAGCAACAAGAGGAGTACAAATAAGGATTCAAGCCCTGGGCTGACCATATCAACTAACAAAACTAATTGTCTTTCGGACATGACGTTAAACCGAGGCCCCGTGTGACGATGCTATCCATCGAGCACGTTAAAGAACCAGGCGAAGCTCTCAGCAGTTTCGTCCTGTATCCTTGCACTATCCCCCGTAACAACTAACCGTCTTCTGGGGGCGTCGCTCATATGGGCATGTGCTACAGTAGCAACGATAAATAAACGGAAATAATCAATCAATCAAATAAATAAGGATGCCAATGCTCGGCTCCAGGTGCTGAACAGTGGAAAAAAATCAAAGTAAAACAAGAGCACTGCATGCTGATGCCAACACTTTGCTCTTCAGGTGTTTGATAGTGGGTAAAATTTCCAAGGGGCATAATTTCCTAAAAAATGCATAAAGACTTATCCCCCTTGTTGGTACATATTGCTCTTTTGATATTGAACATATACTCTAAGTTTCAAGTGAATGTCTTTAGTAATGTAAGAGTTAACGAGATGAAAACAGCCAAGCTAAAAAGTAGCATAATTTTACAAAAATGCTTCTATATTCTCACCCTTAAGAGTATGGACTCTCTCGTGGTTGACAAACTTGCCATATTACCCTTTCCTGTTTAAACCCGGGTTTTTATGTTGCTGTGATTTCATACATGAGAAAACATTGTGGAAACCTTATCCCACAATATTTTCTACCACATAGGATTGTTTCAATTCAAATTGCATCCAGTTTTCATTGTAGTCTGCAACCTCTTTCAATTTGGACCAGTCTAAAATTTCAAGAAACGGGAAAAGGATAATCAAGTAATTATCTTCAATAATAACATTGCTATAATGAGATCTAAAGTTTTTTATGCCAACTCCAACACCACCAAGGTGATGACATCTCACTTTTTTTTCCAAATCAGATGAGCTTCAATTCAGGATTTTTTAAAAGATGTTAGTATAAATACGATTTCCATCAAGAAACAACTGTTGCTAAGTGCTTAGTGTTTCTTAAAATAGAAAATGGAAAAAATCAATTATTGATTGATTGATAGAATTTGGTTTAACACCACTTTCAACAGTATTTCAGTCATATCGCGGTGTGTGGAGCACCAAACAATGGATTCCTGGTATTTCTCACACAAACACTACCACAACATACTTTCCAAGCCTCAAGCTGCTATCCCACTTAGCTTTACTATCAGCCACCCATTGGTGAGGGACAATTAAATATGTGTTGCCGCAGGGGATCAAACCATGACATCCTATGTTTGGGAAAAATCAAAGGAATTATTGCATGTGCAATAAATCTTTATATCAACAAAATATGAGACTACAGTGAGATTGAATAAATAATTAAAAAGACAACAACAGAATTATAAGACTTTATTACAGCAAATTTTA
This sequence comes from Fragum fragum, assembly GCA_946902895.1. Taxonomy (NCBI): domain Eukaryota; kingdom Metazoa; phylum Mollusca; class Bivalvia; order Cardiida; family Cardiidae; genus Fragum; species Fragum fragum. Next base: position 16,275,815 of record OX336368.1, read on the forward strand.
ATGAGAATTTAGAATAAATTGAACTACCGGTAATTCCCAAGTCAAGAAACTTCTCTAGCCTTTATAAAAATAATTCTTAAAACACATATGGATATAATGAATTTTTGCATTTTGTAAATGTAAAGTATGGTACACAGATTATCAATTCAACTAGCAAAAACAACAACATTGGTTAGAATCAGTACTGTCAGTTATTCACACCTGTGTACTTGCCAAAATACTATGCAAGATATTTGATATACACTACATAATTGACCTATTACTAGCCCCACCCACTTACTCTGTTGGCTCGCTCCTGCAGGAAGTTCCACTTCGATTTTAAACGGCATTTTTTTATTGCAATAATTATGACCAGTAGCATGTAACAAAAAGTATAGTGGTTGTTTGGTTACTTAAATGTTGTAATTACATCTTGAATAAGTTGTTGTTACCACATTTTAGTCCCCAAACCAACAAAAAAGGTAAAAAAAAATTGGCGTGTGAGTAAAAGTATTTAGAATGTTTCATATTTCTAATTCTTTTACAAATCTGTGACACGAATAGCCCTTCCTGGTTTAAATATTTTGAAAAATATCAACCCATGTCATGCTGAACCTGGAATACTCTTTGGCAGGAGGCATAGACAAACATCATCCTGCATATACATGCAGTCTGGTCTTAGTCTACACCACTGTTTGTTTCCATTAAGTCAGAATTGCTAAAACTGTTTAATTTCCAAAGAAACATTGACCCCCCCCCAAATCAGGTCTTCCAGCCTTTTCATTCCTTTGATTTTAATGCAGGTTTAAAAAGGATCTTATTCAGCATGAATAGCAATTTCTAATTCACTGTTATTCATAATAAATTATTCTGCCAGATTAAAATTTCCTCAACTTACTTCCAGAAGCATGGTTCACAACAAACTGTGTAAAGAGAGCGTCTAATTCATCATACTGTATCATAGCATCTTCTAGTAGACCCAACATCTCAAACATGAAGGCAAGCTCTTCCTTACAGAGAAAAGATAGCCTATTACCACACAATCCTGCTTTTTTACAATCCCTCAAAAAAAGAGCTTCGGAAAACATGATGGAAAATGAAGAAATTGCTTGTAACAAATAAATTCTTCATTATCCACCATATTTTGTACCAAAAAAGACACTTTTTAGAATTTCGAAAACTAGCAATTCTGCATCTTCTTTGAATTTGAACCAGTCTATGACTTGTCATTTGGTAATGGTATACATGTAACATGTAGCCATCTGGAGATTGATAAATGGCAATTCTACTGAAATATCAATTAATATTAATTTGCATGATTTATAGTCAGAAACATAAAAGAGAAGGCAAACCCTTGACATGTCAATAAGCTGTAGTTAAAATATTTTTGAAGCAAAGCAATAAAAAATTGCTTTATACAAATGACTAAGTTCAAAATTCACTTTCCGTCCATATGAATAATTTGATTGGTCAATAAATGTTTTGATTTACAGCAGTGATCTGAAAATTCCAAAGGGCACTTATTATTGATATTTCTAGTATAAATTTTCCTTAAGGTTGAATGACATTCAGAAGCTCTAAAAAGTTTTAAAATTTTCAACTCTTGTTAGGTCGCACAGCCTGATCAAGGTCTATGTAAATTTGATGGCCGTAGAGGTATTTAAACCAAATACCAGACATTTTTTTAAGGCCAGTCCAAATTGAAATAGGTTGCAGACAACAAATTTTCAAGTATATGAAATTGAACTGGGTAGAAAACATTATGTGAAATCTAGAAACAGTTTGTCACAGGCTATTTCTTCATTTCGAACATTGTTTTCAAAAGCTCTTTTCCTGAGAGACGTAGAGAAGCAGAGTTGTGTGGGAATGGGTTAGGAGTCTTATACACAAACAAAAGAAACTATGGCATGAACACTTTTTTACCTATTATTGGCCTCTTATGACATGCCAGTTGTCATGTTTGTTCAACAAGATAAATGGCAGATGTGATAGGGGTAAGCATGCAGTGGTTTATTATTATATCCCATTTAACCACACAGGGTCTCACACACAGGCTAGTGCTTATCATTCCGTTAATTATTTACATAGAGATAAAAATATAAGCTTTGAAATAAAAAATACCAACTTGCTGCAGTCAAGGAATTACAAGGAAAGCAGTAGTTAGTCTCTGATTTTGGTCACCCCCTACGACAGGCAACATAGAAAGACCGAGGAACTAATCTGGAAAATGCTCATCTATGATTTTGAAATCTTGCTGTCTGATAATGAGTTAAGAAAGTGTCAAATTATATTCAGTGTTACAACTATAGTAAACTTACCTGTACAATAAAATACTGCTGAAAATTCCAACCCACTTCATTACGTTTCTCTCTCAATGCCCTCATATTATCCTCGTATTTCTGTAAATGTCGAGTAAATGCCTGTAACAAGTGCTGTCGTAATTTTGACACAAAGACATTCCATGACTCGATATTCTTTGGTTCCTGTTTTAATGGATCTGTGAGCACTACAATCCTGAAAGAAAGTTTCACTGGATATTAACCCTTTCCCAAACGACAGAATTTTAGACACGTCCAAATTGGTTGCAGACAACAAAACAAAGTTTGTTTAAATTGAAAATTATGGGCTATATGGGGAAGAAAACATTGAGAAAAAAGAAAGTGCTTGTAACAAGCAATTTCTCCTCTTCTCATTTGTTTTCCATAGTTATATTTCTACCTCAAGTAAAAATGTTGCATTGTGTGGTAATGGGTTAACCATCATTATGTTAAGATAAAATCTTTCTTCAGCACTGAATTAAGACCAAAGTTCTGAAAGCACTGAAAACCCTGATTGTAGTTCATTTTTCTCTCGTCAATTAATGTTATATGCAATTCTGTTAAAATCATGAAAAAGGTGGTGAAGACTGCACAAATGTTTAGGTTGGCCTCCTGTTTTTTATTGGTTTAACGACTTAATGTTCTTTTAACCCATTCCAACTCAACAAAATTTTAGACTGGTCCAAATTGAAAGAAGCTGCAGACGATATTTTCAAGTTGGTGGAATTTAAATTTTCTTTGTCTTTTTGGATAGAAAAAACATTGTGGATAATGAAGAAATTGCTTGATACAAGCAATTTCTTCATTTTCCACAATGTTTTCCAAAGCTTTTTTCTTGAGGGGCGTAAAAAGGTGGGCTTGTGTGGGAATGGGTAATGTACCATAAAATTTACAAAATAAGACCATTTGGAGATCAGTAGGCAACCTGAACAATTACTTGTACAACTTTTTTTATTTTTATACGAATTTTAGAGAATGTTAGAGATAAATAAATTGACAGAACTTACATTGGCGATCTATCAATTGACGGATCGCTGTCAACAACCGCTGTCCTCTGAGATATCAAATAAATAAGTTTGCAAAATATACTGTCAGCTACATTAAACAAGCATTTTAATCTATTAACACAAAACAATTTTTTAGAGTCCAATTAGAAAGAAGTTGTAGATTGATTGAATGGAGTTTAACGCCACTTTTGGAGTGACCTCACTGGAAATTACTTCCTGAGGTCGTTGTATGGTAAAAGTAGATCTTAAAGAAAATGTAGTTCTTGAAAGGCAGGGATGATTTGAGTCTTAAACAGTGGTATATGCAATATTTTGTTTGATTTTGTAGTAATTCTGCATCTGTTCTGCTGTTTAAAAGTGCATTTCACCCTATCTTTGCAGGTCTATGTGTTATAGATGGTGTACAAAAATTGGAGGTGTAAATTGGCAAATGTTATTTTCACGGTTGGAAAAAAGACAGTGCCTGTGGATAGAGTCCATTTCTTCAAAAATTCATCATTCATCATATATAATTTCTACGCTTTATGAGAAGTTCTATGAACGACTAAACAGCACCAGAAAGGCTATATTTCAACGAATGTTCTGACAAGTGCTATATCTTGGACCAAAACAGTGATTTTACATAGAGTAAAGAAGGCCAAAATCCGGTGGGGTCTGACCTTTTGATACTATTTCAGTCATATCACAGTGGCTGGAGCACCTAACCATGGATTCCTGGTATTTCTCATGCCAGTACTACCACTAGATCCTTTCCTAGCCTCCAGCTGCTATCCAACTTAGATTACTATTATCAACCTATTGGTGAGAGACAAATGTCAAACAAGAGGACCATGATGGTCCTAAATCGCTCCCCTGAGTATGATGGTTCATGGCTTTATGATATAAACAAAATGGCAAAGCCCTCTGTCTAATCATTTTGGACAAGATGTTTACAGATTTCTCTTTTAATCCTAGATATATTGATGATCCAACCATATAGCACTAATTTCCTGAATATGTTAATGCTTAGAAGTATAGACATCAATACATACAAAGTATAAAAGCTGTAAGCCTAATGGTTTAGGAGAAGAAGGTTTTTAAAGATATCATTATTTATTCCTAACTAAAATTAGGGATTGCACAGAAAAGGGCTAATTTTCTAAGTAATTTGGTAGAGGGTCAATGGCTTATGATATGTACCAAATATCAAAGCTCTAGGCCTTATGGTTTGGGAGAAGACGATTTTCAAAGATTTCCTTCTTTATTCCATTGTAAAATCAGGAATCACACAGAAAAGGGCTAATTTTCAGAGTATGATAATTCTTTGAAGTATTTTGGTAGACGGTCAATATATTATGATATGTACCAAATATCAAAGCTCTAGGCCTTATGGTTTGGGACAAGAAGATTTTGAAAGTTTTCCTTCTTTAATTCTATGTAAAATCAGGGATCACAAAGAAAAGCGCTAATTTTCAGAATATGGTAATTCTTTGAAGTATTTTGGTAAAGGGTCAAAAGATGATGATTTGTACTAAATATCAAAGCTCTAGGCCTTATGGTTTGGGAGAAGAAGATTTTTAAAGATTTCCTTCTTTATTTCTATGTAAAATCAGGGATCACAAAGAAAAGGGCTAATTTTCAGAATATGGTAATTTTTTGAAGTATTTTGGTAGAGGGTCAATAGATGATGATTTGTACCAAATATCACAGCTCTAGGCCATATGGTTTTGGACAAGAAGATTTTTAAAGATTACCTTCTATATTTCTATGTAAAATCGGGGATTGTCAAGAAGATGGCTTATTTTCAGAATATGGTAATTCTTTGAAGTATTTTGGAAGAGGGTCAATAGAGTATGATTTGTACCAATTATCTTAGCTCTAGACCTTATGCTATGGGAAAAGAAGATTTTTAAAGATTTCCTTCTTTATTTCTATGTAAAATCAGGGATCATTAAGAAAAGGGCTAATTTTCAGAATACGGTAATTGTTTGAAGTATTTTGGTAGAGGGTCAATAGATGATGATGTATACCATAAATCAAAGCTCTAGGCCTTATGGTTAGGGAGAAGATTTTTACAGATTTCCTTCTTTATTTCTATGTAAAATCAGGGATCGCCCAGAAAAGGGCTAATTTTCAGAATATGGTAATTCTTTGAAGTATTTTGGTAGAGGGTCAATAGATGATGATATATACCAAAAATCAAAGCTCTAGGCCTTACCGTTTTGGAGGAGAAGATTTTTTAAGTTTTTTCTCTCCGTTGCCATGGCAACCAGAGTTCTTCATGGATTTCAATTCTTTGAAGTATTTTGAAAGAGCATGACCTAAGGATCATTTCAGTGAAGTTTTGTTGAAATTCCATGGTTAGTTTAGGAGGAGAAGATTTTTTTGTAATTGTGAACGGATGGACAGACGGACGGACGGACAGACGATGACAACTGATCACAATAGCTCCTCCAGAGCACTTCGTGCTCAGGTAAGCTAAAAAGGTATGTGCCGCCTCTGGGAAAGAAGTTGCAGACAACAATTCTTAGTGCCAGAAATTTCAAAAATCTTGTGGGGTAGAAAACATGGTGGATAAAGAAGAAATTGCTTGTAATAATTTTCCACATTTTTTTCCAAAGCTTTTTTTCTTGGGGGCATCCAAAAACGTCATTGGCTGGAAAATGGGTTAAACCATACCAACAATAATACTGGGTATAAATGTTGGCATTTTACAACAATTTCGGGTAAAAATAAACAATTTGAATGATCATTGGATTTCTTTATTGACAGCTACTATCTGTCAATCAAATTAACCCTTTCCCGTTTTTGGAAATTTTAGACCAGTATAAATTGAAAGAGGTTGCAGACGACAATGAAAACTGGATGCCATTTGAAATGAAACCATCCTATGTGGTAGAAAATATTGTGGAAAAAGGAGAAATTGCTTTCCACAATATTTTCTTGAGTAAAAATCACAGGAACATAAAATCCCGTATTTGAATGGGAAAGGGTTAATATTTACCTGTCTGGATTTTTACTGCAGAAGTCACTCTTGATTTTGTCATGTACTGATGACCTTGGCAATAATTTGGTTTTCACTTTATTCTCTTCATTGTTTACCACGACAATCAGCCAATCAGGAATGTTTTTACTTTTCAGTGCACTACTCCAACCAGTCAACTCCTCCCTAACTTTAACTTTGTATGTCTCTAAGTCCTGAACAGAAAGAAGAAACTGAGGTTTGTATTGAATTTTCCTTTAACCATTGAATTTTCACCTATTTTAATTAAGGTTGTGTTTTTTGCATAAGGTTATAAGCCAGTTTCAACAATATTTCAGTTGCATTGTGAAGCTGGTGCACCTAACCATGGCCTCCTGTTATTTCTCACACCATTACAACTACAAAATATATTTTGGAGACATCAAACAACAAGAGCAACTCCTTGCTGATGCCAATGCTTGGCTATTCAAGTGCTTGATAGTTCATGAATTTCGAAGTTAAAAAAGGGGCAAAATTTGTTAAACAATAGGACCATGATGGTCCTAAATCGCTCCCCTGAGTATAATGGTTCATGGGTTTATGATATATACAAAATAGCAAAGCCCTCTGTCTAATTATTTTGGAGAAGATGTTTAAGGATTTCTCTTAAAATCCTAGGTATATTGATAGTCCCACCATATAGCACTAATTTCCTGAATATGGTAATGCTTTAAAGTATAGACATCAATACATACCAAGTATAAAAACTCTAGGCCTAATGGTTTAGGAGAAGGTTTTCAAAGATATCATTATTTATTCCTAACTAAAATTAGGGATTGCACAGAAAAGTGATAATTTTTTTTTAGTAATTTGGTAGAGGGTCAATGGCTGATGATATGTACCAAGTATCAAAGCTTTAGGCTTTATGGTTCAGGAGAAGAAGATTTTCAAAGATATCCTTCTTAATTCCTTTGTAAAATCAGGGATCACAAAGAAAAGGGCTAATTTTCAGAGTATGATAATTCTTTGAAGTATTTTGGTAGAGGGTCAATAGATGATGCTATGTACCAAATATTGAAACTCTATGCCTTATGGTTTGGGAGAAGATGATTTTTAAAGATTTCCTTCTTTTATTCTATGCAAAATCAGGGATCACAAAGAAAAGGGCTAATTTTCAGAATAAAGTAATCGTTTGAAGTATTTTGGTAGAGGGTAAATAGATGATGATGTATACCAAATATCAAAGCTCTAAGCCTTATGGTTTAGGAGAAGAAGATTTTAAAAGATTTCCTTCTTTATTTCTATGTAAAATCAGGGATCACAAAGAAAAGGGCTTATTTTCAGAATACAGTAATCGTTTGAAGTATTTTGGTAGAGGGTCAATAGATGGTGATGTATACCAAATATCAAAGCTCTAGTCCTTATGGTTTGAGAGAAAAAGAATTTAAAGATTTCCGTCTTTATTTCAATGTAAAATCAGGGATCACAAAGAAAAGGGCTAATTTTCAGAATACAGTAATCGTTTGAAGTATTTTGGTAGAGGGTTAATAGATGATGATTTGTACCCAATATCAAAGCTCTAGGCCTTATGGTTTGGGAGAAGAAGATTTTTAAAGATTTCCTTATTCATTTCAATGTAAAATCAGGGCTCACAAAGAAAAGGGCTAATTTTCAGAATACAGTAATGGTTTGAAGTATTTTGGTAGAGGGTCAATAGATGATGATGTATACCAAATATCAAAGCTCTTGGCCTTATAGTTTCCGAGAAGAAGATTTTTTAAGAGTTACCTTCTTTTATTCTATGTAAAATCAGGGATCACAAAGAAAAGCGCTAATTTTCAGAAATCGGTAATTCTTTGAAGTATTTTGGTAGAGGGTCAATAGCTGATGATTTGTACTAAATATCAAAGCTCTAGGCCTTATGGTTTGGGAGAAGAAGATTTTTAAAGATTTCCTTCTTTATTTCAATGTAAAATCAGGGATCACAAAGGAAATGGCTAATTTTCAGAATACAGTAATCGTTTGAAGTATTTTGGTAGAGGGTCAATAGATGATGATGTATACCAGATATCAAAGCCTTAGGCCTTATGGTTTAAGAGAAGAAGATTTTTACAAATTTCCTTCTTTATTTCTATGTTAAATCAGGGATCGCCCAGAAAAGGGCTAATTTTCAGAATACAGTAATCGTTTGAAGTATTTTGGTAGAGGGTCAATATATGATGATTTGTATTAAATATCAAAGCTCTAGGCCTTATGGTTTGGGAGAAGAAGATTATTAAAGATTTCCTTCTTTATTTCTGTAAAATCAGGGATCACAAAGGAAATGGCTTATTTTCAGAATACAGTAATCGTTTGAAGTATTTTGGTAGAGGGTCAATAGATGATGATGTATACCAAATATCAAAGCCTTAGGCCTTATGGTTTAAGAGAAGAAGATTTTTACAAATTTCCTTCTTTATTTCTATGTTAAATCAGGGATCGCCCAGAAAAGGGCTAATTTTCAGAATACAGTAATCGTTTGAAGTATTTTGGTAGAGGGTCAATATATGATGATTTGTACCAAATATTTAAGCTCTAGGCCTTATGGCTTGGGAGGAGAAGATTTTTTAAGTTTTTTCACTCCGTTGCCATGGCAACCAGAGTTCTTCATGGATTTCAATTCTTTGAAGCTTTTTGCAAGAGCATGACCTAAGGATCATTTCTGTAAAGTTTTGTTGAAATTCCATGGTTAGTTTTGGAGGAGAAGATTTTTCTGTAATTGTGAACGGACGGACGGACGACGGACGATGACCGATCACAATAGCTCCCCCAGAGCACTTTGTGCTCAGGTGAGCTAAAAATACACTTAGCAATTATTTGGAAAGGCTTGTGCCATGGGCCATAGTCACATTAAAATCCGAAATGTTTGAAAAAGTCACGGAATCTGTTTTGATCACAGGCTGATCAGACGGTCTATAAAAGGTCTTTATGAATGATACAGGATTGAACAATTTTAACCAATAAATGAAGCCATAAGGTAGTGAAATTTTTTGTGCTATTGAAATTGTCACATTGATTTTTGAAATGCAACATTGATTTTCTGTACCAATTGTCTTACTGTGAAAAATTCTTCCAAATCACTGACTTAAAGTTAACACCCTTGTTGGTATAGATTGCCCTTTTAATAGTGGACATATATTCTGAGTTCCAAGTGAACGTGTCCAGTAATACTAGAGGTATTACAAAATGTCAAAGTTTTCTGACAACAACAATGCTAACACAGATAAGAACAACAACCTGGCAATAGCAATACCTTAGGTTTTCTCCAAAAACAGCCGAGCTAAAAATCAAATTGTTAGTAGGCCTACTTAACACTGTAACTACAGTTTATTTGAATTATAGTTCTGATGTTCGAGTCAATCACAATGAAAATGTTTCTCTAACCCATTCTGACACAAGCCCTCCTTTTAACGCCCCTCAGACAAAAAGCTTTAAAAACACTGAGGAAAATGAAGACATTGCTTGTAATATGCAATTTCTTCATTATCCATATTGTTTTCTTTCCCAAAAGACTAAATAATATAGAATTCCATCAACTTGAAGATGTCATCTGCAGCTTCTTTTGATTTGGATCAGTCTACAATTTTGTTGTGTTGGAATGGGTTAAGTGTCAGAAGTCAATCGGAATGGGTTAAGTGTCAGAAGTCAACGTTGCAATAAAAATCAATAATTTAATTGGTTATTTGATTTTTTATTGCAGAAGTGATCTCTTAATTGTCGAAGTCAAAAGATTCTGATGTATGCAAAGAGCACAGCATTTTGAAAAAAACATGTCAAATAAGGTCAAAATAGGATGCATCATTTGGGAAATAGTTCATACTAACACAGTCTGTCCAGTATATGTGAAAGTAAGGTCTACTGATGAGAGTTTTGTCTGTCTCATCTGGGAGGATATCATCATCGTATGGTACAAAACTGGCCTCTAAATACACATTTCTGGCTTGTCTACCATATGACCTGAAACATAATGAAAACAAGCTACTATGTTGAACTGAAATGGGCATTGTCAATGAAGTATACATTTAACCCATTCCTACACAGTAATGCTTTTTTTTCTCGATTTGACACAATTTTTCTACCCAGAAAGTTGAAAAAATCTGAAATTTTATGAAATCTGCAACTCCTTTCTATTTGGACCTGTCTAAAATTTTGCCAACTGGTAATGGGTTAAGTCTTTCTTCCAAAAAATTGTTTACCAGAACATGCATTCAAGAAAGAGGTTTATTTGTTTGTTTGAATGGGGTTTTATGCCGCTTTCAACAATCTTTCAGTTATATCACTGCGGTTGGAGCACCTAACAATGGATTCCTGGTATTTCTCACACCAGTACCACATCACATCCTTTCCTAGCCTCCAGCTGCTATCCCACATAGGTCTACAATTATCAACCCATTGGTGGGAGACAAATAGTCGGAAAGGATGAGTGCCGCCATTGTGGATCAAACACGGGACCTCTAGAATGACAGTCCGACGCGCTACCAACAGCGCTATGACGGCGGCTTTTATTCAAGAAAGAGGGAAAATGTGTCATTAATTATGAAACCCCTTCAAAATAATGAAATAATAGTCTTTGAATGTTAAATATATATCAATTCAGTTTACCATAAAACCTTGAACTGTGATATGGAACTTATTTCCAATGTCACACTAACTCATGACAAAGAAGTAAAATGCAAAATTCACCCATAAATGTTGGAGTGATGCTCAAGGCCAGTTATTGATTAATAGGAACTTGATCTATGACTTTGAACTAAAGGATGTGCAAGAATTGATTTCAAAGGGCAATTCTGGTCATTATGGCAAAAAACTACAAAAGTATACTGAAATCCATCTGAAAATTTTTGAGTTATGCTCCAGACAAGCTGAATTTTACCATTCAACCATGACCTGTGCCTTTAAAATTGTGGCTTCCTCAAATTTGTTTAAAATGGTACATCTTCTCATGATGGAAAACAAGCGTACTAATCATTTTGCATTTATCAATGAATATAGGAGTTATACTCCATACAATGAAAATTTGAAAATTGACAATGGCCTGTGACTTTGAAATTTAATTCATTTTGAAATTCGTTTCAAATGGCACACACACATTCTGCTCATAATGGTGAACAAATGTGCCAATTTATTTTGAAAATTCTTATATATATGTAGGAGTATGCTCCAAATAAACTTAATTTCAATATATGACCTTTACCTATGACCTTGATTAAATGAAGCAATCTAAATAATTGTTTAAAATATCACATATACTCTTAGTTGAGACTAACCGAGCAAAATAATTTTGAATACTAAGGACAAACTTCATATCACTATTTAATCTTGACTTATGACCTTGAACATGAAGCTATCCCAGTTATACTCATGATCGAAAAAAAAAGTGATGTGTGTGCCAAATATTTTTGAACTCAATCTTTAAAAGTTATTGCACCAATAAGCTTGAACAGGCACTGAATGGAAGGAGGGATGGACAATGCCAAAACAACATTAAAATTTCCTTTTGTGTCTCTGTGTATATCAAGGTATCCATGAACATAGGGCTTCTGCTGATCTAATAGTAATACTTTGAAGATTTTATGTAGAGTACCTTAATGCAATTCTTCATTCAAAATATAAGCTCTTGGCAATTTAGTGCATGACGAGATTTTTAATGATTTATTTCCTTCATTATTTTAATGTAGAATCTTGGAATCAACACCATACGGTTTTTGTTAACCCCAGAGTATCGGTAAAAATATTAAGTATTTAGAGAAAAGACCATTTTGCATGCAAAATTAAAAAGTTCTAGGCCATTTAGTAATGAAGAGATTTTCAAAACCCATAAAAAAGGGCTTATGTTAATTTTCAAAAGGTAATAATTTAGTTATTAGTGTATAACGAGAAGATTTCTAAAGATTATATTCATCTTTTGTAAAATTGAGAGTCCAACAACATAGGGCTAATTTCCACAGTAGAGCAATAATTTGAAGTATGTTGGTAGAGATCATTAAGGGTAATGCCAAATATCAACTCTATAGGCCTAGTGGTTTGGGAGGATTTTTTTTAATCATTTACATTTGGTTGCAAAGGCAACCAGAGTTCTTCATGGATTCCAATTCTGCTAAGTATTTTGAAAGAACATTCATGAGGATCATTCCTATGAAGTATGGTTGAAATCATAATGTCACTTTTTGAGATATTCATTTTTTTAATTTTGGACAAACAGATCAACAGACGAAGAAAATGGAAATTGATCCATCACGTGAGCTCACCCAAGCTTTCTGTGCTCAGGTGAGCAAACTAGAGGCGCTTGAGCGCCTGTATCAATCCACAGGCATGAGCATACTGAAAAAGCAAATTTTTTCATGAATATAATGAAAATAAATCTTAATCATTGAAATCTTTGAAATAGTTCTAGATAACCATTTCAAACTTTTCATTGTTTTTACAAATGTCAAGTCAAGTTATGTAAAATTCATTATGTATACCATACATGGACATAACCCACCTGCATAATAGCCATGTTTTTCTTACACAATTATATTTAATCTCCATATATGATACATGGTTTAAAACTTTACCTTCTCCATTCTGCAGACTCTTTTGGCAGACTGTCCAGAAGAACTTTGTGAAGGCTAGAGAACACTTCTTGATTACCGTATGCTAACAATATGAAAAAGAAGACAATTAGACTTCACTTTACACATCACCACATAACAAAACATTTGACTGGCCCAGATTTCCTGCTGTTCAATATAAGGCTGATAAACACTGACTATGAAAGCCATGTTCATCATCATATTATTTTAAGTTCTAATAAATTGAAAAAGGTTTATCCAAAGAATGTTCATATTGAAATTATCTTAACTCAAATAAGTGCTTTTGACAAGGAAGATATTCCAGATTTCCTTACTGATAAGCCCCATCAATTAAAGACATGTTCATCAGGTTTTTTTAATTTTTTACAGAATCTGAGAGAAATTCACCTTGGGCACATTCCTGCATAAATCACACAATCTAAATACTGCTTTCAGAGAAGATTTTTGTATGTTTCATATAGTGCAAAATTTCCTGCCTATAAAATCCAATTTGACCATCTTGGGAGAAATTTCTGATGATCAAAGGAGGGCATTTACATATTTTTGAGGTTCAAAACCCTAGTTCACTCTTCAAACATGATCCTTGCATGTCCATGTCACAGAAAAAAGGTTTGTCACAAGAATAAAGTCTTTTTTTCAACAAAGAGCCATAACTCTAAGAAAAGTTAATCTGTTGTAACAAAAATTGAATATGCTAACCTTTGCTTGTTACTAAGTGTAAGCGTAATTTGAATCAAATCCATTAAGTAGCTGAAGAGAAAATGAGTGGACAAAATTTTTAAACAAAGGGCTAAAATCTTGAGAAAAAAAATTATGGAATGTAACTGAAATAAAATGTGCAAATCTTTACTGAAGGCCTGTGTTAAATTTGAATCAAATCCATCCAGTGGTTTAGGAGAAAATGGATGGAAGAAAAAGCTACAGACTGACCACCTAACAGACTTACTAACAAGCTGACTGCTAAACAGTAGTGTCCAAATTGAAAGGAGTCACAGACGACAATTTCGATTTGATGAAATTTTAGATGTTTCTCAACTTTCTGGGTAGAAACATTGTGGAAAATGAAGAAATTGCTTGTTACAAGCAATTTCTTCATTTTCCACAATGATGTCTCAATTATTTTTCTTGAAGGGTGTCAAAAGGTGTCATTAAGTTGGAACTGGTTGAAGTAAGCAAAAATCTTGTTCTTCCCATTCCCACTATTCTTCTTACTTGTTGAATAGGATGTCCACAGTAGCACATAACTACATTATAACGAGTATTGTTTTTAAAAGTCCCAATAATTTAAAAATGCATCTCAATGATGTCATACTATACAAGTGCTCATTATCAGGCAGGTGTACACTCACAAAACATGGTTGACTGGATTTTTGCACTAGTGACCTAAAATTTCTGTAAACAGTGAAATAGTCAAGATACTCAGATAACTGTTTTAAGTATAATTAAATATAGTTTAGTTGGGTGTACAATTTCACAGGACAGCATCCCCAATACATTTTTGGCGGGGAAGTAAATATTACTACTTTATCAATATTTGAAACCAAGGCAAATGAAAATATGCTCATGATGAAAAAGTGACTAATTAGAAAAAATGTGGACAAACAGATCATGGGTGAACAGACCTAGGGCAAAAGTTTAAGTACATGTATATTAAGGACAAACATGCACCCTTTACAAATAAGCGCCTTCCAGGAAGCCAAACCAACTCTGGCAATCTTGGAGGTGACAGGTCATGTGCTGTTTACCAAAGCTGAAGACAAAGTCTCCATCCCAGAATCCATGTGAAGAATTGGGAACAGGTTCAAAACCAGGTATATTGGGTAAAATGTGTTGTTTTCCAAAAAGAAAATTGGTATTTTTTTTCATCATGGTTTGGGAAACTTTCTTAAGTTCTGTGTATATTTTACTACAATGTTCCTTTGCCTCTTTAGTGCTTTGAATTAAAACCCAACTAAAAAGCAACAGTTTTACTTTTCTATTTGCTAAGACATGCAATGTACAGATAATTTGGAGAGAGTGTTCAAAGTGCAATGTCCCTGCTACTCATGGCATGGTATCTTATAACAATTTATTTAGAGGGGGTGTTTGTTTGTTTGTTTTTTGTTTTGTTTTTCTTTAAATAAATACTTTGAGATTTTTATGGTAAGATTTGCTATTGTGACTCATTTTGACATTTATTTACATGAGATGATCTGCGAAAATTGCTTGATTTTGAAAATTGGTATATCTTAGCTACAAAAAGATACAAAGCCCTGTATTCAAGTTTAAAGTTAATTCTGAGAAATCCCAATGTAATTCTACTGGATCCCCTGTTTCATTACAATATAAGTTCATAACTCAGGATGATGTGGCCAAAATAAAATGATCTACTGGAACTCA
Organism: Fragum fragum; assembly: GCA_946902895.1. Taxonomy (NCBI): domain Eukaryota; kingdom Metazoa; phylum Mollusca; class Bivalvia; order Cardiida; family Cardiidae; genus Fragum; species Fragum fragum. Next base: position 16,291,053 of record OX336368.1, read on the forward strand.
ATTTTTCAAACAAGAGGCCCATGAGGGCCTGAGACGCTCTACTGGTTATCAAGTTTTCCGTTAAAGAAATCTGATATTTAAGGAAGTTAATTGCTCAAAGAAGAATGCATAAAGAAAAAAAAGGAGCTTTATCCCCTTTATCATTTTAAGCAACAATCCTCAAGGCCCCTTTTCCCATGTTTCATGACGGATCCACTCCATTTCCAAAAGAAAGTTACCTTATGACCCTACAATCATTCTGTGAATATTTCATCAGAATCTGACAATAATTGTGGACTTTATCACATAAACAGGATTGTTTTGAATGAAAATCAATAAGGCCCCTTTTCCTGTGTTTTCTGATGGATCAATTTCATTCCAAAAGGAACTTTCCTTACAACCCGACAATTGTCCTGTGAAATTTAAAAGACAACTTGATAATGATTGTGATCTTCATCACATACACAAGAATGTTTTGAATGATAATCTGTAAGGCCCCTTTTCCTGTGTTTCGAATGCCACAATTATTCCATGCATCTTTGAAGAGAATCCAATAAAACTGTTGACTTTATTGTGTTAACAAAGATATTAAATTCAAGTTCTCATAACGCCCCTTTTCCCGTGATATTTTACTGTTGGTTTTATCATTCTATGAAAGTTAAAAGTGAATCCGATGAAATATTGGAAATTCATTATGTTTACTAGAATACAAATGTATTTAAAAAGAAATATCATATGGCCCCTTTTTACATGATACTTGATGGATTGTACCCAGTTCTGAAAAGAACCATCTAAGTATTTGTACAATCATTCTGTGAAATTTTGAAGTGAATCCGGTGAAATCAAGGGACATCATTGTGTTAACCAGAATATTTAAGAGAGTTTTTCATAAGGCCCCTTTTTATGTGACCCTTGCTATAGTCAGATCCACTGTCAAAATCAACAATTGGAATGATGGTACAATCAGTCTGTTAATTTATTGTGTTAATGAGTTTATAGTGAAATCTTCACAGGGCCCCTTTTCTCGTGATACTTTACAGAACAAACCAAATTTCAAAAGGAACAATTCTAATGAAGGTAGAATCATTCTTTAAAAGTTAAAGAGAATCAATGAAAACATTGGACTGAATTGTGTCAAGAATTTTTGTAACAAAATTTTCATAAGGCCCCTTTTTCCATGAAACTTAACAAATCAGACCCAATGTACAAAGGAACAATCCTAATGATAGTTTGAAGAAAATGATAAAGACTGAGGACTTTATTGTAATAATGATGTAATCAAATTTGTAATAAAATTTTTATAAGGTCCCTTTTCTTGTGTCACTTAACCAATCAGACAATCCAAATGATGGTACAATCATTCTATTAAAGTTGAAGAGATTCTGATAAAGACTGAGGGCATTGTTGTGTTTATGAGGATTTGGTAATAATTTTTCATACAGCCCCTTTTCCTATGATACTAGACAGATCAGGCCCAATTTGAAAAGAAACAATCCTTAAGATGGTACAAACATTCTGTGAAAGTTTGAACAGAATCTGATGAAAACTGCGAACTTTAACTTGGTGTCAAATTTCTAAAATAAAATTTTCATAAGGCTCCTTTTCCTGTGATACTTGAAGGATCAGGTCTCATGTCAGCATCAACAATCGTGATTATTGTACAATGATTCTGTGAAGGTTTGAATAAAATCCAATGAAAGCTCTTGACTTAGTTACAAGGATTATAGATAAAATTCTCTAAAGGCCCCTTTTCCCATGATACTAGACAGATCACGCCTAATTTGAAAAGAAAGAATCCTCATGATGGAATAATCATTCTGTGAAAGTTTTAACAGAATATGATGAAAACTGTTGACTTTATTGTGGTACAATGATTTTAAAATTAAATTTCATAATGCTCCTTTTCCTGTGATACTTGACGGATCAGGTCTAATGCAAACATCAACAATCATTATTATTGTACAATTATTCTGTGAATGTTTGAAGAAAAGCCGATTAAAGCTCTGGACTTAGTAACAAGGATTTATAAATGAAATTTTCATAAGGCCCCTTTTCCTGTGCTTCTTGACAGTTCAAAGTCTGTTATGAAAAGAATGATAGTTATGACCTTCCAATCATTCTGTGAAAGTTTAACAAAATCTGATCAAATCTGTGGGCTTTATGTGTCAACAGGGTTTTATTGATTGAATTTTCATTTAGCCCCTTTTCCCATGTTACTTGATTGATCTGAACCAATTCCAAAGGGAACTCTTCTTACAAAAGTATAATTATTCTGTTTGAGTATAAAGACAACCCCATCTCATCTGTGGACTTACAAGCATTAATTAAGATTTTTTTTAATTGAATTTTCCTAAGGCCCCTTTTCCTATGTTTCTCAATGGATCAGACCCAACTTGAAAGGAACAATCCTTATGATGGTACAATCATTATGTGAAAGTTTGAAGTCAATCAGGTGAAATCTAGGGCCATTACGTGTTAACTAAGATTTTTTTCATTAATTTTTCATAGGGCCCATTTTCCAATGAAACTTGATGGATCAAACCTACTTCCGAAAGGAAAAATCAATTTAATGTAATAATCATTCTTGGAATGTTTGAAGAGAATTTGTTGAAAACTATGGACTCTATTGTGTTTATGAGGACTTTTTCAATCCAGTTTTTATCGGGCCCCTTTTTCCCCGTGGTCCTTGACTGATCATACCAAATTTAGAAAGGAACCATCCTTATGATGGTACAATCATTCTGTGAAAGTTTGAAGTCAATCAGATGAAAACTGTGGACTCTAGAGTGTTAACAAAGATCTTTGAATTAAATTTTAATAAGGCCCCTTTTCCTATGTTTCTTGAGGAATCATATCCAATTCCAAAAGGTACAATCCTTATGATGGTACAATCATTCTGTGAAAGTTTGAAGAGAATCCGATGAAAACTGTTGGCTCTAGATTATTAATGAAGATTTTTTATTAAACATTTCATAAGGCCCCTTTTTCCTGTGTTTCTTGAAGGATCATACCAAATTTCAAAAGGAATAATCCTTATGATAGTACAATCATTCTGTGAAAGTTTGAAGAGAATCCGATGAAAACTGTGGACTCTATCGCGTAAACAAAGATTTTTTAATTGAATTTTCATAAGGCCCCTTTTCCCGTGTTTCTTGACGGATCATACCCAATTTCGAAAGGAACGATCCTTATGATAGTACAATCATTCTGTGAAAGTTTGAAGAGAATCCGATGAAAACTGTGGACTCTATCGCATAAACGAGGATTTTTAATGGAATTTTAATTAAATTTTCATAAGGCCCCTTTTCCCATGTTTCTTGACGGATCATACCAAATTTCGAAAGGAACGATCCTTATGTTGGTACAATCATTCTGTGAAAGTTTTAAGAGAATCTGATGAAAACTGTGGACTTTATTGCGTAAACTTTGATTTTTACTTGAAAATTTAATGAATTTTAATAAGGCCCCTATTCTGTGATTCTTGACGGATCATACCCATTTTCAAAAGGAAAGATCCTTATGTTGGTACAATCATTCTGTGAAAGTTTGAAGAGAATCTATTGAGAACTGTGGACTCTATCGCAAAAATGAGGATTTTTTAATTAAATTTTCATAAGGCCCCTTTTCCCGTGTTTCTTGACTGATCTGACCCATTTTCACAAGGAACATTCCTTACGATGGTACAATCATTCTGTGAAAGTTTGAAGAGAATCTGATGAAAACTGTGGACTCTATCGCGTAAACGAGGATTTTTTATTGAATTTTTAATTAATTTTTCATAAGGCCCCTTTCCCTGTGTTTCTTGACAGATCATACCCATTTTCGAAAGGAATAATCCTTATGATAGTACAATCATTCTGTGAAAGTTTGAAGAGAATCCGATAAAAACTGTGGACTTTATCGCGTAAAAGAAGGATTTTTAATTGAATTTTTCATGAATTTTCATAAGGCCCCTTTTCCCGTGTTTCTTGACGGATCTGAGCCATTCTCGAAAGGAACCATCCTTATGTTGGTACAATCATTCTGTGAAAGTTTGAAGAGAATCAGATGAAAACTGTGGACTCTAGAGTGTTAACAAAGATCTTTGAATTAAATTTTAATAAGGCCCCTTTTCCTATGTTTCTTGAGGAATCATATCCAATTCCAAAAGGTACAATCCTTATGATGGTACAATCATTCTGTGAAAGTTTGAAGAGAATCCGATGAAAACTGTTGGCTCTAGATTATTAATGAGGATTTTTTATTAAACATTTCATAAGGCCCCTTTTTCCCGTGTTTCTTGAAGGATCATACCAAATTTCAAAAGGAATAATCCTTATGATAGTACAATCATTCTGTGAAAGTTTGAAGAGAATCCGATGAAAACTGTGGACTCTATCACGTAAACAAAGATTTTTTAATTGAATTTTCATAAGGCCCCTTTTCCCATGTTTCTTGACGGATCATACCCAATTTCGAAAGGAACGATCCTTATGATAGTACAATCATTCTGTGAAAGTTTGATGAGAATCCGATGAAAACTGTGGACTCTATCGCATAAACGAGGATTTTTAATGGAATTTTAATTAAATTTTCATAAGGCCCCTTTTCCCATGTTTCTTGACGGATCATACCAAATTTCGAAAGGAACGATCCTTATGTTGGTACAATCATTCTGTGAAAGTTTGAAGAGAATCTGATGAAAACTGTGGACTCTATTGTGTAAACTTTGATTTTTACTTGAAAATTTAATGAATTTTAATAAGGCCCCTATTCCCGTGATTCTTGACGGATCATACCCATTTTCAAAAGGAAAGATCCTTATGTTGGTACAATCATTCTGTGAAAGTTTGAAGAGAATCTATTGAGAACTGTGGACTCTATCGCAAAAATGAGGATTTTTTAATTAAATTTTCATAAGGCCCCTTGACAGATCTGACCCATTTTCACAAGGAACATTCCTTACGATGGTACAATCATTCTGTGAAAGTTTGAAGAGAATCTGATGAAAACTGTGGACTCTATCGCGTAAACGAGGATTTTTTATTGAATTTTTAATTAATTTTTCATAAGGCCCCTTTCCCTGTGTTTCTTGACAGATCATACCCATTTTCGAAAGGAATAATCCTTATGATAGTACAATCATTCTGTGAAAGTTTGAAGAGAATCCGATAAAAACTGTGGACTTTATCGCGTAAAAGAAGGATTTTTAATTGAATTTTTCATGAATTTTCATAAGGCCCCTTTTCCCGTGTTTCTTGACGGATCTGAGCCATTCTCGAAAGGAACCATCCTTATGTTGGTACAATCATTCTGTGAAAGTTTGAAGAGAATCCAATGAAAACTGTGGACTCTATCACGTAAACAAGGAATTTTAATTAAATTTTCATAAGGCCCCTTTTCCCATGTTTCTTGACGGATCATACCCTTTTGCGAAAGGAACAATCATTATGATGGTACAATCATTCTGTGAAAGTTTTAAGAGAATCCGATGAAAACTGTGGACTTTATCACGTAAACGAGGATTTTTAATTGAATTTTTAATTAAATTTTCATAAGGCCCCTTTTCCCGTGTTTCTTGACGGATCAGACCCATTTTCGAAAGAAACGATCCTTATGATGGTACAATCATTCTGTGAAAGTTTGAAGAGAATCCGATGAAAACTGTGGACTTTATTGCGTAAACGAAGATTTTTTAATTAAGTTTTAATTAGGCCCCTTTTCCCATGTTTCTTGACGGATCTGACCCGATTTTGAAAGGAACGATCCTTATGATGGTACAATCATTCTGTGAAAGTTTGAAGAGAATTCGATGAAAACTGTGGACTGTATCGCGTAAACGAGGAAAAGTTTAACGGTCTGACGACGGACGGACGCCGGACGGGAAAAAGCCATCGCTATAGCTCTAGTGGCCTTCGGCCAGTAGAGCTAAAAAATGACATCTTAGATATTTATGGCTCAAAATATTATTGAGCCTTATGATATGGAATAATCAAATTTCTTAACTACATCATGAAATAACTATATTTCAGCTTTGGAAAATGTAACATCTTTTTTGTCATTTAAAAGGTTCATTTTATCAATAAGGACCAATTACAGGAATTTTTAAAATTCCAAGTTTCAATTTCAGTAAGTTTTCACAAAATCAAAGAATTTTTTTATGCCTGACCATACCTTCCCCCCCCCCCAAAAAAAAAGATGAAATGAAAAAGATATGTAAAGCCTACATTCTTTCCTTCCTTTACTTATACATGTAGTAAATATCATATCCCATTGAGTGGAGCTAGAGAAAACAATGTGGTTAAAGAAGTGTTTCTTGCATAAATTTCCCCTTTTCCCACAATGTTCCCGCAAATAAAAAACACTATTATTTTCCAAATTTGGGTGGATACATTTGGTAATTGTTATTTACAAATCTCTCAGGATGTGAAAATTTCTGATTTGTATAATGTCGGAAAATAGACTTTTTTTGGGTACGAAAAAATCGAGACTGGACTATTCCGAGGCCCTCTACGGTCACATCATAGATATCCAAGTACATAGGCCATGAATAAAACTTACGTAAATAAAAGTAACAGTAGGGGAAAATTTGGCACACAACAAAAAGAAATGAAACTAAAAGCAGAGTTGCCTCTTTCAAGAAATTCCCTGTTTTGTTTCTACTAGTTGATGTTTACAGACAACACGCGTGACCTCATTCAAAAGGGACCGAACTCTAGTTTAATCAATCGGTTAACTTTGATGTTTCATGTCAAATTATGAAATAGAAACACACACACACATCTGCGTCATATACGTATATAGAATGCAAATTTGACGCCACCTTCTGTATCAGCCGCGAACTTGAAGACGGGACATGATATTTCATGTGAATTCCTGCCCTGAACTTAGTGTACATAAATTCGACAGAACAGCGATATTTGACCAAAATTAGTCCGATGTCCACCAGCCTGCTTGATCTTTGCCGGGCACGTTATTAATCAAGTGACTTCCAATGTAGTGGTCTAAAATCCTGCGACGGATCGGTTACCGAACAGATTATAATCTGGTACGCTCTATGTAAATTTCCATCTACATCGGTCGTCATGGAGATATTTCGAAAAAGTCCTTGTGGATTCAATCTTACCCGAGGGTATGGACAGAATATACATTCTTTTGTTTGTCAAACGCTTATATTTTAACTTCAGAAAACATCCGATTCATGATTTCAGGACGTTTTACTAGAATCTGGACGTTAATTTACATGTGGATATGGTTTTCAGGACGTTTTTTCTGATTTTCTGGACGTAATATATGTCGACGTCCGCTTATTGAGAGCACTGATTTTAAGGAATGCATAAGGAAGAGGGTTAAACACACTGGTCTGACCAGAAGGTAGATGTTCAGCTGAAACATCTTACATGTAGTCTAAATGAGCTGTCTGTTTCACGTGGCAAAGATACACATCTGGGTGGCAAACCGGGGTAGAATCTAAACCATTAGTTGAATTTGCTGCGATATCGAAGAGGTCTACGGAATTTCAGCTAGGGACAAATGTCTTCCCTAGTATCGTAATCGTTGAGTCGTCAGGGGGGGCCGAGTTGAAATGTTTACCGTTCGGAGTTTAACCCGACTGTGGGAGTGACGATTTCAGCATGCAAATATTCATTTGACCGCAATTCAAATAAATTCTTTCAGAGTAAAATTGTAAACCTACATGTAACAATTGGTTTTGTTTCCATATTGAAGCATAGTCAAGCAAAACCTTGAAAGAAATGTCCGTAACCCTAAAATACCATAAAAATGTTGCAAGTAAAGCTAGAACAACTTTCGTTTTAAAAATTATTTTCGAATTAATTTGAAATATTTTAGGAAACACTTTAATTAAATCAATTTAAATTATGCATCCTAATAAATTTCCTAAACATATATGCTTATCAAAATACTTGTTCAATTTACTTTGAAGCTATACTATCCTCAAATTATATATCAATAATAACGTATATTCGGCTGTGGAGCTAGCGACCAAAATGGCTGACAATCTGGAAGACGAGTGGTGGAATGGTATTTATTTTACCATATCTTAACAGTATCCCACATTTTACCAAAAAAATTGTACTTGACAGTGGGATTTTGATTTACTACGCAAAATTATAAGCTTTTTTCCACATTCTATTCGCCTACCGGCGATTTAAGAATCGTCACTGTGTTGGCCCATGTGGTTGGTGCTAAGCAGGGCTCCGGAAATCCGATAAATTGCCTGTCTGGACCGAATTTTGAATTGACAGACCGATTGGAATCCTAAAGTTCCACCAAAATCGGTCCGAAATTTTCATTAAATTACATGTTGAAATATTGATAAACTCAACCCCCCCCCCCGCCCCCATCTATCAAAGTCCACTTGATACCAAAAGCACTCAAGGGTTTCGCACGTTCCCTGCAGATTAAGGGATAAACAAAAGTGCCAAAAGTCGATAATTAGTTTACCCGTCAACCAGTCAAGTGCCCATCCACACCAGGCCCTCATTTGCAGTTATCCACAGTTTCATGCTTTACTGAACTTTGGGTATGCATTTGTAAACTATTTGTAATAGAGAATCGGTTCGATTTACTCAGGTTTGAAGTCTTATCAATATTTCATCGTGAGACATATTCCTTTTACCATAATATAGGATGCGCATATAAATAAAGACATGAACAGGCTTCAGTTGCCGTTCCTATAAAATTGGAATAGCTCAGCACAACTCTCTTATGAAATTAATTTATCACAAGTAAGCGCGTAATTTAAAAAACGTAGCCGATAGAATTCAAACACTAAGTGGAAATATGCAGAATGCAGATAATTTGAATATAAACAAAATCGACTGCTTAACAATATTGCTAATTCCATCAACAAAATTAAAGAAACAAGGAATAATGAAATCTTACTTCAGGGGTGGAAAGCGTCCGAATAATAAATCTCATATCAACTACAATTAATAAATGACCAAGATTTGAGCTCAAATTCTGCTCTGGGAAAATAGTGCAACATGTGGGCGACTCAAGTTTGTCTCGTCGGTCTTTCTGATGTACGTCACGACTGTATGATCCCATGGAGTAGAATGGACTGACCCGACATTTTTGAGGTGTCAGCTGTCTTTTTCCATCAACAGAGGCTTGTCTTGAGAGAAAATCGCCATGACTGTGTTAAATGTCTGTCTAATTTTACAATATAAATCGTGGACTGCCGTACATTGCCGGAATTGCAATCTATACACAGCCAAATTTTCTAGTAGGATCTGTAAGTTGTTTTCATCTATCAGGGGTGTGGAATTCACATGCCCTACTTGTCCGACACAGGCTTTTCTACCTGCCGGCCAGTACATTTTTCGAGGCTACTTGTCCATGGACAAGTAAATATCAGGGCAAATCTTGGATTGGTACTAAATAGATAGAAGAGATTTATGAGTGTAATGTTTGTATCTAAGGCTAGAAATTATTGTTTTTAATGAAGAAAAAACTGAGTTCCAGCATTTTCTTCTTTAAAAATAATGTTTTCTCAAAATTTATCTGTTCTTCATCTTTTCACGGGCAAGTCCATTTTGATCCTGGGCAAGTAGAAAATCTCATTTAACTTGTCCATGGACAAGTAGAGAAAATCCGTATTTCCACATCCCTGTCTATCTTCCACTTGTTGAAGATTATAATTGGTCTTCGGAAAATTTGAAAAAGAAGGCAACTACTGAATGAATGATGAAACCTTTAAGTTATGGTAAAGGTGAAAATGGCGGAGATATTCGTTTTTGCCGGCAGAGGGGGAAGGGGTTATTCGTTCTTCCCAGGGGGGGGGGGGGGGGGGGATTGTCTCGGACTGATTTAAATATCCAAATTTCTGTAGCCCTGGTGCTAAGAATATTGCAAAAAGTTACTCAGGGCTGGTAATCGTCAAGGTTTTAAAGGCTCAAAGCTTTCTGAAAATACTGTGGATGTATAGCATCATACTTAACCATGGATATCTTTTGTAAAACCAAACACAATTGACTTCTGCTGTGTCCGTTATTTTATTACTAATTTCTTCAACAGGATTTTGTTAAATAATTTTATGACAAGCAGCCACATAATTATCCACCAAAAGTCTCGGTTCTTAGTTTTTAAAGAATGACATATGAGGAGATATTGCCTGTCAGAAGAGTTTGCTGCTTATATCAATATGCTTTCTTTATCAAGTGTTGGACTGCTCGGTTTAGAAAACTATCTTGTATGGGAAAAAATGATCTTAACACTTGTCATTCTGAGTCCAGAAAATTCCTGTTCTAGCAGGAGGTATGATCAAAGATCAGTGATCACATATGGGTAGTCTTACCTTGGTCTACACCACCTTCTTGTCCTCTTTTAATCCAGAAAGCATGCACACTGGATTTTCATTTTTGGGTGATTGTACCGGTAACCGGACTTCCCGTATTTTTCAGGCGACTTCAACTTCGCTTTGATCAGCAACTCAGGCGAAGTTTTATGAAAGCAGGCAACTTCTTTGCTGAGTTGCCTACTCTGCAGAGCCCTTTTGCTTGTTAAAATAATAGCCAATTTAAATAGGTTTACATAGTGATCATTTAACGACTCCCCACAATTGATCACTTGATTTAGTCTCAAGTAAATGTCGCATTTAACGAGATTAGGTTTGAAGCATGGACTTTGAGAGCGTGAAAAGGTCTATTAAAACCATGATTTTGATTTTGATGGCTGGGGCTTTTTTCTGTACATGCGGAAAGCTTTGAAAACTTTTTTCTCAGAAACTAGTGAATGGATTTCAACCAAATTATTCAGGAAGCATCCTTTGGTGATTTTTTATTAGACAATGTAAAAGAATTTTAATCGGATGAAAAATATGACTTTAATAGATGTGGCTTATTTATATATGATATAGAGAAAACTTAACAAAAAACTTTTTCTCTCAGAAATCAGTAAATTGATTTCAACCAAATTTCCATGGAACTATCCTTAGAAGATCCTTTATTGGATTTTGATGAGTTTGAGTGGTTGAAAAATATAGCTTTAATGAGTAGGGCTTATGACCACATATGTTGCATACTGAAATTTTTGAAAATCTTCTCAGAAACATGTTGATGAAATTTTACAAGAATTAGCCTGAGATGACTCTGTCAGAATCCATAAAATAATTTTGATCGAATGAAAAACATGGCTTTTATGGTTATGAATTATGTCCATATATGGTATACAGTGAAAATTTTGTTAATACCTTTTATTTGACATAAATAAATGAATTTACAAAAATGACTTTGCTAAAACGATGAAAAGTCTGAAATGCTTCTCTTGAAATATCTAAAATAATCCAGTGACATTGACAAGATATATTTACCAGACATGTGGAATATGAGTGAGATTATACTGAATTAAAACCACTGTTTGCTTAATCAGTACATTCAGGCCTGTGGAGCAATACAGGCGCTCAAGCACCTCTAGTTGCTTTGTTGAAACTTATTTACAGACCTAACTATCTGCATTCTGTTTCTGATGCGAATTTGTTCCAGATTTATTCAAGACAAGTTTAGAAGAATATATCAATGGCTTGGAGCAAAAACATAGTATGGCTCTATACATTGTATAGAGCTATACTATGTTTCGCTCTAAGCCCTTGTTATACACTTTGTCTTTTTCAAGTTTCATTTGACACATGAATAATTTTTAATCTACACACATAATAACCTTTCTCTCTCTACATTCATTCCTTTTTCTGTACATACTGGTCTAAAAAGTTATATGTGAACCAATGTATTAGTACATGAATTATGAAATGCAAATATGTGAATGGGCACCCTACTGGAGTTGTTTATTAAAAAAAATAAACAACAAATTACCACTCTTACCTGATTTCTGAAGTCCTGTAGAAACATAGTTATAGAAAACTTGTTATAAATAATTTCTCCTTTTGCACTATTTATTTGGCACTAATTTTCCAAATTTTCGTGTACTTTGAAATGTCACCTGCAACTAATTTTGTTGACTTGTAATGGGTTAAACGACCATATGTGCTTTTAATTCTTAGAATTTACAGCAATTTTGTAAGGGATTTAATCAGCATGACAAGGGTTAATACATTGCAGATAATGATGTAGACAAAGTTGAAGATGTTATGGAATGTGATACTCCTACAAAAGATGCTGGATCTACTGATGATCAAAAGAAACAAAAGAAGAAAAAGAGGAATAGGAAGAAGGTACATTATAACATATTTTGCAGGGTTTTTCTTCTTTTCTATCTTAAACAGAGGCCTGCGATCTGCCAAGACTGTGTTTTTGCCTTCAAAAAAACCATAAATGTCCCTAGGTTTTAAGACAATTATGTCAATCTTCCCTTGGCTCTAAAGTAATGGTGGCTATCAATTTTTATATGCCCCCAAAGTTGGTCTTACATTGCTATCATATTTTCTGTCTGTGCGTCTGTCCATGTCTTGTTGATGCATCTTCTCCTACATTGTGGACAAATTTGAATGAAATTTTCACAGAATGTTTCTAGTCACCTGACTGTGCATATTGTCACGGTTTTACCATTTTTAAGGCAAAATGTAATTTAGTCTGTGTCACAGAAAAAAGGGGTGTTCATGCAAAAGGGCAGTGTATATTTTGACTGGCCCTCTTGTTTAAAATGTCCTTACTTTTTAGCTCTCCAAAGCACAAAGTGCTCAAGTGAGCTTCTGTGATCACTCTCCGCCTGGCTTCCATCTGTCATTAATAATTGTTTTAAATGACATCTCCTCCCCCAACCCATCGGCCAATTTAAACCAAATTTTTCAGAAATGATCCGAAGTTAGCCTCTTTATAAATAGCTAAAAGAGTTGAAATCTGTTGAAAACTTCGGTTCTGCTACTCATTTTCTTTATGATATTACCTTTGAAATATTTGTATGTCAATAAAACACAGTTTCCCAGCTCTGATGAAATGATGTTAGAATTTCCTAAAATAGAAAATTTAAGGCCTCTTCTGAATTTGAGATTAAAGCCTTATTTTATCAATCCGTTCCAACAAAATTCTATCTTTTATGACCCTCAAGAAAAGGCTCTGGAAAACATTGATGAAAATCAGAAATTGCTTGTAACAAGCAATCCCTACATTTCTCACATTGCTTTCTGCCATGAACTGCGATGAACTTAAAATTGTCATCTGCAACTTATTTCATTTTGGACCAGTCTAAAATTTTGTTTGGTATTAGGTTAATCTAATATTTTTTATTTTTTTAAAATTGGCTGGTTTTAATGACTCTTGTCATAGTATGAAGAAAAACACTGTTGGAAAAGGAATACTTTGCCGCAGTGCTTTGTTCGGAATTTTTCCTATTAGATTTTCATTTTCAGGCTTCCAAAAGATTACAAGCATATTGTTTTACTGTTACTGGATTGTCCATCCAATAGCACCCGTCACTGTAACATATGTAAAATAAGTGCAAAGTCTAGGTGAAAATCGTAACCTTTGCCCCTTAAACTCCTATTAAAGCTTAACAGAACAACTTACATTTCTGCTTAATTTGAGTCTGTTCAACATACAATAATCACATTTGGCATGGTGATAGCTTTCATACCCACCAGCTGATACCACAGTCAAGGTCATAAGACAAGGTCAAGATTATCTGTGAAGGTAGACTTTCACGGGTGTTAGTGTGTCACTTTTAACTCATCTTGGTAACCCATTCCAACACAGCAAAATTTTAGACTGGTCCAAATTGAAAGAAGCTGCAGACGGCAATTTCAAGTTGATTTTTTTTTGTCTTTTTGGATAGAAAACATTGTGGATAATGAAAAAATTGCTTGATACAAGCAATTTCTTCATTTTCCACAATGTTTTCCAAAGTTTTTTTCTTGAGGGGCGTAAAAAGGAGGGATTGAGTTGGAATGGGTTAAATCGACTCCAATTAGGTTTGTTGTATGTACAGCCCTATTATTGGGTAAAGGGGGTCATGCAAAATATTTGGTTGTGAGCTCTAACTATTAAAAGATATTTTCAAAGGATTTTATTGCATAGAGATACTTTTTGAAAAGAAGAAATTGATTGTACATGCAACATCCAAACCGTTAAATCCATCCTTTTCCTTATAGATAATCATTATGTCTCAAAATGGGATTGATTATTTGCAAGAAAAACACTGTGTATTCACATCTTATTTCATATTTCATCCAGAAAAATATAACAGAAGAACTCAAGGAAAAGGGGGATTCCCTAGCAACCGCAATAGATGTAACAAACTATCTTAAAAAGCAGTTTGATGGAACACTGACAGCTGTGGAGATGGATGAACTCTCCTTAGACACAGGTATGTTGATTAGATTGTTAGACAAGGGAAGAATATATTGTTTTTAATGTATTACCAGATGGAAAAATAAGATATTTGTCTGAAATACAGTGGTCGAGATGATCCAAATTGATCCAAATTGAAAAAGTTACAGACAAGTATTTAAGTTCATTAACTTTTGTTTGTTTGTTTTGTTTTTTTTTTTTGAGAAGAAAACATTGAAAACAAAAAAACTTGCTTTTAAACAGCAATTTCTTTATTTTACACAGTGTTTCAAAAGCTTATTTGCCGAGGTTCATATAAAAGCAGCATTGTTTGGGAAAAGGTTTTCAGCTTCACTGGCAGAAACCATGAATTTTGAAATTGATTGATGTTGCAAATGGCAATTTTTAGCATATGAAAATTCGAAATTATTTGTCTTAATGGGTAAAGTTAGTATATCATAGAAAATGAACTACATCTTATGGGTGGGCATATTTCAGGCAGCAGAGCAACACAGACCCTCTTTGGCCTCTTGTTTAACCCATTCCCACACAGTGAGGCGTTTGGACGCCCATCTAGAAAAACAAGCAATTTCTTCATTTTACATAATGTTCCTAGACAAAACTTCCTAGAAAGTTGTGAAAAATCTAAAATTTCATGACCTTTGGTTTGTCGTCTGCAACTCCTTTCAGTTTGGACCAGTCTAAAATTGTGATGTCAAGTAAAATTGAAGTGGATTCAATTTGAAAATAACTATTCAGTAGGATAGAAAATATTGTAGAAAAAGAAGAAATTGCTTTGTTACATGTAATTTCTTTTTTTTCTGCAAAGCGGCTGCCATAATGCAGTTGTTAGCGCGTCAGACTCCTAATCTTCAATCATAGGATGTCATGGGTTCAATTCTTTCTGACATTTGTCTCACCAATGGGTTGATAATCATAAATCTAAGTGAGATAGCAGCTGGAGGCTAGGAAAGGATGTAGTGGTAGTACTGGTGTGAGAAATACCATGAATCCATTGTAAGGAGCTCCAGCCACTGCACTGAAATACTGTTAAAAGCACAACCCCATTCAAACAATCAATCTTTTTCTGTATTTTTTTTTTTTTCAATTATAAAATCACAGGGACGTAAAAACCAGTGATTAAACAGGAAAGGGTTAACTTTGACAGTGTCTGTGAGTTTTGGTGTGTATGTGTTTATCCCATTCTTATTGAGTGCATTACAAGTACATGTATATCTAATAGAATAACTGTCATGTAATGTTAACATCTCTCTTACGTCATATTATGATATATAAATTGAGTTATGTATCAAAAAGGTTACTTTAGACTTAAACCGTTACCTAACAACAAAATTTTAGGCTTGTCTGAATTAAAAGAAATTACATACAACAATTTAAAGTTTCTGGAATTTTTAAAGTGTTTATCTTTTGGGGTAGAAAACAAGCAATTCCTTCATTTTCCACAATGTTTTCTAAAGCTGTTTCTTAGGGAAATTCAAAAGTGTGATTGGAAACTGGTGAATATTTACAATAGTTTAGGGAAAAAATCAACAATATTTCCTATTTTACAAGAAAACCATTTGTTTCTCTTTAAGACAGGCATTTCTTCAAGGCTGAAAGTGACCCAAAATATCCAGTGGCTTACCTGAAGAGCATTTTACCAAAATGGAAGAAGTTATGTAAAAACTTAACAGCTCAAGGATCACCCCTACTCCTGATTGTTTCTTCTTCTGCCATTAGATCTGTGAATCTGAATAGGTACTGTTAGCCTTGATTACGTCATTTAAACCAGTACTAGGTGACTCATTTGAAGACTGGTCCTAATTGAAAGAGTTTGCAGTTGACAAAATTGTGTAATCTTTGTCTTTCCGAGTTGGAAACATGGTGATGTGTATGTTGTGCGTCAGTGTATGCGTCCGTCAATAAACTTACTTGATAAATCCTTCCCTTTTAAGTGCTGCACAGATTTCAACAAAATTTCACATGAATGGTTCTTGGGTGACCCTTTATCATATTCCATCAAAGATTTTAGATCAGATAAAGAGGATGGCTTTTGTCAGCCATATTAGTTTTCATATATGGTGAAATCTTTAAAAAAAGCAAAAAACTCTCATTAAACAGGTGATAGATTTCAACCAAAGGTATCAGGAATGATACTTGGAACACCCTATATCAAATTCCTTCAAAATTGTTTTAACAGATGAAAAACATGACTTCCATGGGCATTGTCAATTTCCATGTATGGTAAATTGTAGCAGTCAAGATAGACTGTCTGTCAATTTAACATATATACGTATTAAGGAATGGATGGGATAAGATGCATTCTCCACCACTGTATTTCAAACAAATATCTTATGCAAGAATTTACTATTATTCCACTTTAGTCTGTCCAATTGTAATGGTTTGCGAGATTGCTGGTAATTTATGTTATTGTATTTTATTTAAGCGACCACCAGAGTTATATGTGATGATATCATGTCAATTGCTGTTTCACTTTGCCCACAATGCTGGTAAATGAGCAATATGCATTTTTTAAGTTATTAATGAAAGGATATTGACTAGGAGTGTGATATGTATTGTATTATATATTTAAAGACTAGGAATTCAATGTAATTAGGGTTGAATAGGCTGAAATTTATTAACCCATTCCCACACAATGATGCTTTTTGACGCCCCCAAGGAAAAAACTGCTGGGAAACATTGTGAAAAGTGAAGAAATTGTTTGATACAATCCACGCTATTTTCTACACCAAAAAGACAAGGATCCTTATAATTTCATCAACTAAGAATTATTGACTGCAACCTCTTCCAATTTAGACCAGTCAAAAATTCGACTTGATGCCATAACGATGTCATCATACACAACTCTGGTGGACGCTAAAATGATAATTACCAGCAATCCTTGTTTCAATAAATCTGCTAAGGTTGAAAGGTGTCAGCCCTGGTCACCTGCACAAACTCACGATATTAACACTTAGATAGTATATTTTTCCTAATTTGTGAGTTTTAATTTTTTTTCCAGGGATATTGTTGATTTTAAAGGAGAAGGGTGTAAATGTGCAAAATTGTTTGCCAAACATATGAAGGTAAGTCATTTTTCCAATTACCTGACAATGAATTAAGATTGATCCAATTTCAAAGATGTTGCAGAAATCAATTCAAAATTAGTTAAAATTGAAAAATAAGTGTCAAGATAGGATAGAAAAAAAATGTGGTAGATGGAGAAATTTTTGTTTTAGCCAGAATGTTTTGTCTCAGTCACTATGTAGACTCTTTCCTGTTTTTCAAAATTTTAGACCTGTCTTAATTCAAAGGTTTGGTAGACAACAATTAAACTTGGATTTATTTTGAAAAATAACTATTCAGTAGGAAAGAAAATATTTATAAAAAGAAGAAATTGCTTGTTACAAGCAAATCCTTCTTTCTCTACAATGTTTTCTCAATTATAAAAATCACAGGTACGTGAAAACACAGATTGAACAGGAAAGGGTAAAGGGTTCATAATGCCTTAATTTTTTGGCAAGAGATCAATCTGTTGACAAGATGGCTTTTCCCTGGATGATATTTAACTCGTTCCTACACAGTTCCTCCTTGAAACGCCTCTGAAGACAAAAGCTTAAGAAAAATCGTGGACATGGGAGAAATTGCTTGTATCAAGTTATTTCTTCAATGTTTTCTAACTCAAAAGACAAAGAATTTTATCAACCTGAAATTGTCATCTTCATCTTCTTTCAATTTGGACCAGCCAAAAATTTGGCATGTGGGAATGGGTTAAAGCATTTATATAAGAATTTTCTTTAGATCTTCCCAGGGTTTTTGTCGAGCCCACTTACGGTGAGCATGACATAGTTGTCCCTATGACAAGTTGGTGTATGTGTGTTAGTACACTAGTCCGTCCGTCCGAATTTGTCCGGACAATTACACCTACATTTATGGCACAACTATTCTCTATCATGAGTAGATGTGGCATATGAAAAAATTTTGGGATAGTTCTAATGTCAAGGTCACAGCTTAAGGTCAAACACTAAAATTGTGATTGTCAAGAGCATTTCTTCTACAATTATGGATGGATTTCAAAATAAATTGGCACAATTATTCTCCATCATCAGTAAATGAGCCTTTTGAAAGAATTTTTTGGATAGCTTCAAGTTCAAGGTCAAAGCTCAAGGTCAAACACTAAAATTGATGGTCAAGGTCAAGTTGATGGTCAAAACGTTGTGGGCTCGACAGCAGTTGTCCTGGGACAACCATCTAGCCTTTATTTTCTGATCCAATAGTGATGATTTTAACCATGCAATAAATGTCATCTGCACATGTCATTTATTTGTCTAGAATTTTGTTAAGAACAGAGAGAACCCAATTATGATCATTCTTACTCAGTAATAATTTGTCAATTTGCACATGGTTTTAGCATTTTACCCATGTAAAATTTTGTTTGGTGCAGATGAGAAATCAAAGTTTTCTACCTAAATGGGCCCATCAGAATTAAATAGATTACAAATGCATGATTGAGACTTTTGAAATAAAAACTACAGTTGACACTAACTATCTCTTGTGCCAAGGCAAAAAGCTTGAGATAACTGAGGTTAGAGGTAAAAAAAATGTCTTCAAACTGAAGTTTTTACCAGAGTAGGGTAAAACATGATTTGTATCAATGTTGACATCGGCATTGACCCATTAACAGACTAGGGATTAGGTAAGTTGTCATCTTTGGTAGCTCATAAACAAAAAGAAAAATGAATTTTAACCTTTTTTCTGTTTTTTTTTTTTTTTTTTTTTTGGGGGGGGGGGGGGTGTATAGTGTTTGTTTTTCATGGGTGTGTCATAGTTTGACAGTTACATTCTGTAATATATAGTTTTTCACAGCTCTGACAAACAATGAAGAGCAGTTTAATGATAAGTGGCGAATGTTGGTTAATCAGGGTTATAATTTATCTCGTCAAATAGAATTGTGTGTCATATTGTCTACTTTACAGGAAAATTTTGACATGAACATTGAGCTGACATAACAGGAATTGTGCATTTACTCGAAAAACTCGACATAACAGGAATTGTGCATTTAATAGGTTCAAGATAAACATTGTTTTATATAAAATTAGTGATAAAGTTGGGACTTGATTATTACCGGTTCCATTGAGATATCTGGAAATTCGAGATACAAGATAACAAGTGTTGACTGTATTTTTGGTCCTTAGGTCCTTATTAAGGTATTTGATTGAAGTTATTTTGGATTGCAATATTCATCAAAGAATTTGATAACTATGAATTTTCTTTCCTTGACAGGTAGAGGATCAGGAACGATTTCTAAAGAAAACAGTTTGTCATATAGCTCTAGGAACTCCAAACAGAATTGTTACACTTCTTAAATCAGGTAATAATCATCAATTCTTGTGGTATCAAACAAATGGAAAGTGATCTTTGTAGAGTAAATTAAAACCGTAATTTTACATTTTTTCCAACTTTCTCAGTAGAAAGAAATGTTTAAAAGAAGAAATTGCTTTTATTACAGAGTATAAATGTGTCACACAGTGACGCTTTTGGATGCTCCTATAGGAAAAGCAATTGAGAAAACATTGTGTAAAATGAAGAAATTGCTTGTGACAAGCAATTTCTTCATTTTACACAATGTTTTCTAGCCAGAAACTTGAAAAAATCTAAAATTTCATAAACTTAAAATTGTTGTCTGCAACTCCTTTGAATTTGAACCAGTCTAAAATGTTGGCATCTGGTAATGGGTTAACACTTTCACTTGAAAAGAACAATCTATACCAACAATGGAGATGGAGTAACTCTACATGAAATTTTGGAACAAATTCACCCCTTTTTCACCCACTACCAAGCACTTGAAAGCCGAGTGTTTTCATCCACATGCAGTGATCTTGTTCTACAATCTAAAACTATTTCTACATTGAATCCTATTTCCTCATTTGTATTTTGACTGATTTGGGAAAACTCTGGATGTTGGGATAGTCTTGGCATTGTCATCATTATTGGGAAAGAATCAGTCCACAAAACAAGTCATTCATTTAGCCCAGAAATGAACTTTGAAATCCCACATTGCCCGACATTTGTGTGAATCATTTTTGTTGCTTTGGCGTAACTACAATTTATCGGTTATTCATGCTGTAGTTGTGACTTTTAGGTTGCAAACTTACAATTTTACTTTTTGTAACATGCTATTAGCCATGAATTTTACAAGAAATTGCTGTTAAATATTGAAGTGGAACGTCTTGTTGGAGCCATCAATTTGCTAACATTTAGAGCTCCACTACCAATAGGCAGTGGGCTATTGTGATGACAGTATTATGCATCCGTGTGTACAGCTGTCTGCATCAATTTATCTTTCCACCCATAAACTTTTTGTTCAAATGACTGCTCTTCAAAATCTTTCAAGTGGACTTCAACCATATTTCACAGGACTTCTCCCCGCTTGACCTTTTATCTGATTTTTCTAGAGATTTTGACTGGTTGAAAAAAGGACTTAATTTCCACCTGTGATTTACAGTGAAAAATATGAATGATATTTCTTTAACTAATGTCTGAGTAAACTTCTCACACACACTTTACAGGAATGAATAGCATGACATTACTTATCTGAATGGGCCTTTTTTCTATACTATAGAATTAGGACCAGTCTGAAATTTCGTCATCTGATAATGGATACATTAATGCAAAAGGACCAAGCAGACACTAATGTGCCTTCATTGTAAAACTCCTATTAGTTTATCCCATTATCTCATGAAAAAAATGTTAGAATAGTCTAAATTGAAAGATATTGAAGACGACAATTATGAGGAAGTGAAATTAAAAAAAATATTAGCCTTTTAGAATAGAAACATTGTAGACATTTAAGAAGTTGCTTGTTACAAGCAATTTCTTCATTGTCCACATTGCTTTCCAAATCTTTTTATTGAGGGACATGAAAAGGTAGGATTGTTTGAATGGGTTAATCCATTCCCCCAGAATTCTCCAATTAAATACCCCTTCCCCCCTCCCCCCAAGAAAAAAGCCTTGGAAATATGGAAAATTGCTTGTTATGAGCAATTTCTTAATTTCACACAATAATTTCTTATATCATATCAACTTAAAATTGTCATCTATACCTTATTTCGTTCGGGCTTGTCTAGAACTTTGCTGCCTGAGAATGGGTAAAGGTATTCACTCTAAAATTGGTTTATAAAACAAGTTGACCTGTTACTTGTCAAATGACTTCACTCTCTGTAGCTTTGTTCTGCCTAAAAGAACCTTTGTCTGTTCACCCATTCCCACATGATAACATTTTAGACCAGTCTAAATTCAAAGAAGCTGAAGACAACAATCTTAAGTTGATGAAATCTTATAATCTTTGTCTCTTGGTGTTGAAGCAATTTCTTCATAATCCACAATATTTTCCAAAGCTTTTCTATTGAGGGGCTTTTTAAAGTGTCATTGCGTTGGAACGGGTTAATGAGACAAAGGGTTTTATAAATAATCTCTCTTTCAGGTCACCTGAAGACTGACAAGTTGGTTTCTGTAATTCTTGACTGGAACTGGAGAGACGTCAAACAGAGAAGACTCATGGATGGTCCAGAAACTAAGAAAGAGATATTGACTTTGTTACAGACACATATCATACCATTAGTGAAATCTGAACAAAATTGTAAGATTGGGATTTTATAGCAGTGATTAAAAGTGAACCTTTCGTTTATGTAGTTTCTTTTGTATGATGCTTTTCATCACCAAACCTATTACTCAGATCGAGATGGAGGGAACAATTAACCCTTTCCCGTTTTAGGAATTTTAGACCTGTCCAAATTCAAAGGTTTTGCTGACGATATTTTAAAGTGGATTTAATTTGAATAATAGCCATTCAAAAGGGTAGAAAACATTGTGGAAAAAGAAGAAATTGCTTGTGACAAGCAATTTCTTCTTTTACCACAATGTTTTCTCAAGTATAAAATCATAGGAACGTAAAATCCCGTATTTGAACGGGAAAGGGTTAATAAACCCACCACGTATTAACCCATTACAAGAAGACAAAATTTTAGACTTATAGACTTGTCCGAATTAAAAGAAGTTGCAGACAAAATTTCAAATTGAGCTTAAATTGGAAAATAAGCGCCAAATAGGGTAGAAAACATTGTGAGAAAAAGGAGAAATTGCTTGTGACAAGCAATTTCTTCTTTTCTCACTAGGTTTTCCATGATCAAATTTCTTCGGGACACCAGAAAGCATCATTTTGTGGTACTACGTGAAGTCCCTATGACTTGGTTATACCCCAAAAAAATACTATGTTTCAGGATAGAGAGGTGTCAGCTTGTTCGTTGGTTGGTGTGTGGGTCTGTCAGTCAGTCTAGCTTTTTCTTGTCCACCCAATTTTCTCCTAAACTACTTAATGGATTTGATTCAAATTCTACATACTTGGTTTCAACAAAATATTTGCACATGCTGTCTTGGTTACATTCCATTTATTCTTCTCATAGTTTTGGCCCTTTGATTTGAAAATCGTGTCCACTTATTTTCTTTTAACCCTTTCCCTACCAATGACGCTTTTTAATGCCCCTTGATTTAAATGATTTGGAAAACATTGTGGAAAATGAAGAAATTGCTTGTAATATGCAATTTCTTATTATCCACAATGTTTTCTACCCCTAAATATAAATTTTGTTTAAGATTTCTTAAACTTAAAATTATCATCTGCAACTTCTTTGGTCTAAAATTGTATCATGTGAGAATGTGTTAAACTACTAAGTGGATTTAATTCAAATTCACATGTGCACTAAGTACACAGCAAAGATGAGCTGTTTTGGTTAGGGTTCATGTACTTTGCTTGAAATTATTAGTCTAGTTTCTGATGACTTGCAGTTACCATTCATTGGGATGGATTCTAATCAAAAGTTTCATTCTTAACCATCACTGACAAATATTGAAGTAAAAATCTAAAAATAGCTCGAGGGAGCAGGGCGGCTAGCCGTCACTAGTAAGAAAAGATTGTGATGGTTAATCATCACTTAAAGTCGACGTTGGAAAATAGACGTGATCAGGGGTTTTGACAGGGGATAAAAAACAATTATTTGGAAAAATTACCTTTTTACGATTTACTGAAAAGGATGTGACAGTAAGCCATCAGATACTCGACTGGTTATGGCCCGTCATTTTGAAATAAGCTTTATTAACTAACATTCTTTTTTTCGTGAAAAGAAGCTGTTGATACAGTCTTTGTTAACGCGTTGTTAAATTATGTGTTCAGTTTTTCCTTGTTGAGAATTGATAAATAAATGAGCCTGTGCGTGACATTTCCAACAATTTTGCATGTGCGTGACTTGCACACATTGAGCACCCTGGACAGCCATTTGGGACAACTAGAATAATCGCTGATTGTTTATAGAAGCTTTGGGTCAGTATAATTCTACAGAGCGCAGTGAAGACTCTGATCAGACTGTGCGGATGCACAGACTGATCTGAGTCTTTACATGGCGCACATGTGTAATGGTTGGAAATGTCACGCACGCGCTCAAATGACAGTAGAATTTTTGAAAATTTTCTAGGTTTATAAAAATTATCAACTGTTTCTTTGGTCTATATCACTCTAGAATTTGTATGTTTGAAAGGATAGTGGTAATTTAGGAACAAAAGTCAATGAATAGATGAATATATACTTTTAATGATAAAGAAATACATGCAATAGCGGATATAAACTAGGCGTGATTTGATGACAAAGTTTACAAAACCCTACAAATGCAACATTGTCCACTTAACAGATTGTCGGTCGCGCCCACATAACACCAAAAGGAAGTTTGACTTCGATATTAAACAGCGTTGGGCTTTTGTGTGTAAAATTTATGGTTAGTAGCATATAACAAAAAAAAGTAAAACCCATTGTTAGTAACCTGAATGTAGTAACTACAAAAATCGCATAATCACATAAATAATGAACGATGTCCGTCAATTGAAGACTGAAGTCACCTCGAAAGTTGTATTTGCAAAATCAGCAACACAGAAGAATTTTTCGGATTATCTTATTCAACATTTATCTTACAAGAAATACAAGCAAAACTTATTCCTAAATGGAGGAAACATCTTTTGTCTAAAGGTTGAATATACATCCATTTACAAAATGAAATGGAAATACAAGCAAGTATAATACATGTTCACTGACATCAGGAGGCTTGGTGACTAGATGATGTCCTAAGGACCCTCCGGGACTCAACTTCGGTAAATAATTAAAGACTGTATTAACAATCTTCAACTCTTTTCAGAAGCAGGGCCCTTGTAGGTCATAGCTGTTTAATACTTAGTCAACGAATAACTATGCTTTAGCTGCAATATTTATAAATAAAAATATGACTGGTAAAACGAACTGCTAATATTTAATCCAGGAACTCCTAGACATTAAATAAGGACCATAAGATACGAATCACCGAGCCCCTTTTACCCAACTTTGTTGTTATCAGACTAAAACGCTGTTTGTGGTTTTCTGAGGTGCGTTCTTTTCGTCGAGATGAGAAATCCCGCTAAATAAGATTTTTGAGACGTCATAAAGAACGATATTTGTTATTTTGAGTGAAAATATTCGACGTCGTCAAGGCTACTTGTTTAAGCCAATGCCGAGTACGCTTAAATTCCTCATTAAGAATTCTTAAGATTCTTATTTAGCGGCTTAAAAATCTTAATCTAAAGAACGCTTCATCTTAAAAATCTAAATAAGAATCTTAAGAATCTCGACGAAAAGAACGCACCTCTGCTTTTCGGTATTACTGGAGGATGAATGTTTTTGCGACGGACGTTTTTACCAGGACGCTTTGGCCACGGACACTTTAGCGAAGTATATTTCAAAGATAGAGCATTCGGGTCAAATAATTATTAAATGAAAATAGTTTTATAATTTACCATTTATTCAGCTTCATTTTTTCCATAACTGGAAAATTTAGTGATTGTTTCCTTTTTGCAATTACTGAAGAATATAGTGGCTGTTTCGTTATTTTCTATTACTGAATGATTTAGTGGTTATTCCGTTTTTTGCTATTACTGAATGATTTAGTGATTATTCCGTTTTTTGCTGCTGCTTGAGGATGTTCTGTCTCTCTTTACACTACCTTTATAATACCACCATCTTCCGTTATTCTTGTAGCTTGAAGGGAAGTTTCTTCTACTGTGAGCCTGAGGATGAAAGAAATATGGGATTTAATCCATCACCACACAATCAAACTTTTTGATGCTATAAAGAAATAATATTATATAAAACTTTATGGAAAAAGGAGAAGCTGTTAATAACAAGCAAACCTCCTTTTCTCGCAATGTTTATCTTTTTTACCTTATTTGGCACTTATTTTCAAGTTTAACATACTTTGAAAAGTCATGAGTAACTTTGAATTAAGGCCAGTCGGAAATTTTACGGTCTAGCAATAAGTTAAATCATATGTGGCAGTTAGATGGATTTTGCATTATCAGTGAGCGTTCAACATCTGGTAGCTACGGCTTGAATAAAGTTTTTTGTTGTGAGGTATTTGGTCACTCGCCGACCAAGTGTTCCAGGGGTTATGAAAGCGTTGGGCTACTTGCTAAAGGGTGATATGTCGTTTGACACCTTAAATCCGAAGTTAAAGAAGAGTTTTAAATAAACAAGAAATGAAATCATACAGGGATCGATGCTTGCAAAATTAATTCACAACTAAGTTAAATTACTGACCAAAATTTGTAGGTAACATATCACCGGCACATCGGGGCCCGATGTGTCGGTGATATGTTGCCTACAAATTTTGGTGGAAATGGCGAAAAGGTCAGAGACTTATCGGGTATTCACAAACTGGATCATTTATGTAAATTTTCCAATCGGTAAATACTATTCTATTTATCTTTCCAACATAATCCGGCGGAAGAAGAGGATAGCGTCCTTCTTTTATTTAAAATAAGTTAAGCTAGGTCGCTGCTGGTCTGTTACGCATTATCGATTGTTTCAGAACAACGTGTCATTGCTAAGGGTTTGTCTGCTTGAGCCATAAACTGCAATAAAAAAGATAAAGATAACTATTTCAATTCAGCTAGCTCGTAAACACCGGAGATGCGAATGGCGACAGACTATAACCGAGCAGTCCACGTTTGTTCTACAAAAACTATTAAGATGTTTCTTGATACAACTAACTGTAAAAATCAAAGTACTGAGAGTACTGTAAGCTAGCAAAGCATAGTTTTGTTAAGTAATCTTCTTTGACAAAGGTTATCACGATTATTAAACGAGGTTTAAGTAACCAATGAGTTAACGCATTCCCACACAATCCCTCCTTTTTACGCACCCCAAGAAAAAAGTTGTAGAAAACAATGTTGAAAATGAAGAAATTGCTTGTTACAAGCACTTTCTTCATTTTCCAGATTGGTTTTCTACGTAAAGATATAAAAGAGATAAATATTTTAATATTTTTAACCATTTGAAATTGTCGTCTGCAACTTCTTTGAAGACTGTGATTAGAGTCATTTTGAACACGAAGTGGTCAAGTGAGCTAGAAATAGGCAGATGAACTTGCTTGTAGAGTTTGCAATATTCCTGAGATACATAAGACCTAGTTTTAATGGCGTATGCATCTAACGGATTTAGTGGTTAAGCCTCCAGTGGCAGTTTGTGCTCGTTGAACTTTGAGACCTCAAAATTTTGTATGTTAACTTAAGCTATCAAAACTGACGCTTTGCTAGCTTATCAACGTAATTCGACTAAAAATTGGTTCACGGATCGACAGTAGCTAGGTTGTTGCCCAAACGAAGCTCAGTGTACAATGACCGACTACCCTTTGAAACTTATTTAACTTTCTATGTCCGGCCGGGCGCCGGCCACATAATGCCGACACATCCGCGAGATGCCAAATGATAAATCGCCAAAATGGTCGATACTTGATCGCCGACCAAGGAATAAGACGAGGCCAGTTTAATGTGACCTGTTTTTATCAAACAACCGCCGACATCGGTTCCACACTTTTCCCTACTAATCGACCAATAAAATTTCGGAATCGTCAACGCGGACTAGTTTAGTGACCGTTTAGTTTTCGGTAAAAGCAGTGTTTGAATGGACGAAATAGTGCTTTGATCCTCTCTAACGTTTTGTCGCTCGGTCATTTTACTTGTATATTGTGGTCTGCCGTTCTTCACCACAGCTTGCAGTATGCATTTTTTTGCAACTATATGTATTTAAATGTCGATTAGGCTATATGATCTTTGCATGTCTACCGTGTACCCAACTCCACGTAAAGTGGTGCAATACGACGAGTTAGCGAGCTTTGGTTACTTGTCGAGTGATTGACATTTTGCTTTCCCCCCTTTCCTGTACAATCACTGGTGTTTACGTCCATGTAATTTTATACTCGAGAAAATATTGTGGGAAAGAAGAACTTGCTTGTAACAAGCAATTTCTCCATATGTCACATTATTTTTCACCCTGTAAGTTTGTTACATTTCACATCACACTCACTTTTAATTGTCGTCTGCAACTTTTTTGAATTTGAACAAGTCTGAAAATTCGAAAAACAGGATAGGGTTAATTGTTATTATATATAAAGTGGTACAAATATCGTGATTTTTAAACACGTAGACTGGAAACCCTGGCCATTAGGATGATCTTCATTGTTGCGATATCGCTGAACAGATTTTAACTAGATTAACTCGAACTGGAATTTAAGTCTGTAAAATTTGAATATTTATCTCAAGAGACATACTCTTACACTCTTTATCCATCCACGCCCTTGATAGTTAGGTCGTAGATACCATATATCTCCTCTTTTAGCGCTGTTCGTGTGGTGTCTTGGTGGGTGTTTGGCTGCAGCAGACGACACTTCAACGCTTTCAGTCTCGTTCGAGTTATCTGTAATATTACATTTCAGTTAACCCTTATTATGCCACGTCCAAGGTACATTGTATAAAATTTAATTTCCTCTAGTCATACAGAGTACAAGCAATCTGACTGAAATCATATCAACGATATCGCAATGAAGATCTGACGACGCACATTGATACTTCGTCATCGATGACTTTTGGATTTCTTCGTCTGTTTTCAGCTATTCGTACGCGATGGTGTTCGAACCGACTCGACTTCGGCTACATAACTCGTCAAAAATTAATTGCCATAGTGAAATAGGTAAACTACAACCAAATCGAATGTTCAAATATGTCAAATGCTTAACGTCTTTTCATTTTAAGTCCAATAGAAACAATTAGAATTTTAAAGCGACGCTCGTCGTCAGATCCACCAACGGTACAGCGAAATGTCGTGGATATGATTTTAGCGAGATGATTTTAGTGACATAAGAGTTCCGACTGCCATGCTCTACACGATGAAAAAGGATTTTTTTTAAAAAACATATTGATACATAAAAAGGAAATAGTGAAAAATAGTTGATATAACGTATAGTTGGAGCCATCAATTTGCTAACATTTAGAGCTCCACTACCAATAGGCAGTGGGCTATTGTGATGACAGTATTATGCATCCGTGTGTACAGCTGTCTGCATCAATTTATCTTTCCACCCATAAACTTTTTGTTCAAATGACTGCTCTTCAAAATCTTTCAAGTGGACTTCAACCATATTTCACAGGACTTCTCCCCGCTTGACCTTTTATCTGATTTTTCTAGAGATTTTGACTGGTTGAAAAAAGGACTTAATTTCCACCTGTGATTTACAGTGAAAAATATGAATGATATTTCTTTAACTAATGTCTGAGTAAACTTCTCACACACACTTTACAGGAATGAATAGCATGACATTACTTATCTGAATGGGCCTTTTTTCTATACTATAGAATTAGGACCAGTCTGAAATTTCGTCATCTGATAATGGATACATTAATGCAAAAAGGACCAAGCAGACACTAATGTGCCTTCATTGTAAAACTCCTATTAGTTTATCCCATTATCTCATGAAAAAAATGTTAGAATAGTCTAAATTGAAAGATATTGAAGACGACAATTATGAGGAAGTGAAATTAAAAAAAATATTAGCCTTTTAGAATAGAAACATTGTAGACATTTAAGAAGTTGCTTGTTACAAGCAATTTCTTCATTGTCCACATTGCTTTCCAAATCTTTTTATTGAGGGACATGAAAAGGTAGGATTGTTTGAATGGGTTAATCCATTCCCCCAGAATTCTCCAATTAAATACCCCTTCCCCCCTCCCCCCAAGAAAAAAGCCTTGGAAATATGGAAAATTGCTTGTTATGAGCAATTTCTTAATTTCACACAATAATTTCTTATATCATATCAACTTAAAATTGTCATCTATACCTTATTTCGTTCGGGCTTGTCTAGAACTTTGCTGCCTGAGAATGGGTAAAGGTATTCACTCTAAAATTGGTTTATAAAACAAGTTGACCTGTTACTTGTCAAATGACTTCACTCTCTGTAGCTTTGTTCTGCCTAAAAGAACCTTTGTCTGTTCACCCATTCCCACATGATAACATTTTAGACCAGTCTAAATTCAAAGAAGCTGAAGACAACAATCTTAAGTTGATGAAATCTTATAATCTTTGTCTCTTGGTGTTGAAGCAATTTCTTCATAATCCACAATATTTTCCAAAGCTTTTCTATTGAGGGGCTTTTTAAAGTGTCATTGCGTTGGAACGGGTTAATGAGACAAAGGGTTTTATAAATAATCTCTCTTTCAGGTCACCTGAAGACTGACAAGTTGGTTTCTGTAATTCTTGACTGGAACTGGAGAGACGTCAAACAGAGAAGACTCATGGATGGTCCAGAAACTAAGAAAGAGATATTGACTTTGTTACAGACGCATATCATACCATTAGTGAAATCTGAACAAAATTGTAAGATTGGGATTTTATAGCAGTGATTAAAAGTGAACTTTTTGTTTATGGAGTTTCTCTTGTATGATGCCTTTCATCACCAAACTTATTACTCGGATCGAGATAGAGGGAACAATTAATAAACCCTACAAGTATTAACCCATTACAAGAGGACAAAATTTTAGACTTATAGACTTGTCTGAATTAAAAGAAGTTGCAGACAAAATTTCAAATTGAGTTTAAATTGGAAATTAAGCTTCAAATAGGATAGAAAACATTGTGAGAAAAGGAGAAATTGCTTGTCATAAGCAATTTCTTCTTTTCTCATTAGGTTTTCCATGATCAAATTTCTTCGGGACACCAGAAAGCATCATTTTGTGGTACTACGTGAAGTCCCTATGACTTGGTTATACCCCAAAAAAATATGTTTCAGGATAGAGAGGTGTCAGCTTGTTCGTTGGTTGGTGTGTGGGTCTGTCAGTCAGTCTAGCTTTTTCTTGTCCATCCAATTTTCTCCAGAACTACTCTATGGATTTGATTCAAATTCTACACACTCAGTATCAACAAATATTTGCACATGCTATCTTGGTTACAGTCCATTAATTCTTCTCATAGTTATGGCCCTTTGTTTTGAAAATCTTGTCCACCCATTTTCTTTTAACCCTTTCCAAGTTTACAAGTTTATTTCAAAATAGATGCCCAATGTGCACGATGGCACAAACATGAGCCAACTGTACAAATTTTACAAAACACAATGGTCAATATGTTTGGAGGACAATACATATTATATAATACATGTAGAAAAAAGATGTAAATTAATATCAATTAATTTGTGCTAAAAAAGACTAGTCTTAAATGTATATAATATTATATCTCCGGTGCTATTATAAAATCTCGCAGCTGCAGTATTGATTATACGACAACTACGAGGTTCTAGAACCACACCGACGGAATGTTTTTATTCTTTTTTTTTCTTTTTTTCCCCTCTAGTATTACACCACATTTCATCTGATAATATCATTTCCTATTTACGCGCACCATGTATTTAGCCTATACGCTGTTTAAATCAATCAAAACGTGCGTCACGCTTTTGCACGTGATTTTATCGGACAGCATGCAGATGTTTGTGGACCGTTTTCTTAAGCAGTTTCAGAATTAAAGTAAATGGATTTTAGTGTGCAAATGTGAATAATATATGGATTATACTGTTCGGATTTTTACTATTATCACGGTAAGATTTTCACTATTATCTAGACTGGTACTTGACTGGCAGTTCAGCACAGTCCCAGGTTAGAATGAACAGACTGTTCTGCTCTATCCCAGGATTGTCTAAACTTTGTTATGTGTATTGGTCATTTCGGTTTTGTGTTGGGACCTTAATCCGAAACGAAACTGAGAAGGTCTCGTACGACCGAGATGGATATTCTTGTATGGATTGTACTAATGGACTATATGCTTATATAGAGAATACTGTTTGAAGCAGTTGGTATCTATCCATTACTAAATTATGGAAACATTGTTGTAAAGGATGATATCACTATGATCAGTAACACCATCCTTTACATCACTGTGTCTAACCGGTACAGTTGCTTATAGATTCACATTATAACATACATTTGATATATACAAAAAGGAAACTATGTCCAACCAGTACAATTGTTTATAAATACACATATTATAACATACATTTAATATATACAAAATTGCAACATTGTTGTAAAGGATGACATCACTGTGGTCGGTGACACCATCCTTTACATCACTGTGTCCAACCAGTACAGTTGATTATAGATCCACATTGTAACATACATTTGGTGTATACAAATTGGAAACACTGTCGCAAAGGATAACATCAATGTGATAATTGACACCATCCTCCTCATCACTGTGTCCAACCAGAACAGTTATAGATTCATCTTACTGGTGATTTTTAACTTCTTCCATGATTATTTTAATAAAATTTGTCAGATTTATTAGTTCTGATTTGTTGTTACTATTGAAAAGATTCCTAAATTTGTGAGTATTTGGTTGTGATATGTAATTGATATTTATGTATTTTTTTCTCATTTCCCTAAAATGATTGCATTCCATTATGTAGTGGTATTCATCTCCGATGCTTGTGTAGCAAATGTTACATTTTCTTTCTGCTAGGGGTGTTCCATTCCATCTTCCTAGCTCAACTGGTAATCTGTGATTTCTTGTCCTAAACGCGATAAAAATTTTGCTTCTGTAGTTGGAAAGAACCTTAAAGTACCATTTCATTTCCGTTGTCTCGTGGATGTTTTTATACATGAAATTGTTTGATTGTTCTATAATTGAGTTGTTGTTTTGTTTAAATTGGTCTTGTACTCGGTTTTTAAATGCTCGTGATATCCATTCTGGACTAAGTTCATTTTTGTTTATCCAAATATTGTAGAAGCCATTTGTTTGTAGTGTGTTTTTGATAAAGTCTAGCCACTTTGATTTCATTGTGTTATTGTTATACTTTGCGATCATTATAGCATATAATTTTGAAGCTAGTTTGAAAGAAGTATCTGTTGAGAGTTTTGCCCAATAAGAGATAAGTCTACATTTAGCTTCTTCCTTTATTGGCAAAATGCCTAGCTCACTGTAAATAAGATATGAGGGTGTTGACTTTTTTAGATTCAAAATATATTTGTAATATTTTAGTTGAACTCTCTCAAGAACGTTTGTATCACTATATCCCCAAATTTCACTACCATATAGGAGTATTGGTTTTACTGTTTTCTCAAACAATTCTATCTGTAAGTCAATACCTAGGTTTAGTGATCTTATTTTTTTCATGAGATGGAACATTGCTTTGTTGGCTTGTTTGGCTAGGTGTTGTTTTGCTTTGTTGTAGCTGCAAGTTCTTGACAATAGCAGACCAAGATATTTGTACTCTTCTACTGTTTCTAGGTCGTTATCATCATATGTAAATTTAAGATGGCTTGATCTTGCATTTGCTCCAAAAATAACTACTTTAGTTTTTGATGTATTGACAGTTAGCTTCCAAGTTTTGCAGTATTCTCTAAAGATATCTAACTGCAATTGTAGGTCCTCAGGTGTTTCACTTAATAGTACTGTATCATCTGCATACAGGATGACAAAAATTTTCAAAAATAAACTAATGTTTTGAGTTACAGTTTCACATTCTATTCCTTTACTATCATTGGTTTCAAAGAAATGTTCAATGTCATTGAGGTAAATTGAGAAAAGAATTGGTGATAGGTTTTCCCCTTGCCTAACTCCTATCATGCTTTTAAAGATTTCTGAACAGTCATTCTTAGATTGAATACATGATTTTATATTGTTGTACATACTTTGGACTACTTTAAGAAATTTTCCATCTAACTGGTATTTATTCATTTTCATCCACAACCCTTGTCTCCATACAGTATCAAATGCTTGTTTAAAGTCTATGAAGGTGCAGAATAATTTTTTCTTTGTTTGTTTAAGGATGTCTATAAGGGATTGTAATATAAAAAGGTTATCAATTGTTGAGTGCTTCTGTCTGAACCCTGCCTGACAATTACTAATAATGTCATTATCTTGGGTAAATTTCTGTGCTCGGTTGTTCAATATGGCTGTAAATAATTTTCCTAAGCAGCTGAGTAAAGTAATAGGTCGATAATTTTCTGGTTTAGTTGGGTCTCCTTTATTTTTGTATATTGGGAGGATAATGCCTGTTGTCCAATTCTCTGGTACTTTTCCTGTATCAAAAACTAGGTTGAATAACTTTATATATATTGGCATCATTATATTGATGGTGCTTTTTATGTGTTCGTTTAGAATTCTGTCTATTCCAGGACTTTTGTTGTTTTTTAGGTTGCACACTGCTTTAGTAATTTCTGCTTCTGTTATGGTCCTATTTATTTCTTCATTCTCATGCATATGGATATTGTCTTCTGTCTGATTTTGGTATGTATTTGTATCTGTTGTATCGTTAGTGGTAGATGCATTTGTTTGTTTGAAAAATTCAAACAGGTCTTGTATAGTTGCTTTTGTGTCATTATTATCATGTTTGTTTATGGAGTTGATAATTTTCCAATATTTTCTCGAGTTGTTTGTTTTCATAGATCTTTACTTCGACTCACTGACGCTTTTTAACGCCCCCTTGGAAAACATTGTGGAAAATGAAATTGCTGTAACATGCAATTTCTTTATTTTCTAAAATGTTTTCCACCCCTAAATATAAAATTCTTGAAGATTTCTTAAACTTAAAATTGTCGTCTGCAACTTCTTTGAATTAGGAATTATCTAAAATTGTATCACGTGGGAATGTGTTGAACTACGAAGGTGATTTAATTCAAATTTCACATGTGCAATTAATATATAGCAAAGATAAACTTGTGTTGGTGAGGGTTAATGAACTTTTATTAGTCTAGTTTCTGATGGCCAGCCGTTGCCATTCATTGTGATGGATACTCATTATAAGTTTCATTTTCATTGTGATGCTTAACCGTCACTAACTAATATTGAAGTAAAAATCTAAAAACAGCTTGAGGAAGCAGGACAGCTAGCCGTCGCTGGTAAGAAAAAAGTTGTTTTGGTTAATCATCACTTTAAGTTGGCGTCAAAATAGACGTGATCAGGGGTTTTGACAGGGGATAAAAACCATTTATTTGGAAAAATTACATTGTGACGATTTACTGAATAGGATGTGACAGTAAGCAATCGGATACTAGACTGGTTATGGCCAGTCATTTTAAAATAAGCTTTATTAACTAACAATTTTTTTTTTTGTGAAATGAAGCTGTTGATACAGTCTTTGTTAACGCGTTGTTGAATTATGTGTTAAGTTTTTCCTTGTTGAAAATTGATAAATAAATGAGCCTGTGCGTGACATTTCCAACAATTTTGCATGTGCGTGACTTGCACACATTGAGCACCATGGACAGCCATTTGGGGCAATTAGAATATTCGCTGATTGTTTAAAGAGCTTTTGGGTCAGTATCTTTCTACAGAGCGCAGAGTGAAGACTCTGATCAGACTGTGCGAATGCACAGACTGATCTGAGCCTTTACTTGGCGCACATGTGTAATGGTTGGAAATGTCACACACGCGCTCAAATGACAGTATAATTTTTGAAAATTTTCTAGGTTTATAAAAATTATCAACTGTTTCTTTGGTCTGTATCTCTCTAGAATTTGTATGTTTGAAAGGATAGTGGTAATTTAGGAACAAAAGTCAATGAATAGATGAATATATACTTTTAATGATAACGAAATACAAGCAATAGCGGATATAAACTAGGCGTGATTTGATGACAAAGTTTACAAACCCCAACAAATGCAACATTGTCAAATTAACGGATCGTCGCCCGCGCCCACATAACACCAACAGGAAGTTTGACTTCGATATTAAACAGCGTTGGGTTTTTGTGTGTAAAATTTATGGTTAGTAGTATGTAACAAAAAAGTAAAACCCTTTGTTATTGATCTGAATGTAGTAACTACAAAAATCGCATAATCGCATAAATAATGAACGATGTCCGTCAATTGAAGTCTGAAGTCAACTCGAAAGTTGTATTTGCAAAATGAGCAACACAGAAGAATTTTCCGGATTATCTTATTCAACATTTATCTTACAAGAAATACAAGCAAAAATTATTCCTAAATGGAGGAAACATTATCTTTTGTCTAAAGGTTGAATATACATCCATTTACAAAATGAAATGGAAATACAAGCAAGTATAATACATGTTCACTGACAGCAGGAGGCTTGGTGACTAGATGATGTCCTAAGGACCCTCCGGGACTCAACTTCGGTAAATAATTAAAGACTGTATTAACAATCTTCAACTCTTTCCAGAAGCTGGGCCCTTGTAGGTCATAGCTGTTTTATACTTAGTCAACAAATAACTATGCTTTAGCTACAATATTTATAAATAAAAATATGACTGGTAAAACGAACTGCTAATATTTAATCCAGGAACTCCTAGACATCAAATAAGGACCATAAGATACGAATCACCGAGCCCCTTTTACCAACTTTGTTGTTATCAGACTAAAACCCTGTTTGTGGTTTTCTGCTTTTCGGTATTACTGGAGGATGAATGTTTTTGCGACGGACGTTTTTACCAGGACG
Source organism: Fragum fragum (assembly GCA_946902895.1). Taxonomy (NCBI): domain Eukaryota; kingdom Metazoa; phylum Mollusca; class Bivalvia; order Cardiida; family Cardiidae; genus Fragum; species Fragum fragum. Next base: position 16,327,101 of record OX336368.1, read on the forward strand.
CTTTGGCCACGGACACTTTAGCGAAGTATGTTTCACAGATAGAGCCTTCGGGTCAAATAATTATTAAATGAAAATAGTTTTATGATTTACCATTTATTCAGCTTCATTTTTTTAATAACTGGAAAATTTAGTGATTGTTTCCTTGTTGCTATTACTGAAGAATATAGTGGCTGTTTCGTTATTTTCTATTACTGAATGATTTAGTGGTTATTCCGTTTTTTGCTATAACTGAATGATCTAGTGATTATTCCGTTTTTTGCTGCTGCTTGAGGATGTTCTGTCTCTCTTTACACTACCTTTATAATACCATCATCTTCCGTTATTCTTGTAGCTTGAAGGGAAGTTTCTTCTACTGTGAGCCTGAGGATGAAAGAAATGTGGGATTTAATCCATCACCAACAATCAACCTTTTTGATGCTATAAAGAAATAATATTATATAAAACTTTATGGAAAAAGGAGAAGCTGTTAATAACAAGCAAGCCTCCTTTTCTCGCAATGTTTATCTTTTTTACCTTATTTGGCACTTATTTTCAAGTTTAACATACTTTGAAAAGTCATGAGTAACTTTGAATTAAGGCCAGTCGGAAATTTTACGGTCTGGCAATAAGTTAAATCATATGTGGCAGTTAGATGGATTTGGCATTATCAGTGAGCGTTCAACATCTGGTAGCTACGGCTTGAATAAAGTTTTTTGTTGTGAGGTATTTGGTCACTCGCCGACCAAGTGTTCCAGGGGTTATGAAAGCGTTGGGCTACTTGCTAAAGGGTGATATGTCGTTTGACACCTTAAATCCGAAGTTAAAGAAGAGTTTTAAATAAACAAGAAATGAAATCATACAGGGATCGATGCTTGCAAAATTAATTCACAACTAAGTTAAATTGCTGACCAAAATTTGTAGGTAACATATCACCGACACATCGGGGCCCGATGTGTCGGTGATATGTTGCCTACAAATTTTGGTGGAAATGGCGAAAAGGTCAGAGACTTATCGGGTATTCACAAACTGGATCATTTATGTAAATTTTCCAATCGGTAAATACTATTCTATTTATCTTTCCAACATAATCCGGCGGAAGAAGAGGATAGCGTCCTTCTTTTATTTAAAATAAGTTAAGCTAGGTCGCTGCTGGTCTGTTACGCATTATCGATTGTTTCAGAACAACGTGTCATTGCTAAGGGTTTGTCTGCTTGAGCCATAAACTGCAATAAAAAAGATAAAGATAACTATTTCAATTCAGCTAGCTCGTAAACACCGGAGATGCGAATGGCGACATACTATAACCGAGCAGTCCACGTTTGTTCTACAAAAACTATTAAGATGTTTCTTGATACAACTAACTGTAAAAATCAAAGTACTGAGAGTACTGTAAGCTAGCAAAGCATAGTTTTGTTAAGTAATTTTCTTTGACAAAGGTTATCACGATTATTAAACGAGGTTTAAGTAACCAATGAGTTAACGCATTCCAACACAATCTCTCCTTTTAACGCACCCCAAGAAAAAAGTTGTAGAAAACAATGTTGAAAATGAAGAAATTGCTTGTTACAAGCACTTTCTTCATTTTCCAGATTGGTTTTCTACGTAAAGATATAAAAGAGATAAATATTTTAGTATTTTTAACCATTTGAAATTGTCGTCTGCAACTTCTTTGAAGACTGTGATTAGAGTCATTTTGAACACGAAGTGGTCAAGTGAGCTAGAAATAGGCAGATGAACTTGCTTGTAGAGTTTGCAATATTCCTGAGATACATAAGACCTAGTTTTAATGGCGTATGCATCTAACGGATTTAGTGGTTAAGCCTCCAGTGGCAGTTTGTGCTCGTTGAACTTTGAGACCTCAAAATTTTGTATGTTAACTTAAGCTATCAAAACTGACGCTTTGCTAGCTAATCAACGTAATTCGACTAAAAATTGGTTCACGGATCGACAGTAGCTAGGTTGTTGCCCAAACCGTAAGCTCAGTGTACAATGACCGACTACCCTTTGAAACTTATTTAACTTTCTATGTCCGGCCGGGCGCCGGCCACATAATGCCGACACATCCGCGAGATGCCAAATGATAAATCGCCAAAATGGTCGATACTTGATCGCCGACCAAGGAATAAGACGAGGCCAGTTTAATGTGACCTGTTTTTATCAAACAACCGCCGACATCGGTTCCACACTTTTCCCTACTAATCGACCAATAAAATTTCGGAATCGTCAACGCGGACTAGTTTAGTGACCGTTTAGTTTTCGGTAAAAGCAGTGTTTGAATGGACGAAATAGTGCTTTGATCCTCTCTAACGTTTTGTCGCTCGGTCATTTTACTTGTATATTGTGGTCTGCCGTTCTTCACCACAGCGTGCAGTATGCATTTTTTTGCAACTATATGTATTTAAATGTCGATTAGGCTATATGATCTTTGCATGTCTACCGTGTACCCAACTCCACGTAAAGTGGTACAATACGACGAGTTAGCGAGCTTTGGTTACTTGTCGAGTGATTGACATTTTGCTTTCCCCCCCTTTCCTGTACAATCACTGGTGTTTACGTCCATGTAATTTTATACTCGAGAAAACATTGTGGGAAAGAAGAACTTGCTTGTAACAAGCAATTTCTCCATATGTCACATTATTTTTCACCCTGCAAGTTTGTTACATTTCACATCACACTCACTTTTAATTGTCGTCTGCAACTTTTTTGAATTTGAACAAGTCTGAAAATTCGAAAAACAGGATAGGGTTAATTGTTATTATATATAAAGTGGTACAAATATCGTGATTTTTAAACACGTAGACTGGAAACCCTGGCCATTAGGATGATCTTCATTGTTGCGATATCGCTGAACAGATTTTAACTAGATTAACTCGAACTGGAATTTAAGTCTGTAAAATTTGAATATTTATCTCAAGAGACATACTCTTACACTCTTTATCCATCCACGCCCTTGATAGTTAGGTCGTAGATACCATATATCTCCTCTTTTAGCGCTGTTCGTGTGGTGTCTTGGTGGGTGTTTGGCTGCAGCAGACGACACTTCAACGCTTTCAGTCTCGTTCGAGTTATCTGTAATATTACATTTCAGTTAACCCTTATTATGTCACGTCCAAGGTACATTGTATAAAATTTAATTTCCTCTAGTCATACAGAGTACTAGCAATCTGACTGAAATCATATCAACGATATCGCAATGAAGATCTGACGACGCACATTGATACTTCGTCATCGATGACTTTTGGATTTCTTCGTCTGTTTTCAGCTATTCGTACGCGATGGTGTTTCGAACCGACTCGACTTCGGCTACATAACTCGTCAAAAATTAATTGCCATAGTGAAATAGGTAAACTACAACCAAATCGAATGTTCAAATATGTCAAATGCTTAACGTCTTTTCATTTTAAGTCCAATAGAAACAATTAGAATTCTAAAGCGACGCTCGTCGTCAGATCCACCAACGGTACAGCGAAATGTCGTGGATATGATTTTAGCGAGATGATTTTAGTGACATAAGAGTTCCGACTGCCATGCTCTACACGATGAAAAGGGATTTTTTTTAAAAAACATATTGATACATAAAAAGGAAATAGTGAAAAATAGTTGATATAACGTATATTAGCCTGTGCGTGACATTTTCAACAATTTCACAGGTGCGTGACTCGCACACGTTTAGCACCCTGGACAGACATTCGGTGCAAGTAGAATATTTGCTGAATGTTTAAAGAAGCTTTGGGTCAGTATCTATCTACAGAGCGCAGAGTGAAGACTCTGATCATGCTGCGGATGCACAGGCTGATCTGAGTCTTTACTTGGCCCCCATGTGTAATGGTTGGAAATGTCACGCACGCGCTCATATTCAAGTGTACTTGATTGATAACATGAAATCCATGTCACTGAAATTTTTGAAATAGTTCTTCCTTATATCAGTATTGAATTCATGAAAAATTTGCTTGATCAATACATTCATGCCTGTGGAGCGATACAGGCGCTCAGACGCGATACAGGCGCTCAGACGCCTCTAGTTTGTTACACGTTGTTTGTCACAAATTTCGCAAAATACACCCTGTTTCACATCGAAGTGGAACTTCCAGTCGGAGCTCTTCAGGCATACATATGTATCTAAGCCTTTTACCGCACTTCAGGGTGCCGTATCTTTTACAGTTATCGGGGAGAAGCTAAGTCGACGGATTTTAAAGGAAATTAATTTATTACCGGTCAACAAAACTGTAATCTTGTCCAAATTCACAGCCGGTGCAGACACCAATTTCGAATTTACAGAATTTCAATATTTGTTATTCTACTTAGAAAATGAAGAAATAGCTTATAATAAGGATACTTTTTATGTAGAAAATGGAACTTCCTGTTGGAGCTCTTTGGCGTGGCCAGCGACCCGTGAATTATATGTTCAGTCCTGCTATCGCATTTCACGATTGATTAATTCCGTATGTTTAACAATACTGACGAATATAGAGCTTAGTCAACACTTTTAAAGGAAGTACATCAGTTACCAGACAACAAAAATTTTAGACGAGTCCAAACTCAAAGAAGGTACAGACGATAATTTCAAATTGACGGGATTTTAGATTTATCTATTTTCTGCATAGAAAACAATGTAGAAAATTAAGAAATTGCTTAACACAACATTTTTTCTTGGTTGGCGGAAAAAGGCGGGATTGCACGAGAATGGGTTAATTCACATTTCCAACTCTGAAATTATTTTGCTCTGAATTGACCAATCGCTGGCCCTGCACACTTGCTACTTTGGCCCCTCCTATTGACTCTGACAGGAAGTTCCGCTTCGATTTTTACGGTGTTATTTTGCGAAATTTATGGCCCGGAGCAAGTTACAAAAAAATGAAAGGTTGGTTGGAGACATAAACGTTTTAATACAGCTTAAATTAGCTGTAGTTACGATGTTTAAGACGCCAAACAACAAAAACGCTTTACAAAAATGGCGGCTAGTGCCGGGGTTCAAAGCTTAATTCAGGGCTAGATGTATTTCTTGATTTACAGCCGCGATTGGTCAATTGAGGAGGTAACCAGGCCAAGAGTTCCTTGAACCCAGATGCCATTAATAGCAGTAAACAAGTAGATCATTGACTTGTTAAATCAAGATTTACAACGTCTCATAGATCCTGTGTCAAAATGCCCTTTACGCCATGTCGCAGCCGCATTACTATATAATCCTGTATTTTCAAGCAAAGAAGAAAAATGAATGAGAAATATCGTTCTAAAGGAAGAAATTGTTTGTTATAATAAATTCCTAATTTGTGTTTTCTACCCGTACGTTTCTTTTTCGCTCAAGCACTGACGTGAGAAATACCAGGAATCCATGATTAGATGCTCCAGCTGCACAATATGACTGAGATAATACAGTTAAAAGATGCGTTAACCCCTAGTCAATCTGTCTACCAAGATGTCGTTAGGAATGTCTCTCTTTTTTTGCCAGTCTAAGATTTTGTCGTCTGGTAAAGCCAACTGGTGGATAATCATAAATCTAAGTGGGATGAGCAGCTGGATGCTCGGAAAGAATGTTGTGGTAGTACTGGTTGGAGAAATAACATGAATCTATGGTTATTTCTTTCAGCCGCCGTGGTGTGACTGGATTACTGTTAAAATGGCGTAAAACCCCATTCAATGAATTAATCGTCTGGTAATGTGTACGTTTAACGGACAGCTCAACGCTGTGTATTAACGACCAGAGTCGTTCTCCTAAAGGAATCGACGGCTGACTTCTGTGTATTTCCGTCTATTTATAGCACATGCGCGTATAAATGACGTCACAAGAAGATGGTTAGTCCTTACCGGGGATAGTGCAGGGATACAGGACGAAACTGCTGAGAGTCTCGCCTTGTTTTCTAAAGTGCTCGGTGGATGGCACAGTCACACTGGGCCTCGGGGTAACGCCTCATCAACAAGAAAATTAGTTTGTTAGTTTGGTCATCCCGGGATCTAGAGGTCTGAAATCGATTGCTCTACCGAGCTAATTGAGCTGACAACTTCAATTCTTTCTTGTCACTTGGTTTTATAAATGAAACACATGTGGTAAAATGTTGGATTGATGAGCCGTTTTAACCAGACTCTCAATTTCGTTCGATCCGATGTTAAAGTTAAAAACAAGAGTTAAAAATACCATTGTTGAAATGATTTTCAGATCGAACTTAATGCCCTCCTCAAGGTGACATGTTCAGCTATCAAAACTATGTTCGATTTATAAGCTCGACTATTCGAAGAAAAGGGGGGCTTTTGCAGTCACCCGGGCGTCGGCATCGGCGTAATGATTTGGTTAAAACTAACGTGCAAGTGTCATGTCTCAGTTTCTATTAATGCTATTGTTCTGAAAATTTGCACATGTTTTTGAGACAATAATATCACTCTCTAGACAAAGTTTCGTTACTCTGGCATTCATTTCAGGGGATTTTTAACTCTTTTTAGACTTAGAAATTCCTGGTTAAACCTTACGTGCAACTGACATATATCTTTAAAAGCATTCATTCTACCAATGCTATTGGTTTGAAACTTTGCACATGCTTTTGTCGCCATCATATCATCTTCTAGTTCGATTCATCTATTTTATTTATTAGCTCAACTATTCGAAGAAAACGGGGGCTATCACAGTACAACCGGGCGTCGACGTCGGCATAGGCGTAATGGTTTGGTTAAACCTTACGTGCAAGTGTCATATCTCAGTTTCTTCTAATGCTATTGCTTTGAAACTTTGCATATGTTTAAATGACAATGATATCACCATCTAAACAAAGTTTCATTACTCTGACATTCATTTCAGGGGAATTTTAACCCTTTTCGGACTTGAAAATTCTTGGTTAAACCTTTCGGGCAACCGACATATATCTTGAATAGCTCTCATTCTACCAATGCTGTCGCTTTCAAACTTTGCACGTGCCTTTTGTGACCATCATATCATCTTCTAGGCAAAGATTCATTACATTTACTACAGTGGAGTTTTAACCATTTTTGGACTTTAGAGAAAGTTTCATTACTCTGATATTCATTTCAGGGGAATTTTAACCCTTTTCGGACTTAGAAATTCTTGGTTAAACCTTGCGCGCGACTGTCATATATCTTGAATAACTCTCTTTATACCAATGCTATTGCTTTGAAACTTTGCACATGCTTTTGTGACCGTCATATCATCTTCTAGGCTAAGATTCATTACAATTATATTTATCATAGTGCCGTTTTAACCCTTTCTGGACTTTTTATCTCTATTACTACTTAGGTATCATGCCTTATGTCGATATGGAACTGCTATTACAATCAAGCACTCAGAATAGCCGAACGTTTCTGTCCTCTGACAGCTCTTTTCTATTTCTCTTGAAACCCATTTAAGGACAACAAAAATTTAGACTAGTTCGAATTCAAAAAAGATTCGGACGATAATTTTAATTTCATATAATATCAAAATTATTTCACCAATGGATGGATAATCGTAAACCTAAGTTGGACAGCATCTGGAGGCCAGGAAAGGTTGTAATGATAGTACTTATTTGAGAAATACCGGGAATCCATTGTTAAGTGCTCCAGCTGCCGCGATATGACCGAATACTGTTAAAAGAGGCGTTAAACCCCATCCAATCGTTCGATTGGCCTTTTTAGGTAAAGAAATTGTAGATAATGAAGGAATTGCTTGTCACAAGCAATTACTTCATTGTCCACAATTTTTGTCCCCAAAGCTTCTCCCTTCCGGAGCGGATTGTTTGGGAATGGGTCAAGTTAGTGAGGTTATCTATCACTGCCAATAAGACCCTTACCAAAGGATCGATAGCAACGCCAACTGAGTTCCAACAGGAAGTTCTTATTCGAATTAATGAAAATGGCGTCAGTTTGCAAAAGTTATGAACAGTAGCTTGTAACAAAAAATGGATTGATTGGTTGGCGACCTAAACGTCGTAAGTACAGCTTGAATAAACTGTAGATACGATGTTTTAGTCGCCAAACCAAGAAAAATGCCTCACGAAAATGTTGACCAATGTCTTAATTCTAAGTTTACTTCTAGTTAAAAGAGGTCATTCGATTGGTCAATCGATTTTTATTAACCCTAGCGATCTGCTAATTCACTTCGTCTAGCCTTTATAAATGCCCCAGTAAAGTGATCTTTAATAGACTTTCTTTGAAGACTTGTTATTTCCATATTCAATATGTAGTTATAATGTAGGTGACACACACACTGTAATGGCAGAAATTACCATAATTCCATAACAAACTGAACATAGAATTAATTATGCGCAAAATAAATTGTCGGTTGGCGAATATCGTTGGTATTACCATTACTAATTGATGTCATATTCTTATTTAGATTTATATTATAGATGCATTTCAACGTTAGAGCTTGGTTTGTGTTTTGCAAGAATGTTCCCCCATGATTACCTTTCGTTTTTTTTTTTGACAAGTCCCCTAGAGTTTCAAGACCTGGACTCTCCCATGCACGTACCCCGATGGTGTAGGTTTATAAAGCAGGGGAAGCCCCCCCCCCGCGCTTGCCCTTCCTCTGCCTTAGAAACCGAGAAATCACTAACACGTGGAGATGTGTGCATTGTACCGTGTTTACCAATAGAAGCAAAACAGCTTTCCTTAGCTAGATGATGGTAGCGCCTTTTCACCATCCTTTTATTGCATACAGGCCATTAACTCTTTGAACGTACATCACATTAGATTTGGTTAATTTGGAAAAACGAATTAGAAATTAACAAAGTCGACAACAATGGTAAACTAATTGACCAATCGAAGCTGTCAATCAAATTACCAGTCGACCAATGAAATCGGAGTCAGTGGGCGTGGCCAAAGGAGTAAGTGGGCGGGGCCAGCAAGTCAATTGCTGAGTGATCAAGTCAATACGGCAGAGGACAGCAGGTACAGCATGTAGCGATAAGCTCAGCATGGATTGACGGATCAACACTCGATAGACTAGTCAAAACATACATCTAGACCAAAAATGAACTTTGAGCCCCGACATTTATCGACATTTACGTAAATTATTTTCGATGATTGCTGACTTACAGGTGTAGTTACAACAGCTTATTCGATCTGTAGTTACGACGTTTAGGTCGCCAACCAACCATTTTCATTTTACATGTTACTGGCCATAAATATTTCAAAATAACCCCGTTTAGTATCTAGGTTGAATGTCCAGTCGGAGCTCAGCTGACGTTACCGAAGATCCACCAACTACAGTCGTGATCGCTATCTAAACTGAAGAATCGCGAGCCACGCCCACTGAACTCCGACATTTTGTGTCTGACTGAGTTAAAAACGAGTCTATTTTTTAAGAAATGAAGAGAAAAACCTGATCACACTGTATGAATACGCCAAGCGGATTCATACATAAGTGTAATGAGGTTTTTCGATATATACCTCCATAAAAAATCTCTTCATTTCTTATAGTTTAATAGCATCGAGTTAAAAAGCAAAAACTTTAAAAAATTTAAAACTTTTTGCATAGGACTATTTTGCGTGGAAGCATACAAAATAGCTGCGTGCTCAAAATTTTGACCAAGGAGGTAAGAATATTTTTTTTAACCAATTAGGGCGCCTGTTTTTGATAGACGAAATTGAAAAATTATTAAAATGTGTTTTCTTGAACATAAACTAAAACTGGCAGACCGTTAGTTTGCGATATAGACCGTCGAAACTACAGCTCGAATAAGCTGTAGATACGACGTTTAAGCCGTAAAACCAACAAAAATGCTTAACATATATGTTCAAAGTTCATTTTCGGTTTGAAAAAATGATTTGATTGGTGATTCCATTTTTTCTAGTAGCGGGGCGATTTGACAAGTACTGGTGTGGTCGCTATCTGAATTACGAATGCACATGTCTCATTTTGATAATAATTTAATATTTAGTTTCGTCTAGCAAAAACAGGCGTTTTGATTAGTCGAAAAAAATTATTCATAACTCCATGAACAAAATTTTGAGCACGCAACGATTTTGTATGCTTCCGCACAAAATAGTCCAATACAAAAAGGTATCAAAATTTGTGATATATTTTCATTTTTCGCCCGATGCTATTAACCCATTCCAACTCAACAAAATTTTAGACCGGTCCAAATTGAAAGGAGCTGCAGACGATATTTTCAAGTTAGTGGAATTTAAATTTTCTTTGACTTTTTGGATAGAAAACATTGTGGATAATGAAGAAATTGCTTGATCCAAGCAATTTCTTCATTTTCCACAATGTTTTCTGAAGCTTTTTCGTTGAGGGGCGTAAAAAGGAGGGATTGAGTTGGAATGGGTTAAATTATAAGAAATGAAGAGAATATTTTTTTGTTTTCATGGAGGTATAAACCGCAAAACCTAATCATGAAAAGTATTCATACAGTGTGATTAGTTTTTTCGGTTCATATCTCCATGAAAACAAAAAATATTCTCTTCATCTCTTAAATGAAAACTTGATGAGGGTCACGCTAGTTTAGTTAGGCAGTGGATGAACGTCTAATGCCTTTTATTTGGCTTAAGCGCAACTTTCTATCATATTTAAGTCATATTGAGACGGCTGGTGCACCTAACCATGTCTTCCTGTCACAATTCTCATACCAGTACAAGCCACTAGCTGCAGTTCCCACTTTAGCGCACTATTACCATTCTACCATTCATTAGAAACCGATATACGTGATACGTTTATCACGACGACCTTTTTCAAATATTGGAATGTTGGACGCATTGGGGCTCGAACCCACGACACTAAAATTAAGAGCACGTGACTGCGAAATTTCTATATATATTTTTGTTCGTCTGTTTTTGAGATTTTCAGCGTCATTTACAAGTAATAGTAACTGAATGCAAAAGGTAAATAGGAAGAAATAAACGAGTTTTACTTACAAACTTTATCACCATTAACCCCACGCACGCGTTCACGAGTGTAGGTGTGTCTACAGTTTTATTTTATTTTTCTTAAGTTTAAGAAAATTTACCTATATCGTCGGTGTCGTTGTCGAGTTTTGCGTCCTCTGCATCCACAATCACCTCAACTTTCATGGTAGCAGTTTCAGGTTCATCAGATTGTTCTCGTTTCCTATCAACATTCTCTTTTGTTTCAACTACAGTTGCTGGAACGTCTTCAATTTCTACGTTCTCTTCGGCGATTTCTGCAATTGGTTCTTCGGCTTTGCTTGAATCATCGCTGGACTTTTTCTTTTTCCTATCACTAAGTAGTCCAACTTTCAACACTCCGTTAGAGAGGATACCTTTTCTACCACTCATCAATCCGTACTCGTGGTTATATTTAGAGTTTCCATTGATTCCAAGAACCTTTATGATACCGAAGGAACTTCCCTTCTGGTCTCCCAGAAGATTGTATACATATCCGGACTTTTGATGTCCTTGTCTGCCTTTGTTGTCAGACTTTGATCCCTTCCTATCGCCCATCTTTCTGTATGGCGGGCTAGGCTGCTTGTAGCCACCGTTGTTTTGTACTTTAAAAGTGCTGCTAGAGTGGGACCAGCTTTTACCTCCCATTGGATTAGAAATCTGACCGGACTGGGAATATTTGCCCTCGTTCTGAACTCTGAAAGAACCATTTGGCCTTCCTCCCATTTTGTTGGACACGTGACTTGATTGGGACATCATTCCTTCGTTCTTCATTTTGAATCCACTATTAAAGTTTGGTCTCTTCCTGTCTCCCATTTTGTTAAAGGAATATTCCGACTGTCCCATCTGACCTTGGCCCTTGGTACTGAACCCACTGTTCGATTGTGACCAGTGTTTATTCATCTTCATGCTGTGAATATATTTTCTTTCGGCTTTTCCGTTTGATGGAACCTCTTTTTTGTCATCCTTTGCATCGGGTGTGTGGATAGGCTGGGTTCTAATTTTGTCGACAGAAACCTTTTGTTTTGGCTGTGTTGATTTTTTCTCTTCTACTTTCACAATGCCTTGTCCTACCTGAGATTTCCTTTTTTGTCCTATTGTGTCCACTTTATGGGTAGCGTCTATACTATTACTTGGTATGACCACGGGATTGACAGATTTAACAGCCTTTCTTAAAGCCAGTAATCTAATTTCGTCTGTGGACTGGGCCCTTTTTCTGTCGCCATTTGCTATGGCCATGCAGGCAACCAGCAGGGCCGCAAGCAAACAACCCTTCAACATCCTGTAAAAGGAAAATAAGCTCTATAGAACAATGCGATTGGTTTAATTTACAGACTCAATTAATATCGATCTGAGGGCAAACTTGTCATGTTCATGGGTGCGCGAACGAAACGTTTTAAGTATAGATTAACATTTTCCCTCACATTATCACTTTTTTACGAACCACAATAAAAGAAAATTTTGGAAAACAACGAAATAGTGAAGAAATTGCTCTTAACAAGCTATTACTTTACTCTCCACAATGTTTTCTTATTCAGAAGACAAATTAAAAATCCCACCAGCCTAAATTGTTGTCTGCAACTTTTTTCAGTCAGACATATTATTTTGCGGACGGTGAATCTAGAACTCGTGCGCTTGCTTTGATTTAGCTTTTGGATCTCGGATCCAGCCGGGATTCTAAATTCGAGCCGACTATTGGCACTTTTCAGATAGGGCCTTTTAGTATATAGTACAAAGAACAAAGTACAAGATGTGTTCCGTTGTGAAATTCAATATTTTGTCCATTATCACTTAATAATTTGATAATTAATTTAATTTTTAGTTTTGTCTTTTAAAAACGAGCATTCTGATTGGCTGGGAAAAAAACATAGCTCCATGAACACAATTTTGAGCACGCTTCCCCACAAAAGTCCCATACAAAAAGGTATCAAAACTTGTAAAGTATTTGCTTTTTTTGCTCGATGCCATTAAGTTATAAGAACTGAAGAGAATATTTTTTGTTGTCATGGAGGTATGAACCGAAAAACCTAATCACACTATATGAATACGCGTATTCATACAGTGTGATTAGGTTTTACTGTTCATACCTTACGAAAACAAAATATTCTCTCCATCTCTTAAATGTATTGGTATATAATAAATGAGAAACTGAATTATACTTGTGACACGAAACCCTTTATTGGATACGAAACCTTGTATTTGATTATAGATGCGTTGGAAAAATTGGAGAAAGCTAATTTTTCCGACGCATCTAGAATCAAATACAAATTACGTATCACAGCTATAACGGAATATTTTTGATATTTCTGACAAAAATAAACATATCTTTGTAGGGCGACGAAGGCCTGTATGTGTGTGTTTGTGACAGAGAAAAGTTAAAGTTGTTCTCTCTTCTTGACGGGCATTCTTTTAATTTTAACATTACCTAGTTGTTACCGTTATCACGAAAGGAAATCTATACAACCTGACCAGATTCAAAATCATTTAAATTCTTACCTTTATGCTTACAAAAGTCGCCCGGGTTATATTTCCTGTTCTCAAAACGCCTAGCCGAGAATCAAGCAACTGGAAGAAATGCGTACATGAACAGAAAATAATTGGGTGTGGAAATGTCAATATTGTATTACAGTGTGCAAATAATTGTTTATTTATACGGATAGATGCTAATACTGACATTTAACAGTTTTTATACATGTCAAGATTCAAACCAATGATAGCCATATGGACACTTCTAAAAACTAACCAACCGGGCTATACTTCACAAAATATGCAGGTTGGCAGATGTAGTATTATTACAATAATAACTGTAATGTTATAAATCCTATATTTTCGATTTGGACGTGTATAACCCCGATAGGGTCTTTTTCACATGACGGTTTAAATGTACCCATATACATGCACTAAGAAACGTTGCATATTGTGCTAATAGGTCATATAGCTTGCTGATTATGCACAAATCTCCAAACTTCAATATGTCCAGCCACGGGAATTGGGACCATCTGGGGAATTATGAGCACGCTGTGCCGCCGCCAAATTGAACGGCAGTCAGATCAGGATAGACTTTTCCCGCTTCTAGGATATTTTCTTCTTTGTGAAATGTAATGTCTGTAATTCCTTTTCATTGTTTTTTATCATTGTGTCCTAATTACCACTGAACTCCGACACAACATTTTGCCTCGGACAATAAAAATATTTTGTAAACTACAGGGATATCCGGACATCGTAAACAATTTAATTGGTTATTCCAGGAGTTTTTATTGACAGTGGCGATCAATTGAAATAGGAAAGATTGCATCTCTTAAATACGGTTCGTCTTTCGCTTTATTGAAATACTTCAGTCTACCAATACCTAAAAATATCAAGAAAAGTTAATATCTGATTATTGTTCGCCATTTTTATAATTAGGTTTTTCCCTTGCATCGTCAAAAACTGAAGACTCGCCAGTCGATGAGTTTCCGGTTACAGTCGAGAGTTTACACCTTATCTCGTCGGCTTTTTAGCTCACCTGAGCACAAAGTGCGAGGTGAGCTATTGTGATCGGTCGTTGTCCGTCGTCCGTCTGTCCACAATTTCTTTAAAAATCTTCTCCTCCTAATCCAGATGGCCAATCAATCTGAAATGTTACAGAGATACTCCTTGGGTGAAGTTCTACAAAAGTTGTTAAAAGAATTTCATTCCGTGATAAACCCTGGTTGCCGCGGCATTTGAAAAAATGGAAATTTTAGTGTATCTTTAAAAATCTTCTCCTCCTAAACCAGTTGGCCAATCAAGCTGAAACTTTGCAGGGATGTTCCTTGGGTGAAGCTCTATAAAAGTTGTCAAAAGAATTTTATTCCGTTAAAAACTCTGGTTGCCGCGGCATCTGAAAACGGATTTTTTTCTCAGGTATGCTAGGCCAAAGGCATTTATATTTCATATGTAGCTTAATCATGTGGTTCTCTACCAAGTTTTCAAAAATTTAATCTGTGGGGTCAAAAATGGCCCCGCCTCTGATGTCTGAAGTTTGGAAAAATGCTTAATTAGAGCAAGTTCAAAAGACTTCTCCTGGTAAACTATATGGTCTAGGACAATCATATTTAATAATGATATCATCTCATGATATCTCTTTATTTCAGGAAATAAAGGTAACATTGCCTATCAAACCACATGTATATATAATCATATTTTTACAATAAATAGTTTGTAGCATTACTAGATGTTTTTTTACTATAGCACTTAAAATGGTTCCCCTAGGATAAAAAACAACTCTGCACTAGGGGTCCAAAATAGGGAAAAGCGCAAAATTTGAGTAAAAAAAATCTTCACTTTAAGGCCGAGGACTTGTATATTTGGAATATAGCATAGCCTGGCTGTTATCAATCAATTATGATTAAATTATGTCTGTAGCTTAGAAACACCCCTTCCCTAGTTGCCAAAAGTTCTTAAAAATGCTGAATTAGACCATATTCAACAGTCTTCTCCTCCCACTCTACAAAGTCTAAGGCATTCATGTCTGGAATATAGTATAACCATGTTACCTAAGGCCCTGCCCCAGAGGTCCAAAATTTGGGAAAACGCCCAATTAGAGCAACTTCAAAGGTCTTATTCAAAAATATAAGGTGAAGCATATTCATATTTGGTATGCGGCATTACTACATAAATTTGTTCTACATGTATATTACAGGAAAATATGCCATCAGGATCAAACACGTCTCTGTGTAAAACGCTTAATTTGAAATTTCTTCTTTTTAGATATAGGGCCTAGAGCATTTAATTAAAAACATAGCATAACATTATTGTTACCTAACAGGTTTATCTCCTTTGGACAAATATGGCGCTTCCCAAGGCATCCAAAGTTTGGAAAAACGCTCAATAAGAGAGAAGCGGGATTGTTTGTGAATAGGTTAATGTTACCGTCCCGGGCAAAACTGGCTAGAATATCTGGGAAATAACAGCAGTAATGTCCGAATGTTCGTCCCGACCACTATCTTTGGGACACAATTTGTTTACCTAAACGTGTAAATTCCAGTACGTGTTTACTTTCGATTCTTCAAAACCTCCTTTGCCAAGATTTGATTTACCCTAAATTGGGGTCGAGCATCTGCTTCTAAAGTTTGAATTGTAGGGAAACACAATTTGTTGGTAGTCGCCTGTGTATTTCCGTTTATTCATCGTCACTACCATAGCACACACACGTATGAGCGACGCCCAAGAGGACGGTTTTTAAGGGCGATAGTGCAAGGATAAAGGGCGCCGCCTGGTTCTTTAGCGTGCTCAATTGATAGCACCGTCGCACGGGGCCTCGGTTTAACGTCTCATCCGAATGTCAATTAGTTTGCTAGTTTATATGGTCAGCCAAGCGTTCGAACCTGTGATCTTGAGGTTTGAAGACAAGTGCTATACAAACTGTGTTACTCGAGCTAATCCTCACAAAACCCAATTTATAACGTTGACGTTTGGTTCATTATGCTGTCTCTAGCTCTCCGCGTTCAGAAATAGGCTGATCGCAGTTGTCAACCAAAAAATTGATTGACCAATCAAATCATTAACCAAGAGCTAGAGTAAACCCTGATCTCCAACATTTATACGAAGTATTTTGATGTTTGGTTTATTTAAGCTGTAGTTACAATGCTTAGGACGCCAATCAAACATTTTACTGTTGTGTCCATATTAATGACCTAAAATGTAACAAAATAAAGCCGTTTAACCCATTCTCCTTTTCACGCCCTTCAAGAAAAAATAAATAAAAAAAAAATTGGAAAACATTGTAACAAGCTATTTCTTCATTATCCACAATGTTTTCTATAAAAAATGTCGACAAAATTCAACACTCAATCAACTTGAAATTGGCTTCTGCAACCTCTTTCAATTTGGACCAGTCTACAATTTTGTTGTGTGGGAATGGGTAAATATCTAAGTGGTACTTCTTGTAGGAAGTCAGTGGGCATTGCTAGCGTTCTGTCATTTGACCAATCGCGTCTGTAAATTAAGGAACAAACAGACCAATCAAATAATTTATTCAGCCCGGACCTGAGCTTATCAACTCTGACATTGGCCACCATTTTGTTTACTTTTATTGTTGGTTTGGCGACTTAAACGTTGTAACTACATCTTATTCAAGCTGTAGTTACGACGTTTAGGTCACCAACCAACCATTTTACTTTTTTATGACATGCTACTGGCCATAAATTTTGCAAAATAACACTGCTAAAAATCGAAGCGGAACTTCCAGGTGGAGTTAATGGGTGTGGCCAAAGGTTCAAGTATGTGGGGCCAGCAATTGGTTAATTGGAGAGTAGCCCATATCCAAAGTTTTAGAACATGGGTGTTTCTTGTATGCGAAAATTCTCCAACGTTTTGATTGAAAGAGGACAAAAGTTGCCAAACTGATTATTCATAGTGTCTATTTGTGTAATGACTATAAACATGTATGTTTAGATCACTAAAGTTGTTATTGAACTACGCAGCTTAATCCGATTAAAGGTTTTTTGATCTATCACATACCAACCAATCTTGACTATTTCAACCCATTACTAAATGACAAAATTTGAGACAGGTCCAAATTACTAGAAGTCACAGATGACATTTCAAATTGTGTTAAAACTGGAAAATAGGGTAGAAAACATTGTGAGAAAAGAAGAAGTTGCTTGTAACAAGAAACTTCTCCTTTCTCACAAAATTTCCTATTATCTTTTCTATCGTTTTTCTTCAGGGCATCAAAAAGCATCAATATGTGGCAATGGGTTAAGGTTTGAGATGCCCATGAAAATATTTCTATAATCCTATTAACCCTTTCCTGGACAAACCCGGGATTTTACAATGCTGTGATTTTGTACTTGTGAAAACATTGTGGAAAAAGAAGAAATTGCTTGTAACAAGCAATTTCTTCTTTTCCCACAATGTTTTCTACCACATAGGATGGTTTAAATTGCATCTGATTTTCATTGTTGTCTGCAACCTCTTTCAATTGGACCAGTCTAAAATTTCAAAAACAGGAAAGGGTTAACATTCAAATTCAATGGGACATCATTTTCCAGGTGACGTCATTTCTTCATGAAAATGACATAATGTAATACTACCTGTATTGGGCACTGTCCTATACTGATTTATTTCTGTACACTTTTGTTCAAACGCAGAACATGTGTTATATAAGAAAATCGGTTAGGTTTATATAGGTCAGTGAGGAAAAAATAACTGCAATAATAGTATTCAGCCATAAGAACTAATACAAAGTATCTTAAGTGGAATATGTGTAATACAAGTTAAACCATTATCATTTTTAATCAACTTTAATAATTTCATAAAAACATTAACCCTTTCCTGTTTTTCAAAATAGTAGAACTGTCCAAAGGCTTTGCAAACTACAATTCAAAGTTGATTTTATTTGAAAAAAAAAAAGAATCAGTTTGTAGGGTAGAAAAAATTATGGAAAAAGAAGAAATTGCTTGTTGCAAGCAATTTTGTCTTTTTCTACAGAGTTATTTCAAGTAAAAAAAAAACACAGGACATAAAAACTAGGAATTGAACAGGAAAGGGTTAAACAATCTTTGGTTGAAATACAATAACAAGCACAATGGGCAAAAAGCAAACTGTTGAGACAGAGTTGTACTTATTACAAATTAGAACTAGTGGTGCTTGAGCGCATGTATCCGTCAACAGGACTGTATGTACTGATCATGCAAATGGAGTTTACAGGAATTCAACATGAACTGAATCATTATTGCCATACCTGACATATAAATCTAGTCACTGAAATCTTTGGAAAATTTCAATAGAAGATTTTATACTTTTTATTGATTAATAAAAGTCAAGTTATGTAAAATTCATTTACCAAGTCAGATGAAAAGGTATTAAAAAGATTTTCAGAATTTTCTCCTTATGCCATATATGGACATAAGCCACACCCATAAAAGCCATGTCTTTAATCCATCAAAATTCTATAAAGGAATTCTAAGAATTCTCAATAATCCACCAAAGATCATTGCAGAATTCATTATTATTGCCAAGGTTGGTTCCTTTCCATAATCAATGAAGAAAGAGTTTTCTAACTAATTTTTTTTAACCCACTACAAGATGACAAATATTTTGACTTATCCAAATTCAAAAATCTTACAGTTCATAGTTGATATAGAATTTAAATTTTCTGTGTCTTTCTGTGTCTTTCTGTGTCTTAGAGGTGGAAAACTTTGAGGAGAATTAAGAATTTTTTAGAATAAAGCAATTTCTCGATTTTCCACAAATTTTAAAAGATTTTTCTCTTGGAGGCTTATAAAGGGTTAGAGTAGAATACATTGAAGACCATTCTTTTGTTTCCCTCAATATCTCTTAAATCATTATTTCATGACCAAGTGTAACTTGACAAGCATTTTATATCTATGCATATAAAAGGGTATTAAACAACAAAAGGGAATCTTCTATGCTCGTGAGTCTAAAAAGTATAATTGATTCTAATAATACAGTGCAGGCTGACCATTATCCAATCTTCTACATTTTGGCAAATTTTCAAAATCTACAATGACCATTCAACCTCAAAACTTATACGTTGTTTCAAAATGTGATTTCTGGTAGACCTCTGTTGGATATAATCTCTTGTCCAAAAATTTGAGCTCTGATAAACAAGACTCTCAAAACAGATTATCATCTTGTTTTCCAGGTGATGAGATTTTTCATCATATCAAAGCTATTTCCATCTGGCTGTACACTGATTGTCTGTCCATTGTCTTTCTGTACCAGTAAATATCCATAATCGTCTAAACCAATTATTTTGACATCTACGTTACCTTCAGTCTGTAGAGTTACTGTAACATCACTGAAATTGAGAACACCAGTTACCACCCATCAACTGATGAGATTTCAGACTTTTACATATTGGAGGAGATTACAGACAAACTAACTAAGTAAAAAAAAGTGAGAAATAGCTTGTCACAAGCAAGAATCACTTTCTTTGTTTGAAAAATCTAAAATTGTATGATTTGGTAACAGGTTTACCCATTCCAACACATAAAATTTCTGACTGGCCCAAATCAAAAGAAGCTGCAGATGACAATTTCAAGTTGATGAAATCTTAAAATTTTCCGTCTTTTTGGATAGAAAACATTGTGGGCAGTGAAGAAATTGCTTGATACAAGCAATTTCTTCATTTTCCACAATGTTTTCCAAATCTTTTATCATTTAAGCAATTACCAAACAATCCTGTTTCTTCAAACCCTCAAGGATTCTTAGCTTTGGAAAACATTACATAATGACGAGAAATTGCTTGATATAAGGAATTTCTCCTTTTCCAACAATGTTGTTATACCCTAAAAGCTCCTTACTTTTAATTTCCATCCAATATGAACAACTGTTTGATTTGTTCGATTAGGGCCAGTCTAAAATTTTGTTGTCTAGTGAAGGGTTAACTCTATGGAAGTGTTTCACTAGGAACGCTCACCTGTGCAACCACCTTTCATAGTAAGCCTGTTTAAACCAATCAGCTCCTTTTTCCTGAAAGCTGGCCACCAGCTTCTCTATCCATGTGATTGTCCTACCCAGTAGCTGCTCTGTTGTACAGGTGGACAGCTGGGTACCAAACTGTCTATTATAGGACTGAATGATGTCATTTATACATATAGTTGGGTTACTGTTGTCTACATTAAATCCACAACCTGGAATAAATCAGTATCAGGTCACTGGCAACGTCTACTGAGCTCAATTAGGAAATTCCAAATTTTGCAAAATTTATGGCCATTAGCATGTAACAAAAAAGTAACATGGTTTGTTGGCTACCTAAATGTCATAACTACAGCTTGATAAGCTGTAGCTATGACATTTATGTCACCAAACCTACAAAAGTGTTGGAGTATGAAATTCACTTCTGGTCTAAGTAATTGATTTGACTGGTTGATTGTTTCTATTGACAGTGCTTTCAGTCCTTTGATTTTAATGTAGTTCTGAATAAGAAATTAATTCATCATGACAATGACATAGATTTATCTTCTATCTTTACCTATAACAGCATGAATGACCCCATCCAATACCGTAGATTTTACTATGACACCACCAAGTTTCATCACTTGTCCATAATAAATGTCATTTGGCCACTTCAATCTGAGGTTTATGTCCTGCAACAAACAAATTGCAGCGTAAACTTACTAGATTTTCAACCCCTGTACCAACCCTCAAGAAAAAATCCTGGAAAAAGTGTTGAAACTGAAGAAAATGCTTGTTGGCAAAATGGACATACTAAGAATTCTATACATTTGACTTTGTCCACTGCAACTAATTTGAATTTGGACCACTCTAATCTAGTTTTGTCATCTGGTAGTGGATTATATATGCTAAATAATGTTGTGCACATATTCATCTTTTTTTGTTCCCACTTTTTTTTAAAGAGACTTTCTGCAACAAAAACACCAGTCCCTCTAAAACTGACTTCATTAACTTTTGGTTTCTGCTTCATTTCATTTCTTTTTTGATCCATAAATTTTCTTTCTTTTTTTCACCATTAACCATGTCTATATCAAATTCTAATACCCTGTTTTTTTGTGGCATTGAGTTAGATTTTGAGCTTTATCAGTTTCTTCAAAAGTAATGGTGTTTTTCAAATGAAACAAAATAAAATCAAAGTGATAATTTATTTGTTTGTTTGAATGGGATTTTACGCCGCTTTCAACAATCTTTAAGTTATATCGCGGCGGCTGGAGCACCTAACAATGGAATCCTGGTATTTCTCACACCAGTACTACCATTACTTCCTTTCCTAGCCTCCAGCTGCTATCCCACATAGGTTTACGATTATCAACCCATTGGTGGGAGACAAATAGTAGGAAAGGATGAGTGCCGCTATCGGGGATCAAACCCAGGACCTCTAGATTGACAGTCTGACGCGCTACAAACTGCGCTATGACAGCGGCACTCAAAGTGATTAATACTAAAAAGGATTGAGAGCATTAAGGTAGACCTTTTTTTCCATTTTCATGTTTTGGCTCAATCGTACATTTCAAGTGATAACTGGTTAACCCATTTGCACACAATGACGCTTTTTGACACCCCCCACAAAAAACAACTGAGAAAACATTATGTAAAATGAAGAAATAACTTGCAACAGGAAAGTTGAAAAAAATCTAATTTCTTAAACTTTAAACTGTTGTCTGTAACTCCTTTCAATTTGTACCAGTGTAAAATTTTGCCATCTGGATATGGGTTAACTATCAGTGTTGACTCTGAACCTGAATCTATTTTTAGATGAACTGCTTGTCTATTCTGTCTGTAAGCAAGTGTTCTTTCATTCCCAGTATAGTCTTTATCTGATCAATAACACATTCCAAGGCCACAAAATTTTAGACTGGTCCAAACTCAGAGGAGAAAACAATTTCAGGTTGATGAAATTTAAAAAATGATTGTCTTTTTGGGTAGAAATTATTGTAGACAATAAAGAAATTGCTTGTTTCTTTATTTTCCATATTGATTAAAAAACTTCTTTGTTGAGGGGCAGTCAAAAAGCAGTATGTGAGGGAATGGGTTAAAGTCTTGCCATTATAATTTATAGTTATTTCTTTACTTTTGCTTGAAATATCATTTTTCTTCAAAGCTTTTACATCTGTAACCAAGAAATGGTTCAACAGTAAAGAATACCAATTTAAACTACATGTACCAATATCTTGCAGACCCAATGAGAATATATTTATTTACCTGATATCCTTCCATTTTACAAACACTGTAGACCACAGCCAGAGAGGTAATATGCTGCAAGAATGACACACTCTTCCCTAGGTTACTATCCAGAGGAACTTTAACATGAAGGGTATGCATGGCACAACCTACAGGACTCAACCAACTGTTGCCTCCACGACCTTCAATGAGAGATAGAAGTGGATTATCTCTCCGTTACACAACCGGTGCTACTAATCAGTATCCTTTGATTTTAACCTTAAATCCTTTGCAACATGATGTTTAATGTTAAATCTTAAATCAACAAAATATAGTTCATAAAGTATACTGAGGGAAAAAAGTTTAGCAATTTTTTTCGACCTACATTATTTTTCAATGTAAATGTATAAACCTTATAAAATCAGTCTCGTTTGCAATTTTTAAAAGCTAACTAACTAATTATGCATTAAGAGCAAGTTTTCCTCGCTTCTAAAGGCTGTCTGACGCAATTTTGCTGAAACACGTTCTGCACGTGCTTCCACGTGTACGTGAAGTCTATATCCACAATATCTATCCCAGTTTATTGGTTAGCATCAATAACAAGATAACTCATTAAAACATTTAAAAAAAATTCAAATGGGACGTCGCCCAGGGCTTAACTTAGACCAACGGAACGTAGCCATCAGTATGCTGGCTGGTGGTATGATGGTAAAAGAGATGGCTCAACATTTTGGCGTGAGCCAAATTTCCATGTCAAGACTTAGAACAAAGTATTGTCAATTAGGCACCGTCAAAGACAGGCCACATTCAGACAGGCCACGTAAGACTACACAACGTGAGGACAATTACATCGTGACCTGTTCACGCGTAATCGCTTCCTCAATAGCACTTGTATAGCCCGTTTGGTCCGAAATGCAACGGGATAACGGGTCTGTGTTCGTACTGTAAGAAACAAACTTCGTTCGGCACGTTTACGCGCATGTCTACCTTAGCCATTCCTTTTACACATGCACACAGACATGCAAGATTGGATTAATCAAGGGTACACCATCGATGGCCAAAACGAATGTGGAATCAGGTCCTATTCACAGACGAATCCCGTTTTAATTTGATGTTTGCGGATGACAGGGTACGTGTTTGGAGGCGTGATGGCAAAAGGATGGATCCCGCCAATGTCATTCAACATGACCGTTTTGGAGGCGGCAGTGTCATGGTCTGGGGTGGTATATCATACAGTGGCAAGACTGACTTGGTAGCTATTCAGGGAAACTTAAATGCCGTTCGATACTGCACTGAAATTGTCCAGCCAGTGGTATTGCCATTCTTGCGTCAAGGGCTTGCTACCATTTTTCAGCAAGATAATGCCCACCCACATGTCGCTCGGCACACGTTGGACCTTTTACAGACTGATAATGTTGATGTGTTGGATTGGCCAGCCAAATCACCGGATCTGTCTCCGATCGAACACCTTTTGGACCATCTGGGTAGGAGAGTAAGAGACAGGAATGACGTTAATAACGTTAGAGACCTGGAACGTGTTCTGCGTCAGGAATGGGGTCGTATCCCTATGGCCATTAATTGTAGGTTCATTTCCAGCATGAGAAGACGCTGTGATGCCGTTATTGGCGCAAACGGTGGACACACAAGGTATTAAATCTTTGTGTTACTTTTACTTCCCTACCCCTACCATGTTTGACGCTGTACAACAAACACGTATGACCTTGAAATCATCTGATTTTTTTAAATACTGTGGCTAACACATAAAAGATCGATGTGTGAAAATAAGGTTTGAATCCAAAGCTAGACACCGGAGAAATTGGCAGACTAATAACATACGAAATTGCTAAACTTTTTTCCCTCAGTATATTTTGAGAACCCCTCCACTATCATTTTTTATCTTCTTAACCAAAACTTTAATCTAATGTGTTAGTAGCTTTTAGCTAGATAAAAAAAAAAAAATCTGCAGAGAAAGCAGGGATAAAAAAAGGAAACAATACAAAAGGACCAAGTGTAATTTGGTTTTCCATGAAGTGCAGATGACTTATCAGAGTATGTTAAAATATAAGAAGAAGAACTACTTGATAGGGTAGAAAATATTGAAAATGAAGCAATTGCTTAACACAAGAAGTTTTAGTTTTTTCTTTTTTTTCAGTATACACCGCAACTCCTCTATAACGCTACCCAGTATAGCTCTGACTCCATTATAATGCGGGATCTGCTTGGCTCCCAAAATTTGGGAGGGGGGGCATTTTAAGTTGCAGATGCTGAGATACGATGTTAATGCTGAATTTGCCGTGATTTTTTCATCCCGTCTTTGGCCCGCTCAAAGAAAAAGGTTGCATATAAAAATCGATAATTACCCGAAGCTAGGTAAGTTTTTAACACCTTAGGTGGACGGTCCTGGCCATTAATGCATTAGTTCAGAGGTAATTGCTTTGTTTAATTGAAGACATGCGTAGTGTTCCAATTTACAAAATCAGTTTGATTGTTTGGTCTTACTGTTTAACAATGAGATGATCATTGCCTTTGGTCATTGATATTTTTTAAATCAATAGAGAATAGGTACGCACCTCGGTATCCTTCAGTTACAAACCTTGAAGGTGGTGCGATTTAAATAACACAGTTGCACTCTCGGCTTTCTCAATTTTCTTCAGTCACCGGTAGGACGTGTTTTTAAAGCAATGCATGACTGTGAAATTAGACAAATTGACTTGAGCCTACTTTTTATTTCACTTCATAGTTTGCTCGTATTCGGAGCTCGTAGAGGATAGTGGCTTCAATGTGCTTTAAAAACAATCAGTCGTAGTTGCGACGTTTTCGCTAAATACAGAAAATACGTGAATTTTAATTGTTAAACGGGATAGATAATATAAGTAGATTAAAAATATTTTTCCGCATTTCTTTCAATAATCCGAAAATTTAATGACATTCCGTATGATCAAACACACAGCAAAAAGCTCGTCGACAAATTTGAAGTAAAGGTTTTTCGGGTACAGTTTATTTTATTCTGAGGGAGGAAAGGTGATCAAAGGCGCCGCCACCAGGTGTTCAACTATTTATGGGAGAGTTTCTGGAGTTGACACATGCCAGACGCGTACCCTGTGAGAATTCTTGGTGACCGAATTTTTTACTCTTGTCGTTATGAAACAAGACATTCTGCCGTCTCGAATAATTTTCGATTATTATGACCTTTATTTTTACAATTAAAAGTTAGCCGATACAAAGTTTAATCCAGCTTTGTAATCGTGCAACTGGTCGGTTCAAATTCCCGATTCGTAAATGACTATGTTCAGATAGAGTTCTTTGTCAATTTATTGTTACCGTATTTTTAACAACGGTAAAGAAATTAGACAAAGTCCATTACCGCGAAAGAGGTTCAAAGGTCGATCCACGCGGCATTTTCTCAACGCTTCAGTAACCCAGGTGTTCAACAACTCGTCGGTCTCAAAGGAGACGTCGCTATGCGAGATACTTAGATTTTATCCCTTTCCGATTATTCAATCCTAATAGACCAGGAAGGTAAGATTAGAATTTAATTCTCCGCACGCTGAATTTTGTCGGTTTCTGCTAAAATCTCGTAACTACAGTTTTTGTTTTTCATTTCCCGACAAGTAACTTGTATAGAATTAAACTTGTTACAGGAATTTTATCACGAATTATCGGGTGTTTAGTTCCGATTCCAACGTTTGAAAATTTCAGTTATGACTGGGGGAGGGCGGGGGGGGGGGGGTAGGGGAAGGGGGAGACAGCGTTATAGTATAATAACTCCACTTCTTCCGCTGTTTCATTTCTTGGACCCCACCAACAGCGTTATAACGGAGCTGCAGTGTATTTCTAAATAAAATTCCTTGAGGGCATAAAAAGTTGTAACTGTGCTACAATAGGTTGGTGGTGCCATTGGGTATGACTATCTATTTAACAGCAAATCTAGCATTTCCTGTTATTTACAAAAATACCCATCTGCCAATATCATGGCCTAGGTCATCCAACAAGGTCAAGGTTATCTATAAAGGTAATATATTAAGGATACTTAACCAGCCTCATCAGATATCATAAACTTTGCATCTTTAATTAGCCCCATCTGATATTTTAAACTTTGGCAGCTATGTGTATCACCCCTTACCCAATGATATTTGACTGCATGCGTGACATTTCCAATCATTACACATTTGCGCAAAGTAAAGACTCAGATCAGAGTCTTCACTCTGCGCTCTGTAGATAGATACTGACCCAAAGCTTCTTCAAACATTCAGCGAATATTCAAATTGCCCCGAATGGTTGTCCAGGGTGCTCAATGTGTGCGAGTCACGCACATGCGAAATGGTTCGAAATGTCACGCACGGGCTCATTTATGCTTACCTTTACCACTAGTTTGTTGCCTAGCTATCGCCACCAGGCCAACATCTTTGGGTAGTGAGAACATCATTCTGTATAAGAAGAAACATTGTTCTGTGAACATCAACTTACTATATTTACTTAGCCCATTACTATACAACAAAATTTCAGACTGGTCGAAATAAGAAGTTGCAGACGGTTAATTTCAAATTGGTAGAATTTTGAAAATCTGTAATTTAGGATAAAAAACATTGAAGAAATTACTTGTAAAAAGCAATTTCTTTATTGTCAAATTGTTTGCTGAAGCTCTTTTTGTGAGGGGACAAGTGGGATTTTGTGTCAATGGATTAAACCTTTCCGCACAGTCCCTCTTTTTGACAAACCCTTGAGACAAAATGCTTTGGAAAAAATTGAGAAATTGCTTTTAACAAGCAATTACTCCATTTTCTGCAATTCTTTTTACCATTCAGAAAGCAAGTTCAAAATTTCATTATCATAAATTTTCATCTAAAATTTCTTTGAACTGGGACCAGTATATTCTTTTGTCATTTTTAATTAAGTTAACCCATTCCAACACAATGACACTCCTTGACACCCCTCAAGTAATACAATTGTGAAAATATTGTGTAAACAACAGCACCACCAATGATGCAACGCTCGGTCTGCAGGTGCTGGATAATGCAAAAATTCTAAGAAAAAAGGGACATAACTCTTACAAAAAAAACGCTTTTAGAGTTATCCCCCTTGATAGTCTAGATAGCTCTTGTGATGGTCAATGCACATGCCAAGTTTCATGAAGTTATCTTCAAGAACAACAGAGATATGACCAAGGTTGAAGTTTGTCACGCCAATGCCAACATCAATGCCGATGAACAGGACGCCCAGGTGATGACAATACCTCGGGTTTTCTCCGAAAACAGCTGAGCTAAAAATGAAGAAATTGCTTAGTTCAAGCAATTTCTTCATTTTCCACTTTGTTTTCTACCCAGACTGTTGAAAAACCTAAAATTTCATGAACTTTGAATTGGCGTCTGCAACTACTTTCAATTTGGTCCAGTCTCAAATTTTGCTGTATGGTAATGGATAACTTCCTCTCTGATATTTACAAGATTTCATTCTTGGACAATTGCTTCCTCTAAAGAAATAAATGAAAATAGTTGTTTCTTTTAAATAGTTGTTAATTGATTGACTCAATGAGTTCTTTGGTCTAATTCAAAAAACTTAAAAGTTGTCAAATCAGAGTACAACAAAGCAACAAAAATAACACTGAATAGATACTGAGCTTGTTGAAGCGGGTATAGAATGCATGTTTTCAGTGTATATGCTTTCAAACTCTAGGAAGTTTTTTTTATTTTGGCGAAAACCCAGTATAAGATGAAGAAATTTTAGACAGACCCAAATTCAAAGAAGCTGCAGAAGTTTTTTTAAAAAGTTTCAAGATGATATTTATTTTAAATGCCTCTATCTTTTGGGGTAGAAACAATGTGGAAAATTCAATAATAGCTTGTAAGAAAGAGCAATTTCCTAGTTTTGCTTATTATAATCAATTTCTGCTTATTCAACAAAGTTTCTTTGAAATATAATCTGTGAGGTTAAAAAATTCAGGTGAGTGTGGGAAAGGGTTAAAAGTAAAACAATATAGTAGGATGGAATGCACAATACCAGAACATAAACAAAAGAATGTAATACAGTATAAAGTAACTAAACTACATAAAAGTTACCCGTCAAGTAGTGGCATGGTAGTAGGGACTACATCCACATAAATAACCGTGTTCCCAAGGATTTCTGTCTGTAGATTATCCATATAGACACCAGTATCAAAGTTAGCACAGACATCATCAGTATCACCTGTTACTAATGGCAACAATGATTCTTCTGCCTCTCTTACAAGTTCTTTCGTAAATAATAGCGACACTGTCCCAGATTTTAATAATCCTTTGTTCAGTCTTTTCTCTAACGACAATAAGAAGGCATCTTTGATATCCTGTTTGGAATATATAAGAATATAAAGGTAGATAATCTACTTAATCCGTTCCCAGACAACAAAATCTTAGACTAGTCTATATTCAAAGAAGTTGCAGAAAATAAGTTCCTATCTATATTTATTCAGAGCAACAAAATACAGGATCATGGTTTAAAAAAGCCATACAATTTTAAGGATGAAGTGTAAATGACATTATCACTATACCTTTGTGTTTTTGCTGGCTTAAGACAGCTAATAGACACAATTTTGAGGTAGTTCCAGAGTTAAACCATTCCAATACAGTGACGCTTTTGGACACTCCTCAAGAAAAACAATTAGGAAAACAATATGTAAATAAATATATTGCTTGTAACAAGCAATTCTTTCATTTACACAATGTTTTCTATCCAGAAAGCTAGAAAAATCTAAATTTTCATAGCTTTAATGTTCATCTGCAACTCCTTTCAGTTTTGACCAGTCTAAAAATTTGCTGTCTGGTAATGGGTTAAACCAGTGCAAAATGCAAATGAGGCTTAACCACGCCATAAAAATATTTGTCCTGTAATTCTGGAACATTGCAAATTCATCTCCTATACTCATAGTTAGCTTTTCAATCACTCAATGTCTGTCGTGCATCATCCAGCATCAATCTTTTTTTTTTGTACTTAAACTAGAGGGGCAACAATTTTGGCTTAATCTTAAGGAAACTTAGAAAGTTTGTCAGGTTATTAAACCCATTCCAACACAGTGGAATTTTAGACCTGTCCAAATAGAAAGGAGCTGCAGACGACAATTATAAGTTGATGGAATTTTTAAAATTTTTTTCTTTGTGGATAGAAAACATTGTGGACAATTATAAGCTGATGGAATTTTTAAATTTTTTTTTCTTTGTGGATAGAAAACATTGTGGATAATGAAGAAATTGCTTGATCCAAGCAATTTCTTCATTTTCCACAATGTTTTCCAAAGCCTTTTTGTTGAGAGGTGTAAAAAGGAGGGATTGAGTGGGAATGGGTTAAAACGAACCCTATGACAATTTCTTTGTTTACAGTCTATGGGCCACAAATTTGGCTCAATTATGATAAAACTTGGCCAGAATGTTTGTCACGTCATACAGATTAAGCAAGAAATATTCTATTGGAAAACATGAAAGAAGATCCTTTTATGACAAGAAGCTAAAATCATGGCTCAATTTTAATAAAACTTGGTCAGGATATTTGTCAAGGCATAAGATGAATGCTTTTGAAAAAGGGAACAATCTAATGGAAAAGATGAGAAAAGGGCCTTAGTGACAATTTCTTTATTTTTTTCTCTCTCGTGGCTACAAATTTGGCTCAAACATGATGAAACTTGGTCAGAATGTTTATTATGTCAGAAGGATGCTCGATTGATTGATTTGGGTTTAATGCTACTTTTAATAGTATTTCAGTCATATCATGGCAGCTGGAGCACCTAACAATGGATTCCTGGTTTTTCTCACATCAGTACTACCACTACATCCTTTCCTAGCCTCGAGCTGCTATCCCACTTAGGTTTACAATTATCCACCCATTGGTGAGAGACAAATGTCAGAAAGGATATGTGCCGCCACTTTCTTTGTGTACACTACTATTTGTGCTCAATCTTGGAGAAACTTTGATTGATTACCAGGTGTGTGATAAAGGACCATCATGGTCCCTCTGTATATGGTAGAAATCATGAAAAAATAAAATTTCTTGTTACCGGTAAATGCAGAATCTTATTTTGACTGTGGATATGGATTTCCGACAAATTCATATGTGTACCAAGTAACAACTGATCAATCTTTACTATGCTTTGTATAAAGAGAACTCCTTCAAACATGCTTTTCAACTTCTTTATCATGATAACCTCTGGCAAAGAAGATAACTGAATAAAACTATCCTTTGCTAGCTAACAGTACTTTAAGTACTTTGATTTCTATTATAAAATCTATTTACCTGTGATTTTGTGACTAACCCAGCTGCAGTTAGTGGTTTGGGGCTTTTTCTACTACATTCAAGTCCGAGGTCATCCAGGATATGAGTAAGGATTTCAAATCGACCAACATTGGATTTCTTTAATTTATTAAAAATCTCTGGAGTGACACCTAAATCTGCTGCATCAGCTTCCAAGAGCACCTGTTGGTATGTAAATAAATAATTATATTAACCCTTATCATGCTGAGCCCGGAATATTCCGGTTTTAAGGAGTGACCTCACTGGAAATTACTTCCTGAGGTCGTTGTATGGTAAAAGTAGATCTTAGAGAAAATGTAGTTCTTGAAAGGCAGGGATGATTTGAGTCTTAAACAGTGGTATATGCAATATTTTGTTTGATTTTGTAGTAATTTTGCATCTTTTCTGCTGTTTGAAAGTGCATTTTACACTATCTTTGCAGGTCTATGTGTTATAGATGGTGTTCAAAAATTGGAGGTGTAAATTGGCGACATGTGATTTTCATGGTTGGAAAAAAGACGGTGCCTTTGGTTGGAATCCATTATTTCAAAAATTCATCATTCATCATATATGATTTCTACTATTAATGAGAAGTTCTATGAACGACGAAACAGCATCAGAAAGGCTATAATTCAACGAACGTTCTGACAAGTGCTACATCCTGGACGAAAACAGTGATTTTATATAGACTAAAGAAGGCCAAAATCCGGTGGGGTCTGACCTAGATGACAAAATGTGAACTTTGTTATTTCTTGGAATTTAAGCCTAAAACTGTGCATACAAGTTTGGACTAACACCAGAAGATGGAATATGAGGTTATTTTCATCAAGGTTTGTGTATTTTTTTATATTTCAACATTTTGTTAAGAAATGATCCGAAAATGGCGCAAATTTGTCCGGTAGTGATCTCCCTTGCACGAAGTTCAAATGTTGTTGTCTGCTAGAGTATTTTCTTGTTTAGAAATAGAATTACAGTGTTTTTGAGTAGTAGGTGAGTGTTCTGTTCTAAAAATACTGTTATTTTATACAATTTTAAGATCTTCCTCTAAAGCCGAAAAGCTACCCGCCCCTCCCCCTTCCCAATTTTTGGAAATGAATTTGTTCAGAAAAACAACAACAAAATATGACATGTTAAACCATAAAATTAAATACCCTGTGGGTATTAACATGGGCCATGTGGGTGGGGGTTGGTCTTTGCGTGCAAATGTCTGTGTGCGTGTATGCGTGAGTGTGTGTGAGTGAAGGGACATTTTCTCTCTCTCTCTCTCTCTCTCTCTCTCTCTATCTCTCTCTCTATCTCTCTCTTCCTGATTCGGTCTGCATCAGACCCACATTTTCTCCAGACTGCCTTACGCATTCGTTGAATCTAAGTGCTGCCCAAAAGGTTAGGATCTGCTTGTCGCGTCACAATCCAGGCTTTGCCAAGCTGGTCGTAGAAGTCTTGCATTCCTAGGTAGGATTTTATGTCACCATCCGTTGTAAGCGTTCGAACCATTATGTCACCTTGTACATTTGACTGGCTATGTCGAATGCCATCTTCCTCTCAGAATGTGGTTCCATATACGCAAGCTTGGCAGTACAGCCAGAGTGCCCCCCCCCCCCGGGGTCATTGAACCTCAAACCAATGGTTTTGTAAGTACGCGCCTGTCCATCATAACTTGTTTTCGATTGCTAGTGGCTATATATTTGAAGCTTGTATGGTTTTCAATTGCGACCCCCATACAACCTTGAAGATGCTTGTCCAGGTTTGTATGACGACACCATTCTGTTGGCATTGTATCGGCAGTCGAAGGATATGTCAAAATGTCGTGGGTCTGTAGAACCTCTTCTTTCGTTGTGCTTGATAACCATCTGCCTCTTTTTGGCCATGTCGGCCTCATTGAGGTGGAGGGTCTTCTCTGAAGCTTGAACGGCTAGTTTCTGCAGGTGGCTTCTGGATTGGGGTAGAATGTCCATAAAGCTCAAATGCACGTTTGCCTCTTCTACCCCAGTTGATGTTGTTGTAGAGCTGAGGCTAGCATCATATTTACAGCGGCTCCCTTCGACTCTCCGGTACATTGAGGCTGATAGGTTCTGCAGGGTGTTGATACATATTGACAATTTTTACAGGAAAAGACAAGGTCAGACCCTAGTCCAATTTTCTTTTCACTGTGCAGCTTTACATTAAGGCTTTCGCAGTGGTCAGAAAATAGCTGGCGGTCATGTAAAACAGCATTCATAATGAATACTATTTGGTTGAGGCTGACAATTCTGTTCCCAAGTTTCCAGACTATCATTTTTGTTTTCCAGTCTACAAGATATGCGAACAGGCTCTGACATTTTGCTGGTTGACTGCATTGGAGGCTGGTCTTCGACAAAGCTTGGCCCGGACTGTGGATTATGGTTATGAACAGCTCGCCGTGTTGATTGGTTGTCCTATGTGAAGAAGGCCCCAGAAGCTCGTCTCTTTCGGATTCCTTTCACCTTGGTAAGTGCTGTTACTGATCTAATAATGCAATAATGCTATGAAAATGGTTGTGTGGCTGGTCATTTTATAGCCTTGATCTAGAATGACACTGTAAACAGAGTCAATGTCATCTGCTTGCTCAAGTATGCTGTCATTCCCCAAGTGTAGCCTGTCAGATAGTGCACAAACCTCTCATTGGAAAAAAATGGCTTTATTAGGGATTAACCCTTTGCCCACTCATGACCTTACCTATGGTGTACTGAATATTGGTAAATGAGTTAGACCAGCTGTATTATATCCATATTTGAAATTTACATGTTAATATTACTTGAAAGTTTTGAAAAAAACTTCCATGATGGTTTCGGCTGTGCAGAAAATACTATTTTTGCGCCAAATTTGGCGCAATTTCTGAGAATATTTCATTCTGAGCCAATCTTATTAGATCCACAATGTCCCAAAATACCTCATAAGTATTCCCCTACATATGTAGCTCCCAGCACTTTTTATTTGATATGAATCCAGTGTGTATTATTAAAGATGTAGCAAGTCTACAATTAGCCTTGAAAGGCTTTTTTTCCCCTACTTTTTGCCCATATTTTACCATATCTACCAGTGCTGTTTAAAACACTCCTAGCAACACAGACAAGATTCTAGCCTTTCAAAATGAGTTTAACTTTGCTCAGGAATAGCCATAAAACAAAATGAAGTCAACATTTGATGCTTTTGTTGAACAGCAAATTTTATTTAGGAGTGACCTCACTGGAAATTACTTCCTGAGGTCGTTGTATGGTAAAAGTAGATCTTAGAGAAAATGTAGTTCTTGAAAGGCAGGGATGATTTGAGTCTTAAACAGTGGTATATGCAATATTTTGTTTGATTTTGTAGTAATTTTGCATCTTTTCTGCTGTTTGAAAGTGCATTTTACACTATCTTTGCAGGTCTATGTGTTATAGATGGTGTTCAAAAATTGGAGGTGTAAATTGGCGACATGTGATTTTCATGGTTGGAAAAAAGACGGTGCCTTTGGTTGGAATCCATTATTTCAAAAATTCATCATTCATCATATATGATTTCTACTATTAATGAGAAGTTCTATGAACGACGAAACAGCATCAGAAAGGCTATAATTCAACGAACGTTCTGACAAGTGCTACATCCTGGACGAAAACAGTGATTTTATATAGACTAAAGAAGGCCAAAATCCGGTGGGGTCTGACCTTAACAGGAGGTACAGATAAAGATCAGACTGCACATGAATCATACTCAATCTCTGATATCCAGCGTTCCTTTCTGATCTGATCTTTGTGAACCAATGCCAAATCAAAATCTGTATCTAATGATAATATTTTACCTCCTCCATAAATAACCCATTACTGTCCTTTTGAAACCAGAATTGTTTATGAAATTAATTTTCAAAGGAAGTATTGACAACTGAACAACAAGTACTACTAGTGCTTTCAGCCCTTTGATTTTTATACAATTCTGAAAAGGATTTTATTCAGCATGACAAGGGTTAAGAAGGCTACCTATGTCCAAGATAGTGGAATAACCCATTACTGTGCATTTTTTTCAGACTAGTCCAAATTCAATGAAGTTGCAGACAACATTTTCAAGTTGGTCAAATTTTAGGAATCTTTGCCTTTTGAGGTATAAGATATTGTGGATAATGAAGTAAGTGCTTTTTTATAAAACTTTTTTAAAGATTCAATCAATTTGAAATTGTTGTCTGAAAATTCTTTGAATTCAGACCAGTCTAAAAATTTGTTGTGTGGTAATGAGTTAAAGTTTAAAAGAATAACTGGTTTCAGTGGCCCCCAATAGACTTAAATCTTATTCATAATCATCTAATTATACTGTTACTAGACAACAAAATTTAATAACTAATTCAAATTGAAAGAAGTACCTGAGAATCATAAAGTCTCAATGACAACTTTCAAGGCTTTAGGACTGAAATATGGACAACATTTTTTTCCTCCCCTCTGGATCCATAGGTAAGAATTTTAGAAATAAGAAAGAAGTCAAGTAACTGATGCTTCTTGCTAAATATCAAGGCTGAAGACAAACTGGGCGAGGAAAAAGATTTTTTAAGTTTAAACTTTCATACTTCCATGGCAACCAGAGTCCTTTAAGCTAATGTGAAAGAGGACAACCTAAGGAAAATTTCTGCCAAACTTAGTTCTATTTTTCCCAATGGTTTGGGAGGAGATGTTGTTTAAAAATCGTTCTATATTTCTATGTAAACCCTATCCCCTTTTGGGCTGCGTTACTAGAGCCCAATGGTCATGAATTTAGCTATTTTGAAAGAGGTCAATTTACTGATGATTCATGCAAAATATGAAAGGCTCTACACCTTGTGGGTCAGGAGGAGAAGACTTTTGAAGATTGTTTTGAAATTTCACTTTCATTGCCATTGCAACCAGAATTTTAAACAGATTTCAATTCTTATAGCTATTTTTAAGGGGGCCATCTAAGGAACATTTCAGCCAAATTTAGTTCCATGTGGCCCAATGGTTTGGGAAGAGATATCATTTAAAAAACATTCTCTATTTCTATATGAACTCTAACCCCCTACAGCTCTGTCCCAGGCATCCCTAGGATCATGATTTAAGCTATTTTGAAAAATGTCAGTATACTGATGTTTCATGTAAAATATCATGGCTCTAAACCTTCTCAATCAGAAGAAGATTATTTAAAATTTTACTTTCTTGCCATGGCAACCAGAATTTCACCAGATTTCAATTGTTTCAGCTTTTTTTAAAAATACAGGGCCACCTAAGACACATTTCTGCCAAATTTTGTTCAAATTGACCCAATGGTTTGGGAAAAGATGTTATTTAACGAAACTCTTGACGGACAACTGACAACCCTCGACGCATAAAAGGAGATCACAATAACTCACTTGAGCACTTCTTACTCGGGTGAGATAAAAATTAGAAAATCTTTTCACCATCATCTTCTCCTTTTCTTATTATTTCTAACAAAATCTTTCTTCTCACACTCCTTTAGTTTTGTACTTCTATAATTCATATCTTTTAATTTGGACCAGTCTATGCTTTGATGTCATAACCCATTACCAGATGACAAAATCTTACACTATTTCTTAACTGAGTTAAAATGCAGGGTTGTACTATAATGAGTTAACCCTAGTCATGCTGAACCCGGAATACTCCTGTTTGGGCAGAAGGTTTAGACAAAGATCAGCTTGCACATGTGTGCAGTCTGATATTAGTCTAAACCACCTGCTTTTCCCTGTTAAGCCACAAGTGTTTGTAGAATTAATTGTCAAAAAAAATATTAGTTCTATGTAAGAGCATCTAGTGCTTAGTCCTTTAATATAAATGTATTTATGAAACAGCTTTTATTCAGCATGACAAGGGTTAATATGGGTTACCCACCTGTGAAAGTATAGCACACCCATTAAGTCTTTTAGAGGCTTCCATCACTTTCACCATGACTGTGTTTCTGTCCTTATCGCTAGCTATTCCTATTACACACACATCACTGGCCACCGTTTTAGTCAGATCGTATACAAATCGTGAACAAACTAAGGCTACATCCTTCCATGAATCATACTCAATCTCTGATATCCAGCGTTCCTTTCTGATCTGATCTTTGTGAACCAATGCCAAATCAAAATCTGTATCTAACGATAATATTTTACCTCCTCCATAAAAATACTGTAGGAATATGTCAGATTGATCTTTAGTAATCTTAGCACCACTTATAACTAACAGACTAGTATTCTCAATCCATGGACTTGTTTCAAGTTCCTCATGTTTTAAATGATAAATCACATAACAGTCTGGATCTAAACACTGCTGTAACACATTTTTTACTTTGTCAAACTTTCTGATAGTGTCTGTTTTACCAGTGTAAATCAGTACATTCGGTGGTTTTGATGCTTGCTCATCATCGTTGTTAAATTCCTCACCCGTCAACTCAGATAAACCTTCTCCTGATCCGTCAACAAAATCAGTTTCCCCTTTGTTATCATCTTGCAGGTCATTCTCAGATGGATCAAGCAGCTCTACTTTGCCAACACTTGAATTTGATGCTAATGATTCATTTGACCATGTCTCTAACACACTTTCATGCTCACCAGATAAAGTGTGAGCCAAGTCTGTTGCAAGATGATCAATGTCTAATTCTGATTGTACTTCTTGACTCATTTGTTTGGATGGAGTTATGTTTATCTGTGGAACACTCTTCAAATCAGACTGTGATTGGCTCTTGATTGGTTCAATTAGACTGGATGGTTTTCCAACAGTATTCACAGCTAGATGAAATAGAATTTTCTCTTGATAATTATGAGCATGTTTAACCCTTTCCTGTATAATCCCTTGTTTTTACGTCCTCGTGATTTTATACTTGAGAAAATATCGTGGGAAAAGGAGAAATTGCTTGTAACAAGCAATTTCTTCTTTTTCCACAAGATTTTCTACTCTACTGAATGGCAATTTTCAAATTAAATCCACTTTCGTCTGCAAAACCTTTGAATTTGGACAGGCCTAAAATTTTGCAAAACAGGAAAGAGTTAAAACACTTCAAACAATGGACAGATTGATGCTGTCAATAAAAAACCAAAGGACCAATCATATCATTCATTTACACTGGAAGTGAAATTTTGAGTTAGTGACTATCTATAGAGAGCTTAGCAATGACTCAGATCAG
This sequence comes from Fragum fragum, assembly GCA_946902895.1. NCBI lineage: Eukaryota > Metazoa > Mollusca > Bivalvia > Cardiida > Cardiidae > Fragum > Fragum fragum. The sequence continues at coordinate 16,364,883 of OX336368.1, forward strand.
CCATCACATTTATGCAGGCTGATCTGACTCTTCATTTGGTACATATGTTTAGCCAATTACCACACAATCCTGTAATTTAACATGCAAAAGAAAACTAGACTATCACTGAATGTGATTAACCCATTCTCAAACAAAAAAATTTTAGACTGGTCCAAATTGAGAGATAATGCAACCAAATGAAGGTTGGTTTAATATGTGAAAAACAGCCAAAATGAGGTAATATACATGATGAGAAAAGAAGAAATTGCTTGTTACAAGCAATTTCTTTCTTTTCTCACAATGTTTTCCATAACTACTTTTCTTTGGTCTACAAAAAAGCGGGATTGTGATGGAATAGGTTAATATGTACCCCTCCCCCTATTACTTCATGCAACATCTTAGGTTGATACCAAATGTAAAAAACGTAGAATTTGAATTAAATTCATTCAGTAGTTGAAGAGAAAAAGAGACGACAAGAATTTTAAACAAAGGGCCATAACACCACTAAACAAGCATGTGCCTGTCTTTACTAAGTAGTGACTGCTTGTGTGGAATTTGAATCACATCCAACCAGTAGTGTACGAGAAAATGGGTGTACAAGCAAAAGTTACAAATGGACCGAACAACCAACCAACTAACAAGGCGACTCATATATACCAACCAAACATAGATTTGAAATACTGTGGGAAAGGAGAAATTGCTTGTTATAGAATGGACTGAACAACCAACCAACTAACAAGGCGACTCCTACATACCAACCAAACATAGATTTGGGGGTTATGAATAGCTTTAAAATACTGTGGGAAAGGAGAAATTGCTTGTTATAGAATGGACTGAACAACTAACCAACTAACAAGGCGACTCCTACATACCAACCAAACATAGATTTGGGGGTTATGAATAGCTTTAAAATACTGTGGGAAAGGAGAAATTGCTTGTTATAGAATGGACTGAACAACTAACCAACTAACAAGGCGACTCCTATATACCAACCAAACATAGATTTGGGGGGTATGAATAGCTTTAAAATACTGTGGGAAAGGAGAAATTGCTTGTTATAGAAAATTTCTCATTTTCTGACAGCATTTACATCTTACGTCTTTATCATAAGGAGCACTAATCTTTTTGCTTTGAAAGCACTATGAATTGTTGCCTACAACTTTTTCAGGTCTAGAGTATTTTGTCACCTGCTAATTACATTACAATTAGCAATACAATAATGTAATGGTAATCTCTCATTTCAATGTCCCGAGGAATAATACTGGTGAAAACATTATGAGATTATTATCTCAAGGGGGATCCAAAAGTAAATTTGATTGTTTTATGAGACAAGAGGGCCATTGGCCCTAAAGCGCACACCTGAAATACAGATTAGGAGTATTAAGGTAATTATGGCTGAAAGTCACCAGTTTGAAATTCCATATGTTATATGATTCTTTGAACTGTTGTAAGAGATTTTGACAAAATCTCCTTTGTTTCTATAGAAGTTGATGTGAGCTCTGGATGAGTCCAAACACAGATTTTTAACATTCCCCTCTTAATTTCTTAACAAGCAATTTCTTCATTTAACACAATGTTTTATATCCAGAAAGTTGAGAGAATCTTAAATTTCATAAACTTGAATTTGTCGTCTGCAACTCCTTTCAATTTGGACCATTCTAAAATTTTGCCTTCTGGTAATGGGTTAATCCATTACAAGAAATTAAAATTTTAGGCTGGTCCAAATTCATGTCAAATTTTAGTCGATTAAATTTTGATTAAATTTTGAAGATTTTTGCCTTTTGGTGTAGAAAACATTGTGGATAATCAAGAGATAGCTTTAAACAAACAATATCTTCAGCTTTCACAATGTTTTCTACAGCTTTTTTTCTTGGAGACTTCAAAAAGCATGAATGCATGGGAATGGATTAAAAAAATTGATACCTATAAATGGATAGATTCAAATGTACAATGCATACATAAATTTGGGATTTCTTTAAAAATAAGCAACAATAAACAACTCTAGATGGTTTTCTAGGACAACTGCTGTCAAGCCCGCAAAATTTTGACCACAAACTTGACCTTGACCATCAAATTTAGTGTTTGACCTTGAGATTTGACCTTGAACTTGAAGTTATCCTAAAAATTCTTTCAAGTGGCACATTTACTCATGATGGAGAATAATTGTGCCAACTTATTTTGAAATCCATCCATGATTGTAGGAGATATGCTCTTGATAATCACAATTTTAGTGTTTGACCTTGAACTGTTACCTTGACAGTAGAACTATCCCAAGAATTCTTTCAAATGGCACATCTACTCATGATGGAGAATAATTGTGCCAAGATATTTTGAAATCCATCCATTAATGTAGGAGTAACTGTCCAGACAAATTGGGACGGATGGACTAACAGACTAACGCACTAAAGCACATACACGGGCTTGTCATAGTGACAACAATATCTCGCTCACAACAAGCGGGCTCGGCAAAAATGGCTTTTACAAAATACTGCAAACCCCACATCTAATTATAATACGCAATTATTAAGTGCTAATTCAAATGATCTTTACTGAGAAGTTAACCCATTCCCACACAGTGAAATTTTAGACTGGTCCAAATTGAAAGAAGCTGCAGACGACAATTCAAAGTTGATGAAATTTTAGATTTTTTTCAACTTTCTGGGTAGATAACATTGTGTAAAATGAAGAAATTGCTTGTAACAAACAATTGCTTCATTTTACACAATGTTTTCCCAATTGTTTTTCCTGGGGGGCGTTAAAAAGCATCATTGTGTGGGAATGGGTTAAAGAAAATGCACACCATACTAACCAAATGAGCTGTCCATAAGCATATAAAAAAATGTGATGAATTAATAAGATCATAGGAATTTATCTATTCATTAATTCTCGCATAACATATAAACTACCTTCTTGACCTTAATGCTTTCCCGTACAGTCCTCAACTTTAGATACCTGTGAAAGTATACCTAAGAAAACATGTGGAAAAAGTAGAAATTGCCTGCAGCAAACAATTACTTCTCTTTCAACAAAAAATTTCTATTACATAGGATGGTTATTTTCTTTACTTATACATGTGCTTACTTTATTATGTCATCCCCTTTGAAGTCGTACAAGTTTTGTCATCAGAAAATTGGTTCGAGCAAAGAATATCATGTTTATTACTCACTTTTCAAGCTGATGACCTCTAAATCCTCATTAACGGTGAGAAAACCATCTTCCATACCCACAGTAAGTGTAATCAACTCTTCGAACGAGCAATGATAAATAATACCGAAAGGAGTCCCGGACATCCAGGCTGTAGCACAACCATGACTCAACACCTAAAATAGTCAGGAAACAGGAACTTCACTTAGCTCTGGATACAATAGCATGATGTCATAAAACAAATTTTGTGTATTATCTATTAACCCATTACCATACCTCAAAATTTTAGACTGGTCCAGACGACAATTTAAGCTTTATGAAATTTTAGATTTAGATTTTTGAACTCTCTGGATAGAATTTATTGTGTAAAATGAAGATTTTTTTTTTAATTTTACACATTGTTTTCCTAATTGATTTTCTTGAACGGCATCCAAAAGGGTAATTGTGAGGGAATGGTTTAATCCATTCCCACACAATCTCACTTTATGAAGCCCTTTAAGGAAAAGGGTTTGGAAAACATCGTTGAAATTGAAGAAATTGCTTGTAACAAGCAAATTCTTCATTTTTCACAAGGTTTTCTACCCAGTAAGTTGAAAAAACTAAAGTTTAATGAATTTTAGATTGTCATTTGCAACTTGTTTCCATTTGGACAACTTTAAAAATTTCTCCTGTGGGTTCACCTTCTAACATAATTCTGCTTTTAATGTCCTTCCATAAAAATGCTCAAGAAAACATTGTGGAAATAGAAAAAAAGTTTGCTGGAGACAGGTGATTTCTTCATTTCCCACAATGTTTTCTTCCCTGAAAGACATAAATGTTCAGATTTCTTGGACTTAAAATTGTCGTCTACAACTTCTTTGAATTTGGAACGGTCTAAAATTTTATCTGTTAGGTAATGGGTTAACTCATGACCAGACAAAATTTGGACTGGTATAAAAGAGGATGACTGTTAAAAATGTGTTGAAATGGAAAAATAAGTATTAAATTTGATAAAAAACATTTTAGGGAAAAGAATAATTGCTTGTCAAAAGCAATTACTCTTTTCCTCATATTTTTCCTCGTCTTTTTTTCTCTGGTGCTTCAACATACTAGCATATTTGGTAATGTGTTTATTCATTCCCCTACAATGACACCCCTCAATAAAAGCAAATGGGATAACATTGTGTGAAATGAAGAAATTGCTTGTCAATGTTTTCTACCAAGAAAGTTGAAAAATAAAAAAATCTTAAACGTTAAATTGCGGTCTGCATCTCCTTTCAATTTGTACCAATCTAGACTTTTGTTGTCAGGTAATGTGTTAAGCTCTTTGTTGTGAGACCTCAATAGAATCTACTTCCCAATACAATTTGTATGGGTTGAGATTTGAACTCTAGCAGTAAATGTTAGTAGGTCTTCAATTGAACATGTTTTTTTTTCTTTCTTTATCAAGGTTCATTTATTAACCCATTCCCACACAGTGATGCTTTTGGACGCCCCTCAAGAAAAACAATTGGGAGAACATTGTGTAAAATGAAGAAATTGCTTGTAACAAGCAATTTCTTTATTTTTCACAATGTTTTCTACAGAGAAAATTGAAAAAATCTAAAATGTCATTAACTTTAGATTGCTGTCTGCAACTCCTTTCAATTTGGACCAGTCTAGAATTTTGTCGTCTGGTAATGGGTTAAGCTACAATTTTTTACTGTGGGTATGTTCATACTCTACCCATTTCCAGAATTTTTTTTTAAGAATGCTTCAAAATTCCAAGAAGTTTCAGACAACAATCAAACTTACTTTTAATTTAGAAATAAGTACCTTGTACCATATACAGGAGATTTTGTTTGTTTTATTTGGGTTTAACTCCACTTTTAAAAGTATTTCAGCCATATCACTGCAGCTGGAGCACCTAACCATGGATTTCAGGTATTTCTCACACCAGCATTACCACTAAATCCTTTTCAAGCCCCCATCTGTTCATCCCTCTTAGGTTTACGATTATCTACCCATTTGCGGGAAACAAATGTTGGACAGGATATTAGCCAGGACCGGGGATCGCACCTGACACCTCATGATTAAGAGTCCGAACACTTCCAGCTGCACTTTGGCCGCAGCACATACATGAGAAAACTTGTGTGATAAAGAGAAATCTATTAGAAATATCAATTTCTCCTTCCCCCTTTTTTCTGCAAAATTATGTTTATGCAGCACATCGAAATGTTAAATTAATTGTGTGGTAATGAGTACATTTACCATTTAATGGTATCTAGAACATCAAGATAATGTCAAAAATAACACTTAGCACCTAAAACACAAAGTACATTTATTTGTGGTACTAAAGATAAAATAGTGTTAGAACCTTTAACCTGTTCCCAGTGACAGGTTAAATTAATTGTGTGGTAATGAGTACAGGTACCATTTTATGGTATCTAGAACATCAAGATAATGTCAAAAATAACACTTAGCACCTAAAACACAAAGTACATTTATTTGTGGTACTAAAGATAAAATAGTGTTAGAACCTTTAACCTGTTCCCAGTGACAGGTTAAATCAATTGTGTGGTAATGAGTACATGTACCATTTTATGGTATCTAGAACATCAAGATAATGTCAAAAACAACACTTAGCACCTAAAACACAAAATACATTTATTTGTGGTACTAAAGATAAAATAGTGTTAGAACCTTTAACCTGTTCCCAGTGACAGGTTAAATTAATTGTGTGGTAATGAGTACATGTACCATTTTATGGTATCTAGAACATCAAGATAACGTCAAAAACAACACTTAGCGCCTAAAACACAAAGTACATTTTTTTGTGGTACTAAAGATAAAATAGTGTTAGAACCTTTAACCTGTTCCCAGTGATGCTTTTAGAAGCCCCCAAGATAAAAAGATATAGAAAACATTGTGGAAAATGAAAAATTTGCTTTTTACAAGCAATTTCTTCATTTTCCACAATGTTTTCTACTCAGAAAGATGAAAAAATCCAAAATTTCATTCATATTGAATTGTTGTCTGCAACTTCTTTGAATTTGGGCCAGTCTTAAATTCTGCTGTCTGTTAATGGTTTAACTAGATAACATTTTTTTTTAAAATTAGATTTGAGTATGTTTAATACAATTTACAAGATGAATTGAAAGAAATTGCAGACTACATATAAAGTGTGGTGAAACCAGAAATTATGAAAAATAGTTGTCGGAAAAGGAGAAAGTACTTGTCATGAGAAAAAATAATCTTATTTTTTTAATGATTTGCAGACGTTTTTAAATTGTTGTTGAAAATTTAGATTTCTTTATCTTGTAGGCTAGAAAAAAAGCAATATCTTCATTTTCCACATTTTCTTTTCATGAGTGGCGACAAAAAGAAGGAATGTGACACAGTTTGTGTGGGAATAGGTTGAAGAGTACCAACAAATCAGTGTGAAAGATGTGTTTCATTAATGCAGCTGAAATGGCACCCCCCCCAACCCCCAAAAGTTTGACCTTGATAGATAGCCAGACTCTGTTGGGTTACCTAGACAGTAGCTGGTAGGTATTAATAGGAGCTGTCATTATACCAAATATGAACTTTGCATCTTGAAAAGGCTCAATCTAATAAGAAATGTTAACCCTTGTCATGCTGAGCCCGGAATATTCCGGTTTTGGCAGGAGATGTAGACAAGACTGATCTTGGTCTACACCTCCTGCTTGTAATTTTCCTACCAGAATCGTTTATTAAATTATTTTCTAAAAGAAATGTTGATTTTTTAATAACAACTTCTATCTGTGCTTTCAGCCCTTTGATTTTACGGCAATTCAGTGAGGTAATTCATACAGCATGACAAGGGTTAAGTTATAGGTTCATTTGTAAAAACAGGACTAAAATCTTATCCTGGCCTTTGACATGACACTCTTATACGGTGCACATGAATCTGGTGTCTGGTGGTGCATAGAAAAAATGGAAAATGTTTATTTCATTTTTGGGATGTGTGAAGGTTTGTAAAGTTTTGCAGACATACAGACTGAAGGTTGAACAGACAGAAAGACAATGGAAAATAATATGCCCCCATCTTAACCCTTGTCATGCTGAATAAAATCCTGCTTAGAATTGCTATACTATCAAAGCACCAAAAATCTGCAGAGCCACTTAAATTACAGGTCAATATTTCTTTTGAAAACTGATTTTATAACCAGTTCTGACTTGAAAGGGGCTAGCAGGTGGTGTAGACTAAGATCAGGTTGCACATTATGTGCATGCTGATCTTTGTCTATACCTCCTGAAAAAGCAGCAAATATTCTGGGTTCAGCATGAGATGGGTTAAAATGTAAGCATGAAAAAATTGTTGAAGATCACCTATTATCAGGAGCACTAATTCAACACTAAAACTTAACACTTTTGAGTACCATTTCATACACTTGAAACATACTTAATACAGTCAGTTTGCCTGATCCTTGTCACTATATGAATGTCTAGTAGGATCTTTTAACCTTTTCAGGACATCAAAATTTCAATAAAAATAATTCAAATTTTAAATTGAAACATAAGTTCAGTAAAGGGTAAAAAAATTATGTGAAAAAAGGAGAATTTGCTTTTCATATGTGATTTCTCTTTTATATGCAATGTTTTCCAAAGCTTTTCTATTTTAGCCTACAAAATTCTGGTTTGTAAGTAATGGGTTAATTTGCATAGCCCTAAATACAACAAAACATTGAAAGATGACTTAAATGGGACTTGTATTGTAAGGAATACTTTGGACATTTTTTAAGCAACTATCAAGCTTGAGGCATTATCAACCAGTGAGCTAATAAAACTAGATGTTATCACTGAAAATGACTAATAACCCTCCCTCTTAAATGGCTCCATGTCACATAAAATTTTTATCACTGGAACAAGAGCACCCCCTACAGGTGCTGACGCTCGGCTATTGGGTGCTGGATAGTGGATAAAAGCATCTTGAGCTATCCCCCTTGATAGTATAGGTTGCTCTTTTGACAGTGAACAAGTGTGCCAAGTTTCAAGTGAATGCCTTTAGTAGAACCAGAGATATAACACAATGTCAAAGTTTTCGCATGACAACGACAACAACAACAACGAAACAAAGGCTATAGCAATACCTCGGGTTTTCTCTTAAAACAGCCGAGCTAATAAAACTTTCTTTCAAATGTTTAACAAAGGGTCATATCCACATAAGAATACAGTAAATCTTGTATTAAGTGACAACTAAAGGGACGACCAAAATGTGGTTGCTTAACCCATTCCAACACAGTGGAATTTTAGACCTGTCCAAATTGAATGGAGCTGCAGACGACAATTTCAAGTTGATGGAATTTTTAATTTTTTCGTCATTGTGGATAGAAAACATTGTGGATAATGAAGAAATTGCTTGATCCAAGCAATTTCTTCACTTTCCACAATGTTTTCCAAAGCTTTTTTCTTGGGGGGCGTGAAAAGGAGGGATTGAGTTGGAATGGGTTAAAAGAATGGTCGTTTAATACACTTAATTGTGAAAGATATGAAGGATTGATTCGATTGCATAAAGAAATTATGGCAAAATTCTTGCTAAATCCTATGCTGTTGGGACTCATTAGAATTGTCTCATTGAGACGATTCTAATGAGTCCCAACAACATATGATTTTGTTACAATTTTTTCAAGAACAAGAGGACCATGATGGTCCTATAACGCTCCCCTGAGTATGATGGCTCAAGGCGTAATGATATAATATACAAAAATATCAAAGCCCTAAACCTAATCATTCTAGAGATTTTTTAACGATTTTCTCCTTTAATCCTAGGTAAAGTGAAAATTCAACCATATTAAGCTAATTTCAAGAGTGCTGTAATTCTTTGAAGTACATAAGTAGAGGGTCAATAGGCATTAATAAATACCAAATATCAAAGCTCTAGGCCTAATGGTTTAGAATGAGAACATTTTCTATGATATCCTTCATAACTCCTTTCCGGGATTGCACAGTAAAGGGCTTATTTTCAGGATACAGTAATTCTTTGAAGTATTTTGGTAGAGGGTCAATAGGTATTATTACACACTAAATATTAAAGCTCTAGGCATTATGGTTTGAGAAAAGATGATTTTCAAAGGTTTCCTTCTTTTATTCTATGTAAAATCAGGGATCGCCCAAAAAAGAACTTATTTTCAGAATACAGTAATTCTTTGAAGTATTTTGGTAGAGAGTCAATAGATGTGATTTGTACCAGTTATCAAAGCTCTAGGCCTTATGGTTTTGGAGAAGAAGATTTTTAAAGATTTCCTTCTTTATTTCTATGTAAAATCAGGGATCGCTCAGAAACGGGCTAATTTTCAGCATACAGTAATTCTTTGAAGTATTTTGGTAGAGGGTCAATAGATGATGATGTATACCAAATATCAAAGCTCTAGGCCTTATGGTTTGGGAGAAGAAGATTTTTTTAAATTTCCCTCTTTATTAGCTCACCTGAGCACGTAGTGCTCAAGTGAGCTATTGTGATCCCCATTCGTCCGGTGTCCGGCGTCCGTCCGTCGTCTTTAAAAGACATCTCCTCCCAAACCACTGGGCCATTTTGAACCAAATTTGGCAGAAATGTTACTTAGGTGGTCCCCATCAAAAATAGCTAAAAGAATTGAATTCCGTTAACAAATCTGGTTGCCATGGCAACAAAAGTGAAATTTTAAAATAATCTTTAAAAATCTTCTCCTCCTGACCTAGATTGTGTAGAGCCTTGATATTTTGCATGAAGCATCAGTATATTGACCTCATTCAGAATATCTAAAATCATGATCCTCGGATCCCCAGGGGCAGAGCCCCAGGGGGGTGGGGTTTATATAGAAATAAAGAACGATTTTTGAAATGACATCTCCTCCCAAACCACTGGGCTGATTTGAACCAAATTTGGTAGAAATGTTGCTTAGGTGGTCCCCTTCAAAAATAGCTAAATGAATTGAAAACCGTTAAAAATTCAATTTGCCATGGCAACAAAAGTGAAATTTTAAAATAATCTTTAAAAATCTACTCCTCCTGACCCAGAAGGCGTAGAGCCATGATATTTTGCATGAAGCATCAGTATATTGATCTCTTACAAAATAGCTAAATTCATGATCTCCAGGTCTCCAGGGGTGGAGCTGGGGGAGGAGGGATATAGGCATGAAGCATCAGTTCACAGACTTCTTTCATATTTCTGAAATTATAACCCATTGATCCAGAAGGAGGAAAAGTTTTTTCTTTCTTTCAAATCAGCACTAAAGCCTTGGAATTTGTAATTTAGACTTTTGGATCCCCAGGCTCATAGTTTTTATATGTAAGTGTGGCCCACTTGTTTCATAATTCTAACCTTAACATGAAATAAGACTGTTGAAAGAAAAAGAGCCTTTATCTCAGGTGAGCGTCCCAGGGCCAACGGCCCTCTTGTTTCTATGTGAAATCAGGGATCGCACAGAAAAGGATTAATTTTCAGAATACAGTAATTCTTTGAAGTATTTTGGTAGAGGGTCCATAGATGATGATTTGTACCAAATATCAAAGCTCTTGGCCATATGGCTTGGGAGGAGAAGATTTTTTAAGTTTTCACATTCCGTTGCCATGGCAACCAGAGTTCTTCATGGCTTTCAATTCTTTGAAGTATTTTGAAAGAGCATGACCTAAGGATCATTTCTGTGAAGTTTTATTAAAATTCCATGGTTAATTTAGGAAGAGAAGATTTTTTTGTAATTGTGAACGGACGGACGGACGGACAGACGACGGAAGATGACTGATCACAATAGCTCACCCAGAGCACTTCGTGCTCAGGTGAGTTAAAAAGCTTTCACTTCTTAAAAGATTTTGCTTTCTAAATGGGGATTTTGATTATGGTTGCTTAATGGTGGTGGTAGCTTCATAGACATGGTCGTTCGAACAAAATGGACTGTATGCACATCTTGTGGTACAGAGAAAACATCATATAAGTTAGCGACAAAATGTCTCGTCTATGAAAAGATAGATATTAGGTTTTTGGAAACTTAAGTTTATGGTTTGAAGCCATCTGGTTATAGCTTGACCAACCTGTAAGCTTAACTCTTTACCACACAGTGCCACTTTTTGATGCCCCTCTAGAAATCAGCTTACAAAAACATCATAGTAAATGAAGAAATTACCTACAACAAGCAGTTTCTTCATTTCCAATAATTTTGTCTAGGGATGGGAAAGAATATTCATTTTTACCGCCAAAATTCGAATTCAATATGAATCAATATTCATAATTTTGTTAGGACAAAAGGCACTTTTATTCATTTTCTCTTTATATATACATTTAAAGAAGAAGTGAGATTATATCAAATATTGGAACGATTTATAATGTTATTACAGTCAAACGTCATTTACTTGAACACGGGAATTCTCGAACAAAAAGCAAATTTCTAACGAGAAACTTGGTACCCACAAAAATTATTCATGATTCATAGTGTTCGACCTCAGAACACTCGAACACCTTAAATGTCGAACTTGCAAACTCTATTCAGGGTCCTGAACTACAAGTCACTATATATTTCATCTGGAACAGTCGAAAAAAGGGTTGGTTGACAATTATAAGCTGCTATGTTTAATGAATTTTCACACATTCGACATCTTAATCAGTTTATGACACCTTACTGTCAAACGATGCACCGTGTGTAATAATAACCTGTTCCGTGAGAAACACATTTTTTCTATCATTTAGGAATAATTATACCTGGTAATTGATTATTTGCATATTCATCTCAAAAAAAAAATCTAAGAAGGTTATTTCATTAGAGAATTTTTCGTACCAGTTCCAAAACACCATCGGAATCTGATGATGAAGTTATTCTATGCCAAGGACTGCAACTATCGATGGCTGCTGATACTCTTGCAAAGAAACTTTATGGCACTTGTTGCGCTTGAAATGCATTCTGCCCTTTTTCAGATGAGATAAAATAACATGTTGACAAAATTTGTGTTGCATTTTTTATGCTTTATGTTAAAGAACTGGAATTTGTAAATGCCACGTACATAACCGCGATCATTGAAAGCAAAGCAAACATATTATGCTTGTTAAGTGCTATTAATTTTGTCAAATTTTATGATTTCTTAAAAAAAAGTTGGTAAATTTCTCAAGTTAAGGTTTGAAAACATTCATACATATGTTGGATTCTATTAAACTCAAAACTTGTCAAGCAAGTAAGTGATCGTATTTTCGGACACTACTTACTGCAGAAAATGATATTGCCTTACCTGTTTTTTTAATCAGTCAAGATGTGTTCATGGGCAAGACCCTTAATAGCCAGCCCCAGTCTTCCCAGCTCTAAAAGTGGTTTGCAGTGGAAAGTGAGTGGAAAATGAGCCATTGCTTCTCTTTCAAACAGCCCATTCCCACACAATTCCTCCTTTTTATTCCCCTCTAGATAAAAGCTTTAGAAAACATTGTGGAAAATGAAGAAATTGCTTGTATCAAGCGATTTCTTCATTATCAACAATGTTTTCTATCCAAACAAGATGTGTTTGTGAAACACCATGCCCCCGAAACAGGAATTCTTATGAAACGGGTAAAGGGTTAAAATTTTGACCTTGACCTTGATGAAATGACCTTCCCAAGTTACGCCTTGTTGAGACCTATCTACATACTAAATATTAGCATTGTAACTTAATCAGGGTTGAAGTTATAGGAAAATGTTTAGTTGGCAGGTTAAGTTTTGCAGACTGACAGACAGACGGACAGACTGACAGACAGACAGACGGACACCGGTAAAACAATATGCCCCCGATCCTATCGATGTGGGGGCATAAAAACGAAAAAATTTAAAATTCCACTCACTTTAAATTATTGTCTGCAGCTTCTATCAATTTGGATCAGTCTAGAATTTTGTGTGAATGGGTTGGAGTGACTTACACTAATCTTATCAGCCTGTGAGAGATCCAGCTGATGCTGTATGAAGTCCTTGATGTTATCAGGTCTCACAGCCTCAAGTAGAACAGTAACGTCGGTGTCGGAGCCAGTCCTTGTATCCTTACCCTGTGTTGACATGTAAGATGTCCACTCAGTAAGATCTAGGGTTTGCTGAAATAAAATTGTGACAGGAATACAGTTAACTTGTCTTAACAGTTTTTTTTGTAAGAATAGTCATTTTTTATCACTGTTTTTCAGTTTTTTTTGTAAGAATATTTATTGTTTAAAATGATATTTTAGGGCCTTTTTGTACGAATAGTCTAGAGTAATGTTATAAACACAGTTTTCTACATCATGTAAATTTCAGTTTTTCAAAGCTTTTTATTGAGGGGCATCAAAAAGTAGAACTGTATGGGGATGGATTTAAACAATTTCTCCTTTTCTCACAATGTTAGCTGCGCTAAATTATCCAATTTAACTTTACTTTGAAATATCGCCGACTGCAGAGAGTTATCCAATAACCAGACAATATGAATTCTAAGAGGTGCAGATGACCAGTAACATGTATTAAAAAAGTGTGAATTTCAAATACAGGTGCCTTATAAGGTAATAAACATTGAGAGAAATTTGGTTGCTACAAGCAATGTCTCTTTTTCTCATGTTTTCAATTGTCATTTTCTTTCCTGCATAAAAATGCTAGATTGTGTGGCTATAGGTTAACCCATTCCAACACTTTGAAATTTAAGACCGGTCCAAATTGAAAGAAGATGCAGACGATAATTATAAATTGTTGAATTTTTTAAATCTTCATCTCTCTAGGTAGAAAACAAGCAATTTCTTCATTTTCCACATTGTTTTCCATAACTAAGTCCTTCAGCAGTGTAAAAAGGAGGGATTGTGTGGGACTGGGTTGGAGGACAGAAGAAGATAAATATTGAAATAAAACATAGTGCAGCAAAAAATTTAACCCCTTCCCAAACAATGTTGCATTTTTGACACCTTGCATGAAAAAGCATATTTTGCATTATCCAAAATGTTTTCTTCCCCCTAAAGACAATCAAATTCAAAATTTAATTGAATAAAATTTGTTGTCTGCAAAATCTTTGAATATGGACCTGTCTGAAATATTGTCTGTTTCAATGGGTTAAAGAGCTACAACTTTTCATTGAAAGTAAGCAAATGAAATATGACCCATTGGTGAAAAGGGTCTTCCTCAAAATAAGTATTTGAAAAAGAAATAAGACCTAGCAGAGGTCAATCCGATTTTGCATCTCAAAAATAACTCCATTTAAAAGATAAAGAGAATATTTTTTGTTTTCATGGAGGTATGAACCAAAAAACCTAATCACACATTGTATGAATCCGCTTCGTGTATCGCGTATTCATACAGTGTGATTAGGTTTTTCGGTTCATACCTCCATGAAAACAAAAAATGTTCTCTTCCATTCTTATAATTTAATAGCATCAAGCAAAAAAACCAAAAGCTTTACAAATTTTGATATCTTTTTGTATGGGACTATTTTGTGAGGAAGCATACAAACTCGCTGTGTGCTCAAAATTTTGTTCATGGAGTTATGAATGATTCTTTTTGACCAATAAGAACGCTCATTTTGGATAGACGAATCTTATAATTCCATTATAAGGTAGAGTCGTCATGCTACATTTAGATAATTGTCAATGAGCCAAAATCTTCAAACCTAGCCAGCCTATGTAGTCTGTTCACACTCCCAAGTTTGTCTGGTCAAAATTTTTAACCCTTGTCATGCTGAATTATAAATCATCTCCATAACTGAATTAAAATCAAAGGGCTGAAAGTGCAGGAGGATTAATTCTGAATTAATTTTTATTTTGAAAATCATCATATAAATAACTCGGGCTAAAAGGAGACAGGTAGGGGATGTAGACTAAGAGCAGCCTGCAGATATGTGCAGGCTGATCTCTGTCTATACCTCTTGCAAAAAACAGTAATATTTCAGGTTCAGCATGACAATTTTTAAAGAATATAAAATGTACCATTGGGCTGACAGCTGTGATAATGATCCTGTTGCAAACAGTCAGAGGCTTTTCCTGGAAACTTCCTTTATTGTTTACAAACATCCTTGGTGAAGCTTGCGAACCAATAACTCTCTTCTGAATGTACAAACTGCTTCCTGATACAGCCTGTTGAAAAAATTGATAGAGGATGATTGTTTGTTTTAACCCCTTCCTGTTTTATGAAATTTTAGACTGGTCCAATTTGAGGGAGGTTGCAGACAACAATAAAACATGCATGCAATTTGAAATCTGACCACCCTATGTGGTAGAAAATATTGTGGGAAAAGGAGAAATTACTTGTAACAAGCAATTTCTCCTTTTTCCACAATGTTTTCTCAAGTATAAAATCACAGTGACGTGAAATCCCGGGTTTGTCCAGGAAAGGGTTAATATACTGTATTATCAACTTATCTGCAGCTAACCCTTTCCTTGTAGCTGTTACCACCAATTTCTTCTTTTTTCACAATTTTTTCTCATTTATAAAATCATGGAGAAATAATAAACAAGGGATTGAACAGGAAAGGGCATCTTTGCTAGCCAAAGGTTTCAACTCCACCTTGTTCCTTAGGAACAAGGTGGAGTTAGACCCCTTGGCTGGTGAAGATGAGGAAAGGGTTAAGTGGACAACAATAGCTGAATTTTCACCAATCGTAAAACCACTCCTGAAAATATTACCTTCTTGTTCAAGAAATTAAAGACTTATCAATCTTATATGAAAAGCAAATGATCATTCTATTTCTTTGTTGCAAAAAAGAGACAAAACGAGGAAATTTTCAGAAAAAAATATCTAAAAGGGCTTCATTTTGCTCATGAATTACATAGCATAGCATCATATACCCATAGTGTGGAGAAATCACTTGTTACAAGCATTTTTGTCTTTTCTCATGCTTTCTACCATATTTGGTACTTATTTTGTCTTAAAAAAAAAAGATTAAAAATGATTTTTTCAATTTGTTGCCTGCAATCAATTTCAATTCGCATCAGTTTAAGATTTTGACTTATTTGAGAGGAATCAAACTAGAAAATAAATTCAGAGGGTTTTTAAATTGAACAAGAGGACTATGATGGTCCTATATTACTCACCTGAATATGTGAGTTCCAAGTTTTAAAGACCTTCTTCAATTTCTCTATAACATATATGGGATCAAATGTTTAAAGAAGATTGGGCAAAATTTGTTGCCACTAGAATGCTAACAAAAGAAGAGGACCATGATGGTGCTAAATCTCTCACCTGAATCATCTGTTGTAAAAAAAAAAAATGCAACTGGAACTAATTGATTATAACCAGTTTCATGAACATTGAGCCAAAACTCTGGCCTCTAGGGTGTAAACAAAGAAATTGTCACTGGGCTGCTTTTCCTGTGTTATTGAAAAGAACCTTCCTATAATCAATAGGGTTCATCCTTATGACCTAACAATTATTCTGACAAAGTTTCATGAGCCAAAACTGTGGTCTCCAGAGTGTAGAGAAAGAAACTGTCACTGAGACCCCTCTTCCCATACGTTTTACTAGAATGATTCAACATTCCCATGATCGATAGGTTTCATTCTTAGGATCAAATAATTGTTCTAAGCGAGTTTCAAGAAGATTGAGTTCAAATCGTTGCCTCTACAGTGTGAACAAAGAAGATGTCATTAAAGCCCCTTTTCCCATGTTTTACAAAGAGCCTTTTGAATTTAACCCTTTCCTGTTTTGCAAAATTTAAGACCTGCCCAAATTTAAGGGATTTACAGAAGACAATATAAAATTGATTAAATATGAAAGATAATCATTCAATAGAGTAGAAAATATTGTGGAAAATGAAGAAATTGCTTGTTACAAGCAATTTCTTCTTTTCAACATTGTTTTCTCAAGTACAAAATCCCAGGAATGTAAAAACCAGGGATTGGACAGGAAAGGGTTAAAGCAATTCTAAACAAGGATTTAAATCAGCATGACAACAATTAAGGGCTGTGAACTAGAATCCTAGCCATAAATGATAAATAAACACTGTTCCTGCTGTATAAAATACCTTATTAACCCTTTCCTGGTAAATCCCTTGTTTTTTAACGTCCCTGTGATTTTATGATTAAGAAGACATTGTGGAAAAAGAAGAAATTGCTTGTAACAAGCAATTTCTTCTTTTTCCACAATATTTTCTACCCTACTGAATGATTATATTTCAAATAAGTTGGACTTTAAATTGTCATCTGAAAAACCTTTCAAATTGGACCAGTCTAAAATTTCAAAAAACAGGAAAGGATTAAATTGCTGTAAAATCAAAAGGGGTGAAAGCACTGAAAGAAATTGTTGTTCAATAATCAACATTTCTTTCAGAAATCAATTTGGCAAAAAAAGTACAAGCAGGACTGGAGGTGTAGACCAAGATCAGACTGCACTTATGGACAGGCTGATCTTTGTCTATACCTCCTGCCAAAACCAGAATATTCCGGGTTCAGCATGACAAGGGTTAACCAGAGTTGTTTAATTTGTTTTATTAAGTAGCAGTTTCAGAGAATTTATATATAAATGCACACCATAAACCTGCCAATGTTTTCTCCTAGCCATAAATGACAAATTTATTAGAAGTGTTGAAATTATCTCGGTACTTGCAGTTTCATAAAATACAACTATAAACCTGCAAATGTTTTTTCATCAAATTAAGGCTCAAATAAAGGGTAATTGAAGAACCATTCCTCTATAATATGACTGAAATCGTCATAAATTGTAGGAGAAAATTATCAATATTTTGACAATACCAAAATATATGGCAGTAATCCAGACATTTCACAAGTTTACCAACTGATTCCGGGACATTGGACTAAAATTTCTGGAATTTACAGAATATTCTCTGGACGCCCCCCCCGTCCCAAGTAACCCCCACAATAACAAAAAAAACCCCACTCAACCTCCCATACACATGCATGCACACACACATGCTCAAACACAAACAAGTTTTCAATTCCAGCACTTCAGCCTAGCAATCGAAAAATTTTAGAAAATAAAAAAGAGCTTAAGTGGACTTAATCATAGTTGTAACTTACTTTTTCATAAACTATTTATCCAAAAGTCTTCTTTTAAGATCAGTGATTTTTTTAACTTTAACAAAGATCACATTCATAGCAGTTTTCTTTCAACACTATTGATGGAAAAACAAAGCTGATGTCACAAAAATGTGGGTCATTCCATTCTACCCTATGGGAACTCAGGGTTGTAACACACATAAAAGGGCCCGACAAGAAAAGCTTGAGAGGGTTGCCCATGTGTTGCACTTCTTTCCCAGAAGAGAATTTGTGTATTAAACTCAGTCATTTGTTAATTGTAGACAATTTGTGATTCATTATTTAGAACTGGATTCATTTTCGGTCAATTAAGTATGATTTTCTGATTCGTTTTTTCTTTGTTGAATCTAATTGTTGGAACTAACAATATTATTAAAGTAATCTTTTTCGTTTATATGCTACAATAGATCAAATTATCTGCATACTGAGGATTTCCACTGATTATTTGAATTCTATCAGTTTTGTTACTTACCGTGAATGAAAAACTATAATAAAATGACAAACATGTATTAATGCCATGACTTTTTTTTTTTTTACACTTTTCAAGCCCGGTTCCAAACACATGCTTGAGTTAAATTAATTGTAAAAAATCAACTGAAAATAAAAGTATATGAAGATTAAATTCCATCAAAAAGACATGATCCTCGAGAATCTCTTTTGTTCATAGAATAAAATGCAAATCACCGCTGGACCTAAGAACCACCCTAACTACAACTAAGCGTTAATTATCATAATTTAGTATCCAAATGACCCTGTATGTGAAAAAAATGATCAACAACCAAAAATGAGAATAACTAACCTGTCTATTTGCCTATGTATGGTAATCTGGCAAGTGCAAAATTGGCTAGTCTAGCCAATATATGTATAATGGTGAATAATCATAGCATTGTTAGGTATAATAGAAAGAGGCAGACGGTATTTACCACATGAGTCTGTCATAATAAGGACCTCCTGTGTGTTACTGATGATAGTCTAATACATGTATTCAAAAATTTTCACTATATAAGCCTGTTAAACTTGTGATGTCTTGGAACAGGCTAATTTTTACCCCGGGGCAATAATTCATGTATCAGTAAAGGCTTGAAAGTCGTCGTCAAACTTGAGATTGGTGGGTGTTAGATGCAACCAATAAACAACAATTACGTGATTTTTGGCACTTAAACTATAATAATACAGGGCTTTTTTATTCGTTCTTTAACAGGGGCCTATAAAAGGCTACTTCCCAATTCAAAAAAGGCTCTTTTTTTCCCACTTGTGGCAGAGAAATTTCAAAAATTTCCTCTTATTTTTGCATTATATAAATTTATTTTCTCCAAAATTTGTTTTGTTTAATATTTCTATTCATTTTCTTACAGATAAGACCCTTAAATATAGTTATTTATCATTGAATCTTGAACATGATGCATGAATCTTACTTTTATTACTTTCTTTGATTAAACTTATGTTTCCCAATTCTTCTGAAAACTGCGCAAAAACTCCCAAAAACAAACAGGCTAAGGCCTCTTCCCAATTTCTATAAAAAACAAGAGGACCATGATGGTCCCAGATTGCTCACCTGAACTGTCTGCTGTTAAAACAAGATGTGTTTGTGAAACACCATGCCCCCGAAACAGGGTGATTTTTAATGGTTTTTTTTTCATTGTTTTTGGGAAAAAGGTTAAATTTTTGACCTTGACCTTGATGAAATGACCTTCCCTAGTTGCACCTTGTTGAGACCTATCTACATACCGAATATTAGCATTGTAACTTAATTAGGGATGAAGTTATAGGAAAATGTTTAGTTGGCAGGTTAAGTTTTTGAGTAATGTTTTTGGGAAAAAGGGTTAAAATTTTGACCTTGACCTTGATGAAATGACCTTCCCCAGTTGCACCTTGTCGAGACCTATCTACATACCAAATATTAGCATTGTAACTTAATTAGGGTTGAAGTTATAGGAAAATGTTTAGTTGGCAGGTTAAGTTTTTGAGTAATGTTTTAGGGAAAAGGGTTAAAATTTTGACCTTGACCTTGATGAAATGACCTTCCCCAGTTGCGCCTTGTTGAGACCTAACTACATACCAAATATTAGCATTGTATCTTAATTAGGGATGAAGTTATAGGAAAATGTTTAGTTGGCAGGTTAAGTTTTTGAGTAATGTTTTAGGGAAAAGGGTTAAAATTTTGACCTTGACCTTGATGAAATGACCTTCCCCAGTTGTGCCTTGTTGAGACCTATCTACATACCAAATATTAGCATTGTAACTTAATTAGGGTTGAAGTTATAGGAAAATGTTTAGTTGGAAGTTTTGCAGACAGACAGACAGACAGACAGACGGACATACAGACAGACACTGGTAAAACAATATGCCCCCGATCTATCGATGCGGGGGCATAAAAATGCAATTAGAGACAAATAACTATAATCAGTTTCATGAAGATAGAGTCAAAACTGTGACTTCTATATTGTAAACAAAGAACTTGTCATTATGGCCCCTTTTCCTGTGATATCCTATAGAACCTTCTCATAATCTATAAGGTTCATCTTTATGACCTCACAAGTATCCTGACCAAGTAATATGACAAATGAGCCAAAATGATGACCTCTAGAGCATTAACAAAGAAATTGTCATTAAGGCCCCTTTTCCTGTGTTTTCCAAAAGTACCTTCCTATAATCAATAGGGTTCATCCTTGTGACTAAACAATTATTCTGGCCAATTTTCATGAAATTGAGCCAAAATTGTGGTCTCTAAGAGTGTAAACGAAGAAATTGTCATTAAGGCCCCTTTTCCAGTGTTTTCCAAAAGAACCTTCCCATAATCAAAAGGCTTCATCCTCATGCCTTAATAATTATTCTGGTCTAGTGTCATGACGATTGATCCTAAATTGGGGCCTCTAGACTTTAAACAAAGAAATTGTCATTAAGGCCCCTTTTCCTGTGTTTTCTGATAGAAAGATTCCATAATCAATAGGATTAATCCTTATGACCTAACAATTATTCTGACAAAGTTTCATGAAGATTGAGCCGAAATTGTGGCATCTAGAGTGTAAACAAAGAAATTGTCAATAAGGCCTCTTTTCCTGTGTTTTCCAAAAGAATCCTTCAATAATCAATAGGGTTCATCCTCATGATCACACAATTATTCTGACCAAGTTTCATGAAGATTGGGCCAAAATTGTGGCCTCTAGAGTGTAAACAAAGAAATTGTCATTAAGGCCCCTTTTTCTGTGTTTTCGGATAGATCCTTCTAATAATCAATAGGGTTCATCTCTAAGACCTAATATTTATTCTGGCAAAGTTTCATGAAGATAGAGCCATATTTGTGGCTTCTAGATTGTAAACAAAGAAATTGTCATTAAGGCCCATTTTCCTGTGTTTTCAAATAGAATCCGCCCATAGATCCTTCTAATAATCAAAAGGGTTCATCCTCATGCCCTAACAATTATTCTGACAAAGTTTCATGAAGATTGGATCAAAACTGTGGCCTCTAGAGTGTAAACACTTCAATTGTTGACGCTGTACGACAGACATTCAACGATCACAAAAGCTCACCATGAGCATGTTGTGCTCAGGTGAGCTAAAAAAGCCCTGTATTACCAAATTAACATCCCTTGCTGACGAAAATTTATGAATCTTTCTCAAAATACCGAGACATTTTTGAAGAACGCGGGATGCCTGGACAGACTCTGAAAATCTGGTATGGTCCCTCATAATCTTGGACATGTCTGCAGTAAGCCCCACTCATTAGAGCTATGATTTTGTCCAATCAAAATTTCTTGAATCTAAAAAGAAGGGTTACACATGGATCATCCCTGTGAAATTTATTTGAAATTCATCCAGCTGTTTTAATATATATAAATCATGTTATGGAAATAATCCCTGTCCATTTAACCCATTCCAACTCAACAACATTTTAGACTGGTCCAAATTGAAAGAAGCTGCAGACGATATTTTCAAGTAGGTGGAATTTAAATTTTCTTTGTCTTTTTAGATAGAAAACATTGTGGATAATGAAGAAATTGCTTGATACAAGCAATTTCTTCATTATCCACAATGTTTTCCAAAGTTTTTTTCTTGAGGGGCGTAAAAAGGAGGGATTAAGTTGGAATGGGTTAAAAGCCATTTCTGCTAAATGAATTCAGTGGATTTCATCCATCTTTGTTTTGAGAAGATGGTTTAAACAATTTTCAGTATATATCATATATGAATGTTAGCTCTATTAAAGTGGCGGTTCTTCATCTGATTTTTTTCTTTTTTTAAGGAATCTCACAAAAGGACACCAAAGGAACATACCTGTACAATTTGGTTTAATTTATTCTGCAATTTTTAAGAAAGAGGTTTTCAAGATTTTCATTATTTGCTAAATACGAAAATTTGCTAAACCCATGATTTTCATCTGATTGAAGTTTTTACAGGAACCAGGTAAAGGGACGGCAAATTATCATTCCTATAAAGTTTGATACAACTACATCAAGTAGTTTCTGATGAGATTTTTATGCAAAACTAGAAATGCGTTACAGACACGGATGCACCCACATAATTACTTGTCACATGACCTTCAGTTGTGACCTTGAACTTGCTTATACATTAATAATCCTTTCTTACTTTGCAGAGTATTTTCCTGAACATATTTCTCCGCCTTGTTTTATTAATCCATCTGATGACCTCAAGCAGCAAGAAACCAACGCTGAAGATCATTCTTGGTAGATGCCACACAAGATTTTACTTACTACAATAAATCTTAAAGACAAAAACAGGCTGACTTAAACTACCTTAACCTCCTTTCTCCTAGGAGTAATGCAAATTACGGGGGATTCTTATTTTGAACCTATTTTTTACTGAAAGTTCAATAAATGCTTTCTCCTTTCTTTTCCACGCTTAAAATTATCTATGGGAGGAAATAACCCTTAAGTTGGAGGAAACCATTTCTAGGTTTCACAGGGAGTGCTAATACTATGGGAAAGAGCATTTATTAGAAGAAATATGTATTCAAATTAGAAAATTGGGCATGAAAATCTGATCCTTGCACTCTTTGCAATTGCCATTTTGTGCTATTAATGCAGTGTCATTTGTCCAAGACTGAAGAAACATGCAAATGACAAGCGATTGTAACTATATATATGAGCTATAAAAAAAAATACGCCTAAGTAGGGAAATCGATTTCATAGCCACGATTAGTACGAAAACTTATGGTGACGGAAAATTTTCACATAGGCATGTAATTCTTTTCGCAAAAGAACGGTTTTTTATGTTTCCTTTTCTAATGGATTTCTCAGAAAATCAAAACTATTAACTAATGTAGAGGGAAGATTAAGTTATACATTTTTCTGGCGAGAAACTGAGTAAGTACGATGTTTTTCCGGTTACTGTAATAGCTACAGATTCGTGATACATAAATTTTTGGGGTCCCAAATTTTTGAACCGCATCAAGATACAGTTTCATTTAAGCCATTTCTTAAGCTAATGGGTTTCATCTTAAAGGAGAAAAATGCGGGAAATTAAGCCATTCTGTAGAAAAAAAAGGAAAAATAATAACGGATTAATTCTTTTGGTAAGAAAAGACGTTGTCACCGTCAAGAGATAGACGGGTTTAAGTTTTCCCCCTTTTTGCTACAATTTTTACTCGAAGTATTGGGAAACCAATCTGTTACATCGATGGCTATTATTTTGCATGGCAACGGAAGTTGAAAACTTTTTTTGATGCGTTTGTTGGTGTGATTTATTTGAATTAAAAGCGATGGCTTAATTTCACAATATTTTAAATTAAAGGTAAGATCAGATTGTGCACTAGAAGACTTTGTGGCCAAAGTATGCCCTAAGTTAGATAGAATCTTTCTATCAAACAACATTTTGAGCGATTTTTCCTGTATCAAATTGCATTTTTTCCTTGAAATTACACTCAAGTGCCCTAAATCATGGCCTATGAAAAACACTTGAATGTATACGTTATTTATACAGTCAACTTAATACACCTATATTTGACAAGGGTTATCCAGCACTTTCCAATGGTTGAACTTGGAAACACTTCCAGTTTGTGGTCCTTATTTGTCCTTATTATACCTATGGCAACAGTGAGATTCTTTCAATTTCAATCTTTAGGTGCTACCTCTACCACAACCCAAATGAGTTTTAGTTATGCTTATTTTTTCTCTTTTGACAAATATGCAAAATAAAATAGGTGTTAACCGCCAAACTGGAAGCTACCCATTAACTAAGGTTTGGGGGTATTTTAAGAAAATTGACCATTACAATTTATTTGGTAATAATAGAAAAACGAAACTCAATGGGTAAGTTTGAACCCATTTTACAGAAATACTGGATCCGCCATTGTAAGTTTGCTGATTCTTAAGGGATGCATGTCTGTTACATTCTTATTTGTAACAGGAGTTCTTGAATTTTTTGTGATACAATTGGACCTATTTGGCCCCAGCTTGAGATTAGATTTTAAGTTAAAAGTGTCAATGCATTGTTTACCTGTAACCTAATAACTTTGAATTTATACTTCTTCTTGTTATATTTGTTCTATATTCCTTTCGAAAAAATATAAAAATAGTTAAAAGGAAAGATATACATATGTGTATGTGTGCGATGCCAATCTGGCAATCCAACTTCTTTATGCCCCTCTTTTTAAATATTGTTTATTGCTCCTTTTCTTCTTTTCTGATATGTTTCTATCCAATAGGATTAAACATTTTGCCTTCTTTAAATTTGGTATACAGTCATTTCGTACCATAACCATTTCTTACCATAATTTCTATGGTTATTTCGTACCATACAATGGTTATTTCGTACCATGTGTTGGTCATTTCTACCAAATAATTAGTCATTTCATACCATCCCGTACCACAAATAAACCACTCAATCAAGTTCAGAGATAATTAGATTGTTTGTCATTGTTTGCGACAATTTAGGTAAGATCATTCAATTCTAATTGTGGAAGATGAATGATTGTTGATTGCTTAATTATGATTAGATTGGTATTTACCTTTCATTTGACTGTCCCACTTTTTTTACACCCATCAAGAAAAATACTTAGGAAAACATTGCTGGAGACAAGCAATAATTATCACAATTTTTTATTCTCCAAAAGACAAATATCTTAAAAAATTCCGTCCTCATGAAATTGTGGTCTGCAAATTTCTTTATATTTCGACCTGCCTTAACTATCGTTGTTTGGCAATTGGCTAATGGTTACTTTGTCAAATTATTCGGTTAACTATGATACAATACAGTTCTGATTCCTTACTAATTTTCTTCTAATGAACACAATCCACCTGTTAGAAAAAAAGTAATGTGCTGATACGCTAATACTGTATCATCAACTCTCCGTTTGCCTGAATGGACTGTCAATTGAATTTCACTTGTTTAATGATCGAAAAATTAGATAAAGCAAATAAAAAATAAAAGTATTTTATTAAAGTTGAAAGTGTTATTTTACTCTTCAAATAATATAAGATTTTTCCTAAATATGGTACGAAACATTTGACATATGGTAAGAAATGACTACAACATGGTACGAAATGGTCGCAGTATGGTACGAAACAACCATACCATGGTACGAAATGACCAATACCATGGTAGGAAATGACCAATACCATGGTATGAAATGACTGGTACGAAATGGATATGGTACGAAACGTCCATAATTCTTTGAATTTTGGTTCATTTGGATTTGGACATTAGACTGGTTAGTGAGTACTGAGCTTACAAAAAAGAATATCGTTTTTCGAGTTTTGAAGTATGGTCATAAGTAAATTGTAATTTTGTTTTATGTTTCAGAAGAGCAATGGCTACCGTAATGCCAGGACTCCTACCTGATACTGCAGGTGTACAGTTTACTGCAAGACCAGCTCTGAGAACTAGGGATGGACCACCAACACAGAGATCAAAGAATGGCCGCTCATCTTCTCTTGGTAATTCATTTAGGTTTTTTCAGTGTAACTGGCCTGTTCTGGGAAAGGGCTATCCTCAGGAAATAAAACTAGTGCACGCCCACTGGCCCATGGCAAATAGAAAAGTAGGATGCAATATGAAAAAAAAAACATCCTATGTGGTAGAAAATACAGTAAGAAAAGGAGAAATTGCTTAATACAAGCAAAGTTACCAATACATAAAAAGAAAAAGACAGACTGGGACTGAAATGTGAGCTCGAGCCATCGCATGATTTTGAGTTAGTGCCAGCTTAAGGGAACGCGAGACCACTGTTCCTTGTTTGAAATAGTAAAACATATTACCAGAGGAAAGTTCTTTTAGACCCATCAAAATTCAAATTAATTGCAGAGAACAATTTAAAGATGATCTCTTTTTCTACACTATTTTCCCTAATCAAATATCTTAGTTACATGAAAACCAGTGATTGACTTCCTATAAATCACAGGACTGGTGATAGTGTCGATTCCTGACTATTAAAAGAGCAACTTATACCATCAAAAGAGGTCCCAAATTTTTGTTGCACTTGAGTTGTTATCAGGGCTCCCGCTGCCCATATCTAATGGCGCCAAAAGTGACAATATAAAAATTCTGGCTCCAAAAACAGCAAATTGGCAATTTTACTGGCCACAACTTTCAATATAAGGCGAAGGGATGTTGAGGCCATTGAAACGATTACCGACGCACAACTTTATCATTCACACATCCACTTATTTCTTTGGGAGACACGCGACCATCAATATCCATTGCATATCCATGTCAATCAAGCCAGATTAGTTACGCATCGCTGACCTTATTTATTAAAAATCACTCGAGTTATTGGGGTTTTCCCAGCACCCCGCCAGGAACCATCATGTAATCCAAGATGACAGAGAGTCACATCGCTTTGGCTAAAAATTTGACAATCTTTATTCCTCAATCACTTTTTGAGATTCATTAGAGTGCCGAATAAAAGGCAAAGACAACAATTTGCTTACCTATTGATGACTTAAGTAACAAAGTCAAGTGAATTTCCGAGAAATATGAAATATCGGACATTAGAAACAAAGTACTGCGGACATTAGTAATCAAAGTACTGTGGGTTACCAAAAATTTGACCCATCGTCCAGCATAGAGGTAATCTTGGCATTTTATTTTCAATTGACAATTATCTCATTTTGCACCTTTTAACCCATTCCCACACAACAAAATCTTAGATTGGTCCATTTTGGAAGAAGCTGCAGATGGCAATTTCAAGTTGATAGAATTTTAACTTATTTCATCTTTTTGGATAGAAAACATTGTGGATATTGAAGAAATTGCTTGATTCAAACAGTTTCTCAATCTTTTCATTCAGTATTGTCACTTTCTAAACAATTTTTAAATTCAAAATAGTCAGATAATTAATAATTTATTCAACATAATATATATACATAACAGGTTATTTGATTTCAATATAGTAGATTTCTTTCATTCACTTTTTCGTACTGGCTCCACTTATGTCTCCAATTGGCACCAAGTGGCCCCAAAATTTTGCCATCGGCAATTTCATTAGCGCAAGAATAAAATTTCCCAGGGGGAGACCTGTGTTATGTCATCCTCTATTAGCACATCTTTAAAGGAGTGGTGGATTTTTGTTTTTGAAAGTAGGGAAATCAGGTATGCCCAGTGAATGATTACGTACTCACAGATTTCTTTTATTTTGCAGGATCACCAGAGAGTGGCATTCTATCAGCCAATCCTAGCCTGTCTAGTATTGAGATAGAGGCCATACTCAGAGAGAAGGTGAGGGCCAAACCTGATGGAATCAGACAGGTAAGAGACTTTTAGACATTTCATCCATTATCAAACATTTTTGGCTGGTATAATTCATGGAATTTGGATGTCAATCCAAAAATCAATAGGCCAACCATACCATAGATTTAGTGTTGTGAAGCATTTTTATTTGTGTGACAAGTTAGATGCCATAATTACAGCTTATGCAAACTGTATTTAGGTTTAGGTGATCATCCAACCATTTCATTTATTGGTAAACTTTACTGACTATAAATCTTGCAAAATAACAGTGTTCGTTTTATAGGTAGAACTTCCTATCAGAGATCAGTGGGCTGGGTAAGCGACCCAAGAATTGAATGACATTCCAAACAATATTTAAAAGTGCAGTTTTTATTGTCATAGCATTGTGTCCGTCCTGCGTTATTCCACCAGTTAACTTTTACTTCAAGAATCTTCTCCCCAGAAAGTATTTTGCAGATTTCAACCAAATTTTACCGGACTGATCCTTGGGCATTACTAGTATAATGACTCTTAAACTGTTACTGTAAGTCAAAATTTTACTGACTTCACTGGCCATGCCCACTGAATCCGACAGGAAGTTCCACTTTGATATTAAACAACATTATTTGTAAAATTTACATAACGCAGTCAGTAGCGCATCAGACTCCTAAACTTCAATCATTGGATGTCATGGGTTCGACCCGGGTGGCAGCACATATCCTCTCCGACATTTGTCTCTCACCAATGGGTGGATAAATGTAAACCTAAGTGGGATAGCAGCTGTTGGCCAGGAAAGCATGTAGTGGTAGTACTGGTGTGAAAAATACAGGAATCCATTGTTAGGTGCTCCAGCAACCATGATATAACTGAAATAATTTTAAAAGTGGTGTTTAACCCCAATCAACAAAATTTACGGCTAGTAACATGATACAAAAAGTTGGTTGACGACCTAAATGTTGTAACTACAACTTGAAAAAGTTGTATTTATGACATTCAAGTCAGCAAACCAACAAATAAGTTCACCTAAATGATGGCAAATGTCAGTGTTTAAATTTCTAAATGTTGTAACTACAGCTTGAAAAAGTTGTATTTATGACATTCAAGTCAGCAAACCAACAAGTAAGTTCACCTAAATGATGGCAAATGTCAGTGTTTAAAGTTAATTTCCGGTTACAGTGACTGAAATGATTGGTCAATGGTTTCTTTTATTGACAGGTCTGATTGGTCAATTGAAGGAAACTGCAGACCAGAATTTAAAGACGATATAAAATTAAAATGTTTGCTCTCAGGGTAAAAAAAATTGCATGAAATAAAGAAATCACTTTTTACTAGCAATTTCTACATTTTCCAAAGTGTTTGTCCAAAGTGTTTGTTGAGGATTTTTAAAAAGTGATTAGTGGTGCCAATAGGTTTTGAACTTGCCAAAGCAATACCAGCAATCCAAGGACATTAACACTTAACCTATTGCGAGATGACCAAATTTTAGACAAGTCCAAATTGAAAGAATTTGCAAAAAACAACACATAAGTTGTTGACATTAGACAATTTGTGCCAAATAAGGTAGAAAACCTTTTACAAGCAACTTTCTTCTTTTCTCACAATTTTTTTAAAACCATGTTCCTTCTTGGTCTTCTTGATCTTCTATATGCCCCAGCCACATAATGTCAATTGGCATATTGAGTTCCCTCTGTCTGTGTATGAGTATGTGCATGGATGTGATTCTGAGTGGATGTGTTAGTGTATGTGTCAGATTCTTGTTCAGAGCATATCTTCTACATTGATGAATTTCAAAATATAGTATAGTTGGTCTCCTTTAAGAGTACTAGTGTCATGCGTAAAGTTTTATCTGATAATCCAAAGTTCAAAGGCACACCTGAAGGTCACATGTCAATCAATTATGAAGGGACATCCGTGTCTGTCATACATTCCTAGTATCAGATGTCAAACTGAGTATAAGATATTACCAAAGTGATAGAAATGTATGAGACAGTTTAGAAAACTTTTGACAGAAGAAAATCCCTCCATTTTTTTATACACTACATTGGTTTTAGAGAGCTAGGAACTTAAGGCTTCTAATTGCAGTCGGAAGCTGTAATGGATTATACCATTACCAGATGACAAAATTTTAGACTGGTCCGAGTTCATAGAACTTGCATATCACAAAATATCATGTTAGAATAAGAAAGAAATGTTGAAAATGAAAGTAAATGCTTGTAACAATTTCTTCATTTTCAACGTTTTCCAAAGCTTTTTTATTGAGGGGTGTAAAAAAGCTTTGAGTTGTAATAGGTAATGGCATAATGATTAAGGCTACATAGCTAATGCAGCATTTCAATTTGTTGAAATATGGCCTGTCAAGCAAAAAGGGACCATCTTGGAAATGCAAATAGTATTGACCCTGGTCAGACTTTTGGGACTGCTTAGGCTGATCAGGGTTTAAATGTTTTGTACTTTGGTAGATTTGTAATTCTATAGATAACAAGTTTTTCTAGCTTACTTTACATTTGTTTTAAAATACTTGCCCTGGTCGACCTGATAATCTTTTCTAAAGTGTCCACTTGTGTGCATATGTGCATCCATTTTGGTGAGACCTTTCTGGTGGTACAAACGACAAAGTTTTCCATCTAGGTCAAGGTCAATTGCTAGGTCACATTTAGGTAAAATGGCTTTTTGTGGGGGCACTAGTGTTTTACAAACACATCTTAACAATAATTTAAGTATGGCAAACTTTTGTCTAGAACAATCTTTTCTGTAATTGAATATAGGGGTGGGAGCTGGGGCTTTGTGAGATAAATTATATTCCAGTAGTTAACAAGAAAACCTGTATAAAAAAACAAGTTCTTTTATGTATCACAATGAAAAGCAAAGGCTGCAGATGAATAGCTTTAACATTTTTTTAATCGGAAGAAGAAAAAAAAAAGGGAGTAGGTTAAAACTCAAGAAAATGGGATTTTTTCCCAGTCTTTGATCTCATTGTCTTTTTTTTGATAGATGAAATAGCAACAAATGAATATTTTCATCATGAGTTAAATTTGTTGCATTGAATGGTAATGAATTGATTGTAACTTTTCACAATATTTTACTATTTTACCAATACCTCATGATTTGTTAAAGAATGATTGTTTTGAATTATTTTGTTCATGGCAGACTGCAATTAAATCTGACCTGTACTGGATCAAATGTCAGATGTTTCACCTATTTAAATACTTATTTGAAAAGGGATCAATTTATACAATAGATAACCCCTGAAATGTTGATTAAATATTTGTTGAGGGTTTAACATTCATTGATTATTAAGGTTTCTCCTTTTTGTTTAAACTCCTTACCATTCCACAGCCTTTAGACTGGTCCACATTTGAATCAAATGAAATACTGCATTTAACCTTTTCCTGTTCAATCCGTTTTTTTTAATAATTGAGAACACACTATTGAAAAAGAAGAAATTATTTGCAACAAGTAATTTCTCCTTTTTCCACAATATTTTCTACCCCACTGAATGGTCATAATTCAAATTAAATCAACTTTATAAATGTTTGTCTGCAAAACCTTTTATTTGGACAGGTCTAAAATTTTACAAAACAGGAAAGGGTTAATCAATCTATTAAAGCTTTAAAAGTATAAAATAGATTGGAAAAGGGGAAATGGTGTCCTATAAACTGTAAGAAAACCATTATGGGAAAGATGAGAAATTGCTTGTTACTCCTATTTCACTCTTCTTACTATTTTTTCCCTAAAATTGTCTTTAACTCACCTGACCACATAGTGGTCAAGTTGAGCTTTTGTAATCTAGCTGTGTTTGGCATCTGTTGTCTGTTGTCCCTCCTGCATCAACATCTTGAGTACAATCTAGGTACCACAATTACTATTCAAATCTCTGGAAAATTGATCAGAGTGTTTGTCTCCATGAGCCCTTGGTAATGACCAATATTAATTTTGGTCACATTGAGTCAAAAACTAAGTCACTAGGTCAAGTCTTAGAAAAACCTTGAGTGCATTAGAGGCCACCTTTTTAGCTCAAACATCCTGGTATTTGCCCATAATGTTGTCTGCATAATATCATGTTTAAATTCTTAGATGGTTGATCTTTGATCATAGTGTTTATCTTCATGATTTACTGGTCATAAATTAAGGATTGCATGTATTAAAAACTAGGTCAATAGGTCAAATCTAAGAAAAAACCCACTTTTTCGCTCAAAATTCTTGATAATTAATCACGATGTTTAGTTATATGGTCAGAATGTTTTTGTGCATGATATCTGTATCAAGATCAATATTTGGTCACATGCGGCTAAAAGCTTTATAATTAGGTCAAAACTTAGGGATACACTGCAACTCCTCTATAACGCTACCGGGCACAGCGCTGACTCCATTATAACGCGGGGTCCGCTTGGCTCCCAAAATTTCGGGGGGGGGGGGGCATTTCGGGTTGCAGATGCTGAGATACGACGTTAATGCTGATTTGGCCTCGATTTTTTCATCCCGTCATCGGCCCCGCTCGAAAAAAAAAAGGGTTGCACATTTGCACATGAAAATCGATAATTACCCGAAGCCAGGTAAGTTTTTAACACCTTACGTGGACGGTCCTGGTCATTAATGCATTACTTCAGAGGTAATTGCTTTGTTTGATTGATGACACGCGTAGTGTTTCAATTTACAAAATCAGTTTGATTGTTTGGTCTTACTGTTTGACATTGAGATGATCAATGCCTTAGGTCTTTTATATTTTTTAAATCAATAGAGAATAGGCACGCACCTCGGCATACTTCAGTTACAAACCTTGAAGGTGGTGCGACTTTTTCAATCTTGGCGTTCTTTATTTTCTTCAGTTCCCGGTAGGACGTGTTCCTAAAGTAATGCGCGAGTGTGAAATTAGACAAATTGACTTGAGCCTACTATTTATTTCACTTCATAGTTTGCTGGTATCCGGAGCTCGTAGAGGATAGTGGCTTCGAGATAAAAACGCAACAATGTGCTTTGAAAACAATCAGTCGTAGTTGCGACGTTTTCGCTAAATACAGAAATTACGTGAATTTGAATTGTAAATGTCACAACATCGGAAGATTCTCATCCGAAACGGGATAGATAATATAAGTAGATTAAAATAAAATACCGTTATTTTTCCGCATTTCTTTCAATAATCCGAAAATTTAATGCCATCCTGTATGAACAAACACACGGCAAAAAGCTTGTCGACAAATTTGAAGTCAATGTTTCATGGGTACAGTTTATTTTACTCTGAGGGAGGAAAGGTGATCAAAGGTGCCGCCGCCAGATGTTCAGCTATTTATGGGAGAGTTCCGGAGTTGACACGTGCCAGACGCGTACCCCGCGTGAGAATTCTTGTTGACCGATTTTTTTACTCTTGTCGTTATTAAACCAGACATTCCACCGTCTCGGATTTTTTCGATTATTATGACCTTAAATTTTACGATTAAAAGTTAGTGGCTATAAAGTTTAATCCAGTTTTGTATAAGTGCAACTGGTCAGTTTAAATTCCCGATTCGTAAATGACTAGGTTCAGATAGAGTTCTTTGTCGGTTTATTGTTACCGCATTTTTAACAATGGTAAAGAAATTAGACCAAGTCCATTACCGCGAAAGAGTTTCAAAGGTTGATCCACGCGACATTTTCTAAACGCTTCAGTAACCCCAGGTGTTCTACAACTCGTCGGTCTC
Source organism: Fragum fragum (assembly GCA_946902895.1). Lineage (NCBI taxonomy): Eukaryota > Metazoa > Mollusca > Bivalvia > Cardiida > Cardiidae > Fragum > Fragum fragum. The sequence continues at coordinate 16,398,246 of OX336368.1, forward strand.
CAAGGAGACGTCGCTATGCGGAATACTTAGATTTTATCCCTTTTGTCTAAGGATGGAAATATTTACGTCCGTGTAAAACTAAATTCAATTAGATTAATGCCGACGACTATCATAAAAATAAAACATGTCTCGGGTAAAAGTTCTAGCTTCTTAATATTGGGAGAAAGAGAACCACAATTTATAGACCTGTAGAAATTTACGGATTATTCAATCCTGATAGACCGGGAAGGTAAGGTTAGAAATTAATTCTCCGCACGCTGAATTTCGTCGGTTTCTGCTAAAATCTCGTAACTGCAGTTGTTGTTTTTCATTTCCCGACTAGTAACTTGTATAGAATTAAACTTGTTACAGGAATTTTATCACGAATTATCGGGTTTTTTGTTCCGATTCCGACGGTTGAAAATTTCAGTTACGGGGGGGGGGGTGGGGGGGGGGGAGGGGAAACAGCGTTATAGCATAATAACTCCACTTCTTCCGCTGTTTCATTTCTTGGACCCCATCAACAGCGTTATAATGGAGCTGCAGTGTACCTTGTGTGCACTAAGAGTACCTTGTGTGCATTACAGTGGCCCTATTTTTGGCTCAAATGTCTTGATATTTGATCAGAGTGTTTGTCTGTATGATTTATAAGTCATATTTGATAAATGGGTCACATGTGTCAAAAACTTGGTCAATAGGTCTAATCTTATTTCCGTTTATTTATCCTCGCTACATGTCCATATGAGCGACCCCCCCAGAAGACAGTTAGTAGTTACAGGGGATAGTGCAAGGATACAGGACGAAACTGCTGAGAGCTCCGCCTGGTTCTTTAACGTGCTCAATGGATAGCACCGTCACACAGGGCCTCGGTTTAACGTCTCATACGAAAGACAAAGGTCTAATCTTAGATAAATCCTATGCACTTTAAAGGCCACACTTTTGGCTCAGAAGTCTTCGTATTTGATCAGAGTGTTTTCTGTATGATTTTTCGGTCATATTTGATAAGGGTCACATGGATCAATACAAGGTGAATAGGTCTATTCTTATATAAACCTTGTGCGCACTCTAGAGCCCACACTTTTTGCTCTAATTTCTTAATGTTGATCACAGTGTTTGTGTGCATGATATCTCAATCATACTGATATCTAGTCCATGGCTCATAAACAAGGTCACTAGTTCAATTCTTAGAAAAACTATTTGTGTATTCAAGAGGCCACATATTTTGACACTACACTTCTGAAATCAATATCTTGAAACATACTAGAATGTCTTTTCAGTTTCAATTTTTGAGACAGGAATATAGGTCTCCTTTAGGCAAAATAAGGTCACTTGTGCTGCTTTACTGTGTCATCATCAACTCAGATGAGCCCTGTTTGCCAATGGCCCTCTTGTTTTAGCTGGTTGTGTCCAAGGTGAGCTATTTTGAACACTCATTTCAGTCATCTATCTTTCAATATCTTAAATTTACTCCTAAACTACTGTGCCAATAAGGCTTGAACTTGGCAGGAATACTCTTTGTCTGATATTCTACCAAAGTTGTTAAAAGAACTTTATTCCGTTGAGAAGTCTACTTACCATTGCAAATGAAAAGTTGATAATAAGATATCTTACAGAGAAACAAAAAGGAAATCTTTAAAAATCTTCTACTGACTGATGATGATACATAGAGGTTTTGCATATTTCAAGGAGCATCACTTTATAGCCCTCTACAAAAGCTGAAAAAAATAATGTTCTATTTTGCTCTGACAGGTGCATCCTAACTCACAAAATAATGAAGTAGGAAAACTTTTAAAATCTTTTCCTAACAAATGACTGGGCATAGAGATTTCATATTATGCATACAGCATCAGGTAGAGACCCACTATAAACATTAAAGAAATATTCCCCATGAGGTCCCATTTTGGGTATGCCTGAGCACATCCTATTTTACAAAGAAACAAAGAAGGAACACTCTCCTGACTTTAGGTTTTGTATTATACATTTTGAATTACCACCTGCAAAAGTTATCTAAGTGATATTCCTTGGGTTCCACTTGTCCCACACAGGCATACCTATAATATTCATTCAGGTTACTATTAAAGTTCTCGAGATCATTACTCAGGAATATGTGGTCCTCTTATTTGACCATTTTTAAGCCATGTAAAATGTTGTTTGCAATCTCTTTTAATTTGGACAAGGCTTAATTTTTTGTCTGATAATGTGTTGATAGAATACATTAAACTCTAAACTCCGTGTTAATATTTTGAATACATCTATTACAAATTTAAATCAAACTGAGCTTCCCAACTGAAAAACAGGAAAGGAATATGTTTTTGATTAAGAAATAACCAAATCTTTACACTAATAAGACTTCATTAAACTGGCTTACACCTAGTGAAATCTTTATGCCCATGAATAAAATTTGATCTTTTTCAATTCATCTTTCAAGGTTCTTATATTTGATAATTTTTTCATTATCCATAATGTTTTCCAGAGCTTTTTTCTCGAGAGATGTAAAAAGCGAGACTATGGGAATTGGATTAGCGATATTCTATTTTAAAAGATACATGGTTTTGCTTTTACATTCTTAATGTATAATATCAATTAAAAAGAGACCATTTAGGAAATGGTAAGAAAAAGTTTTGTAAAGATACTGGTTATAGCACAGGTTACTCAGAGTTGATATTACAAAACTAAATATAAAGTAAGTTAGAAGACCATTCTGCATTTGGAAAATCTGCCAAAGCAAAAGGTTTTGATCACTATTAGCCAATAATATATATGCAGGCTGACCAGCATGAATACTTTTTTCACTTATCAGAAGATCCCTTTTCATGGTTGGAAAATACTCTTGACCTAAATTTAGTACACTTATGATTAACCCTTGTCATGCTGTATAAACTACCTTACTGAATTGTAGTAAATTCAAAGGGCTGGAAGCACTGATAGAATTTGCTGTTAAAAAAACAATATTTCTTTTAGAAATCAACTTCATAAACAACTGTGGCAGGAAAATTACAAGCATGAGGTGTAGACTAAGATCAGCCTGCACCTAAGTGCAGTCTGATCTTAGTCAACACCTCCTGCCAAAACCGGAATATTCCGGGTTTAGCATGACAAGGGTTAAGACTCGAAACACTTGGTTATGATGGTAGCAGACAGCTCTTGTTTAAATTTGAACTTTGACTTGTCAAGGCCTTTAAGCTTGTGCAGTAAAACCCCTCCTTACCACCACCCTGGAAATACGGGCACCCCATTATTACGACCGAATGTTGACAGAACCAAATTATTTGTTCTTTATTTCAATGGTTGCAAACCCCTCTAAAAACGGGCACGCCTCTTTTCCAAATTTTGACCACTAAAGTACCAACTATAGCTTATACACAATATTAAACCCCACTTAAATGACCAGTAACTTCACACCTTGAGACTGACCACTCTAATTTCACACTTAATTGGAGCAATACTAATTGGGTACGAATGCATTGTCAATACAATATTGTATTTATGATTATGTGATATTAAACCCTTGCTATGATAGGTGTTACTTTTATCAAAAAGATTAAAGAGGCCGATCACTTATAGAAATTTTAGCTTGTTCGATTTGATTGGTATTTGCATATGTCCCGGGTTTTACCTTAAGTAATAATGTCGAAAGTGAAGAAATATCAGAGAAGTTACGATTGGTTGTTTATGGCGTTCTGAACAGTTAATTAGCAATTTAGATTTGATTTCGACTAATAGATGTTTGCTATTTGCATTATAGAAGATATGATATCAACAGTTTGACACTTTGAATCTGTACTTACGAATAAATAACCTGAGGTCAGACTTCTGAATCAGGTCAAAATGGGGAAGAGCGACAGTATGATATATATGAAATATTGTAAATTTGAAAATGACATTAGATTCTTTGTAATACATGTTTTTATAGTTTACTTTTTGTATATATAGTATTTATAAATCAACATAATGAAGATAAAATAAACATAAATTACTTGACAACAGTCAAACAAACGACCAAACCTCAGTATTACAACCACCCAGCTGTTAAAACCACTTTCAAAAAGTACCGCAAGTGGTCATGTTAGAGGGGGTTTACTGTACATGACAGATTTTAATCTAGAACAACATCAATCAAGCTGATGGATGTTGTACTAGCAACAGATATGAAGAGTCATTTAACAAATAAACCAAATGTCTGACTTTATCAACATTTTCTCATGAATGGCAGTAAAGACTTGGATCAGCCTGTGCAGTCTGATGAGAGGCTCTATAATGATCTTCATATAGGTACTTGCTTAAAGCTCCTTTGACTAATTACCAGTCAACAAAATTCAAGACTGGTCCAAATTCAAAGAAGTTGAAGACAGCTATTTCAAGTTGATAGAATTTTAGATATCTCTGTCTGTTTTGGTAGAAAAAAAAATCTTCATATCCCACATTGCTTTCTTAAACCATGCCTGCATGAAATTTTTTTTAGACTTCAAATTCAAAGAGGTTATAGGTGAGAATCTTGTATGATAAAATCTTTGTCTTTGGGGGTAGAAAATATTGTGGATAATGAAAAAATTGATTGTAACAAGCAATTTCTTCATTTTGCAAAATGTTTTTTAGAGCCATTATCTTGAGAGGTTTAAATATGAATGCGAATGGGTTAAACTGTTCTTTTGAGGTTGGAATAAAAGTGGGATTGTGTGAAAATGGGCCAAGACAGGCAGGGAAAAGTCTAAATGCGCCTTGTGTCTGTGATTCATGCCCATCTGAAATTGTTGGGAATGCTACCCCTAGTTTCAAACTTCTATTCTATCTTTTAGGCATTTCAAGCATATGATGTTGAGCAGACTGGCAGTGTGACTAAAGGAGAATTCCGTCGTGTAATTGAAGCCTTCTGCACCCCCCTCACCACAGACCAATTTGAAGCTGTTCTAGCTAAGGTACTGGCTCTACCAGTGCTCTCATAGTGTTCATATCTAGCTATGGTTGAAATCTTGATTCATAAAGTTGCTGTGATTGTGTTTATTCACCAACCATCCATTAGTCTAACCCACATCAACCAACACCTGTCAGTGTTTTAGCTTCCTGATCTCCCAAATTATGCTACACTTTACTAGACTCCTTAAAAAAAGTGCTCCAAATTTGAACATAATAGCAGAACAGACAATATGAATAAAAAAAATGTCTTGCAAAATGATTTTTGTTTTAAAAAGGTCAAGGTTTTGGCTGTCATTCAAAAATCAAATGATCAATCAAATCATTTATTTAGACCGAAAGTGAACTTTGAACTCTGACATTAGTCTTATGCATTTTTAATGGTTTAATGTCTTGAATATCATAACTAGCTCATATTTTACGAATTAATGTTGTTTATTACCTCAGTCAAACTGCCATTTTGGAGGTCAGTGAGAGTGGCAAGCAATCTGTCAATTGCCTGTAAACTCAAAACCACACAACAACATTTTAGACTGTTCCAAATTGAAAGAAGATGCAGAAAACAATTTCAAGTTTGTGGAATTCGGAAAAACTTCTCCTTTTAGGGTAGAAAACATTGTGGACATCGAAGAAATTGCTTGTTACAAGCAATTTCTTCATTGTCCAAGATGTTTTCCAAAGCTTTCTTCTAAAGGGGCGTCAAAAAGCATCATTGAATGGGAATGGATTAAAGTGTTAGTTACCCTACACTTAGAGTTTTAATGTTCATCATTCAATTGTTAACTGCAGATTACCTTAAAAAAGGTTTGATGATTAAAATCATTATTCTTTTTGATGATTTTTTGATTTTAAGTAAGTTTCAACTCAAATTACTTTTGAGGTAGAAAAGGTCTGACTTGAATTAATTTGAAACCAAGCAAAAGATGCAATGACTTCTTTTTCGTTTTATACCATTAAAATTTCTACATGAATACTTCTACATATAATACTTTTTTAAATTTTTTAAAAGGTCAATGAATTTTTCTGTGGCTAATATTAAGTGAATGAATTTATATGTGGCTCTTAGTTTCATAATTCAAGTAGAGCCATATGTTTTAGCCAATCAAGAACAAACTACATCACATGATATTCAACGGTAGTTGAAAGTAGCATGTGATAGATGGTGTGCTCCCATGTATAAATGTACCAATAGTTTGATTAATATTGTTGCCTTCATGACAGTCTCTGTAAATTTTTCTCTTTTTTTTTTACGTTTACTCTACTGGTCGTAGTTGTAAAATAGCCTATATTAGCAATAAAACATTAGTGAGTTAAGTTTAAATTTGACTCAGAAGGCTGAAAATGTGGTTGGAAAGAGGGGATTTACTTTTTGTAATGAATATTTGATAGAGACAGCTTTTTCATAAAATTAAAAAAAAGTTAAAGTTATGTAGAACTCTGAAACAATATGACTTAAGAGTAGTTTAAAATGAAGCATTCCAATTAAAATGAAATTTAAAAAAAGAACAAATGTCTAACTGGACTGTAATGGGAAACTCAGACATTTTTGTAACTCCTGATAGATTTGTTCAATCAAACTGTATGTTTATTTGAATTTCAAGATGTTTTTATGATTCAGTAGCTTCATGTGGGTATGTAGATCATGTAAAGCAGTATTTATAAATCTCTGAAATGTCAACTGAAACACAGTCACATGATATCTGTATGATCTTGGATACCTTAACCCATTCCCACACAACAAAATTTTAGACTGGTCCAAATTGAAAGAAGCTACAGACAACAAATTGAAATTACTGGAATTTTATCTTTTTGGTTAGAAAACATTGTAGATAATGAAGAAATTGCTTGATCCAAGCAATTTCTTCATTTTCCACAATGTTTTCCAAAGCTGTTTTCTTTAGGGGCGTAAAAGGGAGGGCTTGTGTGGTAATGGGTTAAATAAAAATTTTTCTCTTGCATTTATTTTTGCATTAAACCTTTACCAGATAATAAGCCTTTAGATGGGTCTGAATTTTGAGGCTGCTGACAACAATTCATGAGTTCATATAACTAAAAAAAAATGAATGCCATATGGGGTAGAAAACATTGTGAGAAAAGGAAAACTTGTTTGTGACAATCAATTCCTTCTTTTCTCACACTATTTCCACAACTATTTTATTCATTGAATCAAAATGTCTTCCTTATCAGCTATTTTCATCAGTGTGCCTCAGCATTGTATTGTGATGGGCTTAAAAATAGGATCAGTCAGATTGTAGATCAACCGGTCTATATCAACTGTTTGTTTTTGAATTCATGAACAAGCTCTCTGATTGGCCAAGGCATATGTCTTGTATAATCTGAGGCTTGTAATGAAATTTCAACTGTCATCTTTCATTTTGTTTAGCAAGAAAAGTATGAATTGCCATTGCATTCATTTACACGGCCAAAGATTGAAATTTAGATTATTATCAAACATTCCAAAGAATAATATTGATGAGAATTTTGTGGGGAAAGGGGATTTTGTTTGTTAACTCTTCCCCACAATGTTTTCTACCCTGTATGACACTTATTTTTCAACCTTTTCCACTTTGAAATGTCATCTGCGTTAATTTCATTTTGGACAAGTTGAATATTTTGTTACCTGGTAACGGGATAATGTCTTCATATTTTAATGTCTGCAGACTGTCTTGCATATGATTTTAGTAGACATCAGATTCATGTGGTTTTGTTTTGGTCATTTCATTCACATCAATGCCTATCCTGCCAGATTTCGATTTAAAATTTCAAATACATGTATTCTAGAATACAGTACACGTATGATATTTGACCCATTCCATCAAAGTCCCGATTATTTATGTTCCATACCATAAAAAGTTGTTAAAATTTGTGGAAACTGATGAAATTGCTCGTAACATGCAATTTCTTTGTTTACCTTGATACTTCCCTCAAAGGCCAAAAACATTAACCCTTTCCTGTTCAATCCCTGGTTTTTGGTTTTATGTCCATGTAACTTTATTGTAGAGAAAATATAGTCCAAACTGAAAGAAGCTACAGACGACAAATTGAAATTACTGGAATTTTATCTTTTGGGGTCTTTTTGGTTAGAAAACATTGTAGATAATGAAGAAATTGCTTGATCCACTATCCAGTAATGGGTTACGAGATTTAGGAATGAAACATTTCAACTACATGTATTTGACCAGGTTTATATAATTGAAACAATAATTTTAAACTTGTCAGCAGGATAAGCAATTATGCCCTATATAAAAAACAGTCAGTCATTCTTGTGTTATCTTTGGACCTACTTGATTGTGCCTGGTCTGCTCTCCAGCCACCACACAATTATAAACCAGTCAGCTGGTAAACCTGTATTTAAACCATTTATTTGGAAGTCGTTTGATTGTTAATTTGGACTGTTTTTTGAATGGAGCAAAAACTGGCTCAGTCAAGTACACCACTCTATAAACCAGTGTCCTTATGGTTGTAAAAACCTAGGAACCTTTATAAAAAATTTGGCCATTGGTATTAAAAACACAGCTTTGATAGATCACTGTATGTAAATTTTTCTATTTGGTCCATCTGTTTTTTCAACTTAGAAAAAACCCTGCCGACATAAAGGTCGGCATTGGTTATAATTAAGATAAAACTGCTTATTTGTATAAGAGACTTGTATCAAAGTAAATTTCAATAGAAATAAAAAACTCATGATATCTAGGTACATATGAATATTTCATATGTTATAGATTAAACTTTGAAATAGAGTTATGTAGAGATAAAATAAAATGGAACACTTGTAAAATCCTAATTTTGTAAGGGATGATTGATGGTTTATTATGGAGATTTATGCTAAAGTGATAACCCAAGAATGGCTTTGATTATTTATTCTTCTAATTTACATTTAAACTATTCTGCACTGGTATCTAATACCTGGTAGAAGAATTGTTATCTTCACTTGATTCTATTTAGTGCATAGTAAACATGAAAGAACGAACTACAATTGTTTTGAAAGCCAATATTTTTAACCCATTCCCACACAACAAAATTTAGACTGGTCAAAATTGAAAGAAGCTGCAGACTATAATTTCAAGTTGATCGAATTTCAAAATTTTGTCTTTTTGAAAAGAAAACATTGTGGATAATGAAGAATTACTTGATACAAGAAATTTCTTAATTTTCCCCAATATTTTCCAAAACTTGTTAATTGAAAGGCATAAATAGGAGGGATTGTGTTGGAAGGATACCTTTTGACCCCCAAAGGAAAAATGCTTTGGAAAACATTGTGGATAATGAAGAAATTGATAAAAGCAATTTCTTCATTATCAACAAGATTTTCTATCTCAAAAGTAATTAAAAATCCAGAAGTTTGTCAACTAAAATTTGTCGTCTGCAGCATTTATGAACTTGGACCAGTTGAAGAATTTTTTTGTCTAGCAATGGGTTAACCAATGTTTTAATTTCTAGGATTCTCATTCTAGGAAATTACATTCTAATTTCTGAGAATATTTTAACCCTTGTCATGCTAAATAAAATTCTATTCTGATATTCATTAAAATCAAAGGGCTGAAATCACGGGAAGTACAAGTTTTCAGTCATTATTTCTTTTGAAAATTAATGTTATAAACAGCACTGGCTCTGATACGCCAAACAGGTGGTGTAGGCTATGATCAGACTGCACATTCTGTGCAGCCTGATCTTTGCCTATACCCCTTGCCAAAACAGAAATATTCTTGGTTCAGCATGACAAGGATTAAACATGTCTTTTATCTATCTGATTTTAATCAAAATATAGTTATAGTACATGTAATTAACTTACTTTGTTTTTGTCTTATTCCATTTTATACTTGACATCTTTTACTGATTCCCCTATCACTTCTTCAATATAAAAAAGATTTGGTCAGTTTCAAAAATTCAATCTTTTGATGCAAAATATGATTATGTGTAAGACTGGTAATATGTTTGAAATTGAGGATATTTCTGAAACCTTTTCTTAATGAGTTACTAAGACTTACTGGATAGTAAGTGTTAGGATGATTTTTATATTACCCCTGCATGAAGAGCAGTGGGGGCACACTGTTTCACCACTACCAATTCTGTCAGTCCATAACCCTTTGCCATACAAATTACAATCCCTTGTTTTATACTTGAGAAAACATCGTGGGAAAAGATGAAATTGCTTGAAACAAGCAATTTCTTCTTTTCCCACAATATTTTCTAACTTGTAGGTAAGTTACTTTTCAAAGTTGCACCCACTTTCAATTGTTGTCTGCTTCTTTTGAATTGGACCAGTCTAAAATTTCTTTCAATTGTTGTCTGCTTCTTTTGAATTGGACCAGTCTAAAATTTTGAAAAACAGGATAGGGTTAACTCTTTCTGTTGAAAACTTAACAAGAAACAAATCTCTCTGTAATTCAAAGCCAATAGAAGTTACATTTTGGTTATTAGGTAGCCTTTGTTACTAGGCATATTATAGGGTCAAGGTCATTCAACAATCTCAATGTGAATTATCAAAGTGATATTTCAGAAATATCGTTAATATGGTGACATAAGTATTTAGAAAAAATAATGTTTCGATTTGATGTATATATTATGTATCTAGAAAAAGTTTAAGGTAAGTTATTTTGAGTGAAAAGAGAGAGAACTACTTTATTTAGACTCAGATTTATTAGGAAAAGTAAATTGTGTTCATTATCATTATTACACTTTTTGTTTAAAATTTCACTTTTACTTTTGAATAGCCTTTCCTTTCTGAAAAGATCAAAGACTGAAAGTTCTTGTTAATTTACAACTTTTTAACAAAGAAAATGATTCCATTAAAGACTAAAATTTTAACCTTGCATTAAAATCAAAGAACTGAAAGCAATGGAAGCATAAAGTAGGATAACACTTGTTTTAAAAGATCAAATCTTCTAAACAAACCTGGCTTTAAAGGGACAAGCAGGTGGTACACATATATGCAGTCTGATCTTTGTCTTTGCCTCAGGCCAAAAACAAGATTATTCTAGGTTCAGCATGACAAGGGCTAATTACTACATGACCTTGGTTATTTTAAGTTTCCACAAGAGAATCACAGACAGGTTCCCCAAAGATTTATAAACTTCAATGTAGTATGTGAATTTCTGCTGCATTATAACATGTACAGTATTTATTTTTATACAGCCCCCTCCCTCCCAAGTACACAAGTAGAGGGAGTACATATGTCTGTCTATCTCTTCACAGAAGTACTCTTTTATTTTGTGGTCATGAAGGTCAAGGTCACAATTGAATGTTAATTGAAAAACTTTTCAATGCTTTACCTCATAAGCCAACCCTGCTGAATGCAAAACTATTTCTCATTTATTACAAAACATCTAATTTTCATAAAGAAAAAAAATGTTCCCATGTGATAATATAATGCATTAATGGACTTCAAATTCATTTTAGTTTAATAGTATGCATGAACATGCTTTATTCCTCATTCTTTGTAACCAGACTTTTATTTTGAATGTTGAAAGTTGCATGGAGTTTGTGGGATCTCTTGTTTTAGTTTCATTACAACTATATTTGACAATAAAAAGAGGAAAAAAATCAAGTTTCCTCAAGTTATAGATCTAAGCTGTTTGGATCAGTCAAAGAGGTTTCCTTTCCACTTGTTAATTCAATATTTAAGATAATTTGACATTTCATTTGTTCCCTTTACCCATTCCCACAAATTCCCCCCTTTTCTCAGCCCTCAAGAAAAAAGCTTGTAAAATAAATTGGAAAATCAAGAAATTCCTTGTAATAGTAATTTCTTCATTTGTCAAAATGTTTTCAACCCAGAAAAACAAAGATTTTGAACATTCTGTCAACTAAGAACTGTTGTCTGCAACTCCTTTGAATATGGCCTAGTCTAAAATTTTGCCATATGGTAATGGGTTAAGGCTTCTAAACTTTATGATATCATTAGACAGAGAATCTACATAATCCATTACCAGACAGCAAATTTTTTGACTAGTCCAAATTGAAAGGAATTGCAGACCACAATTTAAAGTTTATAAAATTCTAAGTTTTTTCATTTTTCTCGGTAGAAAATACTGTGTAGAATGAAGAAATTACTTGTGACAAGTAATTATTCTTTTCACACATTTTTTCCCCAATTGTTTTTCTTGAGGGGTGTCAAAAAGCGTCATTGTGTGAGAATGGGTTAAGCAATATATGAAGTACCCTCATCAAATCTATGACTGGGGGTTCTTACCCCATTCAGCTTTGTGAGAGTTAGTTTTGGGAACTTATTTTCTCTTAATGATTCTTAACATAATTGGTATAAGAGAAATTTGGTATTGCACCTTTTTGCACAATATTTAGTAGTTTGAAATTTTGTACTATCAGTAATTTGCATAAACATTGTAAACTCCCAAATAGTGTGCAAAAGACTCAACACAAATTTTCTCTTTTTATTACACTGTTATAAATCCATCATGTAACAGTTTTCATCTATAGTTAAATTTTCCTTCTTGTGTATGTACATGTATTTAATAATCAGAACCATCGATAGATCCATGGAGTTTTTGTTCACTTGCAAAGCAAAATATCCCATCAGAACTGCTTTCAACCATTACGACAAAATTTCAGACTGGTCCAAATTGAAGGAAGTTGCATACTACAATTTAAAGTTGATGGAATCTTGAATTATTTTATTCTTTTGGGTAGAAGCTGTTGTGAAAATGAGAAACTTCTTCTTGCGAGCAATTTCTATATTTACCACAATGTTTTCCTAACTCTCTTTTCTTGAGAAGTGTCAAGAAGCGGGATTGTGTGGGAATGAGTAAAAGGGTATGCCAAAGCTAGAGGTCACACTTATCTATTAATCAATGAAGCATAGTCATAGATGGAACTTGATAATTTGCATCTTAAATTTGAATTAAGGAAAATTCTATCAGAATGTTTGCCAGGTCAAAAGAATGAATCCTTTCAAACATATTTAAAAGATGTAAAGGTGCCTTAATAACAAGTTTTTTGTTTACCCTTTAGGTGCCACAACCTTGCTTGATCTTCATTAAACTAGGTCAGAATGTTTGTCGGGCCTTAGGATGTGAATTCAGGCTAGCAATTCAGGACAATGCTTTCAACAAAGTTCTGTTTGAGGCTACCACAATAACCATCGACCCCATTTCTACACAATTCTGCTTTTGGTAGCCCCAAGAAAAAAGCTTCAGAAAACATAGTGTAGAAAGAAGAATTCGCTTGTTACTAATTACCGGTAATTAACACCTAACAATTGATTCCTGGTATTTCTCACACCAGTACTACCACTACATCCTTTCCTAGCCTCCAGCTGCTATCCAACTTAGGTTTACGATTATCCACCCATTGGTGAGAGACAAATATCGGAAAGGATATGTGCCGCCTTTGGGAATCGAAACCATTACATCAATATTTGCTTGTTACAAGCAATTTTTGTTACCCATCATGTTTCCTACCCAAAATGGCCTAGATTTTTAAAATTTCATGGACATAAAAGCATTATCTGCAGCTTCTTTTAAATTGGACCAGTCTTATGATTTGTCATCTGTTAATGAGTTAATGAAAAACTAATTGGATTTAACCTACTAACAGACAGCAAAATTTTAGACTGGTCCAAATTGAAAGAAGTTGCAGACAACAATTTAAAGCTTATAAAATTTTGCATATTTTTTTCCTTCTGAGTAGAAATCATTGTGGATAATGAAGAAATTGCTTGTAACAAGCAATTTCTTCTTTCTCCTCAATGTTTTCCAAAGCACTTTTGTCTTTGGGGTGTCTAAAAACGTCATTGAGTGGGAATAGGTTAAGGACATGTAACACACATTATGCACCTATTCAGGAACACTTACACAAAATTATGTAAATCATTACCACATAATATTTTATTTCAATTTACTTCATTTAGAATATCTATATGTAATGACATTTATCTTTCATATTGATTAATTGTTGAGTGGATATCATTTTCAGCTATGAGTATCAAACAATTAAAACTTCAAATTGGTCTGATGGTAAGATGGGATTATGACTGCCATTTTTGGCATGTATCTGTTGTGTTTTTGTTTAGTAGTGTTTTCCAATACTTTCAATTGAACAGTTTTCTAGAAAGATTTTGTAAAATTCAGTATAATTAAGGAAGTTACTTGTTACCATAATTACCACACAATACTGTTCTTTGATACCCATAGCCCATTCCCACCCAATCCCTCCTTTTTATGCCCCTTAAGAAAAAAGTTTTGGAAAACATTATGGGACAAGAAGAAATTGCTTATATCAAGCAACTTCTTCATTTTCCACAATATTTTCTGTCCAAAAAGACACCCCCCCCGATTCTATCAACTTGAAATTGTTGTCTGCAACTTCTTTCATCTAGGACCAGTCTAGATTTTTGTCATGTTGGAATGGGTTAAAAGAAATATTCTCATAGAACATATTTTGAGAAGGGAAGATATTGCTTGTACTAGTAGAAAACATTATGAGAAATGTCATTTTCAACAATGGTTTCCAATGGTTTTTTTAGGGTCGTAGAAAAGCAGGATTATGTTTGGCTTTTAATGAATATAAAGAGTTCAGATAATTTCCAATAGTAGGATAAAACAGTTAATTAATCAAGAAAGTTTATTTTTCCATACATGTACCACAACATGATAATCAAACATTCTCTTCCTTTATGTTTTATCATTTCTTTTTCTAGAGATAAATGAATTCATCTTTTGTAGAATTATTTCTCTAAGTAAATAGAATGTAGATCCCTAGCATATTTATTTCTTGGTAGGAATTCCAATTTACATGTATTTAAAAAGAGACATCATAGATAATAGGGCTAAAGGTTTCTAACTTATACATCAATTTCAAGATAAGTTAGGATATTTTGTTAATATTTCAATATTTTAACTATCATTCCACCAGATTTGTTAAAAACCATTTGAATCATAAACTTATTGTAGGTTTATATATTTATACAGGTTGAAAAGAATCCCAATGGAACTGTGCGATACTCTGACTTTTTGGACAAGTTCTATGGACAAAACTCTGGGCGCCAGTCTGTGGCAAAGTGGAGTTCAAGTGGAATACCAAATGGAATACCAAGGTAGAAAAGTTTATCAACCAACACCAGATGACAACATTTTAGACTAGTCCAAATTGAAAGAAGTTGACAATTCAATGTCAGGCTAAATGTGAAAACTTGTGCTTTAAAATGTAGAAAACATTCTCCCAATGTTTCTTCACCTGTATTAATCCATTCCCACACATTTCCTCCTTTTATGCTTCTAGAGAAAGAAGCTTTTGAAAACATTGTAACAAGCAATTTCTTCATTATCCATGTTTTCTGCCCCAAAAGACCAAGCTTTGTTAAATTTCATCAACTTGAAATTGTTGTCTGCAACTTCTTTCAATTTGGACTAGTCCAAAATTTTCTCATGTAGTAGCGGGTTAATTGTATCAAAATATTGGATTGTTTGGTAATGGATCAAACGATTCTACAAGGCTGCTAAATTGTTATCTCATTACGTAATTGCACATCTTGATGCCCCTGGTGAAAAACATTGTGAGAAGAGGAGAAATCACTTGTAACAAGCAATATTTTCTTTCCTTACAATGTGTTTTACTGTAAATTTCATTTATACTTCACTTTTCTTGCACTTGTAATTATCATTTACAACTTCTTACACTGTTTACCTGTCTAAAATTTTGGTTGGTAATGGATTAATCAGTCTTTCTCAATATCAAAGTGAGTCATATTTCATATTTAGCTGGATGTCATATTTCAGTGTGAAGGTAATATTACCAGACTTGACCTGTTGACCTTAGTTTAGCATTAACTTATCATTTTTTGATAACTTAAAAAGTTATTAAGTTACACTGCTCACATGCTGTATGTGTGATGACAAAGTAAATCTTTAAGGGAACTGAAGGTCTTCTTATTAATGGTTCTAGGACAAATTAAAGGTTTTAAGTAGTGTTGATCATAAAGGGAACTCAATCCTGTCCTGTTTGTAAGAATTTAGAACTGTCCAAATTCAAAAGTTTTGCAGATGAAAATTCGAATTTGATTTAATTTGAAAAGTAATCATTCAGAAGGGTAGAAAATATTGTGGAAAAAGAAAAAAATGCTTGTCACTAGCATTTTTTTTCTTTTTTCAACAATGTTTTCTGAGTTATAAAATCACAGGGACATAAAAACCAGGGATTGAACAGGAAAGGGTTAATTGAATTGAAGTGATCTGTTTTTAAGTTTATCTGCAGGGTAAGGTCCATATCAAATGTTTTTGTCAATATAAAGAAATGACTTAGTTTCTTTCAGAATGGTTCCACCACCTACCCCAAAAGAAATTAATGTGGACATGATTGAAAAACTCTTAAAAGAAAAGGTATAAAATAGTTTCCAAATTGTGAAAATCTTTTGTAAAGAGTAAATTTGTTATGATAAGTTGCTATACTCTAAAGACTTGTTAGATCATTCAATAACTTCCTGTCCATCATGGGATTTGAGTTCAATCTCTTGCTTGGACAACAATCTCTAAAATATTTTTACAAATGTCATTTTGACAGTACATTGTTTGTCCCTCAAACAGAGGTCAGGATAAGAGGGGGGTAACAGCATTCTAAAATCCTTATTTCTCTATAAACCCCTATGTTGTGACTACTCATTTGAATCGTCTCGTCAATATGATTCAAATGAGTACCTACAACATAGGATTAATGGCAGATTAAGGTAGTACATAGCTCAGAAATGACAGGAGGCCATTGGCAGATGTACCAGTCACTAGGATTAACTAAAATAAGGCTGAAAGCAGCACTAAACTCAATCAAATTATCTAGAAGAGTGTGATGTGTAGGTTTCAACATTTCAATCAATAAATTAGCTTGTCTTCTGCTCAATCTGTTTTTTATGCCCCTATATCAAAAGATCAGGTTCATATTATTTTACTATCTGTTTTTTATGCCCCTATATCAAAAGATCAGGGTCATATTATTTTACTATCGTACATCTATCATTCTGTCGGTCTGTATGTTTGCAAGAACCTTAACTTTTACAACTATTTAAAGCCTATTCAAGCTACAATGTTCATATTTGACATGATGATAGATCTCATTGATATGCATCTGCAGATATCAAGGTTTAAGTCATGCGACAAGGTCAAGGTCACGTTTCCAAAAAATGCTGTTACAGGGGGCTTTGTGTTTCACTAACTCATCTAGATTTTGTTGTTGTTGCCATACAACAAATCAAATGCCATTTTGATCTTAGACAATGAAGTTACTTGTTTGGAGGATGAACTCCAAATTCTTCCTTGGATTCTCTTCAAACTTTCTTAGCATGATTATAACATCATAAGAAAGTAACTCATTATTGATTAAGAAATTAGAGAAGATATAATATACATATACACCTAAATTTTTTATCTTCTTATTAATGAATATGGGATGGACACTTAAGAAAATTTGAAAACTGGCATTTTATTTTAGATTGAGACAAATTTGAAATCTGTCGTGAAAGCCTTACAGCTGTTCGACTACAATAGAGATGGTAGAATACAGAGGCATGAAATGAGACGGGTTATAGAGAATTACTGTTTTAAACTTAATGATCAACAGTTTGATAAGTAAGTAACATAGACATGAATGAAATGGGTTATTAACCCTTGTCATGCTGAATTAAATCCTTTTTAAAAAAGCCCCATTAAAATCAAAGGGCTGAAAGCACTGAAAGTACTATTTTTAGGTCTATATTTATTTTGGAAATTGAATTTCTTAAACATTTCTTAAACATCCCTTATTTAACCCTTTCCTGTTTTACGAAATTTTAGACCTGTCCAATTTGAAAGAGGTAGAAGATGACAATTTAAAATGAAGGTTATTGAAAATTTTACTATCCTATAGGGTAAAAAATATTGTCAGAAAAGAACCAATTGCTTGAAACAAGCAATTTTGTCTTCTCCGATAATGTTTTCTCAGGATTAAAATGTCGACAGAAAGGGTTAAAAGGGACAAGCAAGTGGTGTAGACAAAGATGTGGAGGCTAATCTTTGTCTATTTATCCTGCAAAAACAGGAATATTTCGGTTATTGCTTGACAAGAGTCAAGAATAAATGCAGAATAAGAATAACTTGGTAGTCAACAGTTTGACAAGTAAATTATATAGAGATTGTAAACAGAGACATGGAATGAGAAGGATTATAGAGAATTACTGTTTTAAACTCAGTGATCAACAGTTTCACAAATAATATAGAAATGGTAGAAACAGAGATATTATATGAGAATGGTTGAAGAGAACCTCTGTTTTAAACTCAATGATCAACAGTTTGAAAGTATAATGAATGATTTATAAAAAATATTTATTGTCAATATCATATTTTTTGTTTGTTATTATTGTGTTGTGAAACTAAAAATCTTTATCACACTTATGTATGAAAGGGCTTTGAATAGTGTGCTTAGTTTTGGTTTTTGTTTCAACCTCAATGAAAAAAAAATGTATTATAATTTTAAATGAATTCACAATCATCTTTTATTTTAGACTGTGGCAGAGATATGATTTCCACCATACTGGGTTAGTGAACTATAAAGACTTCCTAGCTAGGCTAGGTGTGAGTGTTCAGTCTAGAAACAAACCACAACAAGATGGTACAATGGCTGGTGAGTTTATCATTTGTCATGTTTGTACACTTTTTTATCAAGTTTTTATGAAATTAATTTGAAATCTATCTGAATCTCTAAGATTCTTTGAAATAAAGCCAACTGATATAACCAAAGACGAAAATGCTGTAATGAGTGTAAATTCAGGCTTTTCATTGCCAACATTTTTTTAACCCATTAACAGACGACACAATTCTGCACTGATCCAAATTGAAAGAAGTTGCAGACAACAATTTAAAGTTTATGAAATATTATATTTTTTCAACTTTCTTAGTAGAATACATTGTGTAAAATGAAGAAATTGTTTTCCCAATTGTTTTTCTTGAGGGCATCAAAAAGCGCCATTGTGTGGGTATGGGCTAACGGATTCCCACACAATGGTGCTTTAGTGCACCCCTGAAGTAAAATAGTTCATTATAGATAAACAATAAAGTTACTTATTTACAGCTCTTAATTGGCAGCAGAACAAACACAATTCCCACCTACGTAACTACAGACAGAGACAGAATGATGAAGAAATACTCAAAACAATGAGTTTTAGGGAGATAGAGATAGAGTTCAGGAGAAGAGTAAGTCACCATTGTTGATCTGGAACTAATTCTCATATACAATTTGATTGCTTTTTGTTATGAAATCTTCAAAAAAGAAAAGCAATGAGGGTTCTTTGTAGTGAGCCATCTGGTCCCTTCAATATCAAAAACACGAGCCATTTCAGCCATGCACAATCCCTTGCTTTTACGTCCCTGTGATTATATGCTTGAGAAAAGATTGGGGGAAAAGAAGAAATTGCCTGCACAATCCCTTGTTTTTATGTCCCTGTGATTATATGCTTGAGAAAAGATTGTGCGAAAAGATGAAATTGCTTGTAACAAGCAATTTCTTCTTTTCCCACATTTTTCTTAACCTGCAAGGTAACCTGTTGGTTACTTTTCAAATTGCCGTCTGCAACTTCTTTCACGTTGGACAAATCTAAAAATTTGAAAAGCAGGAAAGGGTTGAAACACTTAGACCTCAAATATAGATTTTGAGAAAGTTACTTCAAACACCTTTATTATCTTACATGACCTCTGATATTGTCATTTGAAAACATGTTTATTTTTACATTTGGGAAAGTCATTGTAGAAAGAGGTGGAGGATGCTTCGATAATTCTTAACCCCTAGCACCTTCAATTTACCAATTATGAAAAGTATTCACTTATGTCACAAGAGTTTACCCTAAAGTGGACCCTACTCACACATTTATCCCATTCCCACTCAGTGACACCTTTTGATGCCCATCAAGAAAAACAATTGGGAAAAATTGCTGAAAATGAAGAAATTGCTTATTATATGCAATGTCTTCATTTTCCATAATGTTTTCTACCCAGACAGTTGAAAAACCCAAAGTTTCATAAACTTTGAATTGTCAACTGCAACTTCTTTCAGTTTGGACAAGTCTAAAATTTTGTCGTCTGGTTATGGGTCAATAGGAATGGATTAGTAATATATATGATACAATAAACAAGTCATTACTGTTGATCAAAAACTGGATCGATTATTGACTTACCTGTTTTTCACGCAGTGTCTCATCAATCTTGAGAAATTACAAGCCCCTGTTATACCATTACTTCCAACAGAAAGAAAAAGAAAGACTTTTTAAAATTTGTTAGAGAAAAAGTGATTGTAGGATGATAGAATATTTTGTTGAAAAAGTGGTCTTCACCTCTCAGTCTAAAATATTCGGTTATTGTATTTCTCATTCATTTGTCATCTAGAAATGCCCTGAATTTGAACCAGTTTCATTTAAAGAATCATTCAATTTTTATACGCCGCCGGAGGCGGTCGTATATTGGCGTCATCGTCTCTGTCTGTCCAGCTGTCTGTCCGTCCATCCGTCTGTATGTCCATACGTACGTCTACCGTCTGAATGTCCACTTTTCTTGTGAGCGCAACTCCTCCAAAGTTTCTGGATGGATCTTTTTGAAACTTGGTCAGTATTATCACCTTAATTGGTAAATGCGCATGAAGTAAGGATTTTATGGTTCATTGATTTTTGCCTCAGTTATGTTCCCTTTAAACTTAGTCTCTGGGGCTTATTGAAATTGCAGCCTTGTGAATGCAACTCCTCCTAGGTTTCTGGCTGGATCTTTTTGAAATTTGGTGGATGATATCACCCTAGATGTGCATGAAGTAAGGATTTTATGGTTCATTGATTTTGACCTCAGTTATGCCCCCTTTTAACTTAGTCTCTGGGACTTATTGAAATTGCAGCCTTATGAACGCAACTCATCCTAAGCTTCTGGCTTGATCTAAATGAAACTCGGTGGATCTTATCACCTTAATTGTTAGGTGTGCATGAAGTAAGGATTTTAAGGTTCATTGATTTTTGCCTCAGTTATACCCCCTTAAAACTTAGTCTCTGGGGCTTATTGAAATTGCAGCCTTGTGAATGCAACTCCTCCTAAGTTTCCAGCTGGATCTAAATGAAACTTGGTGGATCTTATCACCTTAATTGTTAGATGTGCATGAAGTAAGGATTTTAAGGTTCATTGATTTTTGCCTCAGTTATGCCCCTTTAAAACTAAGTCTCTGGGGCTTATTGAAATTGCAGCCATGTGAACTCAGCTCCTCCTAAGTTTCTGGCTGGATCTTTTTAGACTTGGTGGATGTTATCACCTTAAATGGTAGATGTGCATGAAGTAAGGATTTTATGGTTCATTAATTTTTGCAAGAGTTATGCCCCCTTAAAACTTAGTCTCTAGGGCTTATTGAAATTGAAGCCGTGTGAATGCAACTCCTCCTAAGTTTATGGCTGGATCTTTTTGAAACTTGGTGGATGTCATCACCTCAAATGTTAGATGTGCATGAAGTAAGGATTATATGGTTCATTAATTTTTTCAAGAGTTATGCCCCCTTAAAAATTAGTCTCTAGGGCTTATTGAAATTGAAGCCGTGTGAATGCAACTCCTCCTAAGTTTCTGGCTGGATCTATATGAAACTTGGTGAATGTTTTAACCTAAATTGGTAGATGTGCATGAAGTAAGGATCTTATGGTATGTTAATTTTTCCCTGACCTATGCCCCCTTAAAACTTAGTACCTGGTGCTTATTGAAATTGCAGCCTTGTGAACGCATCTTCTCCTTACTTTCTGTCATGATTTAAATGAAACTTGGTCAATGTCATCACCATAATTTGTAGGTGTACATGGATCAAGGATTTTATGGTTCATTGATTTTTACAAGAAGTATGCCCCTTGACACTTAGTCTCTCGGCCCATTCAATCAATCAATCATAACAAACAGTTTGAACTTGACAATTTAAAGAGGTAGTCTGCAAATGTTTTGAATTTGGTCCTGTCAAAATAAGTAGTGTCTACAATTATTTTCGTGAAACAGCAGCAAATAGGCGGCGTTTATTGTGACTATGACACTCTTGTTATATATATAATTTCAGATGAAAGAAAACTATGTAAATTTAAAGAAGGCTTTTATGACATTTGACCGAGAGCTAGATGGTTTTATTGCTATAGAGGATCTAGAAGCCATATTATCACAGTTCACATTACCAATGTCTAAACAACTATTTGGGCAGCTCATGGAAAAGTGAGTCATAATCTTTGTTTGCTTATAAATAATTGGTTTAATTCATTCCCACACAACATTTTTTGATGCCCTTCAAGATAACATTTGGAAAAAAAATTGTGTAGAATAAAGAAATTGCATATAACAAGCAATTTCTTCATTTTACACAATGTTTTCACCCAGAAAGTTGGAAAACCTAAAATTTCATACACTTTAAATTGTTATCTGCAACTCATTTCAGTTTGGACCCGTCTCAAATTTTGCAGTTTGCTAATCAGTTACCTTTTTTTTACAGACCACTTTAACGACATTGTGAATTTTGATAGGTCTTATAGGTCTCGTTGATCTTATCAGTTAAATGAAGTTGCAGAAGACAATTCAAGGTGTGTTTAGATTTTAAAGTGAGTGCCATACAGGATAGAATTATTGAGAAATGGAGGAATTTGTTGTAAGCAATTTCTTCTTTTCTCAAAATGATTCTAAATGTTGTATTTCTTAGCATATAAAAGTGGCAGATTTTGAGGTATTTTATTTTAAAGACTGAATATTTTACAAGGAAATGTCAATTCAAAACTATTCTAAGTTATATAATATTTATAATGACTTACTAAAGCTGTGTTATTTTTTTAAATTATGGTATAATCACATTTTATTTCAGGTGTGGAGTCCATGCCACTGGTAGGATAGGTTGGGAAGATTTCCTAGAAAAGTTCCAGGATCCTGTTACAGTAGGGAACGGACAAACTCTACCAATTAGGCCCGGGCACAAGTAAGTTCATTACATTTTGTCTCTGTAGCCAGCAGACATAGGCAACCTGTCTTTCAAAAAGGGGTCATCATGGATGAGTGAAAAGTATTTGATTCTCGTTGGACTGCGCTGATTGCATAGCCTGGCTAGACTTGAGACTTTTTCTCTTTAGGCCGAAGTTTTGATTGTAGAACTAATTTAACCCATTACCACACCAGAAAATGATAGACTGCTCAAAATTGAAAGAAGTTGCAGACAACAATTTCAAGTCGACGAAATTCTAATTTTTGCCATTGAAAGCATGGTGGATAATGAAAAAAAATTTTTGGGGCATCAAAAACATTCTTTTGTGGGAATGGGTTAACCCATTCCCACACAATAACACCTTTAAATGCCCCTCATAGTAAAAGTTTTGAAAAACATTGTGGAAAATGAAGAAATTGCTTGTTACAAGCAATTTCTTCATTATCCACAATGTTTTCTACCCCAAAAAGACAAAGAATTTAAAAATTTCATCCATTTAAAATTGTCGTTTGCAAATTCTTTGAATTAAGACTAGTCTACAATTTTGTCAAGTGAGAATGGGTTAAAGCCCTAAAGAAAAAAGGTTCGGACAATGAATATCATTTTTTTAAGAATGAGATTCCATTTAAGAATTTTAATCTTAGTTTTACAGAATGTAGGTGAAATATATTAGAAAATTACTGTTGTGATAATCAAGAAATCAATTGACCAATCAAGCTTAAACAACTGTAAAAATCGTTTTATCAATGGTCTACTAAAATAATTGTGGCTACAGACCATTCAAGCATTTTTCCGAGTAGCATGACTTTTTTAACTGAATTTTTTTATCCACTATCTAAGAATAAGGAACTAGTAGGTGATACTCTTGTTTTTCCTTTGCCATTGAACAATCTCTTAACCCATTCCCACACAATCCCTCCTTTTTATGCCCCTCAAGAAAAAAACTTTGGAAAACATTGTGGAAAATGAAGAAATTGCTTGTATCAAGCAATTTCTTCATTATCCACAATGTTTTCTATCCAAAAAGATGAAAAAAATCAAAATTCCATCAACTTGATATTGTCGTCTGCAGCTTCTTTCAATTTGGAGCAGTCTAAAATGTTGTTGTGTGGGAATGGGTTAAACACAAGCAGCAAACAAATCTTTTACAGAATCTCAGACAAACTACCCTGTCAGAGTGAAGTGGGCGAGGCTAGCAGGATTAAGACTTTCAATCAAAAAATCTATTGACCAGTCAAATCAGTTGTTCAAACTGGAAGTTGATTTTGAATTTTGACTTTTTTGTTAAGCATTGTTTGGTTTTGTGACTGAAGTGTTGTGACTACAGCATACTCAAGCTGTAGATAAGACAATTATGTTACCAACCAGTGTATAACCTATTCCCACACAATGACGATTTTGACACCCCTCAAGAAAAATAATTCTGAAAACATTGTGTAAAATGAAGAAACTTCTTGAACCAAGCCATTTCTTCATTTTTCACAATGTTTCAACCCAAAAAGTTGAAAAAATCTAAATTTTCATTAACTTTGAATTGTCGTCTGCAGCTCCTTTGAATTCAGACCAGTCTTAAGTTTTGCCACCTGGGAATGGTAAAATGCCCCTGACTATAAATTATGCAAATTTACGTTGTTTAAATGAAGTGGGCAAGTTAAGTGGCATATCAATTCTTAATCTTTCCAGTTTCATATCTTATATTTTTCATTCTTTCATTACAGATTTTACCCAATAAAAGAGGGGATCAAGACTGTTGAAGTCGATGAGATTTGGAAACTGTTATATAAACATGTACAGAGAAATTATGCATCAATAAAACATGCATTTCTACAGATTGATATTGTAAGTGCACTGTATTACATAGAAACTATGTTTCAAAAGTTTTTAAAAATCTAAAAACTATGTTTCAACGGAGCTTTTGAAAAAGTCCTTTTTTAGCTTTTCTGGAATGAATGTCTCAGAAGAGCAATTGTTATACGGTACTCTGGACATTTGGCAGCCCTGTTCCAAATGGTTTAAGTGTTTTTATATTTATCATAATTAATGCTATGATGCTGATGGTGTTTATGTAAATCTGGTGATATCTAGAAAGCAAACAAAACATGAATTATGGTTGTGAAATAAATAAGCCAGTCTTAACTTATTTGATCCCAACACAATGTAGCTTTTTTTACAAACCTTAAAAAAAGCTTTGCAAAATATTGTGTGGAAAATAAAGAAATTGATTGAAACATGCTATTTCCCCCCAAATGTTTTCTGCTCTGAAAGGGAAAGTTTCTAGAATTGTCATCTGCTTCTTCTTGGGCCAGTCTAAAATCTTGTCTGGTGATTGGGCATTAAATTTGGGTTTGAATATTTAGCGTATAAATCATAATATAGTTTGACAAAAATCAGGGAAATTGAGAATATTCTATTTCAGTTTCTTATGTGAATTTGGAAGGCCCTAAATTGTTTCTCTTTTTAGAATCGAAGAGGAAAAGTAACTAGAACAGAGTTGAGAAATCTGCTAGATAAATTCAACTTCCATCTTCAAGATGACCAGTTCAAACAATTAATGTACAGATTAGACCCACACCAAACTAACAGTATCTCCTATCATAAATTCTTGGAACTTTTTGAGGAAACAGATACAGCTGTAAGTTTTCTTAACATATTTTCCATTACTATAGCTTTTAAACACTATTTTTGCTGCAGAGATCTGTTACTTTAAAAGTCTTCAGCAATTTCTTATGTTTCTATTTAGGTATTTGGGAAATAAGATTAAAATTATTAATTGACATTTTTTGTAAAGAATAATTGAGAATTCAAAATATGGTTGTTTTAAATTTGCCAATCCTTTATGGTGAGTTACCTTAGATTAGAAAATGAAGACATTTAAAAATTGAAAATACAGAAAAAATTATCAATTAGGGACTTTTCTGTACTGAGTTAAAATCAGCAAGTTGGCAAGGACATGAAAAGGTCACTGTTTTTAAAAAAAACAAAACGTGTAAAGATGAGATCTCTAAATTTTGAAAGAATTTCTTTTCTAGAGCCATACGACATATGCTTCTGATATTTTCTGTGTATTGTCATTCAGAAAACCTCCACCTCATACTTTTCTTTCCTAAATGATAGCCATCTTTTTAGAAAGGAGGTTTTGTTCATGTGTTAGCAAACAACAGCTATTAAAAAACTTGTTGTCCCTAACCAGGGAGCCAAGACCTTTAAAATTGGGTGATGCATTGCCCAAAAATTGAGGAATTGTTGGCCATGATTACTGAACTCCGATAGGAACTTTGAATAAGATAATCGCGTCATTTTGCAAAATTTATGGCCAGAAGCATGTGTCAGAAATAAGAATGCTTGACACAAACATAGTAACTACAGCTTGAATAAGCTATAGTTATGAATTTAAGTCGCTAGACTTATAAAAATGCTTCACATAATTGTTTGACCACTATCATACTTCATAGTTGACTTCTGGTCTAAGTGTATGATTTGATTGGTCAAATGATTTTTGCTCGGTAGCTGCGATTGGTAAATTGTACAAAATCTTTATAATATCTAAACTAATATTGTGTATATACATAACTTTTAGTGATTGAAGAAACAAAATGTAAATGGTGAGTTCTGTATTTTTTGTCATGAATGCCAATTCTATGGACTACATCATTTTTACCATTTCTTTTTATTGTTTAAGATGCTTATCTGTAATAATTGAAAAATGTTGCAATGATACTGTTAAAAAACCCAGGCATATAGGGTAGAAAAGATTTTGGTAAACAAAGAAATTGCTTGTCAAAGTAATTTCTTCTTCACAACTTTTTCCTCTGGTATATTTTTTTGCCATGTTAAAGGAAATGATTTTTTGTATTTGGTTAAAGACTTTGTAAAACTCCTTCAGATTTCTTTTGAAATTTTTTTTGACCTTCTATTATCAAATTGTATTTTGTATTGTAATTCCATACACTTAAAACAGAAATGATTCTAGAACTACTTTCTTTATATGTAAGAGCATTTCCCCTCACAACCAAAAGCATGAAATCAAAATGGAAGTTATTTGGTTACAAATGAAATGTTCAACATTTTGTACAAGGTTAATTATTCCAGATTAAGTCATTCTAGATAGACCTTTGGATTGAAATAAATGTATCCAAGTTTTTGCCAAAGTTCATTTGGATTGTCAAAACCCCCCAAAAAACAATGCATCTAGTATCACTTGCCTCTGACTGTTTGATTAATGATTGATAAGTGACTAAAACCTTGTAACCACAGCTTACTGAAAGTGTAGTTACTAGGTTTTGGTCACTCTCACAGACAAAATGATAATTCATTCATGATATAAGAATTATCTTATAAACGAGTAGTTGGTGAATTGAAGATGATACTTTGAATTTAGATATTTGATGAAATACCAATTGCATAATGCTACATACTGGTCAACTGACTTCTATTCCAGCTATACGAGCTGTTGAATTAGGATATTTAACTCATTCCCACACAATCCCTCTTTTTACGCCCCTCAAGAAAAAAACTTTGGAAAACATTGTGGACATAGAAGAAATTGCTTGTTTCAAGCAATTTCTTCTATGTCCACAATGTTTTCTACCCGCAAAGACAAAGAATTTTAGAATTTCATCAACATGAAACTGTGGTCTGCATTCTCTTTCAAGTTGGACCAGTCTAAAATTTTGTCAAATTGGAATTAGTTAAATCAAACAAGAATTTTGTATATTTTGCATGCTATTTCATCAAGTTTTTCACAATGGCATGTTAGTCTTAAATCACTGTAATTTTGCATGATTTTGTGATTGTTGTTTGTTTTAGGGGAGGAATAAAGTTTTGAACATTATATGATCATTTTTGGGACTCATGATTCCAAGTATCTTCACTTAACCAATTTCCAGAAGACAAAATGTAAGACTGGTCTGAATTTAAAGGAGTTGCAGACGACAATTTAAACTGTTAGATTTTTTCAACTTTCTGGGTAGAAAACAGTGTGGAAAATGAAGAAATTGCTTTTAACAAGCAATTTCCTCATTTTACACAACGTTTTCCCAAGTGCTTTTCTTGAGGGGGCCTCTAAAAGCGTCACTGTGTGGGAATGGGTTAGAATGAATGAAAGATTAGAGGTCAGCGAGAAAAATATTAAGAACAAAGGATTTACTCCCCTCACTTAAATCTTCTGTCTTGGTTAGACTGGCATAGATGCACAGACTGACTAAAGTTACATTTTGTATTTAGTAATATCTAAAAATGTTCTTGAAAAAGATGGCTGATACTTAAATGTTTAACCGTATTAAGAAAGGACAAAATTAAGACTGGACCAAATTTGGAAAATCTGCTGACATCTGCATTTTCTGGAATTTTCTTCTTTTTACTGTAGATATTGACAAAGATCAGCGTTTTGGTGCTTAAAAGCATTCTTGGAAAGTGATATTTATTCAACATGATAAGGGTTAACCCTTCTCATGCTGAACCCAGAATATTCCTGTTTTGGCAGGAGGTATAGACAAAAATCAGCCTGCTCATATGTGCAGTCTGATCCGAGTCTACACCATCTGCTTGTCTCTTTTCAAGCAAGACTTGTTTATAAAATAATCTAATGTTTAGTTTCGTCTGTCAAAAACAAGCGATCTGATTGGTAGAAAGAAATAATTCATATTTCCATGAACAAAATTTTTAGCACGCAGCTTTTTTGTATGCTTTGCACAAAATATGTATCAAAATTTGTATTTTTTTTTCCTTTTTTCACTCGATGTCATTAAATTAAAAGAAATGAAGAGAATATTTTTTGTTTTCATGGAGGTATGAACCGAAAAACCTAGTCACACTTATGTATGAATCCGCTTTGCATATTCATACAGTGATTAGTTTTTTCAGTTCATACCTCCATGAAAACAAAAAATATTCTCTTCATCTCTTAAGTGATTTTTTCAAAATAATTATTAACCTTAAAGTAGTGCATCCAGTGCTGTCAGCCCTTTGGTCTTAGTGCAGTTCTATAGTGGATTTTTTATTCAGCATGACGAGAGTTAAGATATTTGCCAAAAAAAAAAGTAAATACAAAATAAGGCAGACTTCTTGTTGAAAAAACAGGAAATTGGTTGCTGCAATCGATTTCGCCTTTACAACTGTTATCTTAAATAATGTTATTATTTAGGAAAGACAAGGATTTTACAGTAATGGGAAATTAGTTGCTGCAATCAATTTCGCCTTTACAACTGATTTCTTTTATAATGTTATTATTTAGGAAAGACAAGGATTTTACAGTAGTTGGTTGATTTTCTGATTTCAGGAAGGCCATAAATGGTTGAATTCTGTACACAGAGTCAATGAAAATTTGAAACCATCAATACTAGCATGGGAAACAGTAAGTTGTCAATAGTAAACTTTCTTTTGTCATTTATAGATAACAGGTGAAATTATAGACAAGTCGGTAGCGCATCAGAGATCCTAATCTTCAATCATTGGATGTCATGGGTTCGATCCCCGGTGGTGGCACATATCCTTTCCGACGTTTGTCTCTCACCAATGGGTGGATAATCGTTAACCTAAGTGGAAAGCAGCTGGAGGCTAGAAAAGGATGTAGTGGTAGTACTGGTGTGAGAAATAACAGGAATCCATTGTTAGGTGCTCCAGCACCTCGATATGATTGAATTACTGAAAAGTGGAGTTAAACCCCAATCAATCAGTCAATCAATCAATTAGACCAAAGTTGAATAATTCAGGAAGAAGCTTTTGGAATAAATATAGTGTGGGAAAGATGTTGCTACTAGAAATACAGTCCATCTAGCTAGACCAACCACTTTTATTAAAGCAAAAGCTCTTAAGAAGTGAAGGTATTTGTGAAAAATTAAAAATCATAAATAAATCCTATGTTGTTGGAACTCATTAGAATTATCTCAATGAGGGTCTCAACAACATAGGATTAAGAAAGAAATAAGTAGTACAGTAAAACCCCTCCTTACGACCACCCCGGAAATACAGGCACCCCGCTATTACGACCGAATTTTTACAGAACAGATTTTTTTGCTCTTTATTTCAATGGTCGCGAACCCCTCTAAAACGGGCACCCCGCTATTCCGAATTACAACCACTAAATTCAGTACCAACTGTAGCTGATACACTATTTTGAACCCCACTAGAACGACCAGTATTTTCACACGTTGAGACCTACTACCCGAATTTCACACTTGATAAGAGCGACACTAAATGGGTACGTATACATTGTAAATACATTGTTGGATTTTTGATTATGTGATATCGAACCCTTATTATAATAGGTGTTATGATTGAAGTGGCCGATCACTTTTAGAAATAGCTTGTATTATTTTTAGTTGTTATTTGAATGTGACACGGGTTTTGAATCGAGTAATAAATTCGAAAGTGAAAACGTATCCAAGATTTTACAATTAGTTTGTTTACGGCGTTCCGAACAGTTAATTAGCAATTAAATTTTGATTTCAACGTAATTGATGCTTGGTATTCGCATTATAGAAGATATGATATCGACAGTTTGACACTTTTAACCCGTACTTACGAATGAATAATCTGGGGTCGGACTTCTGAATCAGATCATAATGGAGAATAAAGAAAGTAGAACTTATCGAAGATCGTATATTTGAAAATGACATAAGATTCCGCTGTAAAACATGTTCTTATAGTTGCATTTTTGTATGTATAGTATTAATATATTCAAATAACGAAAATAAAATAAACATGAATTACTTGACAACAAACGACCTAACCTAAGTATTACGACCACCCCGCTATTACGACCACTTTCAGAAAGTACCGCAAGTGGTCGTATTAGAGGGGTTTTACTGTAACTCATCAATGCAATTGAATCAATCCTTTATATCTTTCATTAAAAATTGTATTTACTCCCAAGCAATCCCTTGTTTTAACGTCCCTATAATTCTATACTTTAGAAAATATCATGAGAAAAGAAGTAATTGCTTGAAACAAGCAATTTCTTCCTTTACGCAACTTTTTCTAACCTATAGGTTGATAACTTGTCAAATTGTATCCACTTAGAATTGTCGTCTGTAACTTCTTTGAAAATTGGACCAGTCTGATAATTTGTAAAAAAGGGACAGGGTTAAGCAGGGTGATGGTACTGTTAAAATTAGCATTAAACCCCATTCAAACAGATTAAGCTAGTATTCATTTTTAACATTGTACATCTAACAATGACATTGTCATTTTTCTTCTGTATCTTATAATCATGTTGTAATCTTGTTTACAGATTGAGGAGATACTGAGAGAGAAGATTACAGAATACTGGAAGAATGTGTCAGGAGCACTGTCCGACTATGACTTTAAAGGTGATGGCCATATCAGCTTACAAAACCTGAAAAAAGTCATAGATAATTATGTGTTACCTGTGTCTGATGAACACTTTCAAAGGTAATTTCTTTTGCATATATGATAGCATTGTCTTAGGCTATTTGGTAATTGATGGATTTTTGCTGTCAATCAAACAAAACTCTATTGACCAATCAAATCATTTATTAGATCAGAAGTGTGCTTTGAACTAAAAAAAAAACTTGTTATGCTTTTTTATTTTTGGTTTATTCAAGCTGTTGTTATGATGTTTAGGTTGCCAACCAGCCATTTGAATTTTTGCTGGTCAGTTGGCATGGCTAGCTATCCATCAATTTACTCTTGTGAACTAAAAAATGAATTTGAAGTTGTGGAAATGACAAAAAGAGGGAATCATGTATTCTTTAATTTGAATGTGTATGTAGGAACAGACCTTTTCTTGTTAAAGTTCATTCACTTTTATAAATTTTCTATAGCGATACAATGTTAACAGATAATTTGTATGATTTCCATATAATTTGCATAGTTTCTCTCTTGGGGGTTGACATGAACACATTCAGAGAAATTCCTAAAGGTCAAAACAAGATATTTTGATTTTTTTAGGGTCATAAATCTGGTTAACATGCCAAATACAAAAAATGGTATATTTTTTAAAACATTCTGTGTGTTTTCACAGCATGGTGAACAGATGTGATGATCGTACAGAAAAACAAATCAATTATGTGGAGTTTTTGGAGAAACTGAAAGTAGACGTTCGACCAGGCGACACAGTGGGACTCAGTTCGCAAATCTTTGAAGGAAGTATAGAGAGGGAAATGTTGAGACAGGATGATCTGCACTATAGGCAAGTAGTTTGCGTTGAGATTTTGCGCATCTTGATAAGTGAGCTTGTATCCATCCAACTGACCAATCGCTGGCCCCGCTCACTGACTCCTTGGCCCTGCCAATTAACTAAGACAGGAAGTTCTGCTTTGATTTTTAACATAGTAATTTATCAAAATTTAAGGCCAGTAGCTTGTTAAGCATGAGTAGAGTGGTTGGTTGAAGACCTAAACGTCGTAACTACAGCTTGAATAAGCTGTAGTTATGATGTTTAACCCATTCCAACTCAATCCCTCCTTTTTACTTCCCTCGAGAATAAAACTTTGGAAAACATTGTGGAAAATGAAGAAATTGCTTGTATCAAGCAATTTCTTCATTATCCACAATGTTTTCTATCCAAAAAGATGGAAAAATCCAAAATTTCATCAACTTGAAATTGTCGTCTGCATCTTCTTTCAATTTGGACCTGTCTAAAATTTTGTCAAGTGGGAATGGGTTAAGTTGCCAAACCAACAAACATTCTTAACAAAAATGGCGGTCAATGGCGTAGTTCAAACTTCACACCTGGACTAAATGAATGATTTGATTGTCCAACTGTTTCTTTGAATGACAGCTGTGATTGGTCAACAGTCTGTCCACAACTTGTTTTAGATTCAGCTTCTAAACATTTTGCCAAATCTTAAAGAAGCTTACAAGAATTTGATGTCTCTGTGCTGAAATTTCTTACTTGCTTCTATACAGTGCATAGACTTGGAACACCACTTGCTTTTTGATGACTTGAAGAAATGGTTTCATTTAAAACTTTGTGAGAAAAGGAGAATCACTTGTAGCAAGCATTTTCTCCTTTCTCATAGTGTTTTCTACCTTATTTGGCACTTATTTTCTACTTATCAGAAATAGTTCTGCACCAAAATACCTATGCTAACTAATCAAAGTTGATAAATGTACTCTTCTGTTTACAGAAATAGAAAAATTACTGGAAATGCCCTACACAGGACATCAGAAATGACAGCAGATGAAGTCATCATGAGATTAAAAGACAGAATGTCTCAACACAGTCAGCAGTTTAGACAGGCATTCTTGTCGTATGATAGGCGTGGTAAAGGTCTGGTATCAAAGAGAGACTTTAGACAGGTAAGAATGTACAGCTGAACTCTACGCTTTATGAATCAGCAGTTCAGCTAATTATCAAACCATTACCAGACAACAAAATTTTAGACTGGTCTAAATTCAAAGATGTTACGGACAATAATCTTTAGTTGATGAAATTTTAGAATTTTTTTAGTCTTTTGGGGTAGAAAACATTGTGTATAATGAAGAAATTGAATGAAACTCCTCCTTCACTTCTGGATAGATTTGCATGAAATGTTTCTAGAATGTTCCTAGCCACCTGATCTTATATTACCAGGTTTTTACCAACCAAGGTTTTGTCACATGTAAAGAGACCTTAATGTATCGATGTATATAGTGACTGTGTGACTTCTGTTCTCAATTTAGTCAAACACATTCATTCCATCCTACGATTCATATCATCTTCCTTATCCATTGCTGATTCATTTATCATATCAATATTTTCATTTTAATGCCCTCACATAGAAAGATTCACTGCATATTGCTTTGCAATTATTGTCTGTATGTTCAGCTGTCTATTCATCAAAATTGGAATTTTTTCTCCATTTCTTCCATGCTATTTAAGATACAAGGTTCATATTTAGTTGTAGGTAGCTGTCATCGATACACATCAAATGAAGGTAATATGATCAAGGTCAAGGTCAAATAGTAACTCTTTTCCCATAAAGTTCTTCACAAAACTTATTTACACTTCCTGTTAACTCAACCCTATTTAAGATAAAATGCTCATATTTGATATGATGATAACTCTCATCAATATACATATGCTGATACCAAGATCAAGGTCATCTTACAAGGTCAATTAATCTATCAAGGTCAACTTCTAAATTATTTGTTTATTTTATTTGTGATCACAAAACCATTTTGTTTCTATCTTGCTGAGATTATCTTTGAAATGTATTCCAACAATTTGGCTGATACTTTGTACAATTTTTCATCCCTTTTGATAAACTCATTATTTTGTAAAAAGTTTTACTTGTACTTCAATCTTTGTAGGTGTTGGCCTCATTCGGAATGTTTATGAGCGATGAACAGTTTAATATTCTTGTAACACAACTCAACTTTAATGAAAGAGGACGAATGTTATATACAGACTTTATAAATAGTTTTGAAGACTCCAGGATAAATGGTCCGGGAGAGGAGTTACAGCGGAGTGGGAATCACCGAGTGAACCCAATTAGAGGAGACCAGTTTGGAATGACCATCCAGGAAGTAGAGAGAAAGTTAGCAAGTAAATTACGTGAAAATTTTGCCGTAAGTATGATACAGTATACTTAGTTCTTTTCTCATTATTTTCTTTCAGACAATCTAAATGAAGAACAGTCAAACAAAATGTTGCTATCCAGGACCTTGAACTATGACATTCTTTTTTCTCTTAATGAATCATTTCTACTGTTTTTTTTACTTTTCTATAAGATATCATTTTGTCACCAACATCCAGTCTTAAATTGTTGTTTGCAACTTTTCCAATTTCCCCTGATCTAAAAATCTAGCAAGCATTGAAAGGTTAAACGAGAGCACCACCAACGGGTAATTGCGCTTGGCTGGAAAGTGGATAAAAGCACAAAATGCATCCAGAGTTATTCCCCTTGATAGTATAGGTTGTTCTTCTGATAGTGAACAAGTGTGCCAAATTTCAAGTGAATGCCTTTAGTAGAACCAGTGATATCACAAAATGTCAAAGTTTTTGCACAATGACAACGACGACAACAATGATGACACCAAGGCTGTAGCAATACCTCAGATTTTCTCCGAAAACAGTGGAGCTAAAAATACTTCTCTTCTGAATGACAATACAACCAGACAATCTTAGTGATTACATCTATAGTTTTAAGAAAGTCTTTTTTAATCTATTTCCTGGTGATTTGATTTAAACCTATCTAAAAAAAATTGGGAAAAATGTTCCTTCAACTTAAATTAATACCTCTGGAATCTTCTTTCCGAAGAATGCGTCAGTACTCTTTCACAATGGTTGGGCTTATGAAACAACCAAGTAAGATAGCCACTACCGGGATTCAAGCTTTGGGCTTCTTGATTGCAAAGTCATTGCTCTATCTCTCGACTATAGATGCCCCATGATGGTTGGCACATAATGTTGTGGTAGTACTGGTGTAAAAGATAACAGGAAGGTAAGGTGCACAGCCACTGCAATATAACTTTGGATTTGGATGGCTGTGAGAGAAAAACTTTGAAAAACAATTTTTGAAAGTGATAAGAGGGAAGTAAACAAAATATTGTTGTAGTGTCATATCTTCCAGTTATTTTTAGATGAATTGTCTTGATTTTAAGACTTTTTTTTTCTAATGTTTTGTCTTAAAGTGCTTTGAAATTGGAACAAAGCCAAGTTTATTGCATTATGATCAGTGAACTGCCAAGTCTAAGCCATTCCCATTCAATGATGCTCCTAGTCAACCCCAAGAAAAAAAGCTTCAGAAGACATTGTAAAAATTGAAAAAAAAATGCTTGTTACAAGCAATCTCTTCATTATTCACAATGTTTTCTGCTCGAAAGGTAAAAAAATAAAAAATTTATGGAGCTTGAAAGTGTTGTCTGCAACTCCATTAGATTTTTGGATCAGTCTAAAATTTTGCCGTAGGGTAATAAGTTAATATTGTTTGTTACAGAATCTCAGAGCAGCATTCTACAAGTTTGATGATAATCATACAGGGAATTTAACAAAAGAAAGTTTTCGCCGCTTACTGGACTCGTTTATGTGTTTCATGACTGATGAACAATTTGAGGAATTCTGTTTAAAACATGGAATTACTAAACAATCACGGATATCTTATCCAGAATTTCTTCAAAGGTTTGAAGTCAGAGATACAGTTGAAGGCCATAAATGGCTTAATTCTGTTCATAGGTAGGTCATGAATTTAATTTTTTTTACAAAGATGACTTTTGTAAAATGATAAAATTAAGGTAACTTATTCCAACTTATAACATAATCATACTTTTTGATGCCCCCCTCCCAAGCTTTGAAAAACATATTTGATACAAGTAATTCCTTCATTTTCCACAATGTTTTTTAACTCAAAAGACAAAAAGAAACAAAGATATAACCAACTAAAAATTATTGTCTGCAACTTTTCAATTTGTACCAGTCTAAAATGCTGTTGTCTGGTAATGGAAAACTTCTGAAACTAGTAACCCTTTGGTCTTATTACATGTATGATAAATGATTTCTTGTTAAATGTAACTTATTCATTATTCACAATGCTTTCTTCCCTTAAACACAAAGATATTTAGAATTTCAACAATCTAAAACCATCATCTGCAACCTCTTTCAGTTTGGACCAGTCTAAAATTTCATTATTTTGAAATGGGTTGAAGCAGAAGAATAGATAAGTTAATTATACATTTACATTTAGTGGTGCTCACCATTTCAGGTATAATCAAGTACTACCAACACCAGAAATGTCTGCAGAAGATGCATTTGATATAATCAAAAGAAAGGCACATCAGCAGTTTAAGGATTTGTCACAGGTAATGAATACTAAACAATAATTATTTATCTAATTTGTTCATTGACAATAAAGAAATTCATGAATTTTAACAAAAGCAAGACATTTTTACTAAAAGGGTAGGTCTTAAACTTTTTAACAACCTCTTCGTCAACTGATTGATTTCCTTCTTAAACCATAACTCATTCCAACATAATCCCACTTCTTGAACCCCCTCAAGAAAGAGGCTTCTTAAAGGATTGAGGAAAATGAAGAAATTGCTTGTTACAACTAATGTCTTCATTATCCACAATGTTTTCTACCTGAAAATACAAAGATTTTTGAAAATTTTTGTCTTCAGCTTCTGTGATTTTGGACCAGTCTAAAATTTTGTTGTCAGGTAATGAGTTAAACTTTTTCCCAAAACAATTCTGACTTACCAAGACTTTTGGATATTATAGTCAGAAATCACTGTGCAAGAATAATTTCATCAAAGATTTCAGCAAACAAGAAAGTTTCGATTTCCCAACAATGACTTCTACATTCTCTCCTACAATGTTACTTTATTGTTTAAGCAAGGAATTTCTACTTTTCCCAAATGCTTTTTTCTATCCGATACAACACTTCCGTTGTAAATAACTTCCTCCTTCGCTTCTCAGAAGAAAATTCTTTCTTTGTGCACTAGTCTCCTTTTTATGCCTCTCAAGAAAAAAGCTTTAAAAAAAATTGTATGTAGCAATTTCTTCATTATCCACAATGTTTTCTATCCAAAAAGATCCAATCAATCTTTTTTGATCTCATTTCAGGCAAAGTTTTCTCTCTGGAAGACAAAGTAATAAAAAAAAATCATTATCTTTAATTCGTAATCTGCACTTTCTTTCAATTTGGACTAGTCTAAAATTTGGCATCTTAGAATGTGTTAATAATAAGTAACATTGAAATTGTTGTGTTATTCTTTTTAAGCCATTACCAGTTGTCAAAGTTTTAGACTGGTTCAAATTGAAAGGAGTTGGAGACGATAATTCAAAACTTAAGAAATTTTGGATTTTTTTTACTTTTAGGGTAGAAAGCATCATTGATAATGAAGAATTTCAGCGTCGTTCTAAAATGACGTAACTACAGCTTTAATCAAGCTGTAGTTACGGCGTTTTAGAACAACAACGACGATTTGCTTTTAACAATCAATTTCTTCCTTTTCCACAATTTTTTCCATAGCTTTTTAGGTCACCTGACTGAATGGTCATGGTGACCTATTGCAATCATCGTTTGTCTGTCGTCGTGCGTCGTGCGTCGTCCGTCGTCTGTCGTCTGTTAACTTTTAAACATTTTCATCTTCTTCTGAAGAACTACTGGGCGGATTTCAACCAAACTTGGTAGAAAGCATCATTAGGGGATGCCAAATCAAGTTTGTGAAAATAGG
Source organism: Fragum fragum (assembly GCA_946902895.1). Lineage (NCBI taxonomy): Eukaryota > Metazoa > Mollusca > Bivalvia > Cardiida > Cardiidae > Fragum > Fragum fragum. The sequence continues at coordinate 16,436,187 of OX336368.1, forward strand.
GGTTCTGGGGGTCATAGGGGCCCAAATAGGGGCCAAAAAGGGGTAATTTTTGGTACTTCTTTAAAAATCTTCTTCTAATAAACCGTTAATGCCAGAGCTTAAATATTTTTTGTGCATGACAACTAGGACAGGTATATTATAAATTGTGAAATTCATGCCCCTGGGGTCATGTATGGGGCCACACCCAGAGGTCAAAGTTCATCATGTTAAAAAATTCACATTTTCACCTTCTTCTGATGAAGTACAAAGCCAATTTCAAACAAAATTGGTGAAAAGCATCATTTGGTAATGGTTATTCAGATTTGTGAAAATAAAAAGGCTGTGGGGTCAGGGGGCCCTAAAATGGGGACCAAAAGGGGGTTATTTTTGGTAACTTTTAAATATTTCATCTTCTTCGCAAGAACTACTGTGCGGATTTCAACCAAACTTGGTAGAAAGCATCATTGGGGGATGCCAATTCAAGTTTGTGAAAATAGGGGTTCTGGGGGTCATAGGGGCCCAAATAGGGGCCAAAAAGGGGTAATTTTTGGTACTTCTTTAAAAATCTTCTTCTAATAAACCGTTAATGCCAGAGCTTAAATATTTTGTGTGCATGACAACTAGGACAGGTATATTTTAAATTGTGAAATTCATGCCCCTGGGGTCATGTATGGGGCCACACCCAGAGGTCAAAGTTCATCATGTTAAAAAATTCACATTTTCATCTTCTTCTGATGAAGTACAAAGCCAATTTCAAACAAACTTGGTGAAAAGCATCATTTGGTAATGGTTATTCGGATTTGTGAAAATAAAAAGGCTGGGGGGTCAGGGGGCCCTAAAATGGGGACCAAAAGGGGGTCATTTTTGGTAACTTTTAAACATTTTCATCTTCTTCTCAAGAACTACTGGGCGGATTTCAACCAAACTTGGTAGAAAGCATCATTGGGGGATGCCAATTCAAGTTGTGAAAATAGGGGTTCTGGGGGTCAAAGGGGCCCAAATAGGGGCCAAAAAGGGGTAATTTTTGGTACTTCTTTAAAAATCTTCTTCTAATAAACCGTTAATGCCAGAGCTTAAATATTCTGTGTGCATGACAACTAGGAAAGGTTTATTATAAATTGTGAAATTCATGTCCCTGGGGTCATGTATGGGGCCACACCCAGAGGTCAAAGTTCATCGTGTTAAAAAATTCACATTTTCACCTTCTTCTGATGAAATACTAAGCCAATTTCAAACTAACTTGGTGAAAAGCATCATTGGGTACTGATTATACAGATTTGTGAAAATTAAAAGGCTGGAGGTCAGGGGTGCCTAAAATGGGGACCAAAAGGGGGTCATTTTTGCTAACTTTTAAACATTTTCATCTTCTTCTCAAGAACTACTGAGGGGATTTCAACCAAACCTTTTTCTAATTCTTTCAAACAAAATCACTTGTCTTGGTGCTCTTTTACTCAGGTGACCGTTAAGGCCCACTGGGCCTCTTGTTTCTATGGGGCATCTAAAAGCGTCAATGAGTGGAACGGGTTATGGCTTCATAAGTGTAAGCACATTGTGACTGGCTTGCTTTTCCATCTTTACATGTGTCTGTATTCTGTATTTTTTGTTAGGCTTTTATCAAAATGGGAAGAAAAGCAAATGGAATGTTAAAGAGACGAGATTTACGACAGCTGCTCCATCTTTTTGTCATGCCAGTCCCTGACGATGAATTTGTACGACTCTGGAAATTGTAAGTGGGAAATTGTGTGCCAATTCAGTTGCTCATAAATCTGTATTCTATGACGTAGAAAGAAATATTATGCATACAAATATGACTTGAGAAGGTCATTTTAAACTGAAATGGCATGATATTTCTGAAACTTTTTACCTCATGAACAAACTAATTACACATCATTAAAATAATCCAGAAAGGGAGGATTTGCTTTTTCAAGTAATTTCTCATTCCTAACTGGAATTAACATTTACAAAAGACTGGCTGTATCATAGGTTGATTTGGGTTACATTATTTTTAATCCTTTCCTGTTTAATCCCTGGTTCTTACGTCCCTGTATTTTTATATTTGAGAAAATATTGTGGAAAAAAAAGAGATTGCTTGTTACAATATCCACAATATTTTCTACCCTACTGAATAAATATTTTTCAGATGAATTCAACTTTAAATCGTCGTCTGCAAAACCTTTGAATTTGGACGGGTCAAAAAATTTAAAAAAAACAGGAAAGGATTAAAATGAATGTAGTAAAGCAGAACAACTATTCTTTACTAAGATATTCTTCTACTAAAAGTTTCAACCCTCCTCAGCCTGTGTAATTTGTGCAATCTGTCACAGATTTAGGTTTTTTTAAATCCTTATTTTGCATGACAAATCAAAAATTTTTTACGCCCCTCAAGAACAAAGCTTGGAAAATAGATTATGATGAAATTGCTTGCAACAAGCAGTCTTAGATTTTTCATGTGAGAACTGGTTACTTGATTCTTTTTATTTCCAGATTTGATGACGAGAACATGGGTTACATATCATATGATGCATTCCTAACGAAGATAGGAGCCTCAGAATTTACCCCTGGAGATTTGTTTGGTACGAGTTCAAAGATAATTGATGAGAGTAAACAAAATCTTGAAGAGTTGAATGACACGCAGATGACCAAACACAAACGAATCACACAGAATCAGGCGACAAGGACAGCGTTTATGACAGTGGAAAACGTAGAGCAAGCTCTCAAGTTAGTATTGACAATAGGTGGTCCATATCAAATAATTAAGCTGAAGTACTGTTACAAGCATCCAAGATTTATCCTAAATTGATGGGTAACTGGTCCGACCATCCGACCTTGACCAGGAAATCAAAATGATGTTAGTTTGCAAAATATAAGGTCAGGAACATAAAACAAAAAGTCAATCAATGGTCTGTGACCTGAATGTTGTAACTACAGTTTAACTCTTTCCTGTTTTGCAAAATTTTGGACGTGTCTAAATTAAAAAGTTTTACAGATGAAAATTTGAAGCTGATTTGATTTGAATAATAACCATTCAATAGGGTAGAAAATGTTGCGGAAAAAAAAGAAATTGCTTGTTACAAGCAATTTCTTCTTTTTTACAATGTTTTCTCAATTATAAAATCACAGGGAGGTGAAAACCAGGTATTGAACAGGAAAGGGTTGAATAGTTATGATGTTTATGTTAATGAAGCAAAAGAAATGTCAGACACCAACATTCTCTTTTTGTCTAGATTAATGATTTTATTAGTCAGTTGCTCCTGTCTTTTTTATTTAACTATAAAACAAGCCACCTTGAAGAACCTTAAACTGAAGAATTAACCCATTACCAGACATCAAAATTCAAAGGAGTTGCAGACATTTATTTAAAGTTTATGAAATTTTAGATTTTTTCAACTTTCTTGGTAGAAAACATTGTGTAAAATCAAGAAATTGCTTGTAACAAGCAATTTCTTCATTTTACATAATGTTTTGCAAATTGATTTTCTTGAGGATGTCAAAAGTCGTCATAGTGTTGGAATGGGTTAAGTGAAAAATCAACTTAATTAAATGTTCTATCACAATGTTCCTATATTTTTTCTATTAACCCATTACTACGCAACAAGAAATGGTAGACTGGTCCAAATTGAACAAAATTGCAGACAACAGTTATAGGTCGATTGAATTTAAGAGATCTTTGTCTTTTGGTGAAGAATAAATTTTGGGAAATGAAGAAATAGCTAATGAATAGCAAATTATTAATTTTCTACAATACTTTAACGATTCCTTTTCTTGAGCCTTGTAAAGAAGGGGGCCACTCAAGAATGGCAGACAATTATCGTTTGTTACACTACTAAAATTTGTAATAATTTTACTTTAGCATTATGAGTGTCTTAACAGAAGCAAAATAATAAGATAGTTAAGAATGAATATGTTAACATTATTTTCAGGGACAAAATCCGCGATAATTATGAAGACTTCTATTCGGCATTCAGAAAATATGACACCAGTAAGAAAGGCTACCTCTCCATTAATGAGGTACAAAAGGTCCTTATAGACTACAATCTCTTCTTGGATGATGACCAGTTCTTTGCATTACTGGATAGGTAGGCTTATTCTTATTTTGGCTTCTTTCAGAGAAAACCCAAGACTTTGTTGTAGCTTTGGGTTCATTTATGTCATAGTTGTTGTTATGCCAAAAAGATCACCGTTTTGTGGGTTAATTGACCAATCACTGGCCTACCCACTAACTCATTCAGCCCCAGCCATTGACTCTGACAGTAAATACGGCTTCAATTTTCAACAGCCTTATTTTGCAAAATTTATGGCCAGTAGCAAATTACAATTAAATGGAATTATTTATTGGTGATCTAAACGTCGTTACTACAGTTAAAGGAAGCTGTAGTTATGATGTTTAAATTGCCAAACCAACAAAAATGATTCACTGAAATGGCTGCCTGTGTTGTTGTTCAAAAATGAATGATTACATCGGTGGTCTAATTAATTGATTGACAGCCACAATTGATCAATTGTAAGACTGTTCTAAGTGTCTATACATTACATAGTCCCTTAAAAACAGTATTGCCATACACCTCGATTTGTAAAACATGAATAACTAAAGACATTCATTTGAAACTGGGTATTGCAATATTACTTGATTAGTAACACTTGAATATCTAGATATTCATTTGAAACTGGGTATATACATGTATTCCCACCATCAAAAAGGACAATCTAAACTATCAAGGTAGATGACTAAAATTATTTTGTAACAATTGTTTGTAAACTATCCAGGACCCTATGGAGGATTGTCAGGCACCCATAAGCAGTTCTCTTATTGGAGAATATGATTTACTGTTAAGAGGTTATAGCTAGATATTGAAATGACAATTCTCCGAAAAAAAAACCCTAAATGTAAGAAGAATGAAAAAAATATAGTCTCTTCAAGTCATGTTTATGTGATAGTATTGAGCTCTTACGTTAAACTTTCACATAATTTTCATTTCGTGGGCTTTCCAATATCTAGTTATCAAGGTATTTTTTTTTCAAAATGACCAGAACCTGCCCTTACCTTTCCCATTTCATTTATGAATCATAAAAGTGCCAAAAGTCACTGTTTTACTTTGAAAAAGTTGTTTTATGCTTAAATAACACAAAGCTTTTTAACCAGGTGTGGCATGACAACATCAAGAAGCAAGCTGAATTATGAGCAGTTCCTACAAGCCTTCGAGGAAGGTCGAAAGTCAAGTTATGGACGTAGAAAGGCAGATGTGAAGATAGAAGAACAGCCAACACTTACTATACAAGAGGCTGAACATAGGCTTAGAGAACTTGTCAGCTCACAAGTGGAAATACTGGAAAGGGTGAGTTTATGATAGATGAATAAACCTGATACCCTACATATCATTTTTAAAGAAACACATATTCTATGATGATATACTATATTTATAAGAATTCAATCCATTACCACACAAGACAATTTTAGACTGGTCAAAATTGAAAGGAGACGCAGACGTCAGTTTAAAATTTATGACATTTTAGGTTTGTTCAACTTCAACTTTCTCGTTAGTAAATATTGTGGAAAATGAAGAAATAGCTTGGTTCAAGCAATTTCTTCATTTTACACAATATTTTCCCAATAGTTTTTCTTGAGGGGTGTCAAAAAGCGCCGTTATGTGGGAACGGGTAAACTTTGAGACAATGCTGATAACCAAAAGTTTGTTCACTTTGCTCAATGGGTGGAATGTTGCAGTCACAGACATTTAATTCACCATTAATATCAACTATTTAGACCAGAAGTAAAATGTTAAAATGAAAATGTAATTGTTAAAATTTTTTTTGGATCAATACACATAAAGGGACCATCCAGAATTTTTAAAATATATTATATAAAGAGTTCAGATCCAGGATATCAACATTGGGCAATCTAAACCTAGTAACTACAGCTTATCTAATCTTTTACTACACAAGAACATTTTAGACTGGTCCATAGTGAAAGAAGTTGCAGAAGGCAAATTAAACTTCATGAAATTTTAGTTTTTTCAACTTTCTGGGTAGAAAACAAAGTGAACAAACTTCTTTTTCAAAGAAATTTCTTCATTTTTCACAATGTTTTCCATAGGATTTCTCTTGAGGGGTGTCAAAAAGGGTCATTGTGTTGGAATGACTTAAGCTGTAGTTACTATGTTTTTGGTGCCCATCGTTGATACATCAATTATTGTTAGAAGAATGTATATTTTCAAAATGAGTATATAGTACATTAGACTGCCTATTTGACATTTAGAAAATCTCCCAAAAGCAAACGTTTTACACTCACCAGCCTGAGCAGTCTGAACACAGGCTGACCAGGGTCTAAAGCTTTGGCTCTTCCAAGATGGCCCTTTTCACCATGATGGCTGACATACATTATCTTCTTTCAGGCATTTGGAGCATTTGATAAAGACCATACCAACAGAATATCATTACAAGATTTTAGGAGAGTTTTAGACCTGTTCTGTTTCAAGATGACTGAAAACCAGTGGAAGGCAATTGTACCCAAGATACAAATGACGGGAGACAAAGTGAACTATGTTCTGTTCTTGGACAACTATACTATGTCAGAACAAGAGGTTTGAGCATAAATTACTGCATTTCTTTTAATACTTTCCTGTTCAATCCCTGGATTTTAGGTCCCTGTGAATTTATAATTGAGAAAATACTATAAAAAAAGAAGAAATTGCTTGTAACACTTTCTTTTTTTCCCACAATATTTTCTACCTTAAAGAATGTTATTTTGTGTGTGTGAATGTTTTTTTTTTCAAATAAAATTTAAATTAAATTTTTGTCTGAAAAACCTTTGAATTTGGACAGGTCTAAAATTGTGCAAACAGGAAAGTGTTAATTAATTTCAAAGAAGACAACAAGTTCAAGCTGATAGAATTTTAAACTTGTATCTCTGTGAAGATTAATATACCAGCCTAGTACTGGTTTTACCCAGTAAGCACATGAATAAGTGAGCTTTATCATGATATAACTGAAAGGTTTTCAAAGTGGTCCGTAATCCTCATTTACACTTATCACTGTCTACACATCTGACAAAAACAGAAAGCATCCTGTAAGGTAATGTGGGTCAAGGAAAAATAGCTTGTCTCTGGCAATGTCTTCTTTTTATGCCCCATGTGCTAACACCTTGAATTGTTAATTTTTCACATTTTGATTTTTTCTTTGTATGTTTCTCTTTTTTGCAATAAAGTCAAGAAAACCAATGGTAAGGTATAAATGTAGAAATCAATAAGAATGGCACTTAATGGATAGCATCTATTTGTAACTGTAACGATTAATAGCAGTAGTATTTTCCTTGATTTTTTGAAGATACATGTAATTAATACTCGAAGAATGAAAGTATTGAGTTTTAGGTTATTGCAAGTGCAAATACATTGGATGTGCACTTATAGTATCTTAGCCTTACCCTGTATCTATGCTGTCTTGTCTGTTTAACAATTCAGGGGAAGGATAAATCTAGCTGGGCTAGATTCAATGTATTATTAGAATAGCAATCTTTTTATGTGCTACAAATATATATAAGAATAATTTTAGTTAGTTAGTTTTACATGTGTCATAATTTTTTTTTTGTTATTGTATGAAGATTTCAGATAAATAACTACATTTATATCATATTGAGGGCTAGTGCAAAACAGTTGTTAGTTCTTCTATTTCTAAATTGTGTAAATATGTAGATTTCAGGTTAATTATTTATAGAACTTCATCATACTGTAACTTGTTCTTAAGGAAAGATTGAGAGAGAGTGAGGGAAAAGGAGTAAAGCATATAAAATTGCTATGGACATTTTTTCTGATTTTAATTATTAACCTTTTTATACCCCCCTTAACTTTAGGGGGGTATATAGGAGTCAGCTTGTTGGTCCGTCTGTCAGTCCGTCTGTCTGTAGCTTTTTCGTGTCCGCTCAATTTCTGGGCAGCCATTGGACGGATTTGATTCAAATTTCACCGATATAATCAGTATCAAGCACAGATGTGCATATTTTATTTTGGTTACGTTCCATTGATTTTTGACGGAGTTATGGCCCTTTGGTGAAAAATCGTGTTCGCTCAATTTCTCAGCAACCATTGGACGGATTTGATTCAAATTTTACAGAAACATTTGGTATAAGTTAGACATGTGCATATCCTATTTTGGCTATGGTCCATTGATTTTTGATTGATTTATGGCCCTTTTATTAAAAAAGTCCATTTTTTGTTATGGCCCTTTTGAAGATAGCACTTGTATATGGACAAGCGCTGTTTGGGGGTATTAGTCCTCTTTGCGACAATGTCTAGTTTTGCTGAATTTTGATTTATATCATCTGTGAGCTCTGTCTAAAACCCTTGCACTTGTATGGACATATAATACTAGAGATCTATTACTACAATGAGCATTTAGTCAAATATATGGGCAACAATTTCACATTAGCATGTAGTTGTTGTGCTGAACACGAACTATTCCTGTTTTAGTTGAAGATGTAGACGAAGATTGGCCTGTACACAGAGCAGTCTGATCTTAGTCTAATCTACCTGTTTGTCTTTTTTTCAAGCTAGATTTGTTAATATTTTTCAAAGAAATATTGACCTACAATTAGTGATTGCAAAATAGGATTTTTATCAGCATAATTACTGCTAAGACTTGAGTTAGTCTACATCATCACAGTCTGATCAGAGTCTTCACTATGCCCTCTGTCAATAGCTACTTATTCAAAGTTTCTAAGCTTATTACCAGAGTACAAAATTTTAATCTGGTACATATTGAAAAAAAGTTGCAGGTGACAATTGAGAGTTGATGGATTTTTGAAAAATCTTTGACTTTTAGGGTGGAAAACACAGTGGATAATGAAGAAATTGCTTGTCACAAGCTATTTCCTCATTTTCCATAATGTTTTCAAAAACATTTTCTTTGGGGATGTAAAAAGTGTCATTGGGTGGGAATGGGTTTAAGACAATCAGCAGATACTCTGAATGCTTTGTGTTGTGGTCTGGGCCCCTCGATATCTACCCTTCACACGTTTGTGAAATTGTTGGAAATGTTACCTACAGGATCACTCTTGCTTCTTTGTCTGTAACTTCTTTCATTTATGAATTGGAAAATTTTACTGTTTGTGAATCATTTCAAGTTTGTTAAACTTATTTTCAGAGTGATAGGAGGTTACTTCATGTAAGTTAGTGCAAGTAACAAGGCACTCGGATATGATTTTCACTTGCATTTTTGAAGGATTGAAAATTTTATTTTCAATACCAACCAGAATAACATTTACGGCACTATAAAACATTACTTGTACACTGAAGCTAGAATGAGTGATTTATTTACCTCACATTCCAATTAATTCAATTTCTATTACACTGAATTAATAACCCCCTTTTTTCCAGAGTTGAAATTGTGTAAAAATTAAGACTATGTTTTGGCTGCAGGTATGGTTTGACTCATTACCAGACAATCCTACATTTTACGGATTGAAAAAATATAAGTTTGGAAAATATTTGGGAAAAAGTATAACCAGCATTTTTCTTCTTTCCCCTCATTTTTTTCTATCCTATTTGATAAAAGGAAATACACTATTTAAGTTTTTTCGGTTTGGACCAGTAAAAAATATTGTCATCTGGTTATGGGTTAAATGTGGCACTGTTTAGTAGTAGGTTGTTTTGTCATTATTGTTGAGGGATAAACTGGTGAACGCTTGTTTGAATGTTTTTATCAAGTTTTAAGCCTTGTCCTGCTGAATATTTTAATATTTATCCTCTTTTCACTATATTTGAAAACTTTGACATAGTCATGTTGATGTTGTGTTCAAATATATTTCTCAGCACAACAAGAACAAGCAGGTTGTATATGCTAAGATCAGACTGCACATCTGTGCAGGTTTAGCCTAGTCTATACACCTGCCAAAGCCATTGTCCAAGCAGGAATATTCCAGGATCAGTATGACAAGGGTTAAGCATTTTTCAATCCTTGACCAGACAAAAGAATTTTAGATGGTCAAAATTTAATGAAGTTGTAGACAGCATTCTTAGTTACATGTGAATTGAAGTAATGGTGTCTTCTGAATAAGAGAAAAATATGGTAAGGAAAAAAGAAATTGCTTGTTACAACTTTTTTTCTTGAGCTTGTATTGATTAAGTGTTTATAGGTTAAAAAACAGTTCTCATGATGCTTTAGAAGGCTATTGTCACTCCATATTAATCAAGGGTAAATTAAGCCTTGTCACGCTGTAAATCCGTTTCAGATCTGAATTCAAATCGAAAAGATGGAAGCTCTTGTAATATTTCTTTTTGAAAATGAATTCTAAAAACAACTCTGGCTTGAAAGGGACAAAGAGAGGGTGTAGACAAAAATCAAAATGTACATATCTGCAGGCTGATATTTGTCCATACCACCTCTAAAAACAGAAATATTCCAGGTTCAGCATGACAGGAGTTGATACTGTATGAAAGTACATTATCACATTCTAAACTTCATTAGATGTGTTTGACTAATCTCTAGATGACAAATTAAATAAATTAGTTTCAACTTCAAAGCATATGTTGATGGCAATGAATAGAAAAGTGATTGATATAACCCAATGCAAGGCAGCAGAATTTTAGGCTAGTCCATGATAACAAGTTTGAATTGCATTAGAACTGAAAAGTAAGTGTTCAATAGGGTAGAAAACATTGTGAATAAGATATATATGTTCTCCTTTTCATGTCCCTGCCATATTATGGAAAAGGGCATATAGAGTTACCTCTATGTGTGAGTGAATTTGCGGAGGTGCATACACACACATCTGTGTGGATGATTTTGTGTGTGAGTTTGTATGCATTTGTCCAATTCTTGTCCAGAGTGTATATTCTACATTAATTATTGGATTTAAAAATAACTTAACACATATTTTCCCCTTGAAGAGTACTAGTGTTTTGTGTAAAGTTGTGTGGATACTCCCAAGATCAAGGTCACAACTGGAGGTCAAATGACCAGCAATTATACCGGGGCATCCATATCTCTTTTCTTGCATCACATTGTTTCTATCACTTCCTTTCTACAGCATGTATGGTGATGGGATAAGATGGTCAAAGTTTGATGAGGGGTGACCTATAAACACACAATGCAATACTGACAATGTTTAAAGATATAAGTGAATTATACTAATTGTAATTTACCAGTAATGTATTAGTTATCAACAAATGTATGAAATTAGTTGAAACAAAGTCAGTGATTTTGCCCTAGAACTCATCTAATGAACTTTTAAAAGAGAATTATTCTCTTGAAATTTCTACGTGTTTTTTGTATATATTTTATGTATTCTATGTTTTGCAGGACTCAGAGCGCTGGCTAGCCACACTACAAAAGTCCATCAGTTCACAAACTCCACATCTTATGCCCATAGATGAGGTGGAAGAAAAGTTGAGAGAAGCTGTGAAGGCTCACGCCTATAACCTGACCGCAGCCTTTATGGAGGCTGACTATGCTAACCTTGGAGTTGTATCGAAAGAAGATTTCAAAACTATCTTAAACAAAAATCTGTTTAGACTATCTGAAGAACAGGTGGGTGGAACGTAATATAGTCTTTGCAATTTAACAATTCATGAGGTCTAAATATTTGTTGTCTGGTAATGGGTTAATGCAATAAGCATGCAATGAAAGTTTAAATTCACTATGTTTGATCCTGGATTTCTGTAAAGGGGGTTCAAACTTAAAAATGGTTTGGTTTGTTTGCCTTTTCTTCTATTCTCATGAAATGTTTGGATTTCCCAAGGAAAATTGAATAATTAGACTACAGAGGGGGGGGGGTGTAAACAAACCCCCTTAAACTCCTTCTAAATCTGCCACTGATTCTTATCTATTTAGTTCATATCTGAAGATTGCAATACCAAGTCATGTTAGCTGAAAAGTATTTTCACAGATACCTGAAGCTTCTATAATTACCTTTTTCACCAAGCATCAGACCTATTTTCCTCAATATTTACTTTTTCATAGTCGCCGTCATAGCGCAGTCGGTAGCGCGTCAGACTCCTAATCTACAATAATGGGATGTCATGGGTTCGATCCCCGGCAGTGGCACTTATTCTTTCCGACATTTGTTTCTCACCAATGGGTGGATAATCGTAAACCTAAGAGGGATAGCAGCTGGAGGCTAGGAAAGGGTGAAGTGGTAGTGCTGGTGTAAGAAATAACAGGAATACATTGTTAGGTGCTTCAGCTGCCGCAAAATAATTGAAATACTGTTAAAAGTGGCGTTAAATCCATTCAATCAATCAATCAATACTTTTTCATGCTTTAATGTTTATTTAAAAGTTAAATACACTTACTGTTTTGATCATAACTTCCTCCCCTCATTGCATCCATGAATCTGTCCACTGTTAACTTTTGCATATATGTGTCTTTACAATTAAATCTTTCTGCTCATTGTTACCATTTTGATTTGCATTCAAGTTTATAAAGCAAAGGTAGAAAGGATATAATGCAGTAGGCATTCTTTTTAATATTTCATTTTATTTTGACAACATTTAAAAGTTACAAATATTTAGTAGTTGTTAATATGTTGAAATTTCAATCATTGTGGTAACTTACCCAGATTTTTGACAATTAATTGTTGAGGCAAAGTTCTTGTGAAATCATATACATTTAACCCCATTCACACTCAGTGACACTTTTAGAAACCCCTAGGAAAATAAGCTTTGAAAAACATTGTGGAAAATGAAGAAATTGCTTGTTACAAAACATTTCTTCATTATCCACAATGTTTTTTACCCCAAAAGTAAAAAAAAAAAAAATCCAAAATTTCATACGCTTTAAATTGTCGTTTGCAACTTCTTTCAATTTGGACCACTATAAATTTTTTCCACCTGGTAATAGGTTAGGTTACTACTGCTGTTTATAATGTCAGGATTATTGATACCAGTGTAATATTATTTATGAATTTATAATTTTCAGTATGAGAAGTTGTGGCCTGCATTAAATGTAAACGAGTTTGGAAACATTGATTACCATAACTTCATCAAAACGTTCTCAACTGATCAGACTGTGTCAAAACTTCCACCCCCACCACCTACACCTCTACAGAGATCTAATACCTCGTTACAGAGACGACCTGAAAGTATGGCAATGAGACGGTCATTGACTAGGGTAAGTACAATTAACCCTTCCCTGGTTAATCCCTGGTTTTTACGTCCCTGTGATTTTATAATTGAGAAAACGTGACAAGCAATTTCTTCTTATTCCACAATATTTTCTACCCTACCAAATGGCTATTTTTCAATTAAAATCAACTTTAAAATCTGCAAAACCTTTTAATTTGGACGGGTCTAAAATTTTGCAAAACAGGAAAGGGTTAATGGATTGCCACTACCAGTCAAAACATTAACTGACTTATCAGTTTGTTTATTCATACCAGATGTGAACACTTAAACCAAGCACTTTTGTTGGTTTTGCCAGTTAAACTACGTAACTACAGCTTATTCATGAAATATGTGCAAGTGTTATCTAATTGTCAAGTAAACCATTACCAGACTACAGAATTTTAGACTGGCCTGAAAATAAATAAGATTCAAAAGACTTCAAGATGACACAGTCTTTCTCTGGGAAAACAATTTAGAAAATGAAGAAATCACTTGTAACAAGCAATGTTTTCTTTTATCATAATGTTTTATTAACAATTTTTCATGAAGGCCATGGAAAGAGGGGAATTGTGTGGTTATGGGTTATAACAGTTTTAAGCCCACTGCTTGAAACTTGAATATTTATCTGTGTGTTCAATCTTTTTTATTTGTTTATTTATTTATTTTTTTCTCAGCTGGACATGTCAAGAAACTCAAGAGCAGGATCCCGAATGTCTACTCCATTGGTGAATGCAGAAATCGCAGAAAATGTTGTAAAAAACACGATCTACAAAAACTGGAAACAGATTCAACAACAGTGCAGACAAAGAGACGTTGATAACTCTGGCACTATAAATGTTGTTGATCTTAAAGGTAATGTTTATCCCATTCCCACTCAATGACACTTTTAGACGCCCCATAGAAAAAAAGCTGTGGAAAACTTTTTACAAAAATGAAGAAATTTCTTGTTACAAGCAGTTTTTTCATTATCCACAATGTTTTTTACCCCAAAAGTAAAAAAAATCCAAATTATATAAACTTTAAATTGTTAGCAGAAGCTCTTTTCGATTGAGACTAGTCCAAAATGCTGCCATCTGTAATGGGTTAAGAATGATGGATGGATAGTCACTCCACTCCAAATAATTTAATATTAGTTGTTTTTATCAGAATTCCTACCTTCTGACTTGCAGAAAAATTGGTTTCATACCATCATGAAAAAAATCAGACCCAAACTATTTTGTGAACTTGCGCACAAAGTTATTCCATGATATAACTGTCTGAAACTGTTTTTATGCCTCTGGTGTGTAATGGTGACGCGCATATAAAGTTACGTCTGTATGTGTGTTTGTGTGTGTGTGTAGGTGTGTGTGCCAACTAAACATTTTCCTATAACTTCAACTCTGATTAAGTTACAATACTAATATTTGGTATGTAGATAGGTCTCAAGAAGGCGCAACTGGGGAAGGTCATTTCATCAAGGTCAAGGTCTAAATTTTAACCCTTTTCCCTAAAACAAAGATAAAAACAATAAAAGTCACCAGTTTCTAAAGAATTCCTGTTTCGGGGGCATATTGTTTCACAAACACATCTTGTTTATATTAGATATGTTTAATCATAAGGAATGAAGGGAATATTTTTTATTTCATGGCTTTATGTTGTGTGATTAGGTTTTTAACTTCATACCTCAAAGAAAACAGAAGATGTTTTCATAATCCCTTAACCCATTCCAACACAAGCACTCCTTTTTACACCCCTCAAGAAAAAAAACTGTTGGAAACATTGTGAAAAATGAAGAAATTGGTTGTAACAAGCAATTTCTTCATTGTCCACAATATTTTTATCGAAAAAGACGAAAGCATTTAAACTTCCATGACCTTGAAGTTGTCGTCTACAGCTTCTTTCAATTTGGACAAGTCTAAAACTTTTTTGTGTGGGAATGGGTTAAATGACACTTAAATAAGGCAGTTTGTTGAGAAAAAAAGATGAAACTAGTTTTATATTTTGTTCATTAATAATAACACCTAAATTGATTGTGCGACTTGGATGTTTTAAGGACAGCATCAATAAGCTTTAATTCTGCTGTTTTACTTAAGTGCTAGAGATATGATACTGTGGCTACGGACTGAAGTAGCAATTCAATTGGTCAGATGATTTTTTAAGATTGGCAGTTTTCAGAGACCACCCAAGTTATTGTTATTGTCTTCATCATCATAATCTCGCATAAAATTTGACATTTGATGGATTGCTAGCCACGCCCACTGATCTCCTACAGGAAGACTGTCATTACAAAAGTACTGTGATGTGATGGCAACCTTAACATCATAAGCATATCTTTAATAAGCTGTACTTATGACCAACAAAAAAGCTTAACACAAATGTAAGAGTTGAAAGTTCACTTCTGGACTAAATGCATGATTTAATTGGTCATTTGACGTTTGATGGACAGCAGCAATTTGTCTGTTTGCAACATCTCTGAAATTGACTTTATAGTGGAATCTATTTTCAATATCAAAAGATTTAACAACTGTTTTTTAACTTTCAGAAATTCTCGTAAAATATGGAGTAGACTTGTCAGGAGAGGAGTTTCTAAATTTGATGACAAAATATGATTTGAAGGACAATGGACGATTTTCCTATGTAGAATTTTTACGTCACTTCATCTTAAACTTGAAGCCACAAGATGAGCCGTCATCCCTTTTAACAAGACGCAGAATACAAACACCAAAGATTGTGGTAAGTCTATCTTTAGCTCTGCAATCCTTGTTATAAACTTGTTTACTCTTTAAAGGGTAACAAAATTTTAGACTCATTTATTTCAAATTATGGATTGAAACTTAGTCCTTTGCAACACAATACCAATTTTTGAAGAAGAAATTTGAGCAAAGAAAACTTTTGGGAAAAGGAGGAATTGCTTGTCTGGCAATTGGTTAACCCTTGTCATTGTGCGAAAAATAATTCTTTAGAAAAGACTTAAAACCAAAGGACAGAAAGCACTTGAAGCATTTGATATTGGTCAATATTTCTTTGGAAATTGATTGAATATGCAATTCTAGTCTGAAATGGACAAACAGGTGGTGTAGACAAAGATCAGACTGCACATATGTGCAGACTGATCTTGTCTATACCTCCTGTCAAAACAGGAATATCCTTGGAACAGCACGACAAGGGGTAAGCTACCAGAGCTATTTCTTTGTGTATATTGAACTACACAACATTTTATTAATAGGTCAAATTCCGTGACTGTTATAAGCATTTAAGTAGAAACTTGCCCCTTTTCAACCCAGAAGTTTTTATTGTTATCAAGCAGTAAATCAAGCTCTGTTTTCTGCTCAAGTTTTTGTTTAGTATGACCACATAACTTCTTTACTTCATTTCAACATAACAGTAATTTTTTTTCAACTTCCCATTCAGCGCTTTTTTACCAATTCTAGTACACTTTAAATTGGCGTTTTTAAATTTTGACAAGTCCAAAATTCTATTGCCCGATAATGGTTAAGCCACTTAATTTTTCATCATTACAGAGAAGTGCAGGAAGTACTAGTGCCCAGTTTTTTGAGGCCATGATGCGAGTAAGAGACAACGTCACAAGTAATTGGAAAGAGATGAGGCGATGTTTCCGTGCATTGGATCCTGCAGGAACGGGTCTTGTAGACTCGATGGATTTTAGGCAGGTTCTGCGACAGTTTAGCGTAAATCTAGATGAAGATGAGTTCTACCATCTCCTATCCTATTACGACAAACATATGGATGGTCAAATTAGCTATAATGATTTCATCAGGGCTTACCTACAGCATTCTTGAGATATTTTAAGAAGTATTCCTTATACATAATTATGTTATCAATTCCAGTCATCAAGTTCGTAAATAATTTTACTGTTAAGCCAACCCTGTTAAGAAATTTTTTTTTCTATTTTGTCAATTTACTGTGATATAGTTTTAAGTGCTTTACCATCTTAATGAACTGTGATAGTTGCATTAGCAACAGCCAAATTGGGGTACTTTGATATGATTGTTTGTGATTTGGTTTTATGTTATATTACTGATTATGTGTGTGAAATATATTGCAATAAAAATCGAAAAATATATGCAAAGTTTGAAAATACATTTCATTCATGAAATTTATTATTAGTATATCATATTTTTACTATTTAGCATTATACATAGCATTGGTTATCAAAAGAATGATAATACCTACCATTAAAAAAAACAAAACAATCACAATATTTGCAGATTTATTGTCCTTACCATTTAGCATCTATCAATCTTATATTAACCCATTACCAGACAATAAAATTTTAGACAGGTAAAAAATAAGAGAAGTTGCAGACAATATTTCATAGGTAATTGAATTTTAAAATTTTTCCTTTAGGGGTAGTAAACATTGTGGATAATATGCATATCCACAATGTTTTTCCAAGCTTTTTTCTTAAGGGACATAGAGCGTGATTGTTTTTGGAATGGGTCAACCCATTCCCGCACAGCTTTTTGACACCTCTCTTGAACAGCAATTTGGGAAAACATTGTGTAAAATGAAGAAATTGCTTGTAACAAGCAAATTCTTCCTTTTACACAATGTTTTCTATCCAGAAAGTTGAAAAAATCTTAATTTCCATACACCTCAATTTTCGTCTGCAACTCCTTTCAATTTGGACCAGTTTAAAATTTTGTCATCTGGTAATGGGTTAAGTACGATCAATTTATAAGCTTTAATACTTTCATTCATTACCTTTATCTTGTGAGTGTAGATTAAGTTTGCTCTGCATGAAGTTACATATCACTGGCAATATACTGTGATAATTGTTTATAAGCAAGAGTTATTCTGCAATGGCGGGTTATGCAAAATCAAGAATTTGTTTTTCGTACACAATAGAAACAAAGGGAAAATATCAATATCTGAATCAAGCTATAATCTCCAATATCTGTACTTGCCTATCCTACATTGCAGAACAATTCCACTTAATACCCACAACATAGCCTTTTGAAGAGAAATAAAGATTTAGATTGTAGTCATTCCCTCATATATAGAGCTATACAAAATTGTTTTGTACTGATAAATCCAGTACACATATTTTACAATTTTATCAGAATTAAATTGTTTTAATTTTGTCAAACTCTTTACCACACTGTAAAGATTTTCCCACAATATTTTCATTAATATTGGGGCCAAGAGAAGCATTGAGGGTTAAAATATTTGATTCAGCTTGGTTAACTAGCTGTTATAAGCAATTTTTGAAGTCAATGAACAATTTCTGATAAATGAGTGCGCACACCTTGTTCAGCTATGAATATATTGAATCCGACAGCTACTCATACAACATTGTTGATATCTTGATAATGTGTTTTTATCTGTACTATGTTCCGATGTTTTTTGTTGGTTTGTGTGTTATCATTTAGTCATCTTTTATGTAATCAGCCTATTTGTGCTTGTGATATGTTTTGTGTGTGTATATTTATCCTTTGATATGTATTTTACCCTCTTTTATGCTGTCTAAAAGCATTGTACAGTAGCATACAGTCAGTTGCTACATTGTTCATTCATCTGTCTACATGTTATCCATGCTTAAAGTTATATCTTGACATCTATTTTATCACACCACAAACCAATCAATATTGCTGTGTGTAAGAAATATCACTCTCTTTCATATACTTATTTGAAAATTTCATGTGGCAAAGATTAGTGTTGGGAGAATAATCTAAATTTAATAGATCTTTATGAAACTTTGTTTTTTGTTATTGCATAGATTGGGTGAAAATAAATATGGCAGTATTAGAGATAATCATGAGGAAGTTTTTGTTTTAGTCTGGCTCTTTGAAAAAAAGGGGATGTAAAACATAATTTTGCTTTGTCAGATATTTTTGTTTAACTCTTTACTAAACGCCAGAATTTTAAACTGGTCAAAAGTATAAAATCAAAAGGTGTTACCAATGACACTGCTTGGTGTGTTTAAGGTAAAAGTTATAACCATTTAGAAGAAAGCTATGGAAAAAGTGGACATTTATCACACACAATTCTTCTTTTTCAGTAGTGTTTTCTTAAATATATTTGAGGATAGAACAAAAGTCCATTCTTTCGGAAAGGGTGTAACCCTTTACTTAACAACACTAAATTGATTTTCCAAGGAAAGCTTGTGCTAGGTCTGAGGACATTTGACTTTCAGGCATGACCTTGACCTGTGGGAGGACAAGTGTAAAAAGCTGTATTAAGATCTGTCCAAAAATGTAGTAGCTTTTGTTCTGACAAAAATTTGACCAAATGGCAAATCAACTCGTGATGAAGAACACTTGTGCAAAGAAATTACAATAATAGAAGTTATTGAAGAATTCAGGACTGCTGTACTAACTTACAGACTAAACTACATGTATATACTACTGTCATTGTGACAACTATGTCTCTCACCATAAGAAGGCTTGACAAAAAGTCAATCCAGTTTCTAATTGACCAATTATGGCTATCAATCAAATATCCAGTTTAGGTCTTCAACTAACTATTCTACTTGTTAAAAGCTACTGGCCATAAATTTAGCAACGCCTTTGAAGCTTGAATTCATGTTGGAGTCTATTGACAGGGCCAGTGATTGGTCAGTTGAGGATGTATTGGTGCATGCAACACAAATTCGATCAATCATTTTGAAGTTAAGTTTGACACTCCTTCATTTTAGAATTGGAAATTTATTAACAGGATTTTGATAACATTATTTTTACTTGCACATCTGAAGTATTGAAAGTACATGAAATATCTAAAAGCATCATTTTTATGCATTACTTTTCTTTCTCATAAAGTGTATTGATTTTTTTATGAGAAGTATTTATTGATTTCTTAATAAAAAATATTTCAAATATAACTTGTCCCTTATTATTTGTTGTTGTTATATACCCTTTCACAACATTGTTGATCCCCTGCAAAAAGCATCGACAGAACATATACTTACCAGCAATGAAAAAGCACTCCACCCCCTACTACCCCCACAAGTTACATAAATTTTGTACTGTCTTGACCTTTTACCAGACAACAAAATTTAAGATTTGTCCAAACTTGAAATAGTTGCAGGCAAAAATTTAAAGTTGGCAGAATGCAGAAAATCTTTGCCCTTTTAGGGTAGAAAACATTTTGGACATTTTGCATTTTTCATTGTTTCTGAATGGGTCAATTCATGATTTCAATTATCTCTTTTCAAGACCTTCAACCTAAATAGGAAAATTGTGGCATTTCTCTTTTCAACCAAGCCACTGTCATAACACAGTCAGAGCGCATCAGACTCCTAATCTTCAATAATGGGATGTCATGGGTTTGATCCCCAACGGTGGCACATTTCCTTTCCCACATTAAATTGTCTCTCACCAAATGGGTGGATAATTGTAAACCTAAGTGGGATAGCAGCTGAAGGCTAGGAAAGGATTTAGTGGTAGTACTGGTATGAGAAATACAAGGAATCCATTGTTAGGTGCTCTAGCTGCTGCAATATGACTGAAATACTGTTAAAAGTGGCGTTAAACCATATTCAATCAATCAATCTTTTTCACAAATTCCATAAGATAAGGCCAATATTTTGCTTACTAGTAAATAGTACACCTTTAGCTTGTGCAGTGTAAGGCTGTATGATTCCTAGTTTGATTTGCGCAAGTAAAAGCAATGTTCCTCAGGATGAGTATACAGTGGAATATTTCTCTTCAGTTTGATCATTAGACATTGGAGTGATATAAAAGCTAGTATGACATTCTTTTGACTAATAATTGACAGAGTGCTCCTTTTTTATTTGAATGATTTTTTGACTGACAGCTGCTATCTGTCCTGTGTTTTCTGAGCAATATAACATTAATGGCCTTCCTTTCATTATAAGTGTTGACCGCCATCATAGTGCAGTCAATAGCGCGTCAGACTCCTAATCTTCAATCATAGGATGTCATGGGTTTGATCCCCGGTGGCGGCACATATTCTTTCTGAAATTTGTCTCTCACCAATGTGTGAATAATCGTAAACCTAAGTGGGATAGCAGCTGGAGGCTAGGAAAGGATTTAGTGGTAGTACTGGTGTGAGAAATACCAGGAATCCATTGCAGTTAAATTGTTCATCATGATTCAACCAAACTGATGTTATTAATCTTTCACTCAAAGAAAATATGAGGATTATCCCTAGTAATGCAATTTCATTGCATGTGAGTATAGTTGCGATGAGTCTTAATATTTTCTAGGCAAGCAGAGTTGGTCTTGTGGTAGCACACCAAATTCAAGTGTCCCTGGCTTGTCCCATCACCAGTCCATTGGATGAGACTTTAACCCTTTCCAACACAATCCCTGATATTTACCCCTTTCTTGGTTTTTTAAATTTTAGACTGGTCCAAATTGGAAGAGGATGCAGACGACAATGAAAATTGGATGCAATTCCAAACAAAACCATCCTATGTGGTAGAAAACACTGTGGGAAAAGGAGAATTGCTTATTATAAGCAATTTCTCCTTTTTCCACAGTGTTTTCTCAAGTATAAAATCACAGTGACGTAAAAACCCAGGTTTATCAAGGAAAGGGTTATATCCCTGTGATATCATACCTCAGAAAACTTTGAGAAAAAGAAGAAATTGCATTTAATATTTTGCGATAACTCTGTTATTCTGAATGGCTGAAACTTGCTCTCTACCAAAAGAAACCTTTACCATCAAGAGGAATAATTCTAAATGTCTTGGTCAAATGATCACCTTTTTTGAAATAAGATTTTGTTCATTGACCAACCAAGTGTCGAGCATGGTCATGAGGTGCTTGCTTTTGTTTTCGATTCCCTGAATCTCTCGTATCTCCTACCTTGTCTGGTGTTTCCAATACACTGCCTAGTGAAACTGAAGAGGGTATGACAAGCCATATGTCATTTGACAGGGTGTTAACCATGCCTACTGACCCCTGACAAGGAATATTGACTGACGTATCAAACGAAAATTAGCTTGCATGATCTATGGTCAAGAACATGACACCATAGTTTAGAAACCTAATGTCTAAAAGCCACGCCAAAAACTAAAAATTTATTGGGCCAAGATGTTGGACCCGCAAAATATATGACCTTGAGCCTTGAACTTGACCATACAGGTTTATAAAAAATTGATTCAAATGGCACATTTACTCATGGAGTTCAATTTTGTCATGTTATTTTCAAATCTATCCATAAATGTGGGAGATATGCTTTGGACAAGCACAATTAGAATAAATGACCTTTAGCCTTAGATCTATCAGCAAATTTGTTTCAAATGGCACATCTACTCATGATGGAGCACAATTACGCTAAGTAATTTTGGATTAATCCATAAGTGTAAGGGTTATGCTCTGGACAAAGTCGGATAAACTGACTCGTGAATGTACTAACACACATAGACTTGTGAGTGTTACAATTATGTCTCCCTCATGGCATTTGACTCAACAAAAATGCTTAAGATAAATGTCAGAAGTTAACATTCACTTCCTGTCTAAATAAATGACTTTGTTGGTCAATCCATATTATGTTTATCTGATTTTGGACAACAACCAGTAGACTGAATCTTGGCCTTTTTTTTGTTTAACTGTGGTAAGTTATATGAAAATCCATCAAGAGTTTTTACTATTCAGTCCTGCAGTAGATTCCAGTATTAAACTCTTTTACCACCATTCATCTTGATTGCTACAGATCTTGAATTTGAACAGAGTCTAACAGTATTTCACATGTTACAGGACATCAAAAATTTAGACAGGTCAAAGAAATGCATAAGACAGTTCATAGTGGGTGTTCCCATCATATAAGGTAGAAAACATAGTGAGGAAAGAATAAATTGCTTGTCACAATCAATTTCTTCTTTTCTGATTCTGTTTTAATTTTGTTTTGTGATGACTGAACTCATTAGGAATGGTCGTTAGTTACTTCAAAAACCATCATGAGGTCCAGGTTTCGATCCACGGTAGCGGCAAATATCTTTTTCGACATTTGTCTCCCAACATTTGGTGGATAATCGTACACCTATGTAGGATGAGCAGCTAGTTGCTTGGAAAGGATGTAGTTGTGGGACTGGTGCGATAAATACCAAGAATCCATGGTTACCTGCTCCAGCCGTCAAAATGGTAAAAATGGCATTGAACTCCATTCAAAGAAACAACAGAGAAGACTTGCTTTAATCAAATTTGACAAGTAAATTTGACCTTGACCAACAGAAGCAACACAACATCAGATGATGGTGAACATGTCTGCAATGCTAATTATACCATATAAATTGTATGAATGATTTTAAACAGTTGTACATTTCAGGCAATAACAAGATGCAGTTGTTTCCAATCATTGAAAAAAATTGTCTGAAAAAAGAATTTTTTTCACCAGAATTGAAAATAGCCAAAAGGTTTGTGTGTTCATCGCTGGATCACAATTTCTTCAAACCATCGCTTGACGTACCAAGTTTGCATCTAAATCATGATCTGAATGTGGACACACATAACTGTTCAACTCATTATTTCATATATTTAAGATATGAAATAGAACAAGAAGGCTTTGTGTTTAGATTTTCTATATTTTATTAGTAACATTATAAAAGTAAAAGCAAGCGTAAATCATGCAATAAAAACGGACATATGTAGGTATATAAAAACTATTATCAAATCTTTCATATGCTTATAAATTCATGTATTCAAAAAAGTTTGACCTGCAAAGCCTCATACACATTTTATAGTTTTGCACAAAACCAGTGAAGTTTTGTTTCAAGACCTGCATTTACGATTAGATGTTATTCATAAGACTAATTTTTAACTAAATCTTTAACCCATTACCAGATTACAAAATTCTAGATTGTTCAAAATTGAAAAAAAATTTGCAGACCACATTTCAAAATTAATAAAGAATGCCAAATAGTGAGAAACGATTGTGAGGAAAGGAGAAATTGTCATCAGAAATTGTTGTTGCTAGGTAATGGGTTAACAAGGACTCTGCCAATCATAGTTCCTAATACAGAATATACATTGAGTTACTATAGACAGAATACAGGCCAAGAACTACATTGTCAGCCGGATTAGATCAGTTGATAGAGCAATTGACCGCAAACCTCAATATCACAGGTTCAAGCTGTGGGCTGATCATACTAACAGACTAATTGTCTTTCAGATGAGATGTTAAACCATGGCCCCATGTAACAGTGCTTTACATTGAGCATGTAAAAGAACCAGGTCGGGATCACGGCAGTTTCAATCTGTATCCTTGCACTATCCCCCGTAACATCTACCAACTATGGCATCACTCATATGGGCATGTGCTATGGTAGCGACGATAAGTAAACAAATACACACACCAAGAACTACTGATCTAATGAAATTGAAAACAGTGTTAGTCAAAACATACCTGACAGACAAAAATGTGTTACTTCTTCAAAATATAACAACAACAGTGCAATCTACTACATTGTTCAAATCAATGCATCATTGGTTAAATAATTTAAGTAGAGGGTCACTCAGAAACATCCATGCCAAGTTTCATTTAAATCAGCCAAATGGTTTTGAGAGGAGAAGATTTTAAAAGATTTCAAAATGATAATATGCCCTGCCCTGCCACGCGCATATTTGGGGGTGAATCAAAATTTCTTTAACAATTTAAGAAGAGGGTGGCCCAAGGATCAATTCTGCCAAGTTTAATTAAAATCCGCCCATTGGTTTAGGAGCGGATTTTTAAAGAAAAGTTTAAGCACGGACGCATGGATGGACAGATGCATCCACACCGGACAACACCATGACAATAGCTCCCAGGCCTTCGGCCAGTGGAGCTAAAAAGGGGTCAAAATTCAACTAAAATGAATGTCAGAGTAATAAATGTTTGCATAGGGAATGATATGATGGTCACAAAGGCATATATAAAGTTTCAGAGCAATTATTTTAAGACTAGCAGAGATATGAAACTTTAACCAAGCATTATGCCAGCACCTGGGTTACTTGAATAGCCTTATTCTTCAAATAGTCAAGCTGAAAATAAGAATTATCATTCTCAATACATTTGCACTTTTTATTTTTACATTCACTGGTGATAGTCATTTTACCCTTTCATGCTGAACCCAAAATATTCCTGTTTTGGTAGGAGGTATAAACAAAGATCTGCCTGCATATGTGCAGTCTGATCTTAGTCTACACCTCCTATTCGTCTCCTTCAACCCAGAGTAGTTTATAAAGTTAATTTTCAGTATAACGTTTGACCCTTAGCTAGTACTTCCAGGCCTTTGATTTTGTATGCAAATTCAGACAAAAAATTTATACAGCATGATAATGGAAAAGGTTCTAACAATTTATGAATAATTACCTCATAATACATCATTGGTTTCTAACAAGGCATTAGCATAAAGACAGTTTTAAAATAGCATAATTAAAACAAAACAACATATAAACAATCCAAAGAATGTCTGTAAAGCAAAGTATCTTTTTTTATCTAAAAAGTTCATAAAGAACATACAAACTTTCTGAATCAGCCAATCTAAATTCAATCAGAATTTTATAACAGATTTTGATACCCCAAAGAAAAAAAAGCTTTGGAAAATACTGTGAACAAGAAGCGCTTGAGTGCCTGTATTGCTCCACAGGCCTGAATGTACTGATTGAGCAAAGGGTGTTCTAAGAAATCCAATATAAACTGAATCATCTTTGCCATCTTTGAAATAGTTCTAGAGAAACAAACTTTTCACTGTTTTACAAAAGTCAAGCTATGTAAAATTCATTTCATAAGTCAAATGGGAAGTCATTGAAATCTTTTTCACTCTATACTGTATATGAACATAGGCCACAACAATGAAAGTCATGTTTTTCAACCAATCAAAATTATATAAAGGAATCTGACAAAGAGAGTGAAATTTGGTTGAAATTCATCCACTGATTTCTGAGAAGATTTTCAAAGATTTCACCATATATTAAATTAACCCCGCCAATTAAAGCCATGTTTTTTCTTTCAATCAAGATTCCTTGATTTGATCAAATTTTTATTGAAGTCTATCCGCCAGTTTCTGAGAAGAAGATTTTTAAAGCTTTTACCATATTTAGAAATAAGCCCCGCCTAATAAAGCTATGTTTTTCAAACGATCAAAATTTTTTGAAGGAATATATTAAAGGGTCACCCAAGGATCATTTCTGTGAAATCTGTTCTGTACCTTCTGAGGAGAAGTTTTTAAAGTAAAAGTTTACAAACCGATGGACACCACGCCAGGACCAGTCCAATATTTTGTGGTCTGGTAACTGATTAGGAGGATAACATATTAAGCTTGCAGGTTCTACCATTGAAATACAAATGGTAAAATTACTTCTATACTACTCAAGATACATAAAGGAAATAACAACTAAGCAATCATTAAACATGATTATACCCCCCATTGACTTGTCACAAGAAAATCCTTATTGCAAGTATAGTTGTAAACCATAAAAAAGTTAATCAAATTAATACAGGTTAACCCATTACCTGACAACAAATTTTAAGACTGGTCGAATTAGAAAGAAATTGGAGACAACAATAACAAGTTGAATAAATTTAAATAGAAAAATCTTTTAGGGAAGAAAACAACGTGGGAAATGAAGAAGTTGCTTGTTACAAGCAACTTCTAAATTACCCACAATGTTTTCCAAAGCATTAATCTTTAGGGGCATAAACTGTCATATGAGCAACACTTCAGTGAAAATCCATAATTCTTTGTTGAAAAGCTGTGGACTGCAATTCAGGAATTAGCAAAAATTAACCATTTCCTGTTCAAACCCTTGATTTTAAGTTGCAGTAATTTTATACTTGATAAAACATTTTGGAAAAAGAATAAATTGCTTGTATCAGGCAATTTCTTTTCCCACAATATTTTCTACCATAAAGGATGATTTCATTTCAAATTGCATCAAAATTTCCTTGCTGTCTGCAACCTCCTACAATTTGGACCTGTCTGGAATTTCAAATAACAGGAAAGGCTAAAAAGGTCAAGGGGAGATAAATCTTATTATCCCAGTAGTGTCATAAATATTGCACATATACTACTTCATATGAAGAAAATTTGTAAGAAAATTTGAGTTCAATGTGTGCACTTATGTTGGAGTGATGCTCCAGTCAATAACAAATTGGTAAAGAATCACAAGTTAGAATGATCAATTTGCAATCCAACCACATTAGGATTATGAAAATTGCATCTTCATAATTTCATATGCATATGAATATTATGTGTAACTTTAATCTGAGAAAAGCTCCAGATATAATTATGTTAACAGATGAACAGACAGCCATGGCAATTGCAGTATTTCCCTTCAACTGCATTGAGGGGGTACAAAAATAGTATAACTAGCATGAAACAACTAAATACCTTAACATGTGCAAACAAACCTTAGAATGATAATGTTAACTGGAGGTGTTAGAGCGCCTGAATCGCTCCACCAGCCTGAATTTCCTTATGGTACAAGTAATTTAGTTTTCTTTTATAAAAGTAACTCGTTTTAGAAAGAATTACTTTTGTTCAATGTACTATTTGTTTCTGATAGGAAGACTTCCAATGTTGTCACTATATACCATATATGGCATTCATCTCAACCCATAAAAGCCATGTTTTTTCTTCCAATCAGAATTCTGTTATGGTTTGATAAAGAGTCACCCAAGGATCTTTCATGTGAAATTTGGATGAAATCCACCAAATGGTTTGTGAGAAGAAGGTTCTCAAAGTTTTCAGAGTTTATCATCTATTAAAAATTAGCCCCACCTCCAAACAGCCCTGTTTTTTTATTGAATCAAAATTCTTTGAAAGAATCTGATAAAGAAGAAGATTTTTAAAGTAAGAGTTGACAGAAACATAGACAGATGCATGCGCGATGGACACAACGCCATGGCAATAGCAAAATTGTGACACACTAACACCAATAAAAGCAAGATTACATTGACTTCATCCTAAGACACTCATCTTTTCAAGGCTAGCAAACAAACCTAATAAAAATCTAGAGGTTATATTGAATATGTAAAATACTTTTAAAAGTTATGTTTGCAAAGTTGAGCTTTGTAAAAAAGACAGACAATGCTAAAATGATACACCCTAATGTTTTATACAATGGATAAAAGAAGTTAGCACCTGTTTAATTTCATAATCTCATATTCTCACAAGGCAACCCTTGTTTTTTTTTACCAAAAAGACATCACGAGTATACTTGTCTTACAAACATGATAATATTTCTCTATGAAAACTTACTATGTTAATACAATACAACAAGAGGGCCGTTGGCCCTGGGGCGCTCACCTGAGATAAAGGCTCTTTTTCTTTCAACAGTCTTATTTCATGTTAAGGTTAGGATTATGAAACAAGTGGGCCACAATTACATATAAAGACTATGAACCTGGGGATCAAAAAGTCTAAATTACAAATTTCAAGGCTTAAGTGCTGATTTGAAAGAAGGAAAAAACTTTTTCCATGGGTTATAATTTCAGAAATAAGAAAGAAGTCTGTGAACTGATGCTTCATGCCTAAAACCCCCCCCCCCTTGGGGCTCCGCCCCTGGGGACCCGAGGATCATGATTTTAGCTATTTTGAAAGAGGTCAATATACTGATGCTTCATGCAAAATATCATGGCTCTACGCCTTCTGGGTCAGGAGGAGAAGATTTTTGAAGATTTTTTTAAAATTTCACTTTTGTTGCCATGGCAACAAGAGTTTTTTACAGATTTCAATTCTTTTAGCTATTTTTAAAGGGGACCACCTAAGGAACATTTCTGCCAAATTTGGTTCAAATTGGCCCAGTGGTTTGGGAGGAGATGTCATTTAAAAAATCGTTCTTTATTTCTTTATAAACCCCACCCCCCTGGGGCTCCGCCCCTGGGGACCCGAGGATCATGATTTTAGCTATTTTGAAAGAGGTCAATATACTGATGCTTCATGCAAAATATCAAGGCTCTACGCCTTCTGGGTCAGGAGGAGAAGATTTTTAAAGATTTTTTTAAAATTTCACTTTTGTTGCCATGGCAACCAGAGTTTTTAACAGATTTCAATTCTTTTAGCTATTTTTGAAGGGGACCACCTAAGGAACATTTCTGCCAAATTTGGTTCAAATTGGCCCAGTGGTTTGGGAGGAGATGTCATTTAAAAAATCGTTCTTTATTTCTTTATAACCCCACCCCCCTTGGGCTCCGCCCCTGGGGACCCGAGGATCATGATTTTAGCTATTTTGAAAGAGGTCAATATACTGATGCTTCATGCGAAATATCAAGGCTCTACGCCTTCTGGGTCAGGAGAAGAAGATTTTTAAAGATTTTTTTAAAATTTCACTTTTGTTGCCATGGCAACCAAAGTTTTTAACGGATTTCAATTCTTTTAGCTATTTCTAAAGGGGACCACCTAAGGAACATTTCTGCCAAATTTGGTTCAAATTGGCCAAGTGGTTTGGGTGGAGATGTCATTTAAAAAATTGTTCTTTATTTCTATATAAACCCCACCCCCCTGGGGCTCCGCCCCTGGGGACCCGAGGATCATGATTTTAGCTATTTTGAAAGAGGTCAATATACTGATGCTTCATGCAAAATATCAAGGCTCTACGCCTTCTGGGTCAGGAGGAGAAGATTTTTAAAGATTTTTTTAAAATTTCACTTTTGTTGCCATGGCAACCAGAGTTTTGAACAGATTTCAATTCTTTTAGCTATTTTTGAAGGGGACCACCTAAGGAACATTTCTGCCAAATTTGGTTCAAATTGGCCCAGTGGTTTGGGAGGAGATGTCATTTAAAAAATTGTTCTTTATTTCTTTATAACCCCACCCCCCTGGGGCTCCGCCCCTGGGGACCCGAGGATCATGATTTTAGCTATTTTGAAAGAGGTCAATAAACTGATGCTTCATGCAAAATATCAAGGCTCTACGCCTTCTGGGTCAGGAGGGGAAGATTTTTAAAGATTTTTTTAAAATTTCACTTTTGTTGCCATGGCAACCAGAGTTTTTAACAGATTTCAATTCTTTTAGCTATTTCTAAAGGGGACCACCTAAGGAACATTTCTGCCAAATTTGGTTCAAATTGGCCCAGTGGTTTGGGAGGAGATGTCATTTAAAAAATTGTTCTTTATTTCTATATAAACCCCACCCCCCTGGGGATCCGAGGATCATGATTTTAGCTATTTTGAAAGAGGTCAATATACTGATGCTTCATGCAAAATATCAAGGCTCTACGCCTTCTTGGTCAGGAGGAGAAGATTTTTAAAGATTTTTTTAAAATTTCACTTGTTGCCATGGCAACCAGAGTTTTTAACGGATTTCAATTCTTTTAGCTATTTTTAAAGGGGACCACCTTCATTTCTGCCAAATTTGGTTCAAATTGGCCCAGTGGTTTGGGAGGAGATGTTGTTCAAAGAAATTGTTGACGGACGACGCACGACACACGACGCACGACGGACGGACGCCGGACAAAAGGGGAATACAATAGCTCACTAGAGCACTACGTGCTCAGGTGAGCTAAAAACTAAATTCAGACTTACATTCGGGCTCAAAATAGATCTTATCAATATGTCAATAATAAGTTCATTTTCTTGACCCTTTCATGTACAAACATAAGATTTTATGTTGCTGTCATATTATACTTGAGAAAAAATGTGGGAAAAGAAGAAATTGCTTGTAACAAGCAATTTCTCTTTTTCCACAATATTTTCAAGCACACAAGAATGATCCATTCAAAATTGAATCCAATTTATATTGTCGTCTGCAACTTCTTTCAATTTGAACCAGTCTAAAATTTCAAAAAAACAGTGAATGCTTTAAGCATTTCTTTTCCAATGATGTTATTTTCCGCCTTTCTAGAACAAATTACTAATTTGCATAACAATGGTTTTGTAGGTTGATATATTGCTATACAGGTAACTCCAGAACTATTCAAATTGCATCATTTATGCAAGGAAAATTCTTGTCTTATGCTATTTTTCTTGGTAGACCAAATATACTTTTTCTAATCATTTAATCAGTTAACCTCTTCCACAAAACCACCGTTTCTTACATGTCTTGTATATTTTCTAAATCATAACAAGGTGGCAAAAGAAGAAATTGCTTGTCATAAGCATTTTTTCTTTCCCTTTTAGGGTTTTCTATCATTCCAGTCTTTGGTTTTTTTCATCTTGGATAAATTGCCATCTTTCGATTAGAACCATTCTACTTTTTCATTGTCATGTTTAAGACTTGGAAGACAATGTATTCTACAGCCATTGACAGACAACATTTTAAACTGGTCAAAATTGAAAGAGGTTGCACTAGACAACTTTTAACTTAGTAAAATTTAAAATCATTTGTCTTTTTTGGAATAAAACATTTCAAATGATGATGATACTGCTTGTCATAAGCAATATATCGAGGGATTAGAGCAAAACATAGTACGGCTCTATACAATGTATAGAGCCATACTATGGTTTTGCTCTAAGCCATCGATATCTTGATGTTCCATAATTTTTTCCCGAACTCTTTCCTTAAGAGTTGAGAGTCCTGGAAAAAGTAGGATTGATTCAGTTAGGGTTAACAAGAGATGGTGTGTAAGTAGTAAGCTGGAGTAACAATCTAACAAAGCCATTTCAGAAGTATGGATGTCAGAAGGCTGGTGAATATGGACACCTTGACAATATTGGCAGTACTCTCTATGTCTGTGAACATAACGTAGTTGTAGTATTCTCCGTCTAACACACGCCTGGTAAATAAATAAAACAAGCAAATCACATTAACCCTTTACCACACAAACCAAATTTTTCATGCACTCTAGACAAATAGTGCAACATTGAAAAATTGGAAAAGAAACATATTGCTTTAACAATCAAATTCTCATTTTTTTCCAATATTTTCTGTCCTACTCGTCAATTATTTTCAATTTACATCAACTTAAATTATGTCTGTAACTTCTTTCAATTTGGACCATTCTAAAATTTTGCCATCTGGTGATTGGTTAAAGAGTGCAATGCTATCGATAAAAGAAGTATTTTGGGTTTCTGATTCAATTATTTCAATAATACTTCCACAAACCCTGTGTTGTGGCAACTCACAGGAATTGACCATTAGCAGCCGACAAACCAAAATCAATCAACCAATCAGATCATTTATTTATCCTGTGTGTTTGGTGTCTTAAAAGTTGTAGCTACAGCTTATTCAAGCTTCAGTTACAACATATAGGTAGGTTACCAACGGTTTTACTTTTTGTAACATGTTACTGACCATAAATTTTGTAGAATAATGCTGCTTAACCCTTGTCATGCTGAAGCCAGAATATTCCTACTTTGGTAGGCGGTATAGACAAAAATCCGCCTGCACTAATGTGCAGTCTGATCATAGTCTATACTACCTGCTTGTCTCTTTTAAGCCAGGATTGGTTTTTAGATAAGTTTTCAATATAAATATTGACCCATAATTTGGTGCTTCCAGTCCTTTGATTTTAATGCAATTTTCTTTGGATTTATAATTTGGCATGAATAAAGTTATTATCAAAGTGGAATTTCAAGTCAGATTTGGTGGGTTTGCCCACTGGAGTCAGTGGAACGGGTGTGTGTGTGGGGAGGGAACCAGTAATCTGTCAACTGTGTAGTCAACATGATTCAAATCAGTACCAACATTTGGTTTCATGGAGAAATATAACTTGACATCCTTCAGAAATATGATCGAGCAAAACTTTGCAGAAAAGGAGAAATTGCTCGTAACAATCATTTTCTCCCTTCCTAACAATGTTTTCTACCCTATTTGGCACTTATTCTCCAATTTTTGTGCACTATGAAATGTTGTCTGCAACTCATTTTAATTTGGACCAGTCTACAATTTTGCTATCCGGCAATGGGTTAAAATTACCTGTAGTTCAAGACAAGATAATGTAAGCCTTGTCCGATACTGCCATCACGGAAAAATCGAGCCAGCTCTCTCTCTATCCTTAAAATGATTTTGTGTGTAAGGAATCTACGAGGAGAGCTTCCAGGTAGCGTCATCAGCTGGAGAATTTGAAAAACAATAATTGCTACAAATATATGGTCTATTAAAGTAAATACAACTTTTACAACACAACACAATTATTGATTTTCTCATGTCTTAAAAAGACACTCATTAACAAAATTATATTTACTCTACCGCATACAATCCTGCTATTTTAGGCATTGAAGAAAAGTGAGGACAGGATTGTGAGAAAAAGGGAAATTGATCGTTTGAAGCAATATCTCCTTTTCTCATAATGTTTTCAACCTTTTATAACACTTATTTTCAAGATTAATCATTATCTGCAACTTCTTTTGATATGTACCAGTCTAAAATTTTGTCCAGTCAAATATATTTGTGAAACTCTATTATCCCCCTAACAGCAAGTTTCAAAAGAATCATCTTGACCATTGCAAATGCATAGCTATGACAGGCACTTTATCCCATTACCCGATGCAAAAATTTGAGACTGGTCCGAATTCAAAAAGGTTAATTTCATAGGTCATGGAATTTTAGAAATCTTTTGTTTTTTGGGGTCAGAAACATTGTAGATAATGAAAAAATTGCTTTTAACAAGCAATTTCTCAATTTTCCATTTCATTATCGATAAAAATGTGCCCCCTAATTTTCAATGTGGGGGCATAAAAATTGATAGACCTATCAAAATATACAATTAGATCGGGAGAGAACTTTGAGCTTCTACTCAAGTTGACATTTAGGTGAAGCAATTAAGCAACTTAAACATTGTAACTACGGCTTATTCAAGCTCTACTTACAATGCTTAGGTCATAAACTTACCATTTTATTTTTGTTACATGTTACTAAAACTAAATTTTACAAAATAACACTGTGTTTAATGTCAAAGTCGAACTTTCTTCCGGTTGTGAGAGGACGTAGTGAGGCAGTTGGAAGAGTCCACAATTTCCATGTCTCATCATGTGAAAAAAACAAATAAGCACTCAGACTGTATACTCACAATTCCATCATCCTGGGAGAAGACAATGAGAGTTGCTTCATCACAGATCTGTCCATAAGCCCAGTGTTTCTTCAACAAATTGAAGGCAAAAGCTCTTGTCAAACCTTTTCTAGCATCTAGAGAAGAGGCATCCCTAGAGAAAGTATGATTTCATATTAATTGATTGTATCAGTTTTTATGACCCACTCAGCAACTAGGATCATATGGAGACAAGGCCTCAGTCTAACCCATTACAACACAATGACGCTTTTTGACTGCTCGTAAGAAAAAACAATTGGT
Organism: Fragum fragum; assembly: GCA_946902895.1. Taxonomy (NCBI): domain Eukaryota; kingdom Metazoa; phylum Mollusca; class Bivalvia; order Cardiida; family Cardiidae; genus Fragum; species Fragum fragum. Next base: position 16,470,370 of record OX336368.1, read on the forward strand.
TAAACATTGTAGAAAATGAAGAAATTGCTTGAAAGAAGCAATTTCTTCATTTTCCACAATGTTAGCTACCCAGAGAGTTTAAATAAACTAAAATCTCATAGACTTGAAAAAAATTTATCTGCAGCTCTGTTAAATTCTGACCACTGTAAAGTTTTGTCGAGTGGTAAAAGTCTCATATGAAGGACGGGTATGTAGATTGTTACAAGCACTTTCACCAAGAGAGTTGAAAAAATCCAAAATTTTATAAACTTTAAATTCTTGTTTGAAACTCCTTTCAATTTGGGCCAGTCTAATATTACTGTCTGGGTTAAAGGAAAGGAGTGGCTTCTTTACTTACTTGGATGTAGCATTTAGCTTCTTAACCAGAGCAATAGCCATAATGTATCCAGGCTTCTCTTCTCGAGTATCACACGTATACTGCGAACAAGCACACTTTGTGTCATTGGAAAATGAGAGAAGAATGTGGTCCAGAATGTCAGCTGAAATACAAATAAACTGAACATAAGCAGTCTAGTACTTGATGGCTAACCATTCACATTCATTGTGATGTATGCTTGTCACAGTGATGCTTGACTGTCACTACCTTATATTGAAGAAAAATGTAAAACCATTGTTGTCTGCAACTCTTTCAATTTTGACTAGTCTAAAATTTTGTTGCATGGTAATGGGTTAAGAAAGGGTGGAATGCAATGTGCATTCTTGTACAAAATCTAGAATTGCACAAGTTTCAGAATATAATAAATTCTCTGTGGGCAACCTTAATATTGTAACTACAGCATTGACAATATTACTGGTGATATTGTCAAGCAAGTAATATTTATATCAAAACATACAATTGGACAGTGGCATATGCATAAAAAATAAATACTGTTGATCGTTTGATGGATATGAATATTTAGGCCTTTTGCTAATGCATTGAAACTTCAACCTAGAATTACTGTTTCAGTTTATTTGCAAACTGAAAATTTCTATGTTTTTGTGAATTCGAAAAATTCACTTACCTTTCTGAATACGCATAATTTTATCACAGACAGGTTCTACATTGACACTGTATGTAAGAATACCTTATTTATATTATCTTGAAATACAACTAAAATGTCATGGCTTGAAGCTGTACTTCCTACATTTTATGATTTAACCCTTTCCTGTTTTTGAAATCTTAGACTGGTCTAACTTGAAATAGGTTGCAGACGACAATGAAAATTAGATGCAATTTGAACTGAAACCATCCTATGTGGGAGAAAACATTGTGGGAAAAGGAGAAATTGCTTGTTACAAGCAATTTCTTCTTTTTTCACAATGTTTTCACAAGTACAAAGTCACAATGTAAAATCCCGGGTTTGTCCAGGAAAGGGTTAAGTCACACATTGACAGTGCCTTTACCCTGGGTTAGGAGATTGTAAAGCTCAGTGTGGTTAATTATCTATTAAGATACTATTATTTCAATTTCTAAAACTTTACTGTACACATTATACCCCAATTCTAAAAATGTTCGCCTTACAAGATTATATATATACACTGTGTTTCAAAGTAAATAAATTTACCATCTTTGGTGCTAATCAAACCATTTGGATCACAAACAAAAGATGGGCTGTTTCTCCTGCCGCATTTCACTGGGTCAGTCTGGGGATTAGGATAGACATCAGCAGTCCACTCTCTCATCCTACCCTCAACTAGGGCAACAGCAAACACCAACAAAACTGATACAGCTCTCATGTTCAACTTGAAGCAGTAAATAGAAATGTAAAGACATAGTTCTAAAACTGAAAGTTTTTCCAAAATTTTATTACAAGTAAGAATTTGATACTAGATCAAACTGTCTATTAATTATTAGTTTTTTTTTTTCATTTTTCAATACTTTTGATCAGCCATAGCACGTTCTCCTGTCCCGAAATATATTTTGCATAATCTTGGATTCTAAATCAAAAGGAAAAAACCTGGGATCTCTGAAACGACAGTGCTGACGTCTGAGACGACAACTTTTCTCGGCAGACGACAAAAAAGTCATATCAAAGGATTCCAAGGGACGACAAAAATCATATCAAAGGATTCTGTTGGCCAACAAGGTTTACAATGACACGCATCTGAAGCGCATTATTTACCTGCAGTTTACTCACGCGTGAAAGTTCGATAACATTAGTCAAACACTTTAAAATAGTAGGAGGGGTGTATACAACACCAAAAACCAATCAGAATGCGTCATTCACCATTAATCCAGAGAATCCAATACTCGAGATATTAGCCTCTCTAGTAATTATGGCATATATTTGGACAGTTTCTTGTATTAATTAATCGGAGAATTAAAGATTAATTAACTTGAATTACCAATAATTGGTGTATATTGACTTTAATGTGAGGATGTGATTGATCATCTTATAGCACAATCTTTAACTGTGAACTATGAACGTTTTTGGACAACATTTAACAAAAGAAAAATAGTATTATTACAACAAATGTCTGCCAATACGCTGGCCATAATGTCATCTGCTTGCCTTAAAAGCCTTGTATCTACAGCTGTTGGTGCGCATTTTAGAATTTAGCATGTATACTGTCCTAAGCTTGAATGTATCTTTAGTGTTGGGTATCTATCCTCCCCCCTCCCCCGATTTTTTTTTCTCTTGAAAAAAGTGTAGGTTCATTCAAATTGCATATTATGTATTATGCCATATGCTATTTTATCCATAGTGTACTGAAATATACTTGGATGTACTGTTTTGGAAATTGAAAAGGAGAAAGGGAAGAAAGAAGAAAACAATTATCTCCCTCTCTTTATTCCCTACCAACAATTCTTGTCTTTAACTCTTATTTGCTAAAAGTTAACCCTGAACAAATTTTAGACTGATCAAGGCCAAGTGTCACAGAAGTCATTCAAAAGTGAGTATATGTGTGTAGTAAAGATCACTTTTTGATAGAGGCATACTGGTATGGACCATTGTGTAGAAATGCATATAATCTTTATATAATTACTAATAAGCTGTATGGTGAGACAATATAAGTTGTTTGCGCATTTACTAAAACGAAAATGAAATCAAATTCATCAAACTAGAATCCAATTTTTTTTATTGGATTTCTAGGATCTACTCATAATATCCTAGTGAGAGCCCTAAAAAATACTCATTTGGTCAGCATTTTATTGTTAGGAACATCTGTTAATTTGAATCAATCTATTAAATCTGATAAAGAGTTACAAAATGTAGAAGAATTTTAAAACAGACTCTATATCATAATATGATATAAAAAAGTGAGCTTAGTTAGCTTCTCAAAACAGAAATATCTTTAGTTATTATTTTGGAGGAGAGGCAGAAATATAGAGAAGTTACCATTTTGAAACACATCTAATCATTTTACTTACCACTCCTGCTGTATAAAATATATACATATAAAGGTGTGTAATCTAACAAAGAGTAACACATGTAGAAGAATTTTAAAACAGAGTCTATATCATAAGATAATATGATATTAAAAAGTGAGCTTAGTAAGCTTCTTACAACAGAAATATCTTTTGTTGTTATTTTGGAGGAGAGGTGGAGATATAGAGCAATTACCATTTTAAAACACATATTATCATTTTACATACCACTTAAAAAACTCCCGCTGTGTAAAATACATACATATAAAGGTGTGTTTAATAACTGTCACAGTCTTGCCCTTGGGGCAAAACTCTTGTGATAAATTAGGGATGCTGATACTACTCCGTTTAGAGATAATTTTAAATTAAAAATACAAGCTACCAAAAATGTTCATATAACATTAAGAATGCACTTTTCCCCTTCATAAATCAAAATCTTACGGTACCAATCAACTGAGGAGTTCGTGACTCAATCAAATCGGAAGCTGAGCATTCCACAATAATGGGGATGGGAAAGCACCAAAACAACTGTCAATACGAATCTAAAATCTTCACGGATATTTAATCGCAAAAATGAATGAATAAGTAAAAAAATTCGGATGTTACCTTTGCTATTCCAATTTCATACAACAAATTATAATTTGTTAAAAGAAAATACAGTTTCTAATTTTCTTTTCCAAATAAAGCATTACTTAGTCCAATGGTAACAATGAACGTAAAGGAATATAAATTTTATGGCCCTAGACTGGGAGCTTTTTGTAACTTCATAGAATCCTCTCTTAATGGTCATACATCATACCCTTCATCAACCCATTAACTGATAACTAAACGCCAAAATTTTCGACTGTTCGTATTAATGGACTTGCAGACAACAAATTAAATTTTATGAAATTCTTGATATATTCAACTTATGGGTAAAACACACTGTGGAAAATGAAGAATTTTCAAGTAATTTCTTCATTTTACACAATATTTTCCCAGTTACTTTTCTTAAGGGGGAATGATAGCTCATTATGTTGTGGGAATGGGTTAACATATTTTTCATACTTGATTCAAAGTACTTATACATTCGGAATTTCTATTGTAATTCATTTTCACATTGTCAATCAGAAAAATAATTCATGAAGTATGACGGAATTGACCAATCACCTACTTTCTACGTTGACCCTACCTATTTACTCTGACAGGTAATCCCACTTTGATTTTATATAGTATTATTTTGAAAAATTTATGACCAGAAACATGTAATAAACTAGAGGCACTTGAGCACCTGTATCGCTCCACAGGCCTAATTTTACTGAGAAAGCAAATGACGTTTTCAGGAATTCATTATAAACTGAATCATATTTGCCATGAGAAATAATTTTTTTGAACTTTGACTGGTCTAAAAGTTTGTTGCGTGGAAAGGGTTTAATGTTTAGTGTATGTTGAGTTAATTCAGTTGTTTGAAATGTAAATATGAGAGTACTATTGCAATAACTGTACTATTGCAATAACTATCTTTTGGTTTTTTAATAACTTATTTTGTATGCAGATATTTGAACATGCACTGTAACATTTAAAGGATTATGATTAGTAATAATCCTCAGATGAAAAGTGACATTCCAATGAAAATGAATTTAGAGTTACCATCCTTTATTTTAGAGCTTTTAACATATTACCAGATGGCAAAATTTTAGACTGGTGCAAATTGAAAGGAGTCACAGATAATAATTTAAAATTCATCTTTCAACTTTCTGGGTAAAAATCATTGTGGCAATGAGGAAATTGCTTCATTTTATACATTTGTTTCCCATATTGTTTTTCTGAAGGGGCGTCAAAAAGTGTCACTTTGTAGGAATGGACTAAGTTATAAGGTTAAAAACAACATTTGTTAAAATGTCAGGTTTGATTGAAAGGTTAAGTACAAGTATCTGCATTTGCATTTAACCCATTCCCACTTAATCCTGCTTTTTAAGCATCCCTTGAAGAAAGCTGTGGAAAAAATTGTTGACAATAAAGAAATTGCTTGTAACAATCAATTTCTTAAATGTTTATTATGTTTTCTACCCTACAAGGTTAAGATTTTCTAAATTCCAGCAACATGAAATTGTAATATGCAACTTTTTTCAATTTCAACCAGTCTAAGATTTTGTCATGATGTAATGGGTTAAAGGGTCAATTTTAACTTGTTACAATTGACAATGCTTTTTAATTAAAAGGCAAAGATTTTCTTCATTCAAACAATTTGAGACTGCTTTCAATCTGAACCAGTCAAATATTATGTTGTATCTCCTTGATCTATGTGCAGACATTAAATTTGCAATCCAGTTTACTGTAAATAACTAACTGGTGTGATCCGAGTTACAACAGTCTCCTTGAAAATTGGGTGTTAATCAATCAATCTACATACACAAAAACCTTGAAGTCTCAGAAACTCACTATGAAATTTTAACCCTTGAATACTAAGATGATTGTAAAAAATCTGCCATTCAAGAATGCCGGTTTAAAAAATTCACTGGATACCATATATGGACATAAGAACAACCATAAAAGCATTATTTTCCACAAATCAAAAATGATGGAATATGAAAAAAAGTTACCAGAAGATCATTCAAGTGAAATTTGGTTAAAATCCATCAACTGGTTTCTAACAAAAAGCTTTTCAAAGATTTAAAATATATTGAAACTAGCCCTGCCCATTAAAGCCATGTTTTTTATCCGATCAAAATTCTTTGAAGGAATCTGATATAGGGTCACCCAATGATCATTCCTGTAAAATTTGGTTCAAATCCACCAACAGGTTACTGAGAGGAAGTTTTTTTTTAAAGGTTTCATCATATATGGAAATTAGTCCCGCCCAAAATTTTTGAAGGAATCTGATAAAGGGTTATCCAAAGATCATTCCTGTAGAATTTGGTTGAAATCCATCCGCTGGTTTCTGAGAAAAAGATTTTTAAAGGTTTCACCAAATATGGAAATAGCTCTGCCAATTAAAGTTATATTTTTCATCCTATTAAAAATCCTTGAAGGAATCTGATAAAGGGTCAGCCAAGGATCATTTCTGTGAGATTTGGTTGAATTCTGTTCAGTACTTTCCGAGGGAAGATTTTTAAAGTAAAAGTTTACGGACGCACGCACAACAGACACAACACCATGACAATAGCTCGCTGGCTTTTCAGCCAGTGGAGTTAAAAAAGTGAAATGGTTGCTTGGCAACCTGAATGTCGTAACTACAGCTTGAATAAGCTGTAGTTGTGACATTCAAGTCGCAAAACTAACAAAAATCTTTCACAAAAATGGCTGCAAATATCAGATTTCAATGCTCAATTCTGGGCCAAGTGAATTATTTGATTGGTTGATCTATTCCTCAATTGACAGCCATAATTTGTTTGTTATACCATAGAGTCATTTTCAATCTGATCACTTACCCAAAGATTCAGACGGGAAGGGGTTTTCGAAGTATACAACATTTGGAAGCTCCACTAAATATTTTCATTGTTAAAACAATTGACGGTCTGCAACCATAACTGGTCTTTTTTTCTCAGATCCATGTTGTGCAGAGCAAAATGAAAACTTGACACTCCAAATTTTTTATACAAGATATACTGTAAGGATTCTTTGTGAATCAAGACAAACAAAACATCTGGCTATTGGTAGAGGTATTCATTTTTCTCATTGGTAGGGTGCTATATTGATAAGCATAAAAAAGTTAGGGTACCCTCAAAACAAGATTCACACGACGATCAAAAGATAACACTTGTTAATACTGCCTGAGGAAGATATCTCCATTGTTCAACAAGAGTGTGTTGAAATCCCCATAAAATCTGCAATGGGTTGACTTGCTGACAGACCAGGCGGCCCAGCTTGTCCAAGATGATGCTACATACCTAAGTGGGACATATTGGTGTGAGAAATACCAGGAATCCATGGTTAGGTGCTCCAGCTGTTGTGATATGACTGAAATACTGCTAAAAGTGATGTTAAACCCCATTCAAACAAATCACACTTGAAATCATGTTACAAACAGTTCCTAAAAGCTTAGGCTGTAACCCTACCTTCAAACATCTCTTTACAAGTAGATGTTGTTGACATAAATCTGTTTCTGAGATGTCACAGTTGCATTTCACAATCATGTCACACGTACAGGTCAGCGATTGATCATGTTTGGTGTACACAAGTATTCAAAGTAATTATTGTTTGCCATGAGCTCCCTCAACAATGGTCAAAGAGTGACCAGCTTAAAGCCTTCAAATGGCTTCTTGACGCTTCTCATTTGGAAGTTGTGGCTTTAGTATCAAGACCTAAAGTTCAAGAAATTCAATTCATATTATTTTAGCTACATCAATCAGATCATTTAAATGTAGGTCAATCCATCTGAGCTACTGTTCCAGCTCGTCTGGAGAATTTCTCCTTCATTTGTGGATTGATTTCAAAATGAGTCAACATAGTTGTTTCCATCATGAGCAGATTTGTCATTTAAAAGAATTCTTTGGATAGCTTAATGGTCAAAATCACACACATCAAGATGGAATTTTGCTGTGTCTGGCACATTACTCCTATATTTATGGATTGATTTCAATTTAATTTGGCACAGCTGTTCTCCGTCATGAGTATGATATAGGATTTGAAAGATATTTTTTTCATAGCTCCAAGGTCAAGGGCACACATCACCACCAAATGTTAACCATTGTCATACTCAATAAAATCTGTTTCAAATCAATGAATTTAAATCAAAGGACTGAAAGCTCTTACAGAGAACTATTATTATTATTTTTTTTTTTTGGGGGGGGGGGGAGTTAATTCATGAACAACTCTTGCTCATCAGGGACAAGCAGGTGGTGTAGACTAGGATCAGACTGCACATATGTGCAGACTGATCTTTGTCTATGCCTCCTGCCAAAACAGGAATATTCCAGGTTCAGCATGAAAATTTTAAAATTGAGCTTGTCAGAAACTTAACTCCAACACTGATGGACGGATTTCATTTAATTTGGCACAGTTATTCTACATTATCAGTTAATGTGAAATTTGAAAAGCTCCAAGGTCAATGTAACCCATCAAGGTCAAACGTTCAAATTGGGCTTGTCAAGCTCATAACTCCTATTTCTATTGATGCAATTTAAAATAATTTTCCACAAGTGATCTCCATTTGGAACAGATGGGCAATCTGAAACAAATTATCCGAGAGGTATAAGTTCAAAGCCAATTGTTCAAATTCACATAAATTGAGCTGGTCACCTTAATTAACCCATTTCCATACAACAGAATTTTAGACTGGTCCAAATTGAAAGAAGTTGTAGACGGCATTTCAAGAAGTGCTAAAGTTTGAAAATATGTGCCAAATAGGGTAAACAATAGGACCATGATGGTCCTAAATTGCTCACCTGAATCATCTGCTGTTCAAAGAATACAATTGGAGCCAAATAGTTATAACCAGTTTTATGAAGATTGGGTCAAGATTGTGGCCTCTAAGGTGTATACAAAGATATTTTCATTAAGGCCCCTTTTTCCGTGTTTTCCAAAAGAACCCTCCCCATACTTAATAGGGTTTCATCCTTATCACTTAACAATTATTCTGGCAAAATTTTACGAAGATTGAGTCACAATTGCAGCATCTAGAATGTAAACAAAGATATTGTCAGAAAGGCCCCTTATCCTGTGTTTTACAACAGAACCTTCCTATAATCAGTTGGAATCATCGTTATGACCCAACAATTATTTTGGCCAAGTTCATGAAGATTAAGTCAAAATTGTGGCCTCTAAATTGTAAACAAAGATATTTTCATTACGGCCCCTTTTCCTATGTTTTCAAATAGAACCATCTCAAATCAATAGGCTTTTCCTTGTGACCTAACAATTATTTTGGCCAAGTTTCATGAAATTGTGCCAAAATTGGGGCCTCTAGAGTTTGAATAAAGAAATTGTCAGTAAGGCCCCTTTTCCTGTGTTTTCCAATAGAACCTTACCATACTCAATAGGGTTCATCCTTACGACCTAACAATTATTCAGGCCAAGTTTCATGAAGATTGAGCCAAAATTGTGGCCTCTAGAGTGTAAACACAGAATTTGTCATTAAGGCCTCTTTTTTGGTGTTTTCCAATAAAACCTTTCTGTAATCAATAGGGTTCATCCTTATGACCCAACAATTATTCTGGCCAAGTTTCATGAGGATTGAGCCAAAATCGAGAAATTGTTTATTACAACGGGTTAACCAATGCAAATACTATTGCTCTTTTTTAACAGCAACAAAGAAAAAGATCTGGAAACTTTGTAGAACATGAAGAAATTGCTTGTTAAAAGCAACATTTTCATTTCTCACATTGTTTTCCCCCCAAGACATACAAATTTGATTTCATGGACTGAAAATTGCCATCAGCAACTACTTTCAATTCGGACCAGTCTAAAATATTGTCTGGTGAAGGGTTAACCTATTACCAGACGGCAAAATTTCAGACAATTTAACAAGAGGCCCATGAGGGCCTGAGACGCTCTACTGGTTATCAAGTTTTCCGTTAAAGAAATCTGATATTTAAGGAAGTTAATTGCTCAAAGAAGAATGCATAAAGAAAAAAAAAGGGGGCTTTATCCCCTTTATCATTTTAACCAACAATCCTTTTCCCATTTTTCATGACGGATCCACTCCATTTCCAAAAGAAAGTTACCTTATGACCCTACAATCATTCTGTGAATATTTCATCAGAATCTGACAATAATTGTGGACTTAATCACATAAACAGGATTGTTTTGAATGAAAATCAATAAGGCCTCTTTGCCTGTGTTTTCTGATGGATCAATTTCATTCCAAAAGGAACTTTCCTTACAACCCGACAATTGTCCTGTGAAATTTAAAAGACAATTTGATAATGATTGTGATCTTCATCACATACACGAGAATGTTTTGAATGATAATCTGTAAGGCCCCTTTTCCTGTGTTTCGAATGCCACAATTATTCCATGCATCTTTGATTTGCTTGTTTGAATGGGGTTTTACGCCGCTTTCAACAATCTTTCAGTTATATCGCGGCGGCTGGAGCACCTAACAATGGAATCCTGGTATTTCTCACACCTGTACTACCATTACATCCTTTCCTAGCCTCCAGCTGCTATCCCACATAGGTCTACGATTATCGACCCATTGGTGAGAGACATATAGTCGGAAAGGATGAGTGCCGCCGTCGGGGATCGAACCCGGGACCTCTAGATTGACAGTCCGACGCGCTGCCAACTGCGCTATGACGGCGGCCTCCATGCATCTTTGAAGAGAATCCAATAAAACTGTTGACTTTATTGTGTTAACAAAGATATTAAATTCAAGTTCTCATAAGGCCCCTTTTCCCATGATAATTTACTGTTGGTTTTATCATTCTATGAAAGTTAAAAGTGAATCCGATGAAATATTGGAAATTCATTATATTTACTAGAATATTTAAAAAAAAATCATATGTCCCCTTTTTACATGATACTTGATGGATTGTACCCAGTTCTGAAAAGAACCATTTAAGTATTTGTACAATCATTCTGTGAAATTTTGAAGTGAATCCGGTGAAATCAAGGGACATCATTGTGTTAACCAGAATATTTAAGAAAGTTTTTCATAAGGCCCCTTTTTATGTGACCCTTGCTATAGTCAGATCCACTGTCAAAATCAACAATTGGAATGATGGTACAATCAATCTGTTTAATCTGTGGAATTTATTGTGTTAATGAGTTTATAGTGAAATATTCATAGGGCCCCTTTTCTCATGATACTTTATAGAACAAACCAAATTTCAAAAGGAACAATTCTAATGAAGGTAGAATCATTCTTTAAAAGTTAAAGAGAATCAATGAAAACAGTGGACTGAATTGTGTCAAGAATTTTTGTAACTAAATTTTCATAAGGCCCCTTTTTCCGTGAAACTTAACAAATCAGACCCAATGTACAAAGGAACAATCCTAATGATAGTTTGAAGAAAATGATAAAGACTGAGGACTTTATTGTAATAATGATGTTTTGTAATAAAATTTTTATAAGGTCCCTTTTCTTGTGTCACTTAACCAATCAGACCTAATTTACAAAGGAACAATCCAAATGATGGTACAATCATTCTATTAAAGTTTGAAGAGATTCTGATAAAGACTGAGGGCATTGTTGTGTTTATGAGGATTTGGTAATAATTTTTCATACAGCCCCTTTTCCTATGATACTAGACAGATCAGGCCCAATTTGGAAAGAAACAATCCTTATGATGGTACAAACATTCTGTGAAAGTTTGAACAGAATCTGATGAAAAGTGCAGACTTTATCTTGGTGTCAAATTTTTAAAATAAAATTTCCATAAGGCTCCTTTTCCTGTGATACTTGAAGGATCAGGTCTTATGTCAGCATCAACAATCGTGATTATTGTACAATGATTCTGTGAAGGTTTGAATAAAATCCAATGAAAACTCTGGACTTGGTTACAAGGATTATAGATAAAATTCTCTAAAGGCCCCTTTTCCCATGATACTAGACAGATCACGCCTAATTTGAAAAGAAAGAATCCTCATGATGGAATAATCATTCTGTGAAAGTTTTAACAGAATCTGATGAAAACTGTTGACTTTATTGTGGTACAATGATTTTAAAATTAAATTTCATAATGCTCCTTTTCCTGTGATACTTGACGGATCAGGTCTAATGCAAACATCAACAATCATTATTATTGTACAATTATTCTGTGAATGTTTGAAGAAAATCCGATGAAAGCTCTGGACTTGGTAACAAGGATTTATAAATGAAATTTTCATAAGGCCCCTTTTCCTGTGCTTCTTGACAGTTCAAACCATGTTATGAAAAGAATGATAGTTATGACCTTCCAATCATTCTGTGAAAGTTTCAACAAAATCTGATCAAAGCTGTGGGCTTTATTGTGTTAACAGGGTTTTATTAATTGAATTTTCATATAGCCCCTTTTCCCATGTTACTTGATGGATCTGAACCAATTCCAAAGGGAACTCTTCTTACAAAAGTATAATTATTATACCCCATCTCATCTGTGGACTTACAAGCATTAATTAAGATTTTTTTAATTGAATTTTCCTAAGGCCCCTTTTCCTATGTTTCTCAATGGATCAGATCCAATTTGAAAGGAACAATCCTTATGATGGTACAACCATTATGTGAAAGTTTGAAGTCAATCAGGTGAAATCTAGGGCCATTACGTGTTAACTAAGATTTTTTTTATTAAATTTTCATAGGGCCCCTTTTCCCATGAAACTTGATGGATCAAACCTACTTCCAAAAAGAACAATCCATTTAATGTAATAATCATTCTGGGAATGTTTGAAGAGAATTTGTTGAAAACTATGGACTCTATTGTGTTTACAAGGACTTTTTCAATCCAGTTTTAATTGGGCCCCTTTTTCCCGTGGTCCTTTACTGATCATACCAAATTTTGAAAGGAACAATTCTTATGATGGTACAATCATTCTGTGAAAGTTTGAAGTCAATCAGATGAAAACTGTGGACTCTAGAGTGTTAACAAAGATCTTTGCATTGAATTTTAATAAGGCCCCTTTTCCTATGTTTCTTGAGGAATCATATCCGATTCCAAAAGGTACAATCCTTATGATGGTACAATCATTCTGTGAAAGTTTGAAGAGAATCTGTTGTAAATTGTTGGCTCTAGATTATTAATGAGAATTTTTTATTAAACATTTCATAAGGCCCCTTTTTCCTGTGTTTCTTGAAGGATCATACCAAATTTCAAAAGGAATAATCCTTATGATAGTACAATCATTCTGTGAAAGTTTGAAGCGAATCCGATGAAAACTATTGACTCCAGAGTGTTAACAAGAATTTTTTCATTGAATTTTCATAAGGCCCCTTTTCCCCTGTTTCATGACAGGGCAGACCCATTTTCGAAAGGAACAATCCTTATGATTGTACAATCATTCTGAGAAAGTTTGAAGAGAATCCGATGAAAACTGTGGACTCTATCGTGTAAACGTCATAAACGAGGACTCTATCGCGTAAACGAGGATTTTTTCATTAAATTTTCATAAGGCCCCTTTTCCCGTGTTCCTTGAAGGATCATACCCATTTTTGAAAGGAACCATCCTTATGTTGGTACAATCATTCTGAGAAAGTTTGAAGAGAATCCGATGAAAACTGTGGACTTTATCGCGTAAACGAGGATTTTTAATTGAATTTTCATAAGGCCCCTTTTCCCGTGTTTCTTGATGGATCATACCCATTTTCGAAAGGAAAGATCCTAATGTTGGTACTATCATTCTGTGAAAGTTTGAAGAGAATCTGATGAGAACTGTGGACTCTATCGCACAAACGGGGATTTTTTAATTAAATTTTCATAAGGCCCCTTTTCCCGTGTTTCTTGACGGATCATACCCATTTTCGAAAGGAACGATCCGTATGATGGTACAATCATTCTGTGAAAGTTTGAAACGAATCAGATGAAAACTTTGGACTCTATCGCATAAACGAGGATTTTCAATTGAATTTTTAATTAAATTTTCATAAGGTCCCTTTTCCTGTGTTTCTTGACGGATCATACCCATTTTCGAAAGGAACGATCCTTATGATGGTACAATCATTCTGTGAAAGTTTGAAGAGAATCCGATGAAAACTGTGGACTTATCGTGTAAACGAAGATTTTTTAATTAAGTTCTAATTAGGCCCCTTTTCCTTTGTTTCTTGATGGATCTGACCAAATTTCGAAAGGAACAATCCTTATGATGGTACAATCATTCTGTGAAAGTTTGAAGAGAATCCGATGAAAACTGTGGACTTTATCGCGTAAACAAGGAAAAGTTTAACGGACGGACGACGGCGGACGCTGGACGGGAAAAAGCCATCGCTATAGCACTAGTGGCCTTCGGCCAGTAGAGCTAAAAATCATGAAATTTTATATCTTTTCAACTCTGAAATGAATGTAAGACATTGTGAAAATGAAAAAATTGCTTAATTTTTCATGATGTTTTGCCAATTGGTTTTCTTGATTGAATGGGTTTTATGCCACCTTTAACCGTATTTCATTCATATTAGGGCGGCTGGGGCACCCAATAATCGATTCCTGGTATTTCTCACACCAGAAGTACCACTGCATCCTCTGAGCCTCCATCAGCTCATCCAACTTAGGCTTACGATTATCCATCCATCGGTGAAAGGATATTTGCTGTGATTGCGGATCGAACTTGGGACCTAATGACTGAGAGTCAAACTCACTACCAACTGTACAATGACCATGTCTGTTTTTCTTGAGGGGCATCAAAAGCGTCATTTTCTTCGAATGGGTTATTACAAGCAAATTTTTCAATTTCCACAATCTTTTCACAAAGTTTTCTCATAAGGGGCGCAAAAAAGCGTGACTCTGTGGTAATGAGTTGAAATGCACACTTCCTGTATATTACTGCTTTTGTTCGGGGATACAGAAACTTTTTTCCACTTGCTTGTATTCAAATATGCTCGTTTTGTCTTGTACAATGAGATTTGAGCTCAATTCAAAAGGGATAAAAAATCGATCCTAAAACTTAGCTCTTGTTATGCTGAATAAAACCCTTGTTTAGAATTGCAGTTAAATCAAAGGGCTGACAGCACTGAAAGAACCTAATTGTAGGTCAATAATTCCTTTGTTGTTTAAATGTTAAAAACAACTTAAGCTTAAAACATCAAATGGTATATTTTATTTGTTTGAATGGGGTTTAATAACGGGAGATAAATGTCCGAAGGGCAATGCGGTGACTGGTGACCAAACCCAGGACCTCATGATTGAGACTCTGACCCACTACCAACTACACTATGGATGCAGCCCCTATAGGAGGTATAGACTTAGATTGGACTTCATACATCGTAGTCCATACCCCCCTGCCTAAGTAGAAATATTTCAGCATGACAATGGTGAACAGACAAAAGATGGGATTATAGTTGTTCACAGAACAGTTGAAGGTTACCAGCCACTGGAACAAAGTATTTTATCCTAGCTTACCCACACAATGTCACTTTCTGATGCCCTGAAGAAAAATGACCATGAAAACCTTTTTTGAAAAAGGATAAATTGCTTGTAACAGGTCATTTTTCCTTTTCTTACAATGTTTTCTACCTACTTTGCACTAATTTTCCAACTTTTTAGCAAAATTTGAAATGTTATGAGCAACTTCTTTCAATTTGAACCAGTCTAAAATTTTGTTGTCTGCTAATGTGATGACAATAGAAGTTTGTTGGTAACCAAGGTGAATTGTTGGTGGGCAACCTTAACATTGTAATTACAGCTTAACCCTTGTCATGCTGTATAAATTACCTTACTGAATTGCTGTAAAATCAAAGGGCTGAAAGCACTGATAGAACTTATTGTTCAAAAATCAATATTTCTTTTAGAAATTAATTTCATAAACAACTCTTGCAGGAAAAGTACACAGGAGGTGTATACTAAGATCAGACTGCACTTATGTGCAGGCTGATCTTGGTCTTCACCTTCTGCCAAACCCGGAGTATTCCGGGTTCAGCATGACAAGGGTTAACCAATACCAAGACAACACAAATTTTATACTGTCATTCTGATCCCATTTCCCATGTTTTCCAATGGAACATTCCCATTTTTAATAGGGTTCATACTTGTGACCATGTATCATGAAGACTGGGCCAAAATTGTTGCCCCAGAAGTGCAAACAAGGAAATTGTCATTCAGGCTCTTTTTCCCATGTTTTCCAACAGAACGTTCCCAATTTAAATAAGGTTCATCCCTGTGACCAGACAAAATTTCTGACCAAGTTTCATGAAGATTGGGCAAATATTTTGGCCCCTAGAGTGCTAACAAGGAAATTTTTGACAAGCCACAACCCACATTCAATGATCACAAAAGCTCACCTTGAGCACAATGTGCTCAAGAGAGCTAAAAACTCAAAACTTAAAAAAAAACTAGGTTTTCAATGGCTTCAATAATCAAGAATTGTATGAGTAGTTGTGCACACAAAACTTTTTGGAAACGAGTCTTCTTTTGCAATAGCACAGCAATGAATCACAAAACGCTGATAATATGTGCTGCTACATGAAGACAACCATTTAGTGAAAATTTCATCAAAATCTATCAAAAAATCTCATAATTTCCGCAAATCAATATTCACAAACAAATTTGAAAAGGGTCCACAAGGAACATTCCTGACAAGTTAATCTGAATTGGACATGTAGTTTAGGAGGAAATATTCATTTCAGAATATCTTCCTTAACCTCTTTTAGATTGGACCAGTCTGAAATTCTGTTTAATGACTTTGGTTAAAAGGATTACAGAAGAACAAGAACACAAGCATTTCTGCTCTTTTTTTTTTATTGCATTTATGTTTTTATGGAAAGAATCGCTCTCTTTTTTCTCTTCTTCTCTTTGTAATGACTTATAGCATCAGCAAAAAACATGGTTTCTTCCCCTTTCTCCAGTTCTCGCTGTAAATACTGTAATCCAGCCATGTTAAAACCAATACGATCCTACAAAAGGAAGAGATAAAGATAACTGATGGGTTGCTAGACCTGCCCACTGACCTCCAAAATGTCCGTTTGACTGAAGAATTAACCCATTATCGGACAGCAAGATTTAAGACTAATCCAAATTCAAAGGAGCTGCAGACAAAAATTTAACCCATTCCCACACAATCCCTCCTTTTTACACCCCTCAAGAAAAAAGCTTAGGAAAATATTGTTGAAAATGAAGAAATTGCATCAAGCAATTTCTTCATAATTTGCATTGTTTTCTATCTCTAAACACGAAAAACTCTAAAATTCAATTTGGACCAGTCTAAAATTTTGTTGTGTGGGAATGGGTTAAAGTTTATGAAAATTTAGATTTTCCCCTTCTGGGTAGAAGACATTATAGAAAATGAAGAATTTGCTTGTTACAAGCAATTTCTTCATTTTACACAATGTTTTCCTATTGTTTTTCTTGAGGGGTGTCAAAACCTGTCATTGTGGGGAATGGGATAAAGAACATCATTTGGCAAAATATATGTTAAGGGACTTAGACAAAAAGACTATTGTTGGTTGGTGAAATAAACAAATATACTTGACATAAACATATGAGCTTAACCAATTACCAGACAGCAAAATTTTAGACTGGTCCTATTTTAAAGGAGTTGCAGACCATTTAAAGTTTATGAAATTTTAATTTTTTTTTCAACTTTCTGTGAAATTTTACACTATGTTTTCCTAGTTGTGTATCTTGAGGGCTGTCTAAAATCGTAATTGTGTGGGAATGGAATAAACATTCACTTGTGCTTTCAGAAATGATTTGAGTTGTTGATCCCTCATATTTATACTAAAACTGGGAAACCTGATTTCATTTCATTCAGTTTGATAATCCATATGAGGTTATATTTAATGAAGTCCCAAATTATGATATCTATACATTCAATACGCGAACATTACATAAGTACTGAGATCCCTGGCCATGCCTACTGAGCCACGACAGGATGTTCCACTAATCATGCTGAACAGGGAATATTCCTGTTTTGGTAGGAGGTATAAACAAAGATCAGCCTGCACATAAGAGCAGTCTGATCCTAGTCTACACCACACATTTGTCCCTATTAAGTCAGAGTTGTTTATAAAATTTAATTTTCAGCATAGATATTGACCTTTAACTAGTGTTTTCAGGGCTATTAGCACTTTGATGTTCATGCAATTTTGAAAAGGAATTCATTCAGCATGACAAGGGTTAAATCTCGTCTTTTGCAAATATTATGGCCAGTATCAATGAACAAAAAATTGAAATAGTTGGTTGGCGACTAAGAAGCTGTAGTTACGACATTTAAACTGCCAAACCAGCAAAACAACTTCACATAAATGTCAGCCACTGTTGAATTTCCCAAGTCTACTTACAATCTAAATGAATGATTGGTCAAATGTTTATTTGATTGACAGCCACCATCCATCCATTTATTACATGACGAAACAACTGATGGATCTCTAGTAATTCCCATTACATTCCAACAAAACAGTTTGTCTGTGACATTAACCCTTTCCTGTTTCTAGAAATTCTAGACGGGTCCAAATTGAAAGATGTTGCAAACAGAATTGCAAATGAAAATTGGATGCAAATTGAAATGAAACCATCCTATATGTGAGAAGATATTGTGGGAAAAAGAGAAATTGCTTATTACAAGCAATTTCTTCCTTTTCCTCAATGTTTTCTCAAGTATAAAATCACAGCGATGTAAAATCCCGGGTTTGTACAAGAAAGGTTTAACTGACACACAGTATATGGCCAGGGAAATGAATGAATCGGATTTTATGGAGCATCGACAGCTGGAGTCATTTAGTGTAATGTCAGAGTTCAGTGGGAGTTGCCAGCAATTCGTCAATTCATATCGAAAAAAAAATTATCATTTCAACACACATACCCTTAACTCATTAACTCGTTGAACGGTAATTCTTCGTAAGTTGTCAATAATAGGTAATAAAACTTGATTTGCCGTAATTTGACCCTGATGGACTCTGAAATTAGAAGAAACAAAATTCATGATACAAGTTATCAGCCTGTGCTATAAGCTGATTAATGATCATAATGAAATTTGGAGTAAGAACAAGAGGCCCATGAGGGCCTGAGACGCTCTACTGTTTATCAAGTTTTCCGTTAAAGAAATCTGATATTTAAGGAAGTTAATTGCTCAAAGAAGAATGCATAAAGAAAAAAAAAGGGGCTTTATCCCCTTTATCATTTTAAGCAACAATCCTCAAGGCCCATTTTCCCATGTTTCAAGACAGATCCACTCCATTTCCAAAAGAAAGTTACTTTATGACCCTACAATCATTCTGTGAATATTTCATCAGAATCTGACAATAATTGTGGACTTAATCACATAAACAGGATTGTTTTGAATGAAAATCAATAAGGCCCCTTTTCCTGTGTTTTCTGATGGATCAATTTCATTCAAAAAGGAACTTTCCTTACAACCCGACAATTGTCCTGTGAAATTTAAAAGACAACTTGATAATGATTGTGATCTTCATCACATACACAAGAATGTTATGAGTGATAATCTGTAAGGCCCCTTTTCCTGTGTTTCAAATGCCACAATTATTCCATGCATCTTTGAAGAGAAATCAATAAAACTGTTGACTTTATTGTGTTAACAAAGATATTAAATTCAAGTTCTCATAAGGCCCCTTTTCTCGTGATATTTTATTGTTGGTTTTATCATTCTATGAAAGTTAAAAGTGAATCCGATGAAATATTGGGAATTCATTATATTTACTAGAATATTTAAAAAAAAAATCATATGTCCCCTTTTTACATGATACTTGATGGATTGTATCCAGTTCTGAAAAGAACCATCTAAGTAATTGTACAATCATTCTATGAAATTTTGAAGTGAATCCGGTGAAATCAAGGGACATCATTGTGTTAACCAGAAAATTAAAGAGATTTTTTCATAAGGCCCCTTTTTATGTGACCCTTGCTATAGTCAGATCCACTGTCAAAATCAACAATTTGAATGATGGTACAATCAATCTGTTTAATCTGTGAAACTTATTGTGTTAATGAGTTGATAGTGAAATCTTCATAGGGCCCCTTTTCTCATGATACTTTACAGAACAAACCAAATTTCAAAAGGAACAATTCTAATGAAGGTAGAATCATTCTTTAAAAGTTAAAGAGAATCAATGAAAACAGTGGACTGAATTGTGTCAAGAATTTTTGTAACAAAATTTTCATAAGGCCCCTTTTTCCGTGAAACTAAACAAATCAGACCAAATGTACAAAGGAACAATCCTAACGATAATTTGAAGAAAATGGTAAAGACTGAGGACTTTATTGTAATAATGATGTTTTGTAATAAAATTTTTATAAGGTCCCTTTTCTTGTGTCACTTAACCAATCAGACCTAATTTACAAAGGAACAATGATGGTACAATCATTCTATTAAAGTTTGAAGAGATTCTGATAAAGACTGAGGGCATTGTTGTGTTTATGAGGATTTGGTAATAATTTTTCATACAGCCCATTTTCCTATGATACTAGACAGATCAGGCCCAATTTGGAAAGAAACAATCCTTATGATGGTACAAACATTCTGTGAAAGTTTGAACAGAATCTGATGAAAACTGCAGACTTTATCTTGGTGTCAAATTTTCAAAATAAAATTTTCATAAGGCTCCTTTTCCTTTGATACTTGAAGGATCAGGTCTCATGTCAGCATCAACAATCGTGATTATTGTACAATGATTCTGTGAAGGTTTGAATAAAATCCAATGAAAGCTCTGGACTTGGTTACAAGGATTATAGATAAAATTCTCTAAAGGCCCCTTTTCCCATGATACTAGACAGATCACGCCTAATTTGAAAAGAAAGAATCCTCATGATGGAATAATCATTCTGTGAAAGTTTTAACAGAATCTGATGAAAACTGTTGACTTTATTGTGGTACAATGATTTTAAAATTAAATTTCTTAATGCTCCTTTTCCTGTGATACTTGACGGATCAGGTCTAATGCAAATACAGTCAAAACTGTGTTAGCGGTCACCTGAGAATAGCGGCCAATCTGCGTATAACGGCCATCCAAGGTCCGCCCGTGCAATTTGCTCTTTAAAATTACTGTGAATAGCGGTAATCTGTCATATGTGGCCAGCGGTCACCTTTAATTGTCCAATTTGCACTTTATGTATATCCCTTTAAACGGCCACGCGACCCGACTAACTGCTGCCAGGTGTCGTGTAAAAAATCGATAACGCGTCTGGCTAATCTTGTGCATAAACTTTTCAACACGTGAGATAAACATGACCACGCCACTTAAAGGTGTACTCTTTTAACGTGTTTGATTGAATGTAGTTACATAACAAGTGCCGAGTTATGATATAATTAATCAAATTTGATGGATTTACTAAAAAGTCTTATTACGTATCCAGTTTGTAAGTTGCGCAGATGGGTAGTTTTACATTACGAAAAATTTTAGACTAGTCCAAATTCAAAGAAGTTGCTTACGGGAATGTATTTGATAAAAACTTATGATCTTTGTCATTTTGGGTAGAAATATTATGGATGGTGAAGAAATTGCTATGTCTTCATTTTCCACAATGTTTTCCAAAGTTTTCTTAGGGGGCGTAAAAAGCGGGATTGTGTGCGAATGGGTGCGGGGCTGGATCCGTTTATTCTTTCTACTCTGCGTTCGTAAAGCAGCTCATAGACATTACATACCGGTATTTAGGAAACATACGGTCTTAATAGAGTATCTAAAATATATTTTCGGCAAATTTTCGAGGAAAATAAATTAAACGTAACGTCGGTCTCGATCATAAGTCATTCGACGTTTTATCTCGCAATGAATTATCGTACACTGACCATAATGTCTCGTAAGTGTTTAACTCTAGACGAACACATCAATGTTCTTCAGTTTCTTTATCCCACACGGTGTTTGGGCAATTTAAAAAATAAAATGGAAAATAATTCGTCAGAATTCATAAATATTGGTGTATTTTCTATTTTATGTTAATCAAAACACTTGTCTTTCTACATTTATGTGGCCATACTAATATGAAGATATGTCCTTGTATCATGACTACTACTCTATGCCGACGGGGTTGTAGAAAAACAACAACAATAATAATCTGTGTTAAGCAGCCAACTGTCGTATGTGGCCAATTTTGATCTGTCCCTTGGCTGGCTGCATACGACAGGTTCGACTGTATCAATAATCATTATCATTGAAGAAAATCCGATGAAAGCTCTGGACTTGGTAACAAGGATTTGTAATTGAAATTTTCATAAGGCCCCTTTTCCTGTGCTTCTTGACAGTTCAAACCCTGTTATGAAAAGAATGATAGTTATGACCTTCCAATCATTCTGTGAAAGTTTCAACAAAATCTGATCAAAGCTGTGGGCTTTATTGTGTTAACAGGGTTTTATTAATTGAATTTTCATATAGCCCCTTTTCCCATGTTACTTGATGGATCTGAACCAATTCCAAAGGGAACTCTTCTTACAAAAGTATAATTATTCTGTTTGAGTATAAAGACAACCCCATCTCATCTGTGGACTTACAAGCATTAATTAAGATTTTTTTAATTGAATTTTCCTAAGGCCCCTTTTCCTATGTTTCTAAATGGATCAGACCCAATTTGAAAGGAACAATCCTTATGATGGTACAATCATTATGTGAAAATTTGAAGTCAATCAGGTGAAATCTAGGGCCATTACGTGTTAAGTAAAATTTTTTTTATTAAATTTTCATAGGGCCCCTTTTCCCATGAAACTTGATGGATCAAACCTACTTCCGAAAGGAACAATCCTTATGATTGTACAATCATTCTGAGAAAGTTTGAAGAGAATCCGATGAAAACTGTGGACTCTATCGTGAAATGGAGTTTTTAATTGAATTTTCATAAGGCCCCTTTTCCCATGTTTCTTGATGGATCATACCAAATTTCGAAAGGAACAATCCTTATTATGGTACAATCATTCTGTGAAAGTTTGAAGAGAATCCAATGAAAACTGTGGACTCTTATCTTGTAAACGAGGATTTTTTATAAAATTTTCATAAGGCCCCTTTTCCCTTGTTTCTTGATGGATCATACCCATTTTCGAAAGGAACAATCCTTATGTTGGTACAATCATTCTGAGAAAGTTTGAAGAGAATCTGATGAGAACTGTGGACTCTATCGCGTAAACGAGTATTTTTAAATGAATTTTTAATGAATTTTCATAAGGCCCCTTTCCCTGTGTTTCTTGACGGATCATACCCATTTTCGAAAGGAACAATCCTTATGTTGCTACAATCATTCTGTGAAAGTTTGAAGAGAATCTGATGAGAACTGTGGACTCTATCGCGTAAACGAGGATTTTTTAATCAAATTTTCATAAGGCTCCTTTTCACGTGTTTCTTGACGGATCATACCCATTTTCGAAGGGAACAATCCTTATGTTGGTACAATCATTCTGAGAAAGTTTGAAGAGAATCCAATGAATACTGAGGACTCTATTGCGTAAACAAGGATTTTTAATTGAATTTTTAATTAAATTTTCGTAAGGCCCCTTTTCCTGTGTTTCTTGACAGATCATACCCATTTTCGAAAGGAACGATCCTTATGATGGTACAATCATTCTGTGAAAGTTTGAAGAGAATCCGATGAGAACTGTGGACTCTATCGCGTAAACGAATATTTTTCAATTAAGTTTTAATTAGGCCCCTTTTCCCGTGTTTCTTAAGGGATCTGACCCAATTTCGAAAGGAACGATCCTTATGGTGGTACAATCATTCTGTGAAAGTTCGAAGAGAATCCGATGAAAACTGTGGACTTTATCGCGTTAACAAGGAAAAGTTTAACGGCCGGACGCCGGACTGATGGACGGCCGCCAGTAGAGCTAAAAATTAATCCTCATTTCTGGAGATGAAACAGAAAAAAAGTCAGTGAATAACAAAACCTCTCAATATTTAATGTTTACATATTTCCTAGGCAAATATGCAAACATACAGGCTAAAATCTTATATAAACATCTATTCAGTTATGTAAAGGAGTAATAAGTATCTTAACCCTTTCCTGTACAAACCAAGGATTTTATGTACCTGTGATTTTATAAGTGAGTAAATATTGTAGGAAAAGAAGAAATTGCTTGTAACAAGCAATTTGTTCTTTTCCCAAAATATTTTCTACCCCCTAGGTTGGTTACCTTTATAATTGCAATCACTTTTCATTGTCATCTGCAACTTCTTTCAAATTGGACAAGTCTAATATTTCAAAAGACGGGAAAGGGTTAAATAGCTTTTCAAATATATCCTTGTTTCTACAGGCTGATGAAAATTACTGAATATGCTTGTTTTCTCCTTTTTTCACAATGTTTTTAATCCTTTATAATAGAATACTTTTTTCAAAATTGATAAATTTTTTTGAACTGTTGTCTGCAATTTCTTTGAAATCTATACCAATACTTAATTTTGACATCATTCTAGTAATAGGTTAAATTGCTTTTTTGATCAAACGTTAGAAGAAAGTGCTGTTCTTCTTTAACCTTTTATTTCTCATTCCCGTCATTGGTTTAAAATTACAGCTGAGAGGTCTAGTTGTTAACCCATTCCCAAACGACAAAATTCTAGAGTGGTCCAAATTCAAAGAGGTTGCAGACGACAAACCAAAATCTGCTAAAATTAGAAAATAAGGGCCATACGAAGGAAGAAATCATAATAAATAGATAAGAAATTTCTTGTTACAAGAAATTTCTTTTTTTTCTAACAATGTTTTCAATAGGTACATTTCTTTGACCCATAAAAATGTGGGATTGTGTGCTTATGGATTAAGTGACTGGCCAAAGGATATACTCCCGATTTGTTGTCAACTTGACTTAAACAATCAAACATCAATAAAAGCGAATTTATTCTAGAACTTTGTCAAATTGGTAACCATAGAATAAGGTATTTGGTAACATTATCATCTAATTGCAATCAACCTACTATGACTGTCCATCAAAAAAAGTTGCAAATTATCCGTCAGTTTAAAAGTACAAGAAGGAAAAAGAGCCAGTTGTTACCTGAGTAAAAAGAAAAGACATCTACAGGAAAGTTCAATGTCCCATCCTTGTTTGATAAAATGGTCTAGAATCTTTAAAAGATCTATTACATATTGAAATGGAAGGACAAGGAGAGATTCTTCAAGCTCACTGAAACAAACAAAATGAAATACCAGACAACATTTTAGACTGGTCCAAATTGACAAAGTTGAAGACTACAATTCAAAGAATGCTTAACAAATTTCGGGAAGACAAATTTTAAGATTAGTCAAAGTTGTACTGTTTATATACATAAAGTCAAATAAAAATTTAAATAAAAGATTTTACTTTGCACAATTATAAAGTCAGAATTCCAGAATCAAGATCTGAACTATGCAGAATTTTTGTAAAATTTCTTTTGAATTTAACTCAATGAAAATGAAATAGTAATAAGTTTACAACTGTAAAAGTCTTACCTGGATGGAATTTTTCCGATTGTTATCAAAACATATTTTTCTGGAGAGGAGGCATTAAAAGCCATCATCATTGGGTGCATCTCTGGCTCTGGGAGCTGCAATCAATCAATAAACAATATCAGCATACTGGCTACCTCCCTTTTATCAGAAAATATCTAAATGTGCATGCCTCGAAAACTTCCATTTTTAAATTTCATTGGTTTAAAAAATCTTACACATTACAGCAAAATCTGGCTATTAAATCTTTGATATTGTAACGTTCCAAGCTCATAGACAAAGCCTATCCATTCAGAGAAAAGGATCCTCAACCCTAAATGGGTCAACCTTGTCTATATATCACTCCAAATAGTTCTTTGACTTTCTGAAGGCTCCCTAATTTGCATATCATGGCAATTTACCTCCCCTGAAACTATTACATTATTAACCGATTACCACATAGTGACACTTTTTTGTAAGGCCATTAAAAATATGAGTGAGGAAAAATTTGTGGGAAAGGAGAAGTTGCTTGTTACAAGTAATTTCTCCTTCACTCACAATGCTATCTATTTTATTTGGCAATTATTTTCCAATTTTAGTGCAATTTGAATTGTCATCTTCAAGTCCTTTCAATTTGGATTGGTCTTAAATTTTATTGTCTGGTAACAGGTTGAACAATTATATTCTCTTTTTCTTTCGTAGATTGCTATTTATAATACACATAAGTATCCACAAATGTTAATCATAACTATCATCATCAGATCAAAAGTTCATATAAAGATCTTAGTTTATATTTTAAAACCAGTAAAAAATTTGTATTTGGATTGCATGCCTTGCCAACTTAATTCGATTGGAAGTTTGAATTAGATACGAGACATGTTATTTTTCAAAATTTAGTGACCAGTAAAATGTAACCAAAAAGTAAACTGGTTGGTTGGTTGGCAAACCAAAGCATTTTAATCAAAGCTAGAATAAGCTGTAGTTACGACATTTATGTCGCCAGACCAACAAAAATGCTTGACTTAAATGTTGGCGTTCAAAGTTTAATTCTGGCCTAACTGAATTATATAATTGTTTAATCCCTTTTTTAATTGACAACTGCAATCTATCAGTTAGGACTCTGATTGGACTAGATATATGTATCATCAAGTCAGATCCCTTGCTATGAAATTTTCATATGGAATCGTAAATTATACTAGTTTGCAAATATTTTACCCTGTTTAATCCATTCCCAATCAACTAAACTAAAGAATGGTCTGAATTTAAAGATGCTGCAAACTTAATTTGAATTGATGCAATTTTTTGAAAATCTTTGTCTTTCTGGGTAGAAAACATTGTGGATAATGAAGAAGGCATTTTTTTCATTTTCCACAATGTTTTCCCTATCTTTTTTTCGTAAGAAGCGTAAAAAAACCTGGGTAGCATGGGAATGAGTTAGTTTCTGGACATCACAGCTTAACCCTTTCCTGTTTTGCAAAATTTTACAGCTGTCTAAATTCAAAGGTTTTGCAGATGGAAATTAAAAGTGGATTTAATTTGAAAAGTAACCACTCAGTAGGGTAGAAAATATTGTTCCAAAAGAAGAAATTGATTGTTACAAGCAATTTCTTCTTTTTTCCCACAATCTTTTCTCAAGTATAAAATAACAGGGAAGTCTGATTGTGACGGAAAGGGTTTAAAGGAATACACAATATTATATTCAAATTTTTGCTACAGAATCTATTTAAGGGTTATCAACATATTGTTGATAAAGCTATAAAATGATTTACCTTTCTGTTAGTTTGCTTGCACTCACTGTAATACAAATTCCATTTTACTTTTTCTTCATTAAACAAGTCAATAGCTTCCATCAGTTTCTCTGCCTTTTGAAAAGATAAAATATATAGATAAAGGTTACCTTTTGTTTTGATGTATCAGTCATTTACCTTCCATTGAATTAACAACAAGTGCTATAATTTCAAAATTGTAATCATACCACAAAATTGATTTTTTCACTTTGATAATTGTTTATAAGTGGAGTTGTCTTATGAAAATCTACCTAGAATTCTTAACAATTCAAAGAAAAGAATTAAAGAAATCTTGATAAGTAGAAAATTTGATAGCAATATCAGTAGGAAAAAAATAATGGTTACGTTCTTTTTATCTTTTTTTCCTTTTACAAGCAAGTAAAGGATCACTGATCACACCCACTGATTTCTAATAGTAAGTTCAATTTCAATAAGTACAATGGTTGATTGGCTATGTGAACATGTTAACTACAGCTTGAACTAGCTGTAGTTACAACATTGAAGTTGTCAAACCAACAACTAGAGGCGCTTGAGTGCCTGTTTCGCTCCACCGGCCTGAATTTACTTATCATTCCTGAGAAATTTGGTTGAAAACCATCCTGCAATTTGTAAGAATAAGATTTTCAAAATTTCACTATATACGATATATGGACACAAGCCCCCTATAAATGCCATAATTTTAATCTGAGCCATATTCTATGCAGGAATATGACACAGAATCACCAAAGGTTCATTTTGTGAAATTTTGTTGAAAACTTATAATCGTTTGTAATCTGAGGAGATTGTAGGTTTCGCTGTTTACCAATTATGGAAATTACCCAAAGGCTTAACCCATTAACACAATCCTACATTTTGTCCTACTGAAGTAATATTGTCAGAGAAAACATGGTAAAAAGCTAATTCTTCTATCATCATAAAATTCTATATTTTACTAAGGCCTTAATTTCATTACAATGCTTTTAATTGTCGTCTGCACCCTCATTGAATTTGCATCAGTCAGAATAAATTATCTTGTAATGGGTAAAACTTTTCACATACTTTCTTGCTAAGCATTGTTTCTACAGTAACAGTCTATTTCACCATCTATCAATTTTGAAACAACTTTAGTAAAATGTATGAAAAGCTTTGAATTTGGATCAATCTGAATAATTACAATAGGTATGCAAAAGTAACCAGAACAGATATACTCACTGCCTTCACAGTCTCTATAGTTTTTTTGCCAGCCAATCCTGCTTCATTATTTGTTTCTCCAGGGACCTGTTATACAATAATTTCATATTAGTTTTAATTGGCTGTATACCTTGCACAATTGAACCACTAATATGTACTTTTTTTAGTAGTAAAGTCTTTATTATTGTTTCCTGTTATCTGACTTGGTGTCTTTAAGTGAGAATATCAGACCCTAGGTCTTGTTGTAATCAGTGAGTGTTTGAAAAAGTTTGACTGATAACAATATCAACCCATTACCACATAAATTTTTTTAGACTAGTTTAAATTGAAAGATGATGTTGACAATAATTTGGCAAAATCTGGCATTTACAGTAGGAAAAAAAGTGGACAACAAAAAAATTGCTTATTAAAAGCAATTTCTCCATTATTCACAATAATTTCCTAGGCTTTTTTTTAAAGGTGTAAGAAAACGGGATTGTTAGAGAATGGGTTAATCAGCTACCACTCAAACATGCTGATTTGTAGTCGGAGACTCTCTGACTTAGGACCAGCTTAAATTTTCATTGTAACAATTGGTAGATATGAAAATTGGTAGAATATTACAAGCGATATAGAGGACATTTGATAGAATAAATGTACATGTCAAATTATTTTCAAACTGTTAAAAAAAATGTCAAATCAACAGAAATGCACAATGCCAGTCTTAATCTATAGTAAATCTATAGAAATTGTAGACGCATGACAGACGATGTACAGAATATGATCACAATACATCATCTAGAGCACTTCATATTCAGGTGAGTTAAAAATGCTTAACATAAAAGTTTGAGTTTAAAAATCACTTCGAGCCTAAATGTTTGATTTGATTGGTGATTCATTTTTTGAATGACAGTCACAATCTGTCAACTAGGTCTAACATTCCCATGAAGTATTATCCTAAATCAACGGCTACGACTGACCAAGAAGTTTTTTCACATACATATCTTCAAACCATACCAATATGAAATAAAATACAAACCACTGTCTCTCCACTCTGAATAATGGAATCATCATATTCCTTCTCTCTTTCCTACAATATACAAAAATATTATCTTTACCATTTGAGAATTCCAATTGGACGAAAATTGCTTTCTCTTGATTAGGTTTTGCTCCGATAGATGGAATAGAATGTTATGTTTGAAGTTCTCTTTCAGAGTAAGTATCTGACAGTGTATTATTAACCCTTTTCTGTTTCACACAACTACAGACCTGCCCAAATTCAAAAGTTTTGCAGACGACAAAATTGAAAGTGGATTTAATATGCAAAATAACCATTCAGTAGAGTAAAAAAACATTGTGGAAAAAGAAGAAAGTTCTAGTTACAAGCAGTTTCTTCTTTTTCTACAATGTTTTCTCAGAAATAAAATCAAAGGGACATAAAAACCAGGGATTGAACAGGAAATGGTTAGATTTTCTATATGTTTGGGTATGCATGTGTCTATATTTGAGTGTTCTGATCCTTTGGGTAGCTAGGAGTCTGTGTGGGGGTGTTTGCCTCATAGTGAAGTTGTATGAAAGCATTGTAAGCTTGTAATGAGCAATTTTTTTCATTTTCTACAATGTTTTCAAAAGTTTTTTTTTCTCAAAGACATCAAATAGTGTGTTTGTGTGGGACTGGGTTGATCTAACAACCCATATTTATTTGCTGGGCTTGTTTTATAAAAAGTCATTTTTTGTTTTACCGATTAAAAAATATTTCTTCATTGGACGGCAAGATAGTCAAGGACCTTTACTTATTTGAATTTAAGTTGTTGCCTATATTTACTTGTTTTCTTTACAACAAAATGAGTTCTAAACAAAATTATACAAAAACTCTCAGCAAGAAGCCAGCTTAAATTAAAGACCTAAACTACAAAGAAGTATTCACCATTTCTTTTTCTTCACTCAGTATGAGTGGTTCATCAGTTTTCTCCCATAACCTCAGAGATTTGTCATGGGATCCAGATGCTAGGATATTACCACTGGTACTAATGCCCAAACACCAGATCTCTGCATGATGACCCTATAGATACAAACAACAGAATTGCATACAGATGCATGACAATCCAATGTACAAGTTGCTCCTTTATTCCATTCCCTCAAAATCCTGCTATTTTTTACATCTTCCAAGAAAAGTGACTGAGAAAACAATATGGAAAATGAAGAAATTCTTATTACAAGCAATTCCTTCAATACCATATTGTTTTCTACCATCATGCAAAAAATGAAGGAACCGCTTGCTATTTGTTTAATGTCTCTGACCATATATTTTGCAAACTAACAATGTTGTATGATTTAATTGTTAGTTTTCTATAATAAGGGAGCGTTCTGATTGCCCCCCCACCCCAATATTTACAAATGTACCTCCATGAACTAAAGTTTGAGCACTCAGCTATTTTGTATGCTAGCGCACAAAATAGTTCCATGAATATATATTGAATTCGTTTTTTTTGCTTGATGTCATTAAATTGTAAGAAATGAAGAGATTCTTTTTTATTTTCATGAAGGTATGAAATGAAAAATCTTATCACACTTATGTATGAATCTTCTGTGTGATGAACTTATCTTTAGATAAAATATGTAAATTCACAAAACTGTTGTGCCTCCCTTCATACTGTTCACAGGTATTCTAACAGTTAAAAAGAAAGAACAGCCTAAATTTGACAAAATTTAAGACTGGTCCACGTTCAATCTCTGTCCTGCTTTGCTATAAAAACTGTTGAAAATCAGGAAATTGCTTGTAACTTGCAATTTCCTCGTTTTTCACTTTGTTATTCTTGACTCTTTTCTTGAGAAATGTAAAAAAGAGAGATTGTGTTGGAATGGGTTAAGGATTTTATAGTCACGATTTCATAGTTATACAGGAAATATTAAGTCTTCCCCAAACAGAATCAAAGCAACAGCATCTTAAGTTTTTCAGGGAGCTCCCTTGATTTCACATCACAACATTAAAATATATTTTGTAACCACTATGCATTAAGTGTCTGTTTTCATAAGCAAACATTTTGGCAGGCCACTGGGTGGTCGCTTTAGATACAAATATTAACCCATTCCTACTCAATCCAATCTATTTAACCCATTCCCACACTATGAGGCTTTTAAACGCCTCTCAATATGAAAGCTTATGAAAAATGAAGAAATTGCTTGTTACAATCAATTTTTCCATTATCCACAATATTTCTACCCGAAAATACAAAAATTTCATCTACTTAAAATTTTTGTCTGCAACTTCTTTGCATTTGGACTGGTCTTAAATTCTATCGTGTGGGAATGGGTTAAGCCCCCTCACAAAAAAGCTAGGGAAATATGTTGTGCTCAAAATCAATTTCTCCATTATCCAATGTTTTCGACCCAAAAAGACACAAGAAAATTCATTACCTTAACATATTCCCACACAGCAAAATTTTAGACTGGTCCAAATTGAAAGAAGCTGCAGACGACAATTTCAAGTTGATAGAATTTTAAACTTTTTAGTCAATTTGGGTAGAAAAAATTATGGATAATGAAGAAATTGCTTGATACAAGCAATTTCTTCATTTTTCACAATGTTAACATAAGCTTTTTTCTTGAGGGGCGTAAAAAGGAGGGATTGA
Organism: Fragum fragum; assembly: GCA_946902895.1. NCBI lineage: Eukaryota > Metazoa > Mollusca > Bivalvia > Cardiida > Cardiidae > Fragum > Fragum fragum. The sequence continues at coordinate 16,502,162 of OX336368.1, forward strand.
GTTGTAGAGGGTTAAAATTGTCATCTGTAACATCTTTGATTTAGGACCAATATAAAATTTTATCACATGGTAATTGGCTAATCTTACCTCTAGAGTAATAATATGTTCAAAATTATCAGCATCCCACTGTTTGATCTTTTTATCTTTTCCACTGGTAAAAAACATGTGTGTATTTGGTATGAACTGAATGCTCATTATACTGGAAAAAAAATGTTTAACATTTACCTTTCGATATCTGAACCTAAGATTGAATGACTCAAGACATTCTGATATTAAAGGTATTCATTGAGAATAATAGGGACTTAAATGCTATTTTTGTCAATGTTAAGATAAAATAACACGAAAACGATAAAATCACTTTTAACATATTGTCTAATCAATTACAACACAGTTCCAAACTTTGACACTAACAAGAACAAAAATATATAGAAGAAAAGATTGTGGGAAATGGAGAAATTGCTTGTAAGAAACATTTCCCCTTGTAATAATATATATAACCTAAAACCACTTTCAATAGCCATGTCTAGCTTCTTTCAATTTTGGCCAGTCTGAAATTCTGTGGCCAGATAATCTGTTAAATATTTTCCTTCAAAAATTTTTTCAAAAAGTTCTCTAATAATTCCTCTTCGAATGCTTGTACTGGAAAAGACAAACTCATACCTATCATCATGAGCAAAAATAGATTTATGACAATCTCCGAAGTCTAGGCCCCATATTTTCAGATTTCTATCCGCTGACCCGGTCACTAAGAGTGTGGAGTCTGATGATATATCCATACATAATACTGGTAACTTGTGGCCATAAAGGGACAGGAAAAACTGAAATATAATTGGTTGTTTTCGGATTTATATTTCTTAACTCGTTACCATTAATTCCCTATTTTTTGAGTTGATGAAAGAATGGTTTGGAAAATTTTCGAGGGAAAAGGAGAAATTGTTTGTAACTAGTGACTTCTCCTTTTCTCACAAGATTTTCTATCCTATTTATGTCAAAAGCAAATATAACTCTGGTTCACTAGCTCTTACAATTATGATCATTCTAAAGTGTGATTCCTAGAAATGGGTGAACACATGAGACAAGATATGAAACAAAAGGGCCAAAATGGCCCTAAATCACTCACCTGAGAATTATTGCATAATGTCTCTAAGACTGATAAGCCCAGTCCTGCCACACCCACATTTTTCACAAATCATTTCCAAAAGGTTTCAAAAGCTTTTTTTTTGAGGGCCTTAAAAATGTGGATTGTGCGAGAATGTGTTGGGCCATTGATTTTCATTTGATTCCCTTCAAAGTTTTACAAAATGATTGGCTCTGATTGACTCATTACCAAATCACATAATTTTAGACTTTTCTAAATTGAAACAAGGGGACCATGATGGTCCTATATCGTTCCCCTGAGTATGATGGCTCAAGGCTTTATGATATATAAGATAACAAAGCCCTACAACAATTCATTTTGGAGAAGAAGATTTTCTCCTTTAAATGTAGGTATATTGAAGATCCCTCTATATAGCACTAATGTCGAGAGTACGGTAATTCTTTGAGGTATTTTGTTAGAGAGTTAATAGGCATTAATATATACCAAATATCAAAGCTCAAGGTATAATGGTTAAGAAAGAGAAGATTTTCAAAGATATCCCCTTTAGTCACTTCTAAAATCAGGAATTGAACAGAAAAGGGCTTATTTTCTGAATATGGTATTTCTATAAAGTATTTTAGTAAAGGTTCAATAGTTAGATATACTAGCCCTTATGATTTAGGAGAAAAGATTTCAAATTCCTTCTTTATTTCTATGTAAAATCAGGGATCACACAGAAAAGCTCTAATTTTGAAGATATGGTAATTCTTTGAAGTATTTTGGTAGAGGGTCAACAGATCATTTATACCAAATATCAAAGCTCTAAGCCTTATTTTTTGGGAGAAGATTTTCATCTTTATTCATTTGTAAGATCAGGGATTGCACAGAAAAGGGCAAATTTTCAAAGTACGGTAATTCTTTGAGGCATTTAAGTAAAGGGTCAATAGATGATGATTTATACCAAATTTCAAGGCTCTATTGGTTTGGGAGGAATAGATTTACAAAGATTCCCTTCTTTATTTCTATTTCAAATCAGGGATCGCACAGAAAAGGGTTAATTTTCAGAGTACAGTAATTCTTTGAAGTGTTTCAGTAAAGGGTAAAGAGATTATGATTTATACAAAATTATAAGGCTCTAGGCCTTATGGTTTGGGAGGAGAGGATTTTCATAGTTTTCCTCCTTTATTTCTGGATAAATTTTGGGATTGCACAGCAAAGGGCTAATTTTCAGAGTACGGTAATTGTTTGAAGTATGTTGGTGGAGGTCAATAGATAATGATTAATACCAAATATCAAAGCTCTGGGCCTTATGGTTTGGGAGAAAAAGATTTTTTAAGTTTTTCACTTGGTTGCCATGGTAACCAAAGTTCTTCATGGATTTCAATGCTCTGAAGTATTTTGAAAAGCAATACCTAAGGATCATTTCTGTGTTTTTTGGATGACGTCCCATGGTTAGTTTAGGAGAAGATTTTTTGTAATTGTGAACAGATGGATGGACAGACAGATGGACGGACGCTGGAGGATGACCAATTACAAAAGCTCACCCAAACTACTTTGTGCTAAGGTGAGCTAAATAGGATGCAGACGAGAATTCAAAGGGTGATGAAATTTTAAAACTCTTTGTCTTTTAGGTTAGAACACATTGGGGTCATTGAAGAAATGTACTAGCAATATCTTCATTGTCTACAATGTTTCACAAGCTTTTTTTCTTGAGGGGTGTCAAAAAGCGGGATTGTGTGGGAATGGGATTAACCCTATCCTGCTTTTCAAAATTTTGACTGGTCCAATTATTTGAAATAAGTTGCAAACAACAATCAAAAGTGGGTTCAATTTGAAAAGCAACCAAGCTGCTGGCTAGAAAATACTGTGGAAAAAGAAGAAATTGATTGTAACAAGCAATTTCTTCTTTTCCAACAATGTTTTATCAATAGTTTACCGACTATAATTGGTATTAGCTCTAGAAAATTGTTTTGATGGCATTCTTTGTTAATGCTCGGCATCCATGCTAGTAATATTCTTTAGGGTATGACAATACCTTCCAGGGTGGATGCCCAGTCTGAAACCTAGAATTAAGGCCACAGCAAGGTCAAAGGTCAAATAGGTGCACTTTTATATTATAATCTTCATTGTGATATTTTCAAATGCTATACATGCTGTATCATTAACTCTAATTTTGCTAAATTTTCTGAAAACTGCATTGAGACATTATTTTATTGAAAAGACGACATTTTATGCCCTCGCATCGATATATCGGGGGCATAATGGTTTACCGGTGTCCGTCTGTCTGTCCGTCTGTCTGTCTGTCTGCAAAACTTAACCTGCCAACTAAACATTTTCCTATAACTTCAACCCTGATAAAGTTGCGATGCTAATATTTGGTATGTAGATAGGTCTCAACAAGGCGCAACTGGGGAAGGTCATTTCATCAAGGTCACGGTCAAAATTTTAACCCTTCTCCCTAACACTTAATTCAAAATCTTAACCTGCCAACTAAACATTTTCCTGTAACTTCATCCGTAATCAAAGTACAAATCTAATATTTGGTATGTAGATAGGTCTCAACAAGGCGCAACTGGGAAGGTCTTTTCATCAAGGTCAAGGTCAAAATTTTACCCTTTTCCCTAAAACATTACTCAAAAACTTAACCTTCCAGCTAAACATTTTCCTATAACTTCAACCCAAATTAAGTCATAATGCTAATATTTGGTGTGTAGATAGGTCTCAACAAGGCGCAACTGGGAAGGTCATTTCATCAAGGTCAAGGTCAAAATTTTAACCCTTTTACCTAAAACAAAGAAGAACAAGATGTGTTTGTGAAACACCATGCCCCCGAAACAGGAATTCTTTAGATACGGGTGATTTTTCTTGTTGTTTTTTTATATTTGTATCAACACACGTTTTGAATTCTTTTAATATTAACCTATTACCAGACGGCATTATTTTAGACTTGTCCTAATTGAAAGAGGTTGCAGAGGACTATTTAAATTTTATGACATTTTGGATTCTTTCAAGTTTCTGGGTAGAAAACATTGTGGAAAATGAAGAATTTGCTTGTGACAATCAATTTCTTCATTTTCCACAATGTATTCCAAAACTTGCTGGGGGACGTCTAAAAGCGTCACTGAGTGGGAATGGATTAAGAAGAGTTCTAGACTTCTGTTCAATAGTTTTGTTATTAGCCTCTATAAAGGAAAATGACACTTATTTAATTACCCTGTGCACACTGCTAGCCACTGTACCAGTAATTACACCGCTACAAAGTGACAATTTGAATGTATTTGTTTACCGGACGCTAGGCGACGTGCACTCTTTCTATATTACAAACCATCTCACTTTCTTGAAGTCAAAAGATTTTTATATTCTAAGGTGATAAACATGTTGCAAACAGTTATGTTTTTCGTGTAAAATGTGTTACTGAGACCTGATTATACAATTCGTCATTATATCCTGCTGATTTTATGCTAGTAGACTTTCAAGTTACACCAATCATGCATGCGATGCAGCAGGATGTGCTAATCCTGTATGACTTCAAGCAGCCTTGGAGGCTATCGAGTACGCGGAATCAGTGCAATTTCCACTGGCCGATCCTGTAGACACTGTTAAAAGGTCTCCTACAATCATGTTTCTGAAAGTAGTCACATATGGACATTTATTAGAAGGTGTGTGGTAATACAAGCTGTATATCAGAAACTGTAATATGTATATGACAATTCTATGAAGTATTGTGTTTCATCATGTTTACTGACGGCATTGTGTTATTTCTTTGTTTTGCATTGCGCCGGGGCGCTTTTAATATGCCTGAAGGACCGTATTATGTTAAGGTCCCGGTCGTCTGTCCGTCCGTCTGTCTGTCCGTCCGTTAGCACAATTTTTTGTGTGCGCAACTCCCTCTAAACTATCAATGGGAATGGGCTGAAACTTGGCACAATTACTCCTTATGATTTCAAGTTGTGCATAAGACCTTTGAAATTCAAATTGCTCCAGTCATTCTTAAGTTATCTTGAGTTATCTGCCCTTGAATTGAACGAAAATTACTGATTATTGTGTGCGCACTCCTTCTAAACTATCAATGGGAATTAGCTGAAACTTGGCACAACAACTCCCTATGATGATTAGTTGTGCATTAGACCTTTGTAATTCAAATCGCTCCAGTCCATCTTGAGTTATCTTGAATAATCTGCCCTTGAATTGAACGAAAAACCCCTTTATTTCTTGTGAGCTTTATTTCTCCTACATTTTGAATGGGAATGAACTGAAACTTGCCACAATGATTCTGTATGATTTCTAGTTGTGCTTAGGACTAAATTTGTTTGATATGTAAAGTTGTTACTGAATTATCTGCCCTTTACTTAACAATATAGCTTAAAATTACAGGGTTATTTTGTGTTAGTGTGTGCACAACTCTTAAAAATTCTATTGGATTGAAGTGAATCTTGTCATAATGTATCTCTGATATTTATTTGAGCATAAGACTTACTTCAGAAATTCAAAAAGCTAGGGTCTTTCTTGAATTATCTGACCTGAAACTGGTTGAATTCAAATGTCAAGGTCATTTTGAGCTCTGAAAACCTAAACTGAACCATTGTAATTTATTTGTCAAGATCACTTTTTCAAGGTCATATTTTTATTGCTAGTGGTGATTACTTTCTGTTGAAATTTGTTTCAAGGTCATTGGTCAAGGCCATTTCTTTTTATGTCAATCGTATTCAAATATAGAATTTAACTATTGTACATAATGTTGAATGATGAGTTATTATACATGTAAAGCTGTCTTGTTTCTCAAAGGTAAACAGTATTATTCAGGTGATAAGATCTTTTTTTTTTTTTTGACAAAAATCATTAGCTATCATTCAAGTTCAGGTTCCTGAATAGCCAAGGTTACTGACTATCCCCTTCGGGCGTATATGCGCCGCTCTTCAAAGCTCTTGTAAGCAGATATATGGTAAAGTTTTACCTGTAAATATCAATTGAGGGGCTGAGGTTAGCATTGGTTTCATTTTTATCCTACACCATTTCGGCGAAGGGGATATAGTAATGATCTCTGTCCGTTATTCCGTCCTTCCGTCATTCTGTCACTAATCTTGTCCAGAGCATATCTCCTAAAGTATAAATTCTATCAACTTAAACTTAAAACTCACTGAGGAGAAGTGCAGTGCACAAGAACCACAACTCTTACTTGCATATTTTTGGAGTTATTGTCCTTTGTTATTTTAAAGACTTAGATTTTGTCCGAGGCATATCTCTGAGAGTATCATAGCTATCTACTTGAAACTTTATAGGTGGATAGATCTTAATGAGGAGAAGTGCAGTGTACAAGAACTACAACTCTTGCTTGAATATTTTTAACGGTTTCATGGGTCATGGGTCAAAGACTTAGATCTTGTCTGGGGCATATCTCCTAAAGTATAAATGCTTTCAACTTGAAACTTCATAGGTGGATAGATCTCATTATGGAAAAGTGCAGTGCACAAGAACCACAACTCTTGCTTGCATTATTTTGGAGTTATTGGCTTCAGTTTACTATCAAGCTTTTACAGCGGGGGATGGCCATGTCCGACATGGCTCTTGTTACTTATTTGCATTTGATTTTGTTCCTATTGTCACAATATTAAAGATGAAAATAATGTACAATGAACATCAGTTGCAAGTATTTGCAAGTTTCACACATTTGAACGTACTTTACCCCTGACCTCATTCTGACCTGAAATTCGAAACAGACACTAAACAAGCATTGCTTAAAGTAGTCTAGAATAGCTACCTTCAGTTACATGAATGCATTGGATGATATGTATGTAATGACAAACCTTTTACTCATATTCGATCAATGTTTTGTTAAGTAATGTGCTTTATTTTGTTATTGGCCATAGCGTTTTTTAGCATAAATATGGTAAAATTCTGTTTGAAAATGACAATATAGGTTCTAGGGTAAGCCTCTGTTCTTTCCTAATTCAATTTATTTGATTTCGTTCACATTGCTTTCATTATGTGTTGACGCAAATAAATTTGCTTTAGCTACAAGCCATTTTTCTTGATTTTTTAACTCAATGACCTTTGACCTCACTGTGACCTTAAATCAAAAATTCACGCTGGGCATCCACCCCTATCTTGTTTGTAACAGTCTAAGGAACAATTCTAGCATGGATGCCGAGCATTAACAAAAAATGCCATCAGGAGTCATCGTAGGATTTAAGGGAGGCAGACTACAAGTATCGAATCACTGAGAAATAAAAACAAGGGATAGTGCAGGAAAGGGTTAAGCTATAGTAACAAAAACCTTCTAAGTAAGTTCTTACAAAGAGATTATCTATAAACATAATCTCAACACAGGTAAAACAGATGTATTCTGGCACAAAGACATGGCTGAATTACCTTTAGAGTATCAGCAAAGAACACTTTCACAGTATTGTCTAGTAAGGACACAGCTAACAATGCTTGGTTAGGACTCAATCTTACACCCAGTACATCTTCATCCATTTGTAATGTTCTCGTATGTTCTAATGTCAACTGTTTACTGTAATAAATATTGATATACAGTCAAACCTGGTCATCCGGTCACCCCCATTCAGCGTGCACTTGTCTTAAACGGCCAGTTCAATGTCCCCCCGATCTAATTTACACTAAATTTTACCTGTATTCAACAAGCACCTCTAAAACGCTGTCAACGGCCATCAAAATCGTGTCCCATTCATTAAAATAACCTGAGTTTACGGTAAATTTTCAGGCCCATGGCAATTTTCATGGATAAGTAATTATCACGGCACATAATTGTTTTCGGACTATCTATTCAAGTGTCAAAATCAGATAAACATTCACACGTGTCACCAATTAACAGGTGTTTTGTAGATAACTTCGTAGTCACCAAAATTCCTAATTTTGTTATATTGCTCTTATTCAGTAATTGAATTTTATGCATATGATATGCAAACTTTATCAATAAAGTTTAATCGAGTATGACGATCAAAATTACTGTTCTCGGAAAGTAATCTATTTTCGTTTTCGTACAGAGTTTGTTTGCAGTTTTAGAGGTGAGAAATGAGTAAACAATCTCGCTTAATGACTAATTCTGACTAGATTCTAGATTGGAATTTTATTGAAATACACTGCAGCTCCACTATAACGCTGTTGGTGGGGTCCAAGAAATGAAACAGCGGAAGAGGTGGAGTTATTATGCTATAACGCTGTCCCCCCCCCCCCCCCCCGCCGTAACTGAAATTTTTATTCATCGGAATCGGAACTAAACACCCGGTAATTCGTGATAAAACTCCTGTAACAAGTTTAATTATATACAAGTTACTAGTCGGGAAATAAAAAACAACAACTGTAGTTACGAGATTTTAGCAGAAACCGACGAAATTCAGCGTGCGGAGAATTAATTTCTAACCTTACCTTCCCGGTCTATCAGGATTGAATAAGTTTACACGGACGTAAATATTTCCATCCTTAGACAAAAGGGATAAAATCTAAGTATTCAGCATAGCGACGTCTCCTTGGAGACCAACGAGTTGTTGAACACCTGGGGTTACTGAAGCGTTGAGAAAATGTCGTGTGGATCGACCTTCGAACCTCTTTTGCGGTAATGGACTTGGTCTAATTTCTTTACCATTGTTAAAAATACGGTAACAATAAACCGACAAAGAACTCTATCTGAACCTAGTCATTTACGAATCGGGAATTTAAACCGACCAGTTGCACGTATACAAAACTGGATTAAACTTTGTAGCGGCTAACTTTTAATCGTAAAAAAGAAGGTCATAAAAATCGAAAAATATCCGAGACGGCGAAATGTCTGGTTTCATAATGACAAGAGTAAAAAATTCGGTCAGCAAGAATTCTCATGGGGTGCGCGTCTGGCACGTGTCAACTCCGGAAACTCTCCCATAAATAGCTGAACATCTGGCGGCGGCACCTTTGATCACCTTTCCTCCCTCAGAATAAAATAAACTGTACCCGAAAAACCTTTACTTCAAATTTGTCGACGAGCTTTTTGCCGTGAGTTTGATCATACAGAATGGCATTAAATTTTCGGATTATTGAAAAAAATGTGGAAAAATAACGGTATTTTATTTTAATCTACTTTTATTATCTATCCCGTTTCGGATGAGAATCTTGCAATATTGTGACATTTACAAATTCACGTATTTTCTGTATTTAGCGAAAATGTCGCAACTACGACTGATTGTTTTTAAAGCACATTGTTGCGTTTTTATCTTGAAGCCACTATCCTCTACGAGCTCCGGATACCAGCAAACTATGAAGTGATATAAATAATAGGCTCAAGTCAATTTGTCTAATTTCACGCTCGCGCATTAGTTTAAGAACACGTCCTACCGGAAACTGAAGAAAATTAAGAATGCCAAGAGTGAAACAGTCTGATATTTTAATCGCACCACCTTCAAGGTTTGTATCTGAAGGATACCTAGTTGCGTGCCTATTTTCTATTGATTTAAAAAATATAAATGACATAAGGCTTTCTATGTGCAACCCTTTTTCTTCGAGCGGACCGAAGACGGGATGAAAAAATCGCAGCCAAATCAGCATTAACATTGCATCTCAGCATCTGCAACCCGAAATGCCCCTCCTCCAAAATTTTGGGAGTCAAGCGGACCCTGCGTTATAATGGAGTCAGCGCTGTGCCCGGTAGCGTTATAGAGGAGTTGCAGTGTATATATTTTACGCTATCATCAAAATTATTGAGCAGACTGATCCTCAATTGACCGGCCGATATTATTTCAATTGTTCGATCTTTCCAAAAAATAATCACGACCGTTCGAGTAATTTAATCCGATTTGAACCTTTCAATTTCAATTGATAATCTAATCGATTTTAATGAGCATATAGGCCTAATAGTATTCTTACCAAAATAAAAAAATAATGTTTGAATTAGCTGTTTTCTTTTTATTATTTGCTTTCAAAATGAATAATTTCTAGCCCCCCAATCTTTTTGTTATACAAATATCGGGCCATCACCTTTACAGGCCGGCCTGTATTAAGCAAGCACCTGTCTTAAGCAAGCGATTTTGGCAAATCCCTTGACCGCTTGCTTAACCGATGTCATGCTGAACCCGGAATATTCCGGTTTTGACAGGAGGTGTAGACTAAGATCAGACTGCACTTATGTGCAGGCTGATCTTAGTCTACACCCCCTGCTTGTACTTTTCCTATTAGAGTTGTTTATAAAATTGATTTCTTAAAGAAATATTGATTTTTGAACAACAAGTTGTATCAGTGCTTCCAGCCCTTTGATTTACAGCAGTTCATTAAGGTAATTTATACAGCATGACAAGGGTTAAGACAGGTTCGACTGTAACTGTATTGTCTGGTACGTAATATTATACAGCTAGCAACTTATTAGTATCTACATATTTTTCTTATGCTTCTCTGTTTCTTTAACCAATTCCCACACAATGACGCTTTGAAACACCTCTCAATATAAAATTATTCGGAAAACATTGTGAAAAATGAAGAAATTGCTTGTGACAAGCAATTTCTTCCTTATTCACAATGTTTTCTACCGTAATAGACAAATATTTTAAAGATTTCATCAACTTTCAACTGTCGTCTGCAAGTTCTTTGAATTAGGACTGGTCTAAAATTTTCTCGTGTGGTAATGGGTTAATACAGTAAATCTTGTTTTAAGCGACCACACATGGGATGACCAAAAATAGGTCTCTTAAGAGAATGGTTGCTTAAAATACATTTCTGAGAAAATATATCAACGATTGATTCGATTGCATACACAAGCAATAATGGAATTCTCGCTAAATTCTGTTATTGGGACTCATTAGAATCGTGTCACTGAGATTAGATGTATTATGATATGCTTTTAGAAAAGACAACCAATTCTTATGTCAGTTTTTGAAGGGAATTTTAATTGTGGTTGCTTAATGCAAATGGTTGCTCAATAGAAATGGTCACTCAAGTACAATTGACTGTAAATTGAATGATCATTTAATGCTTTAACCCATTACCACTTGACAAAATTTTAGCCCCGTCCAAATTCAAAGAAGCTGCAGATTACAATTTTCAGTTGATGAAATCTTTGTATTTTTGGGTAGAAAACATTGTGGGTCATGAAGAAATTGCTTGTAACAAGCAATTTCTTCATTTTCCACAATGTTTTCCAAAGCTTTCATATTGAGAGGCCTTTAAAAGCGTCATTGTGTGGGAATGGGTTAAAGACTGTTGCATGTACTTTTTCAATGAAATTAAATTACCACATTACCCCCACAACAATATTTTATACTGGTCAAAATTGAAAGATTGATTGAATTGGGTTTAACGCCGCTTTTAACAGTATTTCAGTCATATCGCGGCTGCTGGAGCACCTAACAATGGATTCCTGGTATTTCTCACACCAGTACTACCACTACATCCTTTCCTAGCCTCCAGCTGCTATCCCACTCAGGTTTACGATTATCCACCCATTGGTGAGAGACAATTGTCGGAAAGAATATTTGCCGCAGCCGTGGATCGAATCCATGACACCAACAAAATTGAAAGAAGTTGCGGACAACTACTTTAAATTGATGAAATATTTAAAAACTTTGTCTCTCTGGGTAGAAAACATTTCAGAAAATGCAGAAATTTCCAAACCTTTTTTCTCAAGGAGTGTAAAAAAGCGAGTTTGTGTGGGAATGGGTTGAATTCGTAAAAATCAATCTGTAATGTCTTTACCCATAACAAACAACAAATTTCTATATTAACTCATTTCGACACAGTGACGCATTTTGACACCCCTCTAGAAAAACAATTGGGAAAACATTGTGTAAAATGTCACAAGGGATATCTTCATTTTCTACAATATTTTTTATACAGAAAGTTAAAAAATTCTTTAAATTGCAGTCTGCAACTCCTTTCAATTTGGACCAGTCTTAAATTTTGTCATCTGGTAATGGTTTAATTGCCCTTGATGACACTTCAAAGATCTGCTTAATTGAAAAGTTAGTACCATGGGCAGAAAATATAGGAAAAGAATTTTGTGTTTCACTGACTTTTTTTTGTGCAGTAATACTGCCATTCAAATTTCAATTTTAAGTTCAAATAACAAAATGCTTTTTCATCTGAAAAAAGTTGATGGAATTTCAAATATGACTGTCTTTCTGGGTGGTGAACAATATTGAAAATGCAGAAATTGCTTGTAACAAGCAATTTCTACATCTACAAAATTGTTTTCCTCAATCTATTGCTTGAGGACATCTTAATTCAAGATTATGTGGTAATGTGTTAAAAGCTACTGTCAATCATGGTGCTAAATAGTTCATGTGACTTACCTGCTAGTGGGGTTTTCCTCATCTGATACAAGCTCAAAATTCCAGAACTTCACCTGTTTATCAGCACTGCCAGATACAAGACCTCTCTAATGGTAAATGAGAATAAAAGCGTTAACCCATTAACAGACTTTTTTAAAATATATCCTCAAGGCATCAAAAAGTAGGATTGTTTTATGGTGAGTCAACATTCTTTTTATAGTCCAAGAGGTATAAGTAAAACTATTCTATAAATCTGTACTTTTTCTAGACACTTAAAATAGTCTTACACTGAATGTTAGTTTAATGCAATAAAGAATCATTCTCGTACTGTGAATAGAATAAATCCTGGTCATACCCAACGTAATAGAGTGAAAACATCTGACTCTTCACAAATCTTCTCTATGTTAACCCTTCTCTATTCAATCCCTGATTTTTACATCCCTGTGATTTTGTAATTAAGAAAAACATTGTAGAAAAAGAAGAAATTGCTAATAACAAGCAATTTCTTCTTTTTCCACAATATTTTCTACCCTACTAAATAGTTATGTTTCAAATCAAATCCACTAAAAAATTCTCATCTGCATAACCTTTGAATTTGGTCAGGTCTAAATTTTTAAAAAACAGAAATGAGCACAAATTGCTTTATATTTACCAACAGTCATCATAACAACATTGCCCTTGAGATTGTTGCTCTCTTGATTCCCTTTTTATCTCATTGAACTAATCCTAATATGGCCAGCTTTGTATGATCACAAACTATCAAGAGCTAATTTCTGTTTGTTATCAGGTAGAAAAACATTGTGGGAAAAGAGGGAAATGTTTGTTAGAATTTGCAACTAATCCTATTGAACTAATCCCAATATGGCCAGCTTTGTATGATCACAAACTATCAAGAGCTAATTTCTGTTTGTTATCAGGTAGAAAAACATTGTGGGAAAAGAGGGAAATGCTTGTTAGAATTTGCAAGTTAATTCAAATTTCAAAATGGTTTACCAAATCTTTCTCTTTGTGGATCAGAAAATGCAGGAATGTTTTGGAATGGATCAAATAGAAATGTAAATTCAAATGTTAATCATACCTTATCCGAAGCCATGGAAATAGACCAGACTGCTCCTGAGTGAGCCTCAATGTCTTCCAATAAACTACCACTGCCAATGTCAAATATCTGTAATTTGCCACTCTGCATTAGAGAAACAGAAATATTGTTGTGCATTGTTACTCATAAGCAATTACCAGACATCAATATTTCAAACTAGTCAAAAATTGAAAGGAGTTGCAGACGACAATTTAAAGTTTATGAAATTTTAGATTTTTTGTGGTTAGAAAACATTGTGGAAAATGAAGAAATTGCTTGTTGCTAGCAATTCTTCATTTTCCACAAAGTTTTCACATCTTTTTTTGTAGTGGGGCATCAAAAAGAGTGTGGGAATGGGTTAACAGACACAAAATTTTGACTGATCAAAACAATAGGAAGTTTAATACAACATTTCAAACTTCTTTAAATTGAAATAGAGATTACAAAATTTTGGACTGGTTTGAATTGAAAAAAGTCATAGACAACCATTTCAATGTGGTCAATTCTCTAAAATTTGCATCTGATAGGATAGGAAAATATTGTTGGGAAAGATGAAAATGCTGGCACTTTCTTCTTTTTCCATAATGTAATCCTTTTCTTTATAATTTTTCTTCAATGCATAAAAATGCAGGATTGTGTAGGAATGGGTTAAACCATTAAGGCTGCAAGCAAAAATTATGAGAAGGATTGATTTTCCCATTCCTAGCAATACTTTCCTTACTATGATTTTTCAAAATTATCAATATAAAACAGTCATATGTAAACATGACATAGAGTCATGGGTCATGAGGCCATTGTTACTAAAATTTTCAGAATGGAGAGAGAAATTTGACCTTTGTTCCAAGTATCATGTGTCTATCTCCTGGAGCAAATGTTGAGCATAGAGCATAATCACAGGCCATGGTACGAATACACTGTAAGGAAGATCTGAAAGCAAATAAAATCCAACGTGTCATAAAAATAGCCAATCTGTAAAATTATTAACCTCATTACCACCCAATCCTATATTTTGATAATCTGGAAAACAATATATCACAGTATGGGCATGCAAAATGTTGTAACTGCTGCTTGAATAAAGCTGTGGTTGCAACATTTTACTTGCTCAACATCAATATATTCTGTCCTTGATAAACTACCTTGACCTTGTTAGATAACTATGACCATGGTACCAAAAAGATGAGTATTAATGCAAGGTACCTCAATGCAAAACATGAGAATATGGGTTCATACATAAGTGTGATTTGTTTTTTGGTTTCATACCTGCATGAAAACACAAACAAATATTTTCTTCATTTCCTATTAAATTTTTGACACCAAACGAAAATAACAAATATTTTACAAATTTTGATACATTTTTTACGGAACTTCTTTGTGTACAAGCATACAAAATAGCTGCAAGCTCCAAATTTTGTTCAATGAGGTATGAATAATTTTCTTCAACCAATCAGAATACTTGTTTTTGATAGATGAAACTAAAAATTGAATTATAAAGTTAATGATAAAATCTCACTTCTCCAAGTTTTGCATAAAAGTTCAAAGAAGAATTATTCTTGCAAATAATAAAGTTTGGTAATGTTGTTTTATAGCACAGGGTTAAAGAATTCACAGTATACATAGCACAGTGTCTTTGAATAAGTTGTGACCTTGAACATTGATCTACTAGACTGAATACAGTAACGCTATAAAGTTTTTTGGTAAAGGGTCAATAGTTTTGATACACGTCAAATATTAAAGATCTGGGTCTTATGGTTTGGGAGAATAAGATTTTCAAAATTTTCCTTCTTTATTTCTATATAAAAGCAGGGATAATACAAATTAATTCTCAAAGTACTGTAATTCTTTTAAGTATTTTTGAAGATGTTCAATTGTTAACAATTTACACTAAATATCAAAATTCTAGGCCTTATGGTTTGGAGAATAAGATTTTCAAAATTTTCCTTCTTTATTTCTATATAAAAGCAGGGATAATACAAATTAATTTTCAAAGTACTGTAATTCTTTTAAGTATTTTTGTAGATGTTCAATTGATAACAATTTACATTAAATATCAAAATTCTAGGCCTTATGGTTTGGAGAATAAGATTTTCAAAATTTTCCTTCTTTATTTCTATATAAAAGCAGGGATAATACAAATTAATTCTCAAAGTACTGTAATTCTTTTAAGTATTTTTGTAGATGTTCAATTGATAACAATTTACACTAAATATCAAAGTTCTAGGCCTTATGGTTTGGAGAATAGGATTTTCAAAATTTTCCTTCTTTATTTCTATATAAAAGCAGGGATAATACAAATTAATTTTCAAAGTACTGTAATTCTTTTAAGTATTTTTGTAGATGTTCAATTGATAACAATTTTCACTAAATATCAAAGTTCTAGGCCTTATGGTTTGGAGAATAAGATTTTCAAAATTTTCCTTCTTTATTTCTATATAAAAGCAGGGATAATACAAATTAATTCTCAAAGTACTGTAATTCTTTTAAGTATTTTTGTAGATGTTCAATTGATAACAATTTTCACTAAATATCAAAGTTCTAGGCCTTATGGTTTGGAGAATAAGATTTTCAAAATTTTCCTTCTTTAGTTCTATGTAAAAATCAGGGATCATACAGAAAAGGGCCAATTTTCAAAGTATGGTAATTATTTTAAGTATTTTAGCAGAGTGTCAATAGATAATGATTTATACCAAATATCAAGGCTCTAGGCCTTTTGGTTTGGAAGAAGAAGATTTTCAAAGATTTCCTTTATTTCTATGTAAATCAGGCATCACATGGTAAAGGGCTAATTTTCAGAATACTGTAATTATTTGAAATATTCTGGTAGAGGGTCAATAGACATTGATACATACAAAATATTAAAGCTCTAGGCCTTATGGTTTGTTTATTTCTATGTAAAATTAGGGATTGCACAGAAAAGGGCTAATTTTCAGAGTACGGTAATTCTTTTAAGTCTTTAGTATAGTGTAAATATATGCTGATTTATACCAAATATCAAAGATCTAGGCCTTATGGTTAGGGAGGAGAAGATTTTTTAAGTTTTTTCACTCAGTTGCAATAGCAACCAAAGTTCTTCGTGGATTTCAATTCTTTGAAGTATTTTGAAAGAGCATGAGCTAAGGATCATTTCAGGAAAGTTTGGTTTGAATTTCAAGGATAGTAGAGGAGGAGAAATTTTCTTGTAATTGTGAATGGATGGATGGATAGATGGATGGACTGACTCCGGACGATGACTGATCACAATAGTTCACCCAGAGCACTTTGTGCTCAGGTGAGCTAAAAATAAGTGAACACTTTACCTGTTCCAAACTTTGACAGATTCTGCACTTGCTGATAGTAATGCTGTGTTATCCGAACTAAATGTAATGGTTCTTACATCTGACTGATGTCCAAACATATTTATTACACCAACTCGTCCAATGTCCAACTTGGAATCCCCAATATCAAAACTACAGTGTCCTATTGTGTTATTATTAAAGAGGCATATCACCTGTAAAAAAGTAAACTTAAGTTTTACCTAAACTAAACTGCTGTATGGTGATAATGAGTTAGTACGACTTTACTTATAGAAGCAATTATCTTCGAAAACATTTATGAATTGAACACTTTCATGAACAAGTGGGGTCGTTGGCCATGGGGGGCTCACCTGAGATAAAGGCCCTCTTTCTTTCAAAATTAAATTTGATGTTAAAGTTAGGATTATGATACAGGTGGGCCATACCATGGCAACCAGAGTTTTTAGCAGATTAGTAAATTCTTTTAGCTAATTTTAAAGGGGACCACATAAGGAACTTTTCACCAAAATTTGGTTCAAATTGGCTCAGTGGTTTGGGAGGAGATGTCATTTAAAAAAACATTCTTTATTTCTTTATAAACCCCATCCCCCTGGAGATCTGAGGATCATGATTTTAGCTATTTTGAAAGAGGCTAATATACTGATGCTTCATGCAAAATATCAAGGCTCTACACCCTCTGGGTCTGGAGCAGAAGATTATTCTAAAATTTCACTTTTATTGCTATGGCAACCAGTGTTATTAACGGATTTCAATTCTTTCAGCTTTTTTTTAGGTGGACCACCAAAGGAACATTTCTGCCAAATTTACCCAGTGGTTTGGGAGGAGATGTCATTTAAGAAATTGTTGACGGACGACACTCGCCAGACGAACGAGGAACAAAAGCTAATCACAATAGCTGAAGTGCTCAGGTGAGCTAATAAAATGTAAATAGAATTTTGTTTTGTTTGTTTGCTTGAATGGGGTTTCACTCCACTTTTAACAGCTTTTCTTTGAGTCAACAATCCATTTCTGGTATTTCTCACACCAGTACTACCTCTAAATTCTTTTCAAGCCTCCAGCTCCTCATCCCACATAGGTGTCTGATTATCTAACTATTGGTCGGAGTCAAATATCAGAAAGGATATTTGCCGTGATTGGGGATCAAACCCTGGACCTCATGATTGAGAGTCTGACCAACTGGGCTATGGCTGCAGCCCAAATGTGTAAAATACAACAAAAGTTCTTGTTGAGGAAAGATCTCAAACTAAAAGGTATCAAGTAAACATGCACAGAATACCAGATTTAAGTCATAAGGAAGACATATATAGTTCTGTCAATTTTAGACAGGGAAGATAGAAGATTTCAAACTGGATGGAAAAGCTAAGCAGTATTCCTTAGCAGACAATGATAACCTTTATAACATACCTACCTATTTTGCTTGTCAGATACATTCAATGCATAAGGACAAAATTGGTTATTGGTAGATGTACCTTGATGGAATTAAATGACTGAGAAACCATGTCAGCAGACACAATTTTGGCGGCCATTTTGATGTCCTTGAACTTTGTGATTTCATCATCCAGTTTTAGTTCTACGTTCACTACTGTGTCTTCTTCACCTGATTCTCTATAAATTACAAAATCAAATTTGTAATTTGGAGTTTGGAAATTACAATCTGTTTTTTGACAATAAACTTTGGCAGATTTGCGTTTAGAGACTGATGAACTCTTTTATGAAGTAAAGTGCGAAGGTTCAAAAGCCATTGATTCATGATTGTGAAAAGATTGACAAATTTTTCAGACCCTTAGCAAAAGCAAAATGTGTTTGCAAAACAGTAATGCCCTCATAACAGAAATTTTGTTAAAAATTTTACTCTCGATATTGGTTTCAGCAGATGAATAACAAGAAGCCCGATCATGTCAAATATGAGCATTGTAACATGAATTGTATGCAAAATATTACATTCACAGATTATGCATACAACAGGCAGACAGACAAGCAGATAGACAGACAGATGGACATCAGCATAAAAGTATACTATCAATCTATTAATGCCAGAGCACACAAAAAAAGTTTTGGATTACTGGGTATAAAGTAATTTAGAGACCTTCTATCAAATAATACAAATTCCAAGTAAAAGTGGAAATCATTTTACTGGGAGGAATTACTTGTGAATAACTACTTTTCTTTCTACCACAATATATCCCATTTATTAAAACTAAACATAAGAAAACAAGAGATTATTTGGACAAGACCAGGGTGAGGACTAGTAAGACTTGTCCTTATTGAAACATATTCATGACAAAGAAAATATGTTGCCCAAATACGTCTAAAAGACCTTATAAGGGAAACACAGTCTGTTTAACCCATTATCACACAATTCCTAATTTTAGGCCCCTAAATAATTATAACAAGGAAAACAAATGTTTTATCGTAAAGTGATTGGTTAACTGAACCTTCCAATCGTCTCTCATATCTTTACTTAATAAACAAATACCTTAATTTCTTCTTTTCCTTTTTCTGTCTCTTTGCTAATCGCTTTTTAAGTTCTTCTTGTTTTGGGAGCTTGAACACTTCTAAAGTATGATGATTTCCCTGAAATATTGAAGATAAGACATAACCAGGGAATGCTATGTTAGACTGGTTCAAATTCAAAGAAATTGTAGAGAACTATTTCAGGCTTATGATATTTTAATTTTTTTGCCTTTTGGGGAAAAAAAACCCAATGTGGATAATGAAGAAATTGTTGGTAACAAGCAATTTCTTCATTTTCCAAATCAAACATTTTTTCTGGATGGGCATAAAAAGGCGGCATTGTGTTGGATGGGTTAAAATTCTTGCGTTTTTATTTGTACAAAACATTGTGGAGAATGTTCATTTTCATAATACTTTCAAAAACAAAAATTCACTAGGGGTGTTAAAAACGGTAACATACTATTCGTATGAAAAGCTCTTTGAGTGTTTACACACGTACCAGTTCATTGGCACTCTTTATTCTACTTTTAATAAGATTTGGGTCAGTGATCCTAGAAATTAGTAAGAGAAATCTATGTGAAAAGTAAGATTGGTAGCTAAAATTGAACTATACATTCAGCCATATCTTGTGGATACATTTAGAATGACAGTGAGAAACACTTATATAGGGGGCAAATCCTGACAGAGTTACATTCCTTTAACTTTCAATAATAAAAATTTATTCCAAGAATTTACTGAATAACATATGGCATTGAAAAATTGTCAGCATGTGACCAAACAGTTGAACTTGAGGTAAAATTGATTGATCAAGTCTGTCAATCAAACAATAATTCAACCAATGAAATCAATCTTTTTGTGCTGAAAAGAACATATAACTCCAACATTTGCAGACATTTATGTGAGGCATTTTTCTTGCTTTGGTCACTTAAATGTCGTAATTACAGCTTATTCTAGCTGTAGTTATGACAATTAGGTCACCAACCAACCAATTTACTTTTTTATTACATGTATGATAATGCTGTTTAATCAGTTGCACTTCCTGTTTGCGTGGCCAGCAGCGTAAGAAGCCAGCATCAATTAGCTGTTGTTTGGATGTCTTGGTCACCTTTTGATCACATTTTGCATGCTAATACATGACAAAAAAGTCCTAAAAAATTTCATTAATTTTAATGAAGTTACTAAATTTTCAACTTACATGGCAAATGAGGGTTGTTTCTGTGATATCACATTTCATTGATGTTAATTTATCTCTCCCAGACCTGAATACAGATCCAACTTTCTGACATTGTAAAATATTCTGAAAATAAAAGCAAATAAATGCGGACACCAAAGCTAAGTCTATTGAAGTTCAAAACCTATTGAGTCTTGGTGTGAAATTTTCAACCATTATATATGTGTGCCAAGTAAAGACTCAGATCAGCCCGTGCATCCGCAGTCTGATAAGAGTCTTAACTGTACTTTCTATGGGTAGATACTGACCCAAAGCTTCTCTAGACAATCAGCGAAAATTCTTAATGAACTGAGTGCCTGTCTAGTTTACACACGTGAAGCTGCCGGGAACATCATGTCAGTCACATGTTTATTTATGAAAATTGCAGGATCTAATTAACCCATTATCAGACAACAAAACTTTAGACTGGCTAAATTTGAAAGAGAATGCAGACGACAATTTTTTGCAGATGAAGTTTTTAAAAATCCTTGTAAACTTGGGTGGAAAACAATGTGGTTTATGAAAAAATCACTTGCAACAAGGAATTTTTCCATAATGGTTTCCAAAGTATTTTTCTTGCGAGCATTTTTGTGTGGTATCAGCTTAACCTCTATTCTTAATCCATTACCACATGACTAAATTTCACAAATCAAAATTTAAAGGAAGTTGCTGATCACATTTCAAAGTGGTTGTTAATTAAGATTACACTACATGATCTACTATAAATTCTCATCTCATAAGATTCAATCTTGATATTATTCAAATAAGTTATTGATTGTATGGTTTTGTTGAATGAAACTAATTAACACCACATTCATTTTGTTTATATCATGCACTTGGTGCCTTTGACCACAGCTTCCTGTCTTTTCTTACTGCTACAAACACATACATGCTCTTCTGATTGAAAATAAAACAGCTCACGTTGATATGACTTGTCTTACATCAAAAAGATAGTTAGTCAAGCTGAGAATCAAACCAATGGCCCTAAATTTGATGGATCACGGTTCTCAAACAAAACTAGAGGACCATGATGGTTCTATATTGCTCTACTGAGTGTTATAGCTTAAGGCTTTACGGAGTTTGAGATCTGAGAGAAGATTTTTATTTTTCCATGTTTACACCTATGTAACTCCTAATCTTCAATCATAGGATGTCATGGGTTCGACCCCTGCCAGCCGCACATAACCTTTCCGACATTTGTCTCTCACCAATGGGTGGTTAATCGTAAACCCAAGTGAGATAGCAGCTGGAGGCTAGGAAAAGATGTAGTGTAGTACTGGTGTGAGAAATACCAGGAATCCATTGTTAGGTGCTCCAGCCGCCAAGATATGACTGAAATACTATTAAAAGTGGCATTCATTCCCATTCAATCAATCAATTACACCTAAGTAAATTGGTAGGATCCCAAAACATAGGGCTAATTTTCACAGAAGAATATTTCTTTGAAATATTTTGGTGGAGGGCCATAAAGTGATGATGCATATAGAATGATGTAATGAGCCAGTCATCGTAGCCCGAAGTTTCTTGTTTACTTTCACAACTTACTCAGTCGAA
Source organism: Fragum fragum (assembly GCA_946902895.1). Classification (NCBI taxonomy): domain Eukaryota; kingdom Metazoa; phylum Mollusca; class Bivalvia; order Cardiida; family Cardiidae; genus Fragum; species Fragum fragum. The sequence goes on from OX336368.1 coordinate 16,524,072, forward strand.
TCGGTTAACGCAGCTTAATAAACTTATTGTCATCTGTTTCGCATATCTACATAGATTTCGCGCTCATTGCATACCCGCTCTCTTACCCAGATTGTATTCTGTAACACATTAGTAGGCCAGTAAAGTCCATCATTGTAGTCAAAGTGTCATTCGAAGGAGACTGCCATGATTTGTTTTCAGTCCGCGTTGCATGATGGGATTGTAATGATGACATCAAGCGATGTTGACCTTTTACTCTTGAACTCTTTTCGAGCGGCAGATTTGAATAAAAAAAGTCATTTCCCCTTATTTTAGGTAAATACGGCGTCAATAATTCGGAAAAATCTCTAACTAGCGTAGTGTTTACCTCGATCTTGCACCATTTTCGCACTTTATTGTCTAAACTTTTGTCATCTTGCTCAGAGATTTCTTCGGACAACTGTGTTGGAACCTTTTTCCAACATGTCTGTCGGAAAATCTACTGTTTTCCAACATCATCCGAGTGACGTCATAGTCTGTCGGAATGCACTATATAAACAGGTGCACCAACTTAGTCGAGGACTCCACTTTGATTTTTCTTTGGTAGAACTTCCGTTATATTTAGTTATTCCTTTTTAATTTTGATAATTTATCTAGAGCTTAAGGCTGAAATTACGCACTCATGAAATTCATTTGAAGTATTTAACATTGACATCTAACTCGTTTTGAACTAAAAAAACAGAATTTAATCTTTGTTCTATTAATTATTGGACTTTACTGACCACTGCCTACGCGCGATTAGGTTTAACTCTGAAAGGGGACTTAAGTTAATTCTATTTATAGTAAGGTTAGTGCGTATTCTCCTTTCATCGCAACGTTTATTGATTTTATTATTTTGGTATACTTGATTAGCGTTATGATGCTTTGACGATTTGCTTCCCTGATTTGTTATTTATTGGAATAGAATTTTTTTTAAATATTAACTTTAGTTCAATTAAAATATAACTGAACCTTATTTACGGTTTTTGTCAAATTATTAGTTTCCGAAAATTTAAGTGTTTTTTTAACTAATATTTCAAATTAGTTTTACTTTTCGGGAGTCCATCCTTAATCACATTAACCCTCACCATCCTAAACCGAGAGCCTGCTGCTATACTATAGTTTGTGATCACCCGGTGACGTCGGAACGTTACAGCCTACTTTTCATGGTGTCAGAAGTGGGATTCACTCAACAGTTACCCAGTGAATCCAGTGATACGAACACACAGCCAGGATGGGAAAGAAGAAGACTACTACAGAATCAGAGACCAGTTTACTTCGAACAGACTTTGAGGGTGTAGACCTACAGAGTGGACCCGGGAACACAGGGGAAGATCGCAGTACAATGCAGCAGAGGACAGCAGCTGACAGCGAACAACATTTTAGGGAGACAGACCATGCTGCTGGGGACAGACCACTCAGCCCAATAAACAGAGGAACTGTACCACACAGAGGGGACCATACTTTACCAGCGACAGGAAGTTCTATGGCTCAGCAACATCCAGGGACACGGCCGGACACCAGCAAACAGCAACTGGTTAATGACTACTATGCACCTGAGCCAACAGGCACTGACCAGTACCAGCATCACTCTTACTACAGTGGTACAACAGAAAGACACTGGATGTTGGCGGAAATCCCTGAACATGCCACATACAGACGGGCTACTGCCCAATATACGGGTGACCGTCAGCATCCAATAGACACAGGGGTTCAAGGCTGTTATAGATTACCAACAACAGCTCAGACTTTTGGACAACAGCAAAGAGAGCAGCCGCTCGAACAGCAAACAGGGACTTGCAGACAATCAAATGTTGACTTACAGTCGCCTATAGATGACCGACAGCCCAACTACCATGGCGAAAGGACATGGAATAGAATACAGCAGCACAATCGACAACAAAGACAGCATTTCCTTTTTAACGATGAACAGTCAGCCATTCGACATCCTTCCGAAGTTAAGGTGCCACCATATACCGGTAAAGAAGATTGGAACGTGTGGATAAGTAGGTTCGAAGTGATAGCCGAGAGACGAAACTGGGGGGAGGAAGCCATGATTGACAACCTTTTACCGAGACTTCAAGGTCATGCTGGGGATTTCGTGTTTACACAATTACCAAGATGGAAACTTTACAACTACAGGCAACTCAGGTCAGAACTAGACGCACAGTTTAAGAAAGTTGAGACTCAGCAATCATTCGCAGCAAGGTTCAGCCGCAGGCGACAAAAGAGTGACGAGACCGCAGAGGAATATGCGGCTGAGTTGAAGAGGCTTTATTCCAGGGCTTACCGCAATCGAGACAACGAGGTCAGACAGGAAGACTTAGTAAGACGATTCCTGGACGGACTCAGAGACAATGAGGCAAGGTTTGAAGTGGAATTTCACAAAGACCCAATGACTATTGATGAGGCCGTCTACCATGTTGTCCGGTTCTTACAAATGAGACAAGGCAGAGATAGGGACCCATACAATGACAGAAAAATGAAAAGGTTCACAAGACAAGCATATGAAGTAGGCTCAAAAGAGGAATTAACTGACCCAGACCTGTATGATGACGAAGATTTGTCAGAGGCCAGGGTTTGCAGGGATTGCCAAAAGCTAAGGACAAGACCAAAAGAGGAAATACAGAGACCGAAGGAGGAAAAGGAACAAAGCAGTTCCAGTAAACCACAGAATGATACCCATTCCGCACTATTAGAGGTCCTGACTAAGTTGGAGAAGATCGTGAACACAGGAGGGAAGTTACCCCAGAAGATGGATAGAAGGTGTTTTTTCTGCGCAGAAGAGGGTCACTTTATTAGAGATTGCCCACACCGGAATAAAGACAGGAAAGATGTTGCAGAAAATAAGGACCAGCAGAGAAACAATTCCAGTCATTTAAACTATTAGAGGCCGAACCTGAGGGTCGAGGTGAGGCCTGTTCTAAAGTCAAAGATTACAAAACACAAGAAGAAAGAAAATCTACAAGAAAAAGACCCACAAGTAACAGCTTGTATGTCAAAGGCTTTGTAGAAGGAACTCAGTTGTTATTTACAGCAGACACAGGGGCTACAAAGACCGTCATTTCAAAACGAACATTTGAGAAGATCAACCAAGAAAGAAGACCCCAACTAAGAAAATCTTCAAACCTAGTCAGTGCAAACGGGACAAAAATAAAGGAGATGGGAAAAGGACACTTCGAAATAAAACTCGGTCCTGTCAAGCTCAACAAAGAAGTCATAGTTGCAGAAATTGAGGATGATGGGCTTCTTGGAATGGATATTTTGCAGAATGACCAATCTGGACCTGCCGACATAATCATGAGTAAAGGAGTCATCCATTTGAGGGGTCAAGAAATACCATGTATGAGCACCAAGTCGTGGGAAGCAAGCAGAAAAGTAACAGCAGCTGACGACTTTACAGTTCCGGGGAAAAGTGAAGCCATAGTAGATGTTTATGTAGAGCGCAAGGAAGAGGATGAAATACAGCCTGCAAATGAGTTTCTTATCGAACCACCGACAACTTCAAAATCACATACCCACTGCGCATGGCTGCATCGTTAGTTGACAATCGAGAAAGCACCACTTGCAAGATTCGACTTCTTAACCCCTTTTCGCAGCCAGTTTCTATCAGACAAGATGCGGTGCTAGGGCAGGCAGAGCCAGTGCAGGAACAACCAGTCGTGCTGGCTGAGAGTGAGTCCCGCACCTGGGAAGAAGAAAACACCAATGTGAGAAGAATACAAATCCAAAGCAACAAGGATGCCCAGGTCCTTAACAGCATTAACCCTAATAGCCTTGGTACTGATGGGGTGCCTGACCACTTGAAGGACCTTTTCAAAAGAGCTTCGCACAACCTCGATTCTTCACATAGAAAAGCTTTGGCCGGCTTGCTCACCAAATATCAGGACACCTTCTCCAGAGACGAATGGGATTTGGGCTGTACTCACTTAACAGAACATTCAATCGACACAGGTAATGCCACCCCCATAAAACAGAGACCCAGACGAGTACCCCTTGCATATGCCGAGGAAGAACGGAAAGCAGTTGATAAGCTTCTGGAACAAAAGGTAGCACGGAAGAGTACCTCTTCTTGGTCTTCTCCAATAGTGCTTGTGAAGAAAAAGTCAGGAAGTATAAGACCATGTATAGATTATCGAAAGATCAACAAGCTTGTCACTCCAGATGCGTTTCCCTTACCAAGGATACAGGACTGCCTTGATGCTGTATCTGGATCAACACTTTTCAGCACATTCGACTTGACTAGTGGTTACTTCCAGATCCCTATTAAAGAGCAAGACATTCCAAAGACTGCTTTTGCGTGTAAGTTCGGACAATTTGAGATGACAAGAATGCCTTTTGGCCTCAACAATTCGGCCAGTACTTTTCAGCGTACCATGGAACTGGCTCTTCAAGGGTTACAATGGGAGACCTGCATCATCTACATCGATGACATAATCATCTTTGCAAGAGACATGGAAGAACATCTTGAGAGGGTAGAACAAGTACTACAACGCTTGAGAGAAGCAGGATTAAAACTGAAACCAGAGAAGTGTGAAATGTTGCAGACAGAAGTTTCCTTTCTTGGGCATGTGGTATCAGCAGAAGGAGTGAGGCTAATCCAACCAATATCGCAAAAATTGTTGAGTGGCCAAGACCGAAGTCAGCTAAAGAGGTCAAACAGTTTATTGCCCTCTGCTTGTATTTCAGGAGATTTGTTGAAAATTTTGCCAAAATAGCAAGGCCAATGGTGGACCTAACTAAGAAGGGAAAGCCCTTTGAGTGGGACAAGAAGTGCCAAGAATCATTTGAAAGTCTAAAGGCTGCTCTTACAAGTCCAGCTGTGATGACTTATCCGATGAATGAAGGTGGAGAATTCATTCTTGACACTGATGCATCGGATTTCGCAATAGGAGCCGTCCTGTTTCAGGTGCAAGATGGACAAGAGAAGGTTGTTGCTTATGCTAGTAGGGCAATGAACAAGGCAGAACGAAATTACTGCATCACGGAAAAGGAGCTGCTAGCTGTGAGGTACTTCATAGAGTACTTTCGACAGTACTTACTTGGGAGGAAATTCCTAGTTCGCACTGATCACCAAGCACTGGTTTGGCTGTTCAGTCTCAAAGAACCACGTAGTAAGATAGCAAGATGGATAGAGATTCTAGCGCAGTATGACTTCTCCGTTCAATACCGCCCAAGCACAAAACAGGGTCATTGCGATGCTTTATCCCGCTGTGACAACCCTGCTGACTGCAACTGTCTAGATGCGGATATGGCTGAGCCTTTGAAATGTGGTCCATGTAAAAAATGCACAAGGCCAGCTTAGAGCATGGCGCTTGGAGGTAAGTTCAGTCATTGTCTATTTCCAGGTTGCAAGAGCAGAGACCAGGGGGCAGACCTCCAGCCATCTATATTCAAGTTAGACCCAGAATTGAGCCAGTCTCAGACCAATCAAAAGTTGTTAGGCCAAGAATGTAGACCGACACAAGTAGAACCGAAGCCATCTTTAAGAAGGGAGCAAGCGTCACAGTTATCCTCAACGACTGCCAGTCTTCATACAACAGAAAGTATAGAACTAGAAGTAAGTAATAAGCCACAGGAGAGACAGAAGGATCCGAACCTGAACCGGTCAATAACCAACTTGCAAACTCGTGAAACTGAACACAAACCACTGGACCCCTCACACATAAACGGTTGGTCAGATGAAAAGGCAAGAACAACAACAGAGACGGACAAGTGTATTCAAGATGTGCCATCTCCAAGTACTAGTGGGCAAACAAAAAACTCACTCGCTATCCATAAACGGACAATAGGGACTTGGATGTGGGAAGGAGGACTCAATAGGGAAGATTTAAGAAGAGAGCAGCAACAGGACCCTGATATGTCATATCTCTACAACAGCCTAACTAGACAAAACAGACCAGAATGGAGAAATATGCAGACCCACAGTCCAGCAGCCCGGCACTATTGGCTACTATGGGAGTCACTGGAGCTTAAGGACGGGTTGATTTTTAAGAGCTTTGAAAAAAAGAATGGAACAGACCAATACTTCCAATTTCTCCTACCAAGGAATCTGAAGGATAAAGTTTTGCACCAAATGCATGACAGTCTGCTCTCTGGGCATATGGGAGTTAAGAAAACAAAAGAGAAAACAGCACAGCGGTTTTACTGGTATGCAATGAAAGAAGATATCCGAGCCTACATAAAAAGATGCAAAGTCTGCGCTGTCAATAAGAAGCCACCCAAAGCACCACGGGCCCCGCTTGGTAATATAAAAGTAGGGGCACCATGGGATGTTGTCGCTGTTGACTATGTGGGGCCACTACCACTGACTCCGAGAGGCCATAGATATATACTAGTTTTAACCGATCTATTCACCAAGTATGTGGAGGTAATACCTGTAAAGGATCAGACAGCTGAGGAGTGTGCCAGACAAATAGTTAACCAGTTCATTGCACGCTGGGGATGTCCCATCACAATCCATAGTGACCAGGGTCGAACATTTGAAAGCGAGGTTTTCCGACAGATGTGCCGTCTTCTTCAGGTGCGCAAATCAAGGACGACTGCGAGAAACCCAAAGTGTAATGGGCAGTGTGAGCGGTTCAACAGAACATTGGTAAGCATGATCAGAGCAAACCTTGTTGGGGAGCAGACCGATTGGGACTTGCACCTCGGCTGTATTGCTGGAGCATACCGAGCAACTCCGAATGAATCCACCACTCTAACCCCAAACATGATGACCTTGGGAAGAGAAGTTCGAATGCCATGTGATCTAGTGTTTGGTTCCAAAGACGAAGGGGTAGATCATGACAACCCAGCATTTGGCGAGTATGTGAACAAGCTCAGGACCAAGATGCAATACGCGCACTACCTCGCGCGGAAACATCTGAAAGCCAAGGCCCAACACAGAAAGGAGGCCTATGATGTAAAGCTGTCATTCCAGGGATACAAAGTGGGCGATGTGGTATGGTATCTACATGAAACAAGGAAAGTAGGAGTATCTCACAAGCTTGAGAAGCTGTACGATGGTCCTTACATCATCAAGAAAAAGATAACGGACATTAATTTTCTCCTGCAGCTAAACAGGTCAGGTGACGAAAGAGTGGCTCATCATGATAAGCTGAAGCTGTGTGAAAACCAGCAGTATCCAGATTGGATCAAAAAGGCTAGAGAGAGGTTACAAATCTAAGTGTAAAAGTACACCATTTTTCTCGTTTCCACAATGTTTTCAATAATAATCTTAATATTACATTTCTTTAAACAGATTGCCAAAACAGGCTCATGCGATAACCTTCGGTTGAGGTTATGTGGGAAGGAATCCTTACTACAATGTTTGCGGACGTTGTATTGACTGGTCCTGTAGTTAGAGGGCGATAAGCCATATTTGCTCAACGGAGATTCTAAGCTGGGGTAGTTTAAGTTCACAGAGGGTGAGAGGGTACAAACTCACAGCTTAGAGGGTATGTGAGCGATGCGCTTAAGTCTATAGCAGCAGGCTACAAGATACTTCAAATAAAATGGGTACAATGGCCGATTCATAGCACCGCAAGACAAATTAAGGATAAACAAGGGGGATAACTTGTGTTCCAAAAAACAAGGTTAACATGTACAAAGGTTCATTTTTTCCTAAAATCACAACCACAGCAAAAATAGGTAATTGCATCACTTTTGTCGCACAACAAAAATGCATCATTCATGAAATACTGGTCAAGGTCATAATGGCAGTGGTCAAACATATAAAGTTTTCAAGCTATCTTGCTTATCCACCATTTTCTTCCATTAACAGGAATCTTGCTAAAATGGATGCTGGTAGTAGCGGTTTTGTGCCACGGCGTAGAGCTGAGCAGATAGAGAAGGCAGCGAGGAAGAGAGGCCGTGCATATCAGTGCCTACGGTGCCTACACCGAGACGGAAAGGAGGTCATCGAAGTGAAGAGTAGGATCGAGGCCCACATAATCCGGGATCACCTAAGACGAGACGAGGTGCCGTTCTACTGCGCTTTATGCCAGTTTAGATGCCAACGCCAAGAAAATCTACAGCTGCATGTCGCTCAGTTTAGACGCCATACCCTAATTGCTGAGGAAACCGGAGTTGACCCAGCAGATCCGAGCTACCTAAGGACCAACCTGAAGCCATACATCTTAAGTGAACGTGACTTTCACCAGATGAGCAAGGAGGACTCTTTCCAGCACTGGAAAACAGTCCTAACCAGGAGATTTGCAGCTGAAGACCTGCTGGCTGGTGCGCTCCTTGAAACTTTTCCTGGGGGAGACGAAGAGCTACGCCAATTCTTTAGACAAGGGTCAGTAGCTTCAACACCCGCATCTTATCATTTGGAGGAATGGATCGAACCTAGAATAGAATACCGGCCAGATGGGACAGGAGAAGAGGACCACGAGACAGATCCAAAAGCCAAGGACAACCAAATAGAACTCCAAGCCGAAGACCGAGAAACTACAATAAACATGGACAACCAGACAGAAACATGGACAACCAATGATCATCAGACTGAGCTAGGAACCAAGAGCCACCAGACAGAGAAAACAACTGAGAACCACCAGAGAGAACAGCAAACCAAGGATAACCAGACAGAAAGCGGAAGCAAAGACAACAAGACTGAACCACAGAACAGCAATCAGACAGTAGTGACCCTGAATTGCGAAGGAATCAAGAATGCAGTGACTCCAGTGCTTGCATTCTTGACAGCACTCATAGGAGCAGAGAAGCTTGGGGAACTACTGGGAGCCAAGACCACGAATAAGGAGGGTGGATTGAAGGACTTAGAGGATGGAAGTGAGCAGATTGGAAGGGGTTTAGATAAAGGGAGCAAAACGGACATACCAGACAAGAACGTTCAGGAGGAGGAGGCTGATCTGGTAGAAAACCTGATGCCCCAGTTGCTACCCAGTGAAAGACAGACGCTATCACCCACTCACACTCCTAGGAGACATACGCCCGAGAGACACGCCCCAACCAAGAAAATGGACCTTGACACCTGTCTATCTTCTGACAGCAGTGAAGAAGACTCGGAGGACGAGGAGATCCGGACAGGAGGAGCATCAATAAGAGAGGCCCTGAAGGAAAACACAAAAGTCCTTCGGTCGATGGAGAGGACCATGCTGACCCTTGCGAGTGCTGTGACAGCCTTGGCCAAGAAGTTTAAGGAGGCAGGGACAGAGAAGAGGAGGCAGGAGGAGGAAGAGCAAGGACAGGAAGAGAGGAAGAAAGAAAAGAGTAAGGACGAGGAAGGCAACACACGGAGCAAGACAGATAAGAGGCACGATGGAGTTGAAAGGAGTGGCAAAGACAGACAACGGCAACAGGAGGCAGAGGATATTGGGCGTGATCATGCGGAGAGAAGGGGATTGGAGGACAGTCGACACAGAGCAGAGAGACCACAGGACACGGACGGCAGACACCATCATCTTGAACACAGGAGAGGAGCAGAAGAAAGACAACAAGCAACAAACGACAGGGAGAGGAGTAACCGTGACAGAAAGAGAGAGGCGGTGAGGAGGCCTGATGAATCTCCCAAAAGAAGGAGGAGGCCATGGAGCAGAGAAGACAACACATACAGGGAAAGGACCAGAAAAGAGGGACACGACATGGATGATAGAAGGTGGAGGATTGACGACAGGAGGTTCGAAAACAACGAGCGACGACATGTGACAGACAGGAGTAAGGAAAGATCACCAAGGGGAGACAGGTCAAGGAGTGGTGAGGACATTAGACGGGTGCGAACAAACACACAGGAAAGTAGGAACGATAGGCGCCAGCGCTGATAACGATTTAAAATGAACTTTCATTGAGTGCCAAGTACACACCAAGTCATTTTGTTTATACAATTGTTTAGATCTTTTCCAATATTGTTAAGCTTGGACACTCAACACTTTGAAATGTTTAACACTTAATGTTTTAAGTATTTTAATTGTTTTACCTACTAATATACAGAGTTATCCTTAAGTTAACCTCAGACATTATTGACAGTTAAGTTTTCATTAATTTCAGGAGTTTTAATCAGTTAAATCACTTGTGGTTTATCATTTATTTCCATTTTGCTAATAGCTTTCTTACACTTTATTCAGAAGTTAATCTTTTATGCGATACAGAGCGCAACTTTACTGTATGCCAGATGGAACTTTGGCATATTGGGAGGGGGTGATGTAATGAGCCAGTCATCGTAGCCCGAAGTTTCTTGTTTACTTTCACAACTTACTCAGTCGAATCGGTTAACGCAGCTTAATAAACTTATTGTCATCTGTTTCGCATATCTACATAGATCTCGCGCTCATTGCATACCCGCTCTCTTACCCAGATTGTATTCTGTAACACATTAGTAGGCCAGTAAAGTCCATCATTGTAGTCAAAGTGTCATTCGAAGGAGACCGCCATGATTTGTTTTCAGTCCACGTTGCATGATGGGATTGTAATGATGACATCACGCGATGTTGACCTTTTACTCTTGAACTCTTTTCGAGCGGCAGATTTGAATAAAAAAAGTCATTTCCCCTTATTTTAGGTAAATACGGCGTCAATAATTCGGAAAAATCTCTAACTGGCGTAGTGTTTACCTCTATCTTGCACCATTTTCGCACTTTATTGTCTAAACTTTTGTCATCTTGCTCAGAGATTTCTTCCGACAACTGTGTTGGAACCTTTTTCCAACATGTCTGTCGGAAAATCTACTATTTTCCAACATCATCCGAGTGACGTCATATTCTGTCGGAATGCACTATATAAACGGGTGCACCAACTTAGTCGAGGACTCCACTTTGATTTTTCTTTGGTAGAACTTCCGTTATATTTAGTTATTCCTTTTTAATTTTGATAATTTATCTAGAGCTTAAGGCTGAAATTACGCACTCATGAAATTCATTTGAAGTATTTAACATTGACATCTAACTCGTTTTGAACTAAAAAAACAGAATTTAATCTTTGTTCTATTAATTATTGGACTTTACTGACCACTGCCTACGCGCGATTAGGTTTAACTCAGAAAGGGGACTTAAGTTAATTCTATTTATAGTAAGGTTAGTGCATATTCTCCTTTCATCGCAACGTTTATTGATTTTATTATTTTGGTATACTTGATTAGCGTTATGATGCTTTGACGATTTGCTTCCCTGATTTGTTATTTATTGGAATAGAATTTTTTTTAAATATTAACTTTAGTTCAATTACAATATAACTGAACCTTATTTACGGTTTTTGTCAAATTATTAGTTTCCGAAAATTTAAGTGTTTTTTAAACTAATATTTCAAATTAGTTTTACTTTTCGGGAGTCCATCCTTAATCACATTAACCCTCACCATCCTAAACCGAGAGCCTGCTGCTATACTATAGTTTGTGATCACCCGGTGACCGTCGGAACGTTACAATATCAAAGCTCTAGGCTATACCTTTTGGGAAAAGAAAATTTCAACAGATTTCTCCTTTATTCCTATGTAAGAACTAAGATCAATCAACATTGGGTAATTTTCAAAGTGGAGTTATTCACTGAAGTATTTTGATGGAGTGTCAATTGCTTATGATACATATCAAATATCACAGCTCTACGCCTTGGGTTTTGGAGAAGATTTTGAGAGATTTCCTTAAGAGTTGTGAGAATTAGAATTTTTAAAAGTTTTTTTTTCCAATTCAGTGTCATGGAAACCAGAGTTCTTTCTATGATTTATTTTGTATGACCTAAGAATCATTTTTGTGAAGTTTGGTTGAAATTCTATGTTGAGTTTTATTGGAGAAGATTTTTTGGTAATTGTGAATAGATGGACAGGCAGCTGGAAATACAGATGGATCCCGGACAATAACTCACCCATCAAATTCCATTGATCATTCTTACCATGAATAAAGACCAGAAGTGTATGTAATCAAATTAACATGTATTCACAGACTATCTAACTAGAGTAAAAATAAAAATGAAAAAAACTTATTTCGAAAATTATGTATTTGTTACAGCAAACTGGCTAGATAATCAACACTGATTTCCAAAACTTACGAAAATTTCAACATACCGTGGAGCTATTCGGTCCTACAGAACTCTTAACCCTTGTCATGCTAGAACCCAAATATTTCTGTTTTGGCAGGAGATATATACAAAGATCAGACTGCACATATGTGCAGTCTGATCTTGGTATACACCACCTGTTTTTCCCTTTCAAGCTAGAATTGTTGATTATAAAAAAAATGTCAAAAGAAATGTTGACCCATTATTAAATCCTTTCAGTGCTTTCAATCCTTTGATTTTGATGTGATTCTCAACAAAAGATTTTATTCAGCATGACAAGGGTTAACAAGAGTACAACTACAAACCAATTCTTCTTCGTCTTCTATTCCCTCTAATCTTGGTTTTTTAAACAAAGGCTCCTTTGTGTCCATCTCTGATGAAAATGGCTTATCATCTTCAAGTTCCTTGTGGATAGAAGTATCTCAAAAAAATTAGTGTGTGGGACATTTAAAAAGGACAAGAAAAAACAAGATGTGTTTGTGAAACACTATGCCCCCGAAACGGGAATTCTTTAGAAACGGGTAAAGGGTTAAAATTTTGACCTTGACCTTGATGAAATGACCTCTTTAGTTGCGCCTTGTTGAGACCTATCTACATACCAAATATTAGCATTGTAACTTAATCAGGGTTGAAGTTATAGGAAAATGTTTAGTTGGAGGTTAAGTTTTGCAGACAGACAGACGGACAGACAGACAGACAGACAGACGGACACGGTAAAACAATATGCCCCCGATCTTACCGATGCGGGAGCATAAAAATGCAGCAATATGTAAAGTTCATATTCTCTTATCTGCAATAATGCTGTGTCTGAATTTTTTTTTTAAGTAAAACATTCAATAATACTATAGATGCTGTATAAAACATAAAGAATGACATATATTTTGAACCCCTACTACCTTAGCATTTCATTGTGTTTGTTTTAATGTCACCTTGAAGAAATTTTCATACATTATGGCTAAATGCATTTAATATTCTAACTCACTATAACCAGGACTAGGCCAGACAATTCTCAAGTTTTTGTATGTGTGCACAGTAGAGACTTGAATCAACATTGTCTGATCTTTTTCACTCTGCACTCAGTACATAGCTATGGACTCAAAGTTTCTTCAGATCATTTAACCAATTCCCACACAAAGATGCTTTTAAACACCCCTCAATATGAAAGCTTTGGAAAACAACGTAGAGAAGGAAGTAACAAGCAATTTCTTCATTATCCACAATTTTTTCTACTCTAAATGACAAGGATTTTGAAGATTTCGTCAATTTAAAATTGCCGTTTACAACTTCTTGGAATTTAGATTGGTCTAAAATTTTGTTGTGTGGGAATGGGTTATACTCTAAAGCAATTACCACATATGACTCTTTCTGACGCCCTGAATAAATACGATCACAGACAAGCAATTTCTCCTTCTTTCAAAATATTTCTGCCCTATTTGGCACTTATTTTCCCATTTTAGAGAAACTTAAAATGTAGTCTGCAACTTCTTTCAGTTTGGACCAGTCCAAAATTTTTATGTCTGGTAATGTGTTAATGCACTGTGCAACTCAGCAGGCTGCTCAATATGAATTGTTGGAAATGATAGGTACAGACTCAAATCTTTTGCAAAACGACACTGGATTACTGGTTTTTCTCACACCAGTACCGCCATCACATCCTTTCCTAGCCTCCAGCTGCTATCCCACATAGGTCTACGATTATCAACCCATTGGTTGGAGACAAATAGTTGGAAAGGATGAGTACGGCCGTCGGGGATCGAACCCGGGACCTGTAGATTGACAGTCTGACGCGTTACCAACTGCGCTATGACGGCGGCCCCCAGAAGCCTTGAAAAAGACGGCCAAACTGCTTGTTGTTAATAGCTTTGTACTCTCTTTTAGCAAGCAGTTCTTTCATTTCTAATATTGTTTTCTGCCAATAAACATGAAGATAGTTAGAAATTCTATTAAATTGAAATTGTGGTCTGAAGTTCCTTAAATTCAAACCAGTCCAAAGTTACGTTGTCTGTAAATGAAGTAACATGTCTCCTTTAACACCTCTCTAGTCATGATTATGCTACCCAAACCATACACAGGTTCCCAGAAGCCTTGAAAAAGACGGCAAAACCACTTGTTGTTAATAGCTTTGTACTCTCTTTAAAAAAATGAAATCTAAAATTATGATTAATGTAAAAATATTCCTTTTTTTTACCTTTTTTATTTCCACAGTGTAATGAATGTCCCAGACTCGCAGTTCACTGTCACCACAACCTGTAACTAGCCTGGTATCATCTCTTAGTAGAACAAAGTCATAAACCTGTAAATAGCAATGAAATTTGATCTTATTTTTACAAAACTCACTCTATTTCATTCCCAAAGTCACTGTAACCACATCCTGTAATCAATCTTGTATTGGACGATTTCAAAACTAAAAAATTCAAACAGACGTTCTGTCTAGCCATTGAATAATTAACCCTTTCCCGTTTAAATACGGGATTTTACTTTCCTGTGATTTGATACTCAGGAAAACATTGTTGAAAAAGAAGAAATTGCTTGTATTAAGCAATTTCTCCTTTTTCCACAATATTTTCTACCACATAGGATGGTTTCTTTTTAAATGGCATCCAGTTTTCATTGACGTCTGCAACCTCTTTCAATATGGACTAGTCTAAAATTTCCAAAAACTGGAAAGGGTTAACAGATCATGGCTGCCAATCACAAAATCAAAAGACCAATCAAATCATACAATTAGATCTCAAGGTAACTTTGATCTCCCACATTGGTTAACCCTAATGTGAAGTATGTTTGGTGATTTGGTGACTTACCCATTGTAAGTACAGATTACTCTAGCTGTAGTTACGATATCTTGGTTGCCAACCAACCATTTTATTTTTTGTTGCAAGCAATTTCATTATTATCCACAATGTTATTCAAAGCTCTTTTCTTGAGGGGCATTAAAAGACATGATTTAGTGGGAATGGGTTAGATAATTAAATATTGACCAGTTTAAATTTGAAGCACTGGATCAGGAATAGATTAATGAAATACTTACTTCACTTCTATGTTCAACTAGGGTCTTGAAGCAATGCTGTGTGTCCAGATCCCAAAACTTTATAAATGTATCTTTTGAGCTGTAACAAGAAACACAATTCCCTAAAATGGTTAACTATTATTTCAAAGTCACAACAAAATAAATTGACAAGTACTCATAGCAAAAGCATTTGTTGCTGTCATAATGCATATGATTCAGAAAAAAAAATATACTGAGTTAAAAGTATGTTACGACTTTGAACATTTTTCTTTTTCAAAATGATTTTACAATGCACTAAATGTATCCTATTAAGACTTTTCATAGTTTAACTCATTAAAGAAATTAAGAGAATATTTTCTGTTTTCAATGAGGTATGGATCTAAATACTTAATCACATTGTATGAATATGGTAAACATAAAATCAAATTACATGTATATGATAGTAAACACATATCATGAATATCAAGTAAATATCCTAAGTAATAACAGAAATATTAGAAAATGTTCAAAGGTTTTTGTATAACAATAATACTGCCAAAACTGCTGATGGCAAAAAGGCTATATTAACTATATCCTTCCAATCCCTAGTTTTTACGTCCCAGTGACTTTATAATTGAGAAATCATTGTAGAGATGAAGAAATTGCTTGTAAAAAGCAATTTCTTCTTTTTCTACAATATTTTCTACCCTACTGAATGGTTATTTTTCAAATTAAATCCACTTTAAATTTGCGTCTGCAAAACCTTTGAATTCGGACAGGTTTAAAATTTTCTAAAACAGGAAGGGATAAATACACGCTATATTTTCCAAAAACAACCAAGATAAAATATTACCTACCTTGTTACCAACACATTTTTCTGTTTGAGAAATGCTGCCTGTGTTATAACCCCCTTATGTCCTTTCAGCCTGTATAACCCTGATTCATTGACTATGTCCCAAACAATTACATCTGTGTCCTAGAATATGGATAAAATCAAAAGTATATAAGCCTTTAAGAGATCTGACCTTCATAGTTGACCTTGACCTTGGCAAAAGACTAAGACTTTATCTTTAAAATTACAAGTTCTTCAATCTTTTGAAGTTAGAATACAAATGGCAAGTTAATGTATCATTTTTAACCTTTTACTTAATTATTTTTTTTTTCTTTTAGAAATTTGGACTTGTCCAAATTGAAAGGGGTAGGAGACGATATCATAAAGATGGTACAATTCAAAAAATAACCATCTTATTATAGAAATATTGTGAGAAATGAAGAAATTTTTCAACAATGTTTTATCACGTATAATATCACTGGGACATAAAAACCAGGGATTGTATGGGAAAGGATTTATTAGGCAGTTTCAAGTATAGAGACAAACAGTGAAACAATATGTTTCTTACCTCTGTATAGAGAACGAACTCAGTGTCCAATTTCATTTTTCCTCGTCCAATTTCATTTCCCCCCAAACAGCTACAATGCTGTTCTAATAGCATTTATTGCCATATACCATATACTAGAAAATTAGCCTGGCCTATTAAAGCCATGTTTTTAATATGATTAAAAATCTTTTAATAATCTGATAAAAAGTCACTAGAGGATCATTCCTGTGAGATTGAGATCTATCAAATGGTTTCTGAAAAGAAGATTTTCAAAGCTTTCACCATACATTGAAATTAGCCCTGCCCGTTAAAGACATGTTTTTCATCTAATCAAAATTCTTTGAAAGAATCTGATAAAGGGTCACCCAAGGATCATTTACGTGAAATCTGGTTGAATTCTGTTCTGCACTTTCAGAGTAAAGTAAAAGTTTACAGACAGACACACAGATGGATGCACGACGGACACAACACCATGACATTAGCTCGCTGGCTTTCAGCCAGTGGAGATAAAAATCGAAAAAGAGACAAGAAACCATCAAAACACAGTCTGTACAAGGGGCTTTTTCTACATTTATAATTAAAGTATCATATGTCCTTTAGTTTGACTTTTTTGCCTGATAGAAAAATTGAACATCAGACCTTGTAATTGATGGATCATCATTGCCAAATAAAATTTCGATTAACCGATCAAATCTTCAACTCTGACTGGAAGTGAACTTTTAACTCTGACAGCACTATGTCAAGCATTTTTGATGATTTGACAACTTACCTCTTTCCTGCTTTGCAAAATTTTAGACCTGTCCAAATTCAAAGGTTTTGCAGACTTAAATTTAAAGTGGATTGAATTTGAAAAATAACTATTTATTGGGGTAGAAAAAATTGTGGAAAAAGAAGAAATTGCTTGTTACAAGCATGAATTTGCTAAATAAGGTGGTTTCATACATAATTCGAACTTCCATTATGTGGTCATTGGGATTAGCAAGCATATCGTCAATTGCATGTACATCAGTATCCCATATAATCAATAATTGTATGGCAATAATCTGATTCACAAACCTTTCCACCAGAGACCAAGCGTAGTCCAGTTAGATCATATTTCAGACAAGTGACTGTAGATTTATGTCCACTAAACGTGACTACTTTCTCTGCAGTCTGAAGGTCAAACACACAAATCTTTCCATCATTGTACCCTACAGCCATATGCTTGCAATCTGGGGATTGAGCAAACTTTGATACTTCTTGTTTCTCGCCTCTCAAGACACCATGCTGAAATGATTCATTAATCTTGTAAAACTAAATAGCAAAAATGTGTTTATGTTTTCTAAGGATTGAATAGGTCAGAAACATGAACCATCTGGATTGCAAGTGTTCAAGAGTGACTCTATGAGCTAAAAGCTTTTGTCCCAATTAAACTATAATGAATTAGTATAAGCTAAATTGAGGATAATTGTTTGTGTAAAAGTGTGATCATATATTTCATAGAGTGAAAAACAAAAAGTACTGATATTATCAGGGTGAAAATATAACTTCTTTTGTTGTTCACTGAATGAATAGTAAGCATTTAAACATATAGCTAAAAGTTACTACATTTCTTTAAAGCCAAAAAGTACCCAAAGTAACAAGAGCCATCAAAGATGGATTATGCTCCCAGAATATAGCCCTGTCACAAGAAGTATAAAATAAATAGTGAAAAGGGTTCTGATGGATAAGCGAAGCAGCAGCTCAATGCCTGCCTATTTCGAGACACCCTTAATTCTAACATTCAAATGGCATATCTGCTCATGATAGAGAATAAGTCGAGGGTCAATGCAATATTGTTCTAAGTATCTATACAATGTATAGACACTTTTAACAGTATCGCAATTAATCATCGAAATTGTACAAGTTATTTTGAAATCAATCCATGATTTTAGGAGTTATGTTCTGGACATGCTTAATTTTGATTTTTGACCATGAGTAGTGACCTTGACTATAATTTTCTCACGTTATCTATCTATTTTACCTCTTTTTCAGTTAATTTTAGTACAATCAAAATTGTAGTTTGCCACTTCTTTGAATTTGGACCAGTCTAAAGTACATGTATTGTAATATTATTGTTTTTAAGCCCCTCAAGAAAAAGATCAAGAAACTTTGCTTATAATAACCACTTTCTCATTTCAAAAATTAAAATTGTTGTCTGCAATTTCTTTAGATTTGGACCAGTGTTTGTTGTCTGGTTATTGGTTAAAGGGAGGTATCAATGTTTCTGAAAACTTGATAAGAACATCTGCAAAGTGCCTAAAAATGCTCTCAAACAGACATTTGATACTTAAAAATGAGTCAAATATAGTCTGCATAGTAATCTGAAAGGTTTAAAGTGGCTTTTTGTGGTTATATAGGAAAAGTTTAGAGGAATTCCATGTTATTTTTAGAAATCACGTCATTCAGTTGTCAAAACTGCAGGACATGATTTGCAATATTTATCACCCAAAGTCAACAGAAAGTAACAAAGTCATAAGGGAAAACAAGAGGCCCAGTGGGCCTAAACGGTCACCTGAATAAAAGAGCACCAAGACAAGTGATTTTGTTTGAAAGAATTAGAAAAAGGTTTGGTTGAAATCCGCCCAGTTCTTGAGAAGAAGATGAAAATGTTTAAAAGTTACCAAAATACCCCCTTTTGGTCCCCATTTTAGGGCCCCCTGACCCCCCAGCCTTTTTATTTTCACAAATCGGAATAACCATTACCAAATAATGCTTTTCACCAAGTTTGTTTGAAATTGGCTTTGTACTTCATCAGAAGAAGATGAAAATGTGAATTTTTTAACATGATGAACTTTGACCTCTGGGTGTGGCCCCATACATGACCCCAGGGGCATGAATTTCACAATTTATAATATACCTGTCCTAGTTGTCATGCACACAAAATATTTAAGCTCTGGCATTAACGGTTTATTAGAAGAAGATTTTTAAAGAAGTACCAAAAATTACCCCTTTTTGGCCCCTATTTGGGCCCCTATGACCCCCAGAACCCCTATTTTCACAAACTTGAATTGGCATCCCCCAATGATGCTTTCTACCAAGTTTGGTTGAAATCCGCCCAGTAGTTCTTGAGAAGAAGATGAAAATGTTTAAAAGTTAACGGACGACGCACGACGGACGACGGACGACGACGGACAAACGATGATTGCAATAGGTCACCATGACCATTCGGTCAGGTGACCTAAAAACCAACAACCTAAATAATGTCACAAGTTGTTAACGCAATAGTACTGCAAGTGTTTATATTCATATTTACTCTTATGACAATTTGTGGACTGAACTTTACAGAAGTGAAGACTGGCTAGCGAACATAATCCCTGATGATGTAACAATAACATTGGTTTGAGGGAATTAAAACTGAAAGCAGAATTCCAACAGTTGTACGCATCATGTGAATGACCTAATATTCATTGCAACTCTAGATATAGATTAACCCATTACCAGACAGCAAAATATTAGACTGGCTCAAATTGAAAGGAGTTGCAGACGACAATTTAAAGTTTATCTCATTTTGGATTTTTTCAAGTTTCTTGGAAGAAAACATAGTGGTAAATGAAGAAATTGCTTGTGACAAGCAATTTCTTCATTTTCCACTATGTTTTCCAAAGCTCTTTTTCTTGAGGGGCGTCTAAAAGCGTCACTGAGAGGGAATGGGTTAACAGCATACGTAGGCTATTTGGGTAATACTCCGCTTTATTTTGATAAACAACCTCTGATGCTTGCAAAACTACTTTTAAGAATTTTTCTTCAAATAATACATGAGAGGGAATAAAAATAATTAAAATCTGTGGATAAAAAAAAAAATTGATACCTACCTTTAAAGTAAAGACCAATTTAGTTAAAAAAAAAATTATATATTACATTAAATATGTTGGATCAGATTGTGGAAAATTAAGAAACTACTTGTTACAAGCAATTTCTTCCTTATCTACGTTTTCTACCACAAAAGTGAAAAAAATCCAAAATTTCATAAGTTTTGAATTGTTATGTGCAACTTCTTTCAATTTGGAGTGGTCAAAAATTTTGCTGTCTGGTAATAGGTTAACCAGAGAAAACTTAGAAAAGTGTTGTGGAAAATAAAGAAATTGCTTGTGATAAGCAATTTCTTTATTTTCTACAATGCTTTCTACCCTTGAAGAGAAGGATTTTTCAATGTTCATCAACTTACAAATATTATCTGTAACTTCTTTCAAACTGGACCAGTCTAAAATTTTGCCATTTGATAAAAAATAAACACTTTGAGGTCTACCTTTTCACCCGTTCTTGTATCCCAAATGATGACATCTTCACAGGCTCCTACAGCACAAAATCTCCCTTTCACACCCTTGATCTCTAGAAACACAATGTTAGACTTGTTTGTAGCAATCAAACCAAATACATCAGCTGCTGCATATCTCAAATATTGCTTCGTTAACCCCATAGTCATACTGAAATGGTTAAAAGAAAAAGGTAAATATTCTTGTTTTCATTTAACCCTTTCCTGATTTCCAAAATTTTAGACTTGTCAAATTTGAAAGGAGTTGCAGAAGACAACAAAAAGTAAAAGCAAATTGAAAAGTAACCAAGCTACAGGGTACAAAACATTGTGGGAAAAGAAGAAATTGACTTGGGTTTTTCTTCTTGTAGAGAAACACGTTTTAAGGTCACTTGTCAAGGTACAAATAAATACTAGAGCAAATCTTGGAATGGAACAAAATAGATTTCACAGATTCATTGTCCTGATGTTAATATTGAAGGGTAGAAAACATTGTTGCTGAAATGCGTTTTTCTTCATTAATACAATGTTATCTTAATCCTTGTCATGCTGAGCCCAAAATATTTGTTATAGCAGGAGGTATAGACAAAGATAATTATATAGCCTGCACATAAGTGCAGTCTGATCTGAGTCTGGACCTTCTATTTGTCTCCGTCACTAAATACTTACTAAAAAAATAAATTTTCAACCTGTAACTAGTGCTTCCTTTAATGCCATTGAATTTTAATTCAAATTCAGATGTGGAAATTATTCAACATGACAAGGATTGAATTTATCTATTCACTTTCATGGGGACAAGTTCATTTTTGATTCCAGAAAAGATAAAAATCTCTTGATACTTGTCTAGGGACAAGTGGAGAAAAAACTTATTTCCATGATATTGTGTAAGGTGTTACGGGTAAATGTTTGTTGTAATCTAGAGCTCTTATTTCACTCTAAACTTGCTTTCTTTTTGCATGTAAATTAATTTTTTAAATAAATGCCTGGACACTTTAATAATGAACTGTGAAACAAGGAACATTTTCAGTCATGTTAATTAAAATGTATAGTCATTTTAATCCAACTAACAAAATTGTTTACAAAGCATCATCCGATTACATTTAATTGCATTGTATTTAAGTTTCAAAGTTTTATTCTCAACTCTCACCCCTACCTGGGACACAAGTCAAAATATACATGAAAGTCATAACTGAGGAAAGTTAATGAATATTAATATCTAACATCATTTAGCCATAATCATACAGAAGATTATCTCTTGATTCACCGTCAAGATGAGTAATTCTACCTGCAACAAGGCATAAAGTTCTGTCAAAGCAGATTCCCAATCAGAGCATCCCTATGAGTGAGCACACTAAGAAGGGTCCAAACTGTCTATTCTTCTATTTGAATCTCAAAAAATAATAGTCAATGAACTAAGAAACCCAAGTATAAAAGGATCTTGAAAAACTAGCATTAGTAGGTCGCGTCTTACAATTTTAATTTTATTACCAATTGGCCAATTACTAGACAAAATAAATCTCTGACTGGTCCAACCTTCAAGCTTGAAATCGTATGTAAGAAGTGAAAAGCGGTTATTTGAAAATCTTGAAGCTAAATGGACGGAATCATTAGACAACTGAATACCAATTGATGTTATATATCTCGACTTTGCGAAGGCTTTTGACCGAGTGTCTCATGAGCATTTGATATATAAGCTTAGAGAGTTAGGAGTTACTGGCACTGCATTGAAGTGGATTCAGGACTTCTTGCGTGGTAGGCAGCAATGCGCATGAGTTGGTTCTTCCTTGTCATCCTGGACTGATGTTGTGAGTGGGGTTCCCCAAGGGAGCGTAATTGGACCAGTGTTATTCTTATGTTTTATTAATGACTTGCCAGAGATTGTAGACGGCATTGTTAAGGTGTTTGCTGACGATACAAAACTATATTCAAAAGTATCATCCATAGAAGACCATGAAAAACTTCAATCAGATCTGGATAATTTGAACGAGTGGAGTAACAAATGGAAATTGGCTTTTAATGCAAAAAAGTGTAAGGTGCTTCACATCGGTGCCAAGAACGTCAACTATCGTTACACAATGAAAGAATCTGATGGGAATTATGCTGTCATTGACTCTGTTCAGTGTGAGAAAGATCTTGGGATCACCTTCGACCAACATCTAGATTTTGACCAACATATTACAACAATTACAAACAAGGCGCAGAGAACACTTGGATTGATACGCAGATCTTTTGAGTGTTTGGATAAGGATATGTTCCTACCACTTTACAAGTCCCTAATCAGACCCATCCTGGAATACGGTTCTTGTGTATGGTCCCCGTACCAGAAAAGACACATCAAGTTGATAGAAGACATTCAAAGGAGAGCCACCAAACTAGTGCCAGAAGTGGCCCATTTGACATACGAGGAAAGATTGTTGAAATTAGGATTAGTTAGTTTGGAGTACAGGAGAGACAGAGCTGATATGGTGCAGATTTACAAATCATTACACAACTTGGACCAATTGAAGTGGGACAATATGTTTTCCTTGGCTCAGTGAGAGGACATTACTTAAAGTTCAAAACCAAGAAGTGTCATCTCAACATTAGACTGAATACTTTTACATTCCGATCGGTTTCTTTTTGGAACAATTTAAGAGACGAAACCATATCTGCCGAAGTGTCAATCAGTTTAAATCAAGGTTAAACGCTGAGAATTGGAACATTAAGAAATTTAAACCGTCTTGTTATGCACTCTGAGACGAACAAGGTCACTTTACACGTTAGAGAAGTTTACCAAAACAGTTTATCAGAGGGGTCACGACAGATTATATCTACTATATTGACCCTACGATCCAGGTATCCAGGTAAATAGCAAAAGTAGGACTAGTCTATTTATTCAACCAAACAATAAAAAATTAACTGATTCAAACCGAAAAAGAAAAGGTTTCGGGAGACTATTTCAAGCTGATTAAATCTTAGCATTTTTCGTCTTTCTGGGTGCAAAACATTGATGAAAATGGAAATCCTGGAACCGAGAAAGTACGATATTATCGGTGTACGAATGAAAATTCAGCACGATATTTCGCTATTTAAGCGAAATAATGAAACTACAGTACTTAACAACAAAAAATGTTCATTTAGCACAATTTAATTCATCCGAAGTAGTTACATTCAGAAATAATGACATAGAAAATACATAATATTGACATTTCATACAAACCATGTGTTACCGGCCTACTTGATTAGCACGTAAATAATACGCTCGACGGACCGCCAAACATTCGAATTAAATTCATTGTTAGCCGACAAATTAAGACTTGGCACAATTTAAAGAGGTTGCAAACGACACATTGAAGATATTTGATAGACTTTATAGGAAACGTTGTAAGAGGAGGAGGAGTGGCTGGATGACAACAACCCCCCCCCCCCCAATGTTTTCAAAATTTAACCTCAGCGCGTCGAGCGGGGTTGCATGCAAACGGATTAAACAAATTATTTTACCAGTTGAAGTTTGACCCTTCGTTTTTTTCATTTTTCTAAATCGTGGGGGAGACCGGACCTAGTTGTTACATTTTCTATATTCTTTAAAACTCTGCATATCTTATGGGAAATTTGGAAAACGAACTATCTTCAAGTATTCAGAAATAAAAAACATATTCTTTTAAAAAAAAAGTATAATTTTAAGACTTTGAATCAATATAACTTCTAACTTTACAGCATGTAATAAACAATGTCTTCAATGTCAGAATCACAGTTGTGACATACATATAACGTTACTCGCCTTTTTGAATATTTGTGCTCTCGGCATGTTTCTCAGGATTTAGAGTTAAGTACATCTCTATGCACATAGACCGAACAATTCATCGTAATCGAATGATTCTACTTGTTGGTTTCCGCGTCTTCTTTGACCGCCTTGCTTTTCCAATTTCTTCTTTTTCAATTTATGATTCTGAAAGTCAGCGCCGGAGCTATTTTCATGGCATTATGTCCGTGTGTGCTTAGATACGTCTGTCCGTCAGTCCGACACTTTTACTTTAAAAATCTTCTCATCTGAAAGGGAGAGACGCGAAAAAGGAAGCGAGTATTTGTTTCCAGCATATTTTTTTAGTCAACACCAACGGCTGATATTTGATGTTAGTATATCAACCGCATCGTTGAAGTCGAAATACAACGATAATGTGAGTTCAAAGTTCCTTTTCGGTATAAATGAATGATTTGATTGATTGTTCGATTTTTTTATTGACCGACAGCGGAGATCCGTCAGTTATAAGGTCCCCCCCCCCCCCCTCCCCCCGACTGCGTTCGGGATGACAAACTACAAACGAGCATTTTATCTCTTGATATCGGCTTTCACAAAAAAATGCATTCGTATATGGTGCACTGTTTGGGTCAACGGTCCAGTTTAACACTTTCCTTTTATGTTTTCCCCCAAAATTTTAGACTTGATCGAATTGAAATAGGTTTCAGATGACAATTTGAATGCAATTTCAAATGAAATCATCCTATTTGGTAGAAAAAATTGTGGGAAAAGAAGATATTGCTTGTTACAAGACATTTTGTTTTCTCGTGTATAAAATAATAGCAACTTAAAAAACCCTGGGTTTGTACAAGAAAAGGTTAACCTGAGTGCAGTAGGCATAAACAAACCAATCAAACACGCGCACACGTCAATTACGCAGGTGCACCCGGCGTAAAAATAAAAATATTCGTTCGCGCTAAATAAAAAAAAGAAAGAGTATGCACGAGTAATTCAACTCTTGAGTTATTTTCAAGCGCGCATGTTTAAAAAAAGAAATATTCCTTTTGTGCTTGCACAAGTTCCGGACAATGCCATCAAGCATTTTTTGATTATGGCGCGTAAGCTCGGTTTTTGAGCGCTCACGCCTGAATTTCATTTATGCACCTATAGTATCTATTTACTCATTTAGTGCGCCACATTAGTGAGCCGTTTTGTCATCTTGCACACCAATAGCTGTTGTTGTTTTTGTTGTTGTTGCGGGTGGTGGTGGTTTGTATGCTGGCGAAAAGGGTGTTTTTCACTTTATTTTCTTCTATCGCCGAGGAAACTTGTTTTACAAAAGTGAGTCAAGTGCGTAACTTGTGACTGAAAAAGTTTGGTTCCAAAATTCAGATAAAGCATAATGGGTGATCAACCAATCTTAACTATACAGCTAATTCAGGCTGTAGTTCATGATGATGGTTATGGTCATCAATCAACGGTATCCACGATTTGTTCCCCGCCTATCGCTTTTCATGTTTTCACGTTTCTTGCGTTTAATCATCAAGTTTTCAACCCTTGATAAGCACCTGTGAAACCCTATGCAAAAACGTTCATTTGAGAATCGCTTGAAGTATCAAACTTGGTCTTGCTGCGCAGTTTGCACTGACGAACTAGGCTCGAAACTTACATGTGCAGCTTTGGTCGTTTTTTCATATATCCAGAATGGCCACTCTACCTTACTGTATTTTCATTTTGGGAAATACAAACGCTGGCTGGCCTTTGATAGATCTGATCTCATTTTGAAACATGAAATTCTGGATAGGCCATTTTTTACATGGCGGATAGGACAGGCTACAAATTGGCGGATCGCCTCTGTCAATCATAAAGTAGATTGACCAATCAAATCTTATTTTAGACCGATATGAACCTTGGAAACGATCTTTGAGCCCCAGTATTCATGCACAATATGCGTATGTTTTGTGACGTTAAAAAATTCTCTTATTAGAATCCACATTTAACGTTATAAACTATATCAAATAAGTCTCATTTAATACTGTTTAATATGCGCTATGAAACTTTTAGTCATAAGAATATAAAACAATTACCTGTGCATTATTGTGATGGATTTACGACTTAAAACTCGTGACTACAGCTTATTCATGTGTAGTAACGATGTTTATGTCACCGACCAACCAATTTGTATATTTTTCTTTTTCTATTACTGCCCGATTGCAAATGAAAGCCGATTAATATTTAACCCCTTTTCAAAATTTTAGACCAGTCCAATTTGAAAGAAGTTGCAGGCAACAATTAAAAGTGGGTGCAATTAGATTAGTAACGAACCTATAGGTTTGAAAAGGTTGTAGGAAAAGAAGAAATTGCTTTTGACAAGCAATTTCTTCTTTCCCACAATGTTTTCTGGGGTATAAATTCATTGGGATGTGAAAACAAAGGATTGTACAGTAAAGGGTTAACTCGAACGTCCCGTAGGAGGCCAGTAGGCGTGGCTAGCAATCAGTCAATTATGCCTATGTTGGTTCATCGTCAGAACGTGCTTTGTCTTTGGACCAGTCCAAAAAGCTCGTCTCTTAACCCATCTTCAAACAAGCCCGTTTTTTACGCCCCTTAAGACAAATGCTTTGGGAAACATAGTGGAAAATGAAGAAATTGCTTATTTCAATTTTAACAATGTTTTCTACCCCAAAAGATATAGTTTTTAACAAGAGCACCGCCTATAGGTGCCTACACTCGGCTGTTGGGTGCTGGACAGTGGATAAAAAAACTAACTCGAAAAAGGGGCATAATTCGCAAAAATGCATCTTGAGTTATCCCCCTTGATAGTAGAGATCCCTCATTTGATAGTGAACATGTGTTCAAAGTTTCAAGTGAATGCCTTCAGTAGAATCTGATATATCACCAAATGTGAAAGTTTTCGCACGACGACGACGACGACAACAACGACGCAAACGACGACGACGACACCAAGGCTATCGCAATACCTCGGGTTTTCTCCGAAAACAGCCGAGCTACAAATTCATCAACTAAAAATTATCGTCTGCAACTCCTTTCAGGATGGACCAGTGTAACATTTTGTCGTCTGGTAATTGGTTAATGGTTTAAATCGAGGAATTAGCAGATGGGCCCAAAAAAAATGATAAGAATGGAAAAGAATCCGTTCGATAATAGATTGTATATATACACTGAACATTTTCTCCATTTACTACGATTGGTTTTCCATAAAACTAGAACTTCAATTAAGTTATTTGGACCGACGATGGCTTGAAGCATCAAAAATGAACTTGGTTAACATTGAAAGAAATCCGATCTTTTTTAAGACACCGTGTGTGACGCAATAGGGAAGTTTATATTTTTATTGGAAACCATTATGTGAAAAGAAGAAATTGCCTTTAACAAGCAAATCGTCGGTGATCTACCAAAATATAGTAATTGCAGCTTAAATAAGGACGCAACGTAGAGTTTCTTTTTTTTGTGAATCTTTGTGTGAAAAGAGAAAATTCCTGTCAACAAGCAAATCATAGTTGGTCCGCCAAAACATCGTAAATACAGCTTAGATAAAGCCCGATAGGTTGGCCAACGACGAAATTCTCCGTTTTTAACCTATTTGTTACTTATTTTTCCATTTATATGTACTTTCGTCTTTCAAATTCACCAATCGATAGTCCCACCAACTTTTGCCGTTTGCCACGCCCATTAACCCCAACAAGAAGTTCCGCTTCGATTTTAAATGTTTTTTCCTTCAAAATTCATAGCCAGGAGCATGTTACATTAAAGTGAAATAGCTGGTTGGCGATCTAAACGGCGTAACTACAGCTTGAACAAGCTGTAGTTAGGACTTTTAGGTAGCGAAACCAAAAAAAGAAATGTTTACATAAATGGCGGCCCTTGTCGGAGTTCAGAGCTGACTGAATTATTTGATGGGTCCTTGATTGACAGCAGCGATTGATCATTTTGGAAGCTAAATAATTGCGTCGTGGTGATAGGCTAAGCAGGCTGATGTCTGCCTATGGTTAGCAGTACAAGGGCAACGCTCGGGAAGTGACCGATTATTGATTTCAAAGCTTTATTTTTCTATTCGATTTTTTTCTGATTATATATAAAAGTTAAACAAAAACTGTCATATCATTCAAACTTCGACTGATATTCTACATCCATTCTTGATCAGAACTATCTTCCTGACATTAGAAGGTACTTGAATTGTGAGGGCACCGTTATCCGCCATGTCGTTATCAACATTAGATTCGTCGTCATCTTCATTGTCTATATTAACTGCATCAGCCGAAAGCAGTTTCCTGTTTGAGGTCTCCTTCAATCTCTTTGAGACTCTATGACCAAGATCACGATGGCTTGCCATATAGCCCCCAGTAGAATTGTTGGACACGTCAAAGTCATCTTTAACACTGTCATACGGGCTTACTTGTACACCGCATTCTTCTGTAGTAATTTCTTTATTTTGAATGCTCCTTTTTGAACCGAGAAATCCTTTGAGTCCGGCACACTTATTCTTCATTTTCGATATCATTTGGACATTATTCAATATGTCTACCTCCTTTGCAACCATTTTCGGGAATGTATATTTGTTACTTTCTTCTTCCATAACTTTCAGACCAAGATGATCCGGAGATCCACACTTTCTGACAATATCGACTTCATCAATACGCCTGTTCCATTTTCGGATCTTATCTTCGTCGCACCTTCCGTGTTTCTTTTCGTCTGAATTTCTATAATCGGCCCTAGAACGGTTCTCGTCCAACAGCGAATTCCAAATGATAGCAGATAAAAGCCTCTGGTTGTTTCTCGTTTCATCCTCATGCCTTTTATAGCCCTCCTTGTAATGTAGTTGTCTGATATTAAATAAGCATGAGTTTACATGTCGTGGTAGACCATATCCAGTTTCAGATCTAACAGCTTGCTCTTTGATAAACTGTTTCACACATTCATTGAAATAGATATTAGCTGCGGCTACATCTACTCGAGAAAGACTAAAATCTATTTCGAACCTTTGCTTACAGATACTAGCAATTTCGTGAATTCTTTCTAGTTTGTCATCGTCAATTCCAACAAACCTTGCAAGATCAACCATTTTTTGTCCGGTTTTGTGAACTGTCTTTTGGGCCTCAATGAGCGCCCTACTGCTATTTTCACAAATAACATCTCTAGAAATGCGTATGATCGCTTTTAAGTGTTCCTCCATTACCACTTCATTCTGCTATGCGCGGTAGCGACAACGTTTATGACGATTAGTGACGACGTTATTTGCATAGAATTTAACCACAGGTTTCCTTTTGTTTTCCTACGTACTTCCGGTTTTTGAGCTGTTATGTTTTGGTATTTGCAAATTCAACCAATCTTGCTCAATTAAGTGACCGCAACTATTTAGTCCCAACTTTCATAAGCTATCACTATCTTTAACACATTAACAGACAACAAAGTTATGGATTGGTAATAATTCATAGAATTTCAGACGAAAAGTTTAAGTAGATGAAATTGAAAAATAATCTTTATCTTTTAGGGTAAAAAAAAAAATGTTGACAATGAGGATTTTTTCCGCAATGTTTTCCAAAGCATTTTTCTTGAGGGGCGCCATTGTGTTTGAACGAGTTGTGCGACCTTAATTAAAACTGCCCTTCCAAGAACAAAAACTCAAAGAAAAGTGGACGTAATTGTTACACAAAAATATTGCCACTAAATACTGTGTTGTTGGACCTCATTAGAATCGTCTCAATGAGACGAATCCAATGAGATCGTACATCACAGTATTAAGTCAGAATCCCACAGTAAATTATATCTGCAATCTAACCGAGCCTTCGTGTATACCTCAAAACGGTGTATTAAACGACCACTCTCCGAAGCGACCAATCTTTGGCAGTCCGTTGTGTGGTCGCCAATATCCAAACTAGTCGAATGGCGAAAGTGCGACAAGGCTAACCACGGTTGTTGTTTATAGCAAGTCTTATTGTGAGTCTAATTGAAATAATAACTATATCAAGGTATGTCTATTACACATGAATCCCCTTTAAACGGTGAATTTAGGTAGTATGACCTTGATATATGACATTGACTGTCAGACGAACTTAACATTGACATTAACAAGATGAAAATCGCTGAGAGGTACATTCGTGCGAAATGAACTATTTCATGCTGCACGGTAAATCATCAACGGTTTATTAATTCAGTTGAATTGTCGTCCATGGCCAAGGTGGAAAAAAGCTTGAGTTTTCTGGTATCCACTTTCGGGTGCTTGGTAGTATGGGCGTGACTAGCAAACCGTCGTTTTTCAACCTATTCCAACAAAACCGGCTTTATATGGCCCTCAAGAAAAAGGCTTTGAACACTTTGAGAAAACAAAGAAATTGTTTGAAACGAGCAATTTCTTAATCAAAAGATGTTTTCTAGTAAAAAAGACAAAAAACAAAAAACAAAAAAAAAAAAAAAACAAAAAAAAAAAAACAAGCACACACACACAAACCAAACCAAAACAAAACAAACAAAAAAAAAAAAAAAAAAAAAACACGAAAAGAAACCTTAAGTTAAATTTGCCTTCTACAACTTCCTTCAGTTTGGACCAGTCTTAAATTTTATGTTTGGTAATCGCTGTTATCCTGTACAAATATGATTAATCTATATTTAGTTTCGTTCATCATGCTTCAAGCGTTTTAACTGGCTGATTTTTTCTACGGTGTTTTGAGCACGCAACTATGTTGTATGCTTGCGCTCAAAGTTGCTCCATACATTCTTGCCCAAAACTTGTTATTATTTTCTTTATTTTGCTTGATGGTATCTAATTATAAGAAACGAAGAAGATATCTACATTGAGGTATGAACTTACGAAATTAATCACATTAATCATACTTCGAGTATTCATACAGTGTAGTTAAGTTTTTACGTTCATACCTCAATGAAAACAAAATATACTCCAATTACTCAATTGGAAAGCAATTTATCCATGACCTTACAGTTCAAAGGTCAATGCGAAAATAAAAATGGTTGTCGAGAACGGAGAAGATTGCCGTTTCCCGATTTCTACCTTTACAAGTTGACAGAAATTAAGACTGGTCCAAATTGAAAGGAGTTGCAGACGACATTTCAAAATTTATGAACTTTTAGTACCTTTTTTCATCAAAATGCGCCATTCTATGGAAATGGGTTAATACCTCAAAACAAGAAGGTCAAAGGTCAAGGTAAAAGTCTCACAACAGTGTCTGATGAAAAATTAATCTCCATTTGCTTGTGTATTGCAGTAAATACATTCCTTGATGTGAGAAGTTTTTTTTTATTTTAAATGGCCTTAGGTCAAGGTTTTTAAGTGATGCAAGATGGGATGCAGTCTTGTTTCAGTACTAATACTTATGACGTAATTGACCAATCGTTGGCCCCGCCTATTTACTCCGACTTGAAGTTCCGCTGCGATATAGTTTGCTGGCGACCCAAACATCGTAACTACAGCTTGAGTAAGCTATAGTTACTACGATTAAGTCGACGAACCAACAAAATAGCTTAACAAAATTGGCGGCCCGTGTCGGAGTTCAAAACTAAATTCTTTATTAAATGGATTATTTCATTGATCGACAGATCATTTGATTGACAGCTGCGATTGGTCAAATCAGTCATGGTCTTGATAATTCAAAATTACAAAAAAGGGTCAAAAGTTAACATTTTTTCTTTGCTTTTTTTCATGTTACAATTACTTTAAGTAATATTACATTTACGAAATACAAAAGTTGTGTTCATAATGTATGGATGTGTAAAAACTATTCCTTTAGTCTCACTTACTTATAAGCCCCGCCAGTAAAGCCGAAGTGTCTTCCTATATCTGTATTTCTTGTAGAATTCTGGCATTATTCCACTCGTTGATTGTCCATGCAAAAAAAGAAGAAGAAATAATTAAAATCAAGATAAATATTCTTTTAACATTTCATTTTTTTTTCTGATTAAAGAGCACCTTTTGTTTCCTTCAGCTAGTAAAAAGGAAAAAAATAATTTTAAGCCAGGGAAAATCCAACGATTTCGGATCATGGAACCATTTTATCTACCCCTTCTGAAACAAGTTGTCCTTTGAGGATAGATTCTGCTCTATACATAGATTTCATGGCGGTGTTATTTGATACCCATCATAGGAGGAATATTGCAACGATGTTAGGCTTACTAAAATCTTATGCAGTCTTGCTGTGAGTGACGGATTCAATGGTAATGTGGAAGCGTGCATAGCTCTTTTCCGAGAGTTAGGCAACGTACTCCGTGGCTAGTGAATGGGTGACCGACACTGCTTGGCCGCCTGAGAGTACAAGTTTATGACTCATTGAACTTATTTTTGTAATAGTACTGAGAAAAATGGTACCAGAGTTAATTACGATCGTTATTTGCGGAATTATTTTATAATCACGAAATCATTGCATTCGGGTACTACTTAAATGTATTTCAATGCGAACTGGTTTAGTCTTTCAGTTGTAAAGACGCTGGTGGTAAATTGCACTCATTGACCTCTTGGACACTTCACTTGTCTGTTAACTTAAGCTAGCAGAGCTGCGCCTGCTAGCTAAAAATCAATATTATTGGTCCATCAGAATTGCCCGAAATTCTTTGTGTTTTTCTTTTTCAGAGTTATTCAAAATAGAAATTGGATTTCAGGAAGTCGTGTTGTTTGAAGAATCAATATAAGAATGAAACAAGGGGGCCAGTGGTCCTAGTGCTCACCTGAGATAAGGCTCTTTTTTTCTTCAAGGCCTAATACAAACTGGGTCGGGAGAAAACCTCCTTTAACATTTAACTAAAATCAACAAGCCCTATTTGGTTTGAAATGGCCAAATAGTTTTGAAAGGGTTGCCTTCTTTATTTCTATATAAGCCTAGAGGTCAATGTACTGATGCTTCGTGCAAAATTCAAGATTCTTCAACTCCTGGGTCAGGAAGAGATTTTTTTTTTCAATTCTTTTTTCAATTTTACTCTTGTTTTCATAGCAACCAGAGTTTTCAACTGATGAAATTCTTTGGTTGAAATCAGCCCAGTGGTTTGGGAGATGTCATTTTAAAAACCACTCTTTATTTCTATACAAGTTCCATCCACCGGGGCTCCGCCCCTTCGGGTCTGAGGATGATGATTTGAGAAATGCTGAAAGAGGTCAATGTACTGATGCTTCATGCAAATATCAAAACTCTAGGCCCTCTGGGTTTGGAGGAGATAATTATTAAAGTTTTTATTAAAATTCCAGTTTTGTTGCCATGGCAAACAGAGTTTCAAACGGATTTCAATTCTTTTAGTAATTTTAATAAGGCATCACCCAAGGAACATTCCTGCAAAATTTGGTTGAAATCCGCCCAGCGGTTTTTGAGGAATAATCTTTTTAAAAACCTAACTTTATTTCTATATAAGCCCCGCCCCCCCGGGTACCCGAGGATGATGATTTTAGCAATTCTAAAAGAGGTCATTGTACTGATGCTTCACGCCAAATAAAAGACGCTACACCATTTTGGTCAGGAGATAATTTTTAAAGTTTTCGTTAGAATTTAAGTTTTGTTGCCATGGCAACCAAAGTTTTTAACGGATTTCAATTCTTTAAGCAAATTTAAAAGGACAACACCCAAGGAACATTCCTGCCAAATTTGGTTGAAATCCACCCAGCGGTTTGGTAGGAGATGTCATTTTAAAAATCATTCTTTATTTCTATATAAGCACCCCCCTTGGGCTCCGCCCCTTGGGTCTGAGGATGATGATTTTAGCAATTCTGAAAGAGGTTATTGTACTGATGCTTCATGCAAAATATCAAGGCTCTACACCTTCTGGGTCAAGAGGAGATAATTTTTAAAGTTTTCGTTAAAATTTCAGTTTTGTTGCCATGGCAACCAGAGTTTTTAACGGATTTCAATTCTTTAAGCAATTTTAAAGGGCACCACCCAAGGAACATTCCTGCCAAATTTGATTGAAATCCGCCCAGGGGTTTAGGAGGAAATGTCATTTTAAGATTGTTGACACACGACGGACGACGCACGACGGACGATCAAAATACCTCACCATGAGCACCTTGTGCCCAGGTGAGCAAAAAATAACAAATAAACAAATGCCATGCTAATATGAACAGGCTAATCTAAATTCTAAGAGTTATTTTTAAAGGGTCGCCCAAGGATCATCTATGCAAAGTCGACTAGCCTAGTAGTTTAGGAGGATATACTGAAATTTAAAAAAATAAATGAAAACTTGCAGCGCCCTGCCAAACCCATTTGGGGGCAAATCAAAATGAAGAAATGTCGATTAACCCATACCCACACAACGACGTTGTTTAACGCCCCCAAGAAGAAAAAACTTTGGGAAACACTGTGTAAAATAAGGAAATTGCTTTTTACAACCATTTTCTTCATTATCCATCTTGTTTTCTACCTCAAATGACGAAACAATTTAAAATTCCTTTAACTTAAAATTATCGTCTGCAACATCTTTGAAACTGGGTCAGTCCAGTTTTTTCTCGTCAGGTAATGGCTTGGAATTCAAAGTGAAAAAAACTTCACCTGTCGTGTCTAGTTAAGTATTTATCAAAAATTGTCTGAAATTCTTTGAGAATGGTCACCCAAGGAATATTTAGTAAAGTTTGGTAAAGGTTGACCCAGAAGTTTAAGAAAGGTTGTCGGACGCAAGCACAGAAAATAAACAACGCCATGACCGCTGGCCGCTCAGGTAAGAGAGCTAACGATCTGACAAAAATCTACAGATTAACTTATTCCTTGAATTTTATAACTGCATATTTTTTTTTTTTTTTTTTTTTTTATAGAATCAACCCTAGAAAAATGCTCAACAATAATGACAAGAATTCTCGGGACTTTATTATATCCGAAGCTATCTATATTTTTTAATAATATGTTTTCTTAATAATAGTAAATTAGACGTTATTAACCCTTTCCCGTACAAATAAGGGGTTTTACGTAGCTGTGATTTTATACTTGAGAAAATATTGTGGAAAAAGAAGAAATTGCTTGTAACAAGCAATTTCTTCTTTTTCCTCAATATTTTCTACCACATAGGATGGTTTCATTTCAAATTGCATCAAATTCTCATTGACGTCTGCAACCTCTTTCAATTTGGACCAGTCTAGATTGTCAAAAAACAGGAACGGGTTAAAAAGAAATACAGTTTATTCCGTAATACTTAGGGGTATCTGTGGGAAACGCGATTCATTTGGGAGTGCTACTTATTTAATTTTAATTCATACATGTTCTTTCAATGAAGGTAAATGAGAAATTGTTAGATTGTAGTGTGCTTGAGTGTATGTGCGTGTGTCTGTATGTGAGTGAATGCGTGATTAGTAAACACCTGTTGAATGATTTATTGTTTGAAAATAAGTTATGACGATTAAATCTCAAAACTTGTTGTCTTAAAACGTTACCTTATACGATTAAAGTTATCATTGTTATCACTACTATTATTAAAGTAAAATTGATTTAATCGTGTAAGCCATTTTAATCCAATGAAATAACGAAAGAAAATATGTCCGGGTAAACGGAAATGACGTAGTTGACGTTATCAACGTTACGTTGTATCTATGAGCAGTTCAACTGTGAATCGGCCACGAATATTCAGAGCGAAAAATGAGTTTATTTTGTGAGTAGCATTTGAGTTATTAGGCTGATCAATTCTTATTTTGAACGTCTGCAGCGGAACGGCACATTTATCACATTTTTTCAATATAACTTAATCTATAAAAATGTATGTAATATAGAAGGCCCGTGAGAAAGTGAGCGTTGAGAAAAAGGGGTTAACCCCTCTATCAGATTTGACGGTGGCGAATTGGAATACCATAACACGGAGTGCTCACGATGAGCTAGTACGTCGCACATCGTCCGTTGTCTGTCGTCCACGATTACTTTAACCCATTACCAGAGGTCAAACTTTTAGACTGGTCCAAGTTAAAAGAAGTTTATGAAGTTGTATATATTTTCAGTTTTCTGTGTTGAAAATATTATGGATAAAAGAAGAACTTGCTTATTGCAAGCAATTTCCTTATTTTTCGTAAATTTTCCCATTTTAGAAGTGCGTCAAAAAGCGTCATTATGTTGGAACTAGTTAATCCGTTATCAGACGACGGTCCAGGTCGATGGAAGTTAAATCTTTGTCATAGTGAGCAGAAAAGGGGGCGAACTTTATAAAAATGGAGATATCGCGTGTTACAAGAAATCTCTTCATATTTTTTCTCCGGCAAAAGTAATGGATAAAGTTCATATTGTATTGTCGACTACAACTTCTCCTAATTTGGACTAGTCTAAAATTTTGTCGTCCGATATCAGGCTAGGTTAATAGCTAACTAACGCTTTGTCTGGAACAGAATCATTAAAAAAATTGATTGATTGAATGGGGTTTAACACCACTTTTAACAGTATTTCAGTGGCTGGAGCAACTAACAATGGATTCCTGGAATTTTTCACACCAGTACTACCACATAATTTCCTAGCCTCCAGCTGCTATCCCAATTAGGTTTACAATTATCCCGCCATTCGTGAGAAACGAATGTCGGAAAGAATATGCGCCGCATTCGAAAAAAGCAAGAGATCATGTCTTACCTCTTTCCGACAACATTAAATAAAATTTCATTTCTGATTTGAAACCTTTCCCGCACAATCCATGATTTTCACATCATTGTGATATCATACTTGAGAAAATATTGTGAAAAAGAAGAAATTGCTTGAAACAGGCGATTTCTTTTTCCCCAGATATATTTTCCTTTCACATATGACGGTTACTTTTGTAAAGCCGCCTGCTAGAAGATTAAATTAAAATTGTCTCTTGTTGTGTCTGGGGGGTTTTCACTTCATATTTCATACTCTCAAAACTAATGGAAGACGAATGTCAATCAAAGATCCGATAGACTAATCAAGTTAAACATTTAGAACGGAAGTGGAACTTGAACTCCAAAAATGGTTGACAACTGTCTAAAACTTTATTGTTGGTTTAGCGACTTGAACGTCATAACTACAGATTACTCAAAAAAAAAAAAAAAAAAAAAAAACATACACACACACAAAAAAAACCCGCCGTTTTATATCCAAGTCGTACTTCGTGCTAGTATCACTGGGTATAACCAGCGACCGAAAATTGAAAATTGATCGGCAATATTAGTGAACGGGGTTTTGTGTTTGAAATGGATATTTCAGTGCAGCATGAATTAAAAACTTAGGCTACTCTCTTAGATTTTCCCAAAATTACGTCGAAACTTTCGATCGTATCACTATTGTTAACGAGTTTGATAAATTAACGGAAATGACATCACTGACGTAAGACTTGACGTCGCTTCCATAGATATTCGACGTGATTGTTTAGCGTTTTGTTCTCGATTGTCACGTTTTATCAAAACACACAAGGATGAGTTTAATTTGTAAGTATTAACAAGAAAAAAAAAAGGGGGGGGTCTAAGGCGCCCTATCATTGATATCAAGTTAAGACAAAAATTGAAAGCTGAGATTATTCAACTCGGCCTAAGAAAAAAATAAGTTCCAGTTACCTTGACGAAAACAGATGTGCTTAGTTTATGAAATCACCATGCTTATTTGATATTTGACTTTCAAGGTTGTAATTGCAGTATTAGGCTTATTTAACACGTTCCCACACATTCCGCTTATTGATGGCCCCCGAGAGAAACGCGTTGGGATATATATAGTTGAAAATGAATAAATTGCATGTTATAAGCAATTTCTTCATTTATCAATAATGTTTTTTTTACACACAAAAAAAGACATTTCATTGTTAAACTTGTATTAATGGTAGACTGTAACTTCTTTGAATATTTTTCGTCTGGTAATGGCTTATGACGTGTCCGTGATCTGATTCAAATCTCGCAATGAATATGAATAATATAGTTGTACGCAGGCTCGTTGTACAATGTTAACAATTCCGTGAATTTCAGGTCAAAATTCAACAAAACCAAGTTCCATCAATGGAAAGAGTAGGAGCGACACTAGTTTGTCTAGTGATTGTATTCCAAGTAAAGTTCGAGGGGATGAAGAATCGACTAAATACAGCAGTCAAAATACACAAAGTCCCAGGACATATTCTATGGGATGGCTGGCTAAACTAGTGAATCCAAAACCAGGTAATACACAGTTGGTTAGTGAATTTGTGTTTAAGTGTGGGTAACATAGTGACTTCAAAATCCCGGATCTTGATATACATCAATATATTGCCTTTAACATAGAAAAGACAAAAAAACCATTCACTAATATCTGTTAAGCCACTGAGGGGCTTAAAAACCGGGATTGTATGGAAATGATTTGAACAATGCGTATAATTAGGCGGAATTATCTTCCCATCTGGCCATCTTAGACGGAGGCACCATTTAATCAATTACGATAATCTAGATCTGGTAATTCAACAAGCTGTTTTAAAACAACAGCAACAAACATCACGAGAAAAACTGAATTCGCTTGTGGCAAGCAATTTCATGTTTTATTAATATTTTTCACCGTAGATTATACTTTTTAAAAAGAGTTTTCACTCACTTTATTTTCTAGTCTGCAACCTTTTTTTTTTTTCAACCAGTCTAGAATTTTGTTGTCAAGTTTTGAGGTAAATTGCTTTCACAATCGACCAATCGCTGTCCCGTCCACTGAGCTCCAACAGATCGTTCGACTTATATATTTAACGGTTTTTATGTGAATTTTTTGGTCAGTCAAATGTAACAAAATAACTTGTTTGGTTGGTGACCTCAACATCGTAACTGCAGTAAATAAATGTCTACAGATGTCGGAGTTCAATTTTCACTTCCTGTCAAAATGAATGTTTCGATTGGTCTGTCGAGTTTTAATTTACAACGCGATCTGTTTATTTCAGACGAGCTTGCATTACCCCCAAAGACACGTGACATTGCATCCGATGGTTTTGCTGAAAATAAAGGTTCAAGGCCAGTCTACAAAAGTGAAGGATCAGTGTTGGAGAATGACGGAACATTGGAGACCAAATACTTAACAACCTATGTCGAAAATGTCTTCTACACCAGAAAACTAAAGCTTGACAAACTGACAGAATATACACCATTCATGAAAGAGGTACACACTTCCTACTGTCCACTCCCCAACCCTCTTGATTTTCCAAAGGTTGTTTCATCTACTAGTATAATATTTTCGTTGTCCAGTGAGGCGTCGAATCTTTAATTTCATTAGAAGAGAGAGAGAACAGTTCATTTGTATCTAAACAAATTGAGTTTAAACGAGAAAAAAATTAAACGTGATATGTTATTCCAAAAAAAAAAAAAAAAAAAAATAAATAAATGAATAAAGCAAATAAATCTAAATGTACAATCCTTCACTTTAATGAACCCATTCCTTAACATTCCCCTTCTTTTACGTTTGCATTGCCAGGAAAAAACTTTGGAAAATATTTGTGAAATGAAAATAAAAAACAAAAACAAAACAAAAAATGCGGCTTGTAATAAGCGGATTCATTTCCTACAATGTTATCTATTCCAAAAGATAAAGTTTTCTTTTTAAACTTTGTCAGCCCAAACGCATTGTCATCAATTTTGGAGAAAGTTCTGTTGTCTTGTTGCCCAATCAACATAAGACAAAATTAAAGGTTGTTGATTCAGAAAATCTTTTTTCTTTTCAAGTATTGTTCACGTGTTTTGACCTGTGCGAACTTAAATACGAATTTCACCCGTCATCGTAGTATATTTTTTCTCTCTGCTTTAACAGACTAACAGAAATCAACTTCAGCAATCACATTTCATTAAACCAAAGAAAAGAAAGGCCGACGACTTCGAGTTAGGCGAAAACACCCAATCCAAACGAAGACGAGAGTTGGTCGACGAGAACAACAACTTTGAGGACGACGAGCTTGATGCAGAGGTAGCCATGTACATGGAGAATGGTGGACCTCCAACAATCTGGGATACCAGTCTGGTCGACACGCAAAACCTGGAACCAACCCAAATTTACAGTAACTCATCTCCATGGTTACGATGTATAGAAGGGTGTTTCCATAACTTCAGATCACCTCTTGGGGTGAGGCCTTTAATTTTTATTTTCTAAGAAGAAGAAGGAGAGAAAAAATGAAATAAAGAGGGGGGGGGG
Organism: Fragum fragum; assembly: GCA_946902895.1. Taxonomy (NCBI): domain Eukaryota; kingdom Metazoa; phylum Mollusca; class Bivalvia; order Cardiida; family Cardiidae; genus Fragum; species Fragum fragum. Next base: position 16,564,452 of record OX336368.1, read on the forward strand.
CTTGAGGGCCTGAAACGATCCTCCTGTCTGAATTTTTGTTTTAACCCATTACAACAAAATCTCGCATTTTGTAAGATCCTAAAGATGTGTATTCTAGAAAATTTCGTTGGAAAAGGAAAATTGCGTGCCACAAGCAAGTTTTCCTATTCCCGTATCTTTTTTCCCCCGTATTTGACACTTATTTTCAATTAAATGTAGATAGAGATACCGTCTGCAATTTCTTTCAATTTGATTCTGTCTAAAATTGCAATGTCTGGTAATTGGTTAAAAGTAATCTGCAACTTCTTTCAATTGTGACCAGTCTGAAAATCTCATTTTGTACTTAGTTTACACAATACCAGACGGCAAAATTCTAGAATAATCCAAATTGAAAGGAATTGCAGACACAAATTTCAAGTTCAGGATATTTTCAACTTCTTTGGTAGGAAACATCGTACAAAATGAAGAAATTGCTTGTTGCAAGCAATTTCTTCGTTTAATACAATGTTTTCCTAATGTTTTTTTTCTTAAGGGACGTCAGAGCGTCATTGTGTAGGAATGGGTATAAATATTTCTATAATGAACTTACAGATTACCAAGGAACCAAGAGAAGGCGCCATTAGAATTCTAGATCCATGGCCTTGCTTGTACAGAAACACCAAGTTTGGAGAATTGAAAGTAGTTGAAGAGTTAGATCTAGAGAAAACCCCTCAACACTGGAAACAGCGAGGAAATTAATGAATGATTGATTTGACTTTGATACATTTACAAGGGCTGTGATATTTTAATCATATTTTTGTGATTTTTACACACATGTAATCATATTTTCAAAATCGAAAAAAATAGAATTTTTACATTACATTTCACATTTACTACATTTTCTGTGTTGCATCTTTATTTTGCCACCAATGGATAGCTCTAATGAAATATTTGTACAGCATAAGACTTGCATAACTGCTGCTGCTGCCAATCAAAAATTTATTTGACCAACAAAATCATTCAGTTAGACAGTTAACATTGAGTTAACTTTGAACTCCAACATTTTTGTTGGTTAGGCGACTTAAATGTTGTAACTACACCTCAGTAGATCTGCAATATCAGAGTTCAGTGGGCGTGGCTAGTAATCCTTCAACTGACGTGTTGAGTGCAATAATGAACAAAGTGTCTTTACATTGCACCGGTATATAGAGAATTTTGACTGAGTGTTAATAAAATACCAACGTTATTTAACAAGTCAGCTATAAACCGATAATAGGAGCACCTGATGTGGATGCCAACGCTCAACTGTTCACGTGCTTGATATTTAGTAAATCTTCTAAAACGAAAAAAGGGGCAAACTTCATTAAAATGCATTTAAAGCTACCCCTCTTGTTAATAAAGATTGCTCTATTGATGTTGAAAATATATTCCATGTTTCAAGTGAATGTGTTCTTCAATACCAAAGATATTTCAAAATGACAAAAGTCTTTAAAGTAGAAAAAGGAGCATAATTTATTTTCAAAAATGCACATAAAGTTATCTCCATTGTTGGTACAGATTGCTCATCTGATATCGAACTTAGTCCGAGTTTCAGGCGAATGTGTTCATTAATATCAGAGACATTACAGGTTGACAACGACCTGGCTATAGAAATACATCTGTTTTTCTTCGAAACATCCAAGCTAAAAATGAGGCATCTTTGCATCTTTCAATTTGAAACAGATCTGGTCTAAGATTAGACAACTCATATGCTAAAATTCTTCAGCCAAGAAAAGTTACAAGGAAAATAATCGATATGCACATCCAACTTCATTACCTACTGTAGTAAAAGTTGTAAAAGTAGGCTAAACAACCCATTACCGGACGACACAATTTTAGACTAGTCCAAATTGAAATAAATAACTGAAGACAACAGTTTCGAGCTCATGAAATTTCAATTTTGTTTGCCTTTCATGGTAGAAATGTGGGAAATGAAGAAATTGCTTGTTACAAGTAATTTCTTCATTTTTCGTCAACGTTTTCCTGAACTCTTTTTGGGGTGTGTAAAAAGTGGGGATTGTGTGGAAACAGGTTAAGTTAATAACTTACCAAAATTCTTTCAAGTACATTTTATTCAATCAAAGGTCACCAAATGAACATCCATGTAAATTTTTTTGAAATCCTATTGATACTTTCTGAAGAGAACATTTTCAAAGTTTTAGTTTTATCAAATCATGGAAATGGCCCTGGTGTTTTGGGAGGGACTCATCAGCACCATATTCAACATAACTAGTTTCAGTTTGTCTGTAAATGCAAGATTTTAATGCAGTCAGAATTTTTTCAAAGAATATAATAAAGAGTTGTAAAAGGATTATTCTAGTGATATATAGGTGAAATCCACCCAGTAGTTTCTGAAGATGAAATTTCGAAATACAAAAATTACGGACACACACACGCACTGATGCATCATGGATGCAACATTTTGACAAAAGCCTCAATAGTCTTCACATTTCGAAGAAAAAAAATATTTACAGTAAATATTTACAGTCAAACTTTGTGAACTTATAGATCATAATGTGAAGAAGTGTCATGTACAAAAAACGTTACTCTGTCACGCTCGGTTTTTAAGTTATTGCCCTTTACAGAGTACGGTTTCTTTTAAATGACACTTCTCCTCATTGTGATTTTTAAGTGTATAAATTTTGAAGTTCCTAGCACTTATGGTTTAGGGGATATGGTCCGAACAAAAATGTAACAGTAAAAACAACAAAGGGCATTAACTCAAAAAGTGGGGATGGCAGAGTAACGGATCATGTACACTTCACTTCTCCGCATTGTGATTTAAAAGTGTATAAAGTTTGAAGTTGCTAGTACTTATGGTTTAGGAGACGAAAGTGTGACGGACGGACGAACAGAACCGAGCAACTCTATAGTCCCCTAACCGGTAACCGACTTAAAAAAGGCTTTCCTACACAAGCCCCGAATGATACAATGCTATGACAATAGCCCCGTTGGTCGCTTAGAAAATGGAGCTAAAATCGGACAAAAACCTATCGACATATTACGCCTTACATATTATGACGGCGTACAACTTTTTTGCTCAACCGTAGAACCAAGCCTCAAAAACGATATGCATAAAATCACAGGAATTCGACGGGCTTTAACATTTCCACAAAGAGAGAGAGAGAGAGAGAGAGAGAGAGAGGGAGGGAGAAAGAGAGGGAGAGTGTGTGTGTGTGAGAGAGAGAGAATGAGAAGAGAGAGAGAGAGAGAGAGGGAGAGAGAGAGAGAGAGAGAGAGAGAGAGAGAGAGAGAGAGAGAGAGAGAGAGAAGAGATAGAGGTTTATAATGAAGTTTTGTATATTTATGGAAATTGCATCACTGACGTAAGACGTAATATTCATTATTACCTAATAATATTAGATTAGCAGCAATTGATAGAGAAATAAAGTTAATTCATTAATACTTTTGGGTTTCTGTGGGTAACGCGATTCACGATTCATTAGCGTGAGTTATTTATGTTTGTGTTCCTTTGAGATAATGTTAGATTGTAAGGAGCTAGAATGTATGCGTGTGTTTGTACGTGAGTGCGCGCGCGTGAGAATTAGATCAGTAAATGCGTTTTGAATGATTAAAATTTTGTTTTTAGAAAATAAACCTTATGACATGTTACCTTCTATAAATAAAGGTATTATTATCATAATATTATCTTAATCGTGTAAGCCATTTTAATCCAATGAAATTACGAAAGGCATTATTACCGAGTAAACGGATATGATGCAGATGACGTTATCGACGTAACGTTGTATCTAAGAGAAGTTCAACTGTGAATCGACCACGAATATTCAGAGCAAATATGAGTTTATTCTGTGAGTATGATAAGGGTTATTAGGCTGGTAAATTTCAATTTCAACTAAAAAATATATAAACGTTGATAGCTGAATGATATATACATTACACTTTTCTATGTAACTAAATCTATAAACGGTGTAAAATATACAAGGCTTCTGACTATAGAGAGAGAGTTAAGAAAGAGGGGCGTAGCCGCCCCGTAAGCATTTGAGAGTGTACTTTAGGGTATTAAGATAACCTTAGCACGGGGTGCTCAATGTGAACTATCCTGTCGTTCATTGTCTGTTGTGTGTCGTCCTCGTTTGCATTCATCCATACCAGATGAGAAACGTTTAGACTGATCCAATTGGAGAAGTTTCAGAAATTTATGAAACCATACGTGGTTTTTGTTGTTGGGTGGTTTTGGTTTTTTTTTTTTTCAATTTTCTAGGTAGAAAATATTGTGGAAGGATGTTGCACGTGTGTTCATTTCAAAATCTTTGTCATTGTGGGGAGGAAAGGATGGGGAAACAAACTTTGTACAAATGCAGATTTCGATCCTTACTAGAAATCTCTTCATTTGTCATATTTTTTCTCTCGCGAAAGTAACGAATAAATTTCATAGACATAGAATTTTAGACAGCAACTTCTTTTAATTTCGGCCATTCTAATATTTTGTCGTCCGATATCAGGTTAGGCCAATATCTCGGTAATATATCAAAACATGTCTGCAAAGGAATAATTTGAGAAGTGCGGAAGCTACCGGGTTCTAAAAGATAATATTTTACCTCTTTCCGACAATATCAAATTAAAGACTCAAAAAGGTTTATCATAAAATCAAAGAAATAATGAAATATCACATGATCTACGCTCGAACCAACAGACATCTAGTGTTCGGGTCAAAAACTAACACTTTTTTAATAAAAAAGTTAATAATCAGAATCTAAAAATATAATGGACAAGAAAGTCGAACAAATCGTCACTTGAAGACTATTTTTTCTCATTCTCATTGTTTGAATTTAGTATCTTTTGTTTTGTCTGTATGTTTCTCTCCATATTTCATCCTCTCAGTGCCAACGGATCGCGTTTGTCAATCATTGAATCGATTACCAATCAAATTAAACATTTTGACCGGAAGTGAAAGTTGAACTTCGATAATGGTCAACATGTATAGATCATAAATTCTGCAAAATAATGCCCTTCAATAAGTCAAGCGTTGTGTTGAAGTCTCAATGGGCATGGTCAGCGATTGATTGATATACATGAAATATTATTGAAACGGATTTTGAGTTCGCAATTATAAGACGGTTGGGCATTTAGGTGCAACAGTAATAAAAAACTCAAGATTTTCGTAAAATTATATTGAAAATCTCTATCGTCTAACAATTTATGAAGAGGTTTGACCGGTATATTTACGGAAATGACATCACTGACGTAAGACTTGACGTCGCTTCCATAGTTATTCGACGTGATAGCTCAGCGTATTTCTCCGACTGTCACGTTTTATCAAAACACAAAAAGATGAGTTTAAATCTTAAGTATATAAAAAAAAAGCAATTTAATACGTCCTATCATTGATATAAAGTTCAGACAAAAATTGAAAATTGAGATTATTTTACTCGGCCCGTGAGAAAATAAATTCTTCTAATAATGTCAATGTGTTTGGTTTATCAAATCGCTAATTTAGTCAGAGATTGTTGTAACTGCAGCAGTAAGCTTATTTAACCCGTTCACACATATTTCCGGTTTTTGACCCCCTATACCGAGAGAAAAGCGTTAGAAAACATTGTGGAAAATACAGAAATTACTTGTTACAAGCAATGTCTTCATTATCTATACAATGCTTTCTACACAAAAAGATAATGCTTTTTTAATTGAGATTTAATTGACGTCTGCAACTTCTTTAAATTTTTGTCGTTTGGTAACGGCTTAAGATGTGTCCGTGATCTGATTCAAATCTTGCAACTAGTTTGAATAATTAGCGTGTCGAGATTTGTAGGGAAATTAGTTGTAGCATGTTTATTATACACTGTTAACAATTTTTTGAACTTCAGGTAAAAATTCAACAAAACCAAAGTCCATCAATGGAAAGAGTTGGAGCGACACTAGCTTGTCAAGTGACTGTATGCTAGGTAAAGTTCGAGAGGATGAAAAATCAACTAAATACAGCTGTCAAAACACACAAAGTCCCATGACATATTCTATGGGATGGCTGGCTAAACTAGTGAACCCAAAATCAGGTAATACACAATCTTAGGTTAGTTTGGGTGGGGTTTAGCATGTGTATCACCCGGGAACTTTAAATACATTAATATATATGTGTGTGTGTGTGTGTGTGTGTGTGTGTGTGTGTGTGTGTGTGTGTGTGTGTGTGTGTGTGTGTGTGTGTGTGTGTGTGTGTGTGTGTGTGAAAAAGACAAAACACCATTCACTAATAACATTATCTGTTAACCCATTACCAGATGACAAAGTTAGACTGGTTTAAACTAGAAAAAAGAGAGTTGGTGAAAATGTAAAAATCATCGTCTTTTGGGGTAGAGTACGAAATGAAGAAATTGTTTGTAACAGTAAAAAAAAATTTAATTCTCCACCATGTTTTCCAATCTTTTATCTTGAGAGGGCTTGTGTATGAATTGTGTCAGAATTCTTTTCTGATTGATTGGGATACGTGGCTTGTCCTAACAACTTTGTGTAAATTTGTAATCTCCCCCCCCCCCACCCCTCACAAAATAATTCTGTTACAACTGCGTAGATTAAGCCATAAGTCATAGTATTCTTTTTCACAAGATAAATGACAACCGTGAATTTATTATCAAATTGATTGATTTATATTTCGACAGAGGTCATTTTACCCCTTACCTCACGATCTGGTAATTTTAACCAGTTGTATAGCTGCGTAAAAAAAGAAACGAAAAACATTGAAAGAATATGAGAATTAGCTAGTGACAAGCAATTTCTTTTTTTTTTTTTTTTTACTATTCTTTCCACCCTAAATGACACTTTTTAAAGTTACCACTCACTTTATATTATAGTCTTCATTTGAACTAGTCTAAAACTTTGTAGTCAGGGTTTGAGACATAAAGAGAATTGATGGTGGGTGTCTATATCCTCGTGGTATGGGTTTTCATCCTAATAATGAGTTTTCAGTTTTGCGGTTACTAAAATTCATTTTACCAAAGAAATCCTGCATAAAGTATCAAAATATTATTTCTTCCTTTTAAGCTTTAATAAATTGTTATAAACATTGTTTTCCTGTATACAATTCTGGTCAAGATTTTTGGGGTCAGTAAAACAGCGTCATATGTTTTCGTCCTATTTCGTAAATGGACCATTAACAAATGTGGAAAAAAGATTTGAATACAGAAACCTGTCATTTTCAAAATACAATGGTTTACCATACTTCATATTTACATTTTTTAAGTAACTGTTACAAAATAATTTTATACTAACTAATCTGCAAATGGTAAAATAATTTCCTGTAGTGAAGCGGTAATTTCATACTAATCCTAACCTACATATACAAAAACGGACTTTATTTTGAAAAAAAAAAAGTAATACTCTCCCCCCACCTTTTACGCAAGGTTTGATGAGAATGTACTTATTCATTTTATATGGCCTACAAAGTATTTATAGACTTAAGAAGTGAAATATTTAAAGAAAATTTGTAGTACTTTATTTTAATCTTAATAGTAAAGGACTGGTAAAATATAAGAAACGTCTTATCTCCAGTTGGAAAAAGAAGCTATTCATACTTTAGAAAACCACTCAACAGTCAAGTGACATCAAAATGTGATGTTAAATCACCAATCAACAATGCTTGATTTTATAAGATTCATCTAGATTTTTTTTTAAATTGGAGATATACAAAGGTCTAAAAAATAGACTTAGCAAAACACATAAAAAAAACTAGCAGCTCAAACTCAAATAATTCTTCTGCCTATTGAATTGACCTGGAACATGTTTGAAAGACTTATTGTGATGGCTATGTTTCTAAACTAATTTAGACATCAAAAAAGTTTATTGTGCAACAACCTATCCTCACAAAATAAGTAAAACACAAATTGGTGTGAAAACATATGACGGACGAAAACATATTCCACAACAATATATGGAAAAGTTTATCGGGCAAGGCGTAGGAATTTATATGGAGAACCGAACTTTTCCATATCAAGACACCAACCAACCATTTATCCTGATACCATTTTTATAAAATGAATTCGACAAAAAAATGTCCCAAGTAAATGTTAGTTAACCTCTCTTCTTCGAACATGGTGATTTGACCCTGCTGAGATGAGGGTATCGGGTCGACATTTAAAAAAATCGCACAATTTCATTTAGAATAGGCAAAAAAGAACGAATTAACAAGAATATCTACGACTTAAACCTTAAACAACAAAAACCTACCTTTATAATCGAATATGATTTGCCGAGATTTATAATCTTGTCGATCACTTAACTAAAGTGTCCAAGAATTTCTGACAAGTTCGTTGTTATACAGCCTAAATCAAACCCAAAGTCAGGGACTTTCTCATAGAATATCACAGGATGGACAGAGCTTGAGATTGTATGCCTAGACGCGATTTCTAAAAGGTTCCTCACTTAAATAATATCCATTCTTAATCCTCTAAGTTTTAAAGTATTGCATTCTGAAGTTGTGTATATGCTTCCATGAAATAAATAAATGCTGCGTCATGTATTACGTCATATCTACGTCACCGATGTATAATTCGACCGATGAAAGTTGAGAGTCGAGTATAATGTTTATTTTCGACAGAAGTTTTAAACATTTATTGATTAAAAGTTAGGGTTTGAAAATACCCCAACCACTGCAGAAATAGTTCTAGTCGGCCGCGTGATCAAGTGACATGATAAAGCTAATCACGTTACCATGTCACCTGATATCAACAAGTTTATCACCCCCCCTTAATTCGGCAGTATTTATGGGAGGTGACAGGATATATAGAGTATAGATGGTTGGTGTCTTGATATGGAAAAGTTTATCGGGCAAGGCGTAGGAATTTATCTAGTGAGCCGAAGGCGAACCGGATAAATTCCGAAGCCGAGCCCGATGAACTTTTCCTTATCAAGACACCAACCATCTATTCTATTTATCCTGTTACCATCTTTAAAAATGAATTCGACTGAAAAATGTCCATGAAAAGTAAATGTAAGTTAACCTTTCTCCGCCGAACATGGTGTTTGGTCCCTGCTGAGGTGAGGGCATTGGGGTCGACATTTGAAAAAAACTAGCACAATTTAATTTATAATAGACATAATAAGAACGAATTAACAAGAACATCTATAACTTAAACCTTAAACAACAAAGACATACCTTGATCATCGAATATGATTTGCCTAGATTTGTCGATCGTATCGATCACTCAACTAGCGTGTCGAAGATTTTCTGACGATTCGTTGTTAAGCAGCAAAAACCAAACCCTAAGTCATTGCCACCCTGATAGAAAATCACAGGATGGACAAAGCTTGAGATTAGTTGCCTAGCCGCGACTTCTAAAAGTATCCTCACTCAAATAATATCAAGGCTTAATCCCCTAAATCCTTTTATGTTCTAAAATCCTGCTTTCCGAAGTCGTGTGTATGCTTCCATGAAATAAACAATGCCTGCGCCATGTATCGCGTCATCTCTACGTCACCGATGTATGATTCGATCGATGAAAGTTGAGAGTCGAGTATAATGTTTTTATTTGGAAATAACCTTTAGCCGAAGATTTAAACATTTATTGCTTTAGAAAGCACCCCTACCAGTGCAAAAATAGTTCCGGTCGGTCACGTGATCAAGTGACATGATAAAGCTTATCACGTGACCATGTGACCTGATATCAACAAGTTTATCATACCCCCCTTTATTAGGCAGTATTTATAGCAGGTGACAGGATAAAATAGAAATTGCTTCCACAATCGACCAATCGCTGACCCCGTCAACTGAGCTCCAACAGATCATTCGACTTATATATCAACGGCTTTATATGTGAATTTTATGGGCAGTCACATGTAACAAAATAAGTTGTTTAGTAAGTGACCTCAACATCGTAACTGCAGCCTGAATGAGCTGTAGTTAGACGTTTAAGTCACCAAAACAGTAAAACTGATAAATATAAATGTCTGAGTTCAGTTTTCACTCCCTGTCAAAATGAATGTTTTAATTGGTCTGTCGAGTTTAAATGTACAGCCGCGATCTGTTTATTTCAGACGAGCTTGCATTACCTCCAAAGACACGTGACATTGTATCCGATAGTTTTGCTGAAAATAAAGGTTCTAGTCCAGTCTACAACAGTGAAGGATCAGTGTTGGAGAATGACGGAACATTGGAGACCAAATACTTAACAACCTATGTCGAAAATGTCTTCTACACCAGAAAACTAAAGCTTGACAAATTGACAGAATATACACCATTAAAGAATGAGGTACAAACTTCCCCCTCTCCACTTCCGAACTCTTGATTTTCCATAAGGTTTTTGGATGCGGTTTCATCTACTAGTAAAATGTTTTTCGTTTCCCAGTGAGGTGTCGTTTTTTTTTTTTTTTTTTTTTTCATTGTGAAAGATAGAACAGTTATTTTTTATATCTAAACAGTTTAAACGAGAAATAAATGCAATTAAAACGCGTTAATGAAGCTATTCCTTAACATTGCCTGTTTTTTACGCCCCCCCCCCCCCCCACCATAAGACAAAATTACAGGTTATCGAGGAAGCAAGATCGCTTCGGCCTATTTCTTCTTGGAACCAAATTGGAACTTTTTGTTAACCTGTTACCATACGTAAACTTTTTAGACTAGTCCAAATCAAAAGGAATTGCAGACGACTAATTAAAGTTTATGATTTTTTTTCATTTTTTTTTTTTTTTTTGATAGAAAACAATGTGAAAAAAGAAGAAATTGCTTGTGACAAGCAAATTCTTCATTTTGCACAATGTTTTCCGAATTCATTTTCTTAAGGGCGTCAAAATGCGTCACCGTGTGGGAATGGGTTAATGTATTAGAACTTTTACGCATAATCATAATATAACATTGTCTGTTAATTTACAGATCTACAGAAATAAAACTCAGCAAACATATTCCAGTAAACCAAAGAAAAGAAAGGCCGACGACCTTGATTTGGGCGAAAATACTCTATCCAAACGAAGACGAGAGTTGGTCGACGAGAACAACAACTTTGAGGACGACGAGCTTGATGCAGAGGTAGCCAAGTACATGGAGAATGGTGGACCTCCAACAATCTGCGATACCAGTCTGATCGACAAGCCAGACCTCGAACAAACCCAAATTTACAGTAACTTATCTCCATGGTTACGATGTATAGAAGGGTGTTTCCATAGCTTCAGATCACCTCTTGGGGTGAGGTCCTTCATTTTTTCTTCTTTTATTTCTTAAAAGGGCCTGAACTACTCCTTTTATGTGAATTTTCTGTTTTAACCCATTACAACAAAATCTTGATTTTTGAGATCCTCAAGAAATATATTCTAGAAAACTTCGTTGGAAAAGGAAAAGTTGGATTGGTTGTCACAAGCAAGTTTTCCCATTCTCATATCTTTTTTACCGTATTTGACATTCATTTACGATAAAATGAAGTTAGATATATCGTCTGCGATTTCTTTCAATTTGATCCTGCCTAAAAATGTGTTGTCTGGTAATGGGTTAAAATAAATACCATGTATAGTTTTTTTTCTTGACAAGAGAAACATCTCAAATGCGTCATTTACTCAACCAAGAAAAAGCTATTTCTCTTGTACTAACATATGTAGCCGGTTTCTACATTTTTCACGTTTTCTACAAAGAAAGACAAAGATTCTTACATTATTTCAAGGTTGATTGTCGTCTGCAATTTTCTTTCAGTTTGGACCAGTCTAAAAAATTGTCATCTGGTACTGAGATAACCTATTACTAGATTGCAAAATAGACTGGTCCAAATTGAAAGGAGTTGCAGACATCTATTTCAAGTTTATGGATTTTTTACAACTTCTTTGGTAAAAACATCGTACAAAATGAAGAAATTGCTTGTTGCACGCGTTTATACATTGTTTTCCCAATTGTTTTTCTTGGGGGAGGTCAAAGAGGTCATTGTGTTGGAATGGGTTAAACTATTTCTATAATGAACTTACAGATAACCAAGGAACCAAGAGAAGGCGCCATTAGAATTCTAGATCCATGGCCTTGCTTGTACAGAAACACCAAGTTTGGAGAATTGAAAGTAGTTGAAGAGTTAGATCTAGAGAAAACCCCTCAACACTGGCAACAGCGAGGAAATTAATGAATGATTGATTTGACTTTGATACATTTACAAGGGCTGTGATATTCTAATCATATTATTGTGATTTTTACACCTATGTAATAATATTTTCGAAATCGAAAAGATAGAATGTTTACATTACATTTTTACATTTACTACATTTATCTGTGTTGTATCTTTATTTTGCCACCAATGGATAGCTCTAATGACTTTTTTGTACTTGCATAATTGAGCAAATAGGTTGTCAGTAAAATAATCATTTGACCAATCAAAATAAAGTTAATTTTGACCTCAGACATTTTCGTTGGTTAGGCGACTTAAATGTCGTAACTAGAGATTATTCAAGTCGCCATCCAAAGACCTTCCTTTTCTTTATAGCCCCTACAACAAATTTCACAAAATAAGGTTGTTTATTACCTCAGTAGAACTGCAATGTCGGACTTAAGAGGACATTGCTAATGATCCGCCTATTAATCCATTACCACGCGGTTACATTCAGATAAGTCTTAATTCAAAGAAATTGCAGACAATTTTAAATTGATGATATTTTACTTGAAAATATTGCGGCAATTTCAAGTGAATATGTCCATTAATACCAGAGATACTATAGAAAGCAAAGTTCTTTCTAAGTCGAAGAAGGGGCGTATTTGTAAAAACAACAACAACAAAAAAAACGCATATAGACTTATTCCAAATATCGGTGTATATTGTAGATCAAAGGTTGTACGAAATACAGTATGAATTTCATTTTTCACTTCATTTGAGATGCCATAGCTCAGACGTTTATCAAAAGGTCAAGGTGAATGGTTGTGCACTATGCCAGGTGAAAGTTCAATCGCTATTTGCTTATGAATTTGAAATTATACATTCCTAGCATTAAAGGTTCATTTTTTAAAGTAGTTCGAAGTTAGGTTAAAAAGCTTAACTTGTGACCAAATAAAAGGCAATCCCTCAACAAGAATTATTTTTGATATGGTTTAGTCCTAGATTTAACCCTTTACCAGTTGACAGAAATTTAGACTGGTCCAAATTGAAAGGAGTTGCAGGCGACAATTCAAAATTTAGGGTATTTTAGATTTCTTTCATTTATCATGGTAAAAAACATTGAAGAAAATGCAGAAATTGCTTGTTTCAAGCAATTTCTGTATTTCACGCATTGTTTTCCCAATTGACTTTCTCGGGTCATCAATATGCGTTATCGGGCGTGAATGGGTTAATACTAAGTAGATGAAAGACTAACATCTGTCTGAATAAAATCTTTCCTTAACTCCGTTTTTTTTCAGATTATACGTTAAAAAAAGCTCAACAAATATTGCGGCCCGTGTCGAAGTACAAAACTCACTCCTGGTCTGAATGAATTAATTCATTGGTCGACTGATTACTTAATTGACAGCTGCGATTGGTCCAAACAGTCATTGTCCAATCAGTCATACAAAAGAAATAATTTATTATATTATAATTAAAAATTATAGAAAAGAGGGTCAAAGGTTAATAGGACCTATTTTTTCTTTCCTTTTTTCGTTTTGTTCCAAATGCTGTAAGTGATTATACATTTACGAAATACAAAAGTTGTGTTCATAATATAAGTACATTGTATGTCTAAGAACAATTCTTTAACCTAAGTTGCTTATCAGCCCTGCCAATAAAGCCGAAGTCTCTTGGTCTATCAGTATTTCTTGTAAATATCCCAATTATTCCACTCGTTGATTGTCCCTGCTTAAAAATACTTAAAATTCAGATTTTTTTTTAAACATTTCGTTTTGTTCCTGATTAAAGGTCACCGTTTGTTTCCCTCAGCTAAAAGAAAAAAAAAGGAAAAAACAGGTGTAGGCCAGTGAGTAACTAACGATTTCGGGCGGCCAATTTAAATGCAACTTCTGCAACCCTGCTGCAGAAGCCGCCCTTTGAGGATAGATTCTGCTCTATCCACAGATTTCATGGCGGTGCTTTTTGATATCCACCCTAGGAGGAATATTGCAACGGCTTACCAACAACCTATACAGTCTTGCTGTGGATAACGAATAAAAGATAACGTGAAAGCGTGCATAGCTCTTTTCCGAGAGTTAAGTAATGTACGCCTGGTTAGTGAATGAGTGACCGGTACTGCTCGGCTTCCAGAGAGAACATTGATTTTGTTACAAATGACTCACTAGGCATCGCCGTAATATCAAATATAACTTGCCTCCCTTTACTTTTTGTAAAACTTATAGAGGAGAATGTTACCAGAATAAAATACACTCGATATCTGCTTCGGGGATTATTTAATTGGCACGAAATTGCTTTCGGGTACGACTTAAACGTGTTCCAATGCGAATGGGTTCAGTCTTTCAGTTGTCGAGCCGCCTGTGGCAGTTTGCATTCATTGACCTATTGAACACTTCAGAATTTGGTCTGTTTAATTAAGCTTGCAAAGTTAAAAATCAGAGTGAAAACTTGCCTTGCCCTGTCAGGCCCGTTTCATTGGTCTATCAGAATTGCTAGAAAGCCGTTTGGAAGGGATTTTGTTTGAAGAATCTAGATTAGAATAAAACCGCCATGTCAATGTTAATCTAAATTCCACGAGATTTTTAAAGGAACATCCGTGCATAGTTAATTAGCCTAGTAATTTATGAGGAGATGTAGTTAAACAATGAAATCAATGAAGACTTGTATCGCCCTGCAGAGCCCACTTTTGGGACCTATCATTTTTTAAAACAATTTATGCGATCGGTCAGTCAGGGACCATTCCTTAAAAAATAAAATCGGTTAGAATCAGCCCAATACCTTAGTTGTTATATAGAAAACAAAGGGAAAAAATTCATCGCCCTACCATGCATGTTAATTTTTACCGACTAATCTTAATCATAGACATGTACAAATTAAAAGAAGGGTCACAATACCTGTAAAGCTTGTCAAAGTTGGCTCAGTCATTTATGAGATGTCGATTGAAACTTCAATGTGAAAAACTTCCCCTGTTGAGTCCATTTTTGTATTCAATACAAATCCTCTGGAGTGCTTTGAGAAGGGTCACCGAATTGATATTCCAGTAAAATTTGTTAAAAATTGACACAGATGTTTAGGAGGGGATTATCAAGGAAAAAAGGTTTTCCTATGCAAGCTCATAATGATACAATGCTATGACAAAGGTTTTTTTTATAAGCAAGCACGGAATGATACAATGCAAAGGCAATGGGTTTTCTATGCAACCACAGAATGATACAGTGCTATGACAAAGGGTTTTCTACGTGAGCACGGAATGATATAATGCCAAGGCAAAGGGTTTTCTATGCAAGCACAGAGTGAAACAGTGCTATGACAAAGGGTTTCTACTTAAGCACGAAATGATATAATGCTAAGGCAAAGGGTTTTCTAAGAAAGCACGGAATGATACAGTGCTATGAAAAAGGGTTTTCTACGTAAGCACGGAATGATATAATGCTATGACAAAGGGATTTCTACGCAAGCAGGGAATTATACAATGCTATAACATAAAGTTTTCCTACGCAAGCACGGAATGATACAATGCGATGATAAAAAGTTTTCCTATATGCAAGCACGGAATGATACAATGCTATGATAGAAAGATTTCCTACGCATCACGGAAAGATACAATGCTGTGATAAAAAGTTTTCTTACGCAAGCACGGAATGATACAATGCTTTGATAAATAGTTTTCCTACGCAAGCATAGAATGATACAATGCGAAGATAAAAAGTTTTCCAACGCAAGCTCGTAAAGTTACAATGCTGTGATAATAGCCCCGCTGGCCGCTCAGAAAAATGGAGTTAAACTCGGACAAAAAATCTATCGACAGATTAACTTCTGAACCGAAAAATCACAGGAATTCTACGGGCTTTATCATATCGCTCGATCGAGAGAGAGAGGGGGGGAGAGAAAGAAAGAGAGAGAGAGAGAGAGAGATTTATGAAGAAGAAAGAGAGAGAGAGAGATTTATGAAGAAGTTTGGTATAATCACTGACGTAAGACGTTATATATATTATTGTCCTAAAGCCGCAATTATCAATACTTTGGGGTATCACTCGCGATTCACAATTCATTAGCGTGTGTTACTTGTTTGTATGTTCCTTTGAGAAAATGCTAGATTGTGGTGATCTAGAATGTATATGTGTGTTTGATCGTGTGTGCGCGCGCGTGAGTGTGGGTGATCAGTAAACACGTATTGAATGATTTGTTGTTAGAAGGCGGTGTTCAAGAATAAGCCTTGTTATAATAAAGATGTAAGTATTATTATTATAATTATTATAGTCAAATTTTATTCTAATCGTGTAAGCCATTTTAATCCAATAAAATAACGAAATGCAATATTTCCGGGTAAACGGATATGACGCAGATGACGTTATCAACGTTACGTTGTTTCTATGAGCAGTTCAACTGTGAATCGGTCACGAATATTCAGAGCAAATATGAGTTTATTTTGTGAGTATTATAAGAGTTATTAGGTTGATATTTTTTATTTTGACTGAAAAAAATGTATAAACGTTAAGAAAGAGGGGCATAGACACTGTATCAGCATTCGAGAGTGTCGAAAATTAGGGTACCCATTAGATAACCCTAGCACGGAGTGCTCATTGTGATCTATCTTGTCGCACATTATTCGTTGTGTGTCGTAGAAAATATTCAGGAAAAAGAAGAAATTCCTAGATGAGAGCAATTTATTCATTTCTCACATTTTTTTTTCTTCTTCTTTTTTATGGGCGTCAAAAAGCGTCAATATATGGGAATGGGTTAATCCAACATTAGGCGAATTTAATACAGCTCCAAACTGAAAGAAGTTGCACGACTGTGTAAATTTCAATATCTCTGTCATTGTGGGTAGAAAACGAGGGGGAAAATGGGACTTCGTAAAAATGCAGATTTCACTTGCTACTAGAAATCCCTTTATTTGTCTTATCTTTTTAAATTTCATTGACAGCAACTTCTTTTGATTTGAACCAGTTTAAGATTTTGTCGTCCGATATCAGGTTAGGCTAATGACTCAGTAACACTAAAAATGTCCGAAAAGGAATAATTTGAAATATGCAAAAGTTACCGAGCTCTAAAAGTTCCTATTTTACCTCTTTCCGTCAATATCAAACTTTTTTAGTTTAAAAACACAGATATATCACATGATCTACGCTCGAACCAACAGAAAAAAGGTGTTCGGGTCGAGCAAGAACGCTTCTTAAAAAAAATGATGAAACAAAATATAAAAATATAAGGAAAAGCCAGTCGAATAAAAAATCTCTTGGAGAGTACAAGATTTTTTCTTATTGTCTAAGTGTTATTTGAATTTAAATCTTTTGTCTTTTGTTGTGTGTCTTTCTCCAAATTTCATCCTCTCAAAGCCTACAGATCGCGTTTGTCATTCAAACTGCTAATTTACTACATTCAGGCCACCAACGACAACCAACTATTTAACCTTTGATATGTATAGCTCATAGAATCTGCAAAATAACGCCCTTCAATATCTAACTCGAGCGTCGTGTTGGAGTCTCAATGAGCATGATCAGCGATCGATTAATTGATATACATGCACTATTATTGAAACGGATTTTGTGTTCGCAATTATAAGACGGCTGGGCATTTCGGTGCAATAGTGATAAAAACCTTTGGGCCTATCCCCTCAGATATTCGCAAAGTTATATTTAAACTCCCTATCGTCTCATAATTTATATAAAAAAAAGATTGTTATATTTACGGAAATAACATCACTGACGTAAGACTTGACGTCGCTTCTATAGTTATTCGACGTTAAATCATAGTTCAGCGTTTTTTTACCGACTGTCACGTTTTATTAAAACACATTAAGATGAGTCTAAATTGTAAGTATATTCAACAAAAATAATGATAATAGTAATAAAAAACAATCTAAGACGTCCTTTCATTGATCACATTGTCACTGTGTTTAGTACATCAAACCGCTAAATTGGTCTGCGATTTTCATTGTTGCAACTACAGCAATATGCTTATTTAATCCATTCCCACAGTTCCGTTTTTAACCCCTATCCCGAGAGAGAAGCGTTAAAAAAAATTGTGGAAAATAAAGAAATTGCTTCTTACAAGCAATGTCCTCATTATCTACAATGCTTTCTACAAAAAAAAGACAATGTTTTTTTTACGTAAGATTTACATGTAATTATCGTCTGCAACTTCTTTTTATTTTTGTTGTCTGGTAACAGCTTAAGATGTGTACGTGATCTGATTCAATTATCGCCACTAGTTTGAATAAATGGCGTGTCGAGATTCGTAGCATGCTTATTGTACACTGTTACCAATTCTTTGACTTTCAGGTAAAAATTCAACAGTACCAAATTCCATCAATGGAAAGAGTTGGAGCGACACAAGCATGTCTAGTGATTTCACACTAAGTAAAGTTAGAGAGGATGAAAAATCAACTAAATACAACAGTCAAAATACACAAAGTCCAAGGAAATATTCTATGGGATGGCTGGCTAAACTAGTGAACCCAAAATCAGGTAATATACAGTTGGTTAGCGAATCTTTGGTAAGCTTGCGTTTTAGTGAGTGTAACACCCAGGAACTTTATTTACATGTACATTTATATCAATATATTGTCTTATATATGTGAAAGACAAAACACTTTTCACTAATAACGTTATCTGTTAACCCAGTACCAGATGACAAAAAGTTAGACTAGTAAACTAAAAAAAGGGGGCGGTTGAAGACGACAATTTAGAGTTAATGAAAAAATGTAAAAATCTTTGTCTTTTGTGTAAAAAACGTCGAGGGAATAAAGAGATTGTTTGTAACATTGGAAACTGTCTTTATCACTGGATGGAAACGGGTCCCGGGTCCCTCAAAATGGCCGCAATGTCAAAATATTAAGGAACCAGTGAAAGTATTTGTTCGTTTTCTATTATTAAGTTATGTACTCACGCTAATTAAGTCTAGCATTAAAGACAGCATGTGTCTAAAATTAAGTTTACATATTCATTACGTCCTGTTCTCGAAGGATTGTCGTCAAAACACCACATGAACCACGTGTTTACCACGAAGAGCCTTACTCCACTCGCATTTATTCAACCAAGATACAAAATAAGGAGTATCATTTAAAAAATTGAATCGAGCGATTGATTTAAATACAATCCAAGAAACAATGCTGAAAAAATAGGCCACTAACATTAAAATTTGACAAAGATATGGCCTTTTTTCGGTGGACTGTAGCAATTCTTTTGGGTACTGGGAATTGATTTCTTAGCTGTTTGGACATACTGGGAATTGCTCAAAAGGGTACTGAGAATTGCAATGTAAATTTTCTTAGTTTTGGCCAATTTTGTATGTTTAATACTGATTGATATATATTTCCTTTTGTCGGACAGATACAAAGAAAAATACATTATGCAATCTGGAAAAATGATTAACTTTGTACGTTTTTAGCACCTCCAAACTAAATCGTAAAATAGGACGTCTGTTTGGCAGGGGATACGGTACCAGAGCTCATGTCGAAAAAAACACGTCTTTATAGAATTATATCAATATTATAACTCACAAAATTAGAAGGCGATTGGTATCTTTATTGAAATATGTATGCACAATTTGTTTACAAATAGTAAATGATTTTACATTTTATACGAACTCTTAAGGATAAATCTCAATAATTTTACACCAAGACTACTATATCAAAACGCTTAAACTAATTCTACAAAATGGTGTCTCACAGAACGCTAGATTTCAGAGTGCTTTGTGGATTTTCAAAGGAGCTAGCAAAGCCATCTTGTAATGTATTTGACGATTCGTTTCAATCGTGATTCTAAAATATATTGAGCAAAATTGAAAAATTCACGTTTAAATTCGGGACCTAGTGCTTTATGTCAACGTGGCTCTTTTGTGGTATAAGCGCTTTGTAATTTTACCATTCAGATGTTTCTTGATGACTCATACAAACTACATTGTAGCCAAAAATAAGCATAAATCGATTCTTGTTGCTTCAAAATGTGAATCAATCTCAGTTCAAATTGAACTTATATTCCACGACTAAATGTTGTTAGATGAGACATGAAAGATACCAATAGAATGAACAATCGCTTTATTGAAGTTGGTTAACAATCTTGTTCGTATTTTTGTCGAGTCATCTGTTCTTTAAAGCTTCAAAACAAGTTTAAAGTTTTGGAATGATTGTCAATTCCGAGTACCCAAATATTTTGAAAAATGCAATCCACAGTATACATTTTTCAATTCCAAGTATCCCTACTCCTAAGTACGAGGCCGCACGTTTACGACCATATCTCTTTCAATTTTGGAAGATGGGGGCTGAAAATTTCAAGATATGAACTTGAATGATAAAAGCTGAAAATGTTCGCTTCAGATTTTTTTAAAACCATGATTTTATTGCTCATAGATGTAAAATAATAGAGGAATGTATCAACTTTTGTGTGAACATGCCCTACAAACTGTCGTTTTTTAAAGGGAGCGTGGAATTTAAGTCAGTATAACACACATTGAGTGTAAAGAATGGATATTGTGTCTCTTGCAATTGATCCAATTAGCGATAAAGAATAACAGAATAAAAGAAATTAGGCATTTACTTACCAGTGTCGATGTGTCTGTAGATAAAAAATGGCGGATTTCGATTAAATTTTTAGCAATATCCGGGACCCGTTTCCACCCAGTGTTTATCTGTATGAATGATTTAGCAATGTGTATAACTTAGTGGAATTAATTTCTGATTGTTTGGTTTACGCGACTTGTCCTAACTTTGTGTAGATTTGCACTTCCCCCCCCCCAAAAAAAAAAGTAATAAAAATAATTCTGTAACAACTGCGTATATTAAAACGCCGTAATATTCTTTTTCACAAGATAAATGACACGAGTAATTCCTTCTCAAATGAATTGAATCATGTTTCACTAATACGGCCATCTTCAACGTAGGCATCATTTTACCCTGGTAATTTAACCGGTTGTATAGCTGTATAAAAAGGAAAAACGAAAAACATCGTAAGAAATGGAGAATTTGATTGTGACAATATTCTTTCCACCCTAAATGACACTACTTTAAGTTTTCACTCACTATCATTTTTAAAAATAATTTCTACCAAAATACTTACATAACCTGTCTTCATCGAACCTGGCGATTTGACACTGCTCGTGTGAGGGTATCGGGGTCGACATTTAAAAGAACTCGAACAATTTCATTTAGAATAGGCAGAAAAAGAACGAATTAACAAGAAAATCTATAACTTAAATCAGAAACAACATAGACCTACCTTGATAATCGAATATGATCTGCCTAGATTTTGTCGATCACGCAACTAAAGTGTCGAAGAATTTCTGACGAGTTCGTTGTAATGCAGCCTAAATCAAGCCCTAAGTCAGTGATTCCCTTATAGAATATCACAGGATGGACAGAGCTTTAGTTTAGATGCCTAGCCGCGATTTCTAAAAGGCTTCTCACTTAAATAATATCCATTCTTAATCCTCTAAATCCGTTTGTGTTTAAAAATCTTGCTTTCTGTAGTTGTGTGTATGCTTCCATGAAATAAACAATTCCTGCGTCATATGTATTACGTCATCTCTACGTCACCGATGTATAATTTGACCGATGAAAGTTGAGAGTCGAGTATAATGTTTTTATTTTGGGCACCAATCTTTGCTGATGATTTAAACATTTATTGTTTAAAAGTAAGGTTTTGAAAGAACCCCTACCACTGCGAAAATAGTTCTGGTCGGTCACGTGATCAGGTGACATGATAAAGCTAATCAAATGACCATGTGACCTGATATCCAACATAAGGCAGTATTTATGGAAGGTGACTGGGTAAAAACGAAATTGGTTCCACAATCGACCAATCGCTGGCCCCGTCCACTGAGCTCCAACAGATCGTTCGACTTATATATCAAAGGCTTTTTATATTAATTTTATGGTCAGTCAAATGTAACAAAATATCTTGTTTGGTTGGTGACCTCAACATCGTAACTACAGCCTGAATGAGCTGTAGTTAAGACGTTTTAGTCACCAAAACAGTAAAACTGATGAACATAAATGTCTCCAGATGTCTGAGTTCAGTTTTCACTCCCTGTCAAAATGAATGTTTTAATTGGTCTGTCGAGTTTATTTGTACAGCCGCGATCTGTTTATTTCAGACGAGCTTACATTACCTCCACAGACACGTGACATTGTATCCGATGGTTTTGCTGAAAATAAAGGTTCTAGTCCAGTCTACAACAGTGAAGGATCAGTGTTGGAGAATGACGGAATATTGGAGACCAAATACTTAACAACCTATGTCGAGAACGTTTTCTACACCAGAAAACTAAAGCTTGACAAATTGACAGAATATACACCATTAAAGAATGAGGTACAAACTTCCCCCTCTCCACTCCCCAACTCTCTTGATTTTCCTCAAGATTCTTGGATCCGGTTTCATCTACTAGTATGATGTATTTAGTTGCCAAGCGAGGCGTCGATTTTTTGGTATCATTAAAAAAGAGAGAACAGTTAAAATTTATATTTAAACAAATGCAGTTTACGCCTAAACGAGAAATAAATAAAATGCGCTATGCAATTCCAAGGGGGGAAAAAGCAAATAAATCAAAATTTAAACTTCATCCTTTTAATGAACCCATTCCTGCACATTTGTTGAAAGTGAAAACAATACTGCGGGTTGTAATAAGCGAATTATTCGTTTCCTACAATGTTATCAATTTCAAAAGACAAACGTTTTCAGAATTTCGTCCTGCACAAAATTATTGTCTGCAACTTCTTTCAATTTTGGCGAGTTTAATGTTTTGTTGTCTTATAACGGATTAACCTGTAACCATAAGACAAAATTAAAGGTTGTCGATAAAGCAAGATTGACTTCTAACGCCTATTTTTTCGCAAATTGGAATTTTTTAAATAACCTATTACCAGACGGCAAAATTCTAGAACGGTCCAAAATTAAAGGAGTTGCAGACGATAAATTAAAATTTGTGAATTTTATATTTTTCTTCTTTCTTGATAATAAATGTGTAAAATGAAGCAATTGCTTGTTACAAGCAATTCCTTCATTTTGCAATTTTTTTTTTCAAATTTCTTTTCTTTTCTTAAGGGCGTCAAAATGCGTCACTGTGTGGGAATGGGTTAATGAATTCGAACTTTTACGAATCCAAATTTCACGTGCAATCGTAATATAATATTTTTCTGTAAATTTACAGACAAACAGAAACAAAATTCAGCACTCATATTCCATTAAACCAAAGAAAAGAAAGGCCGACGAATTTGATTCGGGCGTAAACACCCAATCCAAACGAAGACGAGAGTTGGTCGACGAGAACAACAACTTTGAGGACGACGAGCTTGATGCAGAGGTAGCCATGTACATGGAGAATGGCGGACCTCCAACAATCTGGGAAACCAGTCTGGTCGACACGCCAGACCCGGAACCAACCCAAATTTACAGTAACTCATCTCCATGGTTACGATGTATAGAAGGGTGTTTCCATAACTTCAGATCACCTCTTGGGGTGAGGTCTTTTATTTTTTCATCTTTTATTTTTTAAAAAGTCTTCAGTAAAAAAATATATATATATAAATAAATAAACGGAAAAGAGGCGCTAGTTGTCCTGTATCGCTCCTCCTGTCTGCATTTACTGCTTTAACCCATTACAACAAAATCTCTATTTCTAAGATCCTCAAGAAATGTACGATGTTCTAGAAAACTTTGTTGGAAAAGAAAAAATGCTAATTACAAGCATTTTTCATTTTCTAATATTTTTTTACAGTATTTGACACTTATTTTCAAATTTAATGTTAATTGTAGTTAGAGATATCGTCTGCTATTTCTTTCAATTTGATTCTGTCCAAAATGATGTTGTCTCGTATTAGGTTCAAAGTAGTATCATATACATATATATACATTCTTGAAAAGAGAAACAACTAAAAAGCAGCATTTACTCAACCAAAAATATAAATAAATAAATAATAACATACTACATAGCTGGTTTAATACCTGGGTCACGTCTAGATTGTATAACTGCTGCCCAATCCATGTGGTTTGATAGTACCGCTGTCGACTTAATAATTAAGACGACAGGTATGCACCGATTTTCGGTACATACATGGAAAGCCTGGCCAGTTAGGTTTTTATCCTTCATAGAATCGAAGACGGGGCTTACGCATGCGCAGCAAATTTTGTTGGAAAATGTGGACAACTTCAACTTTATGAAATTTTAGATTTTTTTTCAAATTTCTTGATATAAAACTTTGTGGATAAGGAAGAAATTGCTTGTAACAAGCAATCACTTTATTTTCCATAATGTTTTTTGGCAGCCTTTTTCTTTGGGCATCTGAAAGCATCATTGTGTGGGAATGGGTTAATATAAATCCATTCCCAATCAATCCTGATTTATTATGCTTCTCAAGATACAAACTTAGAAAAAAGAAATTTGGAAAATGAAGAAATTTCTTTTAACAAGCAATTTCTACATTTCCCATCATGTTTTCTAATCAGAGAAACAAAGATTCTTAAATTTTCATCAGCTTGATATTGTCGTCTGCAATTTCTTTCAATTTGGACCAGTCTAAAAGTTGTCATATGGTACTGAGTTAAAAAAATTAAATCAATTTACAGATAACCAAGGAACCAAGAAAAGGTGCCATTAGAATTCTAGATCCATGGCCTTGCTTGCACAGAAACACCAAGTTTGGAGAATTGAAAGTTGTTGGAGAATTAGATCTAGAGAAAACCCCTCAACACTGGAAACGAGGAGGAAATTAATGAATGATTGATTTGACCTTTGATACAGTTTACAAGGGCTGTGATATTTAATGATATTGTTGTGATTTTTACACACATGTAATCATATTTTCAAAATCTACAAGCATACAGAATTTATATTACATTTTAATAATTGCTAAATTTTGCTGTGTTATGTCTATTTTCAACCTATGGAGGGCTCTGATGAAATTTGTGTTCATTGTACTGCATAAGACTTGCATGATTGACCAAACACTGCTGTCCATCAGACAAATCAAATCATTCATTTAGGCAGAAAGTGAACTTTGAATTCTAACATTCATGCTAAGTAGTTTTATAGGTTAGGCAACTACATCTTATTTCAGCTGTAGTTACAACCTTTAGGTCACAAACCAATAACCTGCCTTTAACTTTGTACCTCAGGAACCAAATTTAGACTGGTCCAAATTGAAAGAAGCTGCAGAAAATATTTTCAAGTTGATTGAATTATAATCTTTGTTGTCTTTTGGGGTAGAAAACATTGTGGATAATGTAGAAAATGCTTGATCTAAGCAATTTCTTAATTTTCCACAATGTTCTCAAAAAGTTGTTGGGCGTGAAAAGGAGGGATTGTGTGGGAATGGATCAAAGGATTGAGTGTACAAGAATGTACAAAATGTCCTTGCATTTTACCAGTATATATATACAACGCCGATGACAACCTGATTTATGGCAATAAATGAGGCTTTCACATCTGTCAGGTTGGACCTGTATAAAATTTTTTTGCCTAGTAACAAATTACGCAACTCATAGGCAAAAATTAATCAATCCAGGAAAGTTACAAGGAAAGTAATTGATAGACACATCAAGGTGTCTAAGTGTTGAAAAATTCGGCCCATTAACCAATCACCTGATGAAAAAATTTTAGAGTGGTCCTAATTGAAAGATATAGCAGACAACAAACTCAATTTGATGAAATTTTATATTGTTATTATTTATTAAAAAACATTGTGGGAAATGAAGAAATTGTTTGTTAAAGAGTCTTCCAAGAATTATTCCAGTGACATTTGGCTGAAATCAGTTTCTGAGGGTAAAATTTTGAAATAAAAAGTTTGCATACACATACAGTGCACCATGGAAGCAACACAATGACAATAGCTCTAGTAGTCTTCTGTTTGTGGATCTAAAAACGATCAATGGTTAGGTGCTACAGACACCTTGATATTACTAAAATACTGTTAATAAGAGCACTGCCCACTGGTGCCAACGCTCGGCTGCAGGTGCTGGATAATGCAAAAATTCTAAGTCGATAAAGGGCGATAACGCTTTTAGAGTTATCCCCCTAGATAGTCTAGATAGCTCTTGTGATGGTCAATACAAATGCCAAGTTTCATGAGGATATCTTCAATAACAACAGAGATATGACCAAGGTTAAAGTTTGTCACGCCAACACCTACACCAACGCCAACGAAGCTAAGGTGATGACAATACCTCTGGTTTTCTCCCATAACAGCCGAGCTAAAGATGGCATTAAACTCCATTTAATCAATCAGTAGCCTGTGCAGTGTATAAAAGGTATTTCGAAGAATTGTCCTAGAGAACTAAGGTAGTTTTGACCCAAAGTTTCCCAATGTTGAACTATTCCAGGATTTCATGAATACAAATATTCAGACAAATTTTCAGGTTTATTGAGCCAAAACATGGTCTCTAAAGTGTCTGTCTACATACCAGTAATTAATGTTGACAATGGATGCTGGACATCATACAACTACAAAAGCTCACCTTGAGCACAACATGCTAAAATAATTTTTTAACAAGATACAGTATATTTGCGCACTTATCTTTATCCATGTAAAAATATTGTGAACCACAAATCAAATATTGTAATACCAGTATAAGTATGAAACTTTGAGGTCAAACATTCATTCATGATTCAGTTAGAGTGACTCCAGCTTGAGCAACCAACTCTATTAACCTATTCCTACACAATCACACTTTTTGATGAATCAAAGAAACAATTATTTAGAAAACATTGTGGAAACTGAAGAAAGGGAAAAGGGTTAAAAATTTTACCTTGACCTTGAAGAAATGAATTTTCCAGTTGCGCCTTGTTGAGATCTATGTACTTACCAAATATTATTATTGTAACTTAATCAGGGTTGAAGTTATAGGAAAATTGGCAGGTTAACTCTTGCAGACAGACAGACACCCGTAAAACAATATGCCCCGATCTATCTATGCGGGGGCATAAAAATTTAGTCTGGTATGCAACTATTTTTGGTTGTTGAAATTCTATAAGACTATTGTGAGAAATGAAGAAATTGCTTATTACAAGCAATTTATGTCTATGATTTAGAAATAAATGACGGCAAAAAGTTGTAAAAGGCTCAGCTTACATTCCTTGTTACATCATTTTGGTAAATCCTCTATTTATTTTGTACATCCTTCCAGTATAGCTGAAAAAAATGAGTCACAGTGATTAAAAAAAAAGTCTTATGTGGTCTTGCCAGGTGATGTCCGTCCCTTTGAAGTCTACTGAACCCCGGAGAAGTTAACAGCATGACATCAAATTGAATATAGAATTTCATGCATGTCAACCAAAACCTCATAACTCTAGCTCATACAATCTACAATTACGAGATTTGATGACACACTGATGATTTCACAGTTCCTGCATCTTCACCACACTGACTTGAATTTGGATATAGTAATGTACTTGAAACAAAAAAAAGCAAACCATTGGTTGGCGATGCTAATCATTGGTAAATGTTGTAACTACAGCTTGTATTTAAGTTGCAAAACCAACAAAAATGCTTGACATAAATGTCAGTGTTCAACATTTACTTCCAGTCTAAATAAAGCAGTTTATCGGCCATCGGAGACGGATTATGCTCCCCAAATAAGGCTTTTGTCACAAAACTGTATGCCATTATTGGACAAAAAACTTTTTATTGAATGCAACTATAGTTTGAGAGTTGAGTAGTCTTGCGGAAGGATGGGCAGACGCGTGCACAAGCTTGCGACTATATGCTCCCCTTTTCGGGGAGCATAATAAAGCATTTTATTGGCCATTAATTTATTTGATTTATTACAGCAATCATTCAATTCACTGTTTCAACAATGATACGTCAGATGTAGGTTTTGTCTAAATTTCAAGATGAAAAATTTTAGATGCGTCAAAATTTAAAGTTGAAGAAGACAATTCAAGCGTGTTAGAAAATAATGTAAGTACTACATAGATTATAAAAATATTTTTTTAGAAAAGGAGTTACTGCTTGTTGGAAGCATTTTCTCCTTTACCCATAATATCACCCTTAGCTATTCTGCTTATATTGGGATTAACCCATTACCAGAAGACAGATTTTAGACTTTTCCAAATTCAAAGAAGTTGCAGAGGGCAACTTTTTGCAGATAAAATCTTAATTTGAGGTTGAAAACATTGTGGATAATGAAGAAATTGCTTGTAGCAAGCTATTTCTTTATTGTCCAGATGTTTTCCAAAGCTGTTTCTCTAGAAGACATCAAAAAGCGTCATCGTGTGGGATAACCAGTAATACACACTAGTAACAAGGTCATTTTAAGAATTATAGACCTGATATTCATTTCATATACAAAGTTTCACAAAATCACCAAATGCTCTATCTCACAGCATCGTCGCTATTTGTTTGTTCTACACATCCTTTCTCTGGAAACACAAGTTTTTCATATGAACTTTTCCTGAGAGTCAAATATTTGTCTATTTCATTTGGATTGGTCACGAGAAAAGGTGGTGCCTGCAAAGAGAGAGAAAAACACAACACAACACCTTACCACAAAATGTCACATTTTGATGCTTTGAACAATAAAAAGCTGAGGAAAAAGTTGTCTGTAACAAGGAATTTCTCCTTTTCTCACAGTGCAATACTGTGTTTGCTGTGTTTACGTATATTTTATTTTTCAATTCAAACATTCTTAAAATTCTGTCTGCAACCTCTTTCAGTCTAAAATCTGGTGTCTGGCAGTAGGTATAGAAACTCTTTCTTATATAGCCTTCGACATGGGAGTGAAATAATATATCATATGTGTGATATTGCACCTAAGTTATAAATATACAAATGACTGAAAACTATAGTACCACCATTTTCTTTGGTGAAAATGGTGTGATATAATGCAATTGTGTCATTTTTCATCTTTCTTCATCTTTTTGCACATTACCAGAAAATAACATTTCTGACTAGTCCAAATTCAAAGATGTTGCAGATGACAATTTACAGCTGGTGAAATATTACACATCTTTGTCTTTCTGGGAAGAAAACATTATGGGAGATCAAGAAACTGCTCCCAACAAACAATTTCTGCATTTCTCACAATGTTTTCTCAAGCTTTTTATTTTATCCATTCCAACTCAATCCCTCCTTTTTATGCCCCCTCAAAGAAAAAGCAATGGAAAACAGTGTAGAAAATGAAGAAAACGCTTGTATCAAGCAATTTCTTCATTATCCACAATGTTTTCTATCCATAAAGTCGAAAAAATTCAAAATTCAAACAACTTGAAATTATCGTTTGCATCTTCTTTCAATTTCCACCAGTCTAAAATTTTGTTGTGTTGGAATGGGTTAAGGGGATGTGCACAGGCAGATAATGTGGGACCAAAACCAATAATCATCGATTTCTTTAAATGATATTGAAAAGAAATTCTTCACTTACTTTGATGTCTTGTGTTTTGTCCTCCTTACAAGTGTGTTCTCTTAGAATGTAATTTTTCTCAGCCTGAAAAATAAAATACAAAGGAAAATCAACACATAAACCAGATAACACCAGCACCATATGCGATACCTGTCCCTTGGCTGTTTAGTCCGTGATAATAAACACCAAGCTAAGAATCTGAGTCTCCTTGAACTCACCCAGATATCGTCCAAATGGGACCCCAGGTACATATTAACCCATTCCCACACAATGACGCTTTTGGATGCCTCTAAACAAAATTGATTGGGGAAAAATTGTGTAAAATGAAGAAATTGCTTGTAACAAGCAATTTCTTCATTTTGCACAATGCTTTCCACAAAGAAAGTTGAAAAAGCTTAAAATTTTGTAAACTTTGCAATTTTGTCTGCAACTCCTTTCAATTTGGACCAGTTTAAAATTTCTCTATCTCGGTTAAAAAGGTAATACCCTATGGATATTTTGGCCTAATGCTTTGTCTCAAGTTTTTTAAAGATTCTTCTTTGTTCCTTTTTAAATTATACATGTATGTCTGTGGGAGCCAAATTTGGACCATAAGGGCTTTCTTTTCAACAATTGTAAGATACAAAATTGACAACCTCTGCAGCTAGTGTTACTTAACAATAAGACCTTGAAAGATCTCCTTCGTCAATTCTAAGTGAAATCGGAAGTGTTCTGGTGCAGATATAAAGACAGGAACAAACTTAGTAGAACAATTCCTTCTTTTACCAGGTCTCTACTCTTTAAGTTACATGTGCTTACAAGCATTTCAATCCTTTCCCAGACAACAGATTTTAGACCGAGTTTTAAATGTTTTATTGTCTTACAGGGAAGAAAATATCGTGGAAAATGAAGAAATAGCTTGTTACAAGCAATTTCTTCATTTTCCACAATATCTTAAAAAGCTTTCCTGCAGGTCTTAAAAATTGGGATTTAGCATGAATGGGTTAATCAGAGCTCTAGATAGAGGAATGATTAAAAATTCAAAATGTACATTCTTCTATCTAACCCTATTGTATGCTGTGAATAATCACTGATATTGTATTAAACTTTTATCAAAAGACACATTTTTAGACTGATCCAAATCAAAAGAAGTTGCCAAATATAATTCTAAGTTGGTGAAATTTCAAATTCTATATATTTTAGATTAAAAAACATTATGGGTAATGAAGAAATTGCTTATTACATTTGCAGAAAATGAAGAAATTGCTTGTTACATTTTCCATTCTAGCATTTTGCACATTGCCTTCCCAAGCTTTTTTTTAAAATCAAGGGCCTTAACAAGCAAGACTGTGTGGAAATGCCTTAATAACAATGAGTAACCACAGCATACAATTTGGATTCAGACTGTTGCCTCACCCTCAAATATACAGTAATATTAAATTGCATGCTCTCATTCCATTCTTTTCTTTCTTCAGTTCATTTTAACAAGCGAATGTATAGTAATGGTTTAGAAGAAGTTTCTTCTCTCCTACCTCATGGTAAATTCTTGTGTCTGAGATCCTGACAATAACATTATCTACCCGCATAAACTGACGTGACAAGATAAAAAAGCTGGTGGGCATTACTCTCTGAAATACATAAATACATGTTTACAGGAATCAAATCTAAGTATTTAACCCCTTACCAGATGGCAATTTTTTTGACAGGTCCAAACTGGAAGGAGTTACAGATGACAATTTAAAATAAATGAAATATTAGATATTATCAACTTTTTGGGTGGTTATTGAAGAAATTGCTTGTTACAAGCAATTTCTTCATTTTACACAATGTTTTCCCAGTTGTTTTGTTAAGGAGCCTCCAAAAGCGCCTTCTTGTGGGAATGGGCTAACTAGACCTATTTCTAGATCACATTTAGGCAAGTACAAGTAGGCAGTTATATTAAATACAAGAGGGGAATAATGGCCCTCTATTGTTAACTTGAGTGATGTTAATTAAATTCTAGAAACATGGTGGTGAATTAAATGTTTTTGACGATGTAAGTGCTAAGTGATTAGTTGATTGAATGGGGTTTAACTCCTCTTTAACAGTATTTTAGTCAT
The DNA here is from genome assembly GCA_946902895.1 of Fragum fragum. Lineage (NCBI taxonomy): Eukaryota > Metazoa > Mollusca > Bivalvia > Cardiida > Cardiidae > Fragum > Fragum fragum. The sequence continues at coordinate 16,595,862 of OX336368.1, forward strand.
ATCACGGCAGCTGGAGCACCTAACAATGGATTCCTGGTATTTCTTACACCAGTACTACCACTACATCCTTTCCTAGCCTCCAGCTGCTATCCAACTTAGGTTTAGGATTATCCACCCATTGGTGAGAGACAAAATGTCGGAAAGAATATGTGCCGGTGCCGGGGATCAAACCCATGACATCCCTTAATTGAAGATTATGAGTCTGATGTGCTACTGACTGCGCTATGACGGCGGCTACTAAGTGATTAGAAAGAAATGATTGTAACTAAACAATAAAAGCTTCTTTTATTTGTAGCTAGGTTGCTTCCACACAAGAAAGATTCTATTTCCCAGGGGTCGGATTTGAACCCCCCAGTGGTGAAAAGTCTCTAGTTAATACGGAAGTCACTGGTTGCTAAGGAAGTTATTGTTTGCTAAGACAGCCATCAGTTTATAAAGATGTCCTTGATTGCCAATGAAACAAGAAATTTAAAGATGTTTTCCTTAATAACTCTATTTAGTTTGAAGTAAAAGGAAGTAAGTAAAATGACCCCTAGGGTGGTACTAGTGTCCTGTCAGCCACGGCCAGTGTGACAGCGGAGGGTCATAATATCAGCCAACCTTTTAGAGGTCTATTAGGCATTGTCACATGCAAAATATCTAAGCTCTATGTGTTTTGGTTCTGAAGGAGAAGTCTTTTTTTATTTTTCCTTTATATATATATAAGTTCTGTATTTAATAAAGTGGTGCCTGGGGCAGGGCCAATTTGACCCTGAGAGTCATGATTTGAGCAAACTTCAAGCTACACACAAATTATGAAAGCTCTGGGATTTGTAGTTTTAGACAAGAAGATATTTGATATATGAAAATTTTGAACTTTTGGGGCCTAAAAGCAGAAGTGTACACTGGACCAGAACGATATGATCAATTTTGGCAAAGTGTGCATTGGACCAGAACAATATGATTATTTTGGTAAAGGGTCAATGAAAGAACATTTACATGAAAATGTCTCAAAATTGGATCAGCCATTTAGGAGGAGATTTTGTTTGAAGCAAAAGTTACAAACTATTTGCTCAATTCAAACTCAGCATCATAAATCAAAATTCCTGAATTTTGACTGGCTGAAAAATTTGTTTCATACCTCCATGAAAATTGAATGAATAAATAAGATAAAATAAACAATTTTGAGTGCTTGCACACAAAGTTTTTCCATAAAAGCAGCAGGAACTGATAGCTATTTAGTTTATACTATCTTTCTAGTTCAATTGTCTGGAAAGCTTTAACCCTTTCATGTACGATTCCTGGTTTTTAAGTCCCTGTGATTTTATTCTTGAGATAAATTCATGCAAAAGAATTTATATCACAGACATAACACCAGAATTTGATCAGGAAATGGTCAAGTAGGAATCATTCAGAAAAGCCTATTTACTAAAATTCAGATGAAGGGGGTAACCAGTTTACTTCCATTTATCTCCCTTTGACCATAAATTGTATTGAGATATGTTTATTATGCAAAACTACTACTCTTGAAAAGCATTGAAAAGACGTTATCAAGAGTAAAACATGTATGTTTATTTTTGTAATCATTTGTTCAAACACTATAAATTAAATGGAAAGACTTTCAAACATATCAAAACAAACAGGTATAAAAAGATTTATTTATTTTTTTAAATAAGAGAACCATTTGTTGCAAGTAGCTTATTTGGACTGGCCCTTAGGTTAAGAACAAATTCCAGAGCCAAGTAGTTCCAGCTCCAGATAAAGAGAGTGATTTCTATTTTGAAATGCAAATGTCGTTTTTGTTTCATCAAACCCTATGATGTGGGTACTCTTTAGAACATCAAAATAGATTTCATCAATATAATTCCAATGAGTACTCACATGAAGAGGAATAACAGAATTAGATTTGTATCACACCTTCTTATCTAGAACTTAGCAGTTAGACAAACCCACTCTCAACACCCTTAACACACCCAGAACATACCAACATGACGACAAAAATGTCAGCCAAACTGAAGTTTGGCAACATAAAAATGGCTTTGTTTCTTGTCCACTGTAACTCAAAATCAGAGCAATAACTTTGTTAATACATGTATATAGTAAGACTAAGTGCTCATCATCCCCTTTAAACATATTACTTTTATAAATTAAATGACATTTAGTTCTAGAATCAAAGAAATCTGCATTGTTGTATATAACCTTTTTTAATTTGAACTAGTCTAAAATAAAAAACACCTCTACTTACAACTTTCACATTTAGAATTGAAGAACCGTTATCAGACAACTCATCTTCAAAGAGTAAAATGTCCTCATAGAAATGGATCTTTTCCCGTACTTTCAGTTTCTCAATGTCTATCTTTTCTTCTGTTTCTTCAACCTGAAAAAAAGTTTTATTTTTTTAATAAAGGAAAATCATTCTTTCTAAGCAGTAATAACTTTGAATGCAAAAAAGGCTTAGGATGAGAGCTAGTTAGAAATGAATCTGCTGTGCCATGTGTTGTAATCAGTTTGCCTTAACTGGTATACCAATTAGATTAATTGGGAGAGGGTTAACTTGCAGTTATTCTCCAACGATTTTTATTGTTCTTATCAAAAGATCATCTCTGCGTCAATCACTATTGCTTAACCCATTCCCAGACGATAAAGAATTAAGACTTGTCAAAATTCAAAAAGGTTGTGTACAACAACTTTTATTTGATGAAATCTTAAAATCTTTGCCTTTTGAGGTTTAAAACACTTTTGTTAATGAAGAAATTGCTTGTAACAAGCTATTCCAAAACTTTTATTCTTGGGGGTGTCAAAAAGCATCATCATGTAGGAATAGATTAATACATGTTGCTTATAAAAGATGATTTTGCTGTTTTATAAGAAAGCTGATCTCCCTCCCCTGATTATGAAAAACGATTGATATTATATGATATATGGTATCACAAACTATATATGTTCTTTGATATCCTTAGTATTCTCAGTTGAGTTCACAGTATTATTTTCATTCCTGTAATGAAACTTAAAAAAAAAGGCAAAATTAGAACCAAAGAAACCTTCATTTCTTTCCCTTCCTTCCCAAGCAGTGTTCCTTTATAATCTGTGGAGAAGGTCCAATCAAATGGTTTCACAACTTCATTGATGTGTTCACAATTTGCTCTGAAAAGCAAATTATATATATTTATATGTGTAAAAAGAGTAAATGTAGAATTTATTTGCCTTTAATATGAAAAAGATGAACTGGTACAAAAGTGATAGATCTGAAACATAAAGCAAAATAAGGTTCAAACTTAATCAGATTGTGTGAGTGAACCTCTCTAAATTGAAATTAATGGGTTACGGCTCCAGCATTGTTTGCTTATGCCAAAGGCATTTAAATTGACAGATTGCAGCTGTCAATCAAAGAACCAACAGACCAATCAAATCATTAATTTAGACCAGAAGTGAAATTTGAACTCTGACATTAGTCCACATTTCTATTAAGCATTTTGTGTGTTTGGAGTCTTTAACATTGTAACAACAGCTTATTCAATCAGTAGTTAAAATGTTTAGGTAGCCAACCAACTATTTACTTTTTTGTTAAATATTGGATGAATTTTTCAGAATAAAGCTCCTTGTTACACGCAATACCTTCATTCTTACACAATTTTTTTCCAAACGTACTTCTTGAGGGGCATCGCAAAAATGTCACTGTGTCGGAATGGGTTTAGGAATATTATGCTAAAATGATAACCTGAAATAATGTATTTGATTCAAGCTGCATAGGAGCATTTTGATATCTCACAATTTCATAGGTAAAACAATCCTACACAAGGAGGATTCAATACAAGGTACTAATCAATACTACATCAAAGTTCCATTTAATTATACCTTTAAATAAGTTGATGACTTGAAAGTGTGAATTATTTTCGATAATGTCTGAAAATCATTCTTAATAAATAAGATCTCAATGTGCTCTCATTTTAGAAGAAAAATGATCTAAACTAAGACATCCATGTAAATATGAATTTTTCCTCAATGATTTTGTTCTTGCAATGTTCATATTATCTTTAGAAAAATTTTAAGTATAGTACAATGAAATAAGTTAGACTGACAGCTAGGGAGTGAAATGAACCTACTGATGAATTTTAATATCATATGGGTGATATTACACTACTGTAATTAGGATGAAAACGAGCTAAAGCCTGTGGTCACATCATTTTGCAAAAAGAATAATATGTTTTGCAGGATGTCTTCAGTGTTTATTCTAGGATTTCAAAAATGTGAGGGATTGTGCGCAGTCCATACAATTGATAAATGTTTGGTATTCCATGCCCTTTGTTTATAGAAAAAATCCACCACCAATCTTGAAAATACATGTATTGGAAATCTTTGAAAAAGTGAGGGAATCCCCAAACCCCTGTGTAGAATAAACTGTATCTTAAATTGATTTACTGCAAAAATTTAGGTCAGTTTATGAAAATAATTTCCTATTCTGATAGAGGCTCATAAGACACAAAATTCAATAAACTCAGTCTCTCCATCTAAAATAGATAAAAACCTTTCCTTTTTTTAAAGCCTATTTTTTTAAATTCAATATTTTAAGTATAGTCATTCAATATTCTACACATTCAATATTCTACACATTCAATATTCTACACATTCAATATTCTATACATTCAATATTCTATACATTCTAGACAAACCTAGCCTCCTTCCAGGCCTCAGACACAGCCACTTTCAGAGGATCATGGTGAGCATCTACTAGTTTAAGGGCATCTAGCGCATTGAATTCCATACCATAACCGTCCTCATGTCGTAACCTCAAAACATTGTCAGCAAAGATCATCTCTGGTACCTGGGGTAGCTCCAACTGACCCTCAAACCTGTAAAATATTAAAAAAGAAGAAAGTTATTTCAGCCCTATACTAGATGTCAGTTTTTGAGCCTGGCCCAAATACAATGAGTTATGAACTGCCATCTTAGATGGTCCATCTAAGGGAATGCATTAAAAAAAGGGTTTTAATGGACAAAATTTGTTCAAGTCTTAGACTCACAAATAAGAAGAAAATACTTTAACCCATTCCCACACAGTGACGCATTTGGATGCCCCTCAAGAAAAATCATTGCGAAAACATTGTGTTAAATTTAGAAATTGCTTTCAACAAGCATTCATTTCATACAATGTTTTCTACCCAGAAAGTTGAAAATATTTCAAATTTCATGAACTTTATATTGTTGTCTGCAACTCCTTTCAATTTGGACCGGTCTAAAATTTTGCCATCTGGTAATGGGTTAAAAGCTATCCCATGTAAGAGCCCATGGACTAGTTTGGGCTCAACTTCAGTCAAGAATTTAACATTGTTTCAATAGTTTTCATTTCAGTTCTGAGGTTGAGTCATAGACGGTCAGTTCTGAGGTTGAGTCATAGACGGTCATAGTTAATCCTTGGCATGCTGGACCTGGAATATTCCTGCTTTGGCAGGAGGTATAGACAAAGATCAGGCTACACATATGTGCGGTCTGATCTTAGCCTATACCAACTGCTTGTCTCTTTTAACCCATTCCAACTCAATCTCTCCTTTTTACGCCCCTCAAGAAAAAAAGCTTTGGAAAACATTGTGGAAAAGGAAGAAATTGCTTGTATCAAGCAATTTCTTCATTATCCACAATGTTTTCTATCCAAAAAGACGAAAAAATTCAAAATTCCATCAACTTGAAATTGTTGTCTGCAGCTTCTTTCAATTTGGACTGGTCTAAACTTTGCTGTGTTGGAATGGGTTAAGCGAGAATTGGTTTTAAGAATGAAATTTCAAAATAAATATTAACCCACAGTGGGTGCTTCCAGTGCTTTCAGCCCTATGATTTGAATGCAAATCTAGTGTGGATTTATAATTCTGCATGACAAGGGTTGAAATACTTGACTCACTGATGTTTGATTTTTCATCCTAAAACTTCTATCTTTATATTAAAAGCAACGAGACAGTTTAAAAGAAAACAGCTTTTGTTTAAATTAAGAACTCCAAAACTATAGCAAGGATCCTTATGACCCTGTTATTGAATCCTTGGGGCCCTATTTTATGATGTCAGATTGAAATCCTGAACAAGTGTCCTGGCAATTAGAAAACATTGCGTAAAATTCATGAATTGTTTTTCACAAGTATTTTCTTAATTTCTGACTATTTCTAATAATGGAATTATCTTAACCCTTGTCATGCTGTATAAAATCCCTTACTAAATTGCAATAAAATCAAAGGGCTTAGAGCACTGATAGTACTTGTTCAATAATCTATATTTCTTTTGAAAATCAATTTCATATCTTCTCTGACAGGAAAAGTACAAGCAGGAGAAGTAGACCAAGATCAGACCCCACTTATGTGCAGGTTGATCTTTGTCTATAACTCCTGCCCAAACTTGAATATTCCGGGTTAAGCATGACAAGGGTTAATCTGTTATTTTACTCCAAACCAATGTTGTTGATACTCCTTCGAATTGTCTTTTCAAAACGATTCCAATGAGTACCCTCAACATAGATGGATGAATAACAAAAATTGACAGATTTAGATCAGAAGTGAACTTTGAATATTGACACTGGTCAACATTTATATGAAACATTTTTACTTCACGTATCCATACAGTGTGATTAGTTTTTTTAGGTTCAAGCAATTTCTTCATTATCCACAATGTTTTCTATAAAGATAAAGATTTGAAAGATTTCATCAACTTAAAATTGTCGTCTGTAACTTCTTTGAATTTGGACTGGTCTAAAATCTCATCGTGTTGGAATGGGTTAATCTCTTTAACCCTTTCCTGTTTAATCTCTCTTTTTTATGTCCTTGTGAATTTATGATTTAGAAAAAATTGTAGAAACGAAGGAATTGCTTGTAACAAGCGATTTCTTCTTCTTCCAGAATGTTTTCTTCCCTACTAAACTGTTATTTTGCTAATTTAATTCACTGTAGATTTTCGTCTGCAAAACTTTTGATTTTGGACAGGTCTAAAATTTTGCAAAACAGGAAGGGGTTCATAAATGTAAGACAAAGTTCCTGTTGGAGGCAAGTAATCCATGAATTATACATTTTGAAAATGAAATCAGTCCTTTTACCAGGAGCTCTGTCAGGGCTTGTGTTTGAAGCATAAATCAAGGTTTTGACCCTCAAAAATCTGAAAATATCCTATTTTGACCATTAAAAATATCTCCTAGAAGGGTCATTTTGACTAGCTAGTATGAAATTCCTCAGGGTAAACTAGGGTTTTATCACTCAGATTTCAATGATGTATCTTATACATAGTGAGACTTGTACCAATTAATTGGTTACTTCATATCTTTTCAAGAAAAGTTTGTTTGGAGCTAAAGCCTTCAAATTTATTCTCATGGTTCAATCTTTATGTTTTTTTACCTCTTCGAAATCAGTTTTGACCCATAGAAGCTCATGACCAAGGAGTCAATTTCACTAGCATGAGCCCTATCTGTATACTATTACAGTCAATCTACGATTGAAAGGTACAAACTTGTAAATAAATTACTGTCCAGACACAAAAAGTACTACCAACATAATAACTGATGCAATGCAATACATCAATAAAATAAAAAAAATGACAAATCAAATCATTCATTTATATTAAAATTGAATGGTGAACACAGACATTTATGTAAAGCATTTGTTGGTATGGTGACTTAAATGTCACAACTACAGCTTATTTTTGCTGTAGTTTTTGTGTCCAGGTTGCAAACTAATAATTTGCTTTTTGTTCATGAGCATAGATTAAGCTGTTTGCCAGGGTCTACTTTTTGCCAGAGGTTGATAAGATAGATAGATTTCAACAAAGATAGGGAAGGAAAAATTTCAAGATTCAAGAATATACTATGCATTCATTTTTATTAATCTTTAAATTCAATTGATTTAAGATTGTATTACTTTATACCTGTTGTTGATTTTTTATCTAGGCTGGCTGAATATTTTGTTGTCTGCCAAGTGATTAACCCACTCCCACCCAAAGGCAATGCCACCTTTTGACACCCCTCAAGAAAAAATCCTAGGAAAACATTGTGTACAATGAAGAAATTGCTTGTTACAATGTCCACAATGTTTTCTAACCTTTAACCCATTCCCACTCAACACAAATTTAGACTGGTCTAAATTGGAAGAAGTTGCAGATGACAATTTAATGTAGATGAGGTTTTATTTTCTTATAGTCTTTTTGGATAGAAAAGATTTACAAGCAATTTCTTCATTTTCCACAGTGTTTTCCAAAGCTCATTTCTTGAGGGGCGTAATAAGGAGGGTTTCTGTGGGAATGGGTTACCGTTAGGGCAACGATTTTCTATTCTAAATTCCATCAACTTGAAATTGTCATTCACAAATTCTTTCTAATAGGACTCAAATTTGTTGTATGGCAATGGGTTAAAAAACAGCACGTAATAATGCATTACTTCTCCCTAGCTGCTCCTTCAGACTCCAAAATATGTGATTTTATTGTTGTAAGTGTCCATGGTCCAAATTGAAACTGTGATGTCACTGGCTTAACAGTTACCCTCACTCCTTTAACTTTGTAGTTCTGAGACATCTTGATATGTTGATATTAGTCACTGAAAATAGAAGACAGTGGTAGTTTTTATTGACAGATATCATTTAAATGAGGGCAACATATGTCATATTTCTTTTGATTCAAACTCTCAATGTCTGATTGCAAGTACCTCTTTCCTATCAACATTTCACTTGAAACAAAAGATTACAGAAACACAAACACAAAATTTAACAAATGCATTGCTCTATCTATATAGCTATCTCTTGAGTAATGCCAACCTTTTCTCAAGGATTATTGGTAAGAAACTATGATGCTAATTTTGAAATAGAAAGAACACATGTTAAGAGAGGCCAAACATATTAGTAGTGTCAGTGACAGGTCAACTCAGCCCATTTTTAACTAGGCCCATTGTATAACTCTATCTATATATACTGCCCAACTCCGCTTTTGGGTATTACTGGCAGGTGCGCGTCTGTTCTGGAATAAAAACTGTTAGTCATTGGTTAGGGTGCAAAATTTTAAAAGTATTGTGAGTGTTTAATTAAATGAGCTGATAAAACATATTTTGGTCATTCAGGCAGCTCACTATCTGAAAAGAATTGAGACTCTTTTTGAACGCTGCAATATCAGGATGCTGTACAATTTTTTCTGGTAGGCTGTTCCATAGTATCACTGTGTAGGGAAAAAAAGAATATCTAAAGTAGGCTGCATTTGTGTGGATCTGTCTGAAAGATGCTGTGTGCATATGTTGGGTGGTCCTCACTGGTCTTTCGAGATAAGCTGGTACTGGCACTGCAACAAAATTATTAACGATTTTATAAAACATGGTGACTCTGGAAATGTCTTGTCTGTATTGAAAAGTTTCCAAACCAAGCTCCTTCTGCATGCAAGTAACACTGTCATAATAAGAGAAATTATTTTGAAATCATGGCATCTTGCCACTCTACGTTGTACTTTTTCCACTTTGTTGATATAGGTTTTTGTGTAGGGGCTCCAAACTGTTGATGCGTATTCTACCTGGGGTCTCAATAAAGTTTTGTACGCTATTGGTCTGGATGTTTCTGCGGAGAAAACCTAAAGTTTTCCTAGCATTTGATGTTATATTGTCGATGTGTTTGATACAGGAAAGATCTCCAGATATTGTTACTCCTAGGTATTTGACATTGTCCACAGTTTCTAATACTTTTCCATGTAACCTGTAATCAAAGGAAACTTTTTCTTCTTTTTAGTAATATTTAGGACAATGGATTTGCTGGGGTTAAACTCCATTTCCCACTTTTTCTCCCACTGCATTAACTTGTCTAGATCTTCTTGTAGGGTCAAACAGTCTTGCCTGTTGTTAATATCTACGTAAATGGCAGTGTCATCTGCAAACAAACAAACTTTGGATGTGATGTTTGGAAGGTCATTTATATACAAAAGAAACAAAAGACGGCCAAGTACAGATCCCTGAGGTACTCCAGACGTGACTGGTACTTCTGATGAGCATCCAACTTCTACGACTACTTTTTTTGTCCTGCCTATAAGAAAAGATTCAATCCACAAACGGGTATGATTGTTTACACCATGTTCCTGCAATTTATACAAAAGTTTTAAGTGGCTAACTTTGTCAAAAGCCTTGCTGAAGTCTAACAATACTAGATCAGTTTGTTTTCCTTCAGCCAGGTTTCTAGCAAGATAGTCGGTCAGTTAAAGTAACTAGGTTTCGCATGAACGCCTTTCTGTAAAACTTGGCCCAAATATGTGTGAGACTTCATAAATAAATATTTTTTACTGTTTATTTAGAATTATAATATTTTCACACTGTACGCAATTCAAATTGATACATATAAATTGGTCAATCAACTTTGAAAATCAAAGACATTGCATTACTATTTGGGCCGATTTGACTGGTTCGATGGACCGGGTTGACTGGTAACGTAGTGTTAAAAAGAAGAAAGTCACACTTTTAGTAGTTTCGTTTTGTATCCCTTGTTTCCCGATCCCCGTAAAAATTAAGCGTCTTGTCCGGCCATCACTAATGTAAACAGACGCTACGGTAGCGACACAACTACAGCCGGTTAAGAATCAAGTGGCGCCGTAAAACGCAAACCGGGCAGAATCTTAACTCTAAAATTATGGCGAAGGTAAAATACTTACCACAACGAAACAAGGAAAAAAACAAACTAATGCATTTTGAATGAGGAAAAATGGCAAGCTTGGTATCATTTGCGACAAAAAAAGGAAAAGAATTTTTTTTACATTACTGTATAGTTTTAAACTTATTACATCCGAAACTCTACCTGTCCGATTATTAATCCTCTTGGATATTGCAGACGAATCTTCGAATTCAAACAGACTCTATTGAAAATATCAAAAGTGATATTTTGAATTAGTTATTAAAATCTGAAGAAAAAAGAATAAAATTTTCGACAAAATTTGAATATATTTTTGAAAATATATCACATTTCTACCTTGTAGCTCTAAGCAAATATTTTCGAAAAACAACAACAAATGATTTTAAACAACAACAACACTAAAAGGAAACTAATTTCACATGATTCGTAACAAAACAAAATACAATCGTTTAAGGACAAAAAATGAACTCTTCTACTATTATTTTGAGTTTGTTTTATTTAACAATATTTTCTGACTCAAGTCTGGTGCGTCCTGATTTGCCAGATAGCACAAACAGACGGAAAATCCAAACCCAAGGAGCAGTATCGCCTAATAACACGTTTGTACTCGGTGACATCTCGAAAATTGATGACTTTATATCCATATACAGACCTGGAAAAATAATTCCAAGTTGTGAATCTTTCCTTGTAGAGTTTAGTAAGCAAGCAGCAGATTTTATCAAATGTTCTGTAGACAATGCTAGACCTTTCAGGTTCTGTGTAAAGTGTGCATCACATTACATCAGAGCCATCCGTGTGTATGAGGACATTGAGAAGGTGGGCTATTAATTATGAATTATTATAATTGTTTTATGAAATGCCATATAACAATGAAGAAAAAACTTGATGCCTACTTTTTTGCCCAAAAAAGCAACTTCACTGCATGCTAGTATCTTGGCTGAACAACCGTTTAATAGATGGGTATCTGAGTCATCTAAAAATGGGATTATTCTTGACTTGCATTTTGCCATATTATAATCCCTTTCAAATTGGATAAAGAAGGTTGCCCAATTGATATAGAGGTCCTTTTAAGAAATTGGTGTCTGAACGAAACATTCAAAGTATCATTCAGTGTATCCTAGGGTTGATGATCAAAATTGATAACCATTTGCCATAGATAATTTTGTTTCATTTGCCATAGATAATTTTGTTCATGGAAGAAAAATGGCAAGCTTAACAGCATTGGGGGGGGAAAAGTCCAAAGTTCAATTCACAGGAGCAGTTATGGAGTTTGTTTTTTTCATTAGCCCACATATTCGACACATGTACTGGTTTATTCTCCAGGAAGCACAATCAAGAGGGATCAATCTAAGTTGGAGGAACCTGTATCCCAATTGACGTAAAATAAATAGGTCTAAACAAGATAATTTTGAATACTTGATTGTACATTATTTGCAGCCAGGGGGATTTGATTAAACATCATTTGCAGAGGGATTTGATCCTATTACAGTTGAATTAAGATTTTCAGTGGGCATTAGATAGTTGAAGTAAAAAAAAAAAAAAGAAATTTTCATAACTAAGAAATATTAAAAAATTACTAAACAGCTATAGATACAATTTATTCTATTGAATTTTGTTTTGTAAAAAAAGAAATGAAATTTTCATATGAAATATTACTATACAGATATACAATTTATTCTATTCAATTTTGTAGTTCTCAAGTGAGCTAGCTTCTCCTATAATTAGTTATATTTGAAAAAAAAGAGTTAAAATGATAATCAAGTTAAGACTTGCTTCAAAGAAATTTTCACAGAATCACTACACATTTTGACAAAATTAGGTAATGGCCACTCAATGATTTTTCTTTGACATAATGCTCGTTACAAACAATTCTCTCATTGTTTATTATGCTTTTCAAAGTCTTTTTCTTGAAAGACTTCTTGATGGGTGGAAAAAGCAGAATAGTTCAGGCATGGGCTGTTAATCTTTTGCAACAACAGTGTTTATTCTATGCAGGGGCGTTAGGAGATTCCCCTACTTTGTTCAAAGATCCTCAATATTTTCAATATTGGTCGAGGATTTTCTCTATAGACAAGGAGCATGCCAAACCAAACATTTCTTAATTGTGTAGATTTTGCGCTGAAATCTCCCTTATATTTGAAATTCTGGAATATCACTGGAACTCTCATTCAGCATCAAACTCAGGATGATTGTTATAGCTCCCTTTGCTTTGAGATGAGCTTAAAATAATTGAAAAAAAGTCAAAATAACTAGATGAAAACTGAAAGATCATCAGGATCAATTATATGGGGTAGGGGAGATTGTTTTAAAGATTTAGGTTATTAGGTACAGATCCTGCTAAATTGACATCTGTTTTTGGTTTCAGAATGATGAAACACAAGATGATTGCAGGGGATTACTGTTGGTTTCTGACAGGGTACAAATTATCAACAGTGTAAAACAGAGTATAAAAGATGTGTGGACCCGGGCAGATTGTAAAGGCATGTTATATCTTTTCCTTTTCCCGGGTTCGATCCCCGGATGCTGCGAATGTCCTTTCCAACATTTGTCTCCCACCTATCGGTGGAAAATTCTAAACCTAAGCGGAAGCTCAGAATGGGTGCAGTGATAAAACTAGTGTGAGAAAATCCAGAAATCCATGGTTAGGTGCTTCAGCTACTGGAAAAGTGTTATAAATGGTGTAGAAGCTCATAAAAACAAACAAACTGGAATACTGATTGAAACCAACTACTGAACACTAATATCTGAAGAATCCATTTTGTCCATTACCAGACAACAGAATTTTAGACTGGTCAAAGGTGACAGAATTTTAGAATTCTGTTTGATAGGAAACATAGTGGGAAAGGATAAAATTGCTCATGACAAGCAATTTTTAGCTCACCTGAGCACAAAGTGCGAGGTGAGCTATTGTGATCGGTCGTTGTCCGTCGTCCGTCCGTCCGTCTGTCCGTCCGTCCACAATTTCTTTAAAAATCTTCTCCTCCTAAACTAGTAGGCCAATCAAGCTGAAACTTTGCAGGGATGTTCCTTGGGTGAAGTTCTACAAAAGTTGTTAAAAGAATTTAATTCCGTCAAAAACTCTGGTTGCCGCGGCATGTGAAAATGTGAATCTTTAGTAAATCTGTAAAAATCTTTAAAAATCTTCTCCTCCTAAACCAGTAGGCCAATCAAGCTGAAACTTTGCAGGGATGTTCCTTGGGTGAAATTCTACTAAATTTGTTAAAAGAATTCAATTCCGTCAAAAAACTCTGGTTGCCGCGGCATGTAAAATGGGAATCTTTAGTAAATCTGTAAAAATCTTTAAAAATTTTCTCCTCCTAAACCAGTAGGCCAATCAAGCTGAAACTTAGCAGGGATGTTCCTTGGGTGAAGTTCTACAAAAGTTGTTAAAAGAATTCAATTCCGTCAAAAACTCTGGTTGCCGCGGCATGTAAAATTGGAATCTTTAGTAAATCTGTAAAAATCTTTAAAAATTTTCTCCCCCTAAACCAGTAGGCCAATCAAGCTGAAACTTTGCAGGGATGTTTTTTAGGTGAAATTCTACAAAAGTTGTTAAAAGAATTCAATTCCGTCAAAAACTCTGGTTGCCGCGGCATGTGAAAATTGGAATCTTTAGTAAATCTGTAAAAATCTTTAAAAATCTTCTCCGCCTAAACCAGTAGGCCAATCAAGCTGAAACTTTGCAGGGATGTTCCTTGGGTGAAGTTCTACAAAAGTTGTTAAAAGAATTCAATTCCGTCAAAAACTCTGGTTGCCGCGGCATGTAAAATGGGAATCTTTAGTAAATCTGTAAAAATCTTTAAAAATCTTCTCCCCCTAAACCAGTAGGCCAATCAAGCTGAAACTTTGCAGGGATGTTCCTTGGGTGAAATTCTACAAAAGTTGTTAAAAGAATTCAATTCCGTCAAAAACTCTGGTTGCCGCGGCATGTGAAAATTGGAATCTTTAGTAAATTTGTAAAAATCTTTAAAAATTTTCTCCTCCTAAACCAGTAGCCCAATCAAGCTGAAACTTAGCAGGGATGTTCCTTGGGTGAAGTTCTACAAAAGTTGTTAAAAGAATTTAATTCCGTCAAAAACTCTGGTTGCCGCGGCATGTAAAATGGGAATCTTTAGTAAATCTGTAAAAATCTTTAAAAATTTTCTCCCCCTAAACCAGTAGGCCAATCAAGCTGAAACTTTGCAGGGATGTTTTTTAGGTGAAGCTCTTCAAAAGTTGTTAAAAGAATTTAATTCCGTGAACTCTTGTAACTGTGGCATATGAAAATGGGAAATTTTAGAAAATCTTTGTTGTCTTTTTTTTAACAGACTACAAGGCCAAAGGCATTTATATTTTATATAGAGCTTAATCATATTGTTCTCAACCAAGTTTTTTTAAATATTTAATCTCTGGGGTCAAAAATTGCCCCGCCCCTGAGGTATGAAGTTTGGAAAAATGCTTAATTAGAGCAATTTCAAAAGACTTCTCCTCTTTAACTATAAGGTCTAGGATATTCATATTTGGTACGGGGCATAACTAGATGGTTTTGTACCATATCACTAAAAGTTGTCTTCTTCAGGTCAAAAAAGGCTCTGCACTAGGGGTCCAAAATTTGGAAAAACGCAAAATTTGAATATGTTAAAAAAAATTCTTCATTTTAAGGAGGAGGGCATTTATATTTTGAGTGTAGCATAGCCTGGCTGTTATCTATCTGTTTTGATCAAATTATGCTTGTAGGTTAATAAACACCCCTTCCCTGGGTGTCCAAAGTTAGTAAAAATGCTCAATTAGACCATGGTCAATAGTCTTTTCCTCCCAATCTAAAAAGTCTAAGGCATTCATATTTTGTATATAGCATATCCAGATGGTTCCCTACCATGTTAGCTAAAATTTTAGCACTGGGATTAGAGTTTGATTGA
Source organism: Fragum fragum (assembly GCA_946902895.1). Lineage (NCBI taxonomy): Eukaryota > Metazoa > Mollusca > Bivalvia > Cardiida > Cardiidae > Fragum > Fragum fragum. The sequence continues at coordinate 16,611,349 of OX336368.1, forward strand.
AATCAAAATACAAAGAATTTCAGGTAGAAAACACTGTTAGAAATGGATAAATTGCTTGTCACTCCCTTTCTCACTATGTATTTTTCAAACCTGTTTTCCCTGAGGGTGACAAATTCTGGGATAGTTTGGTAATGGATTAAACTATAAAGCCAAAGGCATTCATTATTATTGTAAAGCATTACTGGATTGTTTTGTACAAAGCCCAAAATCTTATATATCTTTTATTTATTTTGCTCAAGTTGTGTCTTTTTTATTTAAACCTTTTTTTCCTGAGGGTGACAAATTGTGGGATAGTTTGGTAATGGATTAAACAATAAAGCCAAAGGCATTGATTTTTTTTTGAAAGCATTACTGGATTGTTTTGTACAAAGCCCGAAATCTTATAAGTGTTTTATTTATTTTGCTCAAGTTAAGTCTTTTTTATACAAAAAAGGACTGTAATTTCCGGATGCCTCAGGTGAGCGATTTAGGACCATCATGGTCCTCTTGTTTTTCATTTCCCACAATGTTTTCCTAATAATTTTCTTGAGGAGAGTAAAAAATATGGGACAGGGTTAATCAAAAATCATCTCCAATTCCCTCTTAATCCCCCATGAATGACCCTATAGCAAAAAGGCTACAAAAACATTGATTAACATACAATTTCTTTTATTTCAAATGATGTCCTCTATCTTTAAAGACAAAAAAATTAAAAATATTGATGAACTGTAAATTGTTGTCTGCAACATCTTTCAGTTGGTACCAGTCAAGTCATTTGTCATCTGGTAATGGTTTAAAACTGAATCAATTTTACCCAGTAGTGTGCTGGGCAAGTGTCTATTTTAGAGGGGAAGTTTGAGGGGGGGGGGGCTTTTTAGGGCTGTGTTTTAACTCATTTCCAAACAAAAACATTTTTAGACTGATCTAAATTGAAAGAATTTTTAGACAAGAATTTAAACTTGATGAAATTGTAGATTTTTCAACTGTCTGGGTAGTAAATATTATGGAAAATGAAGAAATTGCTTGTAACATTTCTTCATTTTCCAAAATGTTTTCTAAAGCGTTTTTTCTTGGGAGTGTCAAAAAACGTCATTGTGTGGGATTGGGCTAAGGAATGCACCCTCTGTGGGGCTGACGGACAACATTTTACAAAAACTAAAAAAATACTGTTGGAGTCATGATATAATAGACACTGCTTGGCATTTCCTGAATATTTATTACCTTGGCCTGTCATAGGAGGTAATTAACCCTTGTCATGCTGTATAAAATACCTTACTGAATTGATCTAAAGTCAAAGGGCTGAAAGCAAAAATATAACTTGTTGTTAAGTAATCAATATTTCTTTTAGAAATTGATTTCATAAACAACTCTAGAAGGAAAAGTACAAGCAGGAGGTGTAGACCAAGATCAGACTGCACTTATGTGCAGGCTGATCTTGGTCTACACCTCCTGCCAAAACCGTAATATTCAGGATTCAGCATGACAAGGGTTAAAATCAGAGGGGAAGTACTGCTTTCCCGATGACTTATAGGATTGCCACAAACTTTTTTTATTCAAAGGCTCGTACAGTCAACTCTTGTTTACAACTACATTTATGTTTATTCTAAGCAAAATTGGTGCTATAAACAACATGTCAGTGTTTCGAAAAACAATCATTTAACCCATTACCACATAATGACACTCTCTGATGCCCCATAGAAATACAATCATGGAAAAATTTTGTGGGAAAAGAAGAAATGGCTTGTAACAAGAAATTTCTCCTTTTGTCACAATGTTTTCTACCCCATTTAGTAGTTATTTTCCAATTTCAGTGCAATCTGAAATGTTGTCTGTGACTTCTTGTAATATGGACAAGTCTGAAAATGTTGCATCTTTACATTGTCTGAATAAGTTTGGTGTTTTTTTAAAGGAAAAAGTTCTTTAGATTTAAAAAATATGTATATTGTATATATTTTAGAATGTTTTGCTAAATTATCGGAAGACAATAACGGCACAGTAACAGAGGTGCTGACAGCAGATGCCAAACAATTTCAGCTTCTCTACAACAACTTTACTAGCTGCATACCTGAAAATGTTACGATGCAACAAAAGGTTAAACATGATATCCTCAGTTTATTTAACAATTTGAATTTTTAATTAAGAGATGAAGATATTAATTTATGTTTTCATTGAGGTAAGAAAATAAAAAAAAATCTAACTAATTTTGTTTCAAGTTGTGATGCAAATTCATACATAAGTTTGAATCTGTCTTTATTTCTACATCTCATTTATTTTTATTCCAAATCTCATTTTCTTAATTCAAATTGGATATGCAATGGAAATCACTGGGCCTATTAGACCCAGTGCTGTTCAACTATGGTTTAAAAACTGTGATATTTCATCTGGTGGACCAGACATGACAGCAATTATGTTGTTAAAGGCTTCAAATGGGCTCCATAATTTTTCGTATTTGTTTAGCTCCGATGACCAAAGACCACTTGGGCATTCGTCATGTGGTTGTATCTATCATTAATCCTTTTAAGCTCACCTGAGCCTGTGCGTCGTGCGTCGGAAGGCGTCAACAGTTCTTTAAACATCTTCTCCTCAGTAACCACTGGGCGGAATTCAACCAAACTTGATAGGAATGTTCCTTGGGTGACCCTTCTCAAAAGTTGTTTGCAGATTTTTGATTGACCCCCAAATATGGGCGTGGCAGGGCGTGGCAGTTTTTGACTTTGAAATCTTTAAACATCTTCTCCTCAGTAACCATTGGGCCAATTTCAACCAAATTTGGTATGAATGTTCCTTGGTTGACCCTTTTCCAATGTTGGTAGCAGAATTTTGTTTCATGCCATAATATGGGCATGGCTGTTTTTGAATTAGAAATCTTTAAACATCTTCTCCTCAGTAACTATTGGGCCATTTTCAACCAAATTTGGTATGAATGTTCCTTGGGTGACCCTTTTAAAAGTTGTTTGCGAAATTTTTATTTATGCCCAAATATGGGCGTGGCAGTTTTTTTAACTTTGAAATCTTTAAACATCTTCTCCTCAGTAACCATTGGGCCAATTTCAACCAAACTTTGCATGAATGTTCCTTGGGTGACCCTTTTCAAAAGTTGTTCCTGGAATTTTGATTTATGCCCAAATATGGGCGTGGCAGGGTCGGGCACTTTTTTGACTTTGAAATCTTTAAACATCTTCTCCTCAGTAAGCATTGGGCCAATTTCAACCAAACTTGGCATGAATGTTCCTTGGTTGACCCTAATTTTGTTTCACGCCCAAATATGGGCGTGGCTGTTTTTGACTTTGAAATCTTTAAACATCTTCTCCTCAGTTACCATTTGGCCAATTACAACCAAACGTGGCATGAATGTTCCTTGGGTGACCCTTTTCAAATCGTGCTTAGGAAATTTGATTGACGCCCAAATATGGGCGTGACTGTTTTTTTATTTAGAAATCTTTAAATATCTTCTCCTCAGTAAGCATTGGGCCAATTTCAACCAAACTTGGCATGAATGTTCCTTGGGTGAACCTTTTTTAAAAGTTGTTTGTGAAATTTGATTGACGCCCAAATATGGGCGTGGCAGGGTGGGGCAGTTTCTTATTTAGAAATATTTAAATATCTTCTCCTCAGTAATCATTGGGCCAATTTCAACAAAACTTGGCATGAATGTTCCTTTGGTGACCTTATTCAAAAGGTGTTTGCAGAATTTTGTGCTACGCCCAAATATGGGCGTGGCAGGGTGGGGCAGTTTTTTTACCTTGAAATTTTAAAACATCTCCTCAGTAACCATTGGGCCAATTTCAACTAACTTTGAATGGATATTCCTTGGGTGACCCTTTTCAAAAGTGTTGTCAAAATTTCGAATCATCTTACATTAGTCAGGTGAGCGATTTTAGGGCCATTCTGGCCCTCTTGTTTTAAAAAAATATTCTCAGAAACAACGGCTGGAATTCAACAGGAATGATCCTTGGGTGACCCGGAATCATATTCCTACTCATAATTTTGATCAAATGAAAATAATAAGGAGCCTTTTTGATAATTTCTTTCATTACTTTCTATGGTCCATAATTTGGGCTCAGTCTTAATGAACATTAGTCTAAGCGATTGCCAGGTCAAAGGGATGAACCCTAATGAAAATGGGAATGATCTGTTGGAATACAAAGGAAAGAGGGCCTAAATGACAACTTCTTTGTTTTCATTCCTCTTTGTAGATGAAACTTGTTAATAATGTTCATCAGGCGATAAGGATGACCACTATTGAAAACTCAAATGATCCATTTGAAAACTTTCAGAAATGAGGTCAGAATGACAATACCATTTTAACCCTTTCCTGTTTTATAAAATTTTTGACTGGTCCAATTTGAAAGAGGTTGCAGACGACATTGAAAAATGCATGCAATTTGAAATCTGACCATCCTCTGTGGTAGAAAATATTGTGGGAAAAGGAGAAATTGCTTGTTACAAGCAATTTCTCCTTTTTCCACGATGTTTTCTCAAGTATAAAATCACAGTGACGTAAATTTCCGGGTTTGCCCAGGAAAGGGTTAACACTATCAAGGCCACAACTGAGGCTCAGGTTCAATGAGCATTAGTTAATATGATGAACTGAATTGACAACGGGAATATCTGTTGGAAAGCACTGGAAAAGGGGTCTTATTGAAAAGTTGTCTATTTACACTATTTATCTATTTTGTCTAGGGGACAATTCTTTACAATTTTGTCTAAATCTAGATGAAACTTGTTTAACCCATTCCAACACAGTGGAATTTTAGACCTGTCCAAATTGGAAGGAGCTGCAGACGACAATTTCAAGTTGATGGAATTTTAAATTTTTTCGTCTTTTTTGGATGGAAAACATTGTGGATAATGAAGAAATTGCTTGATCCAAGCAATTTCTTCATTTTCAACAATGTTTTCCAAAACTTTTTTGTTAGGGGGCGTAAAAAGGAGGGATTGAGTGGGAATGGGTTAAAATATTTTAAAATTGGACAATTATGTAGGATAATGCAGTAAGTGAGGTCTTAATATCATTCTGTACTATCTGGAGGGCCACAGTTTTGCTAAATCATAATGAAAACTCTGGCAGAATCTTTGTCAGGTCATGAAGAAGAACCTTATTGAAAGCGGGGTGATTTCTTTTCAAATCACAGGAAAAGAGGCCTTAATGACAATTTCACAGTTTAATATCTGTAGACATCACTTCCAAGGACGAACAGAAAAACGAAAGTCACTTGGTTAAATCTTTGATCAATTTCAACAAATTTTACAAGTCTAATGTACTGCTTCTGTCCTCAAAATTAAGACTCTCTTCAAAGTTTCGTATTCACATTTCTTTGTTAAATTAAGAACCTAGGAGAGCAATCTAGGGTCATCTTACCCTCTTGTTTCAATTTGGAAAGTGTAAAATTTTGCCTTCTGGTAATTGATGGATTGTTGGTGGGGCCCACTTACTACAAACATGACAGTAAGACTGAGATATTGAACAGCATTATTTTATAAAATATGTTGTAAGGGACACAAAAGAAAATGGTTGTTTGGTGATGTAATGCCATAACTACAGCTTATTCAAGTTGTAGATATGATATTTAAGTTGCCAAATCAACGAAAATGCTAAAAAAATAAATATTGGTGTTCAAAGTTCACATTCTGTCAAAAGGAATGATTTGATCAGCCAATTGATTTTGTAATGATCTGTCAGTTCGATATATAAGATGAATTCTTACCATTTTTCAGACCCCAGCACACAACAGTACAGTTTGTGTTGAGTGTGAGCAATATTACAACGCACTGAATAGCTTGTTTGTTAAAATGCAGTTGAAAGAAGATGCACCAAGACCAGTGTGCATGGACATGGTTGATATGGTAAATTACAATTGATGGATCACTTGCCAAACCTTCTGCCTTATTCAACTTTAAAATTAAACAGTGTTATTCTGCTTTCAGTGTAATTCTGCTAACGTATGACCTGTAGAATGTAACAAAAATGTAAAATGGTTGTTTGGTGACTTAAAACTTTATACAAGCTGTAGTTATGGTGTTTAGGTTGCCAAACAAACTAAAAAGATAACACAAATGTTGGTCAATGTCAAAGTTCGCTTGCATTCTATTAGAAGGCTTTGATTGGCAGTGCTAATTTGTCAAGTATTTGTATGTTGGCAAAACAGCAGGGTCCACAGTATCAGTAGCCATGGTCAGGAAATGCTAACAATAATTAAATTTTTGTGCAACTTTTTGTTCATTTTGTGAAAATTTTATAGTGCCAACAAGAAGGTGATTTTATGCTCCCCAAAGGGAAATATCCATTTTCTCCACAACCCTTGGGCGAAGTTGGATGAAACTTCATACGTGAATTCCTCATGATAACAAGCCTAAGCATTTTCCTGGTTTTTTGGATAGCTTAAAGTCAAGGTCACAGTTCAAGGTCAAACATTAAAATTGACCTTTCCCAGTGCACAGCTCCTCCATTTGTGGATGGATTTTAATATAACTTGAAGCAATTGTTATGTATCATGAGTAGATGTACTGATTGAAAGAAAAATTCAGAAAGCATGAAGGTCAAGTGTACAGATCAAAGTCTTACATTAGAATTAAACATGTCTGGAGCATAGCTCCTAAAATTATTGATTGATTTCAAATAAGTTTATTCGTAATTATTCTCTATCATGAGTAGATGTACCATTTGAAAGAAATATTCAGATAGCACCAAGGTCAAGGTCACAGCTCAAGGTCGTTCATTAAAATTAAGCATGTCTGGAGAAAAGCAAGCATATAGCCACGGCTTTGTCTGTCTATCAGTGTGAACCCTTTTCCCTGTTTATTTTATACTTTTGTGACAGGGCTATATTCTGAGAGCATAATCCATCTTTGAAGGCTCTTGTTTCAATTATACATGCACTTGATTTATCTCTTGAATTAAAATCCAAGGGCTAATATTTATGATTGCTCAAAGCTGGTATATCAAGTCAAATGATGGATCAATGGCCATGCCCCCAAGAATTTGACAATGCAGTTTGACTGAGATATCAAACAACAGTAGTTTGCAAAATAAATGGTTAGGAACATTAAAGGAAACCTAATTGTCAGTTTTCTGCCTAAATATGATAACTACCCAATTCTAGTAAGCTGTAGCTCTGGCCATTTAGTCACCTAACAAAAAAAAAAAAAAAAGCTTGACTTACACTTCAGGTCTGGTCTGAATGCATGATTTCATTGGTTAATCTAGAATTATCTTGAATTATCTGCCCATGAATTTTACAAAAAATCACTAGATTTCATGTGTGCCCAACTTCTCCCACAGAATCAATGGAAACAAACTGAAATTTGCTACAATGTATCTCTATGAAGTCTTCTGGTGCATCAGACCTTTGAAATTGGAATCCCTTCAGTCCTTCTTGAATCGTCTGCCCTTGAATTGAAATAATCACCATAATTACCAACTCCTCCTACAGTTTCAATCAAAAGAAGTTTTATCTTTGCCTAATGAATCTGAATAGTCTCTAGAAGTGCATTAAACCTGTAAAATTAGGACTCCAGTTCTTCATCAATTATCTGCCCTTGAATTGAAATTTTTACACTTTCCAGACTTTCCTCTTGTAAGAAGGCTACAAACATAATTTTGGGGGTACTGCCATTATGTTGAATTCAAGTTTAATCTTATCTGTCAAGGTCACTTTTTAAAGTCATTTTAATCATAAAAACTTATGGTAAAATAACATATTCCATTGACAAGCCCCTTTGGGCATATATACACCGCTCTGCGAGGCTCTTGTCATTTATTAAGCTGTTTGAATCTTGTCTGCATCTTCTTTTGAAGCAGTTCAAGATTTTGTTAAATAATTTGTAAATCTAGGCTTTAACCTTGACTATTTTTGGAGAAAAACCAAGGTATTGTTATAGCCTTAGAAGCATATTTGTTGTTGCCTGTGTGCAAAAGTTTTTACATTTGTGATACCTCTGTTATTATTAAAGGTATCGATCTGTAGCTTGAAATATTTTTTTCTGTCATATCAGCATTCTGGGGGGATAACTTTTAGATACGTACAATTTTATTGTTCTGGTTTCAGATGAATTATACACGGTTGATGTGGGGAAAAACACTAGGTTGTACAGTTACACACACAGATGTTATACCTGTGGTTACAATAACTTGTATTCTTCTGTGTGTACCCGCTGTCTTCTATATCGGGTTAGCAGTGTATGGAACTAAAAAACAAAGGAAACTCTTACAAGGTAAAATATTTCTTGTCCATTTCATTCAAGATTTATTGGTTTGTCACAGACTATGATTTCAGATAGATCAAATTTTAAACATACTGTTTTGATCTTGCATGGCTAAGAAGTTAGAGCTTGGAAAACATTATTCGAGAAAAGACAAGGTTTGTCGGTTCAAATCAAGATCATTCAGGTAAGTCTTATGGCAAGGCATACCCTGCCTAGATCTGGTGAATGAACTTCAAAGTGATATCACTGAAGACTTGTTCAAAATAGTATAGAACCCCACTCAACATACTGTAAACAATAAAACCTTTCCCTTTTAGTAGTGACTTTTTACAATCTGCAAAATTATGGTGTGAAATAGGTTGCAGTCAAAGTCTTAAGTAGCCAACTTAGGGTACCCAGAAAGGTGGCTTTTGACAGGTGACCTCTTAAGGATCTTGCAATTTTTTTACTGTTTCATGTCCTACTTTACGTTGTATATCAAATTTTTACAGAACAGAATGCAAATCAAACTATTTGTTGCTAAATCCATGATTTATATCCCTGTCATGAAGTTCTTTTCAGGAGCATATCTTATTCATAAAATGATAGATTTCAAAACAACTTGGCACAGTTGTTCCCCTTGAAGAGTACTAGTGTCATGCCTAAAGTTCTGTTGGATATTTTCAAGTTCAAGGTCACAACTGAAGGTCATGTGACAAGCATCCATGCCTGTGACACATTTCTAATTATTCAACTTGGTTTCTCTTGGCATGGTTAGCAAAAAACTACTTTCTTCTAAGTATCTGCTTAAACCTTTACCATACAACAAAATGTTAGACTGGTCCAAATTAAAAGATATTGCAGATGAACATTTTTAGTTGATGAATTTTTTCTTACTCGACTGGTTGAAAGCCAATCAGCTATTGCCATGGCATTGTGTCCATGTGTGTGTTAGTCAGTAAACATTCAATTCAAAAATCTTGTTGTCTGAAAGTACTGAATAGAATTCAACCAAATTTCACAGAAATGATTCTTGGTTGACCCTTTTAAAAAAAATTAGATACGATGAAAAACATCTCTTTAATGGGCGGTGCAAATTTCAATATACATGTATGGTTAAACCATTAAAAATCTTCTCAGAAACTAGTGGATGGATTTCAATTAAATTTTACAGGAATAATAATTGGGTGACCCTTTATCAGATTCCTTTAAAGAACTTTAATCGGATGATAAACATGCCTTTAATGAGATGAGGCTAATTTACATATATGGTGAAACCTTTGAAAATCTTCTCCTCAGTAGATGGATTTCAACCAAATTTAATAGGAATGTGCCTCAGGTGACCCTTTATCAGATTCCTTCAAAAAATTGATTGGATGAAAAAATGGCTTTAATGGGTTGTGGCTAATTTCTTTGTATGGTGATGCTTTATAAAAAATTCTCAGAAACAAGTTGATGGATTTCAACCAAATTTTACAGGAATATTCCTTGGGTGACCCTTTATCACATTCCTTCAAAGAATTTCGATCAGATGAAAATTATAGCTTAAATTGGCATGGCTAATTTCCATTTATAGTGAAAGCTTTCAAATTCTTTTTCTCAGAAACTGGTTAATGGATTTCAACCAAAGACTCTGGTGACTTTTTTCAGATTCCATCAATTTTGATTGGTTGAAAACATGGCTTTTATGGTTGTGACTTATGTATATACATATTCGGTGATTTTTTAATTTGTTAATACCTTTTTCATCTGATGACTTAGTAAATCAAATGACGTATGTAAAACAATGAAAAGTAAAAGAATTCATTGACAAGATTTATTTTCCACACATGATGAACATGATTCAGTTTATATTGAATTCCTGAAAACACCATTTGCTTAATCAGTACAATCAGGCCTGTAGAGAAATACAGGCTCTCAAAACCTCCATTTATACTTCTGAGGTAGAATACAACAAGGATGATGAAGAAATTGTTTGTGACAAGCTATTTCTTCATTTTCCACAATGTTTTCTATAGTATTTTTATTCTTTGGGGTGTAATAAAGTGTTATTGTCAGGGAATGGGTTAATGTTGTCAAACTCTTATGTTACACATATTGCCAATGAATCACAGAACAATCCAACAGAGATAATACAGTAATAATATAAATAAAATATTGTGGGAAAAAAAGAAGAACTGGCTTGCTACAAGCTATTTCTACTTTTTCCACAATGTTTTCTAGAGTATAAGATGTAAAAATATGGGATTGTACAGGAATGGGTTGAAATATTTGGGCTTCCAATATATGTCATTTTGGTTTTAATGATTGTAGCAAATTTCTTACGACTTAAAATTATCTGGCACATTTGAAAAAATTCTTTAGTAACAATCTATTGCCTGGTAAGTTATTTGACCATTTGGCTCTAAAGGGCATTTTATTTGTTTCAGAGAAAAGATTAAGCAAATTTTCGACAAGCAACAATTACGGTTCTACAGAAGATTCTCCATTTCTTTCCCAAAGTTACGATGTTACAGCAAGCACCATCTTAAATGATCAGTACACAAACTCTGTATCAGACAGAGGGAACCTACAACATAGTCCACCGTCAACCAGTAGAGGAGGTACCAGCAGTAATAGACTACAGAGCAGACGACTTGAAAATAGTATATCATAGTGTTATGCTTTGGAAGGTTACAAGGTTTTTACATAAGAGTTATTATAAGTATGCAACCTTTAACCCATTACCACACAATGAAATTTTAGACTGGTCCAAATTCAAAGATGTTGCAAATGATAATTTAAAGTTTACGAAATTTTAGATTCTTTCATCTTTTTGGTTAGAAAACATTGTGGATAATGAAGAAATTGCTTGTGACAAGCAATTTCTTCATTTTCCACAATGTTTTCAAAAGGTTTTTTTCTTGAGGGGGTTTTAAAAGTGTCATTGTGTGGGATCTGGTTACCAGCCAACAAAATTTTAGACTAGTCAAAATTGAAAGAAGTAGCTAATGACAAATCTAAGCACATTTAAATTGAAACAAAAAAAATATGTTAGTGCCAAATCTAGTAGAAAATATTTTAGGAGAGGAGAATTTTTTTGTAAAAATATTTTTTCAAAAACTATATCATAAGTGCATAAAAATTTGGAATTGTGTGGTCATGGGTTAACAGTAAGAAACATATTTTTTACTGATGTTGTTATGGTGTCTATCTGTGTTCAAAGATTGAATTATTGAGTTGAATTACTCATACTATGCATATAGCTGCCATTCATGAGTGGACATTTCAGGGTTTTCCTAAAAAAAGATCTCAAAACTCAACATAAAGTTATCTTAACCCATAACAGGAAGACAAAATTTTAGACTGGTCAAATGTTAAAGAAGTTTGTTCTAAAATTAGAAAATGAGCACCAAGTAAGGTAGAAAACATTGTGAAAAATGGAGAAATTGCTTGTTACAAGCTATTTCTCCTTTTTTCCACAAAGTTGTCCTTTATTGAATTTCTTCAGGGCGTCAAAAAGCGTCACGATGGTAATGGGTTAATTAGGCCAGATGAAAATTACCTGTGTTTCAGGTTGCATGGGCTAACCTACGAAACAACTCTCAACTTGAAAGCTTTTTTCTTGTATTTGAATTTTGACTTAACCCTTTCCTGTTTTGCAAAATTTGAGACCTTTTCAAATTCAAAGGTCTTTCAGACGATCATTTAAATTAGATATAATTTGATAAATAACCATTCAGTTGGTAGAAAATATTGTGGAAATTCGCAGAAATTGCTTGTGACAAGCAATTTCTTCATTTTCCACAATGTTTTCTCAAGTAAAAAATCACAGTGACGTAAAAATCAGTGATTGAAAAGGATAGGGTTATATAACGTCATTGTTTTTATATTAAGTCAACTTATGACGTTTTTGGCAAAATCTAGAGTTCAAGTTAAATTTATCAACATTTGACCCATTGCAAAGCAACAAAGTTGTAGACTGTTCCAAATTCAATGAAGTTGCAGGTGACTATTGCTGGTCAATGAAATCTAACAATTTGTGTTCTTTGGGATAGAAAATATTGTGAATAATGAAAGAAATAGCTTGTTCAAGCAATTTTTTTCATTTTCTACAATATTTTTTCAAATCGTTTTCTTGAGTGGACATAAAAAAGCAGGATTGTTGGGGAGTACAGAGTAAAAAAAAACACGCAAAAGAGAAAGCTGCTCTTGATGGGCATTTTTTCCCTTGTGTAAGTATTCTTTGAGAGTCAAGGACTGTCTTAAGTCAGCTTGATTTCAAACGACAGTTGTGTGGAAATACAGATTTTCTCGTCTTGTTCCTGGACAAGTAAGACCTGGTTTTCTTCTTATTCATTTTTAAAAAATGAACTTTTCCTCGAAAAGTGAAGAGATAGATATTGAGAAAATATTTTGCTAATGAAATTTTTTTTTACCTTTCCCAAAGGTTTTCTTTTTTGCATCGAAGTGTCATTTTTTGGAAATGGAATAACCTATTCACACACCATGCTACTTTTTTACGAACCTGAGAAATTATTTTTGGAAAATAATTTGGAAAAAGAAGATACTGCTTGGTACAGTCAATGTCTTCATTTTACACTTTGTTTTCAATCTTGTTGAAAAACTATCAAATTGTAATTGTTGTCTGCAACTTCTTTTGACTAGTCTAACATTTTGCGTCTAGTAATGTATCGAGCGCTTAGACATTGGAATCCATGTGATGTTGTTTTGTATGATACAATTTTTATTGGAATTCACCTTTTATTTAGGAACATTTATGAATATAGATAAATATACCCCCACCTACAAAATAGAGAAGGGTATATTGGTTTAACCCTGTCTGTTTTTCTGTCTGTAGACTTTTTAGTATCCATGCTCTAACTCTAGAACCAATTGACCTACAATTATAAAACTTAATACAATTTTTGCCAATGATCCAAGGAAGTGTTCTATTGTTTTTGGGTTAAGTCGGTCAAAGGTCAACTTTGCCACTTGAGTGACAAAATGCTGGTGGAGGTATAAGTCTGCCTAAACTTCTAATTTAATGTTGTATTGCAAAGGTTGATTACTCACAGTATATCCAGAAAGTATATTTTCTTTTAACCCATTCTCACACAACCCTTTTTTTACACCCCTCGGGAAAAAAGCTTGAGAAAACATTGTGGAAAATGAAGAAATTGCTTTAAAAAATTTCTACCCTGAGAGTAAATATTAATGCATTGTATTCTGCAGCTTCTTTGAAATTAAACCAGTTTATTAGTTTTTGTCTTATAATGGATTAACCCATTACTAGATGACATGACTTTACACTGGAAAAATTTAAAGAAATGGCACACAATATTTCCTATTGTAATTGAATATAAAAAAGTGCTATAGTCAAAAAGGATAGAAAACAAAGTAAGAAAAGAAAAAACTTGCTGGAAACAAGCAATCTCTCCTATATTCACAAGTTGTTTTGCCTAAAAGAATTCTTTTTTTTTGGGACGTAAAAAGTTGGGATTGTGTGGTGATGGTTAACCCTTATGAATTACCTTCTAACAGCATTTGTTAAGAGATTGCCAGATCTTACCAGATCAAATCATTCTCAGGGCCATTTTGGTCCTCTTGTTAATCTTCTGAATGAAAGATTCGTGGCATAATGTTCACAAGCTGGTTTTAAGTATGCCTGTTCTTAACTCCACTGGCCGTTAGCCAGGGAGCTATAGTCATGGCTATGTTCGTTATGTGTGTGTCTGTTCATGCATCCGTACATCCGTGTATAAACTTTTCTTTGAAAATCTCCTCCTCTTAAACCAATTGGTGGATTTTAATGAAACTTGGCAGAAATGTTCCTTGGGCCACCCTCTTCTAAAATTGTTCAAAAAAATTTGACTCACCACCAAATATGGGCGTGGCAGGACGTGGCATATTTTCATTTTAAAATCTTTAAAAATCTTCTCCTCCCAAACCATTTGACCAATCTCAACAAAACTTGGCATGGATGTTCCTTGAGTGACCCTCCACTTAAATTGTTCAAAGAATTTTTATTCACCCCAAAATATGGGTGTGGCAGGACGTGGCATATTTTCATTTTAAAATCTTTAAAAATCTTCTCCTCTCAGACCGTTTGACCAATCTCAACAAAACTTAGCATGTTCCTTGAGTGACCCTCTACTTAAATTGTTTAAAGAATTTTTATTCACCCCATAATATGGGTGTGGCAGGACGTGACATATTTTCACTTTAAAATCTTTAAAAATCTTCTCCTCATCTTCTGACCCTCTACTGAAATTGTTCAAGAAATTTTGTTTGACCCCCAAATATGGGCGTTGTAGGGTGGGGCTTTTTTTCACTTTGAAATTCTTCTCCTCTCAAACCATTTGACCCATTTCATTGAAACTTGGCATGAATGTTTCTTGAGTGACCCTTCTTAAATTTGTTCAAGAAATTTTGTTTGACCCCCCCCCCCAAATATGAGCATGGCTTATTTTCAATTTAAAATCTTTAAAAAATTTCTCCTCCCAAACCATTTGTCCAATCTCAACGATACTTGGCATGAATGTTCCTTGGGTGACCCTTTACTTGAATTGTTCATGAAATTTTGATTACACCCTAAATTTGGGCATGACAGGGTGGGGCTTTTTTTACTCTAAAATTTAAAAATTCTACTTCCAACTCATTTTACCAAATTTCAATGAAATGTGGTATCAATATTCCTTAGGTGACCCTTTACTCAAATTGTTCATGAAATTTTGATGGGCCCATAAATATGGGTGTGGCAAGGTGTTGCCAATTTTCACTTTGAAAACTTATAAAATCTTATCCTCCCTTTCGATTGAGCTAATTTCAATGAATCTTGGTATGAATGTTCCATCCACAACCCTTTACTTAAATTGTTCCTTAAAATGTGTTTAGAATAGTTTAGTTGTTGCAATCACCTAAATGTTGGTATTGTTGGTAAAGGGTATGAGGGTTAGGGGTAATTAGATATTTTGGTAGAATTTGGGCCAGACCCAGTAAATCATCACAAAATAGTTGTAAAGAGACCTCAAAATGCTGTTTTCAGTCAGAGTGAGTTTTATGTAGTAGAAATATTAATTTATCACTTTTACACATGTAAGTTTACATGTTTAAGAATATCTGAATAGGTACATTTTCTAGAACATTGATCAAAGGGAGATGAATGCATCTTATGAAGCTATAGAATTATTTCTTATTATTTCCCTTACATTTTTGTATATTCCAAATACCTAACAAAATCATTTTGATGTACTGACAATACGCTATGAAAAACATTGTAGCTAAAATTATTCTTTTATAATTTGTTGGAATTCAGATTAAACAAAACAAAATTTTTCAGGATATTGGAGAAATATTTATATTTATTTAGTGAAATTTAGTGTGAGAGTGCTATTGCCTCCTAAAAATCTTTAAGAATCTCCTTCTCCTAAACCAATGGTTCAATTTCAATGGATTTTGGAATTGATATTTCTTGGGTGACTTTTTATTTAAAATGATTAAAAAATATGATTGGCCCTTCATATATTGGCAAGGCTGGGCGGGGCTAATTTTCACTTTATGAATTTATCCTCCTTGACCATTGAGCCAATTTATATTAAACTTTGCATGAATAGTTGCTTGCTGACCGTTTACTTTAACTTATTTGGAATTTTGATTGGCCAACAAATAAATGCACAGGAGGGCTAGGCTTAGTCAAAAGTTAATCCTTGTAATACCAAATCAGTGGAAAATAGACAGGAGTGTAACCAATAAGAATAAGGGAGAGAACAATGTTTAAAAGTGTAAAAGGTCATCTGCATAGTAATTTGAGGTAAAATGAGTGTAAAAAAAGAAAATTGTCCTATAGGTGAAAATCTGGAGATTTTAAAGCCAGTGGAGTGATACAGGCCCTCTTGGGCCTCTTGTTGTTTGTGTTTTGCTGAATATGCAGGATCTTCATTGACTGGTCATAAAATACCAAACTTATTAACCAATTCCCACACAATCATGAAAAAGGTTGTGGAAAACATTGTGGAAAATGAAGAAATTGCTTGTTAAAGCAGTAATATCTGTGCTATCAACAATGTTTTCAACTCCCAAAGACATTTTTTTTTAAAAATTCATCAACTAAAAATGTTGTTTCATTGTTCTTTGAATTTGGACCAGTCAAGATTTGTCATCTAGTAATAGGTTAATCAACGTATTTATAAACAGATAGCGGAATGTTTATTCAAGGATAACTTGTGTCAAGTAAGCAAATATTTGACCCACAAATGTAAGAGTTATGGTTGAGCCAAAACTATGACTTTGTACTGTGACCTTGACCTTGGACGTACTTGATCTATTGTTTCAAATAGCAAAGCTATTCCTTATTAAGAACAATCCTGTCAAATTGACGGATCACTGGAAGTTCCATTTCAATATCAAACGGCCATATTTTTCAAAATGTCTGGCTAGTTATATGTAATAAAAGATATTAAGATGACAATCTAAATGTAATGACTTTTGGTCCTGGATCAACCCAAATAAATATTAATGACGAATCTATTCATGATGGAGAAGAAGTATGTCTATGTATGTATAATCTCTCCATAAATGTAGGAGTTATGATCAGGACAAGCTCAATTTTAACCTTTGACCTTGAAGCTATCTAAATTTTTTCAAACAAGCAATTTCTGCATATTCCACATCGCTTTCACTTACTCTTTCCTCAAGGTTTTGTAAAAAAGCGGGATTGTTTTAAGATGGCTTAACCCATTCCAACTCAATCCCTCCTTTTTACGCCCCTCTAGAAAAAAGCATTGGAAAACATTGTGGAAAATGAAGAAATTGCTTGTATCAAGCAATTTCTTCATTATCCACAATGTTTTCTATCTAAAAAGACGAAAAAATTCAAAATTCCATCAACTTAAAATTGTCGTCTGCAGTTTCTTTCATTTTGGACCAGTCTAAAATTTTGCTGTGTTGGAATGGGTTAAAAACGTAGTGAGAGCAAAATGCAATATAAGAGAGAACTCAATTTCTTATGGTAGCAAATGTTCCAGGTTTTAACCCATTCCAACACAATTATTCTTATATACACCCCTCAAGAAAAACAAATGGGAAAATACTGTGGAAAATGAAGAATTTCTTTCATTTTCCACAATATTTTCTCACAGTAAAGTTGAAACAAATGTACAATTTCATAAACATTAAACTGTCGTCTGCAACTCCTTTCAATTTGGAATAGGCTAAAATTTTGTCGTGTGGTAATGGATTAACCCATGACCAGTTTACAAAATTTTTGACTAGTCCAAATCAAAAGAAGCTTCATACAGAATTGCAAAATGTCTTAAAATTGAAATATAAGTTTAATATAAGGGTACAAAACATTGTGAGAAAAGAAAAAAATGCTTATTATAAGTAATTTCTCCTTTTCAATCAAAATCATCTAAAACAATATCAAGCCATTCCCACGCAATCCCGCTTTTTGACACCCCAAAGAAAAAAGCTTTGAAAACACTGTGGAAAATTCGTTACAAATAAATTTCTTCATTGTCCACTATTTTTTTTACCAAAAAAGACAGATTTGTAAAATTTCATCAACTGAAAATTGTTATCAGCAACTTCTTTCAATTTGGACCAGTCTAAAACTTGGTCATCTGGTAATCAGGCAAGTGGAGGTTACAAATTCTCTTGAACTCCTAATTCATAAGTCTATTTAAATTGTGTATTGTTAAGAATGACTGTACTTGTTTGTTAATTAAGAAATATGCTTTGTTTAATTGCTTGCTCTAAATATTTTGCTTATTTTGATCTTTATGTTTGTATATGCTTTTTATCATTAAATTTTGTGCAATATTTTGTTATATGATAAGATTTCCTAATTTTTTACTGTCCTTCCGAAAACCTCCTCTTATATTGAATCATCAATTGTAGGAGCTGTCAGAAACTACTTAAAGCAAAAAAAAGACAGAGGACAAAGCAGAGTTTGCAAAGGTTTGGCTTTCAAAAATTGATTATACAGTTAGGTAGAATGACCATTTTGGTTTCAGGCACAGAAAGGATGTAGTGGTAGTACTGGTGTGAGAAATAACAGGAATCCACGGTTAGGTGCTCCAGCCACTGCAGTATGACCATAATAATGTTAAAAGTGGTGTTAAGCCCCATTCAATCAAACAATCAATTCTGCCTGAGTAATTGGTATACAGTAATCTCTATATATTAATAAGTATATAGTAATAAACATTAGTAAGATTTAGCCCCAGGGTTTTTTTTAGGTCTGCCTTGACATCCTTTTTTTATCTAGAAACAAAGAGGGAACATTTCAAATATTGTCAGAAAACCCATTTGAACTAGATATTGATATTTATGGCCCCCTTCAACAAAGTGAGGGTGTATTGCTTTTCTCATGTCGGTCAGTTGGTCTGTAGGTTTGTCAGTAGACCAAACTTGTCCAGATAATAACTTGACACAGAACAGAGATAAGATTACAAAACTCAGCACAGACACTCATCTCAATATATTTGATTTTATATTTGTTTTTAACTCACCTGAGTTTGAAGTGATCTGGGTGAGCAATTGTGATAGGTGATCATTCAGCGTCAGTCCATCTGTCTGCTCATAATTACAAAAAAATCTTCTCAACCCAAGCTAACCATGGAACTTCAATCCAAACTTCAAAGAAATGATCCTTGCACCATAATCTTTCAAAATACTTCAAAGAATTTAAATCCATGAGGAACTTTGGTTGCCATGGCAACAGAGTGAAATCAAAGCACTGAAAGTACTGAAAGCTAGCAAAGCATAGTTTTTTTTAGGTAATCTTCTTTGCTAAAGGTTATCATGATAAACTCACAAGGTTAAAGTAACCTTGGAGTCAACGAATTACAACATGACACAAGATGTGTTTGTGAAACACAATGCCCCTGCAACAGGACTTAACTATGAAAAGTGTTGTTGAATAGTACAAAAGTTTTAATAGAGTATTTTAGTGAAAGTGACAAGGAAATATTTTGGCGTCTGACCTTGGTATGTGACCTTGACCTTATCACATGACCTTGACATGAGGAGATGCGTATTGTGGAGAAGTATCATCATGCCAAATATGAGCATTGTATCTTGAAAAGGCTGGTAGTAATTAGCAATGTTTAGTGTTTCGGCAAGACAGATCTTTCGATGTGGGGGCATAAAAATCTTAGACTGGTTTAAATTTAAAGAAATTGCAGACGCGATTTCAAGTTGGTTGAATTTAGAAAATCTTTCCCTTGATTGGTAGAAAACAGTGTGGACAATGAAGAAATTGCTTGAAACGAGCAATTTCTTCATTGTCCACAATGTTTTCAAAATCTTGTTTCTTTATCTTTGTCCACAATGTTTTCTAAATCTTTTTTGCTTCAGATCCTTTAAAGGCAGAATTGAGTGGGAATGGGTAAATAGCATGCTTTTGAAAGAATTCTCTACAACTTGAATAGAGTTTGAAATATTCCTTATATACATAACTACTTCTTATGGCGTAGTCTTTCAATGGATTTAGTGGTTAAGCCTCCAGTGGCAGTTTGCACTTGTTGAACTCTGAGAAGGCCTCAAAATTTTGTCTGTTACCTTAAGCTATCAAAGCTGATGCTTTGCTAGCTAAAGACTTTAAAAAAAGTTCTCCTCTCAAACCATACGGCCCAGAGCTTTGATATTTGGATAAATCATCATCTATTGACCCTCTACCAAATAGTTCAAAGAATTATAATATACACAATCTATTGAAAATTAGCCCTTTTCTGTGTGTTCCCTGATTTTACATGGAAATAAAGAAGAAAATATTTGAAAATCTTCTTCTCACAAACCATAAGGCCTAAAACTTTGATTTGATATAAATCACAATCTATTGACCCTCTACCAAAATACTTAAAAGAATTTCCATACTCTAAAAATTAGCCCTTTTCTGTGCAATTCCTGATTTTATAATTGAATAAAGAAGGAAGTCTTTGAAAATCTTCTTCCCCCAACCCATAAGGCTTAGAGCTTTGATATTTGCTATAAATCATCATCTATTGACCCTCTATCAAATACTTCAAAGAATTAACGTACTCTGAAAATTAGCCCTTTTCTGAACTATCTCTGATTTTTACATAGAAATAAAGAAGAAAATATCTGAAAATCTTCTCCTCCCAATGCGTAAGGCCTAGAGCTATAATATTTTGTATGTATCAATTTCTGTTGATCCTTTACCAAAATACTTCAAAGAATTACCATACTCAGAAAATTAGTATGTTTCTGTGTGATCCCTGATTTTACATATGAATAAAGAAGGAAGTCTTTGAAAATCTTCTCCAAAACCATTATACCTAGATCTTTGATGTTTAGTATGTATCAATGTCTATTGACCCTCTACCAAAATAGTTAAGAGAATTGCTGTGCTCTGGAAACTAGTGATATATGGTAGGATCTTCAATATACCTAGGATTAAAGGAAAAAATCTTAAAAAAGAAATTTCCAAAAATTAGGTGTAGGGCTTTGATGTTTTGTATATATCATAAAGCCTTGAGCCATCATACTCAGACCATCATGGTCCTCTTGTATTATCAATCCATTAAAGGATAGGGTCACAGGGTGACATTGAATTTTACAACTTTTGTATACAAACCTTGTCCAGCTGATAACATGACACAAAATCATGCTAAAATCACCAAATTTGGCTGGGACATTTATCTTGGTATGTAGATAATCCATATCAATTTTCAGATTAATCCAAGGCTGACCTTGAAGTAGATCTTTTGTCCAACGAACCTTGTCAAGATGGTAACTAAACACTATCCCCAAATTTGGAGTAAAGATTCTCTATTGATTTTCAGATTAATCCATTAAAGTTCAAGGTCACAGAATGACTTTGAACTTGACACACCAAACCTTGTCAAGATGATAATTTGACACAGAACAGCAAAATAAGGGCAGACACCCATCTCTGGGAGTTGATGATCTCTATTTTCATATTAATCCACTGAAGTTCAAGGTCACATAGTGTCCTACCTATGCCAGTCAAATTTAGCAATGACATTCATCCAAGGGTATGGATGATCCCTATTGGTTAACATATCTACTGAAGGTCATGGTCACAGAACTCTACTAAATACAGTTGACAGTTCAATATCTTGAAACTGGAAATCTCAAATTTCCTGGTAAGTCAAGATCCCTTATTTTTTTCATACTAAACAATGTTTTTCTTGAACCAGTAAAACCTGCAATTCCTGTTATGTCGAGTTGTTTTTCGATTTTTAATTTTTGCATCAATTTACCAGTTACACAGATAATATGACTAGCAAATACAGACTGACCCCCCTCAGGTTGATTTGTTTAGGTTGAATTCCACTTTGAACAGTCTTTCATTTATATCATGGCAATATTCACTTTTCAAGTGCTCTCTTGGTATCACCAGTACCAGGCTTGGATTTTGAACTGTCTTGCTCGGGAACATGCTCCCGTGACCATAGGGGTCCGTAATTCGAGTTCCTTCTACCCCATAGACCAATATTATAATATTGGTCTATGGGGTGGAGGGAACTCGAATTACGGACCCCTATGCCCGTAACAGCAGTGCAGACAGGATCAGGGCCCTTGACTTCTATTAGATAACAAGTCTGCCGTCCTAAACATTGAGCAACACAAAACTTCCAAGGTGATGAAAAAGAAAACTAATATTTCATAGAGTACCCTCATTAAACATTGAGCAACACAAAACTTCCAAGGTGATGAAAAAGAAAACTAATATTTTATAGAGTACCATTTCAGATTTATTGTCCTTAAAGTACAAGTCTTAAAACATCCCATTTAAATTACAAATGACTAGAAATATTCAAAAACACAAAATAAATATCTGAGTATAAGTTGATAAATAAAACATTTTATTTTGTTTAATAAAGAAATGAATGAAAACCATTGCTGGGTGATATAGCATTTTTACTACAGCTTGAACAAGCTATTCTGACATTTTAGGCACCCACAATGGAATTGTTTTTTTGTGTGTGCTTTTTTTTTTTTTTTTTTTTCAGAACTGAGATTAACTCCACATCTCTGGAATGGACAATTAGCTCATTTTCAGACAGCTTTTCAATTCCCCTCAAAATAAAGAATTTGGAAAACATTGAGAAAATGAAGAAATTGCTTGAACCTAGCAATTTCTTCATTTTCCAAAATGTTTTTTAACCAGAAAATTGAAGCAAATCTAAAAATTCAAAAACTTTAAATTGTTGTTTGCAACTCCTTTCAATAAGAGCCAGTCTGAATTTTTTTGTTTGGTAATGGGTTAATTTCATTGGTAAATCCATTTTGATTGTCAAAAGTATGCCTTGCTGTTACCTGCTGCTTAGCTCTTGAGTGTTAGATAGAGAACAAACAAGTCAGAAAAGAGTAAAAAATAAATAAGGAATATTAATTAACCCACTCCCACACAACAAAATTTAGACTGGTCCAAATTCAAATATGTTGAAAACGACTATTTCAGATTGGTTTAATTTGAAAAAACCTTGGTCTTTTTAGGGTAGAAAACATTAGGATAATGAAGAATTTGCTTTTGACGAGCAACTTCTTAATTTTCCACAATGTGTCCAAAGTTTTTTTCGTGTAGGGGCATATAAAGTGGGAATGGGTTAATACAAAACCTTGTATTGGATTAGCGTATGAAAATTTGGATATGTAACCAGGCTGAACGTCGAGTGAAATAAAAAGTTGTCCTAAGTGGAAAGAATCCAGTACAAGGTTTTGTATCACTACCAAAGTTAACAATTTATTACATGCAAACAACCTTGACTATATAAGATTAAACAACTGTACAAAACTTTTCTAAAATAAACCTTCTTAATCATAATAACACTATTATTTTGGCGATTTTTACCAAGAAAATGATGTAGTCTAACCATATCAGTTCAGTACATGGCTGATACGGAATTTTTCTGTAGAGTGCACCTACAATGAATAAATCTTATTAACAAAACCTGTAGGTATATGATAATTGAAGTTACCCCCTTGACGATACATAATTCTCTTTTGATAGTAAATACATATTCTGAGATTCAGATCAACACCTCTATCCCATTTTTTATGAGATTCAGGAAATCATAATTGGCAAGCATTGTGAGAAAAGGTGCAATTGCTTGTAATTTTCTCTTTTCTCACAATATTTTCTACACCATCTAGTACTTAATTTCAAAATTGCACAAGCTTTGAATTGACCTCTGCAACCTCTTTCAAATTGGGCCAGTCTAGAATTGTTTCATCTGTTAATGGGTCAATAATAACCAAGATATTTTAAATATGTCTAAGGTTTTGCACTTGGACAATACCAACAAGCCAAGGCTATAGCAATACCTCAGGTTTTCTAAAAAAAAAACAGAGGGCCAGTGGCCCTGGTGCTCATCTGAGATAAGGCTCTTTTTTTCTTCAAGGCCTAATACAAACTGGGTCGGAGAAGACCTCCTTTGATATTTAACTAAAATCAACTTATGTTACCATACCAACCAATGCTTCCCACAGATTTCAAATATTTCAGTAATCATTAAAAGGGGGCAAACTAACGCATTTCTGCCCAATTTTGTTTAAAATGGCCAAATAGTTTTGAAAGGGTTGCCTTCTTTATTTCTATTTAAGCCTTATCACCCTGTGGCTCTAAAATTTTATCAATTTTGAAAGAGCTCAACTGATGCTTCATGCAAAATTCAAGATTCTTCAACTTCTGGGTCAGGAGGAGATGGGTTTTTTTTTTTTTCCTCATTTTTTTTCAATTTTACTCTTGTTGTCATAGCAACCAGAGTTTTCAACTGATTCAATTCTTTGGTTGAAATTCACCCAGCTATTTGGGAGGAGATATTATTTTAAAAAATCCTTCTTTATTTCTGTATAAGCCCCACCCCACCCCAGGCTCCACCCCTGAGGACCCGAGGGTGATGATTTTAGCAATTCTGAAAGCGGTCATTGTATTGATGCATTATGCCAAATATCAAGGCTCTAGGCCTACTGGGTCAGCAGGAGATAATTTTTAAAGTTTTCATTTAAATTTCAGTTTGTTGCAATGGCAACCAGGGTTTTTAACGGATTTCAATTCTTGTAGCAATTTTAAAGGGCACCACCCAATGGAACATTCCTTCCAAATTTGGTTGAAATCCATCCAGCGGTTTGGGAGTAGATGTCATTTAAAAATCCTTCTTTATTTCTATATAAACCCAACACCCACCCCCAAACCCGCATGGGCTCAGCCCCTGGGGACCAAAGGTTGCTGATTTGAGTAATTCTGAAAGAGGTCAATGAACTGATGCTTCGTGCCAAATATCAAGGCTCTACACCTTCTGGTCAGGAGGAGATAAATTTCACTTTTGTTGCCATGGCAACCAGAGTTTTTAACAGATTTAAATTCTTTTAGCAATTTTCAAAGGGCATCACCCAAGGAACATTACTGCCAAACTTTGATGAAATCTGCATAGCGATTTGGGAGGAGATGTCATTTTAAGAATGTTGACACATGGACACGCCGGACGCCGGACAGAGGGTGATCAAAATACCTCACCATGAGCACTTCGTGCTCAGGTGAGCTAAAATAAGGAAAAAAGCTTAGTTTAAATGAAATAGATATTTGTTTGATTCTGCTAACGTTTGTAGAAAATAATACATGTACTTTGGTGAGTGTAAAAAACAAACTGGGCAAACATATTAACTTTCTATGGTATTTCAAACAATGTTGTACTCTTTACCAGAAAAATATGTTGGAAGATCATTCAGACAACAATTACATATTAATTTAACAATTTTTAATTAGTTCAAGTTACAGATGACAGTTTTATGTTGATGAACTTTGAAAAATCTTTGTCTTTTCAAGTCTTCTGTTAAACTGTACATTCATCAGCTGCTATCATCTTTTTGTTAAATGCTCAAATTTATCAACAAATTTTCTTGTTAGATTCAAATAAAGGTTTTCTCCCTTTGGTCCATAGTTTAGATAACTTCTACTAGCTATATCTTTCTTTACTGCTGGTTCAATCTGTGTACCCTCATGCCATTCGTTAAATGAAGTAATAGAGATCATGGTTGGTGACAGTTTGAGAGCATTTGTAAAAGATTCAGCGTAATACTTTCCCTCCAGTCTTTTCCGTTTATTTGCTGCATTCCATGGTCTCACCTCCGTATCAACATATCCTGGACCTACGCTAGGAATGAACAACATTCTATTTGTTACACAAAATTTTGCAATAGCTTTCCAGTTGACCCAAGAACTGCCGTAGGTAAATCCATTTGTAGCAAAATATGTATATAACCCATCAAAACCAGAACGTTTGAGCTCCAATTGCTGTTTTTGTTCTACCAGCAATCCAATAAAAATTCCATCTAGCTCAGTGTTTCGTACACTCAACTTTCCGCCCTCTGTGAACACCTCTGCCCAAAGATGACTGGCCACTGTGTAAGAATCATAAATATAAAATAGTGGCAGATTTGTTTTACCATAGAAGTCAGTTCTGTAAAATGCTGAGTGGTTACCGTATCTCTTCATTATGTACTTTAAATTGTCCCTCCATGTTGTATGACTTCGGTTTTTATATGGTTCAACATGCAATGCCACCTGTAATTAGATTATTAATCAATTACTACATAATCCAGCCTTTTTACACACAAAAGAAAATTAACAGTAGGAAACACTGTGGGAAGAGGCAAAATTATTGCAACAAGCAATTTCTTGTTCCTCACAATGTTTTCTACACTACCTTGTACTAATTTTTCAATTCACACAAGCTTTGAATAGTTGTCTGCAATTTCTTTCTAATTCAGAACGGTACAAAATTCATTTGCGTGGGACTGGTTAAAACATTCCCACATATTGGCGCTTTTTTATTGACTGATTGATTGAATGGGGTTTAATGCCACTTTTAACAGTATTTCAGTCATATCGCAGTGGCTGGAGCACCTAACAATGGATTCTTGGTATTTTTCACACCAGTATTACAACTACATCCTTTCCTAGCCTCCAGCTGTTATCCCACTTGGGTTTACGATTATCAACCCATTGGTGTGAGACAAAAGTCAGAAAGAATACGTGCCGTTGCCGGGGGTCGAACCCATGACATCCCATGATTGAAGATTGGGAGTCTTTTGAGCTACCGATTGCACTAAGACGGTTGCTGATGGTGCTTTCAAACGCCACTTAATATGAAAGCTTTGCAAAGCATTGTGGAAAATGAAAGATATTGCTTACTACAGGCAATTTCTTCATTGTCCACACTTTATCCCAAAAGACAAAGATGTAAAGGTTTCATCAACTGTAAATTGTCGTCTGCAACTTTTTGAATTTGGAATGGTCCAAAAATTAATTGTATGGGAACAAGTTAAAGGGATGTATTGTACATTGAGTGATTACATAAAACTAATGTAAGAGCCTATAAATGTATAGGCATATAAAATTATTTTGTAC
Source organism: Fragum fragum (assembly GCA_946902895.1). Taxonomy (NCBI): domain Eukaryota; kingdom Metazoa; phylum Mollusca; class Bivalvia; order Cardiida; family Cardiidae; genus Fragum; species Fragum fragum. The sequence goes on from OX336368.1 coordinate 16,637,894, forward strand.
TGTCCCATTTTGCATGTATTTATTATACATGTAATAATAACAGGCATTGTAATTAAAGCTTCCAGCTGGGTTACTCATTCATGTAAACTACTTTAATGTTTTGGTCACCCACACACAATATTTGGTAACATACAATATCTTATCTAGAAAAAGATACCTCTTTTATATCCAATAAGAAGTAAACTGGTATGCAATTAAAAAAACGTTGTCTATACAGTCTCAACACTAAAAGCTAAGAAATAAAATTTTGAAGGATAAAGAGATAAGCACTTGCACATCCATCATGCATGAGAAACTTGGTTGATCTCCATTGAAAGATTTCTAAGATAAAGATTTTAAAAGTTTTCAATATGTATCATATATGAATATTAGCCCTGTCAATAACAGCCATGTTTTATATCCATTGATATTCTTTAAAAGCAGCTGATAAAGGGTCATTCCGGAGAAATTTGGTTGAAATCTGTGCAGTTCTTTCTCGGGAGAAATTTATTGAGTAAAAGTATACAGATAGATGGACACTCACAATGGACACATTGCTATGAAAATAGTTCTCTGGTTTTCAGCCAGTGGGGCTAAAATGAAGAAATTGCGTAAAACAAGCAATTTCCTCGTGATCTACTATGTTCTGTCCATTAACCCATTCCCAAATGACAAGTTTTAAACTGGTCCAAATTTAAGAAGTTGCAGACAACAAATTTTTGTTGGTGTATTTTTAGACCTTTAGGGTAGAAAACAGTCTGAATAATGAAGAAATTGCTTGTTACAAGCAATTTCATCATTAGCCACAATGTTTTCCAAATTTTTTTCTGGGGAGGGGGGGGGTGTAAAAAGGGGGTATTGTGTGGGAATGGGTTAAGAGACATAGATTCTTTAAATTCCAACAACTTTTTTGTCATCGTAACTCCTTTCAATTGTTCCAGCCTTAAACTTTGTTTTAGGTAAAGGGTTAATCATTCAAATCAAACCTTTTGGACTTCAAGAAGCTCAACTAACCAATTGCTTCTGTCAACCAAAATGTCAAGACCAATTTCGACTGGAAGTGAACTTTGACCTCTGACATTGCTCAACATTTACATGACATATTTTAGGCTTCATGAATGCAACTACAGCTTATTCAAGCCAACCAATCATTCTTTTATTTACATGTTACTGACCACAAAATTTTGTAAAGTGGCCCTGTTTCATATCTAGAAACTTGCTGATGGAGGTCAGCGAGTGTGGCCGGCAATCTGTCAATTAACCCATTAACAGACAACAAAATTTCTGACTGGTCCAAATTCAAAGAGGTTGCAGACGACGATTTATACTTTTGGATATAAATTTTGGATTTTTTTCAACTTTGTAGGTAGAAAACATTGTGGAAAATGAAGAAATTGTTTGTAATTGTCATTTTACACAATTTTTTCCACAGTGATTTTCTTGAAGGGCTTCCAAAAGCATCACTGAGAGGGAATGGGTTAAGTCATTTCATTCTCAAATGAGAGCTTCACCTTAGCTACACTGGTTTAGCAATAACAATTGAAATTTGTAGTACACAATTTTTCACCTTGAGTCCAAATTTCAGAGCCGAGTCTAGTATATCAGGCATGAGTGAGTCTGGTTGGTTCCCCTCTGCATCAGCATCCCCAGGTGGGTACCAGGACACAACAACCACTCCTGTAACAGAGAAGAAACAGCTCTTAGAAAAAGTAGCCCTTAGCAGAAATAACACTTTAGAAAAATAGCACTTACGAGAAATAGCTCTTAATTTCTTTCAAAACTAGCATTGATGGTATTAAGAAATCTAATTTAATGAGCCCTTATCTAGAAGATTAGACTTACAAACAGGTAGTGTAGACTCAGATCAAACTATTTTAATCCAAAACAAGATGGCAAAATTTTAGACTGGTCAAAATTGAAAGAAGTTGCTGATAATATTTCAAAGTTTAGGAAATTTTATTCTTTTTCAACTTTCTGCGTAGAACACTTTGTGGAAAATGAAGAAACTAGCTTGCTGGCTTTCAGCCAGTGTAGCTAAAACATTGTGTAATTTTTTAATGAAGGTGTTTCTTCCTTAACCGCAATGTTCTTAACCCAAAGACTTTTTATTTCCCTAAATAAATTTGTGGTCTGCAACTTCTTTCAATTTGGAACAGAATATAGTTGTCTGGTAATTTGTTAACCTGATCCTTTGTCATTCTGAATAAGAAATGTTCTGTTTTGGCAGGAGGCATAGAAAAATATCAGCCTGCACATATGTATGATCTATGTCTATGCCACCAGTCCCGTCTGTCCCTGTTAAACATTGTTTATAAAAATCATTTTTGAGGGAAATATTGACCCACATTCTGACCTTCTAGTACTTCAGCCCTTTGGTTGCAATATATATTTAACCCATTCCCACAGAACGATTACCTTCAAGAAAAACAATAAGAAAATACTGTGTAAAATGAAGAAATTGCTTGTTGCAAGCAATTTCTTCATTTAAAACAATGTTTTCTACCCAGAAATGTGAAAAAATCTAATATTTCATCCACTTTAAATTGTTGTCTGCCACTCCTTTCAATTTAGACCAGTCTAAAATTTTGTTGTCTGGTAATTGGTTAAAGACGGATTTTATTCAGTAAGACGCAGATAATTCAGACAGTACTCTTTCAAAATTTACTGTTCTCATGGGAGCTCACCAATTCTTGCAAATTTCATCATCTTCATGTGAATATCAATCACATCTTTGTCACTAGAGCTATATGCACCAAGAGCCGGGTAAAAGTTAGCTCCAATATCATCTGGTGGTTTATGTCGACCGGACGGCAACTTCTTGGCCTCATCTTTCTTCCAATGTTGGATGTACTGATGATTCCAGTGGAAATATTCCCTGTCGTGTTCTGGATTCCCGTACCATGGATAATAAAAGGCATGTACATTATATGATGGCTTTGTCTCTGTTATTGTGTCCCAACTTGTTTGTTTTTTAAAATGTAATTTCTGCTTTGTTTTTATTGTATTTTGAATCACCGAGGTTTTCGTTGAAATTTTTGATTCTGAAACTTTAGCACTCATTTCCTTGAGAGTTTTATTTAAAGACTGGATATCTATTCTCATCTGGTCGTAGTTTTTCAACAGGATTGGGACTATGTTTCTTGGATGGAAAATTTCTGTTTTCTGTTTTTGTCCAACTTCATCCGACGTCCATTTGTATGATATGTAAACTCCAATAACAAACATAAGGCAGAAAGCTGCAACTGTTAAACCCCTTCGCTTGAAAAACCTTCTCATTCTTCTCTGTGAATTGAAAGTAAAAATTGTTTAATCATTTCCTACTTTTTTTTTAAAAATTAGACCGGTTCAAACTGAAAGAGGTTGCAGTCAACAATGAAAAGTTGATGCAATTCCAAATGAAAGCATCCTACGTGGAATAAAAAATTGTGGGAAAAGAAGAAATTGCTTGATTCAAGCAATTTCTTCTTTTCCCACAATGTTTTCTAAAGTATTGTACAGGAAAGGGTTAAACCATTACCAGACAACCGCGAAAAGGAAACTCTAGAAAAAATCCAAAACGAGGCAGCTCGATTAGTCACGGGCATCACCAGATCTGCATCTCTAAATAATCTATACAGAGAAATTAGTTGGTTGACACTTCGTGAAAGGCGCATATTTCAAAAACTTATATGTATTTACAAAATTGTTAATGGTCTTGCACCTGATTACTTAAGCGTCTTATTTCTTCAAACAGTCAATGATAGAACCGTTTATAACTTAAGAAATTCCTATGATGTCGACATCATAAATTATCGAACCGAGCTGTTTGTAAGTTCCTTTTTTCCCTCCGCCGTATCTCTGTGGAACGAATTACCTGAAGAAATCAAATCTATCCAGTCCCTCTCAGCTTTCAAATCTAGAATTCTTAAACGCTAATCAACTCCAATTGTACCGAGACATTACCTAGTAGGAGTTAGAAAACTGTCTGTTCTACACACGAGACTTTGCAATAATTGCAGTAACTTGAATAACGATTTATATACAAACCATATTTCTTCATCACCAACTTGCAATTGTGGATTTGGTGTTGAAGATGTCAAACATTATCTTTTTCAATGTATTTACTACGCTGGACCACGAATCAAAATGTTTCGAGATTTGCGACGTTACCATCCGCTTTCTATAAATCTCCTACTATTCGGATCAGAAAACCTTGATTATGACGACAATGTATTTATATTTAAATCTGTTCAATGTTTCATTAAGGAAACAAAATGCTTCGATCAATAATTGTACGTCTGCTCTGCTCCTTTTCCGATTGACACCCCATACAGTTTTATACCTTTCTTTCTTCATTTGTCCATACAAATCATATAGATGTAAATCTTTTCCTATGTGCTGTTTGATTAGCCAAGTTACACTTATTTTTCTCCACAATTGATATAGTACAAAATTCTATTCTATACCTGGAACAAATAGATCTATGTCTTCTACAATATTCTATCAAATGATATTCTAATATTAAGGACCTTATTTGTATGAAGACTAAAAATTATGTAGGTAGAATGAGGGGAATGGCCGAATCTAAGTTGGCAGAACTTGTGGCCAGACCCTTTTGCTCAAAATTTTTATTTTGTTAGACTGTGTATCATGTAAATATATGTAGAAATGACAATAAATAAAATATGTTTAAACTAAACAAGACAACAAAATTTTAGGCTGTCCAAATCCAAAGGAGTGGCAGACAACAATATATCTAGATGAAATATCTTTTTCTTTTTTGTTATTTGAGGTTGACAACATTTTGGACAATAAAGAAATTGCTTGTTAAAATATTTCTTCAGTGTCAACAATGTTTTTTCGGAGGCTTTTTTTCTTTGAGTGCGTCAAAAAGCATTATTGTGTGAAATTTGTTTAAAACTATAACATAATACAGCCAAAAGACTTGGTAGATCTACAAGCAGTTTCTTCAATACAAGAATACTTTCCATAAGCCCGAAAAGAGGTTGAATTGTAGATTTTGAACTGACGCGGAGTTTTGGATATGACCTAAGGAGGCTAAATAGGAAGAGCATTTGTCCTGTTCAATCACATTAGGGCCACTATGTGCGATCTGTCCAAAATCGTATTGCATTCCGAGACTGTATCTGTAGCTTTTGTCGTATCAGACAAAATACATTCTATCAAAAAAAATGTCGTCTGCAGCATCTTTCAATTTCGACCAGTCTAAATTTTTGTCGTCTGGTCATGGGTTAAGCCTAATTCTGATTTAGAATGGGGTTTTATGAAACATTTATTCCTACTACTAACTATATTTACTCAATCATTTCTCTCGCCAAAAAAAATGGAACGTAAACAGTTGACTTCCGTCTAGTGCAGGGAACCTATGTTTTGGCTATGTTGACGGCTCATGGAGGGCTCGCGCTGATGTGGGTGTCGGCTCAAAAAGGCCCAGTGTCCGAAAAGCCCAATCGGTTACACTCCTGTCGGTTTTTGCCTCATTAAATAAAGAGCAAAAATGGCCCACTTTCACAATCTGTAGCTCCTCCCAAAAGTTTCGTTGGGCCTTAAATCTTAGTCCGTCTTAAAGAGCAGTCTTTGATCTTGAATTACAGGCCAGGAAAATGGTATCATTAGGGATAAAGCTTTTCGCAAATCTTCATTCTGCACATCAACCCATGAAATTGTTTAGGCTCGGAAGTGAAAGTCTTGTAGGGTACCACCTTCAAATGTCAGTTTTTACAAGGAAAAAGTTCCCTATTTAAAGCTTTGAATCACATGCATTACATGCAGCAGTGATCTCTCACTCTGCAGAACCTAACATCAAGCAACTTGCTGTTGATTAAAAGTTGAAACAGCATGACAAAAGGAGGAGATCAAATTTTCTTAATGGACTAATTTAGGATACAACCACCCGGAAGTAATTCCGGTGTGGAGTTGACCAAATCCAAAAAGGCCAAGACCAGAAAGGCCTACTATTAAATCTGACCAATTCTTGCGTTATTTTAAGTATGACTATTTGTATTTCTTTTTTTCAAATGACTGAAAATTTATCTGTATAAAATCAAACACTTATCAATAAGCAATTAGAGAATGACAGTTATGTTATTCCGTTTTTAAGTGATGAAAGGTGTTGGCATAAAGAACCAAATATAAGAAATATGAAGTATGATTGCTTCTGAAAAGCATTTTCTCCTTTTGATAAATCGAATTTCTGCCATTATAGTAATGTTTTGGGGAAAGCAAGGCGTTGTTTATAAAATGTGAATAGTTCTTTTCTACGTTGTGCAGTCTATATTATTGTTGTCTGGGAAAGGATTTTTTAAGCAAGTGCATAAAATATACGCACTTCTTAATATATATTTTTCTCAAACTAATAGTTGAGTAAAAATCATTCAAATTGACTTGCTATGCATGTATATATGTAGGCATTTTTGGTCAGTTTTGAAAGTGTGACTTTTTGGACGGTGCCTTTTTGACACTGAGTATTTCTTACACAAGGCCTTTTTGCCACTGGGCCTGTTTGACCCTAATTTGTATAGTGTCTGGAAGCAGGAAACTGGAATCGTGAAAATTTCCATGACATTTCTTTTTAATCACAATATATTTTGGGCAGAAAACTTTTGAAAACAGATTTTAGAGAGTTGTCGTAAATGGGTCTTTCTCAAACTGGACACACGTCACAAGCGGAGTACCCAAAGGAAGTATACGTTGGCTAGTACTGTTCCTTGTGTTCATCAATGAAATATCTGATAAAATAGACCTTTTCACGGTCTCACAGCGCATGCGTCAAAACGAATCTCGTTAAAGGCGATATTTACACGAGACTATGTCACGTGATCGATTGCGGGGAGTCGATAATTCATCACTATATAATCCTATATAAATTGTCTATTTTGAACGAGCAAAAATAAAGGTTAAAAATCAAAATTTTGGTGCAAAAAGGGTTTCAATATGTGAGCAGATATATGCAGACTAGTTGTAGCGAGTAATATTGATGATATTATCGTGTATTAGTAACAAAATCAAGTTTAAAATGACCTGGTGTCTAGGCCATATGAAACATTACGTACCTCGAGTTTTGCGAAAATTACCCTTTCATACAATAATATCTCCTACGAAATAAGATATTTTGGACATATTTTTAAACCCCCCCCCCCTCACACACATACAAGGAAGGAAAAGTAAATAGTTATAGTTTGACACTCGACGCAAACACTGAATGATTACGTTGATGAATGGAAAATTCCGCCTTGCAGTATACGGACAAGTGTCAAACATCTTGACAAAAATAACATTCCAATATTAATCCATTCCTAATGATTGAATTTTTTGACTGGTCCAAAAGAAACTGCAGACGACATTTTAGAGCTAATGGAATTTAATTGTTTATTTATTTTCTTTTTTTTTCCTTATGAGACAGGAAAAATATTGTGGTTACCGAAGAAATTACTTTATCCAAGCAATTTCTTCATTTTCCACAATGTTTTCATATGCTTCTTCTCAAATTTACATTCGCAGCGTTCTGGTTGGAGAAGTGTTGGAGGAACGGAGAAAATATATTCTTTGATTTATATAATCTGCTTTTCGTCTAGATATGCCATATACCGATTAAAAAATGTATATGGAAATTCAAAATTGAGAGCACTATATATTAACGAAAAAGGATTATTACAGAAATCATAATAGTATGATGATGATGTTAATAGTGCGAAGAAAAGAATGAAAAATAGAAATAATCAAATGAAATGATTATAATGGAGTGCTGTTCGGTAAACAGTCTTGATGTAAAGGGTTCCCTTTGGTATATCACATATCTATATGGTGTTATGTGTAGACGGCAACGTGTCACCAAGCATCCAATAAACAACACCGCACACTCTTTATGTATATTAGTAAAATTTAGGAATTGATGAAACAATTTTGTCTTTTTATGTTTCAACCGATATGCCGCCAAGTACTGGGCCCTGATCGACGAATCAAAGAATCCGACCAGACGTCGTTTTCAATCGGCAAGGGAATATTATTGCATGGTGTTTATTTATTTATCATTATCATTTCAATCTTTTACCAAAATAAAAATAAATTGAATACGCTTAACAACTTTGAGTGGATACTTTTTGCTGTGGGATATATATTATCCTAAAAAGATGGGTGGAAATGACAATTGTTGCGTGGCAGATTGTAGATCGACAAGGCATAACTCTAATATATCCTTCTATAGAATTCCGAAGAAACCGGAGCCTAGAAGAAAATTATGGATAAAGGCAACTGGAAGAGTCCTCCATATAAGAAATAAATTTGCACCTACGAATAATTCTTCATTTTGTGGTCGACATTTTGTGAATGGGATGGGAAGTGATGATCCAACGTCTGTGGACTTTATACCGACAACGAATCTTCCGGTGACTTTGCCAGTAACATTGAGGCAAAGGAGAGCTACTGTTTCCAGTATGAAATCGTCCAAATATGACGGAGCAGTAGAAACCCTTGTGAAAGAAAACTGTAGCGTGTGTTACACCAAGAAACGCGTTTTGTTGCCAGAAATTGATCTTAGAAATGTGCAGAACGAAGTTCAGATTTCACATGAGCGGTCAGATGAAATGACAGAATGCAAAATGCTGCATTGCCAAATCCCCTGCGAGGTACGATTTCAATTAATATCTAACGTAAGTTTGGTAGGATTTTCCCTGGTATGAAGCAAGGACACGGGAACTGCTTAAATACAAGCTGGTATTTTCCACAGTTTTTTCAATGTGACTGAGTCTCTGGACAAACCCCTCTTCAAAGTATTTAACCCATTCCAACTCAATCCCTCCTTTTTACGCCCCTCAGGAAAAAAGCTTTGGAAAACATTGTGGATAATGAAGAAATTGCTTTTATCATGCAATTTCTTCATTATCCACTATGTTTTCTATCAAAAAAGACGAAAAAAAAAAAAATTAAAATTCCATCAACTTGAAATTGTCGTATGCAGCTTCTTTGAATTTGGACCAGTCTAAAATTTTGCGGTGTTGAAATGGGTTAAACACCTTCAACGACTTGTAGGCCCGGACGCTTTCTTTGTCAAACGATTTGTCCCGCGATTCCACTAAATATTTTTTTAATTTTGATATGTCAAAGGCCGGAACATTTTTCAAACCATTTTTCCATCTATTGTTCGGATTTGTAAACACTAACTTTACAAAAAGAAACTTGTTTTCTGACATTTTAACACTGTTAAAGTTCGGGGTCGTATCGAGCCTTCTTATTTTCTATTGAGTTTTTCAAACCGGAAGTTAAAACTCCCCGCAACGGGAAAATGTTGTTGTTGTTATTTTTTGAAAGCGTCTAACGGATGTAGACTTTTTAGTCATCTGGCGCTTTGCGTGAAAAGGTCTATTGAAATTCCTGTTAAAATGTTCGCAGATGATACAAAATCTCTTATGAAATAACAAAAGAATTGATGAAGAAAATCTATCAAATAGTATATTTCATGGATGTAATTGGATAACCAAATGGCAAATGACTTACAAAGCTAAAACATGTAAAACTATGCATATTGGTAATTCCAAACAGGATATTTCATTATTAAGGTAATTATTGTAAAATACACCATTCAGATCAAGCCAAGAAGGAGAAAGATTTGTTTGTTTTTTTAATGGGGTTTTACGCCGCTTTCAACAATCTTTCAGTTATATCGCGGCGGCTGAAGCACCTAATGTTCAATGTATTCCTGGTATTTCTCACACCACTACCGCCATCACATCTTTTCCTTGCCTCCAACTGCTATCCCACATAGGTCTACGATAATCGACCCATTGGTGAGAGACAAATAGTCGGAAAGGATGAGTGCCGCCATCGGGGATCGAACTCGAGATAGCTAGATTGACAGTCCGACGCGCTACCAACTGCGCTATGACGGCGGCTCCAAGAAGGAAAAAGAACTAGGTGTCATACTTGATGAATTTATCAAACAAAAGTGAACTTAGTCAACAGAAATCTAGAAAGTGTTCATAGAAATTGATTGATTGATTGATTGAATGGGCTTAAACGCCGCTTTAACAGTATTTCAATCATATCGCGGCGGCTGGAGCACCTAACAATGGATTCCTGGTACTTCTCACACCAGTACCACCACTACATCATTTCCTAGCCTCCAGCTGCTATCCCACTTAGATTTACGATTATCCACCCATTGATGAGAGACAAATATCGGAAATGATATGTGCCGCCGCCGGGGATCGAACCCATGACATCCCATGATTGAAGATTAGGAGTCTGACGCTCTACCGACTGCGCTATGACGGCGGCGTGTTTATAGAAATTCAATTACCTCGATCAAAAGACGTTTATGAATCTATTTTGAAGTCCTAGGCCGGTCGCATCTAGAACCAATTGTTTGGAACCCATAACAAAAAATATTGAGAAATTGAGAATGTTCAGAGGCAAGCCATGGACATCTTAAAAAGTATAACAAAATCAAACAATAATCGAAACGAAAGATTTAAAGTCCTAAGTCTACCATGTCTGGAATACAGAAGAGCTAGAACTGACCCACTGCAGGTTTGCAGAATACCGTTAACGAAGTAGATAAAATGCACAGAAAGTTGTTTCAAGTGTAAGATCAATTAAACGCCCGTGGGCATATAGAGTTAAGCTGTTTAAGAAATGAGCCAATTATTGGATTTTAAAAAAAATGATTTTCTTAATGCTTTGTGAACTGTTGAACCCTTTGCCAAAATATAGTAACTACTATAAACAATGAACGTTCCTTTTGTTATTTGCATAATTCCTGGGTTAACGCTGTAAATTTAACCCCGATTGTTATATTATTAATATTGACGACCAGATTTCTTCCATCTTGTTACACAAATGTAGTCACTGAAAAGTAAACTATCAACTACAGATTTGTTTTTTATTGCGCTGTAAAATTATTTCTTGACCAATCATTACCTCGGTAACAGTAACATGGATATAGTTTAATGAGTAACAAACGTAATAATTGGGGTATCAGTGCATTTTTAAATTGATAAGTTCGGAGTATCTTAAATGGATAAGGTTTTAGACAAAAGAAAATGATATGATGTAAAATCATCACAAAATTGTGAACAGGAAGTAAAAAGTAATAATAAAGTTAAAGTCACAATAAGAAGGTAACGGATGGAGTATGTATTCATAGAAGACGACGGAAAACTACTTCAGAGTGTGCCTACTTAAAGGTGTATATTGGGAGTCTCTACACTTATATAACTTGAGACGATTATACTTCTGCGTCTACAACTACATGAACTTGACACGAATTTCGTCATGGGTCAGTGCTTATTGAAATGTCATGTCTTACTAAAAAACTTCCACGAAAGTAATGGCGAATAACTCGTTGATTTTCATGAAAACCTTTATTCTGTCAATTTACCAGATAAATAAGCTAACGTGAAATTTGACGTGTTGTTGCCACGGAATTGCCATCACCTAGCAGAAAAATAACGCGTAAAAATGGAGGATTTCATACTATTTTATAATATTGTATACTTTTCACGATGAATCACAACTACCATGAATCATTTTCAAGGCATTTGAACACGATAACACGATATGTGCTATTTTGTGCCAATAAATTATCTACTAAGTAGTTAGTGGTTACAGTTTGAGTGCCTTAACACGACAAAATTCACGGTAACTTAAATCATCTAGTATCTTCAAACTATACTAGTTTTAATATGTCTGACAGCTGGATGCTTGGAAAAGATGTTATGGTAGTACCCGTGTGAGAAATACCAGAACTCCATAGTTAGTTTCTTCAGTCGCTGCGGTAAAACTGAAATACTATTAAAGTGGCGTTAAATCCCATCCAATTAATTTAAGTTTGTCTGGTTAGCGAAGCAGTTCTGTGCCAACACAGCTGTAGAATTAAAGTCAATACATACTGGTTAGCGAAGCAGTTCTGTGCCAACACAGCTATAGAATTATAGTCAATACATACTAAATAATCGCGCATTTCACGTTAATTATTGAACATTACAGTTGAAAAGTTAGAGGTGTCTTACAAAAGATATGAATAAAGCTCGGCTGATTTTGGGTTTGTAGCCAACACATACATGTTCGCGTTCTTGTGATTATTAAGGACGCATGAGTCAGGCTGCATACAATGGGGCCCTACGGTTCTTCCGCAAAAAAGAGTTGTCGAAAATGTTGCTTTCTAATTAACTCCCTTGACTAGACCGGGTAGTTCCGGTTTGAATTTGGTACAAAGAGGGTATGCTAGTTGAGACTAAGTATTTATGTTTTGAGCAGATCCGGTTAATTTGTAGTATTTTACACAGAGAAATATTGAATGCTCTTGTTATATCTTTATTTGTTTCTCAAAGAGTAATAAATGTTGTGATAATTTGTGTTTACATGGATACTTTAATCCTCTTCTATCCCGAGGACATTTTCATTCTCACCAAGTTTTCATATTTTATGATTTATTTTCGAAAGAAGTTAAGTAAGGTGTCCAAAAAGTAGTATTAAACAATCGAACCAATTATCAACAACCGAAGACAAAACTATTGTGATGAAAAGAGTATACACTCCATTTTTATTCCCCCGCATCGATAGATCGGGGGCATATTGTTTTACCGGTGTCCGTCTGTCCGTCTGTCTGTCTGTCTGTTCGTCTGTCTGTCTGCAAAAGTTAACCTGCCAATTTTCCTATAACTTCATTCCTAATTATGTTTCAATGCTAATATTTGGTATGTAGATAGGTCTCAACATGGTGCAACTGGGGAAGGTCATTTCATCAAGGTCAAGGTCAAAATTTTAACCCTTTTCCCTAAAACTTTATTCAATAACTTAACCTGCCAACTAAACATTTCCCTAAAACAAAGAAAAAAAATCACCCATTTCTAAAAAAAATTCTGTTTCGGGGGCATTGTGTTTCACAAACACATCTTGTTTCTAACCTTAAAGATGCATTATTTTCGATACATATGACTATCAGAACTTCGTATCCTCTTTCATTCTTTTTTATTACTATTTATTTATTTTAACTATTTTTAATTACATAAATGGTAGAATAGTAAGAAATACTACTACTGTTTAATTGTAAATAACCTACACGTGTCTAGTCGGCTTGTTTGGTTGCTCAGTAGTAGAAAGAAATACGTGAGATATCCATCGGATATATTTAACGGTGTCTGGCTATAGGCTTAAATTTATACCCGACTTTCAAGATTTCCCCCATTGACAAATAATCAAGGAACTCTTAGGGCTTAATTTGTTTTGAATTCGTATCGTTCTAAAGGATATAAGAATAGAGTTTGAATATTGACGGATTATAAACGCAAAAGTTAAGGTATTTGTTTTCTTAAATATGACTATAAATTTATTGTATCAACTTATTATAATTACACGTTCAAAATGATTGCTATAGCTTCAAAAGTGTAGTTTGACAATTGTTGTAATTCCTTTCTGTTTGAAATATTGATTTAAAGTTTAACGTTTTTAGCTTTTTCAATCACAACCTACAAATTAGATATATACTGATATTAAGGATTGAAAAAATATTTCTTTGGTGGGCGACATTAGCTTCGTAACTATGGATAATAATGAGCTGTAGTTAAGCGGGTTTGGTCGTCTATTAACTATTTTTATCAACGAATATTTGCCGTCAACAAAATCTTCGAATTTGAACGTAGATAGACGCCGAACCCATATTTCCTTTTATGTCCGCCAGTTTACATGTTCTTCATAAAATGTATTTGAGATCGAATATATATCGAATAGATTAACCACATTTGACGAAATTCCGACATAAAGTGTCTTGGATATAACCAAACCTATATTTGCTTTAATTTCGATCATTTTGAAATTGGTGGCTATCCCGATTTGTTTTGAATACAATTATCGCCGAATGATACTGCTTATAACCGCCAAATTTGTATATTGCCTTAGAAATAAGCTCATTCAATATTTATTTTGATGTCGGCCATTTTGAAATGTTTTTCATTGATCGATAATTGATATTGATCAATCCTCCAAACTTCATTCATTTAGATGTGACCTGGTAGCTCAATATGTATAAAACCAAACCTGTAAGCGAATAGTCCATGATTCGAACCCTGATGGGGCCGCTGACTTTTTATTTCTATTTTATTAAATCTGCCCCTTTGTTTGTGATATTTGATCCGGACGAGAGATAAGGGCAGAAGTATATAAGTACTAAGACAGAAAGGCGTGCACAGGAAAGAATAATTAGTCTTCCAACAGTTGCCAATGACCAAATGATATCAGATCCAAAATACAGAATTAAAATTCTACTTGAAAACTAGCTTGGAGAGTCCTACTTGGGAACCAATACAAAAAGTTAAGAAAATTGAACAATTTATAGCTCGTCTTTTCCTCAAATCTTATAATGATCAATCAAATAGATGACTTGACAAGAAATCATTGTTTCAAAGTTTACACAACTAGCAAATAAAATAACAATCCCACAACTTCTACCAGTTGATATCACATTTATTTGTCGTTGAAGTTGTCCCATTTTAATCGGTTCAAGGAACCTAATGCTTGTAGCATCTGACTGATATCATTTAATATTGCTAGATTACATATTTGGGAATTGTAAGAATAATTTTGCATGTAATCAATTTCTAATCCCAATGTATTGCGTGTCCCCTTATTAATTCACCAATCGAATTCTTAATTCTTTTCTACAGTTTATGATCCAAAACCCTACATGTTTTAGAAACACTAATAAAGAACTTTCTTTCTGGAAATCGTTTCTACAATTAACCCTTTACTGTACAATTTCCGATTTTGTGATATTATACTTGAGAAAACTTTTTGAAAAAGTAGAAATGACTATTAACGATCAATTTCTCCTTTTTCCACAATATTATCTATCATATAGATTGTCGTATGCTACCCCTTTGATTGGGCAAGTCTGAAATGTTGGGAAAACAGTAAAGAGCTAAGGAGTTTCGATAGACCATTTTAAAGTACTTAACTTAAATTGGATCTTTTACACAGATCTAGATGTATTCAAAAAGGAAAATTGGGGGTTCAATGTGCTTATTTTCTTCTAATATCTTTTAAATGATTTATGCACCTCAATCAGTTGCTGATCCCCTTTAACTATATAGGGACTTGCTGCGATGATAAGATGAATTTGATGCCAAAGGGTCCGTGTTTCTTGTTACAAATAAAAACGGCGGCCTCTATCACCAAATTGTAGACACAAATACATGTAGATAGATTTATAGAAATTATGAGAAAAAATAACTTTACACGAAACCGTATGTGTGTGTGTTGCACTAACTTTAAACGTAAATTTGAGTTTCATCTAGGGGTCCTACATGGTGTTTTTTATGATTTGTGTCTGCAAGTTATGTACTTCCTATTTTACGACTTAGAGCGACTTCGACTGGTATTAACGTTCATTCATTCGAACTAATCTGCCAATCGAAAAAGTGAAGTGACTACCAAAATGAATTTATTTAACCTTTAACCCCTAATAACTTCAATTTGATTTGTAGTTTTGATCGATGCGATCTGATTGCATCTACTACATTAGGTACAATAGTCCAGCGGAAAAAGGTCCTAGTTTATTTTCGAGGGGGCGGTCAATCGAACCACGTCAAATGTTACCTAAGACAACTCTTATCCATTTTGGTCAATTCTCATCCTCTCTGAAAATAATGGAGTCGAGTCTTAACTGCATGTATACGTTTCAGGTCCCATACGTGGTTTTCGCGCAATAGATGGTGAGGCCTGTCTGGTCTACTGGCAGGCTTTGTTTGAAATATTTCTAAAACTATTTATTTACACTTGTTGAATAAATGACTTCCTCGGGCAGCCTGTTCCAATGATCTGTGACCCTAATAACAAAACAGTTTTACGTAGATTGGTATTACAGTGCTTTTTGAAGATTTTGAGGTTATGGCTTATGGTTAGGGCTCTGACTGTTGGGTTCTTTGGGAAGGATGGATTCCGATGGAATACAGTGTCCACAAAGAATGATTGTTGACATTGTTTAGTTTTTTCGGGCATGGGTTATTTCGAAATATTTTGTATTGTTCTTTAGTTGTTTTTTCCGTTCGTTTTTGGTTTCACAGTTTTGGAAGATTTTTAGATTGACGTTTCGTTTTGGATTGACAGGTTCTAGAAAGTTTTAAGGTGGTAGAAACCAACTCCTTATCACCTTACACATCATAATCAAGCTCATGCCAAATTATATGTATTCATACTTGCAATATTGTCGAACATTGCCAAGTATATTTCCTTGCATTTTTTTCTCAAGGTTTCAGGTTACTTCGTTAAATTACAACTTCGGTAAATTGATAATATATAGTGAAATAATGGAGACCTCGGTAATTATAGTGTAATTATCGATTGTGGACGGGTTTATCGGTAATTTTAAGCGTTTCGTGAATTCCTACATCAAAATCGAAAAGGAGAGAAGTGTTTTATTGCTATTGTTGTTGTTATTATTATAGCTATATACGACAAACACTTGCCCAATCCCCTCAATGCAACACACGTCAATTTAAGATGTGAATATTAATTGCTCTTTAATTACTTCTTGGTTAGAACCAAATGTGAATATTAATAAATCTTATTTCCAATTTGGTATATTGTCCTCGATATTGACGTTCTTAACCTGCCTAAAAAGTTATAAAGAAAATTGATAAAAAGTTATCGATGCTGTAGTATTCTGTAACAAGCATTTTTTTTCCTTGTGAGGTATTAATTGAAAATTGGTAAATAAAGATTTGAAATTGCATGTTAAAAACAAGGTCACCACCATAATTTTCTTGTCGTTTCGGTTAAAGTTAACCCTTGTCATGATGTTCAAAATCTTTTACAGAATTGCATTAAACCAGGAGGCTGAATTGCTGTTAAATAATCAATATTTCTTGAAAAACAAGTTCGTAACTTCTCTTGCAGGAAAAGTGTGAGCAGGGGGTGTAGATCAAGATCAAGCTGCACTAATGTGCAGGCTGATCTTTGTCTATACCTCCTGCCCAAATCGGAATTTTCCGGGTTCAGCATAAAAAAGGTTAAGACTAAGATGAGGATTCCTTGTGTGTAGTAATTTCTCCATTTTTTGCGATTTTTAAACCAATTGTTGAGATTATTGGCAACTTCTTACAAGTGCCATTGAACAGTATGAGAAAAGAGTTCATATTCCGATTTCAGGTTTGATTAATATCTGTGAGGAAACACATCTTTAATCTGAAATACAATGACAATTTCCATTTATAAAATACGATATTTGCTGTTCTGGTTATTCCGTTTTCACTCTGTTATTGGGTGATTATATCGTTATAATTGTATATATATTTTTTAATTTTCTTCAAATTTTAAGAATTTAGATAAAGTTACTATACAAGCTTGTATCCGCGTTCAGATCTGTAAAAAAATAATAAATAAATGGACGAATCGCAAAATGACTATTACTAAACCTTTGATAGAGCTCTGTCATAAAAGGAGGGTTTGTGTGGGAATGGGCCAAGCTTTCTTGGTTTCTCTTTTTCATCTCTGCAATTTTGATTGTATGAAATGTAACTTCAAATGAATTTCTTGTATCTCAATCAATTAATCAGTTCATGAATTACTCCAAGAAAAAATTGTAATCATGATAGACTGTCAAAAATAATTAAGATGACTCGTTTAAATATCCGATCGGGAGGTGATAATTACACTATAATTGCCTTTTTACCGAAGTCTCCATTATTATATAATATCAATTTACCGAAGTTGTAATTTACCGAAGTTACTATCACCCTTTCTTTACGACTATTAATAGCATTGACATGAAACTTGATGTAGGAGTTGAGCTAGGAGTCCTACAGGGCGCTTACTGAAATTAGGTCCTGGAGTTCTCTACTTAAAATTTTACGACTTTTTCTCATAACCTTACGCTTTGACTCATTGTGGTTCGAAACCATGATCTAGAGGTTTGAAGTTGAGTGCCGGTATAGACTTTTGTATCTATCCTATCTACTCTTCTCTCCGATATTGGTAATATCTTAAGGATATTACATGCTCATAATTCAAGGGCCGGTACAAGAGAGTTTGTTCTCGTGATTATTATCTTTGCCATTCTCAGAGGAGTTTCTTTACTAAGCCGTCCTTTACTAAGCCGATTACATAGCCGTTGCGACAAATCTATGTGCTACACCATCTTTGATTGGTGTATTACAGATGGAGTAAACCAATCACTAAACGTTAAACAAATAACCCAAATGATTATGAGGAATATCCGCCATTTTCCCCCACGCCGGAGAAATGGAAGCGTAAAATTCCCGACAGAAAACAGAAAAATATCCTACCTGCAATCGTTCATGGTTAAAGTTACTTAATCATGGAAGCTGTTAGAGCCTTCAATAATGAGGTAATGTATAATTTCATGCGTTTGAAACAAAGGACGCTGCGTAAGACTGAACGACGGATTGTCCTTTATTTTCACCTAGTGATTAGTGCAGTGGCAATTGAAAATAAATTGAAGCGCTTTAACCAAATAACTTTTATTGATTTTTTCACGAAACCTTTCATACACATTTAGGTTAGTTAATAACAATAATGAGTCTTACGTATCAGTTAAATAGTATTAATATTCATGAGCAATCTATTGTCGGGCACCAAAGTATCGCAGTTAGGCTAGCTGCGATATCGTAGCCCTCTTTCTGATAATCTGCTGGCGAGGGCTACGACTCCCACCTTCTTTGCGCTATGTTGCAAATCCTAATATTGTATGTGATGTGATAAGCGACTCTCTATGGACGAATTCCTTACATACGTTAATATTGTGAACAAATTCTATCAAAATAATAAGAATATCAAGTGTATCAATCGTTTAGTACCGGTTTCTTTTGAGTTTATAAAATATTTCCTAAGTTTGGCGGCCATGACATTTGGTTGGTCATGTGATCTATTATTACGTCACGTTGTATACTATTGTCATGCTGTCGAAACAGGTGCTCGTAAAAAATCATAGTATCCGTTTTTACCTACCATTGATAAAATTTTATGTTCAAAGATACTGAATCTTCAATATATTTATTGTATCTATCAAATTCAATTAACTCTTGAATTACTTTCATACAATTTTTTTCTTATTTTCCATCAGAACTGTCCTGTTTTCAAAAAATACTATGTGTTCTAAATATGGTGACCTAAATTCTCATTTGCTGTCATTTTGGCGGGAAACCCGAGATCTCAAGAGATCTCGCTGTCAAACAGCAAAAATGGCTGACATTTGATTCAAAATGGCCGAAAAACTTTGAGTTTTCGATGGTGCAGCAAATTGAGACTTTAATGCATAAAATATCCGACTTTATTTAGATTTACATTTATTTACATGGAAAGATAAATGGTTATGGTCAATTTTGGTATTAAACTTGTGTTTGTTCTATTTACACAACTTGCAATAATCGACCCCAAAGTGCCCGGAGTGAATCACTCCGGGCACTGCAACAAAGAGCGAAGAAGGGGGGTGTCGTAGCCCTCGCCAGCGGATTATCAGAAAGAGGGCTACGATATCGCAGCTACAGTTAGGCTAGCAGCTTTACATGGTGGATGTGAATATAGGAAAAGACAGAAAATGGTGGTAAAATACCTAATACGACTCATAAGGATATATGGAGTGCTGATTTATACACATTATTATATTGTGGACAAATTCTTTCAAAATGATCAGTTGTATCAATCTTTTTACCCTTTTCATGCTCTCATAATCTTCAATCATGGGATGTCATGGGTTTGATCCCTGGTGGTGGCACATATCCTTTCCGACAAATGTCTATCACCAATGGGTGGATAATTGCCGCCGTGATCTGACAGATATACTGTTAAAGTGGCGTTAAACCCCATTCAATCAATCAATCAACCTTTTCATGCTATATATAATGCATTGAGCCAGTGTGTGAGCTGGATATCTTTTTAGAGTATTAGGAATTGTGGGTTTTGAGCTTCAATGGAAGTAAATTTTTTGTTAGATATACCATTATAAAGGTATGGTACAGCCTGACCATTTTTGGGGTTTACCTTACCTGTTGTACAAAGGTGGAGTTTTCTACAGTGCTCATTAAATAGACAAATTTTATGTCATGGTTAGTACTAAAAGTACCTGTGGCTGCAACTTCAAGGTCTCAGAGATCAACATATAATTTGGGGGAGCTGTAATAGTTATCCTTGTACAATTATCTATCTATCTATTTATACTGCCTAACTCCCCTTTCAGGTATTACTGGCAGGTGATACACTCACAGTCCAGATGTTTTCACGTCCCTGAAAGAGAGACAGTGGCTGAATCCCACTGCTACCCACTTTTACAGCTGGGTAGACTGGGGCTGGCTATTAAGTGTCTTACCCGTGAACACACCCTGGTGATGCTGAGGCTCGAACCCGTGACCTTCAGATCACGAGTCAAGCTCCCATACCACTCGACCATCGAGGCAGTTGTGGCAATTAGTAGCCTTGTCCAAAATAAGTCTGCATCATATCCATTGGACCATTACAAGATCATATGTGGCACCATTTCACATGGCTGCTTAAACAACTTATCTGTATAAAAATTGAACTATTCTTAGCATTGCATATATAAGCTTTAATACCATATTTTGTTTGGATTGCCAGGGTTGTAAAATCTGAAAAACAAATTACCACCCCAAGGGGCCATACCTTCATCTACACCTGGTGAAACCTAGTAATCATGCTCTTATAAATGTTACCTAGCTTACATAAAGGGTTGCCCTTGTCTTACCATCTCATTTATAATTGCAAGGTGAAAGAAACTCATAAGAAGCAAGAATCTGTCCCTAGACATAAGATTCAAAAGAAAGGAGGCTCATTGACTTCATTTATTTTCCAGTGCTTGGACAAATCAAGTTTGACAACAATAGCCATAGCAAGCATCATGCCAAAAAAATGCCTTCATTTCCTCTGGGTTGTTTCCACCCATTCAGCAAATCTTGAACAGGGTTTCAATCTGCATTGCACCAAATATAGCGTTGTACCTCGCTGCTTAAATGACTTATCTGTATAAAGTTTTGTCTATTCTTAACATCACATATCATATAAACTTTAATATCACATTTCTAGATCGGCTGCTTACGGAGAAAACCGGAGGTATTGCGATAGCCTTGGTGGTGTTGTGGTCATCAGTAGTGTGCAAAAACTTTGACATTTTGTAATATCTCTGGTTCTTCCAAAGGCATTCACTTGGAACTTTGCACTCTTGTTCACTATCAAAAGAGCAACCTATACTATCAAGGGGGATAACTCTAGATGCATTTTGTCCACTATCCAGCACCCAACAGCCGAGTGTAGGCACCAATAGGCGGTGCTCTTGTTTTGGCTTACCAGGGTTGTAAACTCTGAAAGACAAAATACCATGCCAAGGGACCATACCTTCGTCTAGTGATAACTCTTGGTGAGGTGTGTACACCTGGTGAAACCAAGTAACCATGCACATATAATAATAAATAATAACGACGTTATTTAATGAGGCTACACATTTGGTTTCCCATTCTTCCATGTAGGCCTCTAATAAGAATACAAACAATTTACAAGCGTTACATATTATCAAACATTATATACATTCAAACAAGGATTATCCAATGTCTGGTTCAACATACATCATGGACAAGTATAATGGTTTAAGTATGATTACATGAGAGATGAAAAAATTATTATAAATATAAGAAGTCGGCTTTCAAAAATAATGAATACATTTTTAGCTCACCTGAGCATGAAGTTCTCATGGTGAGGTATTTTGATCATCCTCCGTCCGACGTGCTTCGTCTGTAGTGTGTCAACAATCTTGAAATGACATCTCCTCCCAAATCGCAGGGCAGATTTCAACCAAATTTGGCAGGAATGTTCCTTGGGAGGTGCCCTTTACAAATTGCTAAAAGAATTGAAATCCGTTTAAAACTCTGGTTGCCTTGGCAACAAAACTGAAATTTTAATTAAAACTTTAAAAATTATCTCCTGACCCAGAAGGAGTAGAGCATGAAGCATCAGTACAATGACCTCTTTCAGAAATGCTTAAATCATCACCCTCGGGTGCCCAGGGGCGGAGCCCCAAGGGTATGTGGCTTGTATAAAATGAAGAAGGATTTTTAAAACAACATCTTCTGCAAAAACGCTGGGAGGATTTCAACCAAATTTGACAGGAATGTTCCTTGGGTGGTGACCTTTGAAAATTGCTAAAAGAATTGAAATCCATTAAAATACTGAAATTTTAATGAAAACTGTAAAAATTATCTCCTCCTGACCCAGAAGGTGTAGAGCCTTGATATTTGGCATGAAGCATCAGTACAATGATCTCTTTCAGAATTGCTTAAATCATCACCCTCGGGGTACCTAGGGGCGGAGCCCTAGGGGGACGGGGCTTATATAGAAATGAAGAGGGATTTTTAAAACGACATCTCCTCCCAAACCACTGGGTTGATTTCAACCAAAGAATTTAATCAGTTGTAAACTCTGGTTGCTATGACAACAAGAGTTAAATTGAAAAAAAAAAAAAAAATACGACAAAAAAGGCCCATCTCCTCCTGAACCAGAAGTTGAGGAAACTTGAATTTTGCATGAAGCATCAGTACATTGACCTCTTTCAAAATTGATAAAATTTTAGAGCCACAGGGTGATTAGGCTTAAATAGAAATGAGGGAGGCAACCCTTTCAAAACTATTTGGCCAATGTTAACCAAATTGGGCAGAAATATGTTTGTTTGCCCCCTTTTAATGAAATATTTGAAATCTGTTAAAAGCATTTGTTGGTATGGTAAAGTAAGTTGATTTTAGTTAAATTTTAAAGGAAGTCTTCTTCTGACCCAGTTTGTATTTGGCCTTAAAGAAAAAAAGAGCCTTATCTCAGGTGAGCGCCAGGGCCACTGGCTCTCTTGTTTAATGTAGAGCTTATATCATTTTCTCATCACATATAAATGATGCCTAGCTTCAATAAAGGGTCATGCCCTGGTTGCCCTTGTCTTACTATCTTGTCATTATTTGCAAGGTGAAAGAACTCATAAGAAGCCGTAAACTGTCCCTAGACAATAAGTTTCTAAAGAAAGGAGTCTCATTGACTTCATTTGTTGTCCAGTGCTTGGACAACAATACCCATAGCTAGCATCATGCCGGAAAATACCTTCATTTCCTCAGGGGTTGTTTACACCCATTTAGCAAATCTTGAATGGGGTTTCAATCTACTTTGCACCAAATATTGCTCAGCATAACAATTAGTTTCTTTTGACATGATCAAAAAGTCATGATCTGTGACAAAAAGATTGAAAAAATTGAGGGGGTTGGTTTTCTTGCAGACAAATTCTCAGATTGATTCCCAGCCTACATATGAAGGATATATTCAACATATTAATGGTCTCCCTCCAAATAATTGCGCATGAAACCATCATTGACAAATGTACCTAGATCAGGCTGAGCCATGGTTTCTCCCTTATTTGACGGAAAATCTTCAAATTCTTGGTCAGAAGAATAATCTAGCATGATTTCTTGAAATAAGTTCAGGGTTTGACATTAATTTTTTTGGCTGCAAGACAGTCGGGCTTGTTGCTGCCAGATACTGCTGGCCCTGACCAAATGTTCACTGGTCCTGACCAATTGCTTGTATCAGAAGTTAGGAAATGCATTATTACATGGTTTTCTTTACCAGATACCAAACTATTCCAAAGTTATTTCACCTTGAACATTTACTAACTAGATTTGCACAAAATATTAATGATGAACTTGTAGGTAGTTGGTACTAGGTAACAAGAAAAACAACTGATAAACACATTTAATAAGCAGTCTGAATTCATAATAAAGATTGTTGAGAGTTGCCAAGTTAACAGGGGTTCTACTTACTGACATACTCGTAAAACAAGCAGCAAAGTCTACCTGACTTTTAAATTAAACAGAAATCTCAGTATATAAATATGATGGTTGCAAAGGACTTACAACTTAAACAGTGACATTTTGTCATATCGTCAATGTAAACTAAAGTAAAGCGTTCTGACCGTATTATCGTAAAACCTAGCTTGGGATATTTTTCGTTTTTAAATTATGAAAGACGGCCGGAATAGCTTTATTTTAATTAAAATTGTTACACATGAGATCAGAACCTTTATGTTTTCTGTAAAAGAAATTTGCGTTTTTAGGCCGCATTTTTGTATAACCACATTCTCGTAAAAGTTGGGATCCCAGAATTAATGATTCTCGGTTTCAGTAAAGACTTACAGTTAAAACAGAAACCAGTCATGTGGAATTTCCCCTGCTAGTAATGCATGCGCGTCCAAAGCGGATATGGTAGAATAGTAAACAATCATCCTTTCAACAAGGAAATAGGTCAGTTTGCATTCGTAAAATAATGAATTTGTAGAGGACGAATGTAGATTTGAAATTAGGACGACCAGTCGGGCTTGTTTCTGGCGGGTTCAGCCTGACCAGACCGAGGATCAGGCAGACAAAGTCGGTCGGTCGTAGGTTAATGTCGAACACTGAAGTTGGCCATTTTGAATGATGTTTAATTGGGTGGCTCTTTTCTTGAGATATCCAATGAAAAAACATAAATGAAAGATCAAAATGAGGTTAAATAGGTTACTTTGTGACTACTTGAAGCTTTCCCGAAAGATAGAAATTGATTGGCTTAGTTTTGACGTCGGTATTTGGGAAACCCCCAAACACCGAATATTCCGGGACCCGGACAACTAGGGTTAATACCAATTTCTTTTCAGTTTATAGAAAAATGCCTAAGGTTGGGGACCATGACTTTTGATGGTCATGTGATTTATTGTAGAGCCCGCTTGTGGTGAGCGAGACATAGTTGTCACTATGACAAGTCGGTGTAAGTGCATGAGTCTGTCCGTCTGTCT
This sequence comes from Fragum fragum, assembly GCA_946902895.1. Classification (NCBI taxonomy): domain Eukaryota; kingdom Metazoa; phylum Mollusca; class Bivalvia; order Cardiida; family Cardiidae; genus Fragum; species Fragum fragum. The sequence continues at coordinate 16,662,687 of OX336368.1, forward strand.
GTACGAATTTGTATGGACAATTACTCCTACATTTATGGATTGATTTCAAAATAACTTGGCACAATTATTCTCCATCTTGAGTAGATGTGCCATTCGAAAGAATTTTTGGGATAGTTCTAATGTCAAGGTCACAGATCAAGGTCCTAGTGTTTTAGTATGTCTGTCTGTCCGAATTTGTCTGGACAATTACTCCTACATTTATGGATTGATTTCAAAATAACTTGGCATAATTTTTCTCCATCATGAGTAGATGTGCCATTTGAAAGAATTTTTGGGATAGTTCTAATGTCAAGGTCACAGCTCAAGGTCCTTGTGATTTAGTCTGTCTGTCTGTCCGAATTTGTCTGGACAATTACTCCTACATTTATGGATGGATTTTTAAATAATTTGGCACAATTATTCTCCATCATGAGGAGGTGTGCCATTTGAAAGAATTTTTGGGATAGTTCTCTGGGCTCTCAGAAACAACAGTATTGTTGTCTGAGACGACAACTTTCCCCAAAGGGACAAAAAAAATCCTATCAAAGGATTCCGGCGGGCGACATTTTTTTTCAATGACATGAGTTCGACGGTAGCAGTCTTCAAAGTGACTCTGTAAAATCATCTGTCATGGTTCAAGGTTCATTAAAATAGTAAGTAAATTATTGGAAAAAGTTAATTGATTGGCAAAAGTTAATTGATTATCCTAGCATACACTAAAATCATTGATAACACCCAGCTTGATTGACAATTGCCACTCCGTGGTGACTGGTCATGCATTGACGATCGTAAGTGATAGGTGTAAGAAACCTGTGAAACTTGGGTAAAATTATTTTACTAGCACTCTTATCTCACTGAAATCAAATCATTATTGAACAGTTAAGTGAAAAAGTTACCAAACATAATAAAGAAGTCAACTTAAATTGCAAAATTAAAATGTCATGGGTTTTTGTGAGTACAACATGCAAATCAATTGAAAATGAAAATTATTAGTTTAAAGGACAAGTCCAGCCCAGATATGCATTTTTTACTTTTTGCATTTCCTATTCCATTATCCTTTTTTGTTTACTAATCTGCTATTCCGATGGCGATGTGAAAGCTGATTTTGTGTTAATCAGCACAGGTGTGCAAACGGAAAAATCCAATTAGCGAGCTCCAAATCGATTCGGATGATAACCCCGTGTGACGTCTCGATCTGTACCGACGCTTTACTCTTACTGTGTTTACATGTATGAATAGGAAGTTTTCTGGCATAAAAATCACTCATAAAAGTGAATAAGAGTTAATCATGCAAAAAGGAACAAAAGTGGGTGCTAGTAAAATTGCTGGTGGCATGCGTTGCGTCGCTGCAAATTGTGGAAACAGAGAGGAGACGGGGTTTCCATTCATGCTTTTCTGAAAGATGCTATGCAGAGAAAACAGTAGACAGATTTTGTAAAAGTGAAACGGGTATGGGCTGGACCAACAAATTATTCTATGCTCTGTTCGGATCATTTTGAAAGAGATTTTTTTCCTTTTAAATATTTTTTTGAAAAAGAACACATAGGTATCGCTCCAAAGCTAGTTAAACAAGGATGCTGTTCCGTTATTATTTACAATGTTTTCTACCTTAAAGGACAAAGCTTTTTAAATTCATCAAGTAAAAATAATCGTCTGCAATTTTTTTCAACTTAGACAAGTCCGCGGTTTTGTCATGTGATAATGGGTTAATCGTAACCCCAAATCAATGATCAACAAAGTTTTCTACCTAGAAATTTCACCAAGAAAAAATTGTCGTCTGCAAATTCTTTGAACTTAGACCAGTCCATAATTTAGTCGTGTGATAATGGGTTGATGGTAACCCAAATATTACGGGTACTCTCATAACTGAATATTCTAAAATATATTATTGCAAACACCCTTCTTTCCATTGGAAGTAAACATTTTATGAAAAGAAGACACGGGCTTTGCAAGAAATCTCTCCCTTTTCTATATTGTTTTATTCTACGCGTTTTTTTATTTGAAAAAAAGGGAAAAAATCTTTATATCTTTTTGGTCAGTAAGTGGAACCATGTTAAGACATATTGGTTGACAAGTCAAAATCGAAATACTGCGTTACAGACGAAAATCCAAGCTTGCACAAATTAAAAAGTGTGGTGCCAGACAGGATAGGAAACATTGAGAGAAAAGACGAAATTGCTACAAAGTTATTTCTGCTTTTCTTTTTTATTTACAAAGTATTGATAAATATTTTGACAATGCGTAAAAATGCAGGATCGTATTTAAATGGTTAACTATATCGTGAAAAATTCAAATTCGAAGGGACTTAAATTTTTAAAGCTACAGCAAGCCTTCTTCGAAAAGGCATTTTGTGTCTGAGGACGGGTGGCGTAGACGACCACTGGCCATATTTTCATTAAAAGAAAACTCTGATAAATTTCCACGAAAGGTAATATGCCGTACATCAAGATATAAAATCAGGTGCGAACGTAATCTGGTTCAAAAAAGGAAATTGACACGAAACTTGATTTTCTTACGTAACGTACGATAAGTCTTTTTTAAGTCTTCTGCAACAAATTTACAATCTACACTCTGTTTTTATTTAAATAAATTAGTTAAATTCAATCAATTACCATTCGTTACTGAGAAGTCTCCTTTTGTCACTCGTCGATTCGTCACCCGGCATGGATGTTTCGTGTATTGGACAAGTACGGTTCGAATTGATAAGGTTGGATAGATTCATAAATGTCTGCCTGTTGTCCATATTCTAAATCTAAAGATTCAGCATCGGATCCGAATGGTAAGGACCCACATGAAAGTGAAAGATCGCAACTTGTGTCCGATTTACTGTCTTCATTCGCCGTTCCCCTAGTGTGTAAATAAAGCACCTCTACAGAGGCTGACGTCATCGGATTATCAGAGATTAACAGGTGGCGATAGCAGAAGTGTACATCTCGACAGGTAAAAATCGAGACTTTACACAGCAATTACTACAAAACTACAAATATTTGGATGATGCGATAAAGTGTAGTGTCCTATATAAACATCACTTTGTTTAAATTTAAAGAAAACAGAAAAAAAAATTTCTGGGATGGACTAGTACTTTAACTTTTTGGGCTCTTAGTCTTCTAAGCTTGGCATGAATCATACATTACTGTCATTTTTAGCTCTTCTGGCGGAAGGCCACAAGAGCTATAGCGATGGCTTTTTCCCGTCCGGCGTCCGTGCGTCTGTTGTCCGTCCATTAAACTTTTCCTCGTTTACGCGATAAAGTCCACAGTTTTCATCGGATTCTCTTCAAACTTTCACAGAATGATTGTACCATCATAAGGATCGTTCCTTTCGAAATTGGGTCAGATCCCTCAAGAAACACGGGAAAAGGGGCCTAATTAAAACTTAATTAAAAAATCTTCGTTTACGCGATAAAGTCCACAGTTTTCATCGGTTTCTCTTCAAACTTTCACAGAATGATTGTACCATCATAAGGATCGTTCCTTTCAAAAATGGGTATGATCCGTCAAGAAACACGGGAAAAGGGCCTTATGAAAATTTAATTAAAAAATCCTCGTTTACGCGATAGAGTCCACAGTTTTCATCAGAATCTCTTCAAACTCATACAGAATGTTTGTACCAACATAAGGATGGTTCCTTTCGAAAAAGGGTATGATCCGTCAAGAAACAGGGGAAAGGGGGCCTTATGAAAATTCATTAAAAATTCAATTAAAAATCCTCGTTTACGCGATAAAGTCCACAGTTTTCATCGGATTCTCTTCAAACTTTCACAGAATGATTGTACCATCATTAGGATCGTTCCTTTCGAAAATGGGTGTGATCCGTCAAGAAACACGGGAAAAGGGGCCTTATTAAAATCCTCGTTTACGTGATAGAGTCCACAGTTTTCATCGGATTCTCTTCAAACTTTCACAGAATGATTGTACGAACATCAGGATTGTTCCTTTCAAAAATGGGTATGATCCGTCAAGAAACACAGGAAAAGGGGCCTTATGAAAATTCAATTAAAAAATACTTGTTAACGCGACAGAGTCCACAGTTTTCATCAGAATCTCTTCAAACTTTCACAGAATGATTGTACCAACATAAGGATGGTTCCTTTCGAAAAGTGGTATGATCCGTCAAGAAACATGGGAAAAGGGGCCTTATGAAAATTCATTAAAAATTCAATTAAAAATCCTCGTTAACGCGATAGAGTCCACAGTTTTCATCAGATTCTCTTCAAACTTTCACAGAATGATTGTACCAACATAAGGATCGTTCCTTTCGAAAATGGGTATGATCCGTCAAGAAACATGGGAAAAGGGGCCTTATGAAAATTTAATTAAAATTCCATTAAAAATCCTCGTTTACTCAATAGAGTCCACAGTTTTCATCAGATTCTCTTCAAACTTTCACAGAATGATTGTACCATCATAAGGATTATTCCTTTTGAAATTTGGTATGATCCTTCAAGAAACACAGGAAAAAGGGGCCTTATGAAATGTTTAAAAAAAAAATTCTCATTAATAATCTAGAGCCAACAATTTTCATCAGATTCTCTTCAAACTTTCACAGAATGATTGTACCATCATAAGGATTGTACCTTTTGGAATTGGATATGATTCCTCAAGAAACATAGGAAAAGGGGCCTTATTAAAATTTAATTCAAAGATCTTTGTTAACACTCTAGAGTCCACAGTTTTCATCTGATTGACTTCAAACTTTTACAGAATGATTGTACCATTATAAGAATTGTTCCTTTCAAAATTTGGTATGATCAGTCAAGGACCACGGGAAAAAGGGGCCCGATAAAAACTGGATTGAAAAAGTCCTCATAATCACAATAGAGTCCATAGTTTTCAACAAATTCTCTTCAAACATTCCCAGAATGATTATTACATTAAACTGATTTTTCCTTTCGGAAGTAGGTTTGATCCATCAAGTTTCATGGGAAAAGGGGCCCTATGAAAATTTAATGAAAAAAATCTTAGTTAACACGTAATGGCCCTAGATTTCACCTGATTGACTTCAAACTTTCACATAATGATTGTACCATCATAAGGATTGTTCCTTTCAAATTGGGTCTGATCCATTGAGAAACATAGGAAAAGGGGCCTTAGGAAAATTCAATGAAAACAATCTTAATTAATGCTTGTAAGTCCACAGATGAGATGGGGTTGTCTTTATACTCAAACAGAATAATTATACTTTTCTAAGAAGAGTTCCCTTTGGAATTGGTTCAGATCCATCAAGTAACATGGGAAAAGGGGCTATATGAAAATTCAATTTATAAAACCTTGTTAACACAATAAAGCCCACAGCTTTGATCAGATTTTGTGAAACTTTCACAGAATGATTGGAAGGTCATAACTATCATTCTTTTCATAACAGGGTTTGAACTGTCAAGAAGCACAGGAAAAGGGGCCTTATGAAAATTTCATTTATAAATCCTTGTTACTAAGTCCAGAGCTTTAATCGGCTTTTCTTCAAACATTCACAGAATAATTGTACAATAATAATGATTGTTGATGTTTGCATTAGACCTGATCCGTCAAGTATCACAGGAAAAGGAGCATTATGAAATTTAATTTTAAAATCATTGTACCACAATAAAGTCAACAGTTTTCATCATATTCTGATAAAACTTTCACAGAATGATTATTCCATCATGAGGATTCTTTCTTTTCAAATTAGGCGTGATCTGTCTAGTATCATGGGAAAAGGGGCCTTTAGAGAATTTTATCTATAAACCTTGTAACCAAGTCCAGAGCTTTCATTAGATTTTATTCAAACCTTCACAGAATCATTGTACAATAATCACGATTGTTGATGCTGACATGAGACCTGATCCTTCAAGTATCACAGGAAAAGGAGCCCTATGAAAATTTTATTTTAAAAATTTGACACCAAGATAAAGTCTGCAGGTTTCATCAGATTCTATTCAAACTTTCACAGAATGTTTGTACCATCATAAGGATTGTTTCTTTCCAAATTGGGCCTGATCTGTCTAGTATCATAGGAAAAGGGGCTGTATGAAAAATTATTACCAAATCCTCATATACACAACAATGCCCTCAGTCTTTATCAGAATCTCTTCAAACTTTAATAGAATGATTGTACCATCATTTGGATTGTTCCTTTGTAAATTAGGTCTGATTGGTTAAGTGACACAAGAAAAGGGACCTTATAAAAATTCTATTACAAAACATCATTATTACAATAAAGTCCTCAGTCTTTATCATTTTCTTCAAACTATCATTAGGATTGTTCCTTTGTACATTGGGTCTGATTTGTTAAGTTTCACGGAAAAAGGGGCCTTATGAAAATTTTGTTACAAAAATTCTTGACACAATTCAGTCCACTGTTTTCATTGATTCTCTTGAACTTTTAAAGAATGATTCTACCTTCATTAGAATTGTTCCTTTTGAAATTTGGTTTGTTCTTTAAAGTATCATGAGAAAAGGGGCCCTATGAAGATTTCACTATAAACTCATTAACACAATAAATTAACAGATTGATTGTACCATCATTCCAATTGTTGATTTTGACAGTGGATCTGAATATAGCAAGGGTCACATAAAAAGGGGCCTTATGAAAAACTCTCTTAAATATTCTGGTTAACACAATGATGTCCCTTGATTTCACCGGATTCACTTCAAAATTTCACAGAATGATTGTACAAATACTTAGATGGTTCTTTTCATAACTGGGTACAATCCATCAAGTATCATGTAAAAAGGGGACATATGATTTTTTTTTAATATTCTAGTAAACATAATGAATTCCCAATATTTCATCGGATTCACTTTTAACTTTCATAGAATGATAAAACCAACAGTAAAATATCACGGGAAAAGGGGCCTTATGAGAACTTGAATTTAATATCTTTGTTAACACAATAAAGTCAACAGTTTTATTGGATTCTCTTCAAAGATGCATGGAATAATTGTGGCATTTGAAACACAGGAAAAGGGGCCTTACAGATTATCATTCAAAACATTCTTGTGTATGTGATGAAGATCACAATCATTATCAAGTTGTCTTTTAAATTTCACAGGACAATTGTCGGGTTGTAAGGAAAGTTCCTTTTGGAATGAAATTGATCCATCAGAAAACACAGGAAAAGGGGCCTTATTGATTTTCATTCAGAACAATCTTGTTTATGTGATAAAGTCCACAATTATTGTCAGATTCTGATGAAATATTCACAGAATGATTGTCGGGTCATATGGTAACTTTCTTTTGGAAATGGAGTGGATCCGTCATGAAACATGGGAAAAGGGGCCTTGAGGATTGTTGCTTAGAATGATAAAGGGGATAAAGCTCCTTTTTTTTCTTTATGCATTCTTCTTTGAACAATTAACTTCCTTAAATATCAGATTTCTTTAATGCAGGGGTGTGGAATTCCCATGCCCGACTTGTCCGACACGGGCTTTTCTACCTGCGGGCAAGTACATTTTTCGAGGCTACTTGTCCGTGGACAAGTAAATATCAGTGCAAATCAAATAGGTAGAAAAGATTTATGAGCGTAATGTTTGTATCTAAGGTTAGAAAATATTGTTCTAAATGAAGAAAATGCTGAGTTCCAGCATTTTCTTCTTTAAAAATAACATTTTCTCAAAATTTATCCATTCTTCATCTATACACGGGCAAGTCGATTTTGATCCTGGACAAGTAGAAAATCACAATTTACTTGTCCATGGACAAGTAGAGAAAATCTGTATTTCCACATCCCTGTTTAATGGAAAACTTGATAACCAGTAGAGCGTCTCAGGCCCTCATGGGCCTCTTGTTAAATTTAAAAATTGTCAATTTGACCGTCAATATATGCCATTATTTTGTCCAAATTTTAATAAAAAAGTTAACCCTTATCAAGCTGAATTAAGATTGTTGCAAAATTTCATTAAAATCAAAGTGGTAAAAGAAGGGATTGACTGATTGAGAGTCAGTATTTATTTTGAAAATACAATTTTTAAAATGGTTCAATTTAAGAAGGAAAATTAGGTGGTAAAGACCAAGATCATACTGCACATCTTTGTCTTTACTTCTTGCTAAAGGAGGATCATTCCATTTTTAGTGAGACAAGGGTTAACTTAATTACCATGTGTGCTTAGAAAAAGAAAAAAAAAAGAGAAAAATTACACATGTTGGATAATTCTATCATTTGCTCTAGTTTGACATTAATTCTTTACTTCTTAATTAGATTTTTGAAATAATTCTAATTAAGGGAATTTGCTGAAGATCAAATGAACATGATCAGACATGTAAACAACATATATGGGCTAGAAAATATAATAATTCTGAAAACCCAAATGTATCTCCCTTTTCCACACTATTTTCAACAAAGAAAGTGCTGTAAAAATAGGATTTTGTGGAAATCGCATCAAGGTCACAGCTCAAGGTCTTAGTGCATTAGTCCGTCCGTATTTATCCGGACAATTACTCCTACATTTATGGATAGATTTCAAAATAACTTGGCACACAACTTTTCGAAAAAGGGTCTGATCCGTCAAGAAACACAAGATAAGGGGCCTTTTGAACAGTTGATGAAAAAATCCATGTTAAGGCACTAGAGTCCAAAGTTTTCTTCTGATTCCCTTCAAATTCTGTACCATCATAAGGATTGTTCCTTTGGAATTTACGACATATCCTTTCTGACATTTGTCTCTCATCAAAGGATGGATAATGCTAAACTTAAGTGGGATAGCAGCTGGAGGCTAGGAAAGGATGTAGTGGTAGTACTGGTGTGAGAAATACCTGGAATCCAGTGTTAATTGATCCAGCCACTGCGATATGACTGAAATACTGTTAAAAGTGGTGTTAAGTTCAATCAATCAATCACAAGGATTGTTCCTTCTGAGGATGGAGTGGATCTTTCAGAAAACATAAGCCGCCGTCATAGCGCAGTTGGTAGCGAGTTGGACTGTCAATCTAGAGGTCCAGGGTTTGATCCCAGAGCGTGCCCGAGGGGCACTCATCCTTTCCAGCTATTTGTCTCTCACCAATGGGTCAATAATCGTAGACCTAAGTGGGATAGCAGCTGGAGGCTAGGAAAGGATGTAATGGAAGTACTTGTGTGAGAAATACCAGGATTCCATTGTTAGGTGCTCCAGCCGCCTCGATATAAATGAAAGATTGTTGAAAGCGGCTTAAAACCATTCAAACAAATCAGAAAACATAACCTTTTCCTATTTTCCAAAATTTTAGACCTGTCTAAATTCAAAGATTTTGCAGATGAAAATCCAAAGTGCATTTAATTTGAAAATAACCATTTAGTAGTACATATTGTAGAAGAAGAATCCGCTTGTTACAAGCAATTTCGTCTTTTTCCACAATCTTTTCTTAATTGTAAAATCACAGGGCTGTAAAAACCAGGGATTAAACAGGAAGGGGTTAAGGATTGTTGTTCAAATGAGGATAGAGGGGATATAGTCCAATTTGTTGTTGTCATTTGATGCATTCTCATCTGAAAGCAATTAAGTTGCCTAAATATTGGGTTGAATTAACCCACTCCCACACAATGACATAAAAAATAAGTTGAAAAACATTCCAATTCTAAATGTCCGCAATGTTTTCTTTCCTGAAAAGTGAAGATTTTCTGAAATCTACCAACTAAAATTTATTGTCTCCAACTTCTTTCAATTCAGACAAGTGAGGGAATGCATTAAGGAAAAACTTTATAGCCTGTAGATTGTCTCAGGCCCTCATGGGCCTCTTATTAGATATAGGTTCCTTTTGTTGATAGGCATCTGTTGATTGTTAGGTCAACATCAGTTATCAAGGTCACATTATCATTCCCTTTTGGGAAAAAAGGCTGTTACAGACACACAATATTCACAAACACATCTAGTTTCATCCACTTTCACTACCTAATGGCTCGGGTTGCTGCAAATATCCTTTCCGACATTTGAAATACCAGGAATGTCAAATGCTCGAGCAATGGCATTATAATGAAATACTGTTAAAGTGATGTTAACCCCCATTCAAATAAACAAACTACATAATGGCCCAGTTTCAGTTTTGTGTTGTGTGGGAAAGGGTAAATATATAAAATATTTCTTTTCTTTTTCTTTTCAGTTGTCAAGCTTATATGAGGTCAAGCCTCCAATATCCAGGGCCAAGATGGCCACTGTGACAAAGACTGCCATTAAAGCCATCAAATACTACAAGCATGTGGTACAGAGTATTGAAAAGTTCATTCAAAAGGTAAAATATTATTTTTTTGGTCACCTGACCAAGTCATAGTGACGTATTGCAATCATATAGTTGTAGTTGTGTGTTAACTTTTTAGATTTTTGACTTTTTCTTAAGAACCCTTGGATGGATTTCAAGCAAACTTGGTAGGGGTCACCCCTATAGGAATGTCGCTTCAGATTTGTACATGTACATTTAAAGATCTTCTTGTCATGAACCAACTGTTGGATTGTATTGGATCTTTAAGCCAAGCACTACATAGTACGTACATGAAAAAAAATCTGAACCTTAGGTCATGCTCTAACAAATACTTAAAAGAAATGAGATCAATGAAGAACTTTGGTTGCCATTGCAACTGAGTGAAAGAATCTCCTCCCAAACCAATAGGCCTAGAGCTTTGATATTTGGTATATATCGTCGTCTATTGGCCCTCTACCAAAATACTTCAAAGAATTATTGTACTCTGAAAATTGGCCCTTTTCTGTGCAATCCCTGATTTTACATGGAAAAATGAGGGAAATCCTTGAAAATCTTCTCCCAAACCATAAGGCCTAGAGCTTTGATATTTGATCTACTACCCCTCTACCAAACTACCTGAAGGTGTTAGCCCTTTTCAGTTTGATTCCTTATTTATACAGAAATAAAGAAGGATATCTGAAAATCTCTAAAACCATAAGGCCTAGAGCTTTAAAATTTGTTGTGTTTCAAAACCTATTGACCCCCTACCAAAATACCTCAAGGAATTACCATACTCTGAAAAGTAGCTCTTTTCTGTGCGGTCCCTGATTTTACACAGGAATAAAGGAGGAAATCTTTGTCCTGTGCAATCCCTGATTTTAGATTGTAATCAAGAAGGATATGTTTAAAAATTTTCTCCTAAACCATTCAGCCCAGAACTTAGATATTTGGTATTGTCAATGCCTATTGACCTTCTCCCAAATTACTTCAAAGAACTATGTTACTCTGGAAATTAGCACTATATTGTAGGATCTTAGATACAGTGTTTCTGCCAGGATTTATTTTTTGAGGGTCATTTGTGACCCCATGTCTTCATTTCTGGGGGTCATTCAGAATTTTAGAGGGTCAATCTTTAAATGACTAAATCAAGCTTTCAAACAATTGTTCTAAAAGAGTATCTGGGGAAAGAATGATCAAATCACTTATAATTACATTTGGCGAATCTTTACTAGTGCTAGAACTTTCATTAGATTTGGGGAGAGCAAGAAAAAAATCTGCTAGCCTATTTTGGTTTCGATTCGTCTGCCGTAATTACGTAATTTCATTGTCTGTTTACAATAGTGTCCAGGTTACCGATACAAAAATGTTAAGTCCAAGGATTACCTGTAGAAGGAAAAGTATTGACGGCACAGTTTCAACGTTAAATTCAACTTGACTCAAAATGTAATTCAAAATGATTGCTTCCATTAAAACTAGTTTAAAAAAAGAAAAAATTATAATCCCAATAAAAGTTTGTTTTCCTGGAGTTTCTACATATAATTATACTTGGCTCAGGAAGTCGGAAAATAAATCAGTCGTATAAATAGAACAGCAACAACAGGGTTGACAGATTTCCACGAAACTCAATTTAATCCGTTCCCTGGTAGTAGAAAGAACTTGTTTTGTTCAGATTAGCTCAAAGATTGTTCAGTGCCACCAAATACATCATACAAAATATGTATTTAAAAGTCAATTTAGGTTGCGTCACAAAAAACTCACTTGGTGAATTTTGTTGCGTCGCCGCTGATTTATTTGCGTCAAAAACACTGTTGATATCATATATTCTATAATGCAAATTCCAAATATCAATTAAGTTGAAATAAAAATTTAATTGCCAATTAACTGTTTGGAATGCCGTAAACAAACTGATCGTTCTCGGATACTTTTTCCAGGGTTTTCCATGTTTTAATACCTAATCCTTTGAAAAGAATCATCAGTAAAGGCCAAAATGTTGAAATAATTCCCTAAGAAGTCTGAGTTACGACAATTAATGAAATTAGTGACTATCGGTAATTTGGGTTTCCAACATTTATTTATTGCAATATCCTGTTCTATTTTTAGTTGACAGATAAAATATTTAGAAAGGTTATAGTGATTTTTATCAAATTCAGACTCGATTTCCGGCGATAAAACATATTGTTTACCAGACTACTAGAAAATGTAAAAATGTTGTGTCAAACAAAGATGTCGAAATTCCTCTCGTCTGCATCGGGCAGTCATAGAGATCAGACTACCAAAGAGAGCTCTGGTAGCGAGTCTGATGGTGAAACCCCGGGTCCTTCTTCGAAAAAGACCCGGAGGTCTTTCAGTCAGAAATGGTTAAAAACCTTCAGTTTGCTTAAATTCGCCGATGGTGAAATTCTTTGAGACCTGTGTATCAAAACGAAAAAAACTAATCCTTTCACTATTGGCTGTACGAACTTTCATCTTTCATGTCTCCTTTTTTATTTTTTAAATTCCTGTAGTCTCTAGCAGTCTTTCAGATTTGGACCCCTAAATTGGAGAAAAGACCCTCAGTTCTGAAGGCATAGGGGTGACAATGACCCCCAAATTCTTTTGCCAATAGAAAACCCTGTTTTTCACTTTCGACTTAATTACTCGAGTCAAAACCTGTGACATATTCAAATATAAAAAATAATTGTATAATTTTTAAAAGTGATCGGCCACTTCAATCTTTTTAATAGAAATAATGCCTGTTATAATAAGGGTTCAAATCATATAATGAAAAATCCGATTTTGTATTGACAATATCCAATTAGTGTCGATCTTATCAAGTGTGAAATTCAGGTGGTCAGTCTCAATGTGTGAAGTTACTGGTTGTTTTAGTGGGGTTCAAAATAGTGTATCAGCTATAGTTGGTACTGAATTGAGTGGTCGTTGTTCGGAATAGTGGGGTGCCTGTTTTAGAGGGGCTCTCGACCATTGAAATAAAGAACAAAAAATTCTTTTCTTTGAAAATTTGGTTGTATTGAAGCCTCTAATAAACGCCCAGTCTGTAAATCATGTTTGAAATTTGGAGACACATCTTTTAAGAGTTTATTTATTGTACAAAGACTGCCTTTCACTTTTTGTCCAGTGCCACTGATCTTAGGTACTGCATAGAAAGAGAAAAGAATGTGAGATGATACAAACAACATTCTTCTGAGCTTAACGATATATGGAAATATTTGTTTATTGCCCTAAAACAGTAATTTATTACAGAAAACATATCCAAAAATTATTAGTCTTGATCCTTGGAAAAACTTCAGTCTGAAGTGCTACCACCAGAAACACCGATCAAATTCATCAAATGTCCGTACATTGTCATTTCATAATGCAGGAATATTGCTTTGGTGATCCTTTTAAAACTTGTTCTGGCGTGCGTTGTGCGTCAACAATTTTTAAACGAAATCTCCCAAACTGCTTGGCCAATTTCAACCAATTCAGCAGAAATGTTCCTCAGGTGGTGCCCTTAAAAATAACTATTTTGCATGAAGCATCAGAATATTGACCTCTTTCAGAATTGTTAAAATCATCACCCTCAGGTCCCCAGGGGCAGAGCCCCAGAGGGGAGCGGAGAATATATTAGAATAAAGAAAGATTTTTAAAACAAAGTCCCTTAAACCAATGGGCCAATTCAACCAAATATGGCAGAAATGTTCCTTAGGTGGTATCCTTTTAGAATTGCTAAAAGAATTAAAATCCGTTGAAAACTCTTGTTGTCATGGCGACAAAACTGAAATTTTGAATAGATTTAAGAGTTATCCCTCCTCACCCAGAAGAGGTAGAGCTTTGGGACTATGCATGAAGCATCAGTACACCTCTTTCATATTTGCCCTTGAAGCCCTAGGGGTGGGAGTGGGGGGCTTATATTGAAATAAAGATTGAATTTTAAAATGACATTTCCACCCAAACAACTATGTCAATTTCAACCAAAGAAATGAAATCAATTGAAACCTCTGGTCATCTCGACAACAAGAGGAAAATTAAAAGAAAAATAAAAAAAAGAACATCCCCTCCTGACCCAGAAGTTGTAGAGTCTTTATGGCTCTCTATAGAAATAAAGAAAACAACTCTTCCTAAACTATGTGTTGCTTATTTCGTCCATATTTGGCAGAAATGTCCCTTGGGGTGTCCCCTTTTATAATTACTAAAGATTGCACTGGATGCCATAGCAACATAAGTTGATTTTAGTTAAATTTTAAAGGAGTCTTATCCAGACCCATTGAGTAATATGCCTTGAAGATAAAGAGCCTTATCTCAGGTGAGCCTTCTTAAGAAAATCAGGAGCTAAAGAGCCTCTAGTTGATAGTTCAAATATCTTTCATTTACTAATTCATATTGGCTCCACTTTTGGCTCCATTAGCACCAAATGCTTTCCTAATTTTAGCTGTTGGCAAATTTCTTGGCACAAGAATAAGATTTTCCAAGGGAAACTCTGAGAAATTGCTTGTTACAAACAATTTCCTTATTGTCCACTCTCTATATTTAAAAGCTTTTTACTGGAGGCTTTTAAAATCGGGATTGTTTATGAATGGGTGTTAATTTACTGTTTCAGTGCAAGCCAGAGTACAAGGTACCAGGCCTGTATGTGATCGATTCTGTGGTACGTCAGTCAAGACATCAATTTGGCTCGAATAAAGATGTGTTTGCACCAAGGTTCACCAAGAATATCATCACAACATTCCAGAACCTGTTCAAGTGTCCAGGAGATGAGAGGGTAAGAAGAGATTAGTTTACCCATGCATTGTTATACTAAATAAAGTGTGGCATTTAACCAATTATTCAGACTGATCCAAATTGAAAGGAGTTGCAGAAGACAACTTAAGTTTATGAAATTTCAGATTTTTCAGCCTTCTGGATAGAAAACAATGTGCAAAATGAAGAAATTGAAGCAATTTCTTCATTTTACACAATGTTTTCCCAATTGTTTTTCTTAAGGGGCGTCAAACAGCTTCATCATTTGGGAATGGGTTAAATCAGGACTGAAAATAGGAGGGTCTGAATGTGTGTCACTGTTTTTGAAATTTGAAATGATACGCGTCTTTGGCTTACACGGGACTATCACGTTGTGAAGACTTAAGTTTCTCCGGCACATACATGCAGGGTATTTGCAGGCAGATCTTCCTTTATGCCTCCTACCAAAACCAGAATGTTCCGTAGTAGTATAATTGGTTGAAATATTTTGCATGTAATGTTGGTTGGCAGCCTCTAAGTAGTACTGCAGCTTGAATAGGCTTATGTTTCTGTTTTTGTTGTCTACGAGCAAGAAGTAATTTTGCAATCACCAATGACAAACACTAGTTGGAGAAAATACATGACAAAGTTATCATTTTGAGTGAAAGATTTGTTACAAAGATTTGTATTTTAATTGCATGATGAATGTCTGTTTTATGGGTTAGTAACACATGTATATGAATTGAAACCCCATTCCATGTTGTTGAAACAAAAAAAGAATAATGAACAAAACTTCAAACATTTAAAAAGTGGTTATGATGGTTTGTCAAATCTTTCTTTCAACCCTTTTAGATTGTAAAATTTGCATGAATTATTCACATTCTTTTCAGAGCAAGATAGTTCGAGTTTTGAATTTATGGCAGAAGAATGAAGTGTTTCCAAGTGAAATTATTCAACCTCTCCTAGACTTGGCTGCTGACCCAACTAAGCCCTCAACTATAGCTGCAGGTATAAAAAAGTTTTAACCCTTGTCATGCTGAACCTGGAATATTCTGGTTTTGGCAGGAGCTGTAGACCAAGGTCAGCCTGCACATAAGTGCAGTCTGATCTTGGTCTACACCTCATACTTGTACTTTTCCTGTCAAAGTTGTTTATGAAATTGATTTCTAAAAGAAAAATTGATTTTTGAACAAGATCTATCAGTGCTTTCAGCCCTTTGATTTTACATCAATTTGGTGAGGTTGTTTATACAGCATGACAAGGGTTAACACAGGTTATTTTTTTAATGGCTTTGTAAGATAAGAAAGCTATAGAAATAGAAATGAAGAAATTGCTAGTAACTAGTAATCAAAGAGTTAAAAAAAAGTAATATCTATATATAATATATTGAACAGATATAGTGTATTATAAATTGAACATGATACTGTTTGATTGTTTCTCAAAAACCCATTACCAGACGACAAAATGTTGGACTAGGCCAAATTGAAAGAGGTTTGTGACAACATTTGAACATACCTAGAAGTTAAAAGTAAAAGTTGAACAGAACAGAAAATCTTGAGAAAAGCACAGAATTCATTGTTACACTCAATTTCTATTTTGGCCTATGTATTCAAAAGTCTGTTTTCTTGAATGGGTTAAATTTGGTGATAAGTGGTAATGGCTTTAAAATCAAGAATAAATGGTGTAAAGATATGGTACATGTAAATAAGGAATTATTACAACAAGAATGAAATTGCTTAACCCATTCCCACTCAGTGACGCTTTTAGACACCCCTAAGAAAAAAAGCTTTGGAAAACATTGTGCAAAATGTCTGCAATGTTTTTAATTCCAGAGGTGAAAAAATCCAAAATTTTATTAGCTCTAAATTGTTGTCTGCAACTTCTTTCAATTTGGACCAGCCTAAAATTTTGCTGCGTGGTAATGGGATAAAAATGCCATGGTTTTTCTTACAGCCCAAACATCTGTTGACAGATGGCTAGCTGCCAATGGTAAGCCGTCCAGTTCACAGCAGCCGCAGCAGCAACAACAGCCACAACAGGCCAGTCAGCCGAGTAATCATGAAGATCAGTTGAGTCAGTCAGCAGCGGAGAGTATGCTGGCCACACAGAATGACATGCTTAACACTGTCACAGAGTTATTGCAGCATACCAACTCAGTATGTAGACATTGTTGACGCTCATCTTAACCCTTGTTATGCTGAACCCTTAATGTTCCAGTTTTAGCAGGAGGTATAGACTAAGATAGGCAAGGATCAGAATGCACATAAGTGCAGACTGATCTTAGTCTACACCTCCTATCTGTCCTTTAGGAAACCAGAGTTGTTATTGAAATTACATTTCAAAAAGAAGTATTTACAACTGAACAACACATTCTGCCAATGCTATTAGCCCTTTGATTTTTATATAGGTCTGAAAGGGAATTTATTCAGCATGACAAGGGTTAACCAGATGTCACAATTATAGACTTGTTAAAGTGAAAGAGATTACAGACAATAACTCAAATTACACTAAAAGCTAGAAAAGGGAGCCAAAAAAGGTTCAAACATCCTTTCCTCGCAATGTTTTTGCATCCCTATTTTCTTCAGGGAGTCATGATGCTTTATTGCGTGATAATCTGTTAAACCTCTTGATGAACTAATGATACTGGAGAGCATAGAAAAGAACAAGATTGCTTATAGGTACAGGCTGATCCTTATCAATGATGTTAGCTGATACACGTTTAGGATTTTTCTGAAATTGCTTGTCAATTTATTCAATGGCCGTTCATTTACAATGGTCAGTTAATGCTCTAGATTTTGTCATCAGGACTTGTATATCTGAGGTAACTTATCGAAATGCAAAATCATTGTCAAAAAGTTTTATGAAAATAATCTTTTCAAGGTCTAAAACAAGGCGCAACCCATTCCAACACAGCGACGCTTCCTGACCCCCCTCAAGAAAAACAAACGGGAAAACATTTTGAAAAATGAAGAAATTGCTTGCAACACAGTGCATATTTTCCACAATGTATTCTACCCAGGAGGTTGAAAAATCTTAATAAAAATGTCACAAACTTCAAATTGTCATCTGCAACTCCTTTCAATTTGGACCAGTCTAAAGAGTTTTCATCTCGTTATGAGTTAAACTGTTTCTTGGTCCCCTTAATTGAGTATTTCTTGTTCCTTTCCCTCAACAGAGTAACACCAGCTTGAGTGCACAGCAACAGCAGTTACAGCATCTACAGTTGCTACAACAACAACTTATTCAGCAGACCCAGCTGATGCAACAGCCTACAGGTGGTGGGCCGATTATAGACCCAACTCTTCTGGCACAGATACAAACCCTTACCAATCAGTTACTCTGTAAAACGGAACCCAAACAAGAGGAAGGCTTCAATAAGGTGAGATTTCGGACAGCCTTAAAGTAACCTAAAGGTATAAGTCAAGTTGCCAAGAGGGAATGTTGATTGGCAAGACAGTTCAATGCCAACCTAAGTCTTCAAAGATTGTACAAAACTTACAATCCCGCTTTTTTATGCCCTCAAGAAAAAAGTTTAAGAAAACATGGAAAATGTAGGAATGTAGGAATTCCTTGTATCGCAATGTTCTCTACCATATCTAGAATTCTATCAATTAGAAATTGTCAACTTCTCTCAATTTGGATAAGTCTAAGATTTTGTCATGTGGTAGTAGGTAAAAGCATTGGATACAAGAAAGATTCTATAAACCTTTATTAGTTCACCTGAGCTTAAAGGGCTATTTTGATCACTTTTTATCTGGCATCTGTGTGTCAACAATTTTTTCTCCTCCCAAACCACTGGGCTCATTTCAACCAAATTTTGCCGAAAATAAATTGTTTAAAAATAATCTTTAAAATCTCCTGAAGGCGCAGAGCCTTGATATTTTGCATCAGTATACTGGCCTCTTTCGAAATAAGTAAAATCATGACCCTCAGGTCCCCAGGGGAATGGGGTTTATGTAGAAATAAAGAAGGATTTTTAAACAACATCTCCCAAACTGTATGCTCAATTTGAACCAAATTTGACAAAAATGTTCTTTAGGTGGCCCTGCATAGAAATAGCTAAAAGAATTGAAATCTGTTGAAAACTCAGGTTGTTATAAAAGTTTAAAATAATCATTAAAAAATTTCTACTACTGACCCAGAAGGTGCAGAGCCTGGCAGAGAAATTTTAAATCTTGGAAAAACTTTCTCCCTCGGACCCAGTTGGTCTTCAGCCTTGATATTGAGCATGAAGCATCAGTTCATTGACTTGATTCTTATTTCTGAATCATTAACTATAGATCTAAAGGAGGGATGTTCTCCACATTTCATACAAGTCAAAGCCATGAAATTTGTCATGTAAGTCTTAAAGCCATGAATTTTGTCATTAAGACTTTGGGATCCCCAGTTAGAGAGCATATAGATGTATAAAGTATGGTCAGTTTCACTTATATCATAATACTTACCTTTACATGAAGTTGAAAGAAAGAGCTTTTGTCTTAGGTGAGCGCTACACATTACAATGGACTAAATGAGTGTATTTGTAATTTTTGCTGTCATATTACAGCTATGTGATCTGTCAAAAAGAAAGGGAAAGACAAGGTCAGATTGTATCTTGCTGATTGTTTCACTTCAAAACACTGACTGAATTACCAATTCACAATCTTACCTCTTTTCTTAGTATGAATTAGCAGTACAGTCGAACCTGTCGTATGCAGCCAGCCAAGGGTCAGATCAAAACTGGCCACATACGACAGTTGGCTGCTTAACACAGATCAGGTTTTTTTTTTTTTTTGGGGGGGGGGGGGGTACAACTCCGTTGACATTAGGTAGTCATGATACAATGATGCGTCTCCTTATGAGAATGGCCCAATTAAAATGTACAAAATAAAGAAAGACGATTTTTTTTAATTAACAAAAAATAGTAAACACACCAATATTTATGTATTTCAATTCATTTTTTAATTTGCACAACCCAAACTCGGAAGCGACGAGCGTCCGCGATCAAGAAACTGAAGAACATTGACATGTTCGTCTAGAGTTAAACATTTATGGCTCATTACGGTCGATGTACGATAATTCGTTGCATGATAAAACGTCGAACGACTTATGATCGAGACCGACGTTCCGTTGAATTTATTTTCTTCGAAAGTTCGCCGTAAAATATATTTTAGATACTCTATTACGACCGTATGTTTCCTAAATACCGGTATATAATGTCTACTAACCGCTTAGAAAGAATATTCGGATCCAGACCCGTACCCATTCCAACGCGATCCCGCTTTTTTACGCTCCTAAATAAAGCTTTGGAAAACATTGTCGGAAATGAAGTAGCATTATCTGTAACATTTCTACCGCAAAAGACGATTATTATTAAGATAAAACGTCTACAACTTCTATGAATTTGGACAAGTCTAAAATTTTGCAGTGTGGTAAACTTACAAACTGGATACGTAATTAGACTTCATATCAAATCCATTATGTTCGATTAATTATAATCAACATAACTCGGTACTCAGGGTTTTCCCTTGACTTTCAAAACAGGGGGTCATTTTGCCACATTATGACCCCTATATAATAAGATAAAGAAGGCTGTCTAGCTATTTTGGGGGTCATTTCTGAAAAATGGGGGTCCAAATTCAAAGAAGGAGAGGGTCAGGGAAAACCCTGGGTACTTATTGCATTCAACCAAACACGCGTTGATAGAGTACACCTTTAAGTGGCATGTTCATGTTTATCTCGCGTGTTGAAAAGTTTATGCACAAGATTAGCCAGACGCATTATTGATTTTTTTACACGACACCTGTCAGCAGTTAGTCGGGTCGCGTGATCGTTTAAAGGAATATACATGAAGTGCAAATTGGACAATTAAAGGTGACCGCTGGCCACATACGACAGATTACCGCTATTCACAGTAATTTTAAAGAGCAAATTGCACGGGCGGACCTGGGATGGCCGTTATACGCAGATTGGCCGCTATTCTCAGGTGACCGCTAACACAGTTTTGACTGTATTCCCAAATGGCCCCTTTTCAAATGGTGTGTCATATATGTTTGTTCCTGATGCTCTGTAAGTCAGCATCTAGTCTCATAGAAAATAGTTGAAAAGATTTACAGAGTATAATATTATGTTACAAGTTTAAGTTAAAGTTGTGTTTGGAATAATTGATGTTATATGCTGCTATTTCAGAAACTATTGGACTTTGATTATGGAGAAAGTGATGAGGAAGAAGATCGTAAACAACAACAACCACCACCACCTCAGAGTGAAGGCAATGTTACAGGGTAAGTATTTCCAGAACAACAGTTTTATTCAAAATATGCCCCATTCAAACAACTATTTCAACATTACTACTAAGATAAACCTTTCTTGTAGGTTAACAGTATACTCTGCAAAAAGGTGAACATATATTGGTATCATTTCTTGGTCTGTCTGTGCGGCCAGCAGTCCACCTGTCCAAATCTTTATGAAAACATCTCTATTTATGGACAAATTTGAATGAAATTTTCTCTGAATGTTCCTAGTCACCTGACCTTGGCCATATTGTCAGAGTTTCTGCCATTTTAGGCTGCATTGCTGAATGCAAAATCTCTTGATAATGCGACTTTCCCATTTCTGGACAGATTTGCATGAATTTTTTCATAGTCTTTTGACCTTATGCATATTATCAGATGTTTACCATTCTAGGCTGCTACACAGAAAAAGAGACCTTAACCCATTTCCAATCAAAGATGCTATTTGTCACCTTAAAGATAAAAAGCTTTTGAAACTGAAGAAATTGCTTGTTATAAGTAGTTTCTTCATTATCCACAATGTTTTCTACCCCAAAAGTAAAAATAACCCAATAATTCATGAGCTTTCAATTGTCATCTGCAACTCCTTTCAATTTTGACCATTCTAAAATTTTGCTATCTAGTAATGGATTAATGTGGCAGTCTTCATATATTGTGACTTGCATTCTTGCAATAGTAGTCATTCTGAGACGATTCAAATGAGTACTCTAAGCATAGGGTTTCATCTACAAATATTAGTCTTAGAATGGTGTTACCATTAATACTTACATTTCTGATTTTGCAAAATTTAAAAAGAATGGAAATTAGTAGAGAATCTTAACCCTTGTCATGCTGAACCCGGAATATTCCTGTTTTGGCAGGAGGTATGGACCGAGATCAGTCTGCACATTTGTTTTGTACCCAGAAATTTGAAAAAATCCAAAATTTCATAAACCTTTAAATGTTTTCTGCAACTTCTTTCAATTTGGACCAGTCTAAATTTTTGTCAAGTGGGAATGGGTTAAAACTTAACCATTAGGCTCCTGTTATTTGAATTCCTTATAATTTTGAGAGTCCTTGCTGCTTTGACTCACAAAATCTGTATCCATTAAATTCCTGGTCATCTGTTTAGGTCAAACTTTGGGAAAAATTGCTGTTTTGATAGCATCAGTGTTCCACAAACACATCTTGTTTAACTCAAAGTGCCATGTCTTTTATCATTTCCCCTCAATACCTCTTATATCCCCCTGCCATGTGATTGCAACAGACATATAGATTTACCTTTTTCCATGTGTGAGTACGTACATGGATAGGTATGTGTGTGTATCCACTTCTTGTCTGCAGCATATCTTCTACATTAATTGATGGATTTCAAATTAACTTTAAACAGCTGCTCCCTGTGATGAGTACTAGTGTCATGAGTTATGTTCTGTTGGATACTTCCAAGTTCAAGGTCACCACTGAAGGCAATTTGATAAGTACTTAAGTGGAGATATCCGTGTCTGTTACACATTTCTACGGGCCGCCGTCAAAGCGCAGTTTGTAGGGCGTCAGACTGTCAATCTAGAGGTCCCGGGTTCGATTCCCGACAGCGGCACAAATCCTTTCCGACTATTTGTCTCTCACCAATGGGTCGATAATCTAGACCTATGTGAGATAGCAGCTGGAGGCTAGGAAGGGATGTAATGGTAGTACTGGTGTGAGAAATACCAGGATTCCATTGTTAGGTGCTCCAGGCGCCACGATATAACTGAAAGATTGTTGAAAGTGGCGTAAAACCCCATTCAAACAAACGAATACACATTTCTAGTTTGATTTGATGAGGAAATAAAGCTTTGAAAAATGTAGTGGAAAAAGAATAAGATGTAGCTTACCAGTATTTTTGTCATTTCCAGAGTATTTTCTAATTTTTCTGAAAATTGTATTTTATTTGACCATATTCTACATGTCATTTGTAACTTCTTCCATTTTTGATTAGTGAGCAGTCTAATAAGGATGTTACCTGATGTCCTCGATTTATAATTTCAGAAATGTACAGAATATACTGAATGACCAGTCATTGATGCAGCAGATTCATCAAGTCTCCCAGTCTATCCAGAAAAATGAAGAAATCAAATCTGAAATAAATGAAGAAAGACGCAGGGTATTGGAGCAACAACAGGCTGAGTTTGATGAGCAAATATCACTGGTAAGAAGTTAATTTAATGATCAAAGCTTTGTGGAAAGGTGATAATCGAGAGATAAACCTATTTGACATAGAATTTTTCTTAATGTTGTTGAATACATTTGCCTGAACATGAAGACAAATATTAGAATGATGATAAAGAAGGGGATATTGAATGAAGTAATAACTAAATATTCAATTTTAATGACTCTGCATTCATTAGATCAGGGGACTATTGTTATACTGATGTCCCTCTCTGTTCATCTGTCTGGGAGTTGTAAACTTAACACAAAAACTTTTACATTTGGCTCTTTATTCAAAAAACGTTGCAGAAACATGGCACATTTTTTGGATATAGGTTAATTGCATTAATAGGTGTCAGGTGGTCAGTGTCATCAGTCAAGGTCACATATCAAGGTCACAAGTTTTGTAAACTGATTACAAAAACTTAACATTTTGCTTAAATTTAAATACAAAGGCCCGTGCATTGATAAGCATCAGTTGGTTGTAAGATTAAGGTTTTCCATTAACCTGTTCCCACTTATTGACACTTTTAAATACCCCCAAGGAAAAAAGCATTTGAAAACATAGTGGAAAATGAAAAAATTGCTTGTTACAAGCAATTTCTTCATTTTCCACTATGTTTTCTACCCAAAAAAGACGAACAAAATTAAAATTCTCAATTTGGACCAGTCTAAAATCTTATTGTGTGGGAATGGGTTAAGGTCAAGCTCACTTATCAAAGTCGCATAAGTCTGTAACGGGGCATGATGTTTCACAACTGCATCTTGTCTTATCAACACTTGTTGGTTTGAGACGCCTTATTCACATGATAAAGTATTGATTACACTTGAAAACCATATTGATTGAGTTCTCATGTAGATATTTGAATATGGTATCATTAAAAGGTCATGCACTTTGTTTTAAACAAAGCATTTAAGTTATGTCATTAAACATTGACAGAAGTAGATGGAAGTGTTTTTAATGCCATTATCATTTTCACCATAACAACACATAACAGCTAATCAAATTAAATTTAACCAGAGGTAGGAGGGGATAAAAAAAATTCTGAGATGGCTATTTCTAAATTTCACCCAATTTATTAGTATAATTGTAATAAGGAAATGGCTTAAATTGTAAAAAGGAAAAAGCCATTTCTAATAAGTACCAGCAGAAGAGAATATAGGACAGAGAAATTGAAATTTTCAAATCTGAAATTCCCCGACTGCGGCACTCATCCTTTCCGACTATTTGTCTCTCACCAATGGGTTGATAATCATAGACCTATGTGGGATAGCAGCTGGAGGCTAGGAAAGGATGTAATGGTAGTACTGGTGTGAGAAATACCAGGATTCCATTGTTAGGTGCTCCAGCCGCCTCAATATAACTGAAAGATTGTTGAAAGCAGCGTAAAACCCCATTCAAACAAACAAATCAAATCTGAAATTAAAATTCTATCAGGAGGTTCGGGCCTGTATTCTATATTCTATATACCATAATTCATTAGTTGATTGAAAATTTCATTAAGAGCGTTAGAACTGAACAAGCCAATTTTGTGACATATTTTTTCTTAGACATGCTACTTAAGTCTTTTCCACCTTGCTAGTTAACACTTTCCTGTACAACCTGGAATTTTACATCGCTGTTAATTCAAACTTGTGAAAACATTGTGAAAAAAGAAGAAATTGCTTGTAATAAGCAATTCTCCCTTCCCCACAATATTTTCTACCTCAAAGGATGGTTTCATTTCAAATTGCATCCAATTTTCATTGTCCTCTGCAACCTATTTCAATTTGGACCAGTCTGAACTTTAAAAAAAAATGGGATAGAGTTTGAAAGGACTTTGGGTTGAAATAAGGATATATCTAAGCTGTTTAGATAATTGAAAGGGTATTTTCACTATTGTTTTGTAGCCTATGCCACCCCAACACCATCAGTCAATGGGTTTTGAACCTCCACAGGTGCCAGAGGCCACCTTTAAGGAGGAAGGAGAGTATGAGGAAGAACTGAATGATGAAGATTTCCGAGATCATCATCAGTTGAAAGATCGAGACGAAAGGGAAGGCAGGAGAGATCGTAGGAGAAGGTCCAGGTCTCGCTCTAGGTTTGTTTAAAGATTTGCTGCTTTATGAATTACAATGGAAATGATGATATTTTGAGTATTAGTGTCTGTTGTTTGTCTCTGTCTTAACCCATTATCAGACAGCAAAATTTAAGACTGGTCCAAATTGAAAGGTGTTTCAGATGATAACTTCATGCAAATTTAGATTTTTCAACTTTCTGGATAGAAATGTGGAAAATGAAGAAATTGCTTGTTACAAGTAATTTCTTCATTTTAGACAATGTTTTCCCATTTGGTTTCCTTTGGGGGTGACCAAAAGAGTCACAGTGTGGGAATGGGTTAAACACCTTTCAGCATATAAACGGGGGTGTAGAATTCCCATGCCACAATTGTTTTCTACTCTTGGATATGTACTTTTTTCAAGGCCACTTGTCAAATACTAGGGCAAATCTTGGAATGATACATAATAGATCTTAAAAATCTCAAAGATTTGTTATACCCTAATGTTTATATTGAAGAGTAGAAATTATTGACGTTCATGGAGATAAAGTAGGGTTTCAGGAATTTCTTCATTAATAATGATATTCTATCAAAATTTACCTTTTAAATGTTTTGGGGACAAGTTCATTTTAATTATGGACAAGTAGAAAATCGTGGCTTACTTGTCCAGGGTAAGTGGTGCAGTGTTCTGCCGAGTCCGCGATTCCGCGATATTCTCGCGTAAAAATTGTGGATGTCGCATAAAAATTAGCGTAGATGCGAAAATTGTCGCGGCCGAAATTCAGCATTTTTTGTCCTACTTTGGACATAAAACAAACCCGTTCTTAATTATAAAAATCCATTTTTTCCCAAAATCAGAAAGAATTTATTTTAGATAAACTTGAAAGGAGTGCGAATTTGAAGAAAAGGTCGGCCAATCAGACCTACTTTTTTCGCGATATTTGACACAAACATTGCGTAAAGCATTTCTATAAAGCTATCAATTGACACTTTTACTGGATTCAAATAACCAACAAAACAAGGAATGATTTATATTCACATTAAAAAATAATTGATATCTAACTATTCTGTACTTGGATAAAGTATGAAAGATTATATTTTGATGTCAAAAGAAGTTTGCAGCTGTAAGTGTACCAATATCCGGACATGACATATCGCGACCGTTTTTGTCCAAATTAATCATTGTCAATGGTTGATATAGAGACTAACTTTTACACAAATATTACAAAATCTCTGTTTATAATGATTTAAAATGATTCAAAATATTTTACAGAGCTTTAAAACAATCATAATTGATTTTATTCTGGCCTTTTCCTGTCTTGGAATTACAAGCTCTGATAGGTCACTCAGACCCTTCTCTTGATACTTGAATGGCTGGTACAAACTTGATGGACCCAAACTTTATACCTGCAATACATTCTGGTCATGTTTCAGCTTAGACCAGTCTTAAGTATTGTCTACTTGTAAAATGTCAGAAAGATGTTAGAGATATATAAGTCACAAATGAAACAAAAGAAAGTTTCAGTGAAATTGGCTTTGGGATTATGCCTGGTTAAAGTATGATACGAAATTTTATGACTGTCAAACTCGGATTGGGCAAAACGCACACACACACAAAAGCCCACAGTAGCTAAATATCTTATAATTCACCAAAGCATTAAATGAAAAAAGAACTAAACCATGCTGCTCTCAATTTTTTGTATAATCAGCAAAACAAGGTTTATGACTGTACCTGAAGTTGAAATTATGCTTTGATGCTTAGTATAAATTGTCCCCTCTTCTGAAAATCCTTGGCAGAACACTGGTGGTGAAAACCTGCATTTCCACGCCACTGACAGAGAGAAGCCAAAATTCAAGAGGGAGAGATAATGTATTTCAAATTATTAATTTCTTTTCCTAATGTACTGTATAAGTAAGTCTCTAGAATTGAAGCTATCAATGAAATAATCTGTAAACTAATAAAGAAAAAAATAGACCTCAGCATTTTTATCACATTTATTTTTGTAGAACATTTTTGTTTATTTCTGTTGATGAGTGACTGAAAGCTGTAGTTAGGATGTTTAAGTTGCCTGTATTTCACAGCAAGACTTAAGTACCTTGTTAGAGTTTAGTGGGTATAGCCATCTGTCAGTTAATTGATGTGGAAGATAACTTTGAAATGATGTTTAACCTATTGTTAACCGCAGCTAGTTTCCATCAGCGTTTCAAAATGTAGGATTGTGAGGAAATTAGTTAAGCAACTTTAAAAACAGGGTCTTTTAGGGTCAGAGTTACAAAAACTGTAATATATTTTGTTGACTGTGAAATCTGTATATAATGTTTGTAAATTGTACCTACTTATACCTAAAGTAAACTCAAACTCACCCTCTGATTGTTTTGCAGTCTTCAATTCATTTTGCAGGACACCAAAAAGAAGAAAAAGAACTCGTTCCAGATCTAGGGACAGGCGCAGACGATCAAGATCAGGATCCAGGTCAAAGGCACGACACAAAAGATCTAGGTAATTGGCTTACTTTGCTGCATCAATATGTTACTTAGTTAATTCTCTTGATTAATTTGAAGTTGGCAGTTTCAGCAAAAACACAAGGTATTGGTGTAGCCTGGCAGTCTTTGAGGTTGTAACATTTCTTAAGATAATTACTTGAAATTGCAAGATTTATCAGACCATTTTAACTAACTCAAGAAAATAAAAAAGGAGGATTGATTTTGAATTTTCTTATCAATAAATTCAGACCAGTCAAATATGCCTCTAGTTTTTACGAATACCTTCAATATGGAGCCATTCAAGGAACTGGTTAGTTGCAAATCAAAAACCCTCAAGAGCCTGAATCATTTAATTTCATAACTTCAGTCACTGCCTTTTGGGCTACTTAATAGCTACAATTAGGATTTAAAAAGAAAAGACGTCTCAACACAATGACTGATTTTGATTAAATGACAATTTCTCCTAAAATATTTAGTTCAGCTCCACTATAAAGTATAACCACGAATGACTTTGTTATAAAGCAATGGCCATAGCAGCAGTTGTTAGGTAAGACACTCTGCAATTAATTATCAAAATGATCTGATTGGCAGATTACTACTGTTTTGGAATTAACCATTGCTTTTAAATATAAAATTGCTTAAAAAGTCAACTTGAAGTTGATTTTTAGTTCCACTGGCTGGAAATTCTGTCATTAGTAGAAACGGAGGAGATAGAATTTAAACCATCAATAGACACCAAAATTTTATAAAAAAATTGAAAATGACTGATGTTTCAGATGAAAATTTCTTGCTTATGAAATTTTAAAAATGTTTGTCTGAATGGGTAAAGAACATCATCGAAAATGAACTACATCAGTATTGACGTATTTCTGCCAGTAGAGCAGAAAGGACCTCTTTGGCCTCTATTTTATCATCTAGATTTCTACTGAAAAAAATCCTGACAAGTGTTCAAAGTTAACTAATTAAAAAAGAATAAGGTTACTAAAGGACAGAATATAATGTTTAACAAGAAAAATCTCTCCAAATAGAGTTCTGTATGCTTACAAAAATTTGTGATTGGACCCTTTTCCATATTCACAGAAGTTGCATACAATGTGGAGTAAAATTGAAGAATAAGTGCAATTGTTCTGGGAACATTTTTAGGAATTGCTTGTCACAAGCAATTTCTCCTTTTCCTTCAATGATTCACTTACTCATTGGTGGGTGTATAGAAGCAGGGATATTGATGGAATTGATAAATGAAAAAATGAAAGAATCAATTCTATGGCAGTGCATTGTCGTTTCTACAGCCTTTGTTATGTTGCATAGGCTGTTTGCTCAACCAATGCAAAATTAAAATTTGTGACAAATTCTGTGATTATCTATGTAGATATCACTATTTGACACATATTACATTTACACAAAATTGTTATTGTTTAGAACATAAGAATAATTTATATTTTTTGGTCAGCAAAATATGCTCTATGTTTAACCAAATAGTTAAATATAGATGTGTTCTCTTTGGACATAATGAAATAACATTTGGACATAATAAAATAACATGTTACCCTACTAAATAAAACCCAGTCGGGTAGTGTCGATGAAGATACAACTACCTGTCACAGTATATGATAGCTGCAATTTAACCCATCCCCACACGGCAAAGTTTTAGACTGGTCAAAGGATTTGCAGACAACAATTTAAAGTTTATGAAATTTTAGATTTTCCGACTTTTTTGGTAGAAAACATTGTGGAAAATGAAGAAATTACTTGTAACAAGCAATTTTTTCATTGTCCACAATGTTTTCCAAAGCTATATATTAAGAAGGCGTTTAAAAACGTCACTGTGTGGGAATGAGTTATGGAATATACTGAAGAAATGATGAGACCATCTTTCGATGCGGGGCATATTGTTTTACCATTGTCTGTCTGTCTGTCCGTCAGTCTTTCTGTCTGTTGGTCTGTTTGTCTGTCTGCAAAACTTAACCAAAAAACATAGCATTGCCAATTACGACCAGCCTATTAAAGATACAATGCTCCTATTTGGCATGATGATACATCTCCATCAAGTAAACAACACTTTCATAGTTAAGGTTTGATCCCCGACGGCGGCACTCATTCTTTACGACTATTTATCTCCCACCTATGGGTTGATAATTGTAGACCTATGTGGGATAGCAGCTGGAGGCTAGGAAAGGATGTGATGGCGGTACTGGTGTGAGAAATACCAGGAATCCATTGTTAGGTGCTCCAGCCGCCGCAATATAACTGAAAGATTGTTGAAAGCGGCGTAAAACCCCATTCAATCAATCAATCTTTCATAGTTAAGTCCTGTTCCGGGAGGTTATGTTTCACAAACACATCTTGTTGTTTTTATGGAGTTATTAAATAAAGAACCTAATCACACTTATGTATGAATCTGCTTCATACATTCATTCAAGGACCACTGACCCAGATTCTATCTTGAAACGCAAGTAACTTTTTTCTCTCATTAGACAGTAGACCCTTAATCATGAATACATTAAGATACTATATTCTCTAAGGTTTAAATGACTTTCCTTGTTATTCACGGCAAAAAGCAGGCTTTGAATATTCAGCAATTACATTATTTTGTTTAACAGTGGTGAAACAAGATGGAGTAGTTCACGTAGATTTCTGAGCATGCGTGGAAGGTGTGGAAATTTACATCTGCTTTCTGGATGGATCTTAAGCCATTTGATTAACAAAATCGCTAAAAAGAAAACACTATATTGGCCTTTTTGGTCCCAATGAGTTAGGGTCCAATGGATTTGTGCTCTTGTTTCTTTGAAAATGTAGCTTTTTGAATAAAGAGCAATGATAAATTTCAAGTGATTTAATTTCCATTTTGAAATGGAGGACTTTGTTTATTTTGCAGATCAAAAGAAAGAGAAAAACAGAAGGAAAAAGAAAGGGAAAGGAAGAAGAAAAGTTTACCACCTTTGAAAGAAAACTATTTGGCAGGTAATGGGGTACTGTCAATTTTATAGAAATCAAAGGATAGAAATATAGAATAACTAGGCTAAAAATTAATATGACTCTGACAGGCAGTTCCACTTTGATATTAAACTGTGTAATTTTGCAAAATTCATTGCCAGTAACATGTAATAAAAAAGTAAAATTGTTTGTAGGCAAGCAAAACTTCGTAACTACAGCCATACAAAAAAAGAAAAAACTTCAAATAAATGTCTGCCATTGTTAGGGTTCAAAGTTCATTTCAGTCTAAATGAATGATTTGATTAGTCAATTGATTCTTTGATTGATGACTTTAATTTGTCAATTACAATAGTTTTTGTTCTAGTATTTACAAACTCATTCTTCTTTAATGATGCCTTTTGAAGAATGAATACAGGTATAATATGAACCACTTGTTTTAAGAAATTTTTTCTTGCAACCTAAATTGTGATTATCCATAAACTTTGAAGTAGGGAATGCAACTACTATGAAATTAGACATATCTGAAATCATTTCATCTTGGGGATTCTCTATGGGTCATTAGTTAGTGCAGCCGATTCCTGAGGCCTTCGTTAAATCCAGACAAATGAATAAGAGAACTTAGCGGTATTATGATACTGTGTTAATCCAATCACTAGCAATTCTGTATTAAAACGCTTCTCAAGAAAATGTTTTTGAAAACATTATTACCCACAATGTCTTCTACCCTAAAATATTTTTTTTTTTTTTTTTTAAAATTCCACCATCTATGATATTTATAATACTCGTCTACAACTTCTTTGAATTTTGACAAGTCTAGAATTTTGTTGTCTCGTAATGTCTGTCATAGCGCAGTCGATAGGGCATCAGGCTCCCAATCTTCAATCACGGGATGTCATGGGTTCGATCGATGGTGGTGGCACATATTCTTTCAAAACATTGGCGCTCACCAATGGGTGGATAACAGTAAACCTAAGTGGGATAGCAGCTGGAGGCTAGGAAAGGATGTAGTGGTAGTACTGGTGTGAGAAATACTAGGAACCAAGTGTTAGGTGCTGCAGCCACCGCGATATGACTGAAATACTGCTAAAAGTGGCGTTAAACCTTAATCAATCAATCAATCAATCATTGTCTTGTAATGTGTTATACACCATACCAACACCTTTGTTACTGGATTACTTTATGGTTCGATCCCCGGCAGCAGCACATATTTGTGCCGACATTTGACTCTCACCAATGGGTGGATAATTGTAAACCTAAGTGGGATAGCAGCTGGAGGCTAGGAAAGGATGTAGTGGTAGTAATGGTGTAAGAAATACCAGGAATCCATTGTTAGATGCTCCAGTTGCCATGATATGACTGAAATACTGTTAAAAGTGGCGTTAAACCCCATTCAACCAATAAATCAATGGATTACTTTATATTTCCAGTGTGTACAACCACCATATGGATTGGACATCTGAACAAGTTTACCTCAGAGGATGAATTAAAAGCAGAGATAGAGCATTATGGACCTGTACAGAACATAAATGTAAGATGATAGACTTTTGTCATGCTGAATTCAAACAAATTTTATTATTGTAAAATAGTAGTATAGCCCTGTACTGTCTCCTTGAGATCACATTAATTGACAATCTGAAAATATCTATTAAACAAGTTTTTTGCATTTTTTGACCCCTAAATTGCAAAAATTGCACACATAAATACAACCAATTACACAGTACAACATTTTACAGATGGTTCCTCCTCGAGGATGTGCTTATGTGGTAATGAAAGAAAGAAGAGATGCTGCCAAAGTTATAGACAGACTGAAAGGTTACAAGCTGAATGGAAGTGCATTAAAGGTATTATCCTATTTCTGTACAGAAAATGTCGATGCAAAGCAGGTTCAAATTTCAAAAGAAGTGCCATCTTTGGTAGAAAAGGAGAAATTGCTTGTGACAAGTCTTTTTCCCTTTTCCACAATTTATTTTTCTTGCCAGCTTTATTGCTTTAAATGATATTGTAGTAAAAGAGAAATTGATCAGTAAACTCAACTTTTTCTTCTTTTATCACACTGTTTTTACTAGCTATATTACACCATTACATGAAAATGCAGGTTTGTGTGGTCACAGTAAAATTGATCCAGCTTCTAAGATTTTGAAGCCAAGAAAACTGTGTCCCCTGGATCTTAAAAAAAAGGGGGGGGAACAGTTATGATTTTGTGTGGACAATTGTGCTAAACTCAGACTTTTTACAGGTAATTGATACAGTTATGAAATAAATTTTCAAAAGATACATTAGTGCTTCTAATGCTATCAGTCTTTTAGTTGTTATGCAGTTCTTAAATTTATTTGGTTTAGCTCCACAATGATGAATATCTTTCCTCTCTATCTCACATTACAGACAGCCTGGGCTCAAAGTTCTGGTATTCGTGAATCTGAATTCAAAGACGGTTGGGATGTTGATATTGGTACCATGTATATACCCTGGAGTAAATTACCCTCTGATCTCAGTCCATTGCTTGAGGGAGCCATTATAGACAGTGATTCTCTACCAGAAAATCTCAAAGGTAAAATAATTTGTCACAGCTTATCAATTGCATTGAGAATTTGTTACAATCTATCAGTAAAATTTTTCAAATTCTATGGGGTATTGCAATAAATTTTGTCAATTTTGGCTTGTATAAGTCTTTTGGACATGAAAGGGAAGGTATTAGGACATATTTTCATTTGTTCATCATCTACAAATGAATTTTTCTTAATAGCCATCTGCTTAAAGCAGCCACCTTGTATTAAACAAGCAAAAATTTAGTTCCGAAAATTGCAGCTTCAAAGAAATTGTCCCATACTAAGCAAGCATCTGGCTTAAAGGATCACTTTTTATTATCCCATAGGTGTTTAACCTGTGGTGTTTGAATTACGGTTTTCTCCGATTTGTCCATGTTTAATTTCTTCATTTACCACAATATTTTACCCTTCAATATAAACATTATGGTACATAATGTGTGTCTTAATCGTCTTAATGATCATGTCTTATTTGCAGATGTTCGTACAGAAAAATCTGCTGAGCAGCCTGCAGAGGCTGGAGGACAGCAAGCTAGTCAGGTACCTGGTATGCCGGAGCAACCTAATCAGCCACAAATGCCAGGTCAAGGTCCAATGCCAGGTAATTATACAGAAATTTGAGTCTTATGTATTTAGCTCACCTATTACTATGGCCCCATGTCCTGAATTGTGCATTTTCAGTTGTCCTTCAACAATTTCTTTAACCCATCACCATACAATGACGCTTTTTGACACCCCTTAAGAAATAGGGGTTTGGAAGACATTATGGAAAAGCAAATTATTTATTATCCACAATATTTCTATCCTATATGACAAAGATTTTTAAAATTCCATCAACCAAAAATTGTTGTATGCAACTACTTTCAACTTTGAATAGTCTAAAAGTTTGTCGTCTGGTAATAGGTTAATAATAGGTCCCAACATAGATCCTTTGTCTTAGTTGAGAACACCAGGGCAAATGGTCCTTTTGTTTGGTGAGTCTTTGTTGTTTGAGAGGCAAAAAAAAAAGCATTTGACAGGTTTTGTTGATGTTTTTAGCAAGCAAAGCGTCAGCTTTGATATCTTAGGTAAACAGACAAATTTGGGAGGTCTTCTCAGAGTTAAACAAGTGCAAACTGCCGCTTGAGGTTTAACCACTAAATTCATTTAATGCCTACATGATAAAAAGTAGTTCTTAGGTATTTCAGGAATATTGCAAACCCTGCCTGCAAGTTCATCTTCTAGGTATTTTTAGCTCACTTGAGCATATTGTGTTCAAAATGAGTCTGATTAGAGTCTTATCTATGTATGATTTGTATGGCTGCATGAATTAACTTTATTCAAATTGTAGAAAACTTCTTCAAAAGCAAACTATTTAACCCATTTCCACTCAATCCCGCTTTTTAAGCATCTCAGAAAAGCTTTGGTAAACATTATGATCAATGAAGACATTGCGTGTAAGAAGCAATTCTTCAATGTTTACAATGTTTTCATGCTGACAAAGCAAAGATTTTCTAAATTCCATCAACTTGAAAGTTTCGTCTGCAAATTCCTTCAGTTTGAACCAGTCTAAAATTTTGTTTTGTTGTGATGGGTGAACTCCTTGGTTACTTTGACCTTGTTTATTATAACCCGCCGTTTCAGGAATATAGTAATGGTCTCCGTCCGTCATTCCGTCCTTTTGTCATTCTGTCACTAATCTTGTCCAGAGCATATCTCCTAAAGTATAAATACTTTTAACTTGGAAGTTCATAGGTGGATAGATTTCATTTAGGAGAAGTGCAGTGCACAAGAACCACAACTCTTGCATAAAATTGGAGTTATTGCCCTTTGTTATTTTAAAGACCTAGAATTTGTCTGGGGCATATCTCTGAAATTATAATAGCTATCAACTTGAAACTTCATAGGTGGATAGATCACATTGAGGAGAATTGCAGTGTACAAGAATTATAACTCTTGCTTCAATAATTTTGGAGTAATTGTCCTTTGTTATTTTAAAGACTTAGATTTTGTACGGAGCAAATAAAGACTTAGATTTTGTACGGAGCATTTCTCCTAAAGTATATATGCTATCAACTTGAAACTTCATAGGTGGATAGATCTTATAAGGGAGAAGTGCAGTTCACAGGACCACAAATGGTGCTTGTATCATTTTCAAGTTGTTGTTTTAAAGACTGCTATTTTAACCGGAGCATATCTTCTAAAGTATAAATGCTTTCAACTTGAAACTTCATAGGTGGATAGATCTCATTGAGGAGAAGTGCATTGCACAAGAACCACTAATCCTGCTTGCAAAAATTGCCCTTTGTTATTTTAAAGAGTAAGACTTTGTCCTGAGCATATCTCTAAAATATACTAGCTATTAGCTTGAAACTTCATAGGTGAATAAATCTCAGTTAGGAGAAGTGCAGTGTACAAGAATCACAGCTCTTGCTTGAATAATTTTTGAGTTAGTGCCCTTTGTTATTTTAAAGACTTAGATTTTGTCCGAGGCATATCTCTTAAAGTATAGCTGCTATCAATTGAGACTACATAGGTGGATAGATCTCACTAGGGAGAAGTGCAGTGTACAAGAACCACAAATCCTGCTTGCATAATTTTGTAGTTTTAAAGACTAAGATTTTGTCCTGAGCATATCTCTAAAAGTATACTAGCAATTAACTTGAAACTTCATAGGTGGATAGATCTTGTTTAGGAGAAATGCAGTGCACAAGACCCTCAACTGTTGCTTGCATAATTTTGGAGTTAATGCCCTTTGTTGTTTTCAAGACTTAGATTTTGTCCAGAGTATATCTCTGAAAGTATAATGGCTATTATCGAAATTATTGACAAGAAATGCAGTGCACAAGAAGCCTAAATCTACTTGGCTTCAGTTTACTATCAAGCTATACGGCGGGGATGGCTATGTCCGACATGGCTCTTGTTCATTATGATAACATTTGACAAAGGTTACTTTAAAATACCATGCTTTGCTAGCCAACAGTACTTTCAGTACTTTGATTTTGAGCGTAGTTGAGAAAATGAGGCCTTTTGTGATCAACATGGCATTATACATTGCAGTATGTCTTTGTCAAAAGAATAATGTTTGTCTCTCACCAATGGGTGGATAACCGTTAACCTAAGTTGGAGGCTAGGAAAGGATGTATTGGTAGTACGGATGTGAGAAATACCAGGAATCTATAGTAAGGTGCTCCAGCTGCAGTGGTAAAACTGAAATACTGTTAAAAGTGGTGTTAAACTCCATTCAATCAATTAATCTATCAATCAATCGAAAGAATAATGATTTCCATTGATTTAGTAGTTGATGGATAGTTGGTTACGCCCACTGACTCCGACAGGAAGTTTGAATAAGTTTTAAATTTGCAAATTTATGTTCGGTAACAGCAACAAAAAAGTAAAATGATTTGTGATCAAATGCTTCACTATAGTTTGAATAAGCTGTAATTACAATGCTTACTTTGTCCAAACCAACATTTTACTCAATACAGTAACTGTTATTCCCCTTGAAAAGTACTAGTATCATGTGTAAATGATACACGCAGGTTCAGGGTTATATCTGAAAGTCATTTGCCAAGCAATTATGTATGGGCTTTCATGTCTGCGACATATTTCTTGTCATACATGGGTCATATGAAAACTGTTCTACATTGTCCATCTTTGGTTTAGATTAGCTCTTTTGCAACAAAAGGCCGAATTAGTGCTTTCACCTTGGTGTTATTTGCTATAGTGAAAATCTTCAACCTTGGTCATATCTCCCAAGCTTGCTCATCATTGAGAAACTTTTTTGTGTGATTATCAAGGTAGAGTTCTTAGTCAGAGGAACTTTGTACATTTCTAAATACCGTATTCTAATAATCGCCCATATTCTAATAAATGCCCATCCCCTAAAATACTGCATAAATGCTACCATTTTTCGCCGATTTTCAGTAACAATGGATGATTCTAATAAACACCCAGCCCCTTCTATGATCGAAAATCAAGTCATGATTAATTGGCGTATTTGAATGAAATGAAATAATATTTGATTTGAATCTATAAAGTAAGTAATGTATTCCTACAAATACGTAAAGAGATCGCCGCCGCGACTCCATAATTATCCATTATTCAACTAGAACTGCCTAGACTTTACTTTTGATACATTATTTAATTTTGTTATTTCAACTTGCCAAGGTCAGTTAAAGACTGGCTGTGAATGGAAAGAAAAAATGGAGTTTGTCATTTGATCTTAAAAGACTAAAACAATCTATTTCCGTATCATCTGGACATAGGAGTGATTTTAAACTTTGCTATGAGGCTCCAATTGTCTTGGTGTCTGCGGGCGTGAAATTCTTAGATGGAATGTTATTTTAAATTGAAATAAACCTTTTAATATTGAAAAAAAGATTAAAGTTTATTATCCAATTAAATGGCCGAATCCAGAGACTCTACGTTTTTAGGTAAAAACAACAGAACTACCAATAACAATGAAATCATTTGCAAGTATCAACTTATTTCTGGCCTTGAGAATTTTTACCTCAGTAATGAGAAAAGCCAAGAAATCATTTATATTAAATCTGATCAGTTAGGATAAGGAGATACAGGTAAAAAAGACACAAAAGTTTGAAATAGCAAAGAAAGACCTTTACCGTGGACGATCCCTGTCTAGGGCTGAGGACAGAAAGATGTAACAAATGAATATACCGAATTTTCAACGCTAATACATTTAGATATCCGGTTACATTCAGTGAAATGCTAGAAAATAAGTATGTGATTAAAATAACCATAACAAAACTCTTATTATCCTAATTTTCTTTAATTGAAATGAGATTGCTATTTTCAATAATGAAGGAAATGAAAAGAGTTGGGAAAGTTCCACGCAGCCTTATCTTCTTGGTGACTGACGCGTCTGTACATTGTCGAGTTGAACACCTGGCACGTTTACTCATGCGTTAAGATTATTACACAACCCTACTATAACTAATTCATCGTAATGGACTCAGCCTTGATTTTTGCTTCCGTTATGATTAAATGATCTAAAAAAAAAGCGGGGCTTCATCAATTGGTCAAGATGACGGGTACAAGTCT
Source organism: Fragum fragum (assembly GCA_946902895.1). Classification (NCBI taxonomy): domain Eukaryota; kingdom Metazoa; phylum Mollusca; class Bivalvia; order Cardiida; family Cardiidae; genus Fragum; species Fragum fragum. The sequence continues at coordinate 16,700,967 of OX336368.1, forward strand.
AACGTTATCGAAACTAGCTTTTACGTTGAATTTCTTCAGGTCTTTAAAAAAAGGATTGAACTTTAAACAGGTATATCTTTATTGTCCTACGCATACAGAAAAATAACGATGATACCTGATGTTGCGAGGTCAACTTATTAGAAATTTTAAATTTCATTGCGACTATGATGCAGTGTTGTGGGATTTCCCATCTTTTGGCTGTTTAATTTCCGATGCAAATGCAGAACTAAATCGACCGTTGGCTTTTAAAAAGTCGTAAATACATCCTAAATAAAATGTCATTATGATTTTATACTATTTTGTTTTCCCCAGTCATCTTTCATACCACACACCTCTCTAACCGCCTACCTCCTTACCAAAAAAACCTCTAATAATCGCCCACCCCCAACTTTGCAGATGGTCACTATTCTAATTATTGCCCAGGCGAATGTTCGAATAAATACGGTATTTTATATTCCCAAGAAAGTTATTTTATTCAACTGTCAACTGGAATAACTATGTTGGTCATTTGGTGTTAGGAGCTATATTCTCTGGGTAAACATTTCCAGCCAATGGAATGTCACAGGCCCTTGTAGACCTCTTGTTCTTGAGGGACATTAAAAAGTGCCATTCAATGTATTTTTAATGCTGTTTATAGGTATGATGCCAGGGATGCCCCCACAGATGCCAGGTATGATGCCGGGCATGATGATGCCCATGCAGCGCCAGATGGTACCTGGAATGCCTGGCCAGCCTGTTGGTATGCATCCTGGACACCCTCAGATGATTGCTGGTAGACCACAAGTGCCACCTATGCCAGGTGTAAGACCGGTATGTAGTCGCATTATTTTAGATATTAAAAGTATGTTTTCAGTATTGTGATTGTTTTCAATTTAGCCTCTTATTTACCAATTACCAAACAGCAAATTTTTAGACTGGTCTAAGTTGAAAGAGTTGCAGATGACAATTTTTGGTAGGTGAACTTTATACAAAACATCTTTGACTTTTGGGTAGAAAGCATTGAGGAAAATGAAGAAAAAGCTTGTAGAAGCAATTGCTTCAAAAAGGGAATTGTGTGGGAATAGATTAGATTTTTGATATAGAGATGGTTCAGATATCTGAAATTAGTATTGTCTATTGATTGGATGACAGTCAAATGACATAGCCAGATGGAATTTGACAGTTTATTGTTCTAATTAATTCTGGATAGAATCTGCAGTGTTACCCTGTCTGTGAACATGTGAATACTAGAGCAAATCTTGGAACAATACAAAATAGATCCAAAACTCCTAATATGCTGGAAAATTGCCATAACCTTCAAAGGCTAGACAATATTGTGGTTAATAAAGAAAATATGGGTTCCAGCATTTTCGTCATTAACAATACTTTTTCAAAATTTATCTCTTCACTTTTTCACGGACACTTTCATTTTAATTCGGGATGAGTATAAAATCAAGTCTTGCTTTCCTGTGGAAAAGTGGAGAAAATCTTTATATCTACACCACTGACTGTTTATACTTTATATGTAAGATATTACATCGGTGATCATCTATATTACTTTATATGTAAGATATTACATCAGTGATCATCTATATTACTTTTATCTATGGATTTGTTTAACCCATTACCAGATTACAAAATTTTAGACTGATCTGATTTGAAAGGAGTTGCAGACGACAAGAGTTTGTGGATTTTTCAACTATATGGGAAGAAAATATTGTGTAAAATGAAGAAATCGCTTGTTACAAGCAATTTCTTCATTTTACGCAATATTTTCCTTTTTTTTTTCTTGAGGGGCGTCCAAAGGCATCACTGTGTGGGAATGGGTTATAAAGTAACTAAAAATAGAATAACGGGATAGATAAAAGTGATAAAAAATTAACACAAATCCAGCGACCTGTTGATGGAAAAAATATGATTTTTGTAATTAAAGGTTTTTTTTGTAAAAAATGTAAACATGTGAAATTCATTTCATGGTGCCTATTGAAGAAGTGGGACGAAAGCAGCCTTCCTAATACTATATTTTACATAATAATATTTTTTCAAAGTGTTATTTCAGTAGTATAATTAAATGTGATCAATGCAATGTTATCCACTCTTGCAAGTAAGGTAGTTGTATAGGGCTCATGTTACTGTTTGAAATTGAGGAGTCCTTGTCTCCTTGACCATAGTATTCCAGGACTAATTTTGAAGATATGGCTGAAATACTGTCAAAAGTGGTGTTAAACCCCAATTAATCGACCAATCTAAATATTGAAAACTTATAAAAATCATTTTCTCCCAATCAGATAGGCCTAGATCTCTAATATATGTTATGTAGCATCATTCGGTGGACTTTTGTCTGTTGTCGTGCTCTGTCTGTCCGTATGTCTGTCTGCAAAACTTAACCTGCCAACTAAACATTTTCCAATAACTTAACCCTGATTAAGTTACAATGCTAATATTTGGTATGTACATAGGTCTCAACAAGGCCCAACTGGGGAAGGTCATTTCATCAAGGTCAATGACAAAATTTTAACCCTTTTCCCTAAAATGAAGGAAAAAAAAAAACAATAAAAATCACCCGTTTCTAAAGAAATCCTGTTTCGGGGGCATAGTATTTCACAAACACATCTTGTTTTTAATGATTTTCGAAGGTCAAACTCCTGGTTTATTGGGAAAAAACTAGCGCTGTTGTACAGATGTTTGTATTTTCAATTTCAGGCTGGTGCTCCTGTTCCAATGAGTATACCCAACCCCACAAGTACAATAGCACAGACCATCCCAAATATGCCAACAACTGCTGGTATGTATTAATGATAGATTATGGGAAATCACTAAGGCATATTTTATATTCAATTTTCTTTAGGTTGATCAAGGGCTAAACTGCATTTCAACCAATTGCAGTTGAGATTCCAAATCTTTTAATTGATGGATTGTTGGCTGTGCCTACCTGAACTCCAACAAGACAGTTTGACAGAAAAATCAATGAAAAATAATGTTAGTGTGCAAAATATATGGTCTGAAGCTTAACCAATTACCAGACGGCAAAATTTTAGACTGGTCCAAATTTAAAGGAGTTGCAGAAGACAAATTAAAGTTTATAAAAATTTTTATTTTTTCAACTTTTTGGATAGAAAACATTGTGAGTAAAATGAAGAAATTGCTTGTGACAAGAAATTTCTTCATTTTACACAATGTTTTCCCAATTGTTTTTCTTCGGGGGTCAAAAAGCGTAGTTGTGTGGGAAACGGTTAAAACAAAAAGCATATACTTTCTGACGTCTCCATCTATAAGTGGATAATTGAAACCTAAGTGGGATGAACCTATAGAGACAAACAAAAATCACATCAGTGGTGGGTAACCAAAATGTAACTCCATTCCAGCATTTTCTTCATTAACAACAATGATTCATGATCCTCTTAGATATAAGGAATATTATTATACGCCCGTCGAAGACGGGACGTATTATGGGATCACCCGTGGTGTCCGGGCGGTGTCCACTTCTTTGTCCGGAGCATAACACTGTCATCCTAAGTCCGATTGACTTTAAACTTGGCTGTTATATTCTTCTTATCAATACGGAGTGCAGTGCGCAATAACCATAACTCTACCTGGCCTATTTTTATACGCCCGTCGAAGACGGGACGTATTATGGGATCACCCGTGGTGTCCGGGCGTCCGGTTGTCCGGGCGTCCGGGCGGTGTCCACTTCTTTGTCCGGAGCATAACTCTGTCACCGTAAGTCCGATTGACTTTAAACTTGGCAGTTATATTCTTCTCATCAATACGGAGTGCAGTGCGCAATAACCATAACTCTACCTGGCCTATTTTTTGAGTTATTGCCCTTTGTTTTTTTTCATACTTGAATCTTGTCCGGAGTATATCTCTAAAAGTATTATAGCTAGGATCATGAAACTTCATGGGTGTATAGATCTCACCAAGGGGGAGTGCAGTGCACAAGAACCATAACTCTACCTGGCCTATTTTTTGAGTTATTGCCCTTTGTTGTTTTTCATACTTGAATCTTGTCCGGAGTATATCTCTAAAAATATTATAGCTAGGATCATGAAACTTCATGGATGTATAGATCTCACCAAGGGGGAGTGCAGTGCACAAGAACCATAACTCTACCTGGCCTATTTTTTGAGTTATTGCCCTTTGTTGTTTTTCATACTTGAATCTTGTCCGAAGTATATCTCTAAAAGTATAATAGCTAGAATCATGAAATTTCATGGATGGATAGAGCTCACCAAGTGGGAGTGCAGTGTACAAGAACCATAACTCTACCTAGCCTTTTAATTGAGTTATTGCCCTTTGTTGTTTTTTATACTTGAATCTTGTCCAGAGTATATCTCTAAAAGTATTATAGCTAGGATCATGAAACTTCATGGGTGTATAGATCTCACCAAGGGGGAGTGCAGTGCACAAGAACCATAACTCTACCTGGCCTATTTTTTGAGTTATTGCCCTTTGTTGTTTTTCATACTTGAATCTTGTCCGGAGTATATCTCTAAAAGTATAATAGCTAGGATCATGAAACTTCATGGGTGTATAGATCTCACCAAGGGGGAGTGCAGTGCACATGAACCATAACTCTCCCTGGACTATTTTTTGAGTTATTGCCCTTTGTTGTTTTTCATACTTGAATCTTGTCCGGAGTATATCTCTAAAAGTATAATAGCTAGGATCATGAAACTTCATTGGTGTATAGATCTCACCAAGGGGGAGTTCAGTGCACAAGAACCATAACTCTACCTAGCCTATTTTTTGAGTTATTGCCCTTTGTTGTTTTTCATACTTGAATCTTGTCCGGAGTATATCTCTAAAAGTATTATAGCTAGGATCATGAAATTTCATGGGTGTATAGATCTCACCAAGGGGGATTGCAGTGCACAAGAACCATAACTCTACCTGGCCTATTTTTTGAGTTATTGCCCTTTGTTGTTTTTCATACTTGAATCTTGTCCGGAGTATATCTCTAAAAGTATAGTAGCTAGAATCATGAAATTTCATAGATGGATAGAGCTCACCAACTGGGAGTGCAGTGTACAAGAACCATAACTCAACCTGGCCTATTTTTTGAGTTATTGCCCTTTGTTGTTTTTCATACTTGAATCTTGTCCGGAGTATACCTCTAAAAGTATAAAAGCTAGAATCATGAAATTTCATAGATGGATAGAGCTCACCAACTGGGAGTGCAGTGTACAAGAACCATAACTCTACCTGGCCTATTTTTTGAGTTATTGCCCTTTGTTGTTTTTCATACTTGAATCTTGTCCGGAGTATACCTCTAAAAGTATAAAAGCTAGAATCATGAAATTTCATGGATGGATAGAGCTCACCAAGTGGGAGTGCAGTTTACAAGAACCGTAACTCTACCTAGCCTATTTTTTGAGTTATTGCCCTTTTTTTATACTTGAATCTTGTCTGGAGTATATCTCTTAAAGTATAATAGCTAGAATCATGAAATTTCATGGATGGATAGAGCTCAACAAGTGGGAGTGCAGTGTACAAGAACCATAACTCTACCTAGCGTATATTTTGAGTTATTGTCCTTTGTTGTTTTTCATACTTTGTTTGACAGAAAATATTCATTCAAAATAACCTCAGTTCTACTCAAACCCCCAGCTAATATTAAGCAGTGTGACGGGCGTATCTTGTGACAGTTTGGCACCTTGTTATATAGTTGTGATAAAAAACCTTAAATTGGATTCAAGCAGCAAATAAAAAATTTGGAAATTTCAAGAGACCCAAGGTCGAGTGACATATCAAATTTTCACATGCAGCCAGAATCCAATAAAAGGTTTGCAGATCAAAGTATTCCTTTCATTGATTACAAACATACTTTGACTATGTAAGACAGGGAAAAACTCAAACATGTCTTAACCCATTCCCACACAGTGACGCTTTTGGACGCCCCTGAAAATGAACAATTGGGAAAACAGGGAGTAAAATGAAGAAATTGCTTGTAACAAGCAGTTTCTTAATTTTACACAATGTTTTCTATACAGAAAGGTTAAAAAGACATAATTTCTTAACTTTTTAACTGTCGTCTGCAACCCTTGCCAATTTGGACCAGTCTAAAATTCTGTCGTCTGCTAAAGGATTATATCAATGTTTTTTTAGTGTGACATCATTTTCTGGGTAAAATTGTCATTTAATGATAACCACATCAGTTCTGTACACAGCTGATATGGATAATTTTTCTGTCAAATGTGATTTTGTCTGCCTGCAATGAATATACCATATAAGAATATCTGGTGGTTATGTAATATATAAGATTAGGTATATTTGACCTTATATATGATATATTTCACAGGTATTGTGCAAGGATCACCAGCACCAAGACCTCCAATGGGTTTCCCTCCAGGTGGCCCAGGCTTTGGTTTTCCTCCTGGCATGCCACCACCCCCTGGATTTCGCATGCCCCCTCCAGGTTTTCTACCTCATATGAGGCCTATGCGTATGCCAGGTATGCCACCCGCACCTGAGGAAAAGCCAGAAGAGGAAAGAAACCCTGATGGACCCCCTAGGGAGATGATCTGGCCCCCTGACAGTAATGAGAAAGATGAGGAGGATATGGAGGAGGAAGACCAGGAAGGAGGAGATAAGGAAAAGGATAAAGACAAAAATAGTAAAGAGGGCCCCCCTGGACCAATTCCCTTCAACATCATGGGACCTCCACCACCTGAAGGTTTCCCGCCTGGTGGACCCCCTGGGCCCCCAAATCAGCCCTGGAACATGGGTCCTGGTATGAGAATGAGAGGTCCAGGGCCAGGTCCTATGGGATTCCCTATGGGTATGATGCCGCCACCGCCAGACATGATGAACGGACCAAGAGGTCCAATGATGGGTGGACCTATGGGTCCTCCATTCATGGGGCCTGGCTTTCCTCCTAGATTCCCACCTGGTATGGGGCCTGGGCTAGGACCTGGCGGACCTCGACCTATGTCTTTGTTAGATTTGGAGCTGAAACCACCTCCACGTTTTAGTGAAGGGAAAAAAGAAGATGAAGAAGAAGATGAGGAAGGTGAAGATTATGATAAGTACAATAATGAGGAAGATAATTACAATAATGAGGAGGATAATTATAAACATGAGGAAGATAATTACAATGATGAGAAGGAAGAGGAAGCTGGTTATGAAGAAGAAAATCAGGAACAGATAAATGAAGAACAGGCAGAAGAGAAGGCCGATAAGGAAGAAGACCCTAGAAATTCATATCCGTTCAACTCATGGAAATCTGTGAATCCATCACCTAGAAAGCAGAGAGATAATTACAATGAAAATGACAATAATAATGAAGAAAGAGACCATGGTGGGAGACATAGAGATTGGAATGATAACAATGATAATAGACATAGGCGTGATAGAAGAGATAGGGACAGGGGAGATAGAGGGGATAGGGGAGATAGAGGGGACAGGGATAGAAATAGGGATAGAGACAGGGGAGATAGGGAATGGGGTAGAGATAGGGACAGGGGGGAAAGAGGGGATAGAGACTCAAGACGAAGAGATGATCGAAGAGAGAGAGACAGAGATAGGGACAAGGGTCGTGAACGGGATCGGGATGGACATAGACGTCATAGACGAAGCAGGTGGGGAGATCCTTTGGAAACTGTTGATGATTTACCTCCCCCTGTTCTTGAAAAGGAATGGGGGTATCAAGAAGAGAATCCTGATAATCAATCAAATTACAATGAAAACGCTCCTGATGCACAAAATGAAAACACTGGTGAAGTAAGTGAAGGAAATTTCAATCAAGAAGAAAATAGTGAAAATATTGATGAAAGTGAAGCACAAGTACCTGGCTCATTTAATCAAGAAGGAGAGGGTCAGTTTGGGGGTAATGTTAATGGTGAAAATCATAGTGAAAATCAATTTGATAATGTTCCTACACATACAGAGCAAGAGAAAAATATCCATAACAACCCCTCTCCTTCAATAAATGGACCAGATAGTTCAGAAGACATTTCAAGTTCAAATATACCAAATAAAATGGATGTGATACAAGAGACTGGTCTAGGAGAAGCAGATGTGTCTCAGGAAAACACTGGCCAAACTGTAGAAAACAGAGAAGACTTAGAAGAAGGAGAATTGGACAGCTAATGATAGTTCAATCTTAGATTCTTATCAGTACAGTACAACTTGCATTCATGGCAATATGATCCCAGATTTAATGTACTGTTAAATATTGTTATAGAAAAAGATGACCATCATTTTCTTTTGTTCCGAATAATGTTTTCTGCCTTTAACTGATTTAGCCTCTTATGTGCAACCTCTTTAATAAAGACAAGTCTAAAGTTTTTTGTCTGGTAGTGGGAAAAGTATTAACTTGAGGAATCTTCAAATATGGTCTCTTAACCCTTTCCCGTACAGTCTCTAATTTTTAAGTCCCTGTGATATTACACTTAACAAAACATTGTGGAAGAAGAAATTGCTTGGAACAGGCATTTTCTTCTTTTTCCACAATATTATCTATCCCATACTTTATGTCATCTGCTACCCCTTTGACTTTGGATATGTTTAAATTTTTGAAAAAAATGTAATCAGTTAAAGGTTTCTTAATTACAGAAACTTGCATAAAAGAGTTTTAGTTTTCTACATGAATAACATTTACCTCCCAACAAACCCTATGATATTGGTACCCATTAGAATGATCTCATTTAGACAATTCTTAAAGTACCAATGACAGGATTTAGTAGATAATCAAGGATATATATCATACAGCCTTGCCCATCAAGACTTACATATTTTGAGCTTGTGGGCGTCATTTCAAGCCATTTCACAAAGCTGTGGCCATAGCAAAGTTGGTAGTGTGTAGGAAGTCTATTCATTGGGTCCTGGCTGCGGCATCCTTTGCATCTTTTGTCTCCCACCAATGAGTGGATAATCCTAAACCTAAGTGGGATGAGGAGCTTGAGGCTCAGAAAGATTGTTGTGGTAGCACTGGTGTTAGAAATGAAGGAATTCTTTGTTAGGTGTTCATATGCAATAAGTCTGAAACAATTGGGTTTCTATTTAATTAATCAAGCCATTTCACTTGTGTGCAAAGTTCAAACAATGTGTAGCTTGGGCAGCCACTTGGGCTTCAGAGTATTTGCTGATCATATAAAGAAGTTTTAGGTCAGTGTCTTTCGGTTAACACCTAGCGAAGACTTTCATCAGACTCTGTGGGGTCTTTCCTATACACATGCTTGCAATGGTTAAAAATCTCGCTCACATGCTCGTTCTAAGAAATATTCATTGCTTTCCCGTTCTTTTAAATTCTAGACCAGTCCAAATTCAAAGAAGTTGCAGATGACAATTTAAAGTTTATGAAATCTTTAAAATCTTTACATATTGGGTAGGAAACATTGTGGAAATGAAGAAATTGCTTGTAACAAGCGATTTCTTCGTTTTCCACAATGTTTTCCATAGCTTTCATATTGAGGGGTTTTTAAATGAGTCACTGTGTCGGAACAGGTCAAAGTTGTTGATAGAGGTGCTTGCTTAGGCTAGATTTTCTGAACTTCATGAAAGAATGTGAATAAATCATAGTAAGGATGATATTTCGAGTTATGGTTACTAGCATTTCCTTCTTTCCATAAGCATATTCCACTTCTTTACACCACTTAAAAACTTTGAAAAACATTGGAAAATGAAGAAATTGCTAATAATGTCTTCCTCCCCAAAAGGAAAAGATTTTTAAAATTCCATCAACTAAAAATTGTTATCTGCCAATTTGAATTCAGAACATTCCAAAAATTCTTTGTCCGATAATAAGTTAATGTTTTGAAAACTTTTTGTCAAGAGTCAAAGTATTGGATTTTAGTAAAGAAAAAATGTATTCGGAGGTTGGAAGTTACTTTGAAATTATGGTATGAAGTGATTAACCCATTCCCCCCACAATGACGTTTTTGACATTCTACAGAAAAGCAATTGGGAAAGCATTGTGCAAAATGCAAAATTGCTTGTAACAAGCAATTTCATTTTACGCAATCTATTTTACCCAGGTATTTGAAGAAGCTAAAATTTCATTAACTTCAAATTGTCGTCTGTGAACTCTTTCAATTTGGATTACCATTAAATTTTGCTCTCTGATAATGACTTGAATCATAGGGTGTTGTGGGTTCAATCCCGGCGGTGGCCTATATCCTTTCCAACATTTGTCTCTCACCAATGGGTAAACCTAAGTGGGATAGCAGCTGGAGGCTAGGTAAGGATGTAATGGTGGTACTGATGGGAGATATACCAGGAATCCATTGTTAGGTGCTCCATCCAAAAGCATTGTATAAAATGAAGAAATTGCTTATTACAAGCATTTTCTTCATTTTACACAATGTTTTCCCATTTTTCTAGAGGAGCATCAAAAAGCATCATCATGTGGGAATGGGTTAAATTATTTTGTCTTCAAGAAGGAATCTTCTTTGAGATTGAAGAAATTGCTTGTCACAAATATTTTCTTCATTTACCCAATTTTTCCTAAATATTTTTTCTTCAGTCGTAAAAAAGGCATGCTTGTGTGGGAATCTGTAAAGGAGAATTATCAACATGATTGGGGGGGGGGGGAGTTAGCATTGCGTTTCACAATGCAATGACTTCAACATCTTTAAATTTATTTCTTATAATGATTTTTCTTTACAATTACTGTTGATAATGAAATTAGTTTTTGTAAAGTTTGGATAGGAATCACAAGTTGTATGTTTTAGAAACTGAATGAGCTTTCTACTAGTATTTGTTGAATATTATGTAATTGAACAAGTTTTTTGGGGGGTGATGAAGTTGTATTTATCTCCTTTTGATCTACAATATTTTCTTGTTAAGAAACAAGATCTCATACTGCTTCACTATGAGCTAGTTTGAAGTCTGATGAGATGGGTAAAGACTTAACTTATATTAGAATATCTTGGTTGCTCATGAGAAGACGGAAAAAGTTATCAAATGGAAATTGCACCTACTGCGTTTATTAACAGACAGTTATATTACTTTTCTTAATTCTGATTTTTGATCATGATTAAAAATCATCAATTAAGTTTAATTAAATGTTTTGAAGTTTATTTGCTCTTGTCAAAAGGTATATATTTATTTAAAAAAAAGTCTTAACCCTTTCCTGGACAAACCTGGGATTTTACGTCACTGTGATTTAATACTTGAGAAAACATTGTAGTAAAAGGAGAAATTGCTTGTAACAAGCAATTTCTCCTTTTCCCACAATATTTTCTACCACATAGGATGATCAGATTTCAAATTGCATGCATTTTTCATTGTCACCTGCAACCTCTTTCAAATTGGACCAGTCTAAGATTTCATAAAACAGGAAAGGGTTAAAGTAAAATATTGATATGCTGCATGAGTTAAAAGAATAACTGGAAAAAAAAACAATAGACAATTGCTCATTGTGTCATATACATTCATTGTTGAATCATCTTGTTTGTAAAACAATCAGAGAAAATCGAAAATGAAGTCTGTTGCAATTGAATTGCAGGAGCATAAAAAAATAATAAATTATAAGGAATTTGAAATATTTGTCTTAATTGCTTCATTTTAGTTGGTACTTTAGTTTTTCAGTATTTTATTATGTGAACATTTATCTTGTTTCCCAATGTCTATTATATTTTTGCAAAATGTACCATTTAGAATTGACTTGCGCTAGTCAATATTGATTTTCTCTCTCTGAGATCTTGAATCAGGAATGTAAAGGTGAAGATGTCCAATTAACCCATTTCCATAGAATAATGCTTTTTACATGGGTCCAAAAAAAGCTATGGAATGTGAAGAAATTGATTTTGAAAGCACTTCTTCATTATCAAAAATATTTTTGCCCAGAAAGACAGATAATTTCAAGATTTCATCGGATATAAATTGACATTTGTAACTTCTTTGAAATTGGACCAGTCTAAAAATTTGTGTCTTGTAATGGGTTAAAACCTTAAATATCAGCAAATATTTGGGTAGAATATGTGAAAAAAGAGGGATCGTGCGAGAATAGGTTAGTGTTGAATATAGTGTGAAATTGGATCAGTGTAAAATAGGACTGGTCCAAATTCAAAGATGCAGATGGCAATTTTTAGTGTAAGAGATTTTAAAAATCCATGTATTTTGGGGTGGAAAAAATTGCTTCTTCATTTTCTACGTTTTCTAAAATTTCTTGACAAGGGTAAAAAAGCAGGATTGTGTGGGAATTGGTTAATTTGGTCTGGTTAGTTTCTGAAGCTTTTTAAAGTGTGGATAATATTGAAGAAATTACTTACCATTTTAAAAGTTTATCTAGATTGACTTTTTATGGAGCAAATATAATGATTGAGGATAGCACTCTCTTTCTACGATCCAGAAAATCTGAGAAGTCTCTCTGGATCATTTAACCATGGCTGAACCTAGATCACCTGTAGTCCGTATGTCTGTCTGTAAACAAATCTTTGTAAGTCTTTTCTAAGTTACCTGTCAGATTTCAGTTAAACATTACAAAAATTATCCTTGAGTTATGGCCTTCCACCAAGGAATCCATTATAACAGGTTGCCTTGGCAACCTAAAGGAATTTTCAAGGAATTCTTTAAAAATCTTATCCTAAACCACAAGGCTTAGAGCTTTCGAATTAGCATGTAGCTATCAAAATACTTGAGGTTATGATGATTAGATTTCTTGTTGCCCTATCTTGTGGATACTTGGAATTTACATAGCAATAAAAACAAATTCTTTAAAAACTCCTCCTAAACTAACCATGAGATTTTAGTGAAACTTGCAGGAATAATTCTTGGGTGATGGTCATCCAAATGACTGGAGAATAGAGATCCACATATAAGTCTGGTTACTATGGCAACTACTGTTGCAACCAAAAAGAATTTCTTTCAAATTATTAAAAAAAATCTCCTAAACTGTAAGGCTTAGAGTTTTCAAATTTTGCATGTAGCATCCCGTTGAGGTCCACTACCAAATACTTCTGGTTATGATGATGTGATTTATAAAAGCTCTATGTTGGGAGCAGCTCATTGGTTTTCAAGGAAATCTTGCTGAAAAGATACACTAGATCTAAAAGAAAGGATATTGTTCACTCTGCCCTATTTCAGTTGAGAATTGAAGTGAGAAAACTTAATTCAGACAGATAAATGGACAGATTAAGATGAAATTTTAACAGATCATTCCTCATTATGTGACCTTGCTCATAGTGTTGGGGTTCACAATGTTATGCTATGCCACAATAGGGGGCTTTGTTGATACAAGTCCTTCATTTCTTGAAAGATTTTGTTGAAATTCTACTCATATAATTTTTTGCAAATTGAATAGATTTTGTGGTATGCTGTGCCTTAGGAAAAAGAGAGAAGGGGGGTAGTAATAGTAATTGCAGCCCTGTGGTAGTGTTTATCATGATGACCGCACTCTTGACCATTTACTATCAAGCACCCTAGCAGCCTTCCGCAATCAGTCTTGTTGCTTCTTGTCTTACAAGTTGACCTCAAAGTCCAATGTTTGATGGATCAAAGGAATCTTCTGTAGATTGCAATATCTCAAATCCTTTAGAGGAAAAGATTTGATGGAGTGAAAATGTACTGGATTCCATAGTAAAAGTTGTTTTACAGCCCACCCCTCCAGTTTGATTGATAAAAATGTCAATTCAAATCCCCATTTCCAATTGACTTACATCATTAGGGTAGTGTGCAATGATAAGCGATTAGCCTAATTCACAATATATAATATTTGTAGAACATATCATTTTTGTTTGAACCAAAATGCCCCAAATATGATAGACTGCCACAATTCGATACAAGATTATGGTTCCTGTACTCAGAAGAAAACACTCTTTCATCTGTGGTTTGACGTGAAATATCTGTCTTTATTTTATGATTAAATCCTCTTTGAATTGTTACTAGTACTTAACTAGTGGAATATCACATGATAGAATCATCACCTTGAGGAGGTCACATAGTTGTGTCAATTGTCAAGAAAATCAGAGACCAAAACTATTATATTTGATAGCCAGGTAACAACAGGATATCAACAAATGATTTCTGAAAGGCCCGTATAACTCAACCAAACTATATAGACTAGTCCAGATTGTCCAATCTATTGGCCTTTATTTGTACTGAAACCACAAATCTTGCTGAGCTTTAAAACTCAGAATGGCTTTGTACCGATAATGAACAATTATATAGAGAAAAAAGGGACATCAAGTCCTTCCCCCCCCCCCAGTCCATTTTTCCTAGTCTATTGTTCCAAAAGCCAGCTGCGTGTCACAGAAAGGTAGGTCATTTTGCTGTGACAAGAAATAAGATGTTGACAGAATTACATTGAGGCCAGCCTAGCATTGAAGTATGCAGGTAGGAGTTAATTGTAAACCAATTCAAAAATGGAATATTGATTATGACCAAAAAATTCAAAATGTCCAACTAACATTCTATCTTATTTTCTCATACATTAGAAGCACATACAAAATGGTCTTGCAAGGACCCTTATTTTTGAGAATTTATACTTGATCATTAGAAATTTTTGTAGTTTCTGTTTCTCTAGCATCTATTGTGGAAAGACAGTTTTGTTAATGTTGCTGTCTATATTTGGTCAGGCTCACAATTGGATGTAGATAAGCTCTGTTAATTGCTATTTGAATTCCATCAATTGTGAATTACATGCACATTCAATTTGGTCTCTTCTGAAATTATTGGTAATGGGTTAAGGTACAAAGTCCAAGCCTAGCACTGGTGATGTCATTGAAGCATAACGAGTGAAGTTCACCTTGATATTTTTGCCGCAGTCAGTAGCACGTAAGACCCCTAATCTTCAATCATGAGATGTCATGGATTCGATCCCCAGCCGGGGCACATATCGTTTCCGACATTTGTCTCTTCCCCAATGGGTGGAATCGTAAACCTAAGTGGGATAGCAGCTGGAGGCTAGGAAAGGTTGTAGTGGTAGTACTGTTGTGAGAAATACCAGGAATCCATTGTTGCGTGCTCCATCAAACACCTTGATATTGCTGAGATTTTTAAAGTGGCATAAAACAGTCGGGCTTCAGACAGGCAAAAACTTATTTTCTTTCTTCAAAGTTGTTTCAGTCTAGCAATCCCTATAAGTGACTATACATCAAGTTCAGTAAGAAACTGCAGTGATAATCCTGTACAAATACAAAAAAAAAACTGATTTACCTAACTTCTTTCTCCCAAAAATGTAAATCTGATTTAGGTGGTAAAAGGAGATGAACTTTGCTGGTGTCAGAAACCATGTTCAAGATAATTTTTCCCTGTACCTATTTCAAAGATTTGATTTTAATCTTATTCTTTGTTAATCTTGAAGTAATAGAGGCAGAGTTGATTCTATAAGAGTCAAAAGAATTGTGTAATTGAGGCCATGTTACAGTTGAAAATGCATATTGGTATCCTAGATTTGATCCCTGGCAAATATCATTTTTGACATTTTTGTCTCGTCTTTAGTTGAATGATCATAAACTTAAGTGGGAGTGTCGGACTGTCAATCTAGAGGTCCAGGGTTCTATCCCTGACGACGGCACTCATACTTTCCGACTTTGTCTCTCACCAATGGGTCGATAATCGTAGACCTATGTGGGATAGCAGCTCGAGGCTAGGAAAGGATGTAATGGTAGTACTTGTTTGAGAAATACCAGGATTCCATTGTTAGGTGCTCCAGCCGCCGCGATATAACTGAAAGATTGTTGCAAGCGGCATAAACCCCATTCAAACAAATAAGTGGGAGGAGCAGCTGGAAGCTCAAATAGAATGTATTTGGACTGGTATGAGAAATACAAGGAATTTGTGGTTAGGTACTCCAGCTGTAGAGGTAAAATTGAAATACTGTTGAAGTGTCATTAAACCCCATTCAATGAATCAATTGAATACTCTCCGAAAAGTCGTAAATGATTGATTATTTCTACAATGGTTACATAAAGATAGCTGTAAAGTGTTGAAGGGGGGGGGGTTCATAGCCATTGATACAATGTATTGACCATTTATGTGACAATAGTTCAGACAAAATTAGACAAGTCCAAATTGAGAGGAGTTGCAGACGAAAATTTAAGTTTTTATGAAATTTCAACTTTTTGATAGTGGAAAACGAACAATTTAACCCATTCCCACACAATGACACTTTTAAATGCCCCTCGTTATGACAGCTTTGGAAAACATTGTGGATAGTGAAGAAATTGCTTGTTACAAGCAATTTCTTCATTATCCACAATGTTTTCTACCTCAATAGACACAGTTTTTAAATATTTCATCAACTTAAAACAGTTGTCTGCAACTTCTTTGAATTTGGACTGGTCTAAAATTTTATTGTGTCGGAATGGGTTAACAAGCACTTTCTTCATTTTGCGCAATGTTTTCCAAATTTTATTTCTTGAGAGGCATCACAAAGCGTTGATGTGTGGGAATGGGTTAAGATTGATATGCATACTAGCAAGAAATAGTTTGCAATTTCTAAATCGACTCCTTGTAAGTGGCTATCCATGTTTGTGTCCTCTATCGAAAAATTGGCACACCTTCTAACTTGACCCTTCTCATGCTGAATAACCCGACGGCGGCACTCATCCATTCCGACTATTTGTCTCTCACCAATGGGTCGATAATTGTAGATCTATGTGGGATAGCAGCTGGAGGCTAGGAAAGGATGTAATGGTAGTACTGGTGTGAGAAATACCAGTATTCCATTGTTAGGTGCTCCAGCCGCCGCGATATAACTGAAAGATTGTTGAAAGCGGCGTAAAACCCCATTCAATCAATCAATCTCATGCTGAATAAAATCAGTTTCAAATTGAAACATTTAAATTAAAGGATTTTAGGCTCTTATATAGAACTATTGTATCTTTAGACAATCAATTATCTAAGAACAGGAAAGGATGTAATGGTAGTACTGGTGTGAGAAATACCAGGATTCCATTGTTAGGTGCTCCAGTCTCCGCTGACTGAAATACTGTTAAAAGTGGCATTAAACCCCATTCAATCAATCAGCATGGAAAGGGTTAACTGTTGTCATGCTGAACCTAGAATATTTCATATTTTTGAGGTGGTATAGGCTAAGATCAGGCTGCATATATGTGCAGTCTGATCTTCATGTACTCCACCTTTCGACAGTCAAGACTTGTATGATGAATTGGAAAAATTGACCTACAATATCAGGGCTTTCAGCACTTTGTCATGCAATTCTGAAGAAGATTTTTTTTTTGGCTTGACAAGGTTAACATTCTCCTATTCAAAAGTATTAACCCATTACCACACATCTAAATTTTAGATTGGTCCAAATTGAAATGAGCCCACAATGTAAATGTGAAATTTTAGATTTTTTCAAGTTTCTGGATAGAAAATGTGTGAATGTAGAAATTGTGTGTTATAAGCAATTTGAACAAATTGCTTGGTTTTCTTTGAGGGTTTCTTAACCCATTGCCACTTACTCCCTCCTTTTTGTGCCCCTCAATAAAATAGTTTTGGACAACAATGTAGAAAAAGAAGAAATGGCTTGTTACAAGCCATTTCTTCATTATCCACAATGTTTTTTACCCCAAAAGACAAAGGTTTAAAAGATTACATCTACTTAAAATTCTCGTTTGCAACTTTTTTCGAATTTGGACTGGTCTAGAATTTCGCTGTGTGAGAATGAGTTGAATATTCAATGCCAAGATTTTGTATGGAGGACCCTCTGCACATCAAACCTGTAATATGGCCCAAAGTTGTCTTGCAAGGTCAAATGTCTTTAAGGTTTTTGCTGTTTACGGTCATTGGAATTTATTTTTCTACCTGTGCATTCATAGTATGGAATCAATTATGTGTTCTATGTTTGATCAAAGTAGATCTGTAGTTATCTCCACTGTCCTCTTGCTTTCATCGAAGTTTTCACTAGTTTGGTCATGCACTAGAATCTTTACCATTATACCTCATAAAATTGGTGTTCAGAAAACCAAAATTTACAGAAATTTAACCCAATCCCACATTATAAAATTTAGACCAATTTATATTCGAAGAAGTTGCAGACAACAATTTTTAGTTGATACAATTTTGAAAATCTTTTAATTTGGGTTAAAAAACATTGTAGATAATGAAGAAAATCTAGGGCCGTTATTGTGTGGGAATGTGTTAAGGGCCCTAAACAACCCAGCATGGCATACTTTTCTTTATATAGTATCCGACTGGTTGTTTTTCAACCTTAAGGTCTTCTGATTGCTAACAAGATGTTCCCTATGCAGTGCACCTGTTTTATAGATGATCAATTTTTGGACTAGTTTAAATTCAAAGGCTAATTCTGATAAAAGATAGAGACCAGGACATTCTCTTTTTTATGGTACCCAAAATCCTTCCCTCCTGCTGATTAGGTCATGTATATTGTATCATAGTAGGAAGATGTATAGCTTTTCAGTCTATGATTGCTTTCAACTGCAATGACAATTCTGTAATGGAAATTTACCGCTAACCAATTAAAACATGTCCAAGTGGTTTGATATGATCATTATGCTGTTTGAAGCCACCTTAAAGAATCTTTTTAATATATTGCAGCAAAATTAAGTTATTCATGTGCCTCCAGGGTATCCACTAGTACTAGGCTTGGGATCCGAAATATCCAAATGTCTGCTTGAACATCTCTGGACAATTTTGATTGCCCTATCTTTCACAGATCAAGACATAAAGTTTTTTACAGTCTGTCCACAAAAGCTAACTTTTGAGTGGTATGCTATACAGCCCTCATATTTTACATGTGTAAGGCATGTGAAAAGACCTTTCTTTTGGTGTCAAGGTCATAATTCATGTAAATTAAAACTTAACATTGGTCATTACTGTTGAACAGTAAGGGATAAAGCCAACTTTCTGTTAGTACAAGACTCCCAATCTTCAATCATGGGTTTGATCCCCGGCGGCAGCACATATCCTTTCCGACATTTGTCTCTCACCAATAGGTGGATAACTGTAAACCTAAGTAGTATAGCAGCTCCATAACCACTTGGCTGCTTTGTTTTCAGAAATTCCTGAAAAATAATGCTATTGAAGCTGGCGGCTAGGAAAGGATGTAATGGTAATACTGGTGCGAGAAATACCAGGAATGCATTGTTAAATGCTCTGCAATATGACTGAAAAATTGTTAAAACGACTTGGTCAACTTTCATCGGATATTTGGCACAATAATTGTGACAAGTACCTTTTGTCTGCCACCAATGGGCAAAAGAGATGGGCAACTAGTGACAAAAACAACTGATCTCCAGTGTTTAACAAACCGGATAAATTTTAAGATTATGATCACTTTCTTTTATTAAGCCTACTTGTAGTGAGAAAGACAAAGTTGTCTCTATGACAAGTCGGTTTATGGGCCTTAATCCATATTTGTGAGGACCATTTTGGTTGCCAAAAATAAAGTGTCACAATTGGCTGTATCTCATGAAAGTCAAATGATACATATAACTGTTCAGATTTAATTCATTACCCAATGAGAAAATTTTAGACTAGTCTAGATTGAAAGTCGTTTCAGATGACAATTTCAAGTTGGTGAAATTTAAAAAAAATCTTGGTCTTTAAAGGTAGAAGGGGTATTGTTTAGTGCAAAATATGAAATCAGTCCTTGTGACCTCAAACCAGATTTTTCTGCATGTTCAATGTTGCAACCTTTTGCAAATCAAATAGTTTGAATAGGTTTTAACTCTTGTCATGCTGAACCTGGAATATTTTTGCTTTTGCAGGTGTAGACAAAGACCAGCCTGCACATATGTGCAGTCTGATCTTTGTCTACACCACCTCTTTATCCCTTTTTTCAACCAGAGTTCTTTATAAAGTAAATTTTCAAAATGAAAAGTTACCAGACAATTGGTGATTAAATTGCTTTCAGCCCTTTAATGTAATGCAATTTTTGTTGAGTTTATTCAGCATGACAAGGGTCGATAGCAATTTGAACAATCTTTAAATTCATATCATTGCAAAATTAACTGATTCATAACTGATTGCATCAACAGTACTAGGCTTGGGCTCTGTTGTCTTGTCCAAGGACGTGACCAGTGGCGAGACCTTGATTTAAACCCACAACCCTCCACTTCTTGCAGATTAGGATTTTGGCGGCCTTACCACCGAGTCGTGCAGATGCAAGAACTCAACAAATCTATGAAATTTTTTAGTACGGTCATCATAAATTTCAATTACTAATTAGTTGCATGTCTGTCTTGAATCTGTGTAGGCAGGGCTGTATTGTTTATTATAACAATGGTTATCCATGTACCTTTTACGACCATTATAGATTCGACTAAAACTATCCGATCAGATAAAAGCATGGCTGTCATGTGCAGGGCTAACTTCCTTATATGCTATATAATGAAAACTTTGAAAATGTTTTAGGAAACAGAATTGATTGTAACAAAATTTTAAAGGAATGACCTGGTGACCCTTTACAAAACAAATCTAAATTTTTTTAATAGGTTTAAACCTTGTCATGCTGAATAAAATCCTTTACAAAATAAATGTTATAATCAAAGGACTGATAGCACAGAAAGCACTAAATTTGGGTCAGTATTTTTTAGGAAAATTAAAGGTATAAGCAATGCTGGTTTTCAAGGGACAAGCACATATGTGCAGTCTGATCTTTGTTTAGACCTGCCAAAACAGAAATATTTTTGGTGTAGCATGACAAGGGTTAATGATATTGATTTTCAGAATTGGGCTCATTTCAGGTAGAAATCAGTGATGCAAGGAAAATGATTGATACTGCAATACATGTAACTGGAATATTTTTCCTGTTTTAATTCTTTACCTGTCCCAAATTCAAAGGTTTTGCAGACGAAATTTATAGTGGATTTAATTTGAAATATAGCCATTCATTAGGGTAGAAAATTTTGTGGAAAAAGAAGAAATTGCTTGTCACAAGCAATTTCTTCTTTTCCCACAATGTTTTCTCTAGTATAAAATAACAAGGACGTAAAAAACAGTGATTGTCCAGGAAAGGGTTAAAAGAAAGCTACCTCCCAAAGTAAATAACATAAAAAATAATTCTTTCTGAAATGAGTTGCATGCAGGGTTGAGGAAATTTAGGCTGGGCGAGCGATTCAGGCGCTTCTAGTTTTCATTTGCTATGTGTTTATGTTTTGCCTGTATCTTCTTTCAGTTCAGACAAGTGGTCTTGTAATATGTTAAAATTTGTTTTACTTAATGAGAAAGGGCTTTTAGAAATCTTCCACTGTCATTAGTTTTAATGGTGTGAAGAGGTACATGAGGGCTAGCATGTAACCTTGTAACTGCAGCTTGAATAAAGTGACAAGGTTTTGTTCATCCTACAATGACATGGTTTAGGTTATATTATTAAATATACATAGCACTCGGTTTAAAATAATGTTCTGTAACCTATTTTATTAATTGTACTTTTAAAGAATAAAAACTATCAATGCTCAGAAATTAATACCTATTACCATGTAAAAAAAAGTCTCTAAATTCGATTTTGAGAACAAATTGTTTAATAATTTTAGGACCCTTATACAAGCCTATTTGAACCTGTGCATATTTCCAATAATTTCCCATTTGCTCAAAGTAAATCCTCAGATCAGTCTTCACTTTTGGCTTTATAAATGGCTACTGTCTCGGTTTCTTTAGGTGATTAGCAAATATTCTGCATACATGTGTGGCTGTTCAAACGGCTCTGTATTCTGTACTTCTAGAAAAGTTGTCACACATATGCAAAGAAGATATTGCTTATTTCATTTTCAACAATGCTTTCCAAAGATTTTCTTGAGGGGAGTAAAAAGAAGGGGGCGGGGAATGAGTTCAAAATTATTAAACACGCATATGCCTCGTGAATGCACTTAAAGAGTTATATTTATATATGTGGCAGTCCTGATCCCATATTGTTTCCTACCCAGAGAAATCTGAAATTTTGTCAACTTCAAATTATAGTCTGGAACTTCTTTCGATTTTGACTTACTTAAATTTTGTCATCTGGTCATTAGTTAAATGTTTTGAGCAGTGTATATCTGGTTTCTATTTACTGTTGATACAAAGAATTGTACATAATAAATGTCACTATTGGAAGATGTAAATAAAAGTTGAAATGGGGTTTGGGGTGTTGTTTTCAAAGATTAACCCTTTCCTGTTTTTGGAAATTTTAGACTGGTCCAATTTGAAAGAGGTTGCAGACGACATTGAAATATGCATGCAATTTGAAATCAGACCATCCTATGAGGTAGAAAATATTGTGGGAAAAGGAGAAATTGCTTGTTACAAGCAATTTCTTCTTTTGCCACAATGTTTTTTCAAGTATAAAATCACAGTGACATAAAATCCCGGGTTCGTCCAGGAAAGGGTCAAGAAATCATATGATTATACCCTGCTTAGAATGCTTGTTTACCTCTATCCATCCATTAGTTTTGTCATGTGTAAACACACTGCTCGGTCCACCAGTTTTCTGCTTCCTGTACAGCTAGGGGTCATACATTGGCACGCCCAATTTAGGTCTTCCAGTTATCTACTCCTACAGCTTGGGGTCCTTCATTGTGTTAGCCAAATTTAAGTTTGCCAGTTATTTATGTTTTGGACTTCACCTCGTCATTTTATTTTTTGGCCATTGCCTGAGGCACTGTAGAGCCGCCGTCATAGCGCAGTTGGTAGCGCGTCGGCCTGTCAATCTAGAGGTCCCGGGTTCGATCCCCGACGGCGGCACTCATCCTTTCCGACTATTTGTCTCTCACCAATGGGTCGATAATCGTAGACCTATGTGGGATAGCAGCTGGAGGCTAGGAAAGGATGTAATGGTAGTACTGGTGTGAGAAATACCAGGATTCCATTGTTAGGTGCTCCAGCCGCCGCGATATAACTGAAAGACTGTTGAAAGCGGCGTAAAACCCCATTCAAACAAACAAAACTGAGGCACTGTAGAATATTTTCTGCAACTATTAACCCTTTCCTGTTTTTAAAATTTTAGACCAACCTGAATTGAAAGAGGATGCAGAGTACAATGAAAAGGTGGGTTCAATTTGAAAACAAACCATCTTATGTTGTAGAAAATATTGTGGAAAAAGGAGGTTATTACATTTTTTTCTGCAATATTTTCAGGAAGAAATCAAAGGGGTGTAAAATCACTAAAGTGTTAATAGCATCAACATAATGGTTGGTTGAAAGGGGTTTAACGTAACTTTTAACTGTATTTCAGTCATATTACATAACAATTCCTGGTATTCCTCACACCAGTACTACCACTACATCTTTTCCTAGCCTGCAACTGCTATCCCACTTAGGTTTACGATTAGGTGTTGCTCAAGGTGCTTACTGAGTATGTTCCATTTAGGGAGAATTTAATTTGGTAGTGCAGGTAGGTGTAAGCTCAGTAAAGTTTTAACTTCGATTTCTGGTTTTGCTCATTACCAGGCAACCAAATTTAAGACTATTTCCTATTCAGAGATTCTAGACATTTCATTTAAATCCAGTGACTGCAATTAACCCTTGTCATGCTGAACCTGGAATATTCCGGATTTTGGCAGGTGGTGTAGACCAAGATCAGCCTGCACATAAGTGCAGTCTGATCTTGGTCTACACCTTCTGCTTGTACTTTTTCTGCCAGAGTTGTTTATGAAATAGATTTCTTAAAGAAATATTGATTTTGAACAACAAGTTCTATCAGTGCTTTCAGTCCTTTGATTTCACAACGATTCAGTAAGGTAATTTATGCAGCATGATAAGGGTTAAGACATAACCATCATAGAGTCTTTTCCCAACAAAGATATCTTGGGATACTGAAAAAAGGTAGGATTGTGTGGGAATTGACCAAACCTGCCCCGCACACTGACTCCTTTGACCCCCTCCCATTGACTCCGACGGGAAGTTATGCTTAGAATTCTAACAGTGCTATTTTGCAAAATTTGTGGCCAGTAAGTAGAATGGTTGGTTGGCGACCTTGACGTTGAATAAGCTGTAATTACGATGTAGTTACGACGTTTAAGTCACAAAACCAACAAAAATGATGCACTAAAATGGCGACCTATTTGGGAATTTAAACTAACTTCCAGGTTAAATGATCAATTTCATTGGTCGACTGATAATTTGATTGACAGCCATGATTGGTCAGTTGCCAGACAGAGGGACCATCTTGGAATAACTGACTGGAATTTCTGAAATAAGACTGGTCCTTCTACTGGGATGTTTTGATTAACCCACTGACAAACGACATTCGAATTCAAGTAGCAGAAGACAAATTTTACTTAATGAAAAAAAAAATTGTGTTTTGGAGTAGAAAACACTGAGGGAAATGAAGTAATTGCTTAGTTGAAACAATTTCTTCATTTCCACAATGTTCTCCAAGCTTTTTTTAGGTCATTAAAAAGCAAAATTATGTAGGATTGTGATAACTTGTTCTTCATCTGATCTCTATCAAATATTTGGAGAAAATATCAATTGCTTAGTACAAAAACATCATAAGTGTCTACAAGTATAGACACTTATGATGTTTTTACAATAAGCTATTGATATGGCATCTGGGGCAAATGGCTCAGGGGTTACAGAGAAGTGGCCCAGGGCAGAAGAAGACTGATGGAGGACTAATAACACAAAAAACAATATCCACCACCACTCCAGGCTTTGATGAGGATAATAAGCTGTAGTTAAAGGATTTTGTTACTAACAAACTATCACTTAAAGTGATTAATACCCCAAATAGCTCCATGTCACAGAAAAAACATTTTGTCACTGGAATAAAGCATTTTTTAGCTTATATGTAAACACTTTTTTAGCATGAGATGCTCAAGTTGAGCTTTTGTGATAATGCCATGTCAATGGTCTGTCATATGTTAACATCTTGTGTGAGGCCACAATTTTATTTTGAATGTCTTGGAACTTGGTCATATTGTTTGTCTCAATGAAAAGGCGGATAGTATCTCGTGCAAGTTTGAAATTGAGTCACGAGGTAAAATACTAGGTCATTCTGTCAAATCTTGGCAATAACTTGAGAGCAAGTTTAATGCTAAAATGACTTGTTTGTCTCCCTTAAAACTCAGTCAAGTTTGATATTGGGTCACATGGTGTCAAAAACTGGATCATTAGGTCTAATCTAAAGAAATCTACGCAATTTACATGCAATTTTTCTGGCTCAAACTCCTGAAACTTTGTAAGTATGGTGTTTTTGATTTCCTAGACAAGATAAAAGGTCGCTTTTGGGCAAAAATAGGTCTCTGGGTCTTTCTACTTTTTCAGTCATTGACTCCGGTGAGCACTTCAGGGCCAATGACCCCCTTGTTTCAAATTTTTTATAAAGGCCCATAACTGAAGAAAATAAGAGGACCAAGTTGGTCCTATATCTCTTCCCTGAGTATGATGGCTCGAGGCTACATATATACATAAAAAATATCAAAGCTCTACTCCTAATTATTTTGGAGAAGATTTTTGAAGATGTTTCTTTTAATCCTAGGTATACATGATCCCACAATATAGCCCTAAATTCAGTAATTCTTCAAACAATTTTGGTAGAGCATAGATTGGTGAGGCTACATGCTAAATTTAATCAACGCTCTAGGCCTTATGGTTTTGTAGGAGCAGATTTTCAAAGATGTTATTCTTTATTCTTAAATAAAATCAGGAAGTGTACAGAATAGGGCTAATTTTCTGAGTACAGTAATTCTTTGAAGTATTTTGGTAGAGGGTCAATGGGCATTGATAAATGCCAAATATCACGCTCTTGGCCTAATGGTATAGGAGAATATTTTCAAAGATATTCCTTATTCCAAACAAAAATAAGGGATTGCGCAGAAAAGGGCTATTTTTCAGAGTAAGGTATAATTCTTTTAAGTATTTTGGTAGAGGGTCAATAGATGATATTTGTGCCAAATATCAAAACTCTGGCCTTATGATTTGGGAGAAGAAGATTTCAAAGATTTCCTTCTTTATTCCTATGTAAAATCAGGCATCGCACAGAAAAGGGCTAATTTTCACAGTATAGCAATTCATTGAAGTGTTTTGGTAGAGGGTCAGTAGATGATGATATATATCAAAGCTCTAGGCCTCTTGGCCTTTCAGTTTGAGGGGAGGTTTTTAAATGCAACCAAATTTCTTCATGGATTTCAATTCTTTGATGTATTTTGAAAGATCATGACCTAAAGAACATTTGTGTAGTTTGGTTTAAATTCCATGGTTAATTTAGGATGAAAAGATTTTTTTGTAAACTGTGAACAGACAGATGACCGATCACAATAACTCATCCAGAGCACTTCGTGCTCAGGTGAGCTAATTGAACGATAAACATGCCCGCTCAATCAGCCCCCACAACAAGGGATAAAAGATATACAAGAAAATAATCGAAGGATCACTGGCCCTGGAGTAAGTCTAAAAAATAAAATTTATTCTCATTTGCACCTTGCAAAAAAACCCTCAAAATGTTTGGTTGGCAACTTTAACATCGTCACTATAACTTGAATAAGCTATAGTTAAAATGTTTGTAAAATATTTAATCAGCAGCAGTGATCCATCAATTATGGAAAGAGAGAAGTGATACAAAAACTATTTTTATTTCAAGATATTTGAATAATATTATTAGATGTATAAAGTCTATTAAAATACTCTGTAATGAATATAAAGAGCCCCAACTAAAATGGCATTTATTGACAGTAAAATATAATGTAATAATAGCTATTATTGATAAACATCAGTTTGCAAACCTATTTATTTTAGATAGAAAGGGTTTGCCGACTTCAATTTGATTGTAAACAAGTACCCCCACCAGAATTTTGTCATATAGCACATTTGACCTCGGTTACCCAAAATACAAATGGGCACCTCCTCAACTCATTTGTATAAAATGGTAAAATCACTTATGAGTTAGGGCACAAAAATTGTTTGGTGATTAATGCCACTTTTAAAAGTATTTTAGTCATATAACATCGACTGGAACACCCAACCATGGATTTCTGTGATTCTCATATGAGCACTACACTGCTCATCCAACTTGGGTTTAAGATTATACACCCATGGGTGTGACAAATGTCGGAAAGGATAATTGTTGCAACCAGAGATCAAACCCTGGACTGCATGATTGAGGGTCTGACATACTATCTACTGCGCCATGACTGCGGCCTAGAGCCCAAAAACTGTTTCCAATCGAAGTTCGCTTCTAACCTTGACCAAAGTGTCGAAAAACCAATAGGACACTTCCTTGGATCATTGGCAACAAATGTATGAAGTTTCATGGTTATAGTTTAATTGGTTGTAGACTTAGAGCACCTACACAAATAATTCTAAGGATGGATGGACTGATTGATCTATTGAATTGAGTTTAATGCCATTTTTAACGGTATTTCAGTCATATGGCAGCAGCTGGAGCAGCTTAACATGGTTTCCAGGCATTTCTCACACCAGTAAAACCACTACATCCCTTCCGAACCTCCAGCTGCTCATCCCACTGAAGATTACGATTATCCACCTATTAGTGGGAGACTAATGTCAGAAAGGATATTCATGGTGGCCAAGGATACAACCTAGGACCCCTCGTCAAGGAGTTGTAAGTGCTACCACTGCGCTATGGCTGTGGCATGAATGGACAGACACACCTGGTGAAACCATTATACTATCCTCTAATCTATAGTTGGGGGGGAGGGGGGTTATAAGTAGTGATCATGAAAAATATTGTTGAAAAAAGAAGTTCTGAGTAAAGCAATTACTTCTTTTCAATTTTTTATAATATATATGTTCTCTTCATTTAATCCATTACCAGGCGACAAGATTCTAGGTTGGTCCAAACTGAGTCAACTTGCATATGATGATTTTGAGTTAATGAACTTTGGCTTTGTCTTCCTAAGTAGACAACATTGTGGGAAATATGCTGAAGCAAATCTGTCCATTTTGAATATCTGCAAAAAAACCCAAGAGGCTCATAGGGCCTTATTGGTCACCTGAGTCCAAAGAGCACAAAAACAAATAAAAAGTCCACTAGATTATGCTGCATACCAAATATCAAAGCTTTAGGCCCTCTTATTTGGGAGAAGATTTTTTTAAGTTTTCACTAAACAAGCCTATGTCAAACTTGTGATATCTTGGAACTGGCTAATTCTGACCCTGGGGCCATGATTTATACAATCTTGATAGCGGTCCACCACATGATGATACATACCAAATATCAAAGCTCTAAGCCCTCTTGTTTGGGAGAAGAGTTTTAAAATTTTAACTTTATTAGCCCTATGTAAAATTTGTGATGTCCGGAAATTGGCTAATTATGACCCTGGAGCCATGATTTATACAATATTCATAGAGATCCACCAGATGATGCTACATACCATTACCAAATACCAAAGCTCTAGGCCTATCTGTTTGAGAGAAGAAGATTTTTAAAGTTTTCAATATATAAGCTTTATTATGATTAACTTGTGACAACCGAGAATGGGATAATTTTGATCCAGGGGCAATGATTTGTACAATCTTGATAGAGGTCCACCAGATTATGCTGTATGCTAAATATCAAAGCTCTAGGCCTTCCTATTTGGGAGAAGAATATTTTTAGAATTTTAACAACATAAGCCCTTTATATCACTTGTGATATCAGGGGAGGTGCTAATTATGACCTTAGGGCCATAATTTATATAATCTTGATAGAGGTCCAGAAGATGATGCTACATTTCAAATATCAAAGCTCTAGGCCCTCTTGTTTGGGCGAAGAAGATTTTTAAAATTTTAACAATATATGCCTATGTTAAACTTGTGACGTTCGGGAATGGGCTAATCCTGTCTCTCAGGCCATATATTATACAATCTTGATAGAAATCCACCAGATGATGCTACATGCCAAATATCAAATCTTTAGGCCCTCTCGTTTGGGAGAAGATTTTTGAAATGTAACTATAATCCTATGTTAAACTTGTGACGTCCAGGAATGGGCTTATTTTGAAAAAGATTTTCAAAGTTGTCACTGTGTAAGCTTATGCACCCCATCCCTAGCATGCCTAACCCTCAACAGTTCTTTTTTCTTGTTCAAACTTGATATTCCTTGCTCTAAATACCAAATGTGAATCCAATCCAACCCGGTTCATGACAAGAAGATTTTTTAAAGATGTACCCTTTTTGCCCCCTTATGGGGCCCCAAGGGAGATAACTCCATGACATGTACAAATCTGAAGCGCCTTCCCATGAGGATGATTCCTGCAAAGTTTGGTTGAAATAAGTCCAAAGGGTCTTAAGAAGAAGTCGTAAATGTAAAATTTTGGTGCACAAAGACGGACAAAACATAATCGCAATAGGTCATCATGACCTTAGGTCAAGTGACCTAAAAATGTAAAAGCTGCTTCATCAAGATTATGATATATTGTCACTATACAGTTAACAAACTCGCACTTTTCCAGACAACGAAAATTTTAGTCAGGACCAAACTTGAAGAAAGAGCATACTTATCAGACCAGAAGAGTGCTTTGACCTCAAACATAGGTGGACATCTATGTAAAGCATTTTTGTTGACTTAAATGCAAAGTATAGTTACAACATTTAGTACACCATCCAACCAATAACTTTTTTTTTAAAATTTTACATTTTACCTTTCTTTTTGCCATATCTTAGTGGTCATTCTACCTAAATGTAGATTTGGCTGTTTTTGGACAAAATCCATATTGCTATATCCTTTGGTTCCTCATGGTCATCATGCAAAATATTTGATATTTTGTGATATTTCAAACAATATTTACTTGGAACTAGGAGCAAAACTATCACAGCAAGCATCCAGGGTAACACTAAATTCAGATAAGTTCATGGCAGCTGTAGCAAAGCTATAACAACTCTTTTTAACCCATTACAAACAATACCGTTTTTTACTTTTTTTAAAGGGATTAATTTTTACTTTTTATAAAGGGTACTAAAAGTGGTATTGTGTGGACATGAATTAAGAAAATGATCACTAAATACATTTTTTTCAGTTCTTTTTGTGAGGAATCCAATTTTTATTCGCAGCTCAATCTGTCTTAGAGAGCCGACAATTGACAGATTGCGGCTGTCAATCAAAGAATTTATAGACCAATCAAATCATACAATTAGACAGGAACTCTGAAATTGGTATTTTTGTTGGTTAAGCCACTTAAACATCATAACGATAGTTCATCTAAGCTGTAGTTATGATGTTTAGGTCGCCAACCTATCCTTTTACGTCTTTGTTACATGTCAATGGTCATAAATTTAGCAAAATAACTCTGTTTAACCCATTTCCCACAAAAGCTCGCTTTTTGACGACCCTCAAGAAAAAAGCTTTGAAAATATTGTGGAAAAAGAAGAAATTGCTTGTAGTAAGCACTTTCTTCATTTTCCACAATGATTTCTACACAAAAAGAGGTAGACAAAAATTCCATCCAGTATATATTGGGTCAGCAACTTCTTTCGATTTTGGACCAGTCTGAAATTGTGTCATTTGGTAATGGGTTAACATATAAAGGAGAGTTCTGTGGACCAGTCTGAAATTGTGTCGTTTGGTAATGGGTTAACATATAAAGGAGAGGTCTGTGGACAGGGCCAGATATCCATTAACCCATTCCCACACAATAAAATTTTAGACCAGTCCAAATTCAAAGAAGTTGCAGACGACAATTTGATGATTATGAAATCTTTAAAATATTTGTCTGTAGTGGTAGAAAACATTGTGGATAATGAAGAAATTGTAACAAGCATTTTCTTCGTTTTCCACGATGTTTTCCAAAACTTTCATATTGAGGGGCATTAAAATGCGTCACTGTGTGGGAATAGGTTAATTACCAAACGATAAAAGGAAGATTGGTTCAATTTCAAAGAAGATGCCGCCAGTTTTTAAAGCTTTCCTGTTTTGCAAAATTTTAAACCTGTCCAAATTCAAAGGTTTTGCAGACAACTATTAAAAGTGTATCTAATTTACAAAATCACCATTCAGTAGGGTAGAAAATATTGTGGAAAAAGAAGAAATTGCTTATTCCAAGCAATTTCTTCTTTTTCTACAATAATTTCTCAACTTTAAAATCACAGGGACATAGAAACCAAGGATTGAACAGGAAAAGGTTAAAATTATATTCAAAATGAAAAACAAGTCCTGCCTGAAGCTCAATACTTTTTGACCCCATTTGATTAGTAGAAATGAGGCAATTAAATGATCTCAACTGTATAAACTAACAATTTGATTGGTCGATTGATTCTTTGATTGACAGTCACGATCCGTCATTTGTATGCTGTTGAACACCATTTTTCAGAGCTAACTTGACCAAGCATAAGATCAGTGGGTATGTGTTTATGAAAAAGCCACTCATTTGTATATGATTTTTGCTTAGATTATTAAAGCAAATGATGTCTGTGACATGGTCTTCTAAATCGCTGGCTTTCCACTTATGTATATCACACTGTCTGACTCGAATCGTAGTGGAATGTACCCGTCAATATTGCACCCAGCCACACATGGTTCATCATCTATCAAATAAACAAGCAATATTCTTTTCACTGTTGTCAAAGATTATTTTCTTTTTCAAATCGATAGAAATCCAAACACTAGGTAAAAGTATGCACAAAATAACATCCTGCATTCATTCCTGCATCACTCCACTGGCCTGAATTTACTTGACCCATGACCCTTTTTGATGCTCCTTCAGAAAAAAAAATTGTGAAAGATTGTGGAAAATGGAAAAAAAATTGCTTGCTACAAGCAATTTCTTCATTTTCCACTATGTATTTCATCCAAAAATTTGAAAAAAATCTAAAAATTTCCTTAACTTTGAATTGTTGTCTACAACTCCTTCATTTTGGACCAGTCTAAAATTTTGCTGTGTGATAATGGGTTAACATACATGTAATTTATAATTCTCAACAAAGGAGACAACTAATTGCAATACAAATCGCTTTTGAAATTTATTGCAAAGGAGAAATTTTAATGCCTTGGCATCAATAAGATCAGGGGCATATTGTTTTACTTGTGTCCGTCTGTCTGTCTGTCTGTCTGCAAAACTTAACCTGCCAACTAAACATTTTCCTATAACTTCAACCCTGATTAAGTTAAAATGCTAATATTTGGTATGTGCCTCAACAAGGCACAACTGGGGAAGGTCATTTCATCAAAGTCAAGGTCAAAATTTTAACCCTTTACCCGTTTCTAAAGAATTCCCGTTTCGGGGGCATAGTGTTTCACAAACACATCTTGTTCTTTTAGGTAACAAATATTCTCAGTAAAGCAGTATAATTTCCCTTACATCACTATATGATCTCTATCATATATATGGAATTTAGCCCAGCCCATGAAAGCCAAGTTTTGTATCCAATTAAAAGTCTTTGAAGGATTTTGATATAGGGTTACCATTCCTGTTGAAATGGGTTGAATTTCTCATCTTGTTTCTGTATTTCAAAAATTTCACTACATCCCATATATGAAAATTAGCACCACCCATAAAAGTCATGCTTTTTTATCCTATCTAAATTCCATGAAAGAATCTGATAAAGGGTGACTAAAATATTATTTCTATGAAGTTTTGTTGAAATCTGCAATACTGCCTGAGAGGAACATGTTTAAGTAAAAGTTTAAAGACGCACACACATATGACTAACATAACACCTCGATAATAGTTGGCTGGCTTTCAGTCTTTGAAGCTAAAAAATATACTACATTGGGTCAAATGCTTTTTACAATAATTTCTTCAAAGTTACATCTTCAAAGTTATATCTCACGGTCTGTCAAGAAAAAGGA
Source organism: Fragum fragum (assembly GCA_946902895.1). Lineage (NCBI taxonomy): Eukaryota > Metazoa > Mollusca > Bivalvia > Cardiida > Cardiidae > Fragum > Fragum fragum. Next base: position 16,733,503 of record OX336368.1, read on the forward strand.
CTTTTTCAACTAGACACCACAAAGTGGACTTCCATCCCCCAACAGCATTTTGTCACTGAAGTGGCACAGTTGACCTTTGATCTGATACCTCAAACCTATAGGGCACCTACTTGGGTCATGGATAACATTTGTATTACGTTTCAAAGTCCTAGGTAAATAGGACTATGAGCTTCGCTTGGAAACGGTTTTCAATCAAAATTCAGTTTGGGTCATCCAAATCAATAGGGAACTTCCTTGGAAAATTGACAACAATGGCATGTAGTTTCATTGTTGTAAGTCAATTTGTTTAAGAGTTAGAGCACATAAAGGAAAAAGTCTATGAACAGACAGACAAAAATGGTGAAACCACTTTACCCTCTCTACTATGTAGAATGGCGGTATAAATACATGTAACACCTTTAGTCTATTAGGTATAAGCATGTATATTTGTCCTGGGTTTGTATTCATTAATCGTGTACACTATCCCATTACCACAGACGACAAAATTTTAGACTGGTTCAAATTGAAAAGAGTTGCAGATGACAATTCAAAGTTTTAGATTTTTTTCAATTTTCTGGATAGAAAACATTGTGGAAAATGAAGAAATTGCTTGTTACAAGCAACTTCTTCATTTTTCAAAATGTTTTCCCAAATGCTTTTCTTGAAGGGGGTCAAAAAGCGTCACTGTGTGGGAATGGGTTAACAATCCCTTAAATTTTTTCATTAATTTATGTTTTACCACTGTCAATAAAACAAGAGCACCGCCCACAGGTGCCAACGCTCGGCTGCAGGTGCTAGATAATGCAAAAATTCTACGTCGAAAAAGGGGCAAAACTCTTACAAAAACGCTTTTAGAGTTATCCCCCTTGAAAGTCTAGATAGCTCTTGTGATGGTAAATACACATGCCAAGTTTCATAATGATATCTTCAATAACAACAGAGATATGACCGAGGTTAAAGTTTGTCACACCAACGCAAACACCAAGCCAACCCGAAAGAGGTGATCACAATACCTCGGGATTTCTCTGAAAACAGTTGAGTTAAAAATCAATTGGCCAATCAAATAATTGTTTTTTCAAATGGGAAGTAAATGTCAACATCATGCCAAGCATTTTAATTGGTTTGGCTTCATAAGTATGTTAACTGCAGCTTGATTTAGCTGTTGTTATGATACCTATGTCAGAAAGCAACAATTCACTTTTTTTGTTTTATGTTCCGGACTGTTTATCATTGATATAACAGTCAAACTACCCTGTCAAAGGTCAGAAGGTCTGGGGGCGTTACCAGCAATCCATCAATCATGTATCACAGGGCTTTGAAAGCACTTGTTTACTTTAATAGCTAGATAAAATTTCTTCTTTTATCTAACAGTCTAGGCATGTTATCAACCTTATCAGATCGTCTGATTGTATGAATATTTCTACAGAAGCTTTTCTTTTTGATTTAAGGACAATATAAATATATGAACAAATGAATATATCAGTCTTAAATTCAACTATCTGGGTTTGCATATCAGTCTTTGTTACAATCCTACATTTTAACCCATTCCAACACAATCCCCTTTTTGACTACACTAAGAACATGTTGGAGAAGATTGTTGAAAAAGAAGAAATAAGTTTTTTCTTCATTTCCAACAAAGTTTTCTACCCAAAAGACAAGAAAAATTTAAAACTTCATCTTCTGGAAGTTGTCATCTGCCAACTTCTTTGAATTTGGACCAATCTGTAATTGCATCATCTAGTCCTGGGTAAACCCTTTACAATACTGCAGAATTGGGCCAAAGAGTTGTAGACAATATTTCAAAGTTCATTAGTTCTAGATATTTTCAACTGGCTGAAAAAAATGTGTAAAATGAATAAATTGCTTGGTGCAAACTATTTCTTCATTTTACAAAATTATAACCAAAATTGTTTTTCTTGAGGGGCCCAAAAACCCCATTGTGTGGGAATGGGTTAAACTAGATAGTTGTCCAAGGACAAGTGCTGATGAGCAGATAACCTTTTTAAATCATATAAAATTTTCATTTTTTTTCCTTTCCAGTAGAAAACATTGTGGATAATGAAGAAATTGCATGTAACAAGCAATGTCTTCATTTTCCTCAATGATTTCCAAAGCTTTTTCTCTTGGGGGCGTCTAAAAGAGTCAGTGAGCGGTAATAGGCTCAGAATTAATTTTTGAAAGAAATATTGACCCGTAGTGTTTATAGGTCTCTTAGTCTGTTAATTTCAATACAATTCTAGAAAAAAGATTTTTTCAACATAACTAGATTAAATGATACATGCCTATATAAATTTCCACAGTTTCAAGACTAAATGCCTGTCTGACTTGCTCTAATTGTAGTCTTCCTCCATCTAGTAGAAACTTTCTCTTGATCTCGAAACCATCTTTACATCGAAATACTACATGAACAACATCTGAAATAATATATTTAAGTATGCTTAACCCAAGGCTCCACAGCCATCAAAATTTTACATAATCATACCAGTAATAAAGTCTAATTGACCCATAATCAGACAACATAATTTTAGACTGGTCGAAACTGAAAAAGGATGCAGACAATTTAAGGTTGACGAAATTCTAAAACTCTTTGTCTTTTGGCATAAAAAACATCGTGGTCATTGAAGAAATTGCTTTGATATAAGCAATTTCTTCTATGTCCACAATGTTTTCCAAAGCTTTTTTGTGGGAAAAAAACCACAGAGGCATCTAAACATTATTTTTTGTTGCATAAGATATTCAATAGATTGGAAATATGGAATGGCATAGCCAAGCCATCAATATTCACCCATTACTATACAAAAACAACAAATGAAAATACTATGGATAAAAAAGAAATAAAGTCAGTATTTTCTTCAATTCTCAAATTCTTTGATGCCCCTATACATCATTTAAAGATTGACCATATTGAAATTGTAATCTGTAAATTTTTTAAATTGAATGACCCTAAAATTCTGATGTATTTTGTTTGAATGGGGTTTTACGCCACTTTCAACAATCTTCCACTTATATCGCGGTGGCTGGAGCACCTAACAATGGAATCCTGGTATTTCTCACACCAGTACTACAATTACATCCTTTCCTAGCCTCCAGCTGCTATCCCACATAGGTTTACGATTATTGTCCCATTAGTGACAGATAGTCAGAAAGGATGAGTGCCGCTGTCGGGGATCGAACCCGGGACCTCTAGATTGATAGTCCAATGCGCTACCAACTATGCTATGACGCTGGCAAAATTCTGATGTAGGGTAATTGGTTAACCTTATACTCAAACCAGGTCAGAAAGTTTCAATTTGTTTCATTTCCATTTGTTCAACAGTTCACAAAATAATGATATTTCTGTTATAACAAAATATGATCTCATACCTGGCTTTGATGCCGACAGATAGCGGGTTGGAAGAACACAACTAGATTCATCAACTCTACGACTCAATGCACTCATCTGTTCTTGTAACCTGGTGATTTTCTCATTCTGTATTAAAACAGATCTGATACAGTACTCAGTAAGAAATGGAATTGGAACTGTTTATAGCTCAGCTTACAAATTTATAACGTCGATACATGACTTAAGTTTCAATCACTAGTTCAGAATTAGCCAGATCCCACACAATCCCACTTTTTGATGCCCCTCAAGAAAAAGGCCTTGGAAAATATTTTGGACAAGAAGACATTGATTGTAACAAGCAATTTCTTCAATGTCCACAATGTTTTCTACCATAAAAGGCTAAGATTTTCTACATTCCACCAACTCGAAATTGTCCTCTGTAATTTCTTTCAACTTAGATAACCCATTTCCACACAATCCCTCCTTTTTATACCCCTCAAGAAAAAAGTTCCAGGAAACAATGTGGATTTCTGCATTATCCACATTGTTTTCTACCAAGAGATACTAAGACTTTCAAAGATTTGAAATTGTGGTCAGCAACTTCTTTCAATTTGGACTGGTCTAAAATTTCCCTGTGTGGGAATGGGATAAAAGTAAGTGATACTGTATACACAGTAAGGCACATCTTGGAACAGTTAATGATTCTGCTGCTGGTTGTTCAATGATTAATGAAATTTTACAATATAGATGGTAGCCATTGTTTGACTTAAGCTGTAGTTAATAGTTTTTGTTGCCCTGCAAAAGTAACAAGAAACCCATAAGGCAAAACACAGAGTATAGCCATCTGGCACCATGAAGTATACTATAGTGGAAATGAAATTCTATCTAAATGGAACATATAGACTTGACAAAAATTGCTTTAACCCGTTACAATACAATTCTGCTTTTTGGGAAAAAGATTGCTTGATTGAATGGGGTTTAATGCCCTTTTAACAGTATTTCAGTCATAATGCGCCGGCTGGAGCACCTAACAATGGACCCTAGTATTTCTCACACCAGTAATACCACTGCATCCTTTCCTAGCCTCCAGCTGCTATCCCAATTAGGTTTACAATTATCAACCCCCTGGTGAGAGACAAATGTCGTAAAGAATATGTGCTGCCGCCGGGGATCGAAATCATGACATCCTATTATTGAAGATTAGGAGTCTGATGTGCTACCAACTGCGCTATGACAGAGGCCCTTTTGGGAAAAAGAAAAAAAATGTAGAAATTGCTTGTTTTTATAAGCAATTTTTACACTTTCCACTTTGTTTTCTACCCAAAAAAGACAGGAATATTTGGAATTCTATCTACTTGAAACTATTGTCTTCAACTTCTTTGGTTTTGGAAAAGTCTAAAATTTTCTTGTCTAGTTATGAGTAAGCATGCCCCCCTAAAATCAATTGTGGTTCACTATTTATCCTCTATTTCCAATAAGGGCTTATCTGTAACAAAACTTAACCACAGAATTGTTTAAAGAATTATTTAACAATAGAAACATTGACCTGCAATCAGGGCTTTTCAGTGTTTACAGTCCTTTGATTTTCATGCAATTCAGTACAAAGATTTTATTCCACATTACAAGGGTTAACAAGTACCTGTTCTTTGAGTAATCTATCAATATCTTCCAATGATTCCAATGACAAGCTCTGTTTTCCTCCTTTTCTTAATGACCCTGTAGCAACCACCTGCTCATTGGAGCCACTAGACTTGTGTTCAACCTTTACAGCATCCACCTGCTCATACAAACCTCTTTGTTCAGGTACAACTTCTTTATCAGAGAGAGTCTTTGAACTTGAGGCTTTTTCACTTAGATACCTCTGAACTTTTGTATCTAGCAATTCTGATGGTTCTCGGAAGCTTTCATTATCAAAAACCCTAAAATTTCTCCTTTCTGAGTCAAAACTCGTCCTTTCTATTTCCAACATTTTATTTGAATCAGGTTCACCAAGTTCTAAAATTCCATTTGTTAACACTTTGTTAGTATCCTTTGATAAACTCAAAGTGATCTCCCTTGAAAAATCTTCACTCACTGAGGTAACTGGTTCCAATTTCAACTCATTTCCTGCTTTTTCATCTGATGTCTCACCTTTTGATGACTGTGACGGAATTTTCTTCTGTCTTTCAAGTCTAGCTCTTTCTGAATTTACATTAGGTGAACTTTGCCCAGCAGAAGAAATATTTGTTGAGGTCTGACCAACATTTGGAATTTCTTTCAAAATACTAACTACAGCAGCACCTTCAGCTTTTGTTTGTGATGTCTTCACATGAAGTTCACGAGGTGAAACGTCCGAAGAATCACTCTGATACTCCATCAATGGTTTCTGGACACTCTGACTTGAACTACGCTCTACAAGATCCTGTTTTCCTCTTAAGGATTTCTTTTTACGGACAGGTCTTTTAGGAGGTTCTTGACCTTCACTATGTTCATTTAGAATCTGGTTGTCATTGTAACCATTTTCTTTATTGTCTATCGGTATTTCTTTCAAACTATCACTACGGATTTTAGACTCTATTGTTTGTTGATGAACCCTGTTTTCTCCATTTTGTTTGTTAAAATTTCTGTTCACATTATCGACACTCTTTGTTATTGCTGGATTAAAATTAATGACCTGATGAGTAATTAAATCGTAGTCTATATTTTTATCTCGATGACCATTGGCTGCCACTGACAGGGGGATGGATGGTGCACTCTTTGTGTGTGTCAACTGGTTCTTTTCAAGACGACCTAGTGAATATCAATGAATATTTTTCTTGACCAATTCCTACACAATCCCACTTTTTGATGCCCGTCAAGGAAAAGGCTTTGGAAAACATTGAGGAAAATGAAAAAATTACTTGTTACAAGCAATTTCTTCCTTATCAAAAATGTTTTCAACCCAAGAAAGAACATTATTTTTTAGATTTCATGAACTTGAAATTGTCAGCTGCAATTACTTTGAATTTAGTCCAGTGTAAAATTTTGTTATCTGGTAATGGATTAGTATAGATCAAAAAAAACTTCAACTATATTTTCGAATTTTAGTAAAAGTTACAAATGAAAGCCAACTTTGAACCAGTCAAATAATTCAATGATTGTCATTTAATCGATTACTATAGTACGCTAGTTTAGACTGATCCGAATTGCAAGACATCACAGACAACATTTCAAAGTGCTTTTGAATTGAAAAATGAAATAATTAAAACATAGGGTAGAAACAATGTGGCAAATTTGCTTGTAACCAGCAATTTCTCCTTTAGCCGAATGATTTTCTCACTAACTATTTTTTTTTCAATGTGGGATGTGTGGAAATTACCACTTAACCAATTCCAACACAATAAAATTTTAGACTGGTCCAAACTCAAAGAAGTTGCAGACAACATCTTTAAATGGGTGAAATTTCAATAATCATTGTCTTTTATGGTAGAAAACATTGTGGGTAATCAAGAAATTGCTTAAAACGAGGTCATTATTTCTTGTTTATCAATTCTATTAACAACTCTGTATTCAAAATGTCAAACAGATAGTTTAGACTAAGATCAGACTACTTTACATGTGTAGCCTGATCTTCATTGATACCTCCTGCCAAAATAGGAATATTCAGGGATCAGCGCAACAAGGGTAAAAAAGATAATTTGCAAATCATTCGTTTGGTCAATTGCTCAGTGACCTTAACCCTTTCCCATTCAAATAGGGGATTTTACGTTCCTGTGATTTTATACTTGAGAAAACATTGTGGAAAAAGAAGAAATTGCTTGTAACAAGCAATTTCTCCGTTTTCCACAATATTTTCTACCACATAGGATGGTTTCATTTCAAATGGCATCCAGTTTTCATTATCGTCTGCAACCTCTTTAAATTTGGACTAGTCTAAAATTTCCAAAAACGGGAATGGGTTAACTGTAACTTGGATGGTTTACTTACCCTGTTTCAAATTGAAGAACTTAAGCACTGATTTCATGGTTACAGTATTTGTAGAGGATGGAAATGCTGTGTCAGATAACTCTTTCTTCCCCACCAATACAACAATACCTGATTCTCTCCCTTTGTTTCCACTTGGATAACAGGCTATCCCCTTTGGCCTTTCATTCTTATCCAGCAGCTAAAATGATAGGGTCGAAATGGTTATAATTTAATTTTCAAAGCAACATGTGGACTTTTGTAAGTCTAATGTCCTTGATTCATGTTGCATTCACTCAATACCCAACAAAATTTTAGACTGTTCCAAATTGGAAGAAGTTGAAGTTGACAATGTTAAGTTCTTAATATTTTGAAATCTTCAGAGCAGATAGCATTACAAGTAATTTCTTCATTTTCCACAATGTTTCCCAAAACTTTATTCAGTAGAGTCATAAAAAGCAGATTGTGTGGGATCGGTTTAAAAGAAAAGATTAACCATTTCCACATAATCACTGTTTTTTTTTAATCACCCTACTGAAAAAAGTTTCAGGAATAATTGTGGAAAATAAAGAAATTATATATAACAAGCAGTGTATTCATTATCCAAAACATTTGCTACCCCAAAAGACATAGGTTTTCAAAATTCCATCGACTAAAAATTGTTGCCTAAAACTTATTTAATTTGGAAAAGTCTACAATTGTGTTGTCTGGTAATGGGTAAAATGCATAGGAAATTTGCTGATACATTAAAAATTACATTTCCTTTTATTATGCATTTACCTGTCAGATTAAAATTTTCCATTTTGTCTTCATTTTAAATAAAGTAAAGCTACATTTTGATTAATAAAGAATATAATCCTTTTATAATAGTCTTCCCTTGTGTCCGACTTTGTCCTTGCAAAATGCCATGTATCCTCTGGAAAAAAAATCCTTAAAAGTACAAATCAAAAGTACATCTTCATCTGTGACTATATCCTAAATATTTCAATGCTGAAACATCAGACAAATAATTAGAAATGTATTTGTGTGTTACCAATCTTCTTCATTTCAAATATAAATTGTCAGATCCTATCTAATATACAGCTTAAAAAGTTACAAAACTTACAATTTCAGAGTATTTGGAAAGTTGATTCTCTTCTAATGAATACACTTGTAACAATGGCTGTGAGTTACTGCCTACTATCACCAACTGTTCTTCTGCCTAAATAATAGATCAGCTTAAATTGAGAAGTGCTTAATCAAACAGAAAAGTTGGGGGGGAAAAAGGGGCCAAATTGGCCCTCAATTGCTCACCTAAAATAAGTTCGATCCCAACCCTGCCACACCCTCAATCTTACAAACAAGTTTTGAAAAGGTCACTCAAGGAACATTCCTGCCAAGTTTGGTCCAAATTTGCCTAGTGGTTAAGGAGGAGAAAATGTTTAAAGAAAATGTTGACAATGGACAACAGATACAGGGTGATCCTAAAAGCTCCACTTGAGCATGTTGTGCTCAGGTGAACTAAAAACTAGAAATGTGTCACATTTTCCATATTTTTGGACTATAAAATGTTAGAATACAGGATTGTGTGGTTATGAGCTTAACAATATAGAATTCAGAGAGTTTGTTTAAATTTGGTTTAACCCATTCCCACACAATTGAATTTTAGACCAATCCAAATTCAAAGAAGTTGCGGACGACAATTTTAAGTAGACGAAATCTATCTTATCTTTGTATTTTAGGATAGAAAACATTGTGGATAATGAAGAAATTGCCTGTTACAAGCAATTTCTTCATTTTCCTCAATGTTTTCCAAAGCTTTTATATTGAGGGGTGTTAAAAAGCGTCACTATGTGGGAATTGGTTAATCGCACTTTAAACAGTATTTCAGCCTTATTGAACCATGGATTCCTGAAATTTCACACACCAGTTCTAGCACTATATCCTTTCCTATCATCCAACTGCTCATCCAATTTGGTTTACCACTATCAATCTGGGAGACTAGAATTTAGAGAATTCTAACACTGTTGTTGCAGATATTATATCTTACCCGTCAGACCCAAAAGTGGAAATGTTCGGACTGTGGCAGATTATGTTTTTACCCATTAACAGACGACAATATTATAGTCCAGTCCAAATTCAAAAAGTTGCAGACAACTATTTCAAATCAGTGAAAGTTTAAAAATCTTTATTTTTTTGGCAAAAATATTATTGAAAAAGAAGCAATTGCTAGTATTTCAAGCAATTCCTTCATTTTCAACAATTTTTTTCAAATGTTTCTTGAAAAAAGTTGGATAGTATGCAGTAGGATTTATGGAAAATTTTCACATTGTAAATGTTTCAATTGAAAAGTTAATGATACTTTAACAAGATTAGAAGAGTTACCAATATAGTTTTTTCATTAAAAGACATACAGATGGAGATGATACCAACATAAGTCTACCTTCATAGGTGTATAAAAATTTCATGAAACGAAGAAATTGCTCATTTCAAGCAATTTCTTCATTATCCACAATGTTTGCTACCCGAAAAGTTTGAAGATTTTTAAACTTTCAACAGCTTTAAAATGTTGTCTGCAACTCATTCCAATTTGGACCAGTCAAAAAGTTTGTACTCAGGTTAGCATGTACTCCATTAATGATACCTGATAAAGCAGTATGTCTGGTGTGATAATGCCCTTCACATTACAGTCTGTAAGTTTTTCTGGATCTCTGTCGTCAAAGAGCTGTACACAGTCAAATCTGGAACTGTCTTCTATCACAGCCTGTAACAAACAAAATTTGAAAATCACCAGAACCCATATTCAAAGAGGGTGCACACCTAAGGTGTAAGAGTGTTTGAATTTACCCTTTCCTGTTCAAACACAGGATTTTATGTTCCTATGATTTTATACTTGAGAAAATATTGTGGAAAAAGAAGAAATTGCTTATAACAAGCAATTTCTCCTTTTTCCACAATGTTTTCTACCACATAGGATGGTTTCATTTCAAATTGCATCAAATTTTCCTTGTTGTCTGCAACATCTTTCAGTTTGGACCAGTCTACAATTTCCAAAAACGGGAAAGGGTTAAGCAAGAGCACCACATGCAGATACAAACACTCAGCAGTTCAGAGGTCAGGTGCTTGATAGTGGGTGTAACTTCTAAGTCAAATAAGGGGCATTACTCATGCAAAAATGAGTTATTCCCCTAGTTGGTAGAGATTGATCGTTGATAGTGAACTTCTATTCTCATTTTCAAGTGGATATGCTCAGTAATACAAGAGATATTACAAAGTATCAAAGTTAGGGATGCTGACGACATAAAAGTAGACGCTGATGCAGACAACAGCCTGGCTACAGCAATACCTGGGTTTTCTCCAAAAACAGCCTGGTTAAAATTGTGATACTTTATCAAAGTGATCTAAGCTATGTATTGGATGGTGTCCACCTTAGAAAATTCTTCACTAAACCTTCAAACAAGGAAAATATCAAAATTTCCAAATTAACTCAAATACATTTTACATAATGCTCCCTGCAGATCAATAAAAGAGGACATTTATTTCTGTATACTGTAGTAAGACAACTTACAGCAGGATTTCTAGGAATGTTGAATAAAGTTTCTGTAATTGAAGGTTCTTTTCCCTTTGGCCGAATTATTTCACCGTCCTTTATACTGTCAGGAACTTTAACTCCAATGTTTCCATTGATAAAGTCAGGAATTGCAAAAGTGTCTTGTGTTTTACACAAGGATTCTAGAGGTAGTTCAGCCACATACAAGAGTTTGTCCACCGAAACTGGTACTATTGCACTGATACTGCCTGACAACCTGAAACACAGTTGACAAATAGAAATGAGTCAAAGACACCCATGCCCCTACAAATATTACCTTTAGTCCAAATAATATGACATAAAGTGTCGAAAACGTCAAACAAGATGCTAGATTAGTGTTAAAATTGGGCCTTTATTTGTGACCTTTGAACAAGGAAAATATTGTAATTTGACTTTCAACTGTATCTTTGACCTTGATGGTGATAACACAGATGTTTTGAAATACAAGTATTCAACAAATAACAGTCAATTGAATCACTTGACTTAAGCTGTTACCATATCTCAAACTTACCTCATTTAAATTTGGGGCAGCAAACAAGTTGCAACACCCTACAGACAATCAAGGATCTCAAAAGCTTACCACCAGTATTTTGTGCTTTGGTGAGCTAAGAATGCTCAAAATAATGTACTAGAGCTTTCGCAAAGGAGACTTATACACACCATCAACATTTTGTCCCTAAACTAGCACAGTTGACCTTTGGCCTATCTTATTTGCACCTCCTAGGGTCTTGTATCGCATTTGTATAGTTTCAAAATCTAAGGTCAAATGGCTTAAGAGTTAGAGCATGAAAACAATTTTAAATAAAAAAGTTCAAAAAATACCTTTATCTTTGACCTACCTGGCCCCAAAACAATAGATCTTGGATTATTTGCAATAACTGTTTCAGTTCGATGTTTGTGGGTCAATTGTTTCTAGAGTTAGAGCAAGGAAACAAAAAAAGTCTATTGACAGTGGATGGATGGACAGACAGACAGACATGGTTAAACCAATATGGCCCCTCTATTTCATAGGTGGGTGTTTCTAGTCAGATTACAAACTCATCATAAAAGAAATGTTCTGCTAAAAATTGTAGAGATGGTGGAAAAAAATTGAATATATTTTACTCATCTAAATACATGTACAAGATGATAAAATTGTACAGTATTTCCTAATTGAAAGATGTTGTCTGCAAAAAAGTTTTCTCCCCTTTTCCCCACAACCTTTTGAAAATATAATGCCCATAAGTACATTTTTGTTGTATCTATTTTTATTTCCCTAAGCCATGAGAACCCCTGATTCTTCATGAAAGGGTTAAATGTTTTACAATGTTCTGTTAGTCATCTGCATATGGAATCTGAAGTCTAACATTTTATGGTCAATCAAAGAATGAAGGGGTTTTCCCTGCATGTTGTCATTTACGCATCATCAGTGAAATATTTACTGAAAAGCTAATTTTCTCTGACTCAGGGCTATGATTTTACATAATCTTTATGTCATCTTTACAGTTTAGGTAATATATCTAATAGAGATAATTAGTTTTTGCTTAGGGAAGTTTTTTTATGCTTATTATATTACTCACTTCCTAACATAGGAGGCCAGTCATATGGTATCAAATTTTCATATTGCTTTAACCCATTACCAGACAGCAAAAATTTAGACTTGTCCAAATTGAAAGGAGTTGCAGGTAACAAATCAAGGTTATGATTTTTTTTTCAACTTTCTGGATAGAAAATATTGTGTAAATTGAAGAAATTGCTTGTTACAAGCAATTTCTTCATTTTATACAATGTTTTCCAGACTGATTTTCTTGAGGGGCATCTAAAAGCATCACTATGTGGGAATGGGTTAAATTTCTAATCATTCATACTCTGTAACAGGATGCTCTTATATCAAAGGAGGTGTCTAGTTGCTACTAATTGCAGATGTCTTTTTCTGCTAATTCAACCATTTTCTATTTAATTCATAAAATATAAAATTCTTAAACAGTAAAATATTTTTCAAATAGCACTATTTGATTCGCTTACAGCAAGGCGTAACTTTGTTAGGCATATAAAAGCACCAGTAACATTTTGTCCTTGACAGAATAATTTCGTCAGACAAATTGTCGCCAACATTTAACCCATTCCCACACAATGACACCTTTCGATACTCTTCAAAAAAAAAAAAAATTGAGATAATGCTGTAAAAAATGATGAAATTGTTTGAACCAGACAATTTCTTCATTTTATACAATGTTTTCCACCAAGAATGTTGAAAAAATCTAAATTTTCATAACCTTAAATTGTCATCTGCAACTCAAATCAATTTGGACCAATCTAAAATTTTGTTGTTTAGTAATGAGTTATTTTTTAAATTTAAAAACATGACGTCACACAATCTTGGCCCAGATGACATCTTATCATTAAGTACTTTGGCCAAACTCGTAATTAAAACAAGAGGGCCAGAATGGCCCTAAAATCGCTCACCTGACTAATGTAAGATGATTCAAAATTGAAATTGGCCCAATGGTTACTGAGGAGAAGATGTTTAAAGATTTCAAAGTCAAAAACTGCCCTACCCTTCCAAGCCCTTATTTGGTCATCAATCAAAATTCTAGAACAACTTTTGAAAAGGGTCACTCAAGGAACATTCATACCAAATTTGGTTGAAATTGGCCCAATAGTTACTGAGGAGAAGATGTTTAAAGATTTCAAAGTCAAAAAAGTGCCTGACCCTGCCACGCCCATATTTGGGCATAAATCAAAATTCCAGGAACAACTTTTGAAAAGGGTCACCAAAGGAACATTCATGCAAAGTTTGGTTGAAATTGACCCAACTGTTACTGAGGATAAGATGTTTAAAGATTTCAAAGTTAAAAAAACTGCCACGCCCATATTTGGGCATAAATCAAAATTCTGCGAACAACTTTTGAAAAGGGTCACCCAAGGAACATTCATACCAAATTTGGTTGTAATTGGCCCAATAGTTACTGAGGAGAAGATGTTTAAAGATTTCAAAGTAAAAAACTGCCACGCCCATATTTGGGCGTGAAACGAAATTTTGCCAAACAACTTTTGAAAAGGGTCACCCAAGGAACATTCATACCAAGTTTGGTTGAAATTGGCCTAATGGTTCCTGAGGTGTAGATGTTTAAAGATTTCAAAGTCAAAAACTGCCACGCCCGGCCACGCCCATATTTGGGCACAAATCAAAATTCTGCGAACAACTTTTAAAAAGGGTCATCCAAGGAACATTCATGCCAAGTTTGGATGAAATTGGCCCAATGGTTACTGAGGAGAAGATGTTTTCTAAGTCAAAAACTGCCACGCCCTGCCACGCCCATATTTGGGCATAAATCAAAATTCCATGAACAACTTTTGAAAAGGGTCACCAAAGGAACATTCATGCCAAATTTGGTTGAAATTGGCCCAATGGTTACTGAGGAGATGTTTAAAGATTCCTAAGTCAAAAACTGCCACGCCCTGCCACGCCCATATTTGGGCATAAATCAAAAATCCGCGAACAACTTTTGAAAAGGGTGACCCAAGGAACATTCATACCAAATTTGGTTGAAATTGGCCCAATGGTTACTGAGGAGAAGATGTTTAAAGATTTCTAAGTTAAAAACTGCCACGCCCTGCCACGCCCATATTTGGGGGTCAATCAAAAATCCGCGAACAACTTTTGAGAAGGGTCACCCAAGGATTATTCCTACCAAGTTTGGTTGAATTCCGCCCAGTGGTTACTGAGGAGAAGATGTTTAAAGAATTGTTGACGACTTCCGACGCACGACGGACAAAAGGTGATACCAAAAGCTCACCTTGAGCACGTTGTGCTCAGGTGAGCTAAAAAGGGTGATAAAACTGAACCATTAACACAGACTTTAAAATTTTAGATTTGTCCATTATGTAAGAAGTTGCAGCCAACAGTTTTTCTGTTGATGAAATTGTAAAATTCTTTATCTTATGGGGAAGAAAATATTGTGGGTAATGAAGAAATTGCTTGTGACATCACCAACAACAATGTAAAACATACAAGTAAACATGAAACAAGACCATTGTATGAGGCTGTCAAAACAGGCTGCAAAAACTGGATATTGTAAAATTCTAAGTTGAAAAAGGGATATAATTCTTAAACAAGAGGTTCATTGGTCCAAAGCCCTCACCTCATGACTGCAGAAGTACAATAGCACAAGTGTCCTTATATTTTGACCCATGGAGAAAAACTTTTAGTGATATAGTACAAAACCATCTAGTTATGCTACATACCAAATATGAATATCCTAGACCTTATAGTTTAAGAGAAGTCTTTTGAAATTGCTCTAATTAAGCATTTTTCATAACTTTGGACCTCAGGGGCGGGGCCATTTTTGATCCCCGAGATAAAATATTTAAAAACTTGGTAGAGAACCATATGATTAAGCTCTTTAAAAAATATAAAAGCCTTTGGCCTTGTAGTCTATAAAAAAAACAACAACAAAGATTTATTCAAATTTCCCATTTTCATATGCCGCGGTTACAAGAGTTTTTCACGGAATGAAATTCTTTAACAACTTTTGAAGAGCTTCACCCTAGGAATGTCCCTGAAAGTTTCAGCTTGATTGGCCTTCTGGTTTAGAAGGAGAAGATTTTTAAAGATATTTAAAGAATTACTAAAGATTCCCATTTTCAAATGCCGCGGCAACCAGAGTTTTTGTCAGAATTAAATTCTTTAACAACTTTTGAAGAGCTTCACCGAATGAACATCCCTGCAAAGTTTCAGCTTGATTTGCCAACTGGTTTAGGAGGAGAAGATTTTTAAAGATATTTAAAGAATTACTAAAGATTCCCATTTTCTAATGCCGCGGATACCAGAGTTTTTGACGGAATTAAATTTTTTTAACAACTTTTGAAGAACTTCACCCAAGGAACATCCCTGCAAAGTTTTTTCTTAATTGGTCTACTGGTTTAGGAGGAGAAGATTTTTAAAGAAATTGTTGACGGACAAACAGACGGACGGACGGACGACGGACGGACAACGACCGATCACAATAGCTCACCTCGCACTTTGTGCTCAGGTGAGCTAATAATGCTAATGATATGATCAAGGTTAAACTTTGTCACTCTAACAACAACCCCAACACCAACAATGTTAAAATGATGAAAAAAATTGACTTAATGATTATAAAGAGATAAAAAAAAAGATAAATACCAAAATGTAACTATCCTGTCTCAATTAATCAAAATAAAATGATACAAGATAAATCAATAAAATTGATATTCATAATATATATATATTTTTTTTCAATTTCACCTGATCAATCAAAGATAATTGACATGCAAATACTTAATTGACAGTTTTAATTAAAATATCTGCTCTATAATACCTCAGGGAGCACAGTCAAAACTGTAGTGAAAATTGAATCATTATTACCTTTGAGTTAAGTTAACCCTTTTCCTCACAATCCCTCATTTTCATTCTGTGCTTATGACCACACTCATTTGACTCCATAACTTACCTATTCAATTATTTATTGATTTGAAGGGTGTTTGTCCCATTACAAGACAACATGATTTTAAATTGATCAAATTGTGAGGACTACAATTTAAAGTGGATGAAATTTTAGAATTTTTCATCTTTCTCTGTAGAAAATATGAAGAAAAATGAAGGAATTGCTTGTCGCAAGCAATTTCTTTATTTTACACAATGTTTTCCCAATTATATTTTTTTGATAGGCATCAGAAAGGGTCATCGTGTGAGAATGGGTTAGGACTTTTTTAATGCTTCTTTTACATAATTCTTTTGAGAGCTGTGAAAACAAGAGTTCTATTGTCAAGGACTGAGCAAGATAAATTTAAAAATTAATTCAGATTCAGATTTGTTTTCCTTCATAAAAACTTAATTGTTTCCTATTTCAGTGGATTAAGAAATTGTTAGGACAAAACAAATCAAAGTCCTACCTTGGTACAGTCCATGGAATGTGTGTGCAGTGTGAGAGGTTTTGATCTATATCTGACCAGTGATATATCTAAAATGATAAAAATAATACCCTCAGTCACATTAACATGGCAAATTGATCATAAATTGATCATTAATAGAACATAAACAACAGATATTGATGTGATCATATTGACTCTGCATATGTCACATCAATGTTTTATTATACATGAAGTCAATTAAAACATTCCCAAACGAAAAAATATTAGACAGGTCCAAATTGAAAGAAAATGGGATTTGGGTTGGTGTTTTGGGGGGCTTTTTTTTTTGGACAGAAAACATTGTGGATAATGAATAAATTGCTTGAACAAGCAATTTTTTCATTTTCGACAAAGTTTTCCAAAGCTTTTTTCATGGGGGACATAAAAAGAAGGGCTTGTTTGGGAAAGATTAACCCGATTTCCAGACAACAAAATTGTAGACTGGTCAATATAGAAAGAGTTGTAGACGACAATGTTAAGCTGGTGAATTTTCAAAAATCTTTGTCTTTATGGGTAGAAAACATGGATGGCAAATGAAGAAATCACTTTCATTTTGCAATAAATTTTCAAAAACAGGATAGTGTGGGCATGTGTAAATCCTTGTCATGCAATCAATCTTGATTATTCCTGTTTTGCCATGATGCAAAGACAGAGATAAGCTTGCATAAATGTGAGCTCTGATCTCACTCTACTCCACCAGTTTATCTCAGTCTAGTCAAAAGAGTTGCTTATAAAATTGATATTCAAAAGAAATATTGACCCAAAACCAGTGGTTCCAGAAAACAAATTTTAAACCGGTCCAAATTCAAAAAAGATGCAGATGACAACTTTTGATTGATCAAACTTAAACTTATTTCTTCAGTCATAGCATTATTCTTTTAAACCCATTCCCACACAATTATGCTTTTGGACGCCTTTAACCCTATCCTGTTTTTGGAAATTTTAGACTAGTCCAAATTGAAAGAGATTGCAGATGACAATGACAACTGGATGTTATTTGAAATGAACCCATCCTATGTGGTAGAAAATATTGTGGAAAAAGGAGAAATTGCTTCTTACAAGCAATTTCTTCTTTTCCACAATGTTTTCTCAAGTATAAAATCACAGGAACTTAAAATCCCGTATTTGAACGAGAAAGGGTTAAAGAAAAACAATTTGGAAAACATTATGTAAAATGAAGAAATTACTTGCAATAAGCAATTTCTTCATTTTCACAATGTTGTCTGGATATAAAGTTGAAAAATCTAAAATTTCATAAACTTTAAACTGTTGTCTGCAACTTCTTTAAAATTGTGGGAATGGGTTATTTGGAAAGACAAGAATAAAGGTCTATTGTAAAATAAGACGAAAAAGTGTATCAAAATGTGTATCACTCACAGAAAGTGTAGTTCCAATACACAAAACTAGTCTTGAACCATCAGTCAGCCAGCTCCCACATCTGATCTTGTCCCTGAAAGACAAAAAAATATTTTTGATTTTTAGGCTGGTCCAAATTGAAAGAGGTTGCATACAACAATGAAAATTAGATTTGATTTGAAATTAAATGACCCTATATTGTAGAAAATATTGTGGGAAAAGAAGAAATCGCTTGTTACAAGCAATTTCTTCTTTTACCACAATTTTTTCTCAAGGCAACGTAAAATCCTGGATTTGTACAAGGGTTAAAACATATTTCCAAATTTCAATTACATTAGAAAAGAAAATTGTCATAGTATATTGTGAAAAATTGTTCAATGAAATAGTATGCAAATCATGGTAAATAGTTGTATATTTCAAATGATGATTAATCCATTACCATACAACTGTCAAGAGATTTCAGCTCTGAAAGCAATGTGATAAAAGAAAAAAAAGATTGAAACAAGTAATTACAATGTTCAATTTAAACAAACTTTGAATTGTCGACTGCAATCTCTATTACTTTGGATATGGCTAAAATTTTGTCATCTGAAAAAGGGTAAAGGCATTGCAACATTGAAAGATTATAAAGTAGTCCAAATTGAAAGAGGTGCAGACGACAACTCAGTGTCCTTAAATGAATAGTTGGTGTAAATAATAGGGTAAAAATCATTGGAAGAAAAGGAGAAATTGCTTATCACAAGCAATTTCTTTGTTTCCCACAATTTTTTTTTTCTATCTATATTTTCTCCACGTATAAAATTGTGAGGTTGTGTGATAATAGGTTTATGAGGCAGTTACATATTATGAAGATGTCAATCACATAGGGGATTTGAAAATATAGGGGGGGGGGGGGGGGGGTTACATTTTTTTGAGTTTTTTGTGTGAAAATTCAAATACTGCGATGAGCAAGTTTGTAGATTAAATATTAGATCAAAACTATTTTCAATTCAATCTGTTAAACCCATTACCAGACAATCAGGCTTTTTGATGCTCTCTAGAAAAGGGCTTTAGAAAACATTGTGGAAAATGAAGAAATCGCTTATAACAAGCAATTTCTTCATTTTCCACAATGTTGTCTGCCCAAAAGATAAGGATTTTTAAAATTTCATCAACTTGGAATAGACATCTGCAACTTCTTTCAATATGGACTAGTCTAAAATTTTCTCATGTGGTCATGGGTTAAGGTCCAAGAGTCAAACTCTCAGATTTCATCAGGATTCAATCTAGTTTGTTATGACCACACAATCTTGTTTCTATAGGTTGGATGGATTGGTGCAATTATAGGTGTTTTTTCACATTACTAGGTGATTAAGGCAGTGGACTGCGATTTAAAGAGGCGGCGAAGGTCATGAATATCTGGAGATGATCCTATTTTTTTTTTAAATCTTTTTTTTTTCTTTATTTCAATCCTATTTTTTTTTAAATCTTTTTTTTTTCTTTATTTCAAAACAGCTACCCGTTTTTTATTGGAACTGAATTCTTAATTCAGCTTTGGTAGAACTTTTCGCAAAGAACATCTCTGCAAACTTATTGCATAATTGACAGACTGGTCTAGAAGATAAATTCTTTCAAGATTGTTATAGGACAGACAGGTAGGCTTCCAAAACCACCCATCATTTTGTGCTCAGGTGAGATAAACCATTACTACATGTCAAAATTTTGGACTGGTCCAATTTCCTAGAAGTTGCAGATGACAGTTTTTAGTTGATGAAATGTCAAAAATCATTGTCTTTTGGGGGAAAACATTTCTTCATTTTCAACAATGTTTTCCCAAGCTTATTTTCTTCAGGGACACAAAAAAGAGAATTGTGTGTTACAAGCAATTTCCTCATCATTCACAATAATTTCTATCCAAAAAGATTAAAAGTTCTTAACCCTTGTCATGCTGTATAAATAATCAAAGGGTTGAAAGCATTGATAGAACTTGTTATTCAAAAATCAATATTTCTTTTAGAAAATATTCATAAACAACTCTGGCAGGAAAAGTACAAGCAGGAGGTGTAGACAAAGATTAGACTGCAATTATGTGCAGGCTGTTCTTGGTCTACACATCCTGCCAAAACCGGAATATTCCATGATCAGCATGACAAGGGTTAAAATTTCATCAACTAACAATTAACATCTGCAACCTCTTTTAATTTGGACAAGTCTAAAGTTTTGTCATGTTGCAATTGCTTGATATTAATGAATCATTGAAGCTCTATTTTAATATGTCACTTGTCACATTCTTAAATATATGATTCTACATATATATCAATGTAAATTTATATATAGTGAAACTTAATAGCTAGCACTTCCGTGCTTCCACACATACCTTTATTCGTTCTTTATTCTTTATCTTGCTTTAACTTATAACCTGTCTAAAAAAATTTGGACAGGTGCAAATTGAAAGAAGTTGTAGACAACATTTAAAAGTGTGTTTAATACATTCCAGTAAAAACCCTGGATTTACGACACTGATTTAATACTTGGGAAAACATTGAGGAAAAGATATTGCTTGTGACAAGCAATCTCTTCTTTTCCCACAATATCTTTTACAACATAGGATGGTTTCATTTCAAATTGCATCCAATTATAATTGTTCTAAAATTTAAAAAGAAAAAGAGAAAGGGTTAGAGTGAAAAACAAGTGCCAAGTTGGGGAAACAACACTATCACCCCTAGCTCCATCTCACTATCAAAAAATGTTTGTCATTCCAATAAACCCTTTCTTTTCAACAAGGGCCATAACTCTGAGTAAAGAAAGTGGACCATAATCAAATTAAAATATATACACATGCTTGCTGGAGACCATGTTCATAAATGAAATTTGAATCACTCATTTAATAGTTGTAGTGAAAATGAGAAGACAATATTTCTTCAAACAAAGATCTGTAGCTATAAGAACTAGAAAGTTGTCCAGGGACAACAAGTCAAGCCAGCCATTTATCTGACTATAAGCTGTGAACTTGACCTTGGAGCTATCTGAAAGTTCATTTCAAATGGCACATCTACTCATGACAGAAAACAATTGCACCAGATTATTTTGAAATATACCCTGGACAAACTCAATTTTCATGTAAGACCTTTAGCTGTGAACTTGACCTTGGACAGACCAAGGCACTAAAACACTAACACACTAAACCCAGTTACATACATACACCTACCTGTGATAGTTACAACTGTATCTGGCTCATGGCAAATAACCAAATACAGTGAGCACGTCTTTCCTTAACCCATTCCCATACAGTGACACTTTTGGACGCCCCTCAAGAAAAACAATTGAAAAAACATTGTGGAAAATGAAGAAATTGCTTGTTTTCTACCCCAGAAAGTTTAAAAATGTAAAATTTCATCAACTTAAATTGCCATCTGCAACTCCTTTGAATTTGGACCAGTCTAAAATTTTGTCATGTGGTTTAATACTGAGTATAAGTGTGAAATTTGAATGAAATCCATAACATTGTTTTTGAGAAAATGGGCTGACAGACTGACAAACCAACAGACAGTCAAGCTATAGACCCCCCAGGTATTTTGTTTGTATGGGTTTTTTTTTGTTTTTTTAGGGGGGGGGGGTATAACTAGTGAAAAGGGAAAGTTTATACACAAGCCCAATTAGGATGCTCTGTATTGCCTTACCTGTCTAATTGAACTAGGACCTGACTGCCCTTATTTCTCAAATGACTGTAATATAAACTGGCTTGTTGAGGACACAGCACACAGAGAATGTCACGGCCTGGATTCCATAAACAACCTGTAAGTATGAATTGATTCTAAATGATTCAAATGAGCCAATTATTTTAGTGTATCTTTTTTCATATATTTATCCCTTTTCTGTACAAACCCTGAATTTTACGTGGCTGAGATTTTATACTTGAGCAAACATTGTGATAAAAGAAAAAATTGCTTGTAACAAGCAATTTCTTCTTTTATCACAATGTTTCCTACTTCTAAGGATGGTTTAATTTAAAATTGCACAAAATTTTCATTGTTGTCTGCAATCTCTTTCAATTCGAACCAATGTGAAATTTCAAACAAGAGAACCATGATGGTCCTAAATCGCTCCCCTGAGTATGATGGTACATGGCTTTATGATATAAACAAAATAGCAAAGCCCTCTATCTAATTATTTTGGAGAAGATGTTTAAGGATTTCTCTTTTAATCCTAGGTATATTGATGATCCCACCATACAGCACTAATTTCCTGAATATGGTAATGCTTTGAAGTATAGACATCAATACATACCAAGAATAAAAGCTCTAGGCCTAATGCTTTAGGAGAAGAAAGTTTTCAAAGATATCAATATTTATTCCTAACTAAAATTAGGGATTAAACAGAAAAGGGCTAATTTTTTTGAAGTAATTTGGTAGAGGGTCAATGGCTGATGATATGTACCAAATATCATAGCTCTAGGCTTTATTGTTTGGGACAAGAAGATTTTCAAAGATTTCCTTCTTTATTCCTTTGTGAAATCAGGAATCACAAAGAAAAGGGCTAATTTTCAGAATACAGTAATTCTTTGAAGTATTTAGTAGAGGGTCAATAGATGATGATTTGTGCCAAATATCAAAGCTCTAGGACTTATGGTTTGGGAGAAGAAGATTTTCAAAGATTTCATTCTTTATTTTTCCGGGATCACAAAGAAAAGGGCTAATTTTCAGAATACAGTAATTCTTTGAAGTATTTTGGTAGAGGGTCAATAGATGATGATATATACCAAATATCAAAGCTCTTGGCCTTATGGTTTGGAACAAGAAGATTTTTACAGATTTCCTTCTTTATTTCTATATAAAATCAGGGATCACAAAGAGAAGGGCTAATTTTCAGAATA
The DNA here is from genome assembly GCA_946902895.1 of Fragum fragum. NCBI lineage: Eukaryota > Metazoa > Mollusca > Bivalvia > Cardiida > Cardiidae > Fragum > Fragum fragum. The sequence goes on from OX336368.1 coordinate 16,756,417, forward strand.
CGTTAATTCTTTGGAGTATTTTGGTAGAGGGTCAATAGATTATGATTTGTACCAAATATCAAAGCTCTAGGACTAATGGCTTGGGGGAAGAATATTTTTAAAGATTTCCTTCTTTATTTCTATGTAAAATCAGGGATCGCACAGAAAAGGGCTAATTTTCAGAATACGGTAATTCTTTGAAGTATTTTGGTAGAGGATCAATAGATGATGATGTATACCAGAAATCAACGCTCTAGGCCTTATGGTTTGGAACAAGAAGATTTTTAAAGATTTCCTTCTTTATTTCTATGCAAAATCAGGGATCGCAAAGAAAAGGGCTTATTTAGAGAATAAGTCAATTCTTTGAAGTATTCTGGTGGGGGTCAATAGAACGTGATGTATACCAAATATCATAGCTCTAGGCCTTATGGTTTGGGACAAGAAGATTTTTACAGATTTAATTCTTTATTTCAATGTAAAATCAGGGATCGCACAGAAAAGGGCTAATTTTCAGAATACATTAATTCTTTGAAGCATTTGGTAGAGGGTCAATAGATGATGATTTGTGCCAAATATCAAAGCTCTAGGCCTTATGATTTGGAACAAGAAGATTATAAAGATTTCCTTCTTTATTTTTATGTAAAATCAGGGATCACACAGAAAAGGGCTACTTTTCAGAATACAGTAATTCTTTGAAGTATTTTGGTAGAGGGTCAATAGATGATGATATATACCAAATATCAAAGCTCTTGGCCTTATGGTTTGGAACAAGAAGATTTTTACAGATTTCCTTCTTTATTTCTATATAAAATCAGGGATCACAAAGAGAAGGGCTAATTTTCAGAATACGTTAATTCTTTGGAGTATTTTGGTAGAGGGTCAATAGATTATGGTTTGTACCAAATATCAAAGCTCTAGGACTAATGGCTTGGGGGAAGAATATTTTTACAGATTTCCTTCTTTATTTCTATGTAAAATCAGGGATCGCACAGAAAAGAGCTAATTTTCAGAATACGGTAATTCTTTGAAGTATTTTGGTAGAGGATCAATAGATGATGATGTATACCAGAAATCAACGCTCTAGGCCTTATGGTTTGGAACAAGAAGATTTTTAAAGATTTCCTTCTTTATTTCTATGCAAAATCAGGGATCGCAAAGAAAAGGGCTTATTTAGAGAATACGTCAATTCTTTGAAGTATTCTGGTGGGGGTCAATAGAACGTGATGTATACCAAATATCATAGCTCTAGGCCTTATGGTTTGGGACAAGAAGATTTTTACAGATTTAATTCTTTATTTCAATGTAAAATCAGGGATCGCACAGAAAAGGGCTAATTTTCAGAATACATTAATTCTTTGAAGCATTTGGTAGAGGGTCAATAGATGATGATTTGTGCCAAATATCAAAGCTCTAGGCCTTATGATTTGGGACAAGAAGATTTTAAAGATTTCCTTCTTTATTTCTATGTAAAATCAGGGATCACACAGAAAAGGACTACTTTTCAGAATACAGTAATTCTTTGAAGTATTTTGGTAGAGGGTCAATAGATGATGATATATACCAAATATCAAAGCTCTTGGCCTTATGGTTTGGAACAAGAAGATTTTTACAGATTTCCTTCTTTATTTCTATATAAAATCAGGGATCACAAAGAGATGGGCTAATTTTCAGAATACGTTAATTCTTTGGAGTATTTTGGTAGAGGGTCAATAGATTATGATTTGTACCAAATATCAAAGCTCTAGGACTAATGGCTTGGGGGAAGAATATTTTTAAAGATTTCCTTCTTTATTTCTATGTAAAATCAGGGATCGCACAGAAAAGGGCTAATTTTCAGAATACGGTAATTCTTTGAAGTATTTTGGTACAGGATCAATAGATGATGATGTATACCAGAAATCAACGCTCTAGGCCTTATGGTTTGGAACAAGAAGATTTTTAAAGATTTCCTTCTTTATTTCTATGCAAAATCAGGGATCGCAAAGAAAAGGGCTTATTTAGAGAATACGTCAATTCTTTGAAGTATTCTGGTGGGGGTCAATAGAACATGATTTATACCAAATATCATAGCTCTAGGCCTTATGGTTTGGGACAAGATGATTTTTACAGATTTCCATCTTTATTTCTATGTAAAATCAGGGATCGCACAGAAAAGGGCTAATTTTCAGAATACATTAATTCTTTGAAGCATTTGGTAGAGGGTCAATAGATGATGATTTGTGCCAAATATCAAAGCTCTAGGCCTTATGATTTGGGACAAGAAGATTTTAAAGATTTCCTTCTTTATTTTTATGTAAAATCAGGGATCACACAGAAAAGGACTACTTTTCAGAATACAGTAATTCTTTGAAGTATTTTGGTAGAGGGTCAATAGATGATGATATATACCAAATATCAAAGCTCTTGGCCTTATGGTTTGGAACAAGAAGATTTTTACAGATTTCCTTCTTTATTTCTATATAAAATCAGGGATCACAAAGAGAAGGGCTAATTTTCAGAATACGTTAATTCTTTGGAGTATTTTGGTAGAGGGTCAATAGATTATGATTTGTACCAAATATCAAAGCTCTAGGAATAATGGCTTGGGGGAAGAATATTTTTAAAGATTTCCTTCTTTATTTCTATGTAAAATCAGGGATCGCACAGAAAAGGGCTAATTTTCAGAATACGGTAATTCTTTGAAGTATATTGGTAGAGGATCAATAGATGATGATGTATACCAGAAATCAACGCTCTAGGCCTTATGGTTTGGAACAAGAAGATTTTTAAAGATTTCCTTCTTTATTTCTATGCAAAATCAGGGATCGCAAAGAAAAGGGCTTATTTAGAGAATACGTCAATTCTTTGAAGTATTCTGGTGGGGGTCAATAGAACGTGATGTATACCAAATATCATAGCTCTAGGCCTTATGGTTTGGGACAAGAAGATTTTTACAGATTTCCATCTTTATTTCTATGTAAAATCAGGGATCGCACAGAAAAGGGCTAATTTTCAGAATACATTAATTCTTTGAAGCATTTGGTAGAGGGTCAATAGATGATGATTTGTACCAAATATCAAAGCTCTAGGCCTTATGATTTGGGACAAGAAGATTTTAAAGATTTCCTTCTTTATTTTTATGTAAAATCAGGGATCACACAGAAAAGGGCTAATTTTCAGAATACGGTAATTCTTTGAAGCATTTTGGTAGAGGGTCAAGAGATGATGATGTATACCAAATATCAAAGCTCTAGGCCTTATGGTTTGGGAGAAGAAGATTTTTTTAAGATTTCCTTCTTTATTTTTGTGTAAAATCAGGGATCACAAAGAAAGGGGCTAATTTTGAGAATACAGTAATTCTTTGAAGTATTTTGGTAGAGGGTCAATAGATGATGATTTGTACTAAATATCAAAGCTCTAAGCCTTTCAGCTTGGGAAAAGAAGATTATTTAAGTTTTTTCACTCCGTTGCCATGGCAACCAGATTTCTTCATGGATATCAATTCTTTGAAGTATTTTGAAAGAGCTTGACCTATGGATCATTTCTGTGAAGTTTTGTTGCAATTCCATGGTTTGTTTAGGAGGAGAAGATTTTTTTGTAATTGTGAACAGATGGATGGACAGACGGACGGACCACGGACGACGACCGATCACAATAGCTCCCCTAGAGCACTTCGCGCTTAGGTGAGCTAACAAGAGGCCCATGAGGGCCTGAGATGCTCTACTGGTTATCAAGTTTTCCGTTAAAGAAATCTGATACTTAAGAAAGTTAATTGCTCAAAGAAGAATGCATAAAGAAAAAAAAAGGGGCTTTATTCCCTTTATCATTTTAAGCAACAATCCTCAAGGCCCCTTTTCCCATGTTTCATGACAGATCCACTCCATTTCCAAAAGAAAGTTACCTTATGACCCTACAATCATTCTGTGAATATTTCATCAGAATCTGACAATAATTGTGGACTTAATCACTTAAACAGGATTGTTTTGAATGAAAATCAATAAGGTCCCTTTTCCTGTGTTTTCTGATGGATCAATTTCATTCCAAAAGGAACTTTCCTTACAACCCAACAATTGTCCTGTGAAATTTAAAAGACAACTTGATAATGATTGTGATCTTCATCACATACACAAGAATGTTTTGAATGATAATCTGTAAGGCCCCTTTTCCTGTGTTTCAAATGCCACAATTATTCCATGCATCTTTGAAGAGAATCCAATAAAACTGTTGACTTTATTGTGTTAACAAAGATATTAAATTCAAGTTCTCATAGGGCCCCTTTTCCCGTGATATTTTGATGTTGGTTTTATCATTTTATGAAAGTTAAAAGTGAATCCGATGAAATATTGGAAATTCATTATGTTTACTAGAATATTTTAAAAAAAAAATCATATGGCCCCTTTTTACATGATACTTGATGGATTGTAACCAGTTCTGAAAAGAACCATCTAAGTATTTGTACAATCATTCTGTGAAATTATGAAGTGAATCCGATGAAATCAAGGGACATCATTGTGTTAACCAGAATATCTAAACAAGAGGGCCGTTGGCCCTGGGGAGCTCACCTGAGATAAAGGCTCTTTTACTTTCAACAGTCTTATTTCATGTTAAGGTTAGGATTTTGAAACAAGTGGGCCACAATTACATATAAACACTATGAACTTGGGGATCCAAGTCTAAATTACAAATTCCAAGGCTTAAGTGCTGATTTGAAAGAAGGAAAAAACTTTTTCCATGGGTTATAATTTCAGAAATAAGAAAGAAGTCTGTGAACTGATGCTTCATGCCTATACCCCCCCCCCCCCTGGGTCAGCCCCTGGAGACCCGAGGATCATGATTTTAGCTATTTTGTAAGAGATCAATATACTGGTGCTTCATGCAAAATATATAGGCTCTACGCCTTCTGGGTCAGGAGAAAAAGATTCTTAAAGATTATTTTGAAATTTCACTTTTGTTGCCATGGCAACCAGAGTTTTTAACAGATTTCAATTCTTTTAGCTAATTTTAAGGGGGACCATCTAAGGTACATTTCTGCCAAATTTGGTTCAAATTTGCCCAGTAGTTTGGGTGGAGTTGTCATTTAAAAAATCGTTCTTTATTTCAATATAACCCCCCCCCGGGGCTCTGCCCCTAGGAACCCCAGGATCATGATTTTAGCTATTTTGAAAGAGGTCAATATACTGATGCTTCATGCAAAATATCAAGGCTCTACGCCTTCTGGGTCAGGAGGAGAAGATGTTTAAAGATTATTTTAAAATTTCACTTTTGTTGCCATGGAAACCAGAGTTTTTAACAGATTTCAATTCTTTTAGCTATTTTTGAAGGGGACCACCTAAGCAACATTTCTGCCAAATTAGGTTCAAATTGGCCCAGCGGTTTGGGAGGAGTTGTCATTTAAAAAATCGTTCTTTATTTCTATATAAAACCCACCCCCCTGGGGCTCCGCCCCTTGGGACCCCAGGATCATGATTTTAGCTGTTTTGAAAGAGGTCAATATACTGATGCTTCATGCAAAATATCAAGGCTCTACACCTTCTGGGTCAGGAGAAGAAGATTTTTAAAGATTATTTTAAAATTTCACTTTTGTTGCCATGGCAACTAGAGTTTTTAACAGATTTTAATTCTTTTAGCTATTTTTGAAGGGGACCACCTAAGGAACATTTCTGCCAAATTTGGTTCAAATTGGCCCAGTGGTCTGGGAGGAGATGTCATTTAAAAAATCGTTCTTTATTTCTATATAAACTCCAGCCCCCTGGGGCTCTGCCCCTGGGGACCCGAGGATCATAATTTTAGCTATTTTGAAAGAGGTCAATATACTGATGCTTCATGCAAAATATCAAGGCTCTACGCCTTCTGGGTCAGGAGGAGAAGATTTTTAAAGATTATTTTAAAATTTCACTTTTTTTGCCATGGCAACCAGAGTTTTTAACAGATTTCAATTCTTTTAGCTATTTTTGAAGGGGACCACCTAAGCAACATTTCTGCCAAATTAGGTTCAAATTGGCCCAGCGGTTTGGGAGGAGATGTCATTTAAAAAAATCGTTCTTTATTTCTATATAAACCCCATTTTAGGTGAGCTAAAAAGTTTTTCATAGGGCCCCTTTTTATGTGACCCTTGCTATAGTCAGATCCACTGTCAAAATCTACAATTGGAATGATGGTACAATCAATCTGTTTAATCTGTGGAATTTATTGTGTTAATGAGTTTATAGTGAAATATTCATAGGGCCTCTTTTCTCATGATACTTTACAGAACAAACCAAATTCCAAAAGGATTAATTCTAATGAAGGTAGAATCATTCTTTAAAAGTTAAAGAGAATCAATGAAAACAGTGGACTGAATTGTATCAAGAATTTTTGTAACTAAATTTTCATAAGGCCCCTTTTTCTGTGAAACTTAACAAATCAGACCCAATGTACAAAGGAACAATCCTAATGATAATTTGAAGAAAATGATAAAGACTGAGGACTTTATTGTAATAATGATGTTTTGTAATAAAATTTTTATAAGGTCCCTTTTCTTGTGTCACTTAACCAATCAGACCTAATTTACAAAGGAACAATCCAAATGATGGTACAATCATTCTATTAAAGTTTGAACAGAATCTGATGAAAACTGCAGACTTTATCTTGGTGTAAAATTTTTAAAATAAAATTTTCATAAGGCTCCTTTTCCTTTGATACTTGAAGGATCAGGTCTCATGTCAGCATCAACAATCATGATTATTGTACAATGATTCTGTGAAGGTTTGAATAAAATCCAATGAAAGCTCTGGACTTTGTTACAAGGATTATAGATAAATTCTCTAAAGGCCCCTTTTCCCATGATACTAGACAGATCACGCCTAATTTGAAAAGAAAGAATCCTTATGATGGAATAATCATTCTGTGAAAGTTTTAACAGAATCTGATGAAAACTGTTGACTTTATTGTGGTACAATGATTTTAAAATTAAATTTCATAATGCTCCTTTTCCTGTGATACTTGACGGATCAGGTCTAATGCAAACATCAACAATCATTATTATTGTACAATTATTCTGTGAATGTTTGAAGAAAATCCGATGAATGATAGTTATGACCTTCCAATCATTCTGTGAAAATTTCAACAAAATCTGATCAAAGCTGTGGGCTTTATTGTGTTAACAGGGTTTTATTCATTGAATTTTCATATAGCCCCTTTTCCCATGTTACTTGATGGATCTGAACCAATTCCAAAGAGAACTCTTCTTACAAAAGTATAATTATTCCGTTTGAGTATAAAGACAAACCCATCTCATCTGTGGACTTACAAGCATTAATTAAGATTTTTTTAATTGAATTTTCCTAAGGCCCCTTTTCCTATGTTTCTCAATGGATCAGACCCAATTTGAAAGGAACAATCCTTATGATGGTACAATCATTATGTGAAAGTTTGAAGTCAATCAGGTGAAATCTAGGGCCATTACATGTTAACTAAGATTTTTTTTATTAAATTTTCATAGGGCCCCTTTTCCCATGAAACTTGATGGATCAAACCTACTTCCGAAAGGAACAATCCATTTAATGTAATAATCAGTCTGGGAATGTTAGAAGAGAATTTGTTGAAAACTATGGACTCTTTTGAGTTTACGAGGACTTTTTCAATCCAGTTTTAATCGGGCCCTTTTTCCCGTGGTCCTTGACTGATCATACCAAATTTTGAAAGGAACAATTCTTATGATGGTACAATCATTCTGTGAAAGTTTGAAGTCAATCAGATGAAAACTGTGGACTCTAGAGTGTTAACAAAGATCTTTGAATTAAATTTTAATAAGGCCCCTTTTCCCATGTTTCTTGAGGAATCATATCCGATTCCAAAAGGTACAATCCTTATGATGGTACAATCATTCTGTGAAAGTTTGAAGAGAATCCGCTGTAAATTGTTGGCTCTAGATTATTTGAGAGAATTTTTTATTAAAAATTTCATAAGGCCCCTTTTTCCTGTGTTTCTTGAAGGATCATACCAAATTTCAAAAGGAAGCATCCTTATGATAGTACAATCATTCTGTGAAAGTTTGAAGGGAATCCGATGAAAACTATTGACTCCAGAGTGTTAACAAGAATTTTTAAATGAATTTTCATAATGCCCCTTTTCCCCTGTTTCATGACAGATCAGACCCATTTTCGGAAGGAACGATCCTTATGATTGAACAATCATTCTGAGAAAGTTTGAAGAGAATCCGAAGAAAACTATGGACTCTATCGCGTAAACAAGGATTTTTAATGGAGTTTTTAATTGAATTTTCAAAAGGCCCCTTTTCCCATGTTTCTTGACAGATCATACCCAATTTCGAAAGGAATGATCCTTATGTTGGTACAATCACTCTGTGAAAGTTTGAAGAGAATCCAATGAAAACTGTGGACTCTATCGCATAAACGAGGATTTTTAATTGAATTTTTAATTAAATTTCTTAAGGCCCCTTTTCCTGTGTTTCTTGACGGATCATACCAAATTTTAAAAGGAACGATCCTTATGTTGGTACAATCATTCTGTAAAAGTTTGAAGAGAATCCAATGAAAACTGCGGACTCTATCTCGTAAATGAGGATATTTTAATTAAATTTTCATCAGGCCCCTTTTCCCGTGTTTCTTGATGGATCATACCCATTTTCGAAAGGAAAGATCCTTATGATGGTACAATCATTCTGAGAAAGTTTGAAGAGAATCCGATGAAAACTGTGGACTCTCTCATAGACGAGGATTTTTTCATGGAGTTTTTAATTGAATTTTCATAAGGCCCCTTTTCCCATGTTTCTTGACGGATCATACCCATTTTCCAAAGGAACGATCCTTATGTTGGTACAATCATTCTGTGAAAGTTTGTAAAGGGAATCAGATGAGAACTGTGGACTCTATCACGTAAACGAGGAATTTTAATGGAGATTTAAATTAAATTTTCATAAGGCCCCTTTTCCTGTGATTCTTGACGGATCATACCTATTTTCGAAAGGAACGTTCCTTTTGATGGTACAATTATTTTGAGAAAGTTTGAAGAGAATCCGATGAAAACTGTGGACTTTATCGCGTAAACGAGGATTTGTAATTGAAGTTAAATTTTCATGAGGCCCCTTTTCCTGTGTTTCTTGACGGATCATACCCATTTTAGAAAGGAACGTTCCTGATGATGGTATAATCATTTTGAGAAAGTTTGAAGAGAATCCGATGAAAACTGTGGACTTTATCACGTAAACGAGGATTTTTAATTGAATTTTTAATTAAATTTTCATAAGGCCCCTTTTCCCGTGTTTCTTGACGGATCATACCTATTTTCAAAAGGAACATTCCTTATGATGGTACAATCATTTTGAGAAAGTTTGAAGAGAATCTGATGAAAACTGTGGACTTTATCACGTAAACGAGGATTTTTAATTGAAGTTAAAGTTTTAATTAGGCCCCTTTTCCTGTCTTTCTTGACGGATCATACCTATTTTCGAAAGGAAAGATCTTTATGTTGGTACAATCATTCTGAGAAAGTTTGAAGAGAATCCGATGAAAACTGTGGACTTTCTCGCGTAATTGAAATTTAATGAATTTTCATAAGGCCCTTTTCCTGTGTTTTCGAAAGGAAAGATCTTTATGTTGGTACAATCATTCTGAGAAAGTTTGAAGAGAATCCGATGAAAACTGTGGACTTTCTCGCGTAATTGAAATTTAATGAATTTTCATAAGGCCCTTTTCCTGTGTTTCTTGACGGATCATACCCAATTTCGAAAGGAATGATCCTTATGTTTGTACAATCATTCTGTGAAAGTTTGAAGAGAATCTGATGAGAACTGTGGACTCTTATCGCGTAAACGAGGATTTTTTAATTAAATTTTCATAAGGCCCCTTTTCCTGTGTTTCTTGACAGATCATACCCATTTTCGAAAGGAACGATTCTTATGATGTTTCAATCATTCTGAGAAAGTTTGAAGAGAATCCGATGAAAACTGTGGACTTTATCGCGTAAACGAGGATTTGTAATTGAATTTTTAATTAAATTTTCATGAGGCCCCTTTTCCTGTGTTTCTTGACCGATCATACACATTTTCGAAAGGAACGGTCCTTATGATGGTACAATCATTCTGAAAAAGTTTGAAGAGAATCTGATGAAAACTGTGGACTTTATCGCGTAAGCGAGGATTTTTTAATTAAATTTTCATAGGGGCCCTTTTCCCGTGTTTCTTGACAGATCATACCCATTTTCGAAAGGAACAATCCTTATGATGGTTCAATCATTCTGAGAAAGTTTGAAGAGAATCCGATGAAAACTGTGGATTTTATTGCGTAAACAAGGATTTTTAATTGAATTTTTAATTAAGTTTTCATGGGCCCCTTTTCCTGTGTTTCTTGACGGATCATACCCATTTTCGAAAGGAACGGTCCTTATGATGGTACGATCATTCTGTGAAAGTTTGAAGAGAATCCAATGAAAACTGTGGACTTTATCCCGTAAACAAGGAAAAGTTTAACGGACGGACGATGGACGGACGGACGGATGCCGGATGGGAAAAAGCCATCGCTTAAGCTCTAGTGGCCTTTGGCCAGTAGAACTTAAAATCGGAATGGGATAATTATGATAAACCTTACCAAATGATAATACTTTATGAAGTAGGAAAATTCTAACATTTTGATGGCATCACATTTGTCCGATTGTTGCTATGCCTTTCAAGAAAAATACATTGTGAAAAATGACAAAATTACTTCTAAAGTTACAAGCAATTCCTTCCATATCATCAATATTTTCTACACCAAAATTGCAGGTTTTAAAAATTTCATGAACTAGAAACTTCTTTAAATTTTAACTAGACTTAAATTTCCCATCTAGTAATAGATTAATGTACAAAATCAGATTTTACTTTGTCAGTTTTTAAGATATTTACAGATCAGATCTATATCTCTTTTTCTTCGATTCTACGATTTATATAAAGCTTCATAACTTTTGTCTTCATCTTACGCTGAAATATTCAACAATTTACAATGACATTCAATCTAGACCATCACCAAGTAACAGTTTACAAAATCAAAAAAGTCCAAATTGAAAGTGGAGGCAGACAATGATTCAAAATGTGTTAAAAGGATATATAAGCGTAAAATAGGGTAGAAAACATAGTCGCAACTATTGAACACGATTTTTTTCTCAATTTCTTTTCTTTCGTCTATTAACCCATTACCAGACAGTAAACTTTTAGACCAGTCCAAAATGAAAAGAGTTACAGACAACAATCTAAAGTTAATGAAGTTTTATATTTTTTCAACTTTCTGGGAAGAAAACATTGTCTAAAACGAAGAAATTGCTTGTAACAAGCAATTTCTTCATTTTACACAATATTTTCCCATCATCATCACTGAGTGGGAATGGGTTAAAATGCTTGATTGTCAAGTAACAGTTTAATACCATGTTAGTTAAGATTCTAGTTTACTCATCTTCAGATTCCTAAGGTATTTTTTCTATAATAATGCCACAATTAATTTTAATACAGAGAAAATTTTAAATTACCATAATTATGCATACAATGCATATATATGTATGTACAATATCAAAAATAGACAAAATACACATGTATCAACAAATTGCAATTTAGTTTAGAAAATTACCTCAAAAAGTTATTTCCTCAGCTAAATTTGCATGTCAAGCATAGTTCATGATGACAATAATACTTCTACCTGACAAAAGGTCAGGGATGAGATCTGATATTTTCTACTGTCCTTTAAAACACAATCTGACGACAAATGGATTCTTAAATGTCAGTAAAACAACACCACATCTAACTTATCTGCATTCCAAATCTCTCAACTACTTTGTAGGTCTTATTTCATCTGTATCCTAAATTTTCTGGCTTAATTAACAAGAATTTTGTTAAAATTCATTGATTCATCAAAAATGTGTAGTAAATATTTTCCAACCATTTTCAATGAGAGGCTCTTGAATGCTTTTATTTCTCCATAGGCTTGAATTTACTGATGTAAAGAGAAAGATTTTGGTGTACAACATTAAAGGAAATTAGACCTGCCCATATAAAGCCATGATTTTTCATACCATCACAATTTCTATACCCATTCCCACAGAATGATACATTTGATGCCTGTCGGTAAAAGAACTTGGAAAAACATTGCGGTAAATGAAAAATTGCTTCCTTTTTTTCCCCACACTGTTTTCAATCCAAATTGGACGAAAAATTAATTTTCTATCAAAATGAAATTGTCTGAAACTTCTTTCAACTTGGACCCATCTAAATACTTGTGTTTGGGAAGGGTTAATGGAGGGTGATAATGCATCACCAAAGGATCATATCAGTGAGTTTTGGTTGAAATCCAGCATATAGTTTCTGAGAAGAAGATTTGGATGGCAAAAGTTTATGGATTGACACAGCTTTTAATCCATTACCCATGATGATGTTTTTTGACGCCCCTTGAAAAAAACAACTGGTGAAACATGTAAAATGAGGAAATTGATTGCAACAAGCAATTTATTCATTCTCCACAATGTTTACAACCTAGAAAGTTGAAAAAATCTAAAATATCATAGACTTTAAATTTTCATCGGCATCTCTTTTCAATTTTGTCCATTGTAAAATTTTGCCATCTGGGAATGGGTTAAGAGTGCCCTACAGACACAATGTCATGACAATGGCCCTAGTAGCCTTTGGCCTGTAGAGCTAACAAGTTTCAGGAGAAGTTGTCAAGAAAGGGCTAGTTCATTATGCTTCCTCAATTTATCAGTCTTTATCTTACAATAACATATTCCTAGATTTCTTGGTAACAGTCGTGTTTATTAAGCAGTTCCTACACAATCCCACTTTTCTATCCCCATTGAACAACTCCTACACAATCCCACTTTTCTATCCCATTAAACAACTCCTACACGATCCCACTTTTCTATCCCACCCCCCACCCCCCAATGTGAAAAATGAAGAAAGTGTTTGTAATAATAGTCTATCCTAAATGACAGATTTCAAAACGATACATAAACTAAAATTTTGGTCTGTGACTTCTTTCAAATTGGATCAATCTAAAAATTTGTAGCTGGTAATGGGTTTAGCTTAATGCTCCACAAAGCTGTCAATTGTTAGAAATGTATACTTGTTTGCCATGACTTTAACACATTCCAAAATGACAAAATTTTAGACTGGTCCAAACTGAAATAATGACAATGATGTCTTTATTTATATAGGCTACACATTTGGTTGGATAGAGGTTGCAGACGGAAAAAAAAAAGTTTATTATTGAAAATTAATGGACCTATGAGGTAGAAAACACTGTGTGAAAAGAAGACATTACTTGTTACAATTAGTTTCACCTATTCTAACAATACTATTTGATTGCTATATTTGTTCAATGCGTAAAAATGTGGATATGTGTTGTTATGGGTCAAGATATTTCCTTAATGAAAATTACAGATGAGAGGTCTTATCACAAGCAAACCAAATACTCAATGTGAAAGCTCTGGTACTGAATAGAGTAAAATAGCTTTGTACCTTCTGAAAATTTTTTGGGCTTTATGACCTTGAAACTTAATGGTAAGTTTAAAAGGTGAGCTTGACTTTAGATCTCAAGAAGGGTATTGCAATTTATCAAACACATGCAAAATATTTATCCCATTACCAGATGGCAAACATTTAGATTGAAAGGAGTTGCATCATGTTCCAGAAATCTTAAAAACCTTCTATTTCTTGGTTGAAAACATTGTGAGGAATGAAGAAATTGCTTGTAACTATGTTTTCACAAGTTCCTTTTCCTGAGGGGCATTCAAAAAAGGGGGACTGTTAAAATGGGAATGGGTAAGCTTTCAATATCTATAGCCTGACAGTCAATGTATTTTGCATATGAACAGAAAATCACAAAGATGTTTATCTCAATAATTATTCAATTCAGGTACCATTCTGAACTTAGCAGACAGGCATACCAGTAAATTTTCAGATTGGTGCAACAATAATGTTATATTGACTCATTCTCACACAATCCCACTTTTAAGCTTTCAAAAACAATGTGGAAAATGAGGAAATTGCTTGGGATAATTAATTTCTTCATTACATACATTTTCTACACCTAAAGACAATGAATTTCAAAATTTCATCAACTTGAAATTACCCTATACAACTTCTTTCAATTTTGGCCACCCTGAAAACTCTGTCATCTTTTTTTCAACATTTTTTTCTACACCCAAAAACAGTAATTTTTTAAACTTCTTTGAATTTCGACCAGACTAAAATTTTGTTATGTGGTAAGATTGGTATACCTTTTTTTAATTGATTAACAATTTTCACGAGTGGAAGAGTAAAATACAGCTTTTGTTGGATATTTCTCTTTGAATGGGGTTCAACACCACTTTTAACAGTATTTGTCACATCGCAGGATACTATGGATTCCTGGTATTTTCATACCTGTACTACCATGTCCTTTCTGAGCCTCCGCCTGTTCATCCCACATAAGTTTACAATTATCCACCCATTGGTTGGAGACAAATATTTTTGAAATGACAGGGATCAAACCTGGACCTCATGACTGAGACTCTGAGGCACCAACAATTGCACTATGGCAACAACTACAAAATGTTCGATTTATCTCAAAATCCCATTAAATTTACCTCAAAACACACGAGAAATGCTTAAACCATTACAACACAGCAAAGTTTTAGACTGGTCCGATTTCAAAGAAGAAGCAGACGACAATTTAAGTTGAAAGAATCATCTAAATCTTTGTCTTTTAGGAGAGGAAACAAGGATGAAAATGAAGAAATTGCTTGTAACAAGCAATTTCTTCATTTGCAACCTTGCTTTTCTTAAGTCCTTAGTTTAGGGGAGTAAAAAAAGTCTGATTGTGTGAGAATATACTCAGAGTGAATGCAACCAACCAGTCTGCAAAAAACACTCCAAAATTCTAGCAAAAAGCACTAGGTGACTTACATTTAGAATTCCTATTTTTATTCCTAGCCTGACTTTAAAAGCCAAAACAACCTGCCACTTGTATTGTCAAAGAGAAATACAACCTCTTTAAACACAGATACAATTCAACAAAACAAAACTTTCAAAAAACAATCTTTACAATATCACTGATAAGATTCAAGTATTTTGAACATTGTGACATCTGAAAAAGCTCCCCTACAAAGTAATTATCTTGCATAATTATTACAAGGTTTCATAGCTCATTAGTTGATTATAAAATCTGGGTATAACGAAGGAGTATTATTTTTAAGAAACTAAAGCAAATATTCTGGAAGCAATAATTGGGAAGAAACTAAAGCAAATATTTGGCATTAACAAAGGATTTAATATGGAATACAAAACTGACAGACAATGTCGCTTTTTGCTGCCCTGTAAGAAAAACAATTTGGAAAAATAGTGGAAAAAGAAGAAATTGCTTTAACCAAGCAATTTCTTCATTTTCCATAATGTGTCTATCCCAAAGTTTGAAAAATTCTAGAATTTCATAAACTTTATATCATCATCTGCAACTTCCTTCAAGTTTGATTAGTCTAAGATTTTGCCTTCTGGTAATGGGTTAAAACAAATTAAATTAGCATAGTAGAAAGGAACATAAAACAAAACAAAAATCATTTCACTACAAGCTAACCATAGTAACCACAGCTTGATTCAGTTGTGGTTACAATATCTAAGTCGCCAACCAACGAAAAATGCTCTAACTAAATTTCAGAGGCCAAATTCCACTTCCAGTCTAAATGAACATTGTGAGAAAAGAAGAAATTGCTTGAAATAAGCAGTTTCTTCTTTTCTCACAATATTTTCTACCTCATATGGCTCTTATTTTTCAGGTTGAACTCATTTGTTTTGTCGTTTGCAATCCCTTTCAATCTGGACCAGTCTAAAATTTTGTTGTGTTGGAATAGTCTGACAAACCTTGTTGTATAGGTTGTATGTTCACCTTCCTGACTTGTTTGAAGGATAACCTAGGCTGGTGACCTTCAACTTTCCATATAGAAATATTTTTGTCATGTACAACGCACATGTAACATAATCCATCAGCGACGTTGTCACCCCAGTGGACAGCTTTAACACCACGACTGAAATGGTAAATGAAATCACTTAATCCATTAACAGACAGCAAAAGTGTAGAATAGTCCAAATTGAGAAGAGTTTATGGAATTTTATATTTTTGCTACCTTCTGGATCGAAAATATTATTTGAATTGAAGAAATTGCTTGTTTCCAACAATTTCTTCATTTAAACAATGTTTTCTAAATTGTTTTTCTTTTGCAGTCAAAAAGCGTCATTGTGTGGGAATGGGTTAAATAATTATGTAAAAGATTGGCTGAGGCACTGATTAACCCGTAACAATACATTCCCACTTTTATGCCCCTCAAGGAGAAAGCTTTAGAAAACATTGAAGAAAATGCTTGTTACAAGCAATTTCTGCATTGTACACAGTACTTTCTAACCCAAAAAAGAAAGATTTAAAATTTCCTTTACTAAAATTTTTTGTCTGCAACTTCTCAGAATTTGGACCATTTCTAATTTTCACAGAGACAAGAGCACTGAACCATGGATTGCTGATCTTTCTCACACTACCACATCGTTTCTGATCCTTTAGCTGCTCATCCCCCCCAAAAAAATCATGGTAAATGAAGAAATTGCATGTAACAAGTAATTTCTTCACTTACCACAATACTTTCTACTCAGGACAATATTTTTTGAAATCTTATTGATTTCAAATTGTCATTTGCAATATCCTACAATTTGGACCAGTCTGAAAATATATTGTCTGGTAATGGGTTAAAATCTGTACTTATTGACAAAAGATAAGATGTTACAAAATAATAGATATCTCTTACTAAATAATTCCTTGATCCAGATATTGTAACACTTGAAGATATTTTAATGTCTGAGTTGATGCTTTTTGTTGCTGAGATATTTTTTTTAGAGCAGCTGTGTCCATGCGCTCAAGTTGCAAAGAATAATCCATAAATACCTTAATTCTTTACCAAATTCGATGAATCTTTTACTGCTAAAAATTGAGCAAACTCTTTAGGGAAGGACCAAAAAAAAAGCTAAAATGATGCGGCATTTTGTGGAAAAAGGAAAAGAATGTTGTATGCAATAGAAAAATAATTGGTAATCAATGTAACACTTAAATGATATAATAAAATAGTAAAGCATATTGTTATTTGGTGAAAGGTTTGCAGAAAGACATCTTTCTAATGATCAATTAAAACAGCTGTCACCAATGTACTTGATTTTTTTTCTGGATGCAATCTGTTCATCCATTACCAGATGACAAAATTTTAAACTAGTCCATGTAAAAGGAAGTTTCAGACAACCTACCATATTTTTTTTATATTGTCCATAGGTGTCCCCTGATCTGGGAAGAGCCGATGTATCTTTCTGCCAACATCAGATTATACAGACCATTAACCTATGCCCAGACAGCAGAATTCTAGACTGGTCCAAATTGAAAGATGATGCAGACAATAAGTTCAAGTTGGTGGAATTTGAGAAATCTTTACCTTTTACAGTAGAAAATAGGATGGACAATGAAGAAATTGCTTGTTCAAAGAATTTCTTCATTTTCCAAGGTGTATTCAAAACCTTTTTTTCTTGAGGGGAGTAGAAAGGTGTGATTGCTAGGGTTAAATTCTTTCATAAATAATTTTCCACTGATTCCTTATATTCTTGACACAATATTATTTTCATTTAGCTTTTATCTTTGACAAATTGACACAATATTTTCATCTTAGACACAATAATGTTATCATGTATCTATGATCTCTTTTTGAATTTTACATAGCATTTCTAGTCATTTGTAGCACATTGAATAACCTATTTGTTGATGTATCATAAAACCCAATTCATTCATGTAGACAACTATCTCAAGTTGATGAAATACAACTTTTGAATTTTGTGGTCTCTAGACAGTTTGGACACAATGAAGGGCCTCACAAATTAATTTCTTCAGATATACTCCTTCATGGTCTCAGCACCATTCCCACACCATTCCCCTTTTCTCTATCCCAAATTAAAGTTCTTGAAAAAGATTGTATAAGCAATTCCTTCATTTCCCACAATGTTTTCTAAAGACAAAGATTTTTAAAATTTAATTGACTTTAAATTGTCGTCTACAACTACTTTGCATTATGACTAGTCTAAGAATATGTCATTTGGTTACTTGTCAAACTATAATATATTTTCAAAAAACTCCATACATTTACAATGCTTTGTCCTTATTAACCTTTGACATGCTGTACATGAATGAAAGTTTGATACAGATCATGAGAGTGGAGATATGACTTGGAAAGACTCACTAGTTGACATAGTAGGCTATCGCATGATTGTTATTTGCTTGTGGTCTAACATCACTTTCAACAGTATAACAGTTACACCACAGCCACTTTGCATCTAACTTTTCCTTCAAGATTTTTCTCACACCAGTACAACTACAACAACTGATCCAAACGACCCGTTATTCACAGAGTCACCCTACGTATCATATACCCATTGGTGAAAGAGATGGATTTGGTCATATGTCGAAAATATCAGGGTTTCAACTCACCAACCCAAGATTGTATGAGCACAACAAACTATGTTATGGAACAGTAAAAAGATTCATATAAAGTGGTCCAAATAATTATATGAAATAGGGAGAGAAATTAAGAAAGGTTACTGATAAGATCATTACTTTCTCAATAACTAACTATATAATGACACAGAATTTATGTCAAAATAGTTTATTTATTACCATTTTTTTTATTAAACCCTTAATTTCCTGTAGTAGATTCCTATATCTTTATCCACTTTTTCCCAGCAATCAGTTGTTGTTGTTGTTGATGTTTTAAGCACATATAAAATCTCTTTTAAAGAATGCGAGAGAAATTGCTTGCAACAAAGAGAGAAATTGCTTGCAACAAAAACAATCTCCATTTTATATAATGTTTTAATTCTTTTCGTTTAATAGTTTTACACCTTGAAAGGTAAACATGCTTACCCAAGGCAAAAGTACCTTTGTTTTCCTATCTATTGTTTGAATCAAAATCTATTTAGCATCTGCGGCTGTCAATCAAAGCATCAATTGACTAATCAAATCATTCATTCAAAATGGAATTGAACTTTAAACTCCAATTCTGGCTGATATTTATGTGAAACATTTTTCTGTTGGTCTTGTGACTTAAATGTTGTAACTACAGCCTGGTCAAGCTGTAGCTACAATGTTTAAACCGCCAACCAAGCATTTTACTTTTTTGCTCCCTGTTACTGGCCATAATTTTTTGCAAAATAACCTTGTTTAACCCTTGTCATGCTGAATTTTAAATCCAAAACATAATTACATTAGAATCAAAGGGCTGAAAGTACTGGAAGTACCAAATTATTGGTCAATATGTATATTGAGAATTTATCTTCTAACAAATTCTGGTGTAAACTGATTTGCAGGTGGCATAGACTAAGATCAGACTGCACATGTGTAGGCTGATCTTAGTCTATACCTTCTGACAAACAGGAATATTACAGGTTCAGCATGACAAGGGTTAATTTTGGAGTTGAACTTCTTGTTGGAGTTAGTGAGCATACCAGCAGAGTCAGTGGGCAGGGTCAGCAATCTGTCAATTGCAATTACCATTGACAGGCAATAATGCTTTGAACATTCCCCATATTTTTGAAACATGATGATTTAGGGAAGGCTTAGAGACTAATGTCCGTTCTTAACCCATTCCCAAAATTTTAGACTGGTCTAAATTGAAAGGAGTTGCAGACGACAATTTAAAGTTTATAAAATGTTAGATTTTTTAAACTTTCAAGGCAAAAAACATTGTGTAAAATGGAGAAATTGCTTGTCACAAGCAATTTCTTCATTTTACACAATGTTTTCCCAATTTTCTTGAAGGGCATCAAAAGGCGTCACTATGTGGGAATGGGTTAAACCTGTTGACCACTAAAAGACCCCATGTACAAAATTTTGAATTTTTACACCTCATATCTATGATTGACTACTAAGACATTGTAACTACAAGTTATTCCAGCTATTAAGCAACGAGATTTTGGTAGACCTCCAACAAAATGAATTATAATAGCTCCTAATTGAGGAATGAAATTTTCTACAGTTCAAGTACAGGTGAATCTTACAATTTTGTCCTTTTTTACCTGTTTAGAGTAACAATTAAATTTCCCTTTTAAACCCATGCTCTTTCACACTTAATTGTAGGTTATGGTATAACCCATCCCCACACGGTTCTGCTTTTTTAAGCCCCTTAAAACAGCTTGTGAAAACATTGTGTAAAATGAAATTACTTTATAACAAATCATCTCCTCATTGTCTACAATGGACAAAGAAGTTTTGAATTTTATCAACTGAAAAATAATGGTCTGCAACTTCTTTGAATTTAGGTTAATCTAAAATTTTGTTGTCTGGCAATTGGTAAAACCTATTAATTTCAAAATTGTACAACTCTCAATTCTGCTTCCTGAAAAATACTACAGTACTAGGAAATAACCAAGAGAAGAACCATTTTTTTTAAGATTGATAAAATTTGACATTGGATCTCTTAATTGTAAAGCTGACACATTATCCTATGACAAGACTTGTAAGCCAGGTAAGAACAAAGTAATCAATTTCTCCTTTAACCCATTACAAGATGGCAAAATTTTAGACTGGTCCAAACTAAAAGGAAATGCAGACGACAATTTATTGTTTATGAAATTCTAGATTTTTTTCAACTTCCTGGGTAGAAAACATTTTGGAAAATGACAGAATTACTTGTTACAATCAGTTTCTTCATTATTCACAATGTTTTCTACCCCCCCCAAAAAAAAGTTTTTTGAGATTTAATCAACTAAAATCTTGCAAAGCTGTATGAATTACGTTAATGAACTGCTGTAAAATCAAAAGGCTGAAAGCACTGAAAGAACTTGTTGTTCAAAAATCAAAGTCATAAACAATTCTGGCAGGAAAAGTTCAAGCAGGAGGTGAACCCAAGATCAGACTGCACTTATGAACAGGCTGATCTTGGTCTACACCTCCTGCCAATACCGGAATATTCTGGTTTCAGCATGACAAAGGTTAAAATTGTCGTCTGCAACTTTATTGTAAGCCACACAACACAGTTATCAATTTCTCATTAAACACATTTCTAGATGGTAAAAAATTTAGACTGGTAAAAATTGAAAGCAGTTGCAGACAACTTTTTGAAGTGAAACTTAATTGTAAAATGACTGCCTTATTAGTTGAAAATATTTTTGCACATGATTACTCCTTTTCTCATGTTTTCCAAAGCTTTAATTCTTCAGTGCATAAAATTGCAAAATTAAGTGGCAATGTTTTAAATAAAGTTGTATATCGTCATCTATTATCAAGCTTTTTCAGTTCTTACTATCTGCAGCATCTTAACCCTTTCCTGTAAAAACCCCGGATTTTACGTCCCTATGGTTTTAAACTTGAAAAAACATTGTGGAAAAAGAAGAAATTGCTTGTTACAAGCAATTTCTTCTTTTCCCACAATATTTTCTAAGCTGTAGAATGGTTACTTTTCGAATTACATCCCACTTTTATTGTCATCTGCTGGCTTTTTCAACTTTGACCAGTCTAAAATTTCAAAACTCGGAAAGGGTTATTTGGTGGACTGCGTCTGCCAATCAAAAGACAGATAGACCAACCAAACCATAGACTGGACGTGAACTTTGATCTCCAATATTGTTCAACATTTACGTGAAGCATATTTTTTGGTTTTGCAACTTAAACGTCATCATTACAGCTTAGTCAAGCTGTAGTTATTACGTCTTGGTTAACAACAAACCATTCTACTTTTTTGTTAGGTGTGAATGGCCACAAATTTTGCAAGATAATGCCAGTTTAATATCAATGCCAATCTTCTTATTGGAGCTCAGTAGGCTTTGCCAGTAATACATGTATGTCAAGTTCTTTCAATTTGGACCAGTCTAAAATTTCAAGAAACTGGAAAAGGTTAAGCCCCTGCAATTGCTTTACACATTTTTGACAAGTCATGCTTATTTCAGCCACTAAAGGTGAAAAGCTGACACAAATTTTGACAGACTCGAAGCAATACAGATGCTCAGGTCAGTACCTGATGGCAAAATTTCAGATAAGTCTAACATTACTGGCCCCACCTACTGAATGCCTAGGCCCCACCCATTAACTCCAACAAAGAAGTTCGGCTTTGATTTTTAACAGCGTTATTTTGCAAATTTTATGGCCAGTAGCATGCAACAACAAGGTGCCAAATTGTCACAAGATACGCCCTTCACACTGCTTAATATTAACTGGCGGTTTGAATGGAACTGATGATATTTTAAAGGAATAATTTTTGTCAAACAAAGTATGATAAATAACAAAGGGCAATAACTCAAAATATACGCTAGGTAGAGTTATGGTTCTTGTACACTGCACTCCCACTTGGTGAGCTCTATCCATCCATGAAGTTTCATGATTCTAGCTATTATACTTTTAGAGATATGTAACAATGCAACAAAAAGAGAAATTTTGTGTTGCACCTTCTTACATAACATTTTGTAATGCATAAATTGCACAAATAAGTATGAAATCCAAAAGTCTCAAATTTGTCAACAAAAGCAATTTCTTCTCAGAGAATTCCAAAATGCCTTTACTGATTGGTTATTAACCAGTAAAAACATTATTTTCAAATTAGAAAGAACATGCCAGAATGAGAATTAGATCTTAATCCTCAGGTCCAGACTGAGCTGACTTACTGTTTTTCCAAACTGATTGCTAAGTGATTAACTGAAATCAGTGACTAGGCAAACTTTGATTGATTTTGATCAGGTGTGAAAGTTTGACATTCCAAGTTTGATCAGAATTTCCTTGTTTGTCTTTGATGTAGATTCTTATGTCTCAAATTTTCATTGGTCAAATTCTATAATCTTTGAATCTTGCGTTTAATTGGTTATGCTTATGATAACGTTTTACCTTTATATATACCAACTTTTTCAGAATTTTTGAGAGAAGAGATGAGATTTTTAGATTTTAATTTAGACTTTAGAATATAGAACAAAAATATGAAATAACTTAAAACTTGGTCAGTAGATCAGTGCTTGTCTAATTGTAATAATTTCATGCAACAAAATGTGTTCCACTTGATTAAAAGAAATATATAGAAACCAACATTGGACTTAATTATTTATATCTATATACTCTCATGCCAAGCGAGTTTGATAAACATTGCGTAAAAAGGAGAATTCCCCAACTCAAATCAACTCTAAGCGTGATCAGGAAAACAACCCTCGGTCACAGCTTTCTTGTGGTGTCAGAATCCGGAAGTAGATGATCCAGGAATATTGTGAGTGAAATGTGCATTTGGTGACATTGTGCAAATAGTGTGAACCAGTTGAAGATTCTATTATACATATACAGATACAAATCTGAACATTTAATATGTGTGACACAAAAAAAAAAAAACTTAAAAAAGCAGAATTCATTAAAATCAAAACAGTGTAAGAAGTGAACAATTCCAACTTATATGCTGCAACTATCAAAACCCTTTACTAGATGTTACCATACCAGGAGCTAATCATTAACCAGGGACCGATACTAGGGACCAATCCTTTACCACAAACCAATGTGCCAGACCATAACCAGTAGCCAACCAACCCGACTGCGTACTGGTGTGCCAGACGACCATCCAAACCCAACCCTATGGACAATGAATAAAATTCTTTGATATTCAGACTTTAAATTTTTCTTAAGTGTAATTTTATTCTGTTAACAGTGTTGTACTTTCACCAGTAAACTGATCAGCTACCTTATGACCTGAAAGCAGGGGTAAGTGAAATTTCAACATTTTAGTGCTATATTGTTTTATTGTTTGTATCCAAACAGTTGATCTTTCTATTTTTCCTTTTACTCTTTTAATCAGAGCAAATTCAACTGAAACCAGTAATTTATTCTTTTACATTTAAATTTACAATATTCATTAATTTATGCTAAATTTCCTCACACTTAAATAATACAATTTGAATATTATCATAACGGTAATTTGTTACATTCACTTACAAATCCTAATTTCTCATACTTTAAATTTTTTTTAATCTAATCATAATTTATTGAACATGGCTACTCAACAACAGGCTTCCTGGAAGTGCTCAAAGCAAAATTGTGCTAAAATAACAGAATCTTGCTGTAATATTAAGCCCACAGTTTCATTGGTAACATCTTTGGACAAAACATGCAAAGCATATATACAAATAGAGTCAAGGCAATTTTCTACACTGTTTGATTCAGGTGCAGGCATCTCATGCATTAACAAACATGTTATAGACAAATTATTTAAAAATCCCCAATATCAAAGTGCTAAAATTACACATGTATATGGTGTATGTGGTGAGATCCATTCTGTGCTAGGAACATTAACTCTTTCATTTCTTCTTGATGGCTTCCCTTTTGAGCACACCTTTCATGTCTTTCCTAACCTGCACGAGTCTGTAATTCTAGGTCGGGATTTCATGGCTAAGGAAGGGATACAGCTCAATTTTCACTCTAATACTATCTCTCTTTCTAAACCCAACTCTGAACCTATTCACATCTGTCTAATATCACAAGAAGAATCAATAACTGACTTTGGCAAGACCTTTAGTTCACATGTAATTCCTCCTCACTCTGAATACATTCTTCCTCTGAAAACTAACAAGTTCTGTGATGGTGATGTTGTATTGTGTGAACCGCCTCAATCTCTTGTAAAGGATGAGCTTGTCGGAGGCAAGTGTCTTTCAAGAGTTACTGATGGCAAAATACACTATCGCCTGATGAACCCTACTGCCTTACCTATCTTTCTTAAACGTAACAAGAGAGTCTCTGTCTTAACTAGTGCTTACAATGCTAACATAACACAAATATCTGATCTTGACACCCTAATGTCTCAAAATTCTGAAACTCTTAACTCAGTAGAAACTAACAACCTAACTGATGATGAGTATATAACAATAGCTGAAGATCTTGGAATAAACCTTAATGACTCTGATCTCACCAATACCCAAAAACGCAACTTAATGATCTTTATTGGTAAAAATAGACAATCATTTGCAAAAGACTTCTCAGAATTAGGACTTACAAATTTATTTTCACACAGAATTGAAACAGGAAATGCTAAACCAATTAAGAAAGCACCATATAGACAAAATCCTGAAATGCGACGAGAAACTGAGCGTCAGGTTAAGGACATGCTAGAGAATGGCTTCATAACTGAGTCAGACTCCCCTTGGAATAGCCCAATTTGCCTTATTAAGAAAAAGTCAGGTGAATTCAGATTTTGTGTCGATTATCGAGAATTGAATAAGGTCACAGAACCTATGTCCTTTCCTATACCCCATATAGCAGATGTATTCGACACAATAGCCGATGCAAATGCAGAAGTTTTCTCAGTTCTTGACCTAAAGTCTGGGTTTTGGCAAGTTCCCCTTGACCCTGAAACTGCCCATAAAGCTGCATTTGTTACCCACCAATCTGTTTATTCTTGGACTAGGCTACCTTTTGGTCTCATGAATTCACCTATTACTTTCCAAAATCTCATGACTAAAGTACTAAAAAATCTTAATTGGAAAATTGCCCTTGTCTACATTGATGACATTTTGGTTTTCAGCAGAAACTTTGATGACCATTTGGACCACCTTGCCCAGGTCTTTGCTAATCTAAGATCAGCAAATTTGACCCTTCAGCCCTCCAAATGTAGGTTTGCTGCTACAGAAATTGAGTACTTAGGTCACATTATTTCGAAAAATGGCATAAAGGTTAATCCTGCCAAGACCAAAGCAATAGATGAATATCCACAACCAAAATCAGCCAAACAAGTAAAGTCATTTCTCGGCATGACCTCATACTACAGAAAATTCATTAAATCATATGCACAAATAGCACATCCATTAAATGCACTATTAAAGAAAGATACTAAGTTCAAGTGGACACCAGAATGTGAAAATGCATTCAAAACATTGAAAAAAGCACTAACATCTCCGCCCATATTAGCTTTCCCAAATTTTGATCGCCCTTTTATACTGGCAACAGACAGTTCAGATCATTCTATGGGTTATGTTCTATCACAATGTGATAAAAACGGAGCAGAGCATCCAATAGCATATGGCGGTAGAACATTGCATGGCCATGAGCTTAAATGGCATATTACAGATAAGGAAGGTTTAGCACTGATAGAGGCGGTTAAACACTTTAGACCCTATCTTGCTAACAACTTCTTTACAGTGTATACAGACAACGTTTCTGTAAAGTGGCTTAAACACATAAAGAACTGTCAAGGTCGTCTCGGAAGATGGGCCCTAACCTTACAAGGTTACAATTTCGAGATTGTCCATAAGGCATCAAGTGCTAATGGTAATGCAGATGGACTCTCACGTCGTGTCTACCAGCCCGTAGACAGTGAGAAAAGTGATCGGGGTACAGATGAGTCTGTACCAGTCTGTCAGATCTCTGACAACCAGTCTTTGCAACTGACAGCAGTGACTTTAATCTATAGTCATGAGACTGATCACTATGCATCTGTGGCACCTGCCACTACCAGCACTGAGACAGCACTGACACAAAACAATACTGACATAAGTAATAATGTAAATAACAACAATAATGACAATGTAAATACAAACACAAACAATGAACAAAACTTACCAATAAAACCTAATATAGACTTAATTTTCCTCCAAAGAGATGATGAATTTTACAAAGATATTATAAAATACAAATTACAACAAGAGTTACCAGATGATCCAAAACAATCAAAACTAGTAGTTGCAGAATCTGATCAATATGAATTATCGGAACATGGTGTTCTTCTACATATTTACTCACCCAGAACTAAAGGCATCCCAAAAGATCAGAAAATTATCACTCAAATATGTGTTCCTTCAATACTGCGTGATGACGTCTTAAAGTCATATCATGACAGTTTAGCAGGTGGTATGCACCAAGGCTTTGAGCGCACATATGCAGCTTTGAGACAAAAATACTACTGGCCTTCAATGTTTCGTGATTGTGAAACTTACATTAGATCATGTGATCAATGCCAAAGGGTGAAGCGTGACGTGCATGGTAAGCCACCTCCACTTCAACCTTTGCCAGTAGTTGATGTCTTTCAAAGATGGCACATTGACATTCTTGGAGGCCTACCGACAACTAAGGACAAATACAAATATGTCCTTCTTGTAGTGGACTCTTATTCCAAATGGAGCGAAGCCTTTCCACTACGTACACAAGAGGCCACAGAGGTAGCAGCCATACTATTCAAGGAGGTAATTTGTCGGTATGGTGCTCCAAATGTCCTTGTCTCTGATAGAGGACAACAATTTCTTTCCAAACTTGTTAAAGCTCTCTGTGAACTATTTCAGATAACACGATTCTATACAAGTTCATATAGGCCATTACTGAATGGAGCTGTAGAACGTATGAACAGTGTTATCCTTCAATCTTTGCGTCTTTACTGTAAAGGACAGCAGGACGATTGGCCAGATCTTCTTCCTTCTATCATGATGGCTTATCGTATGACCCCTGCAACTCAGTCCACTCAGCACTCTCCATTCTTCCTGCTCTTTGGACGTGAAATGAGGCTGCCAATTGACACCTCTCTTACGCCAAAATCTACTCTTTCTGCTAACTTTAAAGCTCATCTTTCTAATGTCCTCCAAAATCTTGAAATAGCCCGAAAAATAGCTGCAGAAAACATTAAAAAAGCCCAAGACAAATATAAAGAGCAGTATGACAAAAGGACCCAAGAGCCAAAGTATAGGCCAGCAGACAGAGTGTGGCTATACTGTACCAAAGTACCAGTGGGTATGGCTCCTAAACTCCAAAGAAAATGGGTAGGTCCGTACTACATAGTCTATCTTGGCCCACACAACACATACAAGCTCAGAAGATGTGGAGATAATAAAGAGGTAAAAGTTCTTGTAAATGCCACCAGACTGAAACCATACTTTGATCCCAATGATAGACCCACCAATCCACCACCTGGCTATGAACACATAACACAACCACTTAATGCAGACCACATACCAGATGATCTATTACCACCCCAAAACACACAAAATACCCAAGCAGCTCCTGATCCAAATGCACCAACAAATACAAATCCTCAGAGCAAAGGCAAACACCCTCTCAATATGAAATTCAAAGCAAGAATTAAGAAATCAAAAGTAATGCAGCAAAATAATGATACAAATAACCAAAATGACACATCAACAATTCCAAATACACATACACAACCAAATCAAGCAGATAAAACTCCACAAAACAATAGCTCACACTCAAAACAAGGCACAAAACCTACCACAACACCAGACCCTTCAGACCAAGAACAAACACCAAACTCTGCACCAAATGCAACAACATCCAAACCACAAAAATTCCCAGTAGATGACATAGACAAAATCATTCAATCAAAACGGAGCAACAACACACTTTACTATAGAATAAAATGGAAAGAAAACAAAAAACCAAGCACTTGGGAATATGCAAGCACCATACCAGATGTCTTCATTCGTGAGTATCACATACACAGAACAATGAATGGTAGAAAACGAAAGCGACCCTTGGTGAAAAAAAACAGATTCTTTGATGATTTACCAACACTTTATCGTGAATGCAAGAACAGAGATGAAAATCCACCATATGTTGTTGGTTACATGGAAACTTTTGATCTTTCCAATCAAAAGCTTATTGAGCATTCTCCATTTGAAAGTACAACTTATACTAATTCCATCCCATTTCCCATATCTCTAAGAAAACGTAGACTACAGCCATACATGAATAAACTTTTTGATTGTCTACAAGATACTGGCATTTCTTTGTGGCAAACTACAACAGCTCTTCATGACAATGGAACTCCGGAAGAAGCCAAAATGGTCCGAGCAGTCTTTACAAGCAATTTAAATAACCCTTTGGAAACAACTTACTTCAAAGTTTTCACACAAAATTCACGGGAACCAATATGGTTACCTTTCAACCAAGCACCACTCAAATATGTCAGACAATTCTTGTACAGAATCAGAGCCAAAATTAATCAACAAGGCAAAATATTTAAAAGTGCTAAAACAAACAAAATTTAAACAAAAAAAAAGACCTTTACTAAAAAACAAAATCTGTGAATTATATCTTCATCTTAAGTATTCAACATATTCATTACTAAAATTTTCTATATTAAAGTGTAGCTTCTGGTCTGATTGAAGGAAACAATAAAAAAAAGAAAGCCTTTTCTTCTTACTTGATGTTAGTTCCTTTCAACTGTTTGGATGCTCATAGTGAGACAGTAGATCACAATGAATGTTGACAATTTCAGCTTACCAGAATATAAAGACAATTATCAATGGTAAGAACTGAAAATTGTTAGAAAATCTGAGCTTTAACAAAACATTGTTGGCATGGCAATTTGCCTCAACCTTGCTTGTTGCAAAATGTCATGAAAATTAGAATACAATTTAAAAAAAAAAAATAAATAAATGAATTAATTCAGAAAATCTCATATATGAAATGTAGCTCAAAAACTTCATATGAAATATAAATATGTATATCAAAAAAAAAAAAAAAAAGAAAAGAAAGAAAACATATTACAGCTCAAAAGGAGCAAAATACAAAAAAATATGTAGCTGATAGTGTTAACTAAAAGTATATTGAAATCAGTTACTTTAAGTATAATATGGGGCAGTAAGTGATAGACTATATTCAAGTTTCATATTACTCATGATGGTCTACTCACAAAAGAGGTTGTACCCCAAAGAAATGTAAAATGAAATGAATAAACAAAAAACTATTCATGAAGTGTGAGATTAAGAACAAGTCAAAATAATTAATATTTAATCTTTCCACACCAGGTTTAAAAAACTTAAGTTGCATCTGTACAAATACTATTCATGAAGTGTGAGATTATTTACCAGCCAAAATGTACTCATATAAATCTCTTCCACACCATAAGGTTATACAAACCTAAGTTGCATGTGTGTAGTTACTAAATGTAACATGGACAAGACTAGCTACGAATTAGTCTAATGTCATGGGCCCTTTCAATTTAAATTCAAGGCTTACAAATAAAAAAAAAAAGTATTTGTGTTAAGGCCCAACCCTATTTAACAACAAAAAAGGGTTTTCATTATGTATGTGTTAAGAGGATTTCAATTAAAAAAAAATTGTTAATTGCATTTTTCTTTCTTTATGTTGCCTTATGTTGTATACTCATACAATAGCAATTTTTCTTATTTAGATTGAACAAGTTATCTTACAGATCCATGTCATTTTATAAGAAATTGAAAGTCAATGCTTTGCCTCTGTATACATACACATATCATATCTATGTAATTGAATTTGTTAATTGTTAACTGTATGAAAGAAGATGGATATATGTGTGATGATAGATAAACCCTGGCCAGGTCATGAGTGAAAAACTCTTTGATTGTATGAATGGTATATTTCATTTGATGAATAATCATGATTTGTTACTGTATTTCTTTTAATTAGAGTATGATTGAGGACAATCATTTTTCAAGGAGGTGGAAAGTGTAACAATGCAACAAAAAGAGAAATTTTGTGTTGCACCTTCTTACATAACATTTTGTAATGCATAAATTGCACAAATAAGTATGAAATCCAAAAGTCTCAAATTTGTCAACAAAAGCAATTTCTTCTCAGAGAATTCCAAAATGCCTTTACTGATT
Source organism: Fragum fragum (assembly GCA_946902895.1). NCBI lineage: Eukaryota > Metazoa > Mollusca > Bivalvia > Cardiida > Cardiidae > Fragum > Fragum fragum. The sequence continues at coordinate 16,786,985 of OX336368.1, forward strand.
GGTTATTAACCAGTAAAAACATTATTTTCAAATTAGAAAGAACATGCCAGAATGAGAATTAGATCTTAATCCTCAGGTCCAGACTGAGCTGACTTACTGTTTTTCCAAACTGATTGCTAAGTGATTAACTGAAATCAGTGACTAGGCAAACTTTGATTGATTTTGATCAGGTGTGAAAGTTTGACATTCCAAGTTTGATCAGAATTTCCTTGTTTGTCTTTGATGTAGATTCTTATGTCTCAAATTTTCATTGGTCAAATTCTATAATCTTTGAATCTTGCGTTTAATTGGTTATGCTTATGATAACGTTTTACCTTTATATATACCAACTTTTTCAGAATTTTTGAGAGAAGAGATGAGATTTTTAGATTTTAATTTAGACTTTAGAATATAGAACAAAAATATGAAATAACTTAAAACTTGGTCAGTAGATCAGTGCTTGTCTAATTGTAATAATTTCATGCAACAAAATGTGTTCCACTTGATTAAAAGAAATATATAGAAACCAACATTGGACTTAATTATTTATATCTATATACTCTCATGCCAAGCGAGTTTGATAAACATTGCGTAAAAAGGAGAATTCCCCAACTCAAATCAACTCTAAGCGTGATCAGGAAAACAACCCTCGGTCACAGATATACACCAGACAAGATTCAAGTATGTAAAACAACAAAGGGCAATAACTCAAAATATACGCTAGGATGAGTTATGGTTCTTGTACACTGCACTCCCACTTTGTGAGCTCTATCCATCCATGAAATTTCATGATTCTAGCTATTATACTTTTAGAGACATACTCCATACAAGATTCAAGTATGATAAATAACAAAGGGCAATAACTCAAAAAATAGGCATGGTAGAGTTATGGTTCTTGTGCACTGCACAACCCCTTGGTGAGATCTATACACCCATGATGTTTAATGATCCTAGCTAAAATACTTTTAGAGATATACTCTGGACAAGATTCAAGTATGAATAACAACAAAGGACAATAACTCAAAAAATAGGCTAGGTAAAGTTATGGTTCTTGTACACTGCACTCCCACTTGGTGAGCTCTATCCATCCATGAAATTTTATGATTCTAGCTATCATACTTTTAGAGATATACTCCGGACAAGATTCAAGGATGAAAAATAACAAAGGGCAATAACTCAAAAAAAAGGCCAGGTAGAGTTATGGTTCTTGTACACTGCACTCCCCTTGGTCAGATCTATCCATCCAATAAATTTCATGATTCTAGCTATTATACTTTTAGAGATATACTCCGGACAAGATTCAAGTATGAAAAACAACAAAGGGCAATAACTCAAAAAATACGCCAGGTAGAGTTATGGTTCTAATGCACTGCATTCCCCCTCGATGAGATCTATACACCCATGAAGTTTCATAATCCTAGCTATTATATATACTTTTAGAGATATACTCTGGACAAGATTCAAGTATGAAATACAACAAAGGGCAATAACTAAAAAAATAGGCCAAGTAGAGTTATGGTTCTTGTACACTGCACTCCTACCTTGTGAGCTCTATCAATCCATGAAATTTCATGATTCTAGCTATTATACTTTTAGAGATATACTCCGGACAAGATTCAAGTATGAAAAATAACAAAGGGCAATAACTCAAAAAATAGGCCAGGTAGAGTTATGGCTCTTGTGCACTGCACTCCCCCTTGGTGAGATCTATACACCCATGAAGTTTCATGATCCTAGCTATAATACTTTTAGAGATATACTCCGGACATGATTCAAGTATGAAAAACAACAAAGGGCAATAACTCAAAAAATAGGCCAGGTAGAGTTATGGTTCTTGTGCACTGCACTCCATATTGATGAGAAGAATATAACTGCCAAGTTTAAAGTCAATCGGACTTATGGTGACAGAGTTATGCTCCGGACAAAGAAGTGGACACTGCCCGGACGACAGGACAACCGGACGCCCGGACACCACGGGTGATCCCATAATACGTCCCGTCTTCGACGGGCGTATAAAAAGTAAAATGGTTGATTTGTGACCTAAATGTCGTAACAACAGCTTGAATAAGTCACCAAATCAACAAAAAAGGTTTAACAAAAATGGCAGCCAAAGTCTGAATTGAAAGCTAAAATTATGGGCTGAATAAATGATTCAATTGGTTGGTTGATTCCTTGATTTACAGCCGCAACTGGTCAATTGCAGACTGCAACACAGATTGGATGGAAATTGAAAAAAGTAGCTTTTAGGGTAGAAAACATGGTAAGACATGGAGAAATTGCTTATAACAAACCTTTTTTTCCTTGCCTATCAAGACACTGGATCGTGTGGTAATGGGTGAAATTCATTAGTATTCAATTTGATAATAAATACTTATCAATTGTATAATTATAATAGTGATGTCATGAACTTGACATTTCATTGGATACTTCAAATCAAACCAAGCAATCCCTGGCTCTGCATACAGTCTGCATTCTTACTAATTTTCTAAAAATTTTGGCTTCAGTCTAAATGTCTCTGGAGGTCATTGGGCATGGCTAACAAACTGTAATTTGTTGAAAATTATTTTTTTTTAAGTAAAAGATAGCTAACCCATCCCCTACACAACCCCACTCTTTTACCATCTTCAACAAAAAGCTTTGGAAAATAGTGGAAAATGAGGAAATTTCTTGTAAAAGCAATTTATTCATTTTCCATAATGCTTTCAACCAAGAAAGACAACATTTAAGCATACAAAATAGTATTCTTAAAAATTTGAACCTGATAGCTATGTTTACAGGTTTCATCTTAAAATATAAAATTCAGAAAACAACTTATCATTAAAATAACAACCGGTACAATCTTCACGCTGTATGAACCCAACCATAAACAGATTTTATACTCAATTTGGGTTTAAACTTCATTTCCTAACATTCTTAAAGGACATAAATTAAAAAAATCCAAACTTTCATAAGTAATTGTGTAACAGTGTAATATGCCCGCTCAGCTATGTTTTTCTTCATTTTGCCCTTGTTCATCCCTTATAGAGGTTTCAGCTATAGCTGGAACTGCTTTCTTCCTCTGGTAAAAATACTCTACTGCTGTGACAAAGTACATGTATCATGTTGATACACTCTCTGGCTGCAACACAGCAGATCATATTACTTGGTTCTCATAGCTCTTGATTGCTATGTTCAAGAGGTTCCAGATGGCCCTAGTCTGTTCACCTGAATTTACTATCTCAAACTAATGAATCAAGTCAAATTGAAAATAATGAGATATTCTACAGAGTAAAATGGATATAAAAGCAAAAGGCTGCATTGGATGAGAAGAAATTGATATTGCCTTTAATGCCACATTCTGCAGTATTCAGTTGAAATTTCTCTTTCATGACAATAGAAGCATTTGTAATAAGTTCAAGGAAGATTGAGCCCAAATTGTGACCTCTACAGTGGTAACAATGAAGTTGCCAATAAAAGCCCCTTTTCCTTGACCTCTAATCAAGTCAAAATGTAACAATATTCAATAGGGGATCCACCTCATGACCACACAAACATTATCAGCATGTTTCAGACAGATCAAGCTAAATTAGTGACCTCTAGAGTGGTAACAAGGAAATTGTTAATTAGGACCCTTTTCCCTGGATATTGGTCAGAATGTCACCTTATTCCATAGGGTTATTCATCAAGACTATACAAAAATTTCAGCAAGTTTGAGATATTTTGAGCAAGTTTGAGAAAGATTGAGCCAAAATTTCGACCTCAAGATTAGTAGCAAGGAAATTGTCAATGAGCCCCCTTTCCCCTTGATTTCAGTAAGAAAGTAACAATATCTGATAGAGACCTTCCTAGCTACCATACAAACAATTTCAGCAATTTTGAAAAGGATTGAGCCAAAAAAGTGATCTTAGGAGCATTAGTACAGAAAATTGTCAATTTTCCCTTGATAGGCATTAAAATGTCACCATATTCAATAGATTTTTTTCCTCGTGACCATAAAAACATTTTAAGTAAGGTTGAGAAATCTAGGGCCAAAAATGTGACCTCTAAAGGGGTAACAAAGAAATCATCAATAAGGCCCCTTTTCCCTTGACATTGGTCAGAGTGTCATCATTTTCAATAGGCTTCTTCTTCATGACTATACAAACATTGTCAGTAAGTTTGAGAAGTATTGAGCCTAGATTGTGCCCTATAGAGTGGTAACTTATGACTTATTTTCTATGTTTATGTATTTCTATGATTTTTTTTCCTGTCCCTTTTTTCCAGGCAGCTTATTTTCTCTGGGTATTTTTTCTTATTTCTTTTTTTCATTCTATATATCCTAGGTCTTATTTTCAGTGTTATTTTCTCTACCACGACTTTATCAGTGACTACTTTTTCAGGGTCATGTTATTTTTCTTTTGACTTCTGTTCTTACAGCTTTACTTTTCCTATCTATTTCTTTTACCAATCCCCACCAGCCCCACCTTATCTTTTTGAGCAGGGCATTTGAACAGCATTTAATGAACAATACAACTTTAACCCATTTCAACACAAGCCCGCTTTTTATGCCCATCAAGATAAAGGCTAAGGAAAACATTATGAACATGATGTGTTTGTGAAACACCATGCCCCCAAAACAGGATTTCTTTAGAAATGGGCGATTTTAGTTGGGTTTTTTTTCTTTGTTTTAGGGAAAAGGGTTAAAATTTTGACCTTGATCTTGATGAAATGACCTTCCCCAGTTGCGCCTTGTTGAGACCTATCTACATACCAAATATTAGCATTGTAAATTAATCAGGATGGAAGATATAGGAAAATGTTTAGTTGGTAGGTTAAGTTTTGCAGACAGACAGACGGACAGACAGACGGACACCGGTAAATCAATTGCCCCCAATCTATCGATGTGGGGGCATAAAAATGAAGGAATTGCTTAAACAAGCAATTTCTTCATTATCCACAATGTTTTCTTCCCAGAGAGATAAAAAAATTTACAATTTAATCAACTTGAAATTGTCCTCAGCAACCTCTTTCAGTTTGGACTAGTCTAAATATTTGTCATTTGGGAATAGGTTACAGTTGAATGTAACATTAACCCTGTTAATAACACGTCGAGAATGTTGTGTGAAAACATGTGTACAATGTACAGAATGTTAAATGACATTACAACCCTATCAGAGTGTAAGACACCCAATTTATCAACAAAACTGACATTACCGACATCCTGTCCCCGGATGTCTCCATTTTCATTTCATTTCTTTATGAACAATATAAAACTTTGTATAATCTTCTCTATATAAAGAAAGTTTGTGGTAGGCTAAATAGTTATGGATCTCTTATATTACCCATCACCAGACTACATAATTCCAAGAAAATGCAGACAACAATTTTTTGAAGATGAAATCTGAATTTTTAGTCATTTGAAATTGAAAACATTGTAGATGATTAAGAAATTGCTTGTAACAAGCAATTTCTTAATTTTCCACTATGTTTAAAAAGGTTTTTTAATAGGGGGCATCAAAAAGAGTTATGGTGTGAGAATGGCCATAGTTCATCAATTTAACAATCATTTGAAAATCAGTAAATTCTAGTATTCATTTTAATGCTAAGCGTCAACCATGACCGTAATACAGATACAAAAGGGGGTTGAAGTGGTTATCTTTACAGTTCACTGAAGTAATTACCTTCTGTAGTAAAAAATATCTGTTTCAGTAATTTTAATGGCTGTAACCTTAAGGTGTTTCATTGTTGATTTATACTGGTAATCTTATATTAAATCTAAGAGTCTTTTTTTAAACTTGTTTAGTTTAATTAAAATTTGACAGTGTAGTAGTCATTAGGTAAAATCTTCAGTGTTTCGGACAACAAGTAAATTGGTCCTATAGCAGACAACGAAATCTTGGACTGATCCAAAATGAAAGAAATTGCAGATAACATGATTTGAATGTAAAATGAAAAAAAAAAGGTTCTACAGCTAAACCAGAAAAGTTCCAGTGCATATCTCCAGATGTAATCTATTGATTTTTCTTGAACAATTCATCAACTTTTTTAAAACTTTTCTTAACTCGCTATATTATCAAAGGCAAGAAAATACCTGTTAGAGATAATTGTAAAACTATTTGATATTCTAGTATATGTATGATTTTGTTGGAATAGGGTTTTACGCCTCTTTCAACAATCTTTCAGTTATATCGCGGCGACTGGAGCACCTAACAATGGATTCCTGGTATTTCTCACACCGGTACCGCCATTACATCCTTTCCTAGCCTCAAGCTGCTATTCCTAATAGGTCTACAATTATCGACAAATTGGAGGGAGACAAATAGTCGGAAAGGATGAGTGCTGCCGTAGGGGATCTAAACCGGTACCTCTAGATTGACAGTCCGATTCACTACCAACTGCGCCATGACCGCGGCTTAGTATATGTATGAAGTACAGTTAAACTTGTGTTAAGTAACCACCTATGTGACGGTCAAAATGAAGTCATTTAAGAGCATAGTTGCTTATAACACCTTTTTGCAACGTATATGAAGGTTCGGTTCAACTGCATACACAAATTATTGCAGGATTCTCACTTAATCATATGTTGATCAAACTCATTACAATTGTCTCATTGAGACAATTGTAATGAGATTCGCCAACATAGGTTTTAGTTTTGATAAATGGACAAGTAGAAGCCTCCAATTATTAAAGTGGGCCTTTAACCCCTGTCATGCTGAATAAAATCATTTCCAAAAGTTTCATGAAATTCAAAAGGCTGAAAGTCCTGAAAATACTTGTTTTGGAGCACCATTTATTTTGAAATTAAATCTCATGAACATTTCAGACTTCAAAGGAACAAACAGTTGGTGTACACTAAGATCAGACTGCCTATTTGTGCAGTCTGATCTTTGTCTATACCTCCTGACAAAACAGGAATATTCCAGGTTTAGCATGACAAGGGTTAACCCATTCCAACTCAATCCCTCCTTTTTAGAGGAAGACCCCTCTAGAAAAAAGCAGTGGAAAACATTGTGGAAAATGAAGAAATTACTTGTATCAAGCAATTTCTTCATTATCCACAATGTTTTCTATCTAAAAAGACGAAAAAATTCAAAATTCCATCAACATGAAATTGTCGTCTGCAGCTTCTTTCAATTTGGATCAGTCTAAAATTTTGCTGTGTTGGAATGGGTTAATGGAGGTGGTCACTTGAACGAGTCCGACTGTGATGTACTTACTCAAACTCGCCAAGTTTATTGTGTTCTGGGTTCTCTAGTTGACCTTGAAACAGCTGTAAAGGGCTCAGAAAAATACCTTTGCCCTCTGTCCATGCAAAACCATTCTCTGGGTGGATAGCTGAAATATAAAACAGTGAGCACCTCTTGTCATATTTTAGGCTCAAATCTTCAATAGCATATGAGTTACAAACATAGTTAAGAGCTCCAGAAGCTCTTAATGTTATCAACCCATTACTAGATGGCAAAATGTTAGACTGGTCCAATTGTAAGCAGTTGCAGAAGACAATTTAACCCGCTGTCAGATGGCAAAATTTTAAACTTGTCCAAATTGACAGGAGTTGCAGACAACAATTTAAATCTGATGAAAGTTTAGATCGTTCCAATTTTCTTGGCAGAGAAAATTGTGGAAAATGAGAATTGTTTACAACTGTCATATGCAACTTCTCTGAATTTTTACAGGGCTTAAATTTTGTAATCTAGTAATTAGTTCATTTGACAGAGCTTTGTCCTTTTCTGCATTGGCATAAATTGGCCGTACTTTTTGCAATCTTGGCAATCTCAATGGAATTCTACTTTATCTAGTTGAAGACCTTGCCGAGGTGAAGTGGAATCACCAAAATCAACCCTTCAATTACTGGGACTTAACCCTTGTCATAAAATCCTTTTTGAAATTGCAAGAAAATCAAAGTGTTGAAAGAAATGAAGGTAAAAGTTTTGAGTCAAAATTACTTTCAAAATTAAATTGTCAAAAGCTTTCGAACTTAAAAGTGACAAACAGTGCTGTAGACTAAGATCAGACTGCACTGAGAATCATCTAAATGGGACCAAAGTCACAAGGTTTCCATGTTAATAAGATATTTGTCTCAATAAGCAATATTTTGTCTCCTTTTTTGCATTAACCCTTTCCTGGACAAACCCGGGATTTTACGTCACTGTGATTTTATACTTGAGAAAACATAGTGGGAAAAGGAGAAATTGCTTGTAACAAGCAATTTCTCCTTTTCCCACAATATTTTCTACCACATAGGATGGTCAGATTTCAAATTGCATGCATTCTTCATTGTCATCTGCAACCTCTTTCAAATTGGACCCGTCTAAAATTTCATAAAACAGGAAAGGGTTAAAGAAATAGGATAAAAATGTGTTTTTTGGACATGATTGATTCATCTTTCATTTTATGAACAACAAAACAGAGCCACTTATGAAGATATTATAGTTTTTGTTGTTCTTAAAGAAAAATAAATCAATCAATTATCCTATATAAACAAACAAACATTTCATTGTGATTTTTGTAACAGTGAAAATTGATGCACTGAGGTCACAGAAGGAGATGATATTCTTAACTCATTCCCTCACATTGACCTTTTTGGACGCCCCTCAAAACAAATAATTGGTAAAACATTGTGTAAAATGAATAAATTGCTTTTAACAAGCAATTTCTTCATTTTACACAATGTTTTCTACCAAGAAAGTTGAAAAATCTATAAATTCATAAACTTTAACCCATTCCAACACAGCAAAATTTTAGACTGGTCCAAGTTGAAAGAAGCTGCAGACGACAATTTCAAGTTGATAGAATTTTAAATTTTTTGGTCATTTTGGGTAGAAAACATTGTGGATAATGAAGAAATTGCTTGATATAAGCAATTTCTTCATTTTCCACAATGTTTTCAAAAGCTTTTTTCTTGAAGGGCGTAAAAAGGAGGGATTGAGTTGTAATTGGCTAGATTGTCATCTGCAACTTCTTTCCATTTGGACAAGCCTAAAATTTTGCTGTCTAGTAATGGGTTATCTGTTGGACAATTGATGGATTGCTGGGCACACACACTAAGCTTCCACAGAATGTTATTTGAATAGCATTATTTTTCAAAATTTATGGTCTGTGACATGTAACAAAACATAAAATGGTTGGTTTGTGACCTAATTGTTGTAATTACAGATAATTCAATCAAGTGTAAGTTACCAAACTAATGCTTCAAATAAATGTTGGCCAATGTTCACTGTGTTGTAAGTTGTCCGTTAGATTTGTGTAGTTTGTACGGTTGTTTTGAGTGGTCAATCAAAGATGGCGTCCATGGAACAACGTGAGAGGTAGGTGTCTAAGTTTTCGTCGATAATATTTCCTTAAATGACCGTATCTTGTCTTGATACTGATATAATCGTACAGGAGAAATGTATACCTATCCACGGTTCTATATATCAAAGTACCAGTGTTGCCCTATCGCCGTCGGTCGTAATGCAAACACAGCCCAACACGGAATTTTTTTTTCGAAGCGAGAAAGTTGTCTTTTTAAGCATGATTATATAATAATCAGCGAACTAGGAAACAAAATATTGCTGTAACTTGGATGTTTTTAATTTGCCCTTTCCTATTGTTACGGCTATTTTAAACAAAATTGTTCAGAATGGCCACAAACGCTGTGTTTAGAAAATGATCATACAACGGTGCAGTCACAGTGAAAATATGCAGACACAACGGTGCAGTTTCTGTGTGTTGTGAACGGTGTAGTTATTATTTTCATAACAAATTGTGAACGGTGTAGACATAAAGCAATTATTGTGAACGGTGTAGACATGAAGCAATACAGAACTTGTTATTTCTCAAATGATATTCTTTTTAATGTTTAATGAAATTATTGCCAAATTTCTTCAACAATTATGTTAATATATGACTGATTTGAAAATGCTTTGAAGCAAAGAAGGTGACAATACATCTGGAAAAAAGAAATACTTTAATCAGAATTGAGGAAGATTCCAGTTTCTTTGCTATTTCTCAAAGCAATTTCATAAGGGTCAAATAGAAGAAAAAATCAAGAATCTGACAGTGTCTTTTTTTATTCATTATTTCTATTTTCAGTTCCATGCTGTTCACTTGTTACCACTGCCCTTTCGAAGGAAGTTTTAAAAATGTTGTGAAGCATTCAGAACAGGACCATTCCAACCAGATATTAAAAGTGCGCAGGAGAGAGATAAATGAAATTTTATTTATTTATTTGAATGGGGTTTTACGCCGCTTTCAACAATCTTTCAGTAATATCGCGGCGGCTGGAGCACCTAACAATGGATTCCTGGTATTTCTCACACCAGTACCGCCATCACATCCTTTCCTAGCCTCCAGCTGCTATCCCACATAGGTCTACGATTATCGACCCATTGGTGGGAGACAAATAGTCGGAAAGGTTGAGTGCCGCCGTCGGGGATGATAAATGAAAAGACTGGCCAAAAAGGTTTGAAAACTCTGAACTTTAACATAATTCCGGATATTGTAAAAAACTCAAACCAAGATATAATCCCCATTTACGATCATGGAACACACAAGATAGACCTCATCAACATAGAAAACCAGGATTTTGGAATTAGCAATCTTTCTATTGATGATATCCCTGATTTTGAATGCATGAGTCCTGTACATAAACAATTACGAAGTTCGACACCCCATAAAGTCGTTCAAAAAGCTCCGACCGTAATTCCAGATATTTCAATTGGATGTGCTGAAACAGATGATACGGATAGGGACTCTTCTCTTTCTGCATGGGACATGGAAATAATGGCCGAAATGAAGAGTTTGCTTTCAGATGTGATTAAGTCATTGAGAAACGTTGATCAACTTGGTAATTGGTTATCTTTTCATCAGATGGTTAAGGAAGGTTGGTTCCTGATGGAAAACATTGCATTTCATTTATTTATGGATGTGTGTAAATTCTACTCTCTTGAAAATACCTATTCAATGCGTTTCACACCAATAGTCAAGCGTTTTTGGCGAGTAGGATATTGTCTTTTTGATGGCAAATGGTTACATTTTATGAGTGGGCCCAAAAATCTTGGTCAGAAAATTGCCAGTCCTGAACAAGAGGTCACATCTGAAAATGCCAAAATAAATTTTGCAGTTCCATACAGAGCAACTGTTGGAACCAGGAATAGGGCGTTTGACGAAGACGACGTAAAACCTGGCTTACTCACACACCGATAATTCATTTTTGTTTGGACAGCAGATGTTGGTTTGCTTGGTTCTTTTTTGTAGACAACTTTATCAAAGTTGTTTTAATGAACCTAAACCGAGGGCACTATTAAGTGAACTTCCAGTAACTTTCGCAGATTTACGAATTTCATGCCACCTTTCACTTTGTTGTTTTATTTTCCTCGGCTCTGTCAAATCAGCTTCACTGCATGCACCAGACAAGTGAACATAATTGCTCTGTGTTTTTAGCGGCACATGCTTACTTCGCGAGTAAAGGTGTTCTGCGTTTCTTAATGATGCAACCATTAACCCAATGTTGTCAACAATACTGAGCATATCTTTTATGCAATTGGATATGTCATATAAATCTGTTTTAAGGGAGCTGATAACAAAAACAAATTTCGATTTTCGCCAGTCAGGTCCACTCTGTTTCTTCAACTTTTCTAGCACGAGATCTTTGTTTAATTTAGTTTCTCTCAAAGTACGTATTTTTTCACCCACTACCTTCAAACTTTCAAGAAGAAGATGCACTAAACTATCTCTTTCATCTGGTGATATATCTTCTAAGTGCACCTTCCTACGTATGGATACGCTGTCAAGAATGTCTGACACAGATTTTAGCAAAAGTATTTCTAATTGCAATTTAGCTTTTCTTTCATTCAGCATAGGTGACTTTTCAAAGCCAAACAGGTCAATATCACCACTTGTCTTACATTTTCCAGCGTTTATCTTTTTTCCGTCAACGCAGAGTTTATAAGTTTTGTTTTCCAATGTTTTCCATCGGGAACCGACCTTCCTTGACCATCTGATGAAAAGATAACCAATTACCAAGTTGATCAACGTTTCTCAACGACTTTATGGGGTGTCGAACTTCGTAATTGTTTATGTACAGGACTCATGCATTCAAAATCAGGGATATCATTGATAGAAAGATTGCTAATTCCAAAATCCTGGTTTTCTATGTTGATGAGGTCTATCTTGTGTGTTCCATGATCGTAAATGGGGATTATATCTTGGTTTGAGTTTTTTACAATATCCAGAATTATGTTAAAGTTCAGAGTTTTCAAACCTTTTTGGCCAGTCTTTTCATTTATCTCTCTCCTGCGCACTTTTAATATCTGGTTGGAATGGTCCTGTTCTGAATGCTTCACAACATTTTCAAAACTTCCTTAGAAAGGGCAGTGGTAACAAGTGAACAGCATGGAACTGAAAATAAAAATAATGAATAAAAAAAGACACTGTCAGATTCTTGATTTTTTCTTCTATTTGTCCCTTATGAAATTGCTTTGAGAAATAGCAAAGAAACTGGAATCTTCCTCAATTCTGATTAAAGTATTTCTTTTTTCCAGATGTATTGTCACCTTCTTTGCTTCAAAGCATTTTCAAATCAGTCATATATTAACATAATTGTTGAAGAAATTTGGCAATAATTTCATTAAACATTAAAAAGAAAATCATTTGAGAAATAACAAGTTCTGTATTGCTTCATGTCTACACCGTTCACAATAATTGCTTTATGTCTACACCGTTCACGATTTGTTATGAAAATAATAACTACACCGTTCACAACACACAGAAACTGCACCGTTGTGTCTGCATATTTTCACTGTGACTGCACCGTTGTATGATCATTTTCTAAACACAGCGTTTGTGGCCATTCTGAACAATTTTGTTTAAAATAGCCGTAACCATAGGAAAGGGCATATTAAAAACATCCAAGTTACAGCAATATTTTGTTTCCTAGTTCGCTGATTATTATATAATCATGCTTAAAAAGACAACTTTCTCGCTTCGAAAAAAAATTTCCGTGTTGGGCTGTGTTTGCACAACGACCGACGGCGATAGGGCAACACTGGTACTTTGATATATAGAACCGTGGATAGGTATACATTTCTCATGTAAAATGATATCAATATGAAGGCATGAAACGTCTGTTTAAGAAAATTATCGATGAAAACTAAGACACCTACCTCTCATGCTGTTTCGTTGTCGCCATCTTTGATTGACTGCACAAACCTAACGGACAACTTACAACACCGTGATGTTAGAGTTCAAAGTTCCCTTTTGTCTCAATGAATGATTTTATTGGTTGATTGATTCTTTGATTGAAGTCACAATACGTCAATTTGGCCTTAGGTAGAATGGTTGCGAATTTGCAAGAAACAGTTAAAATAGTTAATAAGATCAGGTTATATTCAAACTTACTTGTAGATCCAACAAGACTAACACACTAAATTAGTCTAAATGAAATTATAACTAACCTAAAGTCATTAAGGCCATTAGTATAAGATGATAAATTTGACAGTTTTAATCTACTTAATCTACTTAAGATGGACAAACTCTTAGAACATGATAATCTTTATAGAGTGGAATCCTCTTACTTGCAACTGACTTTATGCACAAACATAAAGAACACAAATTTCCTTTTGATAGCAATTTCTAGTTAATTGAAACAAAAGTGTTGAAAACTGGTGTTCTGATTGGCAGGGTTCCACTATGCATAGAATGAAGTTCTAGAAGATAGAAAGTTACATGTATGTAGAAAATTTGTATTGAATTTGGTCGTATTGGAACTTTCTATCTTCTAGAACTTCATTCAATGCACCAACATCCTGCTCAGCATAGATGCTGTCACTATTCAATTATACAGTGAGTAATTTTCCCCCATATTTAGAACACAGCATACCAGCTGTATACTGGGGGAATGATAAGCTAAACAGCTACATAATGTTCTACTAAGTTTCTTGGATGTTTATAATCATTTTGAATTAGCCTTTTTAACCCATTACTGCACAACATTATTTTGGAGTAAACCGAATTGATAGAAGTGCAGACGAAAATTCAAATCACTTTGAAATTGAAAACTAAAGCCCAGATAGGATAAAAAAAATTGTTATAAAAGTAGATTGCAATCAAGCGATTTCAAGCAATTACTTCATTATCCACAATGTTTTCTAATCAAAAAGACAAAAAAAATAAAATTTCATTAAAATGAAATTATCGTCTCCAGATTCTTTTAATTTGGACCAGTCTAAAACTTTGTTGTGAGAATGTGTTGTTTTCTGCAGGATGTCATGCTGATCTCACATTAATCAAAACAAAGATTTCCCTGCAACCGGAGGCTCCAAAAGGATGTAGTGGTAGTACTGGTATATGAAATACCAGGAATATACATTGTAAGGTGCTCCAGCCGTTGCTATATGAATGAAATACAGTTTTGACTGTATATCTATTGAAACAACATTTCAGACTGGTCCAATAGTTTGTTTGTTTGAATAGGGTTTTACGCAGCTTTCAACAATCTTTCAGTTATATCGCAGCGGCTGGAGCACCTAACAATGGAATCCTGGTATTTCTCACACCAGTACTACCATTACATCCTTTCCTAAGCCTTCAGCTGCTATCCCACATAGGTCTACGATTATGGACCCAATGGTGAGAGACTGGTCCAATAGTAAGGGGTTGCAGAGGAAAATGAAAGTGCATCTAAACTGAGAAATGACTACAATTTAGGGTACGAAAATTGTGAGGACAGGAAAATTGCGTGTTACAACCTTTTGGTGTTTTTTTCCCAGTGTATCACAAAACTGTTACACAATGATAGAACTTTCTGATCATTAGAAAAGTGTCTGAAATTGTATATTGTGTAGAATTCTACATCATGATGAGAAGTATGTTGACCTGGAGGATGGTTCTGGGCACACTCTAGTGTCTGTAATCTACAATATAAGTGGAGATAGAAACCAAAAATGTAATTGTATTTGCCCAAAGTATTTAGTAGTTTCCTGGTTATTGTAGTTATTGTTGCTGAAAGTCTAAACCAACCATGCAAATAGTTTCAGTTTAAGAAATATCTGTGTAATATAGTTACCAGGTATTGTTTATAGTTGTCAGATGTAATGTCTGTCAAATAGACTGACTTAGTAGTATTGCATCATTTATTGAAGAGTTAAATTTAATTTACCCATTTCAACCCTATTTTTCATATGCCCTGCCAGAAAGTAAGTATCAGGAAACATTGAAGAAGTAATTTCCTCATTGTCTGCCCAAATATTTTTTTTAATTTTACTAACTCGAAATTCTCGTCTGCACACTCTTCAATTTGGACAAGTCTAAAATTTTGTAGTGTGTTAGTGGGCAAATAAAAGTTTTCTGATATTCTCATTCAGCTGATACTATGATGGAGAAGACTAAAATTAATGTTCAGATACCCTACATAACTGAGTTATCCAAGTTTTTTGTGGAGGCCCTAAAGGATCAAGATGTGGCCCCAGAGCTCCCTGATATTGCCAAACCTCCCCTACCCAAACCCCACGAGGCCAGCGATGATTAGGAGCCTGTGACCACAGTATACTTTTCTATCAAACAGCCTGAGTTGGTTTTATTGGCTGACCCAGAAAGCAGTAACAGTAGAATTTTGGTGTTGTTTGCACTGTTCCTTAACAAGATGAACATACAATAATTCTGCCTATTCAAACAAACAAAAGTACTTTGATACAACACAACACTGATGTCTTAAGCCAGGTGATAATCCATTGGTCAGATACCAGTATATACATTCCACTATCATAGCTATTAAAACCTTTGATAATGGAAACATTTATAATACCACCTGTCACAAGATACAAGATAGTCTCACTGTTATTAACCCTTGTCATAGTGAGCCCAGAATAATCCTGCTTCGGCAGGAGGTATAAACTTAGATCAGTCTGCACATATATGCAGTCTGATCTTAGTCTAGACCACCTGTTTTATATTTTGATTCAGAGTTGTACATAGAATTGACAAAAATATCGGTTCCAATATCAAGTTATTCCAGTCCTTTCAGCCCTTTGATTTTCTTTTTTTTTTCCCAATTCTAAAAACATATTTTGTTCGGCATGACAAGGGTTAACACTCAGTTTTACTCCTAGTATGAGGCAGCCAGCCTTTGGTAGCTTAAACCTGACCAAAACCTAGCCCTGATTTCTCAATAGGTTGCCATTGCTCAGAGTTTTCATGTTACAATCATACTGTCTACGGACGTTGATTGATTGAATAGGGTTTAACCCCCTTTTTAACAGTATTTCAGTCATACTGCGGCAACTGGAGACATAACTATAGATTCCTGGTATTTCTTACACCAGTACTACCATTACATCCTTTCCTCCAGCTGCTATCACACTTAGGTTTATTAGTGAGTGACAAATGTCAAACAAGAGGACCATGATGGTCCTAGATCGCTCACCTGAGGCATCTCCAAATTACAGTACTTTTTAGTATAAAAAAGACAGAACTTGAGCAAAATAAATTACAGATATATAAGATTTAGGGCTTTGTACAAAACAATCCAGTAATGCTTTACAATAATAATGAATGCCTTTGGCTTTATATTTTAATCCATTACCAAACTATCCAAGACTTTGTCACCCCCAGGGAAAACAGGTTTGAAAAATACATAGTGAGAAAGGGAGTGACAAGCAATTTATCCATTTCTCACAGTGTTTTCTACCTGAAATTCTTTGTATTTAGATTTCAATCAAACTCTAATTACTGTCTGCAACTTCATTGGGTGTAATTTTAGCAACTTTGGTAGAGAACAATCTAGATGTACTATAAATCAAAATATATGAATGCATTACAACTTATACATGAGGAGTGGAAGATATTTGAACATGCTCTTATTGAGCATTTTTCATATCTTTGGATGCCTTGGGAAGGGCCATGTTTGTCAAAGATGATAACAATAATTTTATCCTTTGTTTTTAATGTAAATGCTCTGGAACCTATACCTAAGAAGAATTCTTTCAATGCAATTTACGCAATTCTCGACCCCAGGAACAGAGACATTTTTTATCCTAAGAGCATATTTTCCTGTTACGTAGTACAAAATTATTTAGTCATGCTACATACCAAATATGTATGCCCTTCACCTTATATTTCAGAAGGTGAAGACTTTTGCTCTAATTAAGCGTTTTCAAAAATTTTTGACCTCTGGGGCAGTGCCATGTTTTATCCCAGGGCTAAAATTTTAGCTAACATGGTAGAGAACCATCTGGATATGCTACATACAAAATATGAATGCCTTAGACTTTGTAGATTGGGAGGAAAAGACTATTGAACATGGTCTAAATGGGCATTTTTACAAACTTTGGACACCCAGGGAAGGGGTGTTTATTAACCTACAGGCATAATTTGATCAAAACACATAGATAACAACCAGGCTATGCTACACTCAAAATATAAAATTAATGCCCTCCTCCTTAAAATGAAGAATTTTTTTTAACATATTCAAATTTTGCGTTTTTCCAAATTTTGGACCCCTAGTACAGAGCTGTTTTTGACCTGAGGAAGACAACTTTTAGTGATATAGTACAAAACCATCTAGTTATGCTCAATACCAAATATGAATATCCTAGACATTATAGTTTAAGAGGAGAAGTCTTTTGAAATTGCTCTAATTAAGCATTTTTCCAAACTTTGGACCTCAGGGGCAGGGCAATTTTTGACCCCAGAGATTAAATATTTACAAAAACTTGGTTGAGAACCATATGATTAAGCTCTATATAAAATATAAATGCCTTTGGCCTTTTAGTCTGTGAAAAAAAAGACAACAAAGTTTTTCTAAAATTTCCCCATTTTCATATGCCACAGTTACAAGAGTTCACGGAATGAAATTCTTTTAACAACTTTTGAAGAGCTTCACCTAAAAAACATCCCTGCAAAGCTTTAGCTTGATTGGCCTACCGGTTTAGGAGGAGAAAATTTTTAAAGATTTTTACAGATTTACTTAAGATTCCCATTTTCACATGCCGCTGCAACCAGAGTTTTTTCGACATAAATTAAATTCTCTTAACAACTTTTGTAGAACTTCACCCAAGGAACATCCCTGCTAAGTTTCAGCTTGATTGGCCTACTGGTTTAGGAAGAGAAGATTTTTAAAGATTTTTACAGATTTACTTAAGATTCCGATTTTCACATGCCGCAGCAACCAAAGTTTTTGACGGAATTAAATTCTTTTAACAACTTTTGTAGAACTTCACCCAAGGAACATCCCTGAAAAGTTTCAGCTTGATTGGCCGATTGGTTTAGGAGGAGAAAATTTTTAAAGATTTTTACAGATTTACTAAAGATTCCCATTTTCTCATGCCGCGGCAACCAGAGTTTTTGACGGAATTAAATTCTTTTAACAGCTTTTGTAGAACTTCACCCAAGGAACATCCCTGCTAAGTTTCAGATTGATTGGCCTACTGGTTTAGGAAGAGAAGATTTTTAAAGATTTTTACAGATTTACTTAAGATTCCCATTTTCACATGCCGCGGCAACCAGAGTTTTTGACGGAATTAAATTCTTTTAACAACTTTTGTAGAACTTCACCCAAGGAACATCCCTGCAAAGTTTCAGCTTGATTGGCCAACTGGTTTAGGAGAAGAAGATTTTTAAAATTTTTTACAGTTTTACTTAAGATTCACATTTTCTCATGCCGCGGCAACCAGAGTTTTTGACGGAATTAAATTCTTTTAACAACTTTTGTAGAACTTCACCCAAGGAACATCCCTGCAAAGTTTCAGCTTGATTGGCCTACTGGTTTAGGAGGAGAAAATTTTCAAAGAAATTGTGGACGGACGGACAGACGGACAGACGGACGGACGGACGACGGACAACGACCGATCACAATAGCTCACCTCGCACTTTGTGCTCAGGTGAGCTAAAAAAGGATATGTGCCACCATGCCTGCAATACATGCAAAGTAAATTGTTGACTTAGACCTTGGATCTTCTTAAACTAAAACTGTTGCAAAGAGGACAAATATGGCACCCAAACAGTGCTTTGTCACACATGTTTTCAGTAATAGGAACTGTTTTGAACAAATTTCATTTTGTGACCTCGACCTACATGACTCAAAAAAAAGGCATTTCCGTAAGTCATGGGTAGCATTAGCATGGATTTAACAATCTTAGGCCAAATGACTTTGGATTTGCAGCATGGAAATGGTTATCAAGAAAATGCTATTGTGGCCCTGACCTTTTATATTCATGACCTAAGACACCTTATTTTGTCTTTGGCAACATTTTTATATAGTTTCACAGTCCTGGGTCAAATGTGTTTTGAAATTGAGTTAAAGCATAAAAATGGTTTTCAACAAAGTTCAATTGTTACCTTGACCTTATACTTATGTGACAAAAAAAAACAATAAGAGCACCTTCATGGGTCATAAGCAACATTGGTATTAAGTTACAAAGGTCCCAGGTCATTTTTTTTTTTTTTTTTTTTAATTTAAGCAAAACAACAGTTTTAAAACAAAGTTCAATTATGACCATGACCTTTTACCTACGTGACCCAAAAAATGATAAGGCACTTCCTTGGATCATTGGCAACAAATGTGTGAAGTTTTATGGTTACAGATCTATTGGTTCTAGAATTAGAGTACGGAAAACAAAAATGTATATGAATAAATGGGTGTACAGATAGATGACAGACAAACTGACAGACAGACAGATGGACAGACACTGTGAAACCAATATATCCCCCTAAAAGTTTCAAATGGCACAGACAAACTGACAGACAGACAGACGGACAGACAGAGTGAAACCACTATATCCCCCTCAAAGTTTCAAATCGCACATCTGCTGAGAGAAAATGACTGAATATTTATGGGAATCTGATACTGAAATTAGGAGTGGTGTTCTAGACAAAATGTTTCAGACAGTAGAAAAGTTAACCCATTACCAGATGGCAAACCTTTTAGACTAGTCCAAATTCAAAGGAGTTGCAGACAATAATTTAAAGTCTATGAAATTCTACATTTTTTATTTAATTTCTGTGTAAAAAACATTGTGGACATTGAAGAAATTACTTGTGACAAGCAATTTCTTTATTTTCTACAAAGTTTTCCATAACTTTTTTCTTGAGATGAGTCAAAAAACGTCGTAGTGTTGGAATGGGTTAAGCAATCAAATACAACTTGCAGAATACATTTGTATTTGTTCATTTTTGTAATTGACATAAAATCATGTAATAACTAATGAACAGGATAGTCCAAAAAGGCATCAGAAGAAAAATTATATGGAATGATAAACATGTAACAAATTTTAGCTGCAATATTTCAAGGACCAAAGTGATCAAAATCAGACAAGTTTTTTCAGCCAGATTACAGCTTTGTAACATACACAAATAATCTTACTCCCTGAAGGGACATTGTGTAAAAAGTTTTAACTTTGCCACTGGTCATTGTAAAAAATAATTAACATATATATCAAGTCTTTAAAACAACTGATATTATCTAGGCTAGACAAAGTATAGACAGAGATCAAACAATCTGATAGCTTTTGCCCTTTAACCCATTACCAGATGACAAAATTTGAGAAAATCAGATGTTGCAGGCGACAAATTTCAGTTGATGAAATATGGGATTTCTTTTACTTTTGTGGTAAAAAAAATTGTAGATAATGGATAAATTGCTTGTTACAAGCAATCTCTTCTTTTTCCACAATGTTTTCCAAAGCTTTTTTTTTTCGGGAGGGCGGGGGGCATGTCTTTCCAATTTAAGGGCATCCAAAAGGGTAACTGTATGGGAATGGGTTAAATTTCATACACTTGAATTTGTCATCAGCAACTTCTTTCAATAAGTACCAGTCTGAAATTTTGTCATCTGGTAAAGGGTTAATGAATCCAGTATTTCATCAACAGTCAATTAATACCCTTTACTTACATTAGACTGGTTTATTTGTTGGATAAAATTCTTGAGTCAAAATCAGCAAACCAACTAGTCTTCAGGAAACTCTATCCTAAGACCTTAACCCATCACAGACAACAAAATTTGTTGGTATTGATCAGATTTTCATTAAAGCCCTTTTCCCCATGTTTTAAGATAGAAACTTCCCATTTTCAATAGGGTTCATCCCTATGACCTAACATTCATTCCAAAGCTGCGGCCCCTAGAGTGTAAACAAATAGTGGCTTGTCATTCAAGCCCCTATTTCCAACTTTTCCAAATGAACTTTTCCATTTCCAATAATGTTCATCCTTATGACCTAACAATCGTTTTGACCAGAGAGAAATTGTTATTAAGGCCCCTTAAAATTTCACACTGTCAGCCAATGTCAGAGTTCAAAGTTCACTTCTTGTTTAAATGAATCATTTGAATGGTCTAATGATACATTGAAAAACAAATGCAATTGGTCAATTCAAACATAAGGTTTGTATAAGAAACACAGATTCTAAATGTCATTACTCTCTCTTATCTGGAGGATCTAAACAATTTCTCATTTTACAACAATGTTTTCTATCAATAATTTTCAATGTACATTTGTCATGACTTCAATACATATACATTTCTGAATATTAAAATTGTGGCCCGACATTACCAGCAGAAGTCTGCATGTAAAATTGTGACAAAAATGTCTAATAATTATTTTAATATCAATTTTTACAGTTGTCTGCAACTTTCTCAAATCAAAAATCAAATCTGCCTTAATTTTCTCACTTAATTCAAGGAGCTGCCTACATGTATACTGCAGTAAATATGTGCATCTGATTGATACCTGATGTAGAGATAAACTCAGTACCAGGCAACAAACAAAATTTTGGACTAGTCCAAATTGGAAGATGTTGCACACTACAAATTTTTGTTGATGACTTTTTTTATCTTTTCATCTTTCTCAGCAGAAAACATTGTGGATAATGAAGAAATTGCTTGTAATTTCTTCATTTATCACATTGTTTTCTAAAGTTATTTTTTGGGGGGGCGTCAAAAAGCATCATTGTGTTTTTTTGAGGGTATTTTGGCTACAGCTCCTGCATGAAAACTAACTGGAAAAGCAAGGGTACCATTCAAAAGCACCTCTAGGTGAAACAAAGTTCTCCAGGAGTTTTTCCTGGTAATATCTGGAATATGTCAGGAATCATGTCACAACCTGATTTCAATTGATTTCATTCTGTAATGTTCTGGGACACTTGTGAATTATTAATCCTGTTCCGGGACGACCCTCTCCTCTTTAGTGACTTCTGATTTAGAAAGAAACTAATTTGAAATTGAATAAATTCACTTGTCCAAATGGAAAGAAGTTGCAGATGACAGATTATCCTCTCAATTAGGTTGGAAAACGTGGGAAATAAAGAAATTGCTTGTTCCAGGCAATGCCTTCACTTTCCACAATGATTTCCAAAGCTTTATTCTTAAGTTTCATTATACAGCCGGACCGTATGGGAAAAAGTTTAATACATGAAGAGAACAAATAGAACAAGACTGTAAGGAGAAATTTCAGATTGAATCCATTATAACAAGCAATTTGCTCTTTTTCCCTCAATGTTTTGCACTTCCAAATTCCTTCAGTAGAATATGGTAATCTGTTAACCCATTCCCACCCAATGATTTTTTTGGGTGTACATTTCAACTTGTATTAAGCGTTTTCCCTTTCCTCACAATGTTTACTATCATACATGGCATATATTTTCATGCGAGTTATTGATTTTTGAAAAAAAAATTATAGCTAATTTGGTATATTGCAATGTCAAACATAATACATGTACTCTCTATGTTAAGCATAGGACACATTCTATAATGCTTCTTCCACAATAAAATCAAAAACATTTACTTTTATTTTGACCCTTATCATGCTGAACCCGGAATATTCTGGCTTTGGCAAGAGGTGTAGACCAGGATCAGCCTGCACATAAGTGCAGCCTAATCTTGGTCTACACCTCCTGCTTGTACTTTTCCTGCCTGAGTTGTTTATGAAATTGATTTCTAAAAGAAATATTGATTTTTGAACAACATGTTCTACCAGTGCCTTAAGCCCTTTGATTTTACAGCGGATCATTGAGAAAATTTATACAGCATGACAAGGGTTAAATTCTTTGTGTGGCATATATCAATGCTCAGAAGGGCCAACTCTTAAGGTTATGGATGGGTCGAGAACAAATATAATCTGAAAATCAATGCTGGTCTCAATAGGGAAATCAATTAGCTCTAAAGAAGACCACAAAATTTTATTCTTAACTTCAAGATCACCTCATTTTTATGACTCCCAAAATTGATGTATAAAGGAAAACATTGTGAGAAAAAACACATTGCTGGTAATGAGCTATTTCTCATTTTTAATTTCACCTTACAACCCACAATAACTTTTCATACTGCGGTTTTCACTTATTTGCAACTGTTTTTTCCAGTCTGATCTTTGTCTATACTTCCTGCAAAAACAGGAATATTCGGGGCTCAACATGACAGCTGTTTAATCATGCTTTGAATAGTAAATGCCAGAGTTGAATGGTATGGGTAAAAGAATTCTAACCCTTTTCTGCTTTTCAAAATTTTAGTCTTGTCTAATTCAAAAGTAGTTGCAAACAAACATTAAAATTGAATGCAATTTGAAAAGAGGGTAGAAAATATTTTGGGAAAAGATGAAATTGCTTGTTACAAGTATTTTTTTTCTTTTCCAAAGTTTTCTCATGTATAAAATCATAGGGATCTTAAAGCAAGGGATTGTACAGGAAAGGATTAAGGCAAAGTTTATTGACTGCTGACAGAGAGAATGGTTACATGTATTTAGAGGAAATAAACCTCAAAATAGAAGAAAATCTTAATAATTCATATTACACAGTGAGCTTACCATTCTGGAGTGAGTATTCATCAGGAAAAATG
Source organism: Fragum fragum (assembly GCA_946902895.1). Classification (NCBI taxonomy): domain Eukaryota; kingdom Metazoa; phylum Mollusca; class Bivalvia; order Cardiida; family Cardiidae; genus Fragum; species Fragum fragum. The sequence continues at coordinate 16,810,719 of OX336368.1, forward strand.
TTAATATAGTCTAACATCTCCTCAAATAATAACAGTTAACCTATTTCAAGACTATAAAAGTTTATACTGATCAAAATTCAAAGAAATTGTAAACAACATTTCTTTATAGATGAAATCTAATTTCTTTTTTTTTCCTTTTGAGGTTAAGATATTGTGTATAATGAAGATATTGCTTGTAACAAGCAATTTCTTCTTTTCCACAATGTTTTTCAAAAACTGTTGGGGCATTACAATGCCTTTTTGAGTGGGAATTGGTTGACCCATTACTTATCTGCAAAATTATAAACCGGTCCAAATTGAAAGGAGTTGCAGACAACAATTGAAAGTTTTTGAATTTTTTTATTTTTTCAACTTTCTTGGTAGAAAACATTGTAGAGAATGAAGAAATTACTTGAAACAAGCAATTTCTTCATTTTCCACAATGTTTTCCCAATTGCTTTTGAGGGATTGTGTGGGAACGGGTTAACAAGTCAAAATATCTACAGCACCTCTAAAACAGATATTCTATCATAACAATTCCACAAATTTGACCAAATTTGTACAGGTATCTTAAACTGCTTCGGGCTAAAACAAGATAATTGTAAAACTTTATCATAACATATAAGTACTAAGTACCTTAAACTATTTGAACTATTTAGGACTAATCTATGTAATGAAAAAGAAAAAGGAATTTATTTCATTTGTAAAAATCTGTCAGACTACAACATTAAAAATTTGATTAACCCTTGTCATGCTGAATTAAAATCCTATACAGAATTACTTTCAAATCAAAGGACTGTTAGCACTGGAAAGGCTTAATAAGGGTCAATAATATTTTGAAAATTGATTTTATATACAACTCTGGTTGAAGGGGGACAAAAAGGAGGTATAGACCAAGATCAGACTGCACTTATGTGCAGGCTGATCTTTGTCTATACCTTCTGCCAAAACAGGAATATTCTAGGTTCAGCATGACAAGGGTTAAGAATTGGGTAGAATATAAAAATGTATTAAATATCTTTAATAATTCATGATGTATCATTTTAACCAAAATACCACACAACAAAATTTTAGACTAGTCTAAATTGAATGCAGTTGTAGACTACAATTTCAAGTTAATGAAATTTTAAAATTTCTTGTCTGTAAGGGTGGAAAACACTGTGGTGGTTGAAGAAATTGCTTGTTACAAGCAATTCTTTTATTTCCCAAGATGTTTTTTCTGAGCATTTTCTTGAGGGGGGTATAAAGCAGAATGTCAGGGAGCAGTTAACTATTTTGACTAATCTATGTATAGAATAACAAAACTTTTTTTTTTCTTTTGTTTAATTTCCTTCTTAACCCATTCCAACACAATCAGAATGACAAGAAAAAAGCTTTGTAAAACATTGTGGAAAATGAAAATATGCTTATTACAAGCAATTTCTTCATTATCCATAATGTTTATACCTCAAAAGACAACGAAACTTAAATTCCCTCAACTAAAAATTGTTATCTGGCATATCTGTTTCAACTAAAAATTGTTATTTGGCATATCTGCAACTCCATACAATTTGGACCATTCTAAAATTCTGTCATCTGGTATTGGGTTAATACCTGACTAAACAAGAACTTCCTATGGAGGAGAAAATACATACAACTTCGTTTTTTTTTTCTTTTTTTTAAGGGGGTCTTACGCCCCTTTTAACAAATTTTCAGCACCTAACATGGATTCCTGGTACATGTATATCTCTCACCAGTACCACCATTACATCCTTTCCTAGCCTCCAGCTGCTACCCCACTTAGGCTTACCATTGTCCACCCATGGTCAGAGAATGTTGGAAAGGATATGTGTCACTGCTGGAAATTGAACCTATGACACCCCATGATTGAAGTTTTGGAGTCTGATGAGCTACCAACTACGCTTTGACAGTGGCTATACACTTTATGCACTATATGTCCAAAGCCGCTTCTCAGTGGAATATTTTTTTTTCTTTTTCCTAAAGCGTTAAGTTCCTAAAGCGTTAAGGGGTGTTGAGTGGTTAAACGTCATTATTGAAGATGTTAGTCTATTTAGCTCACCAACCAACAATTTGCTTTTTGTTTTATGCACAAGATCTTGAATTATGCAAATTAACTTCATTCAAAATCTCGAACAAAATGCCAAGTCAGTAGTCAGTTGGCATGTCCACTGTTTTGTCGATAAAACAGCTTTCAAAATGAATGCATTCTTGTAGTAATTAGAAAGAGACATCAGCTAGGGTCTATGTAGCTGCAATAACGTAGCCCTATTGGTGACAACAGATTATCAGAAAGAGAGCTGTAATATCGCAGCTAGGGTCTGTCATCAATTTCAATTGTAAACCCTTTTCATGCTGAACCCTGAATATTCCGGTTTGGGCAAGAGGTGTAGACCAAGATCAGACTGCACGTTTGTGCAGGCTGATCTTAGTCTACACCTCCTGCTCATACTTTTCCTTCCTGAGTTGTTTACGAGGTTGATTTCTAAAAGAAATATTAATTTCTGAACAACAAGTTCTATCAATGCTTTTAGCCCTTTGATTTGACAGCAATTCAGTAATATAATTTACACAGCATCACAAGGGTTGAAAAAATAAATTATGTGGACCATTTACTATACAATCCCACATTTTGAATACCATTGAGGGAAAATGAATGAACCCATTACCAGAAACCAAATTTAACCCTTGTCATGCTGTATAAATTACCTTACTGGTTTGCTGTCAAGTCAAAGGACTGGGGGCACTGATAGAACTTGTTCAAAAATCAATATTTCTTTAGAAATCAGCCTCATAAACAACTCGGGAAGGAAAAGTATGAGCAGGAGGTGAAGATTAAGATCAGCCTGCACAAACGTGCAGTCTGATCTTAGTCTACACCTCCTGCAAAACCGGAATATTCTGGGTTTAGCATGACAAGGGTTAAGACTGGTCCAAATTGAAAGAAGTTGCAGGCAACATTTCAAATTGCTCTTGTAGAAAATGTTGTGAGAAAAGGAGGAATAAATTGTTACAAGCAATTTCTCCTTTTCCACAAACTTTTCATTGATTGTATTTCTTCAGTGGACCAGAAAGTGGTAATTGGTAAACCCATTCACACACAATCCCTCCTTTTCATGCCCTTCAAGAAAAAAAAGCTTTGGAAAACATTGGTAAATAATAATATCAGTTCCTAGCAACAACAACAAAAGAAAATTTAAAACTTTGTCAACATGAAATTGTCATCTGCAGCTTCTTTGAATTTGGACCGGTCTAAAATTTTGTTGTGTGGGAATGGGTTAAAGACACCCTGATGTTTAATCTGACCACACCTTCAAGTAGATTTCACCAAGTCCAAAAATCATAAGATTTCATGCCCAATGATCACAATTATAAAAATAGAATGAAAAAAAAACGGCATTTCTCTTATTTCAGACAGGCTTTTTAACACCACCACTTTGAATTGTCGTCTGCCATTTCTTTGAATTTGGACCAGTCAGTATTTTGTCGTCTGGCTCAGGTGAAAAAAACGTGGCCGCTATTTACCTCGGTGTAATGCATTCACGCCCTGACATCTGTAGGGAATATGTCCTAGGTCCATATTTAGTCCATTGATTAAAACCCTCACAGTTAAAACGATGTAAAATGTTGGTTAAAATCACTTTAAAATTCGTTCATCCGTCGTTACCCACTCATCTTGAACTGGCGCATTTTCTCCTTGCAGAAGAGTTAGGTTGTCCAAGGGAGAAAACTGTTGTTCAATTATGAGGCCCTGAAAGGGGCGCTTTATCAAAGTTTTTACTAGACCGGTATCACCGCCGACTTTAACAAGGTTTTATTAAAGTCGACAGTGGTACCAATCTAAGTTTTTACAGTCAGGCTGGAGATTGCAAGAAGTTGACGCCATCGATTGAAAATAAAAAAAAGTTTTGTCATTTTTTCACAACTTTTTTACCATTTCTGACCGCCGCGATGATAGAAGTACGTTACAGCTCACCACTTACTCACAATTATTTATCGCGAGTGGACTCGATCTCGCGGATCAATCTAGAACTCTATCATCTCAGTTGTATCGTGTGCGGGAACTGGTACCTATTTATGATTGAAAACTCACTGCCGTTTATGCCACAGTCTTACTGCTGCGATATCGTAGCCATCTTTCTGATAAATCTGTTGGCGAGACCAACAGAATATCAGAAAGAGGGCTACGATATCGCAACTACGGCTACGATATCGCAACCGACAGTCTAGAAATACCAACCCGGGTTTTAACTGATTGCTGTCAACTCCCACTGGGTTACTACAGGAAGTTCCATTTCGATATAAAAAGGCGTTATTTTTCAAAATGTATGACCAGTAAATGTAAAAAACAAAATCTTAAACTGAAATGGCTGGTTAGCGACATAAACTTCGTAACTACAAATTGATAAGCTTTAGTTTCGATGTTTAAGTCGCCAAACCAACAAAATGCTTCACATTAATGTAGATGAATGTTGGAGTTCAGGGTTCACTTCTGATCTGAATTAATTATCTGATGGTCGATGAACGATGGTCGCAAGTGAAAGCCTATCTCCCGAAGAATACCAACATGTTTGAAATATGAGTATCTTAGGATGAAAAATGACCACTAGAAAACAAGCTTTTTTTTTTCTTCTTCTTTCTTTAAGTTTTATAACAGGATAGAGGTCAAGGACACAAGGTCAAAGTTGTTGTCTCAAATGAAAGCCCATTTTCTGATGAGTGCGACATGTGTTAAATAAAGGTACCCTGGGATGCAAAATAGGCAATATAGGAAATGTTACAGTGTTTTATCAAAGGTTTATTTATATAACAGGTCAAAGTCACAGGGTCATTGTCATTGTCTCAAATGAAAGCCAATCCCATGATGAAGGCGTCTGTGATGTGAATCCTGGGCTGAAAAAATGACCAAGAAAGAAGAAGTTAATGTGTTGGTTATAGTTTTTTTACAGGTGAAAGGCTAGGTCACGAGACCACAAAGTCAAGGTCGTTGGTTCAAATGGAAGGACGCCTACCGATAAGTGTATGTATGAAATATGAGTGCCCTAGGATGAAAAATGATCAAGATAGAAAAAAGTTAAAGGTTTGTTGTTGTTGTTGTTGTTGTTTTTATAGCCGGTTAAAGGACAAGGGCACAGGATCAATTTCATTGTCTCAAATGAAAGCTTAAAACAAAGAGAGTGCAATAATGAAATTAAAGCTAAACAGCAATAATCATACAGAGACATAACAACTTTAACCCTTTCTTGTTCAATCCCTGTATTTTACGTCACTGTGATTTTATACTTGAGAAAACATTGTGGGAAAAGAAGAAATTGCTTGTAACAAGCAATTTCTTCTTTTCCCACAATATTTTCCAACCTGTAGGTTGATTACTTTTCAAATTGCACCCAATATTAATTGTTGTCCGCAACTCCTTTCAAATTCGACTAGTCTAAGAGTTCAAGAAACGGGAAAGGGTTAACAAAATGCGGACGCCGACATTGACGTCTACTCTGACATCCGATTTGATTTTTATTTGTTTGAATGGGGTTTTACGCCGCTTTCTACAATCTTTTAGTTATATCGCGGCGGCTGGGGCACCTAACAATGGATTCCTGGTATCTCTCACACCAGTACCCCAATCACATCCTTTCCTAGCCTCCAGCTGCTATCCCACATTGGTCTACGATTATCGACCCATTGGTGGGAGACAAATAGTCGGGAAGGATAAGTGCCGCCGTCGGGGATCGAATCCGGGACCCCTAGATTGACAGTCCGACGCGCTACAAACTGCGCTATGACGACGGCTCTGACATCCGAAGGTTTGACAAGAGCACTCCCGAGACTTTTGGCGAGCTAATAAAAACACGAGTGCGTTTAACCAGTATCGCAAGCACAGTCTAAACTGTTCGCGTTTTTTAATACTTTTCTGTTCAATGCCTGGTTTTTATGTTCCTGTGTTTTTATACTTGAGAAAAAATTGTGCAAAAAAGAAGAAATTACTTGTAACAAGCAATTTCTTCTTTTTTCACAACATTTTCTACCCTACTGCATGATTAGTCTTTAACATGAATTCAACTTTAAAATGTCATCTGCAAAACCTCTGGATTTGTACAGGTCTAAAATTCTGTAAAACAGTAAAGCGTTAAAGGTCCTAATGAACTTACGAGGTAGGCGTAAGCTGAATAAAGGTCAAGGCTTTAGTATGTTTTCAAACAACTGATATTTCAGTCGTCGGCTTTACACCGATTACTCACACCATTTGTATCTCGTTGGACGAAGACGAACCTCTTGGGTGTTCCGTGAAGAATACACGTATTGTCATCCTTTCTTAACCCATTCCAACTTAATCCCTCCTTTTACGCCCCTCAAGAAAAAAGCTTGGGAAAACAATGTGGAAAATGAAGAAATTGCTTGAATCAAGTAAATTCTTCATTATCCACAATGTTTTCTATCCAAAAAGATGAAAAAATTTAAAATTTCATCATCCTGAAATTGTCGTCTGAAGCTTCTTCCAATTTGGACGAATCTAAAATTTTGCTGTGTGGGAATGGGTTAAGCTTCTTATAAAGCGACCACAATCGAAATTCCGTTTCAAAAAAGCACAGGCTTTTGAGAATTAAAGTATTTGATTTAATGAATAATCATATCCTATATTATTTGAACTCATTAGAATCGTCTCAATGAGCCGATTCTAATGAGTTCGAATAAGATAAGATGGTTTGTATTGAAAATTCTGAAATAATTTACATATGAAAGCAAAGCAAGCAACATAATCATGTCATAAAAATGTCTTGAGCGACAATTCGCTTCACTTTTTGGCCGTCCCTTAAGTGGTCGCTTAATACAGGTTTTACTGCACTTTAGAAAAGAGATAAGATGAGATCTAGGAGAGTCGGGCAATAAGAGATCATATTTAAACAATACACCTTTAGTGGAGTAGAAATATCACTAAAATTTGCCAGCAGCGAAAAGCTTGGACTGCGGTTGGAGTGCACAATCCGCGCAATCTGACCCGAATCGATACTTTACGCACTTCACAGGACCACGGGTCCTTTCGCAATTATTTTCGAGCAATGCAGCGCATCCGCGTATAGGATCGGTAGCAGATAACAGCCGAGGGTACATTGACTAGCACCATATTAGTTACATCGGATTACTTTTTTAACCCATGAACACGCGACACAGTTTTAGATTGGTCCAAATCCAAAGAAGTTGCAGACTGCAATTTTCAGTTGAGGAAATCAAAAATATACGTGTCTTGTATGACAGAAAACATTGTGGATAATGAAGAAATTGCTTGTTTACTTCATTTTTAACAATGTTTGCGCAATTGGTATTGACTGAGCGCTGGTTACATAAACTGAACTCCAACAAAGTAGTTCGTCTGAGATGTAAAACAACGTTATTTTTTCAAATACAATGTATATGGTCAGGGACCTGTCTAATAAAAGTCAGATCGTAAGTTGGCGACTTAAAGGTCGTAACTACATCTTGACTTGACTGTGGTCACGGCGTTTAGGTCTCATAAACAAAAAGAACTATTCGATATGAATGGCGGAGGACACAATTTACTACCAATTTAAAAAAAAATATGGCCCTGTCACACCTTAGCGTTTTAGCCAGCGTGTGCCGAACATGTTACGTTTTAAATCACACGCTCCCAACACGTTAGTTACGTTGTGGGTCTGCTCCGCACACCTTAATAGCACACTGTATCACGCTGGTAAGCCCTATGTTACGATGGGTACCTCGAAAAAAAGTATGCATGCACAAAATTTCTCGTTGTGTGCCGTGCGTGTTGACATACGCTCGGCACTCGTTCCGCATTCGCTCCTTCCGTTGGAGACACGCAAACGTTCACACTGGCTACAAGCACGTTTTTAAACACGTATACGCTGATTTTAACGCCATTCCAGTGTGTCTCTAACGTAAAGAGCGATCTCAGAATTCAAAAGGAATTCTAGGCAATCGTATGCCGACGTTTTAGAGACTTTGTCGATTTTCCGAACGCTAGGCATACGCTTACTATATAATACGTTAAGGTGTGACAGTGCCTTTATATATATATTTTTCCCTCATCAACAGGCCTACAAAAGTTTTCGGTGGAAAAAATGTCACCAGGAAAGTGAAGTAGACAAAAAACATAACTCACGCTTACTTATTTTTATAATCTTTGTCTCTGAATTGTTGAAATTCACGGCTAAATGGTTTCTGAGCCATACCTCAATAAGTATGCAGCAGTCAACGACGAAACAATCTCAAAACAGTACAATGCACGAGAATCATAACTCTTTCACATATTATTTTGGAGTCACGTGATTGTCCATCGTTGTTTTTTAATTGGTCGTAGACCAATTTATACAACCATAAAGTCGAGATTGTGTCGCTCGATTTACTAAAACTGCCTTTAGCCCAACTGGACGTATATTCTGACGGGAAAACAGAAAAAAAAAATCATTTCATTTTACAAGTTAAGAATTATCAAAAGGAGTAAAGGAAAACTGGACGGTCACACGCTTTAAAGATGAATGCATCAAGGATTTTTCGCTAGTAATGAACGCGTCTAACCAACCCCTTCTTTCAATCATATCGAGGTGTAAACAAAGATGATACTGCCACTCAATTATTTTCCAGCCATAAGTTAATCAAAGTACTGAAAGTTCTTCTGGAGAGCAAATTTGATTATTATGTTTTCAAGCTGTCTAAAAAATTCGCCTAAAGAATAGTATCAATTGTTTTTTACTTTGTTTATAATCAGCGCTTTTTAGGAACTTGTTAATTTCTGCCCAGAAAAAGAGAGGGTTTTGAAATTTCACGAACCTGCTGTCAGCATTTGCTCTTAAACTTAAGTTATCATATTTCCACAATTTTTCTGTTTTGGCTTTATAAAAAAAGCTTGCAGGGATGATCTAACCATGACTATTTAACAATCGAGAATTTTTAAAAATTTAGTTTTCACAAAAAGTCGCTTTTTTGCCGGTACCCATGTTGCATCAAGGTCTTGCGTTCGTGTAAAAAATATTAGTTCTAATTAACATTCACGGAAATATCATACACTAGGATATAACCAACGTGTTTTGAAAGTAATAGAAATTCAAGTTGTTTTACCCTAATTCTAAAGTCGGAATGCAACGATATGTCCAATTTCTCAGTGACGACCAATTACAGTGCGTACGGCACTTTGATTATATATGTAAATAAACGTGTTTATCGATGGATTAGTTGATTGATTGATTGAATGTGGTTCAACACCACTTTTAACAGAAATTCAGTCATATCGCGACGGCTGGAGCACCTAACAAAGGATTCTTGGTATTTCTCACACCAGTACTACCACTACATCCTTTCCTGGCCCCCAGCTAGTTTACGATTATCAACTTATTGGTGAGAGACAAATGTCGGAAAGGATATGTGCCGCCGCTGGTAAATGTGTGTAGGATTTAATCTCAAATTAATATCATTTCTGTTGCATTTCCATTTTTTTATACCCGTCCTAACACGATGAAGGTTTTTCCCTCGACTACTGACAGTGGTAGAGCTGTATTGCGAATATTTGCAGCTCCGACGACTTTTTATCTCATGGATACACAGCACAATTTTAGACTGGTCAAATTTAAAGAAGTTGCAGACTACAATTTTCAGTTGATGAAATTTAAAAGAATGGGATAATCTATGTGGATTCTGAAGAAATAACTCGTAAACAAACAACTTCTTCATCAATATTTTCCAAAATGTTTTCCGGAATTTTTTTTATTGAGGTGCGTAAAATGCGGGATTGTGTGGGAATGGATTAACGATTAAAGGCAAAACTGTTTATATATGGCACAGGTCAAAAATCCGTTTGTCGCGTGGAAATAAGGGAAAATGTCAAGTTCGAACAAAAACATTGGATTTATGGCATAAATTTCACGTAATACAATCGTGAACAATACCGTCAATTTTAGCAAGTTTTTCGTCATCAATTTCACTGTATTGATATCCGCCTTTATTAAGATTGGCTTTATTCTCTGTGATTCTGATCAATATAAAATCAATTCTACCCCATTCATCTAAACCGTACGACCCCGGGTTCCATCGACCTCCCGGTGGATTTAAATAGTACTGTGCTTACACAATTACCCAGGCTTGAAAACTTGAATTAGTAGTCCAAATAAAGGATTAGTTAAGTAAAACAAAGGCAATTAGATGTATCGATACATGAAAAAGGGCGCACGAAGTTTTGGATAACGAGATATTGAAAATGTTTAATACGAGTTAACGAACGGTGTTATACTGTGAATAGTGCATAGATTCAGCTTCCATCGCGGTCTGATATTGAGCTTTTTGAAGGTGTTGGGTCGTTTTCCCCCAAAAGTGTACGGTGACAACAATGATATGAAGAACAACGTAATAATTTCTTCCTTCTTTTTTACGTGTTCGTTGTCATAGAGGTGAAATTGATATGGACAGGACTAATCATATCTGTGTCAAATCTGTGTCGTCATTGGAATATGGAATCTAAATGACAAGTGATGGATGGATATGTAAGTCATGTTTGTTACGTGCTAACCTTAGATATCTAATGCAAGACAGGAATATATACATAAGAAAATTAAATGTGTCAATAAATGAAAAACCAGACACAACTTCAGACTGGTCTAAATTCAAAGAAACTGTAGACGACATTTCATAGTAGATAAACTTTTTAAAAAAAATGTATTTTGGGATGGAAAACATTATGGATAATGAAAAAAATGCTTCCCAGAATATTTTTCCTTGTACGGGAATTAGTTTAGAAACTCGCATAAGGTCATTGATTCTATTGCATTACACTAAGTAAAGGAATAAATAGTTTATTATTATTATCTTTTTTAATACACGAAATAAAGCTATTATAAAAGGAATTTTGTGATATTAAACGCCGCGAATGAATAGAATACATCTAATGATTTCAGGATATGTAGAAAAGTGGTCCCTATCTATGGATTTCAAATTGTTGACTGCTCTTTGGCCCCGCCCACTATCTCCTACATGGCAGTTCGACAAACAAACAAAATAATTTTTAAAATATGTGATCAGCGAAATGAAATAAGAGGGAATCGTTAGCTGGTGACTTAAACGGCGTAACTGTAGCTTGGACAATTTGTGGTTACGACGTTTAAATCGCAAACCCCGTTTATGCTTGGCCACAGATGATAAATGCTGGAGTTCGAAGTCGGTTTACTTCCGGTCTAAATGAATGATTTGGTTGGTCAACCGATTATCTGGTTGACAGTTACGATCCCACGAAGTCCAACTTATCTGTATCTGTCTTATCCACCGATTCCTCTGCAATCGTCTGTCTTCACGAACCAATGTCTGTATGTTAGAAATATATGTATATGGCGTGCAGTCAAAATGGCCAAGCCTGAAATTTTGTAGTCTTATAAAAGACGTTGAAGTATTGTTTGGTACATATGTGCCCCGAAAGAGGGCCATCTTACGCAGTGTTAAATGCATCAGCCCTGTCAAGCTGCGCGGACTTACCAGGGTAGAAACTTTTCACTCTTCGTAGATTCTCTGAATATAGAACAACCACTCCATGTTATCCAGGAAAACATGCCTATATGACAATCAAAGCACTGAAAGTACTGTTTGCTAGAAAAGCATTGTGCAATAATCTTCTTTGTCAAACTTTATCCTGATAAAAAAGACTAGGTTAAAGTAACCAAGGAGTAAACCCATTCCAACAAAATCCGTCCTTTTCACCCCAAGAAAATAGTTGTAAGAAACAATGTGGAAAATGGAGAAATTGCTCGTTACAAGCAATTTCTTCATTTTCCACATTGTTTTCTACATAAAGAGATAAATATTTCTGAATTCTCAACAATTTGAAATGTCGTCTGCAACTTCTTTGTATATTCTGATCAGAGTCATTTGAACACGATTTGCTAAAGTGAGAACTACTTTTTACGGCGTAGGCATTTAACAAATTTAGTGGTTAAGCCTCCAGTGGCAGTTTGCACTCGTTGAATTCTGAGATGACCCCAAAATTATGTCTGTTAACTTAAGCTGTCAAAGCTGACGCTTTGCTAGCTAAAAAAGATACCATTTTTGCATTTACGACAAAATTTTAGACTGTTCCATATTCAAAGAATGAGCAGACGGCACTTTGTAAATATTTAAATCTGCACTTTTGGAAGGAAAACACCGTTAACAGTGAAGAAAAAAATGCTTGTAACAAACATTTTCTCCATTTTCCACAAGGTTTTCTTAAGATTTATCGTGAGGGACCTAGCAATAATAAGACAACTGTAACGTCATTTAGGCGTGAACGTATAGTATATATATATTTCAATTTGGTTATCTCTTGTTCTATGTTTACGGTGCACCCGGTAGGCAGCCTATAGCGTTACGAGTCACAAGTTCCCTGTGGGTATTTCAGGATGACTGGCAGAATGAGCGAAGCCTCATCGAAGCCAACCACTACATGCTGAGATATGAGATCGCAACTGACGTCACGTTTCTGGTGGGTGGGAACCAAGAGAGGATTCGAGCCCACAAATACGTTCTAGTAGCCCGCAGTTCCGTGTTGTCCGATACCCTTACGGGCCACATGGAGGACCTGTCAATTGGTATCAATATTCCGGACATTGAAGTTGCGACGTTCAAGGACGTTTTGACGTAAGTACGAGTAATGAAAGCGTTTTGAGGTAAACATATGTCGTTAGCCCTTTCCTGTTCAATTTCAAGGTTTTACGTCCCTGTGGTTCTAAATTTGAGAAAAATTGTAGAAAAAGAAGAAATCGCTTGTTACAAGCAATTTCTTCTTTTTCCACATAATTTTATTCACTACTGAAAAGAATTTTTCAAATTAGATCCATTTTAACTTTTGAATTATGACAGGTCTGAAATTTTGAAAAAACAGGAAAGAGTAAGCACAGTTCTGTATAAGATTTAATCACGATATTTGCAATACCATTGCTGGGCGATGAAATTTAGACGTCCTAACAGAGAGTCGAGACCTTAATACAGGCATACTTTCAAACAGGCCTCAAATAGTATAGAAACACCACGACGAAAAAATAAATATTTTCCCCAGTATTTCCCAGTACCCCTGAATGAGCCCCTTATCCCTTTTCAAAACAATCACGTTTTTTCACGCACCCAAGAAAAAAGCTGATAGAAACACTGTTGAAAATAAAAATAAAAATACTTTTTACAAGCAATTTCTTCATTATTCACAAAGTCTTTACCATAAAAGGCATTGCTTTAAGGAAAATTTCACCAACTAAACTTATTTATGAAATTGAACCAGTCTAAAATGTACTTGTGTTGGAATGGGTTAAAATACATTAATAACCCAAAGTCGTAAAACCATCTATTTTCTTGAAGGCGATTGAATCTTGAACATTTAAAACAAATACTGACTCCAACAGGAAGTTCGACTCAGATATTGAACCTTTATTTTGCAAAATTTATGATCAAAAACTTGTAAAAAAAGGAAATAGAACGGGTTGTTTGCGACCTAGACGCCGTAACCACAACTTGAATAAGTTGCAGTTATGACCATTGCCCCCCCCCCCCAAAAAAAATGCTTCAGTGCGATAAATATCGACCAATGTCGGAGTTCAATGTTCATTTCCCGTCTAAATCTATGATTTGATTGGTCTTTTCATATCTTCTCTGATTGACAGCGTGCTTTCATTTCATTACAAAAATAAGTTGAAATACAAATTAACCCTTTATGGAAACAAAGCCACATTGACATCAATATCGCGGTAAATCAGTGGCGAGAATTGATTTTTATCTGTTATGTGTATTCATGTGGTCGCCACCATAAATAGAATAACAAAACAAAACTTCTGTGAAATAGATGCTTTTGTATGCGTCCTTTATTTTGTCTTTTTCATTGCTCGGAAATGATTCTCTGACATAGTTTGCATAACAAATGCTTTAACCCATTCCGACACAGTGACACCTTTTGATGCCCAGAGGGAGAGAGAGAGAGAGAGAGAAAGAGGAGGGGGGGGGCGAAAAACATTGTGGAAAATGAAAAAATGCAACAAACAATTTCTTAAGTTTCCAAAATCATTTCTAGCGAGAAAGTTGAAACAAAAAACCTTAGAATTTCAAAAACTTAAAATTGTCGTCTATGACTCCTTTGAATTTGGACCAGTCTATAATTTCGTTGTCTGGTAATAGGTTAAGTACAGGCATTAAACAGCTTAGACAGCCATTCGGTGCCAATCAGTACATTTGGAATATTCGCTGATCTTCGAAAGAAGCTTTAAATCAGTATCTGCCTTATAGAGCACACAATGAAGACTCTGATCAGACTATGCGGAGGAACAGGATGATCCGAGTCTTTGCATGGCACACGTGTGAAATGGTTGGACATGGTAAGCTAGACTCAAAAGCGGATTGTTTCATTCGCTCAAAATGTTGAAGTCCCCTTTATAGATTGATAACAAAATTTGTCTGGACGTATTAGACCTATTGTTTAACCCATTACCATACAATGACGTTTTCTTGCTCCTTGAATAAGTACGGTAATTTAAAACTTGAGAAAAGGAGAAATTGCTTGTAACGAAAACTTCCTCCTTTTCTCGCAATGTTTTCTACCATATTTGGCGCCTATTTTCCAGTTTTAGGGCAGTTTGAAATGTCGTCCGCAACTTCAAGGCTTACAATTTGGACCGGTCTAAAATTTGGTTGTTTAGTAATTGGTTAAGAAGTGAACAAGTATATAAATTAAAATCGCAGACAAATGTTTTAAGGCCAAATATCTTACATTAGCATATATCTTGAAAATTGTTAAAAGTTAATTGGTTTCCTTACAATACCAAGATTAAGACTCCTTAGAAAAATGTTACGGGAAAAGTATGGAAACAAACAGACCCAATGCTTGTTACAAAATTATTTTCCACATTCTTTATTACGCAAAATGATGCACAGATATACGTCGTTTCTTTGAATTAAGATAAGGATAAAATTTTATTCAAGCTGTACGTACGATGTTAAGGTCGCAAACCAACGATTTTACTTTTTTGTCACTCGATCCTGGCCAATTTTTTTTGCAAAATAAGCAATTTCAACATTATTCACAAAATCTTAACCTTATAGGCATTGTTTTAAAGAAAAAATCATCAACTAAAAATTATCTTTTAATTTGGACCAGTCCAAAATGTTCTTGTATGGGAAAGGGTTAAACACATCAACTCCCCAAAGTCGTAAAACGATTTATTGTTTTGGCGAGGGTTGAATCTTAAACATTTATAACAGATATTGACTGATCACTGGCCACGCCAACTGACCCCAGCCTGGCCATAAATTTTGCTAAATAACACCGTGTTAAATTGAAGTAAAACTTCCTGTTGTAGTCGGAAGGCGGGACCAGCGAAGTCAATGGGCGGGGTCAGCTATCCGCAAGTCTAAGCTGTAGTCAAGAGTTAATGTCGCCTGCCAACGATTTTCCGTTTGCTTTCTAACTGTTGACCAACGTAGTATCCCTGGAAACTGACCTGTCGTAATGACTTTCGACGTAGGCATAGTCCTTAATTGACGGATCGCCGCTATCAATCGAAATTTCGATTTACCAATCAGAATGATTATTTAGACCGCAAGTGACTAATGGCCCCAAATATTTATGTCAAGGATTTTGTTAGTTTGGCAACTAATTAACACACTACACTCATGTGCCAAATTATTGTCCACAAACATGGCCGACGCCATTTTTTTCTCTTAATTAAATGAGAAACAATAATTAATGTAATGTAAATAAATAGTCCTACTTAATTGATAGGACAAATTTTCATGGTAGGATTGTATGTCTACACCTATATTTGGTTCAAGGGAAGTAAATCCATTGTTTACATGTAAAATTTCGTCTGCTGTCAAGATGGGGTTGAGAGGTAAAGATCTGACACCTACCCAAAAAGAATTAATTGTTTGTCTCAACAAAGATGGTAAAAACAATTCTGAAATAGCAAAGTTGTTAGAAATAAGCAGATTTACAGTGTGCAAATTCTTTAAAAGACTTAAAGAGAGGGAAAATGTTGAAAATGTCACAGAAAGTGGAAGAAGGGGAAAGTGTGGAAGAAAACGTAAGTCCACTGACAGAACTGATCGGCTCCTCTTAAATGTGGTAAAATGTAACCGAAGGAAAAGTTTATCTGAAATTACTTCTTCATTCAATGAAAGTACACCTCAAAAACTATCTAAGAGGACAGTCCAGAGAAGATTGCATGAAAATGGTTATTATAGAAGGGTCGTAAAGAAAGCTACTACCATCTCTGCTAGAAACAGGATTAAGAGACGGGCCTTCAGCAGATCCCATCTTCACTGGACAACTGAAAGAGATTGGGCCAACATCATTTTTTCTGACGAAACCCAGGTTGTTATAGGAAAGAATAAGAGGATTTATGTGTGGCGTAAAAATGAGGAGAAGTGGAGACCAAGATGTTTAGGTGTATACAGTGACAAGTCGATTCCAGTGTTGAGTTTCATGTTTTGGGGGTGTATAACTTTTGAAGGTGTTGGGACATTAACAGCAGTTGAAGGTAATATAAACTCTACAAAGTATATTGAAGTTCTTGACAGTCAACTTTGGCCAGTTTTAGCAAAACTTCCAGCTACCAGACAGTATATTTTTCAAGAAGACAATGCTACTGTACATACTTCAAGAGAAACTTCTAAATGGAAAAGAGATAATAACATTCCAACAATGATTTGGCCCCCACAGTCCCCTGACATTAATATTATTGAAAATGTGTGGAGAACCTTAAAAATTAAACTTCAAACTAGAGTTACCAGGATTCATTCTAAACAAGACCTTATTGACCATGTTCTAGAGATCTGGCAGCCCTCACTCCAACATACATAAAGTCCCTCTATATGAGTCTACCACGACGAATGAGATCAGTTTTAAGAGCAAATGGATGTATCACCAAGTACTGAAAATATCAAGTAAGTGTGTGTTATAATTGAAGATTTATACTTGTTCAAAGTTTCTGTTTAGGTTCTTGTTTAATATTTGGCGGCCATGTTTGTGGACAATAATTTGGCACTTGAGTGTAGTTACGACGTATCTTTTGCCAAACAACGTTTTCTTTTCTATATTCCTGACCATAGAGAACGGGAACTAACGTTTAGTTACTCCTCAGTCGAAACACTTCCTCGGAGGTCAGTGGGCGTGGTCATTGATAACCGAATTTAAAAACAACACTCAATACTTTTAACTAAAGGTTCCTATCTGAACATAGCTTTCTGTAAGGCTTTATTTTTCTCCAGTAAAAGCAAATATTTACATTCGTTTTAGAGCTCAAGTACTTGTTTCGAGTTAGGCAAACAACAGTATTGGAGTGTTTTGTCGATCCAGCTACCCTTGATAATTGACCAATCGCGGCTATCAATCAAATACATAAATCGACCAACCATAGCATTTATTTTGACCGGAAGAAGAATTTAAACTCCGACATTGGCCTTAATCTATCCGAAGCATTTCTGTTGGTTTGGCAACTTGAACGACGTAACTACCGCTTTTTCAAGCTGTAGTTACAATGTTTAGGTCGCCAACCTTTTTACATTTTTTCCATTGCCTGGCGATTTTATCAACAAAACGCCGTTTGATATCCAAGTTAAACTACCTGTTGGAATCAGTGGGCTGTTGAGCGGAGTCGGCGATCCGTCAATAATTCACATAAACATAGCAAATTCCTGTGTAACCCCCCCTTCCAATTTGTCAAGAAAAGACCCGAGTCGGCCTGTACATCACACAGTCTGATCAGGCCTTCACTGTGTGCTTTGTAAGTACCTACCGATTCAGTGTTTCTGTAGACGACCAGAGAATATTCTCACTGCATTGGTTTAGTTTCCGAAATGTACGGTGTCTGCGCTTCAACGTGAAATTGTTGGAAATGTTCATAACGGATCGCCGCTGTCAATAAAGACAAGAGGACCATGATGGTCCTATATCGCTCCTAAGAGTATGAAGGGTCAAGGCTTAATGGCAAATACAAAATATTAAACATAAACCCCTTATTGTTTTGGAGCAGAAGATTTCTCAAGTTTTTCTCCTTTAATCCAAGGTATATGTTTGATCCAACAATATAGCTCTAAATTCCAGAGTACGGTAATTCTTGGAAGTATTTTGGTAGACAGTAAATAAGCATTGATATATGACAAATGCTGAAGCAGGAGATGATTTTCAAAGATATTCTTCTTTATTCCTAACTAAAATTTGGGATTACACAGATAGGTCCTTTAGTTAGAATATGCTGTGGATACGACGTTTAAGTCGAAAAACCGACAAAAATGGCGGCTAATATCGGAGCTGCTCAATTCCGGGCTGAATAAATGATTTGATTGGTCGATTGATTCCATGTTATTCGAAGCACAGGGACTCGAAATAACATATTCTTTTAATGTAAGATTGTTTTTGAAGCCGAGTTCCTGTGGTTAGTTGACACCGCCCTATTGAATATCAAAATAAAAGCGAAGCATGCCGGACGCGATTTTTACATGTAAGACACGCCTACCACATTTACTTTTGCAACGCAAACCCATGAGACATTATTTAGAATCCATTTCCATTTGCAGATATCTGTACACAGATTACGTTGATTTGCACGCCGGAAACGTGACGTCCCTTCTGTATGCCGCCAGGAAGTTCGCCATCAAGGACCTGACGGCAAGGTGTTTTCGATTTCTAGATTCGGAGATCAACGTCAATAACGTCTGTGAAATCATGGAACAGGCCCATACGTATAAAGAAGAAACACTTCGACAGAAATGCGTCAAGCTGATACATAATAACGGCACTGACGTCTTGAAAACTAAAGGATTTCTAACAGTGTGTTCCGAGTGTCTATCCGCCATTTTGAAATCGGACGACCTCAAAGCAGACGAGGAAGATATCTTTGAAGCAGCTTTGCTATGGTCAGATGAGGAATGTCGACGACAAAAGCTTCGACCAACGGACGAGAATAGAAGACAAGTGTTGGGCTCATTACTGTATTCTGTCCGTTTTACAACGATGGACGTGAATTACTTTACTCATTACGTTTCTTTCCGAGAAATTCTGTCGAATGACGAATCTGTCGCCATCTATCAGTATTTTCACGGTGAAATAAACTGTTTGCCAAGAAAATTCACAACCCGAGAAAGAAATCGAGTAAAGTCGAACAAAACGAGACCTCGACCGAAAGTGCTACCTAGTCCAAGAGACATAAATCCCCTAGAATCCTTTACAAATCCACTAATCAGGAATAAACAGCGAATAAAAGCGTCAGACTTCATCGCCAATAACCCAAATTCGATTTCGACAAATAAATCAAACGTTAATTCGAACAAATCGAATAAGGTACGTTTTGCTCTCGACGATCGTAAACATGTTGACAGCCCCATTATACTCTCCGCACCTCGGAGTCCTAACATGAGCAAGGTCTCAAGATTCAGAACATATGACGGACTATGGAAACAGAATGGTTTACCAGACGCTCTGTCTTTTACTTGTTCATCTCCCATAGTTCTCTACGGGGTCGAGGTATTTGGATCAGCACATGGTTGCGATACGTATAAAATTATTATTCGTCTTTATGACGACCTACAAGACGAGATTCGATACAACGAAACTCTTATTACAACAGATTCGATCAGAAAGACGTATGAAGTGATGTTTTCAAGACCTGTCCGTATACCACCTCGTAGGGTATTTACAATCGTTTTGTCGATGGAGGGCGGTCCTTGTTTGAAAGGAGTGGAAGGCTCGCGTATCCAAGTGATGGGCGGAGTTACGTTTGAATTCTGTGATAGCAATAGGAGCTCTAATGGAACGGACATTAATGTTGGGCAAATACCGGCCCTTCTCTTCAATAATACCGAATAAACATGTAGATACCAGGTTAAGAATGCCATTGCTGTCGGCAGAGAAAGAAGGACAATTTCAAACATCTTGTCTCATGAGTAGAAGTTAATCCTGACGAGGACATTTGAGATTGGTCCAAAATCAACTATTTTGCAGACGACAAATTTCAGTTGATGGAAATTTGGATTTTCTTTACTTTTGGGGTAGAAAACATTGTGGAAAATGAATGAATTGCTTCCAGCAAGCAATTTCTTCTTTTTCCACAACGTTCTCCAAATCTTTTTTTCTTGGGGCATCAAAAAGCGTCTTTGTGTGGGAATGGGTTATTAAACAAGAGGGCCGTTGGCCCTGGGGCGCTCACCTGAGATAAAGGCTCTTTTTCTTTCAACAGTCTAATTCATGTTAAGGTAAGGATTATGAAACAAGTGGGCCACAATTACATATAAAGACTATGAACCTGGGGATCCAAAAGTCTAAATCACAAATTCCAAAGCATTAGTGCTGATTTGAAAGAAGGAAAAAACTTTTTCCGTGGGTTATAATTTCAGAAATAAGAAAGAAGTCTGTGAACTGATGCTTCATACCTATACCCCCCCCCCCCGGTCCGCCCCTGGAGACCCGAGGATCATGGTTTTAGCTATTTTGTAAAAGAACAATATACTTATGCTTCATTCAAAATATCAAGGCTCTACGCCTTCTGGGTCAGGATGAGAAGATTTTTAAAGATTATTTTAAAATTTCACTTTTGCTGCCATGGCAACCAGAGTTTTTAACGGATTTCTATTCTTTTAGCTAATTTTAACGGGGACCACCTAAGGAACATTTCTGCCAAAATTGGTTCAAATCGGCAAAGTGGTTTGAGAGATGTCATTTAAAAAATCGTTCTTTTTTCTATATAAA
The DNA here is from genome assembly GCA_946902895.1 of Fragum fragum. Taxonomy (NCBI): domain Eukaryota; kingdom Metazoa; phylum Mollusca; class Bivalvia; order Cardiida; family Cardiidae; genus Fragum; species Fragum fragum. The sequence continues at coordinate 16,831,402 of OX336368.1, forward strand.
CCCTACCCCCCTGGGGCTCTGCCCCTGGGGACCCGAGGATCATGATTTTAGCTATTTTGAAAGAAGTCAATATACTGATGCTTCATGCAAAATATCAAGGCTCTACGCCTTCTGCGTCAGGAGGAGAAGATTTATAAAGATTATTTTAAAATTTCACTTTTGTTGCAATGGCAACCATAGTTTTTAACGGATTTCTATTCTTTTAGCTAATTTTAACGGGGACCACCTAAGGAAATTTGGTTCAAATTGGCACTGTGAATTGGGAGGAGATGTCATTTAGAAAATCGTTCTTTATTTCTATATACCCCCCCCCGGGGACCCGAGGATCATGATTTTAGCTATTTTGTAAGAGGTCAATATACTGATGCTTCATGCAAAATATCAAGGCTCTACGCCTTCTGGTTCAGAAGGAGAAGATTTTTAAAGATTATTTTAAAATTTCACTTTTGTTGCCATGGCCTCAAGAGTTTTTAACAGATTTCAATTCTTTTAGCTATTTTTGAAGGGAACCACCTACGGAACATTTCTGCCAAATTTGGTTCAAATTGGCCCAGTGGTTTGGGAGATGTCGTTTAAAGAAATTGTTGTCGGACGAGGCATGACGGACGACGGACGGACAAAAGGGGATCACAATAGCTCACTTGAGCACTACGTGCTCAGGTGAGCTAAAAAGCGATTAGATACGAATATTTCCATTTAAAGTGATGTTTACCCGCGAAACTAAATTATGAATGCACGTTTTAGTAGTATTGCAATTAGGTGGAAAATAACACTTACATACATTTATTTGATTTCGACGGAATAACTTTTTATCATTGCCGCCTTTAATTCCCAACATACAGATATTTGAAGTGATGCTTCCGTATGGTAATTCATGAGCAAGATCCATTCATTAATTACCACGAACCAAAGAAATATAATTATGGACCACATTGTGAGTAAAGAAGGAATTACGCGTAACAAACTTTTCTTTTCTAGCAATTTTTTATATCTCATAAGTTCCTATTTAAACCAACTTTGCTTTGTCACCTACAACTGCTATCAATTTTGACCACACTCAAAATGTGTCGTTTGTGAATGGATTAAGAGAATGACCTCTGGAAAACAAAAGCTTATTTGCGCCAAAATCGACAGGCCTCTAAAAGCGATAGACTCCTCTATACACGAAAATAATTATGGTCCTTCCCACTGCTACAATAGGCAGGTTCACATGACTAACTTCTGATTTTCAGCTTACATTCTCACAAACATAATGGGGTATGATGGCCCAAGGCTTTATGATATATACACAGTACCAAAACTCTACGCCTAACTGTTTTGGTGGTGAAGAGTTTTAAAGATTTTATCCTTTAATCCTAGGTATATCGAAGATCCCACAACGTAGGACTAATTTTCTGAGTACGATAATACTTTGAAGCATTTGGTAGAGGGTCAAAAGGTACTGACTTACACCAAATATCAAAGCTCTATGGTTTAGTAGATTTTCAAAGATTTCCTTTTTTATTCCTGTGTAAAATCAGGGATCGCCCAGAAAAAGGCTGATTATCAGAGTATGGTAATTCTTTGAAGTATTTTGGTTGAGGGTCAAAAGGGGTTGATAGATACCTAATATTAAGGCTCTAGGGCATGTGGTTTGGAAGAAGATTTTCAAAGATTGCCTTCTTCACTAGTATATGAAATTAGAGGGAATATTTTCAGAGTATGGTAATTCCTTGAAGTAATTTGATGGATGGTCATTAGATACTGAAATATACCTAATATCAAAGCTGTAGGCCTTATGGTTTGGGAGAAGATTTTGCAAGTTTTCTACTCGGTTGCAATAGCAACCAAAGTTCTGCATGGATTTCAATTCTTTGAAGAATTTTGAAAAAGCATGACCTAAGGATCATTTATTTGAAGTTTGGTTTAAATTTCCTGATTATTTTAAGTGGAGATCTTTTTGTAGATGAGAATGGTCGGGCAGACAGATGGACGCTCGACGATAACTGATCACAATAGCTCACCCAAAGCAATTCGTGCTCAGGGGAGCTAAAAAGCAGCAGCAGCAGCAACGTTCAAGCTGTTGTGTTTGTTAATGAATAATTGATTGGGCTACTAACACTTGCTTTGCGTACAACTGTTATACGGTTGGTCAAATGCATGAAAAGATGTAGAAGATGGCAATTCAAATTGCGCTAAAAATGAACAAGAGGCGCTTGAGTGCCTATATCGCGCCACAGGCCTAATTGTACTGATTAAGAAGATGATGTTTTCAGGAATCATATTCACCATGTGTGGCAAATAAATCTTGTCAATAAAATCTTTTAATATTTAAAACTATTCGTTGTTTTACAAAAGTCAATTGATTTACCAAGTCAGATAAAAAGTTGTTCACATTTTTAAAAAACAAACTCAACGGATACCATATGAGGACATAAGCCACAATCATAGAAGCCATATTTTCAACCAATCAAAATTAATTGATGGAATCTGAAAAAGAGTCACCAGAGGTTCATTCCAGTGAAATTTGGTTGTAAGCCATTGACTGATTTCTAAGAAAGAGATTTTCAATGCTTTCACCATACAAGGTACTTAGTCCCGCCAATTAAAGCCATGTTTTTCATCTGATCAAAATTGTTTGAAGGAATCTGATAAAGAGGCACCCAAGGATCATTCCTGAAAAATTTGGTTGAAAGCCATGAATTAGTTTCTGAGAAGATTTTTCAAGGTTTCACCATATATGGAAATAGCCCCGCCCATTAAAGCCATGTTTTTCATCTGACCAATCTTCTTTAAAGGAATCTGATAAAGGGTGACCTAAGGATCATTTCTTTAAAATTTGGTTGAAGTCCATCGAGGGTTTCTGAGAAGAAGATTTTTAAAAGGGTTTCACCACATATGGTGATTTGCCCTGCCATTTAAAGCCATGTTTTTCTTCTGATCAATATTCTTTACAGAAATCTGATAAAGGATCACCCAAGGATCTTTTTGTAAAATCTGATTGAATTTCTAAAAAGTTTATGGACGCACACACAGACAGATGCATGACAGACACAATACCATGACAATAGCTCGCTGGCTTTCAGCCAGTGGAGCTCAAAATAAGTGTCATATATAGCAAAAGGTGAACAATTGTTGAGAAAAGGAGAAATTTCTTCTTTTCTTACAATTTTTCAAGTTATTTTTCTTTACGGCATCAAAATGGGAATGAGTTGAGCCATATAAACTACAAATACTTAAATGTCTGCCCCTATAGCAGACAGGTTTAGTGGGCTCAGTAGAAAAGTTTATATATTACGTCAAAGGCTTGAGCCTCATTTTCACAGGGATTAAATCATTCCCAGAGGCTTTATAGCAAACCCCCAGTCTACCTAGCTGGAAAATGGGTAGCAGTCAGTTAAATCCATTGCCTCCCTCTACAACATTCAAAATATAGTGTAAGAAGCTTTAGAGCTTTACTAGAAATCAAAGTAATATAAATTTGTATAAACTAAACTATGTCCTTGTTAGATTTTTTTTCCAATTGTAATATATCTTCACTAATATCAGAACATGAAACACATAGAGCACATGGTGAGGAGAACAGTTTATCTCCTAAAAAAAAGCAATACATAAATCTTCTCCCTAAAGATGGTCCAAAGACGAAGATCCACTACAGAAAACAGTGTTTGCACATTTGTCTAAATTACCAGGCTTGCCAAAAAACAGATGTCAGGTTTTGTGCTAGCATTATAAATCAAACAGTCATTGGCTTCTTGCACTTGAAATTCTAGTGGTCAAAACGACAAAATAGCAAATTACCAGTAGAAATCTGATGGTTTAAGTACCAACAGACCCATTTAGAGAAATTTCAAAGGGTGAAAATAGGATATTTTCAGATTTGAGTGTCAAAACCCTGGTTTACGAGTCAAACACGATCCCTGGAAGTCTGAAACTAATCAAAAGGATATGGATGAATTCTATGCAAAAAATAGCAATTGTAACATGTCAACCAAAAAGAATCTACTCTGTAAATCTGTAAAACAAAATATTCTAAAATGAGCATGGCTGCAGCAGGGAACGATTACCGTTAGATAATATTTCGATTGTACATATAAAGTTTGACCATTCTAAATTCAGCTAATCTATGAACAGCGAAAAGTTTTGGCCTGGTGAATCTGCACAATTTGCCAAGTCTTATTAGGCAAATATTTTTTGCCCTTCCTCGGAGGCCTCTGGTCACAACAGTTATGTTACTTAATAGATAACAATTTCAAAGCAAAAACACCTGTATAAAGCCAAGATTTTGGTCTAAATATCTGATTCTAAAGTCCCAAAATGTTCAACCTCTTTCACAGAAAGAGCCCAAATAAAATGATGTGAGCATGAATTAGGATACTATTTTTGTCTGGTTAAAAGTCAAACATGCAAAGCTAGTAATTAGCAATTTCTTCATCATCAACAATGTTTTCTCAAAATACACAACCTTTTATATTTCTGACTTCTCAATCTTTAAAGACAATGTGGGAATCCATATAATTGAATAATAACCCTGCAAATGGTGTGTTTTTTGATGTTTTTTTTTTTTTTGTTATTTAGTTTGACCTTGATAAGTGACTTTGACCTTATCAGCTAGCTGTATCATCAACCTTGACATTAAAAAGATGTGAGATTTACCTTCAAATAAATTATGAGCATTGCATCCTAAATAGGTTTGAAGGTTCAGGAAAATGTTAAATTTTCAGGTTAAGTTATGGATAGACACACAGAAAATGTACCTAGATCTTGGCACTGAAGGGACTGGGATCCAACATAGCCCAATCTTGGTTAAAATTTACATAACCACTATGAAGTGTTGCTAGTTTATTAGACATAATCACTATTCTGAAATAATTTTGCTTTTTCCTGCTCAGTTAATGTAGTCTTTAACCCATTTCCACACAAAAATCTTTTAGACTCTGCCAAATTCAAAGAAGTTGGAGACAACATATTTTAGTTGATTAAATTTAAAAAAAACTGTATCTTTGTGTGTAGAAACATTGTGGATAATGAGGAAATTGTAACAAGCAATTACTTCATTTTCCATGTTTTGAAAGTTTTTTTCTTAAGGGGCGTATAAAAGGCTTAATCGTATGGGAATAGGTTAAAATGTCAAGCCCCTTTGGTATGATAGCCTACATTTCACTCATGAATTGTAAATCCATTTTCAAGTTCATTAAAAACACAAAGCATACCGTTTTAAATTCCTTATACATGTACTTGCTCAATGTGAGCAAATATGTCTGTGTGTCACATTTCCAACCATTGTACAATGTATATCTGCCCCTAGTAAAGACTCAGATCAGATTGTGTATCAGCATGGTCTGATCAGAGTCCTCACTGGCCCAAGAGTGGCCTTCCAAGCTGGTCCGTGTTCACACTTCACACACATGTGAAACAAGCTCAAATTTTATGTTTGTAATATCAATATATTATAAGACTTAGTAATGACTCAATCTTTTGACAGATAAGCTACAGAAGCAATTTCCCCTTTTAAAGTTTTCTACTAACAGCCTTTCCATTCAAGCATGCAACTGAAAAGTAAGCATGGGAAATAATGTAACAACTGTTTCAATTTACAGTGATTTCTCACTACAAATGAGACATGAAGTATTGAAATATTTTATATCAGGCTAAAAATCATAGTTAGAAAAGAAGAAATTGCTTGTTACCAGTATTGTGCTCTTTTCACACGTTTTGTACCTTTCTCAGGATTATATTAGACTTTATTTTTCTTTGATTATTAAGGGTTCAATGAAACACGAATCGCCCATATACAACTTCCTTTTTTACACAATGGAATAGATCTCTATTGCAAAATGCTTTGAGGTCACTGAGATTAGGTCAGCGATTAACCCATTCCCACACAATCCAGTTTTTTTACTCCTCCAAGGAAAGAGGTCGAAGAAACAATTTAAAATATGCAGAAATTGATTGTAACCAGAAATTTCCTCAGTTTCCACATAGTTTTCTATTGAGAAAGAAAAATTATTGAGAAAGACAGACATATTAAAAACCTTATAAACCTGAAATTATCTGCAACTTCTTTGAATAAGGACCAGTTTAATTTTTTGTTGTCCGGAAATGGGTTAAGATAGTCACAGTCACATTGTATTCCTGCTAAGATTTTGATGCTAACTCTGCTTGCCGCCTTTTCACATCCCAATTGTAAACCCTGGCCATATCTGAAACACTGCTAAGGAAAATAAGCTAAAATGATTTCATTTTGTAAAATACAGTCAAACCTATTTATCCGGTCACCTCCATTCAGCGTGCACCCGTCTTAAATGCCCAGTTCAATGTCCCTCCGATCTTTTTTACACTAAATTTTTACCTGTATTCAACAAGCACCTCTAAAACGTAGTCAACGGCCATCAAAATTGTGTCCCATTCTTTGAAATAACCTGAGTTTATGGTCAATTTTCGGGCCCATGGCAATTTTCACGGATGATTATCACAGAGCATGATGGTTTTTGGACTAACTATTCAAGTGTCAAAATCAGATAAACATTCAAATGCGTCACCAATTAACAGGTGTTTTGTAGATAACTACCAAGTCATCAAAATGTCTAGTTTTGTTATATTGCTCTTATTCAGTGAGTGAATTTTAGTCATATGATATTCAAACTTTATCAATAAAGTTTAATTGAGTATGACGATCAAAATTGTTTTTCGGAAAGTTATCTATTTTCAATTTAGTACAGATTTTGATTGTAGTTTTAGAGGTGAGAATTGAGTAAACAAACTCGCTCAAAGACTAACTTTGACTAGATTCTAATTAGAATTTTATTGAAATACATGTATTGTGTTTTACACAATAATCAAAATCATCGAGCAAACTGATCCTCATTTGACCAGCCGATATAATGTCAATTGTTTGATCTTTGCAAAATATAATCACGAATGTTCGAGTAATTTAATCAGATTTGAACCTCTTTAATATTTCAATTGATAATCTAATCGACTTCATGAGCATATAGGCCTACTAGTATTCTTACCAAAATAAAAAAAATCTTTGAATGAGCTGTTTTCTTATTTTTTTACTATGAAAATGAATACTTTCTAGCCACCCAATCTTTTTGTTATACAAATATCCGGCCATAACCTTGACATGCTGACCTGTACTAGGCAAGCAAGCGATTTTGGCAAATCCCTTGACCGTGACAGATTCGACTGTATCAGCATAAATCTCATCAAGTGACATAATACAGTAAAACCCCTCCTTTATGACTCTTGAAGAACGGGTGCCCGCTATTACCACAGATTTTCTTTTTTTGTATTATTGCTCGCAAGCCCCTGTAAAATGGACATCATGCTATTCTTATATAGGATCACTAAATTCAGTATGATTCAAGCAATTTCTTCTTTTTACACTATGTTTTACCTTTTATTTTTCTTGACAGGCATCCAAAAGCCTTATCAAGTGTGAATTTGTTATCCCATTACCACTATTTCCAAACCATGACACTTTCTGATGCACTTAAAACAGTACAATGATGGAAAACTATGTGAGCAAAGGGCTAATTACTTGTGAAAAGCAATTTATCCTTTTCTCACATTGTTTTCTACTCCACTTGGAACTTCTCTCCTTATTTTAGCACACTTTGAAATGTCATCTACAATTTCTTTCAATTCGGAACGGTCTAAATTTTTGTCTTCTTGTGTTGGATTAATCTGCAAAGAAAATGATAAATTAATCTACAATTTTTGTTTTGTTATTTCGAAAGGGGAGGGGCTGTTTGAAGATGGATTTAACCAAACTGCAGAAAGTAACAAGTGGTCATAACAGTAGGGGTTTTACTGTATTTGATTTCCATCTAGATAAATATTGATAATTAATGTTCCTAAGTCTGGGCAATATTTATGGGGATACAAACAGATTCAAAACAAACCATATGAAAGAATCATCAAAATATCAAAACATTGAAAGGATACTGACTTCTAAAGTGGTTGTTTGTTCAGTGATAAAACTTAATTCCTCTTCTACTTGTTTACAGGTTTTTAAGGCAGCCTCTTGGTTCTTTTTCAGCAAGGCTTCAGCATCATCCAAATTATACTCTAACATCACATTTGCCTGCAGAGATAAGTAGTTTGGGTATCCGAATGAGAGCCTTTGAAACTCTCCATCAAAAGCATAGATGGATTGGATCTATTAAGGACTGCCGTAGAGGTTTAATCACCCTCCATAAATGTTTAGAATTTTCAATGTGAATTTAGTAATTGCAGGTCACATTCCAACCAATTGACAGAATGCTGACTCCTTTAGTCACGCTCATAGACTCTTAGAGGAAGTTTCACTTCAGTATTAAACAGCTTTATTTTGCAACATAATCAGCCAGTAACATATAACCAAAAAGTAAAATAGTTGGTTGGTGAACTAAGTGGTGTAAGGGCAGATTGAATAAGCTGTAGTTACAATAATTAAGCCCCCAAACCAACAAAAATGTCGGCAAAAGTTGGGAGTTCAAAATTCACTTCTGGTCTATATGAGTGATTTGATTGGGGGATAAACTTTTTGACAGCTGTGATCTGTCACCTACCAAACAGTTGCTTGTTTTGATCCTCCAAAGAATAATATTAAGAAAGTTTCTTTATAGGATCAGCAAATATTTCACATGCACCATATGGATTTCCAGGCTGCTCTCTGTCTGCGTTTCACGCACACGTGAAAATACTTGAAAAATCACACAGAGACTCAAAAGCTCTTTGTCTCACTTAACCCATTCCAACTTAATAAAATTTTAGACTGGTCCAAATTGAAAGGAGTTGCAGACAACAATTTAAAATTGACAACATTATTGATTTTTTTCAACTTTCTGGATGGAAAACATTGTGAAAAATGAAGAAATTGTTTTCTTGAGGGGCCAAAAGGCATCAATGTGTGTGAATGGGTTAAACTGTAAATATTGTCAACTCATTCCCACACATTCATGCTTTTTTATGCCCTTCAAGTTCAAAAGTCTGAAAAAACATTGTGTAAAATGAAGAAATTGCATGTTATAAGCAATTTCTTCTTTGTCCACATTGCTTTTTACTGAATAAATGTCAAGATACAGTAGAATCTCATTAATTCAAAATCACTCGATTGTTGATATGTATTCGTTCATATACTCGCCAGAGTCACAAAATTTTTCCTTCTTTATCTTTGTTAAAAAACTCTTGATATTTTGAATGTCAGTGGTTCATGGTTCATTGGCAAACTCCAATGTTTAATTCCTAGGTGTGATTTATTCTATCATGCACAAGCAAAGTTTCACACATAGTCCTTCAACTTGATTTTCACACCTTTTGATTCAATCATTATGACCTTTAATTAAAAAGGGCTCTTATGGTGGTTGAATTGAGTGAGGATTCCATTGTCCCATTGTCGTCTGGATGTTCATGCCATTTCCTTTTAATCTGTGGTTGCTTTCTTCAAGAATGTTGGTACTTAATTTCTTTATTTTGGAAATCAAATACTCTTATCGATATGATCTAATTGCAAAAGCCAAATCACTCAGATGGAGGTAGAAACAAATGATGCATGTGTAATACTTGCACTGTGTTAGAACAAAATGCCAATTGTGACATTGTGATAGTATAATGAAAAGATGAGTAATTTTCAATATATATTTTCCTTAATTATATTCAAACACTCTTATGGATTTTAATTCAAGATACAAGTATAACCAATATAGAATGAAGCCTCATATAGGGAACAAAATAGAGCTCTTTCTGTTTCCTAGTAACTCAGAGGGCCAACCACCTGCCCTGTCATGTAAAATGTCCCAGTCCCATGCACTGCGAACTAAACTAAAGTTTTACTGCATTTAAAATTTCACCAACTTGAAATTGTCATCTGCAATAGCTTTCAATTTGGATCAGTCTGAAATTTTGACTTCTGGCAATAGGTTAACAATTCAAGGTTGTTTTTTTCAAAATTACGAATAGGTACCAAATATGGTAAAACAAGGTGAGAACTGGAGAAATTGCATGTTACAAGCAATTTCTCCTTTTCTAACAATGATTTCTTTGACAATTATACATCACCAAAAAGAATTATGAAGTAAAGGGTTAAATAAATATTTCTTAACTTTCATCAAACAAAAATGAAATAACCAACTCACCCCTAACCACAAGCACACTTTATCTGTCGGTGGAATTCTTGCCTTCGCATAAACTTGATCTGATAATAAAAACCTGGATTCTAGTGGATCTGTACTATCCTGAAACAGGGAGGAAAATTCAAAGTGATAAAAATGTATTGGTAATTAATATTGTTTCAAGATAAATGGAAACTGTAACACCCCCCCCCCCCCAAAAAAAACCTGCTACATGTATTTGTATATTGATGAATCAGTATATCAATAGCAAATGAAGTATGAAATGATTATTAGGAATATCTGTAAAAAAACTGAAATAATCCAATGTGAGAATGAAGGTACATGGGCTCTCCCAGACCAGGAGGCACCTAAGGACAAGTCCACCCATTGGAAAATTCACATATTGCAAAAACTCAGTTAACATGCCTACCTATGTTACCGTTGGTGACCCCCTAAGGCAGTGTTCAATCTAGAGGTGGCCATGGCTAAAATGACCCCATAAAATCCAAAATGTCCCGCTTCAAAATGAAGACTGGGCCCAACTGGCACACTTCAATCACACATTCAATAAGACTTCTCTAAATTAAGTCATGGATATAATGTCTTAACTTTTTCTAGTAGATTTATTTTGTTCAAAACAATATATATCTATTATCAAATTGTTAGGGTTTGTTACATTTAAAACCTTGCAATTCAATAGTTTGTCTATGTATTTGTATCGCATGACCCCCTTGATCAAGAGCCATGGGCTCATTGGGCCCCCTATGATACAAAGCTAGATTGAATGCTGCCTAAGGAGCCTCTGAGGGTCAGTGAGCTTTGGTGCCCTAATTTTTTACAGAATGTTTGCTTTCAGTGCCCCCCTCTGCTGTGCTGTGCAAACCACCTTTACCATATAGCAAATTTAACTAAAACCAAACAAGATGCAAAATTGACCTCTAGAGAAAACATTTTGTAAATTTGGGAGCCATGAATTGATATAGACTAAGCTTAAATTCCAAAACTCTGTACTGGACTTTATATCAAATAAATAGAAGAATGCAGTTGTTTTTAGCAAGATGGATGACAAAAAATAAAAAGAACAATTTAGCTTCCTTTTTGTTATCATGGACACTCTTTTTTGTATGATGCACAATAACTGCAATAGCAATCCAAAATTTCTCGAGGGCTAACAAGGCAGCTTTCAAGATGTATTTCTTGTAGGAATTAAGAATAGAACTGGATAGAATTATAGTAAAAGATAAATCTAATGTCCATCGGATATACAAAACCCATTTTGTCAGATAAAAACAATTTTTTTATTTGTACTGAACTTCAGTTTCCTTACGTACACGATAATTGAGGTGAAGAGGACATATAATTTCAAATGGAAATGAAGGGTGGCTTAAGACTAAAATGATATATAATAAGATCATTGTATCAATGGTAATTGAAATATGAAATTAATTTTATGAAAAGATGTAAAGGTCTCAGATAATGAAATGTGAGCACAGAGATTCATCAGCTCTCAAAAATCTGGAAATTTTGTTTTTATTTGACCCCATGTGGAAAATTACAAAGGGTCAAAAAGGATATTTTTACCCCTTAATGCATTATCACATTATCTCATTTTTTATACCCCCTCAAGAAAATAGCTGAAAAAAAAATGTGAAGAATGAAGAAACTGCTAATAACAAGCAATTTCTGCACTTTCCACATTGTTATCTACCCAAAATGACGGAGACACTTGGAATTCTATCAACTTAAAATTGTCATCTGCAACTTCTTTGAATTTGGACCAGTGTAAAATTTTGTCATCATGTAATGAATAATACTTTCAGTGAACACAATATACATTAATTGTTTACTTCATATCTTCAAAACAGGCTTATATAAGTGAATCAACTTACAGAAGTAAAGGCCAGTTGACAATTAACCATTTCCAGTCAACAAAATTTAAGACAAGTCAAAATTGAAAGAAGTTGCAGATGAGAATTCCAAGTTGATGGAATCTGAAATTTTTTCATCTTTTTGGATAGAAAACATTGTGGAAAATGAAGAAATTTCTTGATACAAAGGAGGTCAAAAGGAGGGATTGTGTGGGAATGAGTTAAACTTTCATATTTAAACTCATGATTTGTTCAATTTGTTGTTTCAACCCCCTGAAATTCTTGGTCATGGGACAAATTACTCTGAAGTGAAAAGGAAGTTCAAATTAGATATTAAACAGCTTTTCTTTTGCAAAGATTTATGGCAAGTCATCTGTAACAAAAAAGTAGTAAAATGATTGGTTACTTATTTTTTTTTTTTTTTTTTTTTGCAACGTTAACCCTATCCTGGACAAACCCTGGATTTTACGTCACTGTGATTTTATGCTCGAGAAAAGATTGTGGAAAAGGAAGAAATCCCACAATAATTTCTAATCTGTAGGTTGGCTTCATTTCAAATTGCATCTAATTTTCATTGTCGTCTGCAACCTCTATCAATTTGGACCAGTCTTAAATTTCAAAAAACGGGAAAGGGTTTAAAAGAAAAAATTCACTGTTACCTTTTTCGTTTGTAAATGAGTTACAATATCTAATGATTTCTTTATATCTGGTATCTGGGCCTTTAATCTGAAAAAAAAAAATTCAGTTATACATTGCAGCCATAGTGAAAATAATCTGCCATTCCCACACTGTGACGTTTTCTAGCACACTGAGGAAATTCAATCATCAAAGACTTTGGAATAGGAGAAATTCCTTCTAACAAGCTATTCCTCCTTTTCTAACAATGTTTTCTACCCTATTTGGCACTATATTCACAATTTTAGTTAAGTTCAAAATGTCGTCTTCAACTTCTTTTAACTGGGACCAGTCTAAAATTTTGTTGTCTGGTATGGCTTAAAACTGTTATGATGAAGTAAAAGTCACCAGTAATAAATGACAGCAACACCAAACTACCAAAGCTGAGCTTTTGCACAATTGTCTCCAAATAATCATAAATTTCCCCAGTTTTTAATACCATTGGGACAATGTCCCCTTGGTTGAAAGCCCTGGTAGGTAGATTGTTAGTATGATCCATCTAATTTGGTAAAATGTCTCCACTTTTTAAGACTATGGAGACATTACCTACTTGCTTTAAAAACTTCAGCAGATAACCGCAGCAATACGATTAACATTTAACACATTCCCTTACAAAAATTATTTAGACTGATCAAAACTGAAAACATTTCAAGATGACAATTATAAATGGACTGTTTTCTTGAAGGGCGTTAAAAGGCAGGATAGCATATGGAGTTAGCCACATAAAATATTTCTATTTTTTACACAGATAAATTTCCATTTTGCTTATAGCAACAGCTCTTTAACAATTTCTTTAATATCCCCAGTATTTACTTAACAAGGACAAAGAAATTTTACCAAATTGTCTGCGATATATTTCATTTTGGATCAGTCTCTAATTTGGTGTCTGGTAATTGGTAAATAAAATTATTCAAGACTTTAAATCAAGGATTGTGAGGTAATGGGTATTTAGAATTGAAATCAGTGTACCTTGACTTCTTCATTGATAAGTTATACTCCATAAATTTATATTTATTATGTTGTTCATCTAATTTCTTCAAGATTGATTCTGCAGTTTCATCAGCTTGTTTCATATATGAATCCACATCTTCCTGAAAAGTTAAAGGGAAAAGATGATTATTTACATGATCATATGTTTGTTTCAGTCCAAGAATGACTTTGCGTTAATCAAAGAACAAAAACTGTATGTAGAAAATCGAATGAAAATAGTTTATGGTTTCAGTTGTCAACAAATGCTCTAGCTTGAAAAAGTTGCAGCCTTCACTTTCACAGGAGGGCCATGAACGTCCTAGGTTGCCCGGCTGAGTCCTAAACTGTAAATTTTAAAGAAAAAAGAACTAAAACTTCAAAGCAGGTCTTATTGGTGAAGACACACAGACAGTGCAGAAGTGTAATAAAACTAAAACTGATCAAGGATTTTACCAAGTGATCTATTTTTTTTTTCAATTTCCAATGAAACTGTCTCATTTTGAAAAGGGTTCACTCTTATCATGAGCTGACAAACATTCTGACCAAGTGTCATCGATATTGGGACAAAATTTGGCCTCAAGCGAGTAAACTGATATTGTCATCAAGATTAATTTTCCTATGTTTTCCAATTCAACAGTTTCATTTCAAATAGGGTTAATCCTGACAAACATTCTGACCAATTATTTTAGGCAAAATGTCACGGATCTGTACCCAAATTAGGCTATGTGTTGGTTGCTTGTCAGACTTGATGACATAAATGCCTCAATATACAAAACTAAAAGACTTTTCCCTACAATTTTATTTATGTTTAAATCAGTTTTCTTTTTTTATGTCATGGGTTTTTGATAGATAAAAGAATTTTTACCAGAATTCATTTTTGTTGCACTTTGCAACAAGACACCTCAAACCCTGGATTATTGGACAGAACCAACAGCAAGCATTTAGAAAACACAATAAAATAACTTAAAGGAAGATTAAGTCATTTGTACCCTTATCTTTTTAATCCAAAATGGAAATTTGAATCACAGGCCCTGTCCAAAGGTGAATTTCAAAAGTTTTAGTTGCCCAACAGATATACAGATTTCTAATTACTTTTCATGATTTATTTCTGCTAAAAGTATCAGCTATATGCTGTAAAAATATGGATAAGGATATATCCTTGTAATAGTCAATCCTGCATTCAAATGCACAGAATAAATTGGGCTTGGAAACATTGTTAGGAAAGGAGGAGTTGCTTGTAACAAGCAATTGCCCTTTTCCTCAGAATGTTTACTACCCATTACCCCCATATGACAGATATAATTTCTGAAATGTTGTCTGCAACTTCTTTCACTTTTGACCAGTCTAAAAATATGTTGTTTGCTAAGACTTGCATGATTTAAAAGCATTTTGAAACCAAATGGGCAATTACTTTAAATGACAAACAAGAAACTATAATAATTTCACTATTAACCAACTTATTTGGCACACAACTCAATTGTATTTGTCTTATATAAAATAAGGGTAGTGTCTCCTTGTATGTGCAAAAGGTTCCACCTAGGATGATAAAGATTTTCAATCATTGCTTCTTAAAAAACTGATTTTCGTTTGTTAAATGGAAGAATTCACTAGGAAAGGGGTAGAACAGGGGTAAGTATTAAATTTTTGGATGCTCCCGAGGGAAACACAATCTTGGCAACATGCCTGCAAGTCTTTACACGTGTGTTTCGTCCAATATTTTCAAATCGACTTTCTGAGGACGTTTATTATTTTCATAAAATATAGGTTTTGGTGTCAAACAAGTCAGAATAAACTGTTATCATTGAATTTGCTTTTCAAATTATACAGACCAGAAAATCGGCTCTGGGTATCCCATGAAAAGTCTTTCCATCTTCCTCAGTAGAAGAATTCGTTTCTGTGGACGCCATTTTGTGCAGGAATATTAATTTGGTACCTCGCTTTAATATTACACCAAGAGGGAAGCGTGGAACTAGTAGAATTTAAATAACGAAACGGAATACTTTGGACGACAAGGACTTTTAGCAAACAGGATAACTCGGGTGTAATAAGAACAAAAAGATATTCAAAATTCTTAGTGTGCCTTTCTACGGTGGCATAGAACTGCCACCACTTACCACATAATTATCACGAAATATAGCGTAGAAACCGTTAATTTGTACTTTTTCATGAAAAGTTTCATGAATTTTATCAATTTTTTACTGTCTGTTAAGACATGAGATACAAAGTTAACAGGAATTTTGTCGCGATAGTGCTCTGGAACTGCCACTACTTACTAGATATTTAACTCGATAAAAATGACGGATATCATGTTAATTTTTTGTGATTATTTTGTTTTGTTATCCTCAGTTAAAACGAAGTGTGTCGCCGGTGTTAGTGCGCTGTAACTGCAACCACTTACCAGATACTTAAAGCGAAAAGAATGGCGGTTAACGTGTTAGTTTCTAATTTTTACGATAACTTTTCAAGTTAATTTGTCCGATAAAGCGATATCCATCATCTTTTCCTGTTAAGTTATCTAGTGTGGAAGATGAAAAAAATCTTGTTTCTTAAGAGTTTCAATGTTTTCAACATAAAAGGTAAGATTTTTTAAATATTCTATCAACTAAGAATGTCGTCTGCATCTTCTTTGAATTTGAACTAGTCTAAAACTGTATCGTCCCTTAATGGATTAACATGAAATTTGTAGTGTTAGTACTCTTGAACTGTCACTACTTACTCATATCATAACTTTCACGAAAAAATGGCAGTTACTATGTTAGTTTTCGTGACTAGCTAAGTTGAAACAAAATGTGTCGCAATGGAGCTCTTGAACTGCCACCACTCACACGGATTCATTCGTATTCGGCCCCGCCCACTCACTGCCTATGCCCCGCCTATTTGCTCCAAACAGGATTTTCCGCTTCGATTTTTAACGGCGTTTATTTTGCAAAATTTATGGTCACTCACATGTAACAAAAAATATTTTTTTATTTTGCGACCTAAACGTCGTAACTACAGCTTGAATAAGTTTTATTTGAACGTTTAAGTCGCCAAACCAACAAAAAAGTAAACCAAAATGGCGGCCAGTTTCGGAATTGAAAGCCCAGGTCCGGGTCGATTAACACATTCCAACTCAATCCCTCCTTTTTACGCCCCTCAAGAAAATAGCTTTTGAAAACATTGTGGAAAATGAAGAAATTGCTTGTATCAAGCAATTTCTTCATTATCCACAATGTTTTCTATCCAAAACAACGAAAAAGTTCAAAATTCCATCAACTTGAAATTGTCGTCTGCAGCTTTTTTCAATTTGGACCAGTCTAAAATTTTGCTGTGTTGGAATGGGTTAAAGGAGTTGGTCGGTTGGTCGGTTGGTCGGTTGATTCCTTGATCGACAATCGCGATCGGTTAGTTAACCCTGTCTTTGGGAAAATGGCGGATATCACGGTGACGGATAAACTATTTTTGAAAAACTGCCGTGTTCAGTATCATGAAGTCAAGATAATTTTCGATAACTCAGCTAGAAACAAATCACACCGAATTACTAAATGCCGATTACCCCTCTTAACCTACTACCAAACAGAAAGGAGTTGAAGACGTCAATTTAAAGTTCTTGAAATTTAAGATTTTTTCAACTTTCTGGATAGAAAAAAGTTATTGCAAACGAAGAAACTGTTTGCTTCAAGCAATATCTCCGTTTTAGACAATGTTCTCCAAATTCCGTTTCTTGAGAGGCGTCAAAAGCGTTACTGTGTGGGAACGGGCTAAAGGAACCGAATTCGAAAGTTTCGATTTTTGTTCTTATGTTTGAATATCGGCATTTGCGACAAAGTTCTGTCACACGACACAACGTAACAGACCGTGACGTTTATATACGTAACGTCATCGACGTCAGCGTTTTCATCGTAACGACGTTCGCGATAAAACACACAAAGACCGAAAGTAATCATGTTTGTTAGTATTCAATACGGTGGTAAGAATCATTTTATTTTATTGTATTTATCATAAGTATTATCTTTTTTTTTTTTTTTCATAAAAAATGTTATAGCTATATTCCCGACATCAAAAATTAAAAACAATCAAGATGACAGCCTGAAAATTACCAAGGACGAATGGAAGTAAATGTTCACTGAAAAAAGAAAAGAAGTTTAAAGATGGAAGAGGAAAAACAAAAACACAGTGAAATTTGAACTTTAATATCTCGTAGTTGTACAACATTGTGCACGCCCAACGACGATATATGTCAAGCATTTGTGTTTGTCTTTCAAATGAAATGCCGTAACTACATATCATTCAAAGCGCAGTTGGGACACCAATTAACCATTATTTGTTACATTTAACTTATCATAAAATTTACAAAATAACGTCGTTTAATATCTTAGTCGAAATTCCTGTCGGAGGTCGGTGGTCATGGCCGGCGATCCTAGGTTTTTTTTTTTTTTTTTTTTTTCAGAGAACGAAGAGTTATTGATCAATCCGAACTGCAGGCAGCTGATTTTCATGGACTATTTACGAGAAAAATGTCAATATAATAGTAAAGGTGAGCAAATCTTTCTATTTTGCTCTTGTCTGAGGCGTATCATCTTGTCGTACCAATGGCGGCGAACGTTCTACTTATCCAATTATTAGAGAAAAATGTGATCTCGATATCCCTTCACTCGTGAGGATGGAGGCGTATGAGCTATAGTAACCTCTTCGGGATCGAACCCTGGTCTTCTACAATCCATTGGCCGACCTATATCTTTCGGCCATGCATGAATGCTTGAGTTATCCTTGAGTTTCTTAATGGTAAATACTAGTAATAGTCATGCCGGGATGTTCAATGATAATTATAAGAAAATAAATTTGATAGAAGAAAATGGATGTACATACGAATATCTTAACATTCAACCTGCTATAAAAAATACCAACGATGATGTGGCGACCTAACTTCTATTTTTACCTCGATATTGATTCAAAGGTCCCCAAAATATACCCCATTTCCGCACAATGACGCTTTTAAGGACGCCCCGCAGGAATAGCAAATGGAAAATATTGTGTAAAATAAAGAAATTGCTTGTAACAAGCAGTTTCTTCATTTTACACAATGTTTTCCACACAAAAAGTTGAAAAAAAAATCTAAATTTCCACAAACTTTGAATTGTAGTCTGCAACTCTTTTCATATTTGTGTGGTTATTATGCACTTAAAATATTTTGTATTCTGTCCACCATTTATTATCATTTGGCTGCTAGTATATGTCATTTAACTCATTCTCACTCGTTGCAGCTTTTCTTTCAAAAATAGGAAATTGCTTGCTACCGTCGATTTTTGATTATCTAAAATGTTTTCTACCACAAAATACACAGAATTTAAAATTTTATCAACTAAGAAATGCCGTCTGCAACTTTTTTTCAATTTGGACCAGTCTAAAATGTTGTCGTGTGGAAATCAATTAAAGTGCAGTACAACCATGCCTATTACAAAGCATTATTACTTTATTACAACCAAATTATTACTTTCATATATTATAATTCATTATGAGCTAAAACGTAACAACCAGTTCACTATGGTCAGTGAATAAATTTTATTGGGGGGAAAATGAAAAAAAAAAAAAAAAAAAAAGAAGAAATTGCTCGAAGCCAGCGATTTATTCCTTTTCCCCAACATTGACTTAATACAGTATCATAGTTGTGAAATTAATTGTTGCCCGGTAACGTTATTCATATAACCCCTTAAGAGTGTCGTTCCGATTTCTGATTTCCCGTTATATTTTACATAGCATTTATAGACTTGATAGACGAGAATGGTAAACTAGCCAACATCCACAAAGTAGATAAACAGAACAATGTGTTGGAAAACTTCGAGGATAGACTGATGTACATACCTGTTATGTTAGAAAGTATGCTTCTTTTTAGTTAACAGACAAAATTTTGAGGTCTTCTCAAAGTTCAACGATTGCAAACTGCCATAAAACGCCATAAAAAGTAGTTCTAATGCATTTCAGGAATGTTGCAAATTCTATTCAAATTGTAGAGAACTCTTTGAAGCCTTCTATTTAACCCATTCCCACTCAATACCGCTTTTCAAGAATCTCAAGAAAAAGCTTTGGAAAAAATTGTGGACGATGCAAAAATTGCTTGCAACAAGCAAATTTTTCATTGTCCACAATGTTTTCCACCCAACAAGGGAAATATTTTCTAAATTCAAGCAACCCGAGATTGTCGTCTATAACTTCTTTCAATCTGAACTAGTCTTAGATTTTGTTATGTTTTAATTGGTTAACTCCTGTGGGTTACTTTAACCTCGTTTATTTATCATGATATCATTAACAAAGAAGATTATTTTCAAAACCATACTTTGTTAGCTTACAGTACTTTCGGTTCTGAAAGAACTATTAAGGTCCTTTTTCGTTTTAGGTCTTGGCAAGTTGATATAAAAATCTACGCAAAACATTTGTAATATTTGTGTATTTAGAATTTTCGGTCTTACAACCACCTGAAAATCTCATGAATAGTACATCGCCGCAAAATTAATCAGTTTACGCCGTTGTTTTTTAATACAGCTGATTATTAATAGGAATGGAAATTTGGGCTATTCTTACTGTTTATTTTTATTTATTTATTAATTTATATACATTTTTTCTATTTGTTTATTTATATATTTTTGTACTCAGCGTCGGTGATTAGCTCTGGTGGTAACGTGCTGTGGTTGTCAATTGAAACCCCGGATCGGCCAACATTCTTTCACTATTTTCTGTTCAATCCCTGGTTTTTACATCCCTGTGTTTTTATACCTGAGAAAATATTGCGGGAAAAGAAGAAATTGCTTGTCATAATCAATTTCTTCTTTTCCCACAATATTTTCTACCCTATAGGTTGGTTACTTTTCAGATTGCACTCCCTTTTAGCCTTTGTCTGCGTCTTCTTTGGAATTGGACAAGTGTAAAATTAAAAAGAAAAAAAAAAAAAAAAGTCATCACGACTCCGGTCGTTTCTTTCTCGCCAATGGGCGAACGACAAGTAGTATGCCTAAGTGGGAGGCACGCGTCCGTTGTTTAGGTAATAGAAACGACAGGAAGCCATGGTTAGACGATTCAGCGGTCGCGATATTACTGAATTACCATTGAAATTGACGTTAAAACCTATATGTGAACAATTGCTTCTGTGCATTGTATACCAAATCAATACTTTTGTACGCATTTACCGGATGCATTTCTTTTTATAAAATTTCATAACAAGGGTCTTGTCCAATCAGAGCCCCTGTTTTGAAATTATCAATTGAACTTGTAAATTAGACTTGCTGATGAATACTCTAAAAACTATAAACTATAACTGGAAGCTGTTCATCACTAGACAAACAGTTACTCGCCTTAAACAAATACCGGATGACAAAAATGTTAGACTGGTCCAAATTCAAAGATGTTGCAGACGACAATTTCAAGTTGATGACATTTTAGATCTGTTCGACTTTTGAGGTAAAAAACGTTGTGGATAACGAATAAATTGCTTGTAACAATCAATTTCTTCATTATTCGCAATGGTTTTTGTTTGTTTGTTTGTTTTTTTGACGGGGACGTCCCTTGACAAAGCGTGATTGTGTAGGAATGAGTTAACGACCCTGAAAATTAAACGTTACGGGTCCATTTTTGACGAAAAAAAAAAGAAGAGCCGCTGTCTTAGCGCTGTCGGTGCCGCGTCAGACTTCTAATTCTCAATCATGGGATGTCATGGGTTCGATCCCCGGATGCGGCCTATATTCTTTCCGACATTTATCTCTCACCAATGGGTGGATAATCGTAAACCTAAGTGGGATAGCAGCTTGAGGCTAGGAAAGGATGTAGTGGTAGTACTGGTGTGAGAAATACCAGGAATCCATTGTTAGGTGCTCCTGCTGCGATATGGCTGAAATACTGTTAAAAGCGGCGTTAAACCCCATTCTAACAATCAATTGACGAAGAAAATATAACTACTAGATTCTACGCCAAAATTGACCAACCGCTGGCCCTGCCCACTTAATCCGTTGCCACGCCCATTGACCCCGAAAGGAAGTTCCGCCTCGATTTTAAACGGCGTTATTTTTCAAAATTCATAGCCAGTAGTATCTAACAAGAAAGTTTAAAAGTTGGTTAGCGACCTAAACGTTGTAACTGCAGCTTTGGAAAGCTGTAGTTACGACGTTTAGACCGCCAAAACACCAACAATTTTCACACAAATGGCGGCCAATGTTGAAGTTTACATCTGAATTCCGGGCTGAATAAAATGATCTGATAGATCGATTGATTCCTCGATTGATAGCCGCGATTGGTAAGTTACAGGGAGATTACTACAATATACCCCGACAAAACAATTCGTTTTAGATACAAGATCGTAATAGTTTGTGGTCAGCGAAAGTTCCTCGAGTAAATAGGGAATATTACCACAGTGTCTTTTTCTATGCGTTGTTATCGTGTTCGAGAATCGTAAGTAGGTATTTTTTATTGGATGAGACCGAAGGTCGAATCCAATAAAAATACCTACACACGATTCGAGAACACGATAACAACAAATAGAAAAACACACTGTTGTAATATTCCTTTTATTATATACCTTTTAGGAAATGACATTAAGAAAATTCTCTTAAATGGCTAAGAAATAACCAACTTTCCGAAAAACCCGGAACGTCAATACACAAAAAAGAAGTCAGTGTTTAACGGTACTCGACGAATACGGGTTTTTGCTACACGCCGAATATTGATTTTATCTCTGTCGAGTTGTATTTGACAGCCAGGTTTTACTCCATATCTTTTATAGGTATATAATAAAAAGTGATATTTGGTAAAATATGTCTTTGACGACGTTTGGGTTGCTAGAACGCTTGACGGAGTGAAATGGTTTTACTCGAAGTGCCGGACATAATCACTGCAACTCCGTTCTAAATGACGGATTTGATTAGACAAGCCTATCAGGGTTCCAACAGTTAATATTTGTGTATTTTAGAAAGTGGTGACGATCGGAATCCATACAAGATGATCAGACCGCTACTGACGGACTGGGAGAAACGATTTCCACAATTGGAACGTAAGCGAACTCTTTTTTAAAGTACACATTTCTAAGTGAGAGTAAAAATAGGTCTGGTAAAACAATCCGGAAAATAAGCATTTTCTCCTTTTTTCGCAATGTTTTCCACCCTTTACTTTTCAATTCAAACACAATTAGAATCGACGTCTGCAGTTCTTCCAACTTGGATCAATCTAAGAAAGTCTAATAATGTGTTTAGTGAACCAATAAAGATGAAATGGTACGGAGAGTTATACCTTGTACTTGTGAAGAACTTACGAGCAGTAAATTGAAAGTGCTTAATTCATGTATGTAAGCTGATCTTTATCCATGATGGCCGCCAATGCAGGAATATCCTGATTTAAGCAGAGCAAGGATTATTTCAGACACCCTTTTACACTCATATTATGCGGAAAAAATCCATTTTAGAGCTACAATAAAATCAGAGGGCTTAAAGGACTGGGTCAGTATTCATTTGATAATTGATTTTGTTAACAACACTGGTTTGAAAGCGGTGTTGACTAAGATCAAAATGCTTATATTTGTAGGGTGATCTTTTTTCAAACCTCTGCCATTCCCCCTCGAAAAAAGAGAACAGTCTGTGTTCAGTATGACAGGGGTAGACTTACACGAGGTTTAGGGCGTTTTTAACAAACTTTCAATTACATCAATACACAGTTCACTCTTTAAATAGCATCGGGGTATAGCCAGCACATTTTTTCCATACCTAGTACAATGAAAGGCTCACGAAATATCTCGTGAATATTATCTCCACATATGGTATACACGAAATTAACCACTGTTTAATAATATATGATTACCATACGCAAACGTTTAACACTGAAACAGTCAAAGAATAGATAGAAATAAGACAATGAATTTACATGTATGTACATTGTATTTCAGGAAAAATAAAGATTTTGACAGGGGAACTTAAAAGGAAAAAGAGTCCAGTTACACGAGGTAAATAAAGTTGAATGACATCAAGTAAAAAATAGCAACAACAAATATTTTATAAATGTTCGATACATTTTTATGGATCTATTTTGTGTTCTAGCATACAAAATAGCTTCGTACTCTAAAATGTGTTTATAGACATAAGAATATTTTTTTCGGCCAATCGGAACGCTCGTTTTGATAGACGAATCTAACGAAACTAACAATGTAATTGCCAAAAAAAACATTAAGTTTCCCCGTAACGTGTTTATATAAAAAAGAATTTCCCGTTTAAAGATACAGGTGATTATTGACCCACCAACAACGATTGTTTAGACTTTTCAAGAAAAGTTTATGATAATGAAATTTCGGTAATTTATTGTATTTTAATGAGTCGACTGATCGCGGCTGTCAATCAAGGAATGTATCGACCAATCAAATCATTCAGACGGCGCGGAGTTAAGATTTTGTGCGAAAGATTTTGGTTGTTTTGGCGACCGAAACGTCTTAATTACAGCTTGTTAAAGTGTAGTTAAGACGTTTTGGTCGCCAACCAACCACTCTACTGTTTGTTACATTCTGCTGAACATAAACTTTGCAAAATAACGCCGTTTAAAATCGAGATTGTCGGTGTTAGCGGGCGTAGTCAGCCATCTGACAATCGATGATGCTGTATTGTCGTTTTACCATCCTTTGATAGGAATGCTGGACTCACGTGGTAAAGGCATCGACAGAAAACCTTCATCCAGTCACAGATCAGACGGGCCGGGTCGATCTTCATCCAGCGTGGGCCGACCTTCGTCTATAATGAACCAGACTGGTAGAATGTCTACGACAGGTAACGGAAGGACCTCGGTGCAAACCTCGGGGAGAAAGTCTATTGTTGGAAATGCGGACAAACTGGGATTTAAAACGACTTCCAAGGGGAAGCCAAAGCGAAAATAAATGATAACTTTGAAATGGTGTTCATATTGTCAAACTATTTCGTTAGATTTGTAATAAATTGTTATATGCTGTCGTATTTTCCTATATTTTTTTATCGTTCCTTATCACATAAATATACGCAGATGCGTAGCAGTCTGTAAAAATTGAAGTCATTTGCGAGATCACCATGGGGTCGGACCTGACAGATTTCACATCGTCGTTGGGTGAGCAAAACATCGTAACTACAGTTTGAATAGAGCTGTAGTTACATTTTGCTTACCCATCGACGACATGATACCTCCTTGTTTTGGATCTTCTAGCTTCGAATTTGATGGTTTAACCTGTTATAAGCGGTCAAAATTTTAGACGGTATCAAATTCAAAGAAGTTACAGATGACAATTGACGAATGAAAGTGCTATAAATGATAGAAAACGCGTGAAGGGAAAACCTGCCTGTAATGCACGAAAGGCGATTTCAAATGCTCTTTTGTTCGGCACGTCAAAATGCGTGTTTGTGTGTTAATGTGTGCGTCATGCAGGTATTTTTGTCATACCTCGCAATATAGTATCGTACAAGTACAGATCCTAATGGCTTTTTGTAGCCCTGTGTGGTTCAGTAGATAGGGCGGCGGACTCTTTATGTTAGAGAAATCGTTGGTTGCGGGTTCGAGTTCCAACCGCGACACTGGTCACGTGAGAATGTTCTTTGTCAAAGCATTCAGAGCCGAAGCTTAGTGGTAATACAGTTATCAAACAAACACGTGAAATTCGTATCAAAACGGTGTTAACCCATTTTCAATAAATAGGGGACATTGAAAGAGGGGTCATAAAATACCGAATTTGTTGAATGAACATCTATAAACAAATAATCAATGGCCTGAACGGCCTCAAATGCAGGTTGGACATTAGATTGATAACGGAAGCCATTTTCTCATCAGTCTCTGAAATTTTTTTACTATGAAATCACATCTGGACCCGAGATTATGAAGCTTCTTCCCTACCGAACCGAGAACTTGCTCTAACTCCAAGTTTGAATTATTGCCGTTTCTCTACGTAAACTGTAGATTTTTTGCTGTAAATTATAATTTACCAATATAATGTTTTATTTTCATGCGCTTGCCGTAGAATTTAGCATAATATACACTTTTTATTTCGAATCGAATTTTGAGTAATTTCTCAACTGAGCACGAAAAAAGTTTTATAATTTCGGGCCCTGAAGACTTCTTTTCCTCATAAATGTTTAAATGTCGCCAGGTAGAACTGGTTTCGGACAAAGTTTTCACATGCGAGGCCCAAATATGACACAAGTGGCATTCTTTTAACAATTTTGAAGAAGGTCAATGGATGAAGCTGTGGGCAAAATATAAAACCTCTATGCCAAATCATTTGTCGGTAGAAGGTTTTTGAAGTTTCCATAATAATAGGGTATTCTTAGGCAGAGCCAAAATAGGACCCCCGAGAGGCATACTTTTTTATAATTTTAGTAGAGGGTCATCATATGATGCCCGTGCACTTGCAAAATACCTCTATGCATTATCACTTGTAGGCAGAAGTTTTTTTTATAGAGATTTCCTTCTTTTAATTATCAAAGAGTTTCAACCTTTCTTTTGCTAATCGCAACCAAAGTTTTTGACAGATTCCAATTCTTTTCGCTTCTTTAGAAGAACTTCATCAAAGTAACATCCCTACCAAATTTCAGTCTAATTGCCATTCTGGTTTAGGAGAAGATTATTTATAAAGAAATTGTGGATTGACAGACCGACAACAATGGACAGGCGACAGATGGTGAGTGATCACAACAGTTCACCTTGAGCATGCGATGCTTAAGTGAGGTAAAAGTAGCCGAGCTTAAGATAAAACAACAATGTTACTTACACAAATTATTTATTCAATAAAGTTTGTATAGCACAAAAAAGTTTTAAACAAAAAGTCGGAGGATTTCAATGAAATACTGTCTGTATCATCACTAGACATGAGATATTTGATTATTGGATTAAAATTTGCAAGACCATTACATACATTAAATTGACGGATCATTTAATCAATTGACCAATCAAATTGTTCATTTAGACCGGGAGTAAACTTAGATCCCCTACATTGGCTGACATTTATTTGAAAAAGTTGTCTTTTTTCTGCAAATTAAATCTCATAACTACACCTAATCAAGCCGTAGTTATAACGTTTAGGTCACCATCCAACTATTTTACATTTTTGTTACATGTTGCTGATCATAATTTTTTCGAAACAGTGCAGTTTTATATCAAAGTGGAACTTCCTGTCGGAATTCAGTGGGCGTGTCCAGCGATCCGTCAATTGAAATAACACAAGAGGACCATGATGGTCCTAAATCGCTCACCTGAGGCATCTGCAAATTAAAGTACTTTTTTGTATAAAAAAGACACAACTTGAGCAAAATAAATAAAACAAATATAAGATTTTGGGCTTTGTACAAAACAATCCAGTAATGCTTTAAAATGAAAATGAATGCCTTCATGGTTTAATGGATTACCAAACTATCCCAGAATTTGTCACCCTCAGGGAAAAAGGTTTAAAAAAGCATTGTGAGAAAGCAAGCAATTTCTCCATTTCTATTTAAGAAGAATCCTTTCAATGCGATTTATGCAATTTTCAATCCCAGGAGCAGAGACATTTTTTATCCTAAGAGCAAATTTTCCTGTAACATAGTACAAAATTATATAGTCATGCTACATACCAAATATGAATGCCCTTCATCTTATATTTCAGAAGGAGAAGACTTTTGCTCTAATTGGGTGTTTTCCAAAATTTTGGACCTCTGGGGCAGTGCCATGTTTTATCCCAGGGCTAAGATTTTAGCTAACATTGTAGAGAACCATCTGGTTATGCTATAAATCAAATATGAATGCCTTAGACTTTGTAGATTGGGAGGAGAAGACTGTTGAACATGGTCTAATCGAGCATTTTTACGAACTTTGGACACCCAGGGAAGGGGTGTTTTTTAACCTACAGGCATAATTGAATCAAAATTGATAGATAACAGCCAGGCTATGCTACACTCAAAATGTAAATGCCCTCTGCCTTAAAATGAAGAATTTTTTTCAACAAACTCAAATTTTGCATTTTCCAAATTTTTGGACCCCTAGTCAAGGCCGTTTTTGACCCTTGGATGAAAACTGTTTGTGATATAGTACAAAACCATCTAGTTATGCTACATACCAAATATGAATATCCTAGACCTTATAGTTTAAGAGGAGAAGCCTTTTGAAATTGCTCTTATTAAGAATTTTTCCAAACTTCGGACCTCAGGGGCGGGGCCATTTTTGACCCCAGAGATTAAATATTTAAAAACTTGGTAGAGAACCATATGATTAAGCTCTTTACAAAATATAAAGACCTTTGGCCTTGTAGTCTATGAAAAAAACAACATCAAAGATTTACTAAAATTTCCAATTTTCATATGCCGTGGTTACAAGAGTTTTGGACGGAATTAAATTCTTTTAACAACTTTTGAAGAGCTTCACCAAATGAACATCCCTGCAAAGTTTCAGCTTGATTGGCCTACTGGTTTAGGAGAAGAAAATTTTTAAAGATATTTAAAGGATTACTAAAGATTCCCATTTTCATATGCCGCGTTTACAAGAGTTTTTGACAGAATTAAATTCTTTTAACAACTTTTGAAGAGCTTCACCCAACGAACATCCCTGCAAAGTTTCAGCTTGATTGGCCTACTGGTTTAGGAGAAGAAAATTTTTTAAGATATTTAAAGGATTACTAAAGATTCCCATTTTCATATGCCGCGTTTACAAGAGTTTTTGACAGAATTAAATTCTTTTAACAATTTTTGAAGAGCTTCACCCAATGAACATCCCTGCAAAGTTTCAGCTTGATTGGTCTACTGGTTTAGGAGGAGAAGATTTTTAAAGATATTTAAAGAATTACTAAAGATTCCCATTTTCAAATGCCGCGGCTACCAGAGTTTTTGACGGAATTAAATTCTTTTAACAACTTTTGAAGAACTTCACCCAAGGAACATCCCTGCAAAGTTTCAGCTTGATTGGCCTACTGGTTTAGGAGGAGAAGATTTTTAAAGAAATTGTGGACAGACGGACGGACGACGGACAACGACCGATCACAATAGCTCACCTCGCACTTTGTGCTCAGGTGAGCTAAAAATGTAATCATAAAGCGTAATGCACCAATAGGATTAGTTCAGCCCATCACCAGACCAACAAATCTTGGACAGGTATAATTTCAAGACAAAGAGGTCATAGATAGCAATCATAAGTGTATATAAATTCTCTTAGGTAAGAATACATGTGAGATAAAGGAGTATTTCCATAGTCTCCTTTTCCTACAATGTGGTTAAATATATATATTTATGACACATCAAAATGCAGGGTTGTGAATCAATGAGATAACCCAGGGTTAAGCTAATAGCAGGCCAGCTTCCAGCATAATCAAACTTTAGCAACAAAATATAATAATAAACGTCTACATAATAACTCAATACAGGCCCAAAAAACAATTGCAGAAACATGGAATATCTATTTGAATCAATAAACCTGAGTAAGTATCAGACTGTTAAGAAAATTTGTTTTAAAAGGAGAAAATGCTGGTTACTGGCATTTTCTTCGTTTCCTATGTTTTCTTTGATCTATTTCTATAGCATTTTGAAACACATGAAAGTGTGTACAAGGTTAACCAGTTACCAAATGGCAAATAAATAGACTGGTCCAAAGTAAAAGGAGTTGCGGATGACAATCAGACAATCTTTATGAAATCTTTGTCTTTTTCAACTTTCTGGGTAGAAAAAATTGTTGAAAAGAAGAAATTGCTTGCAAGCAATTTCTTTATTTTCCACAATTTTTGCCCAATTAATTTTCCTAAGGGCGCCTATTTTTTCTAAGGGAGGTAATGTTCAGGGGATGATTAACCCTTTCCTATTTTTTGAAATTTTAGACTGGTCCAAACTTAAAGAGGTTGCAGACAAAAATGAATATTGGATAAAGTTTGAAATGAAACCATTCTATGTGGTAGAAAATATTATGGAAAAAGGAGAAATTGCTTGTTTCTGCTTTTTCCACAATGTTTTCTCAAGCATAAAATTACAGCAACTTAAATCCTGGGTTTGTACAAGAAAGGGTTACTCAAATAGGACTGTTGTGCCTTAGTTACAAGGATCCACACTACTAGCACTAAATAACATTATGTAAAGCTTGAAACATAAATTTGACAATGCAAAGACTTATAATATATAAAGTACATAAAACAAGTATTCACTAAAAATTACAAATATGGCTTATCTTATCCTATTCCCACTCAATGACGCTTTCAGACACTCCCAAGAAAAAAAGCTTTGGAAATCATCGTGTTAAATGAAGAGATTGCTTATTACAAGCAATTCCTTCATTATCCACAATGTTTTCTACCATTCTTTTAAGGGACCATTTTTTGGTTGTCCCTTCAGTGGTTGCTTAATACAAGATTTACAGTAGCTGTGGGAATCATTGTTACAAGAATGTCATTTTTGCTAGCATCTTGTAATGTGCCAAATGCTCACCAGAATTTTTTTCTGATTATGAATTAGTAATTAAGTTGAAAATGAGTTATTAAAATGAAGAGTAACAGATCTTCCTTCTTCTTCAGTCTAAAATCATTCTCGCCTTCCCAAAGTTCATTCCTGACTGACTGGCACCCTTATTACTTCCGTACTGTAAACTAATAATCTGTTGCCCAGCTTGCAGTTGTTCGTCTGTAAATGTGCGAATGTTCTGTTCATTCTTTTTTGGCCATACAGCTGGGAAATTATAATCTGGCCTACTTTGTGCCTGCAAAATATAATATATTGGTGTAATCCACTTCATGGCAAATTAAAGAAACCCAACTTCTGTAAAACAAGAATGATAAAAGTGACGGATTTAAGCTGTCAATCAAAGAATCAATTGATGGATAAAATCGTTCATTTAGAGTGGAAATGAACTTTGAACTCCAACATTTGGCAACATTAATGTGAAGCATTTTTGTTGGTTAAGCGACTAAAACATTGCAATCCTGTAAAATGGTTGCAATCCAGCCAATACATGTAGTTTCTAAGAAGAAAATTGTCAAAGTTTCCACTCTGTTTATTAAAATTAGCTCTGTTGATTATTTATCCAATCAAAATTTTTCACTACAAGTATCTGGTAAAGGGTCACCCACTGATCATTCCTGTAAATTTTGATTTATAATCCAGTAAATAATTTTTGAGAATTTCTGAATATAGCTAAGTAAACCATATTCAAATCAAGAAATCCTAAATCTGTAGTAAGATTTGATCTGTATGGTCCTGACTATTGAGTGCCTGGTACTCTGTTTATTCATAGGGTAGAGTAATTGCTTCACAGTCTACAGGTCCTGTGTTTGATTCTGTGGAAGGGACTTTATTATCTTAGTTCTTTCATTTGTTCCCACATTTAGCCATAGTACTTGAGTATTCTCCAGGAAGCAAAAAAAAGAGGGATTAACCAAAGATGTAAAAATGTTAATAAATACATGTAGGTTCAAACCAAACCTCAAAATGTTGAAGTTAAAACTTTGGTTTACCCTTT
This sequence comes from Fragum fragum, assembly GCA_946902895.1. Taxonomy (NCBI): domain Eukaryota; kingdom Metazoa; phylum Mollusca; class Bivalvia; order Cardiida; family Cardiidae; genus Fragum; species Fragum fragum. The sequence continues at coordinate 16,862,411 of OX336368.1, forward strand.
CCTGTTTCAAAATTGTGTAGACCTGTCCAAATTCAAAGGTTTTGCAGACAAAAATTTTAAGTGTATTTAATTTAGAAAATAACCATTCAGTAGGGTAGAAAATATTGTGGAAAAAGAAGAAATTACTTGTTACAAGCAATTTCTTCTTTTCCCACAACGATTTCTCAAGTATAAAATGACAGGGACGTAAAAAACAGTAATTGAACAGGAAAGGATTAACCTATTCCCACACAGTCCCTCCTTTGTATGCCCCTAAAAAATAGCTTTGGAAAACATTGTGGAAAATGAAGAAATTGCTGGTAACAAGCAATTTCTTCATTATCTACAACGTTTTCTGCCCAAAAAAGAGGGATTTTTAAAATTGCATCAACTTGAAATTGTCATATTCTTTCAATTAGGACCAGTCTAAAACTGTCATGTGGGAATAGGTTAACCAATGAATACATACTTCAATTCCAATGGCTCTAATACAGGCACACACATGTACAAGGTTAGTTTTCTCATATAAATAGTCTGTTTGAAATATATTTGTATTCGGAACTCCAATTTCTTGTGTTTTCAACAAAAACATTCCAATCCGTTCACGCTCCCTAGCTATGGCAAAAGCTGGATTTGTTGTATGTATAAATGTCTTTTTGGAAAAGTCTATTTTTTTGTCTGCGGGAAGGAAGGCATCTATTAATCTGAAAAAAAAAAGATAAATAAAACCCCACAAAAACATTGAGGAAAAAAAGGCACCATCTGGGAAGAATGGGAAAAGTATTGACACTGGTCTGACGGGAAACTTGTGCAGACATACCAGGGTCAAATGTTTCTTTTTATATCATGTATTTCCTGAAAGTAAACAGTCCACCTATCTTAAGATATACGCCTTATATACGCTATGTTAACCTTTTCCTGTTCAATCCCTGGGTTTTACGTCCCTGAGTTTTTATACTTGAGAAAATATCATGGAAAAAGAAGAAATTGCTTGTAACAAGCAATTTCTTCTTTTTCCACAATATTTGCTACCATATGAATGGTTATTTTTAAATAATATCAACTTCAAGTTGTCGTCTGCAATACTTTTGTATTTGGACAGGTCTAAAATTTTGAAAAACAATAAAGGGTTAAACTGCTTGCCAGTATCATATATATATGTATGTTACATTATGATGTTGCAAAAATTCCAAATGATTTGATGATGTCACAATCATCTAACTATTGCTATTTCTCTCAAGAAAAAGCTCTGGAAAACATTGTGGAAAAAAAAGAAATCGATTGACATAAGTAACCTAAATTTTCCACAATAATTTGCCGACAAAATACAGGTTTTGAAAATTGTTGTCTTCCACTTCTTTGAATATAGGATAAGTCTAAAGTTTTGTCATTAGGGTTTATGTGCAAAAATAGTTGCAGCTTTGTCCAATTTTAAGATATTGACATTTTTTCAATTTTTCATTGTATAGGCAAGTTTTCCTTGATTACCAATCTTATATGTGTGACGGGATCAAGTATCAACCCAGGTCAGACTGCAGGAACGTGTAAAATCATTTTGCTCTTTGCAGCTTTTTTTCTACAAATCTGTGTGTTCCTTCTTTCACAAAGGGGCAAAGAATATAACAAATAGTAGGAAAAAGATCTGATCAAGGGCAGCCAGCCTTTTGACAACTACAAAGTTATCCAGGGACATGTCCAGCAAACCAAAATTTTGACCTTGAGCTGTGACTTTGACCTAGGAACTATTAAAATCTATTCAATGGCACATCTACTCATAATTGGAGAACAATTGTGCCACGTTATTTTGAAATTCATCCATATCTGTAGGAGAAATGCTCTGACAAATTATGACCTTCTACCACATTAAAGCATATATGTCAAATTGTGATTATGACAATTATGTCTTGTTGAACATGAACATGTTCATCTATAACTAAGTATTTTACATTATATAATAGGACTCTATCTTAACCTGTTCACAAACCAGCACTTTCTTAGATCCAAACTGAAAGTGTGTGTAATTGTAGGCCATACTCTAAGCATATTTGGTATGGACCATCATCATAAGCAAGAGAAGAGGATACAAGGAGATACACCCCTACCCCTTCTAGGAATAGACATCCTTGGTTCTTTAACCCATTCCCACACAGTGATGCATTTTGACCCTCTTTAAGTAGAAAAAATGGGGAAAAATTGGTTAAAATGAAGCAACAAGCAATTTCTTCATTTTTCCACAATGTTTTCTACCCAGAAAGTTGAAAAAATCTAAAAATTCATAAACTTTAAAATATCATCTGTAACTCCTTTCAATTTGAACTGGTCTAAAATCGTGTTGTATGGGAGTGGGTTAACATTGTACAGATACATGGGAAGCTATCTCTGGGTTTCTTCCGAATTCACTTCTAGTTTGGCAGGAGACAACTAGTGTCCCTGAAAAAACCTGCCACGTTCATGATTTGAAACATGGACCTTAGGATTAGTAGTCCTGTGTTTTACAACTGGAACATAGTGCTGCCCTCAAAATTGAAAGAAGTTGCAGACTACAATTTTTAGTTTTTGAAATTAAAAAAAAACTTTTGTCTTTTAGGGTAGACTTAATTGTTCATTATGTCTTCCAAGTTTTTTTCGTGAAGGTCTTGAAAAACACTAGATTGGGTTTGAATGGGTAAAAAGGGCAAGAACCCCTTCACACAGTGAATTGTAACAGATTCTTATTACTTCCCTTTAACCAATGACCCTCACCAAGGAATTATTTCTGATCTAAATGCATGGATTACCTAGTCTAATTACCGTAAGGTATCTTTTAATTTTTAACCCATTTCCTTATGAAAGTTTTTTGACCACTCCAAATTAAATGACAAATTAAAAATGACAAAGTTTAGAAATGAGTACCTTGTTGTCTCCAAGAAGAAAACATTTATTTTAAGGAAAAAAAAGAGGAATTATTTACCAAAAGTGGAAACATTACAGTGATAGATTATACAGTGTTAAAAGATTTTTTTCAAGGAAAATCACTCATTTTACCTTACAAGTTTTTGGATGCTACAACAGGCAAATGAATTGGATTAAGCAAATTTTTTACCTATCCAAATTGAATGAGACTGCATGCAACAATTTTAAGTTGATTAGGTTTTAAAACTTGGTAGAAAACATTTTGGGAAATGAAGAAATTGCTTATTATAAGCAATTTCTTAATTTTTTCTCTTCCAGAAGCTTTTTCTTTCAGGGATGTAAAGCAGAATTGTATGGGAATGGGTTAAAGGCATTTATCTTACATTAAACGAGAAACAAAAGTCGGACATGACTGCAAATTGGATGGGTGACATTTTGGTGAATTGCTATATTATTATAAATTGTTGATTAAGATATATTTCCCAATTTAAAATCATGGGATAATTTGTAAAGCATTATGGATTTTCTTTACTGCTTGCATACTCAGATCAAGCTGCAGTTATTTTAAATCCAATCCATGAATATGCTCCAGACAAGTTCCAACACATTTTAAAATGCTTTTTGATATCACTCCATGACGACTATTGGGAAAACATTGGTGAAAAAAAGAAATTGCTTGTTGTAAGCAATTTCCTGATTTAACACAAAGTTTTCTATGCCTGAAATTGAAAAGATCTAATATTTTGTAAACTTTAATTTGTCATCTGTAACTCATCTTATGTTTGACCAGTCCAAAATTTAGTCCTCTAGTAAATCCATAAGGAACATCTCCTTCAAACAAAAAGTTTTCTGCTTATTGCAGGACGTTGTTGTTGGTTGCATGCTTAACCCACTCCCACACAATGACGCTTTTAAAAGTCCGCAATATATGGTTTTAGGAAACATTTTGGAAAATGAAGAAATTACTTGTTAAAAGCAATTTCTTCATTTTCCACAATGTTTTCTACCCTTAAAGACAAAGATTTTATAGACTTTATTAACTTGAAATTATCGTCTGCAACTTCAATGATTTTGGACAAGTCTAATATTTTCTTGTGTTGTGATGGGGGGAATAAAAGTGGTCAGGCATGTTGCTAAAGCAAGATCTAATTAACCTTTTTATTCAATTAATTATTAACCCATTCCCACTTAGTGACGCTTTTAGACGCACATAAGAAAAAAAGCTTTGGAAAACATTGTGGAAAATAAAGAAATTGCTTGTTACAAGCGATTTCTTCATTTTCCAAAATGCTTTCTACCCAGAAAGTTGAAAAAATCCAAAGTTTCATAAACTTTGAATTGTTGTATGCAACTCCTTTCAATTTGGACCAGTCTAAAATTTTGCCAAGTGGGAATGGGTTAATAGGATGGTTGACCTTACCTACATAACAACACACCATCTTTAAGGGTACTATGAAAGAAATCTGCAAACTCTCGTTTATCGCTTGTCTGTGGCATCTGTATGGGCTCACCAGTTACCTCCCCTATCCAGTATAAACATTTACTCGCTTCCTCAATGTCAAACTGGTTATCAATCTGCAGTGAATAATTCAAGATAAATATACAATAAGAAAATCAAGGGAAGAATTCAATTATTAATTCAAGATCAAGATGCAAGGAAAAGTTAAACAAGAGGGCCAGTGGACCTGGCACTCACCTGAGACAAGGCTCTTTTTTTCTTCAAGGCCTAATACTAACTGGGTCGGGAGAAGACCTCCTTTAAAATTTAACTAAAATCAACTTATGTTGCTATACCAACCAACGCTTTCAACAAATTTCAAATCTTTCAGTAATTATTAAAAGGGGGCAAACTAACGTAAATTTGTGCCAAATTTGGATTAACCCTTTCCTGTACAATCCCTTGTTTTTACGTCCCTGTGGTTTAATACTTGAGAAAACATTGTGGAAAAAGAAGAAATTGCTTGTAGCAAGCAATTTCTTCTTTTCACAAAATATTTTCTACCAAGAAGGTTGGTCTTTTTTCAAATTGCACCCACTTTTAATTGTTGTCTGCAACTCCTTTCAAATTGGACCAGTCTAAAATTTTAAAAAAATGGGAAAGGGTTAAATTGGCCAAATAGTTTTAAAAGGGTTGCCTTCTTTGTTTCTTTTTAAGCCTAATCACCCTGTGGCTCTGAAATTTTATTAATTTTGAAAGAGGTCAATGTACTGATTCTTAATGCAAAATTCAAGATTCTTCGATTTCTGAGTCAGGAGGAGATGTTTTTTTTTCTATTTTATTTTTGTTGTCATACCAAACAGAGTTTTCAACTAATTTAAATTCTTTGGTTGAAATCGTCCCAGTGGTTTGAGAGATGGTTTTTTTTTATTTCTAAGCCCCACCCATCCTAACTTGGGCTCCGCACCTTGGGACTCGAGGGTGATGATTTTAGCAATTCTGAAAGAGGCAAATGTAATGATGCTTCATGCAAAATATCAAGGCTCTTTGCCTTCGAGGTCAAGAGGAGATATTTCTTAAAAATAATTTAAAAATTTCATTTTTTTGTTACAATGGCAACCAGAGTTTTTGATGGATTTCAATTCTTTCAGCAAATTTTAAAGGGCACCACCTAAGGAACATTTCTGTAAAATTTGGTTGAAATCTGCCCAATCGTTTGGGAAGAGATGTCATTTTAAAAATTCTTCTTTATTTATATATTAGCCCCACCCTGTGGCTTTGCCCATGGGGACCAGAGGGCAATGCTTTTAGCAATTCTGAAAGAGGTACATGTACTGATGCTTCATGCCAAATATCAAGTCTCTAGCCCTTCTGGGCCAGGAGGAGATATTTCTTAAAGATAATTTTAAAATTTCTGTTTTGTTACAATGGCAACCAGAGTTTTTAACCGATTTCAATTCTTTAAACAAATTTAAAGGGCACCACCCAAGGAACATTTCTGCCAAATTTGGTTGAAATCTGCCCAATGGTTTGGGAGGATATGTTGTTTTAAAATCCTTCTTTATTTCTTTATTATTAGCCCCATCCCCCCTGTGGATCCGCCCCTGGGGACCTGAGGGTGATGATTTTAGAAATTTTGAAAGAAGTCAATGTACTGATGCTTCATGCCAAATATCAAGGCTCTAGCCCTTCAGGGCCAGGAGGAGATATTTCTTAAAGATTATTTTAAAACTTCATTTTTGTTACAATGGCAACCAGAGTTTTTAACAGATTCCAATTCTTTAAGCAAAATTAAAGGGCACCATCCAAGGAACATTCCTGCCAAATTTGGTTGAAATCTGCCCAAAATTGTTGACACACGACAGACGACGCATGACACACACCGCATGACAGACAGAGGAGGATCAAAATACCTCACCATGAGCACTTCCAGCTCAGGTGAGCTAAAAATAATGCTTCTTGAATAGAAACAAGGTCTTTCTGAGAATTGACCTCATGACTTTATTTTGGACCCAAAGTGACTAGAATTCAAACTTGGCCAAGATATGAAAACAAACTTTCTGACTGAATGTCAAATCAACTGAGCTGAAAATGTGGCTTACCTAGTGATCTAGTTTTCGACCTGAATTGACCCAATTTTGATCTTGGACGAGATGTTATGGAGACAAACATTCTGACCCTGGCCCTGTATCAAATCAATGGAGCAAAAAAAAAAAAAAAAAAACAAAAAAACTTTAGAGTGCATACAAGGTATTTCTAAGACCTTTTATCTAGTGATCTAGTTTTTGAACCAAGGTGACCCAAATACAAATGTTGTCGAGATATTGAGCCAAACATTTTGACAAAGTTTTAAGACATCTGAGCCTCTAAAGTTTAAACATGTTGAAACACTCAACTCAAGACACAGCATGATCAGAAAAGCTCAAATTGAGAAACTTCATTTTTCCCCCAAATCTGTTTTCTACATCTGATAATGGGTTAAGCAGGCATACAACTTTTCTGAAAAATAATCTTTTTGCATTTTTAAATTCTGGGCCCGTCAAAATTGAAAAGGTTGCAGACGACAATGAAAATTTGGTGCAATTCAAAACAAAATGATCCTATGTGGTAGAAAATATTGTGGGAATGAAGGAATTGCTTGGTAAAAGCAAATCTTTTTTCCAAAATATTATCTCAAGTATAAATCACAGCAACGTGAAATCCTGAGTTCATACAGGAAAGGGAGTTAATAGCAATTTTTAAATACTGAATGTATGCGGGAGGGGATTAAGTTGTGATAAGGCACTTCCAATCTTGTTTAGAATACTTTAAAAGTCAAACACTTGTGGTAGACAACCTGTCACATTGAAAAGATAAAAACTTCCAAATAAGTATGTTTCCCCCCTCAAACATGTATTCAGTGTCATTGAACTCATTCCCACACTATGAAATTTTAGAACAGTCCGAATTCAAAAGAGTTGCAGACAACAATTTTAATTTGATGAAATCTTCAAGATCTTTGTTAGGGTAGGAAATATTGTAGATAATGAAGAAATTGCTTGTAACAAGCAATTTCTTCATTTTCCACAATGTTTTCCAAAGCTCTTATATTGAGAGGTGTTTAAAAGCATCATTGTGTGAGAATAGGTTAACTACACAAACCAATGTGTATTTACCCTTTCCCGTATAGACAAAAATGTTTTATCATAGTGACATGTGTGAAATTACAATGATACATATTTTACAATTATCAATATATTCGAATGCTATAGCACACATCTGGCCCATTTGGCCTATAAGTCACCTTTTGCCGAATTACAAAATTTTGTCTCTTCCAGTCAAAGTATTCCTTATCCACATGAGCCAAATTTGGAAAATGTTTTGAAAATATTTTAAAGATCAGCAAGCACGTACATGCTAGCTGATCTACCAAGCATTAACCAATTTATTATTGTACATAATGCCACCTTTTGACAGACTGAAGTATGATCATGTTAAAATTTGTGGGAAAAGAAGAAATTTACATTAGCAAGCAATTTATCCTTTACTCATAATGTTTTTGGAAAAAACGGTGTATGATGAAGAAATTTCTCTTAACAAGCAGTTTCTTCATTTTCCACAATGTTTTCTACCCAGAGAATATATAAAAAAATCATTAATTTTAACCTCTTTTATGCAGAAATAAAAAATATATACAGAAAAGCTTTAAAATCAAGTGCTACTAAGAGCACTGGGGGGGTTGGGTTCAACAAGGGTCAATATTTCTTTTCAAAATTGATTATTTAAACATCTCTGGCTCAAAGGGGACAAGCAGGAGGTGTAGACCAAGATCAGACTGCACTTATGTGCAGGCTGATCTTTGTCTATACCTCCTGCAAACAAAAGGAATATTCTTGGTTAAGCATCACAAGGGTTAAATTGTCCTCTGCAACTCCTTTCAATTTGGACCAGTCTAAAATTTTGCCATCTGGTAGTGGGTTACTTGCAATTTCATTATAGTAGAGGCCATTATCATTATGTCAGTGAACCCATTATAAGACAATAAGGTTTTAGACTTGTCAAAATTCAAAGAAATTGCAGACGTCAATTTTGAGATTGATTGAAATTCAAATTTATCTTGTTTTCTTTTTAGTGAACAATGTGGAAAAGGCAGAAATTGCTTGTAACAAACAATTTCTTCATTTTTACACATTGTTTTCCTTATCTTTTCATCATGAGGGGCCAAAAATGAAGGGATTGCATGGTAATAGGATAAATTCAGCAACAATCTAATAGCAATAGAATGAATGTCAGTACATTAATGAAATCAAAATTTAAAAATTTCGATTAATTTTGATTATTCAACTGTAAGGGGGATTAATGCAAATTTCAACCCAGTTATATTGCAATTGCTTGTAACCAAACCATGGCTGCCTGTCTTTTCTCACACCAGTGCTGCCTGACTATTTACCCATTTCCACACAGTGGCTCTTTTTCACTCTCTTGAGAAAAATGTTTTGGAAAAAACTGCGGTAAATGAAGACTTTTAAAATTCATTGACTTGTAATTGACAAAATTCACAAGGATAAAATCTTGTTATGTGATAATTAGCATTTAGAGCTCAGCTCATCCTATAACTAAGTATCAATATTTCGAATGTTAACAACAAAAGATGTATTCTACAACGACATTTGTCAAATGTTGGAAAGAATGTTGGCTTGCTGATCAAGCTTATGAGCTCAAAATACAATATATTCAGAGCTCATGCTAAAATTCTAAATCAGGGTTTTGACCCTCAATAATCTGTAAATAACTTTGCTTTGACCTTTAGATATTTATCTCAACAGCTTTATAGAGCTCAAATTATCTGTAATGCATATTTGTATGTGCTATTGATAATTATATATTCTAAGCAATTACCGTATGAACATTTTTTAGACTGATCCAAATCAAAAAATGTTGCAGATGTCAATGATGAAAATCCAGTTCATGAAATTCTAAATTGTTTTGTCTTTTGAGGTAGAAATCTTTGTGTATGATGAAGAAATTGCTTGTTACATGCAATTTCTTCAATTTTCGGCAAAGTTTTCCAAAGCTTTTTTTTTTCAAAAAAAAAATGTCACTGTGTGGGAATTGTTTAATGCATTGCTAACTTCATATCTTTACTGCTTTGAATTCATACCCATGATTATATAGCTCTTTTTTTCCCCTTTGATCCCTTCAAAATCACTTTTGACCCCTATAATGGATCAAGGAGGCAAAGACTCTTAACCCTTGTCATGCTGTTATGCTGAATAAAAATCCTTTTCAGAATTGTATGAAAATCAAAGGACTGAAAGCACTGGTAGTACTTGTTGTTCAGCTGTCAATACTTCTTTTGAAAATTAATTTCATTAACAACTCTGGTTTCAAAAGGATGACAGGAGGTGTAGACTAAGATCAGGCTGCACTTATGTGCAGTCTGATCTTTGTCTATACCTCCTGCTTAAAACGGAATATTCCGAGTTCAGCATGACAAGAGTTAAGCTTTGAATTCATGCCCATGATTATAACGCTCTTTTTGTTCTTTGATCCCTTCAAAATCACTTTTGACCCCTATAGTTGCTTGGTCAAGGAGGCAATTACTCCTCAATTTCAAAAGCTAACACTAAGATAATGAGGCTACATTGTCTATACCTCCTGCTTAAAACGGAATATTCCGAGTTCAGCATGACAAGAGTTAAGCTTTGAATTCATGCCCATGATTATAACGCTCTTTTTGTTCTTTGATCCCTTCAAAATCACTTTTGACCCCTATAGTTGCTTGGTCAAGGAGGCAATTACTCCTCAATTTCAAAAGCTAACACTAAGATAATGAGGCTACATTGGCATGAATCAGTGATTAGTTTAGTTAACCCATTACCACAGATCAAAATTTCAGACTGGTCCAATTTGAAAGAAGTTGCAGACAACATTTTAAAGTTGGTTGAACTTAAAACTTTTAAGCCATTGGAAAGAACACTTTTCGGATAATGGAAGAAATTGCTTGTAACAAGTAATTTCTTCATTCTCCACAAAATTTTCAACACATTTTTCTTGTGAGGCGTAAAAAAAGAGGGATGATGTGGGAACGGCTTAACACATTCCCAGAAAATGACGCTTTTTGACGCCCCTCAAGAAAAACAATGTGGAAAACATTGTGTAAAAATGAAGAAATTGCTTGATCACAATGTTTTCTATCCAGAAAGTTGAAAAAATCTAAAATTTCATAAACTTTAAAATGTCATCTGACATCTGCAACTCCTTTCAATTTGGCCCAGTCTAAAAGTTTGCCATCTGGGAATGTAGATACGACAGCACCTGTATCCAAGGGTTCCTCTACCATTATGGAAAACTTCAATGACATGCTCATAAATTCAAGAATAGACACTCTCATCACATTCAAAATGAACAAAGGTTATTGTTTGTGGGCTGCCAAAATATTGTAACTACAGCTTTATTCAAGCTGTAGTTACAATATTTTAGTAGTCCACAAAGGGATATAAACTTTGCATGTCTATTCAACCTATTCGAATCAATATTAGGTAGTAAATTGAGAGCCCCATGATCGAAGAATAATAAGCCTTTACAATACCCGCTTAAATGAGTTAAATAGAAAATTAGAGTTTTAAGTGGTGCACAAAATTTACTTAATTTTCTCGTTAAACTATATCATGATTTTTGCAATCTTTTTATTAAATAACCCTTTACCATAAAAATCCTGAATTTTTTTGCATGCAAAGAAAGAAAAATTATTGGAAAAAATTGATTGAGTTCAGAGTCACACTCTTGTTTCGCCATGTTTTCCATCCTAAGAGATGTTTCCTTTTACAATCAAGTCAAATATTCTTTAACCCATTCCCACACAGCTATACTTTTTGACGCCCCAAAAGAAAGAAAATGTAGAAAACATTTTGGGAAATGAAGAAATTGCTAGTTACAAACAATTTCTTTATTTTCCATAATGTTTTCTACACAAAATAGCACAAAAATAAGACTTCATCGACTTTAAATTGTTGTATGTAGCTTCTTTCAGTTTGGACCAGTCTAAAATTTTCTTGTGTGGTAATTGGATAAAGATGCCGTCTTTTACATTCTAGTAATTCTCTTTAAATGTTGACAACAATGAGTTTAAATGAAATTTTGTTGTGTGCAGGTAATAATCATTTTTTCCAATTGCAGCTTCAAACAGGATAAGTTCATTCATTATCACATTTAATATGGTTTAATAGGATTAATAGCAATGAGTTACGTCTATGGCCTTTGACCTTTTGCCTTGACCTTAAACTAACCCTATTCCATTAGTGTTTATGCTAGGCAGGGGGATGGAGGGGGGGTGATTTCTCCACTTTTTTCAAGGATCCTCCTTATTTTTAAGTTATCATGTAGAGGTTATTGATCGAATAGGGTTTAACACAATTTTTAATAGTATTTCAGTCATATTGAAGCAGATGGAGTACCTAACAACAGATTCCTGGTATTTCTCACACCAGTACAAACACTACATCCTTTCCCAGCCTCCAGCTGCTCAACCTGCTTAGGTTTACGATTATCCATTGGCGGGAGACAACTATCGCAATATTTGCCGTAGCTGGGCTTCGAACCTGGGACCCCAGGAGTCCTACATGCTACCAACTGTGCTATGGCCGCGGCTTCTTTGGTGGAGGACTTTTTTCTATAAACGTAGAGTTTGAAATACCAATCATTTAATAATTGTGCGATATTTTATTTGAAATCCACCACATTTTTGAAATCCTAGAATAAATACTGTTCCATTTATCTCTCCAATCGCAGCTTGCGTGTAAAGTTTGGATGTTGTTTGAAATGATTTGATGAAGAATACGAGCTTGTCACCTTATGACCTTTGATCTCCATATCAATAAACTTTTAATTGTTGTCTTCAACCCAGGGTTTTCCCTGACCCTCTCCTCCCTTGAATTTGGACCCCCATTTTTCAGCAATGACCCCTAAAATATCTAGACAGCATTCTTTATCTTCTTTGATATGGGTCATAATGTGGCAAAATGACCCCCTGTTTTGAAAGTCAAGGGAAAACCCTGTTAACCTCTTTCAATTTGACCTGGAGTCTGAAATTTTGTTTTGGTAAAGGGTTGAATGTTAACCCTTGTCATGCTGAATAGAATCCTCAACAAAATTTAGTTAAAATCAAATTACAGAAAGCACTTATTTTGGGGTTGGTAATTATTTAGAAAATCAATGGTATGAACAATGCTGGCTTTAAAGCATGTACATTAACTGTATTTAAATGCCTACATTTTGCCTCATTTAGATTACTGCTGCACTATATGGGGAAATTGCAATAAAAATCTTCTTGATGAAATTGTCAAATTTCAAAAACGTGCAGCTCGCATCATTCTTGACCATCCAGTAGATACTCCATCAGAAATATTATTCAAAAATCTCGGATGGATGAAATTTACTGTTAGAGTAGACTACAAAAAGGCTATACTTATCTTTAAAGCTTTAAAAAAGGATTTGGCTCAAAAGTATATTAAAGCAAAATGTATCAAACAATCATTTAAGCATAATTTTAAGCTAAGATCATCTGACAATGATAATTTACAAGTACCCAAACCTAACCTTGAAATGTTCAGAAAATCATTCAATTATTCAGGCCCTAAAATTTGGAATGAAATTCCAGTTTCAGTGAGGAATTCAGAGTGTAAAGTGTTTTAAGTCAGGTTATTTAGAGTGGAAATTTCCAGATGGTCAAATCTAAAATTGGTCTCAGGGGAAAAGAGGAATTTATTACTTCTCTGATAAATGATTTCATTTTACAATTTTGTACTGTTTAAATTTCATAATCACTTAAAGCTATTACTAGATATTCACAGCCTGTATCCTTTGATATTTATAACAAGCTTATATTGTGTTCATGATAGAGTCTTAAATTTTGTTTCATCAAGGGAAACATAATAGGTGAAAGAGAAAAGTTAACTTATAAGACTGAAACATTGTTGGAAAAGATGAATATTCTACGCAGCTGAACCAAATTAGCTGACTTGTATTGCAGTCAGTGTGGACCAGACAAAAATCTTGTTATCTTTACAAGAGTTAAACTCTGAATGATTTTGTTTAGACTAAATTATGTACATTGTTGCTTTGTGATGTTTCTTGTATGTGTTAATATTGTAGATTGTATACCGTTATGTAAGAGGCCCACATGGAAGATTGGGCATCCAAATGTGTAGCCTCTGTAATAAAGACGTTATTATTAAAGGAACAATCAGGAGGTCTAGACAAAGATCAGACTGCACATATGACCTTTTTCTAGACCACCTGCCAAAACAAGAATATTCCGATTTCAGCATGACAAGGGTTTTTAAAGTGAAACACTGAAAACCCTACTTCTAGCAAGGCCAGTAACATTCTAAACCTCAGTACTTATAATACTCCAATATTGCCAAAAAATTAGAAAAAAAGTTCACCTGAACTGGGTCATCCTCCCAACCTAATAAAGAAAATTTACAATCAAACAACTATCCTTTTTATGATAAATTATGACCTTAAATGTCAATAAAACAGTGGTATTTCATGTAACATTTAAGTTATTCTACAACCTTCTACCTTCCAAATATACAATCACATGTTTCAATGATTTAATGTTTAGACAAGGAATAAGCTTGAACTCAGACATTGGCTGCAATTTTTGTCAAACTTTTTTGATGGTTTGGTGACTTTTTTAAGCTGTAGTTATGATGCTAAGGTTGACAATCACTATTGTACTTTTTTGTTACATGCTTTTGCCAAAGATTTTGCAATAATCATAATGCAATTAAAAATCAAATCGGGGCTTCCTGTCGGATTGTGCATGGCCAAAGGAGTAAGTAGGCAGGGCCTGCGATTGGTCAATTGAAAAACTGTCAGTGATAGTCAACATTTCCAGGGATCTGCCAATTAGATTACAGCTAGCATGTCATAAATACTCTCAATTACTATATGTTACAGAGTCAACCCATTACCAGACAGCAAAATTTTAGACTGGCCAAAATTGAAAGAAGTTTATGAAAATTTAGATTTTTTCAACTTTATGGGTAGAAAACATTGTAGAAAATGTTTACCAAAGCGTTTTCCCTTAACCCATTCCCACACAATGACGCTTTTAAACACCTTCCAAGATGAAAGCTTTGAAAAAACTTTGTTGAAAATGAAGCAATTGCTTGTTACAAGCAATTTCTTAATTATCAACAATGTTTTCTACCCCAAAAGACAAAGATTTTAAAGATTTCATCAACTTAAAATGGTCGTCTGCAACTTCTTTGAATTTGGACTGGTCTAAAATTTTACTGTGTGGGAATGGGTTAAGGGGTCTGAAAGCATCACTTTGTGGGAATGGCTTAAGATAAAACAATCTTCTGCACCAATTAGGCAAAATAGCCATTTATGGTTTCTTTCTAAAAATAATCCCAGTCTAGAATCCCAAGTCCTGTGGAGTGAAGTCATAAATGCAGGAATTTTCATGGAAGTCTAAGGTAACAAAACTTACTGAAAAAGTTTGAAAAAATAATGTTGGAAAAGATGAAAAAGAAAATGGCTATCAAAAGACAATATTCTACATAAGCTTAAAAATATGGCATAAACAATCACCAGACAACAAAATTTTGAACTTGTCTGAATTGAAAGAAGATGCAGAAGACGACAATACTTAGTTTATGAAAAATCTTAAAATCTTTAAGTAAGTCAATTCCTTCATTTTCCACAATGTTTTCCAAAGCTTTTTATTGAAGGAATTAAAGTTGAAAAATCAGGTTTGTGTTGGAATGGGTTAAAGGGGTCAGATTTTTTCATAAAAGTTCAATATCGTCACTGAATATTCCTCCTGATAGAGAGTAAGAGGCAGGATTGTGTGGGAATGGGTTAAAGGGGTTTAAATGTTCAACATCATCGTTGAATATTCCTACTATTCTCAGATGCCTACCATTACTGAGAACATGATACATGATAATTTACACAAACTAGTTCAATTATCTGAGATAATTACTGAACAATTCCCATGGATATTTTTCAATCATTATTTACAGGCTCAGAATCTTTTTCATATACATTTATTGTTTTACCCATAACTAGATATCAAAGTTTTAGATCGGACCAACCCAATCAAAACATTGAAACTTGTTCAAGATCCAAGACAAACATTCTGACCAAAAACTTTCTTGTGTGATGATTTGTTTGTTTGAATGGAGTTTTATGCTGCTTTCAACAATCTTTCAGTTATATTGCGGCAGCTGGAGCACCTAACAATAGTTTCCTGGTATTTCTCACACCAGTACCACCATCACATCCTTTCCTAGCCTACAGCTGCTATCCCACATAGGTCTTTGATTATCGACCCATTGGTGGGAGACAAATAGTCGGAAAGGATGAGTGCCGCCATCGGATTCTTGTGTGATGATGGGATTAACTTCAAAAATCAGACAAATAAACACAAAATAATAACTAATGTCTAAAAATCAAACTCCATCTACCTAAATGTAGTTAAGTCTTTATTTCATGTTTCCAAATTCACATACTTATAAAACTTTTCACACAGTTTGATGAACCCATTCCCACAAGATAACTCTTTCTGACACCTCTAAAGAAACAGGAAGGCCGTTGGCCCTAGGGCGTTCACCTGAAATAAAGGCTCTTTTTTTTTCAACAGTCTAGTTAGGATTATGATACAATTGGGCCTCACTTACATATGAAGACTATGAACCTGGGGATCCAAAAGTCTAAATTACAAATTCGAAGGCTTTAGTGCTGATTTGAAAGAAGGAAAA
The DNA here is from genome assembly GCA_946902895.1 of Fragum fragum. Taxonomy (NCBI): domain Eukaryota; kingdom Metazoa; phylum Mollusca; class Bivalvia; order Cardiida; family Cardiidae; genus Fragum; species Fragum fragum. The sequence goes on from OX336368.1 coordinate 16,878,476, forward strand.
AACTTTTTTCTCCCTCTGGATCCATGGGTTATAAATTCAGAAATAAGGAAGAAGTCTGTGAACTGATGCTTCATGCCTACAAGCCCCCCCCCCCTTCTGCCCCTGGAGACCCGAGGATCTTGGCAACCAGAGTTTTTAATGGATTTCAATTCATTTAGCTTTTTTAACCCATTCCCACTCAAGCCCTCCTTTTTACGCGCCTCAATTATAGAGCTTTAAAAAAACATTGTGGAAAATGAAGAAATTGCTTGTATCAAGCAATTTCTTCATTATCCACAATTTTTTCTATATACAAAGGTGAAAAAAATTAAAATTCCATCAACTTGAAATTGTTGTCTGCAACTTCTTTCAATTTGGACCAGTCTTAAATTTTGTTGTGTTGGAATGGGTTAAAGGGGAAAACCTAAGGAACATTTCTGCTAAATTTGGTTCAAATCAGCCCTGTGGTTTGGGGGGGAGATGTCATTTATAAAATCATTATTTATTTCTATACAAACCCCATCCCCCCTGGGGCTCTGCCCCTGTGGATCCGAGGATCATGATTTTTGCTATTTTGAATGAGGTCAATATACTGATGCTTCATGCAAAATATCAACGCTCTACGCCTTCAGGAGGAGAAGATTTTTTTTAAAAATTATTTTGAAATTTCACTTTTGTTGCCATGGCAACCAGAGTTTTTAATGGATTTCAATTCATTTACCTTTTTTGATGGGGACCACCTGAGGAACATTTCTGCCAAATTTGGAATTGGCCCAGCGGTTTGGGAGGAGTTGTCATTTAAAAATCGTTATTTATTTCTATATAAACCCCTTTGGGCTCCGCCCCTGGGGACCTGAGGATCATGATTTTGGCTATTTTGAAAGAGGTCAATATACTGATGCTTCATGCAAAATATCAACGCTCTACGCCTTCAGGAGGAGAAGATTTTTTTTAAAATTATTTTGAAATTTCACTTTTGTTGCCATGGCAACCAGAGTTTTTAATGGATTCCAATTCATTTAGCTTATTTTGAAGGGGACCACATAAAGAACATTTTTGCCAAATTTGGAATTGACCCAATGGTTTGGGAGGAGATGTTATGTAAAGAAATTGTTGACTGAAGACACACGGCAGACGAAGGGTGATCACAATAGCTCACTTGAGCACTCTGTGCTCAGGTGAGATAAAAACAATTTGAGAAATACTGTGGTAAATGAAGAAATTTCTTGTTAATATGTTTTCTACCTAGGAAGTTGAAAAAATCTAAAGTTTCATAAAATATCAATTATTGTCTGCAACTCCTTTAGATTTGGACCTTTATAAAATTTTGCTGTCTGGTAATGTGTTAAAGACTTAACCCATTACCTCAGATGGACTCATTCTGATCCCCTGAAGAAATACAACTAAATCTATTTGGGTCTGTCTAAAATTTTGTCATCTGGTAATGGATTAATGTACAGTTTTGTTCAATATCAGAATATTGGCAGCAGGTTGAAGATTTTCATTTGGCATTAATTAGATTCCAGTGTGACATGTGACATTGATGCAAATATGAATGCTGGTTGATGAAGCTGATAGACCTATGTTTAAATCAATGACCAAGATGGCCCTAGATTGCTCTACTGAGTTCCATATTGAGCAAAGCAACACGAAACTGCATGAAACTTCAAAACAGATCTAACTTATGAAGAGTCAATTTAACCCATTCCAACACAACAAAATTTTTGACTGGTCCAAATTGAAAGAAGCTGTAGATGACAAATTTCAAGTTAATGGTATTTTAAATTGTCTAAAGAGCTAAAGAAGGGAGATTGTTTTTCGCTCATTCCACTTGATCCCGCTATTATTGTTATTTTTAACCCTTTCCTGATTTGCAAAATTTTAGACCTGTACAAATTCACAGGTTTTGCATACGGAATTTAATTTGGATTTCATTTGAAAAATAACCAATCATTGGGGTAGAAAATATTCTGCAATTTCTTCTTTTTCAACAATATTTTTTCAATAATGAATTCACAGGGACGTAAAAACCAGATTGAAAAGACTGTTGCCTTAGTAAAGGCCAATTGTTGGCATAAGGCAGTGCTCTTTCTTAACCTTTTACCACACAAACCCTATTTTACGAACTAAAACAAAATAACTCTAAATGGCAAAATTCACGACCACCTCCCCAAAAAAACCTGTCTTTCAGTATCAGCCATTTTGAAGCAGGGGACTGTTTCTACCACACATAAACAGAAGAGAAAATATTTGTTGTCTAGAAACACCCGCCCATGTAGCCTAATTGTTTCATTTCTGTGGGGAAATTCTAAAAATTTGTTAATGATAGGAGAACAAACCACCCATTGATAAGTTTGAACCCCTTTACCGAAAACCTGGACTTGCCGTTGAATTGGATAGAAAACATTATGAGAAAAGCCTCTGCTCAAAAAATGAAAGAAAGGAATAGGGCTGTAGTTCAGAAAAATCTAGAGGGGAAGATTAACCCATTCTCAAACAATCCCGCCTTTTCTTGCCCCTCAAGAAGAAAGCTTTGGAAAACATTGTTGAGAATGAAGAAATTGCTTGTTACAAGCAAATTCTTCATTCTCTACAATGTTTTCTACCCCGAAAGACAAATATTTTTGTAATTCCATCAAGTATAATATGTTTGCAACTTCTTTCATTTTGGACCAGTCTTAAATATTGTTGTGTGGTAATGGGTAAAGAATGAAGAATATTTGGGTTTGTCTCTGTAGTGTAACAATCAATAAAATTGATTTACGATTAACAGCAATATGAGATTCCTCCTCCAATTTGACACAATTAACTCAAGCATATCTGACTATTATCTTTTTTATTGGAGATAGCTTGGGCTGTTTTTATATGAACATATTATTTACATGGGCTGTTAACCCTGTCATGCTGAATACATTTTTTTTTCAGAATTACATTAAAATCAAAGGACTGAAAGCACTGACAGTACATGTTGTTCAACCATCATTACTTCTTTGAAAAATTAATACCATACACCATTTTTGTTTAAAATGGACAGACAAGAGGTGTAGACCAAGATCAGACTGCACTTATGTGCAGGCTGATCTTTGTCTATACCTCCTGCCAAAACCAGAATATTCCGGGTTCAGCATGACAAGGGTTAATATGTACATCATAGGTAACCCAGAATTATCATGTAATCTCCATTGCAGAATTTTAAGCAATTACAACAGGATCATGATTGATGTTGTCCTAAATTGCTCTGCTGGGTAACCTGCTAATTAAAGTAGGTCTTTTGTATAATTAAGATGCAACTGGAGCCAGAAATTTTAACAGATAGAATTGACAGATTTTCTAATCCATTTTTTTTTTGCATATGGGACTTTTGTAAACAGTCACATGCAAATTATGGAACCCTCAGGACCAAAGGTTTGTCCAAAATGAACCGTTGAGTCCCCAGACCCCATTTTGATGATGATTATAACTGATTGTTTGGTCCCCAGGATCTGTTGAGTCCACAGGTCCCATTTTTTTGATGTATTATAAGACTGAAACTTTCTGTTGAGTCCGAGGATCCTTTTTTGCTGATGGACCCCATTATGTTTTTGTTAGGCTAAAACTGACTGTTGAGTGCAAGGGACCTCATTTTGTTGATGTCAGACTTAATTTTTTAGACTGGTCTAAAATTAAAAAAGTTCCAGAAACCAATTTAGTTTGTAAGTATAACAAATTAAGCATCATGTAAGGCAGAAAATATTGTGCCAAGAGTAGAAGTTGCTACAGCAGTTTCTGCCTATACCTTACAATTCTATTGCAGTTAGAAGTAAAACTACTATCTACCAGTGATTAAAAATCTGTTGTGTGGCGTATTGATCTACTTTGGGAATTTAACCCTTTTCCACATGATTTCCAACTTGTTTAATGACTCTCAAGAAAAGAGTTTTGGAAAATAGTGTGGAAAATGAAGTAATTACTTGAAACAAGTAAATTCTTCATCATTCACAATTTACCGAAAAAGACAAAGATTTTTAAAATACCATCAACTTGAAATCAATCTTCTTCTATAACTTCTTTGAATTTGGACTAGTCTAAAATTCTGCCGTGTAGTAAATGGTTAAGAAGGCAATGCCATTTCAACCAAAATCTTGGACCAGAAACATACTATTCCAGAACAAAACATGCCACGAACCTTTACTTGGGTATCCCTGGCTAATCCAGCCTTCGCCGCCCTGTACGACATTTTAATCCTTATTTAACAATAACAGCTACCTATTTACAACCAAATTCGGTAGTATTTTTTGTGAACAAACGATTCAATACACTGCTATCCCGTTACGGTATCGTATTGTATACAGCGCACCTTTGACATGACATAGTGAGGTTACACGGTCACGTGATTAAAGATTTAAATCACGATTGGGTCGTGATACGTGAAGCGGTAAAAATGGGGCCAAGTCCGTATTTTATTTGTCTGATCAAAGTTATAGTCTTTCAATGTCCGTTTCATTATAGTTGAATATGAAAATAAATTTAAAACAACATCAAAAACCAAAAACATGGAATTATCAGTTCTCAATCTTTCTATCGTGCACGTGCTCAAGCAGAGAAGTAAATATCCGCCGGTTAACCCCGTTTACTTTGAAATGAGTGGCTTCAGGAAGAGGGCTATTGACCCTGAGGCGCTCGCCTAATTCAAAGCATAGAAAGCCAAATTCATTAAAGAATCCATAAGTGACTCTCTATACAATATATTACCATTTCCTTTTCCCCCCTAATTTTAGTTTGTTTGTTTGTTTGAATGGGTTTTTACGCCGCTTTCAACAAGCACCTAACAATGGAATCCTGGTATTTCTCACACCAGTACTACCATTGCATCCTTTCCTAGCCTCCAGCTGCTATCCCACATAGGTCTACTATTATCGACCCATTGGTGAGAGACAAATTGTCGGAAAGGATGAGTGCCGCCGTCGGGGATTGAACCCGGGACCTCAAGATTGACAGTCCGACGCGCTACCAACTGCGCTATGACGGCGGCTCCTAATTTTAGACTTGTCCAAATTCAAAGAGACGACAATGAAAATTGGATTCAATTTGAATTAAAACTATCCTATGAGGTAAAAATATTGTGGGACAAAGGGAAATTGTTCGTCACAAGCAATTGTTTTCTTCTTTTTCCACAATGTTTTCTCATGAAATTACTGTGACGTAAAATCCCGACTTTGTATAGGAAAGGGTTAAACATTTAAGGTTCATAGATTATCATAAAATTGTCCTTGTTTTTGTGTTAAAATAGAGTGCATCCTGGCAGAGATGATGCCTCAAACAAAGATCAATCTCTAGGATTTAGTTTTAGCTATACAGAAGATTTCTCTCTTAATTTCTTTGTATGAAGAATGGGCCAAGGCCAAGCCAAATTGAGCTAAGGGGCATCACATGAATGAACTTAGAAGTTCACTAGGAAATTCTATAAACAAAATATCAATGTTCTAATCTTTCTGGTTATGGAGAATAAAATTTTCAAAATATATCTTCTTTCTTTCAAAGTAAAATAGGGTGTGCCTCGGTGGGGCCAAATATGACCAAAGAGGGAAAACACGACCAGTCTTGGAAGAGCCCACTTGAAGATGCTTCATACCAAGTATCAATTTTCTGATTTAACCCATTACCACACAAACTTTTTTTTTAGACTGGTCCAAATTAAAAGAAATGCAGACAACAATTTAAACTTAACGAATTATAGATTTTTCAACTTTCTATAGAAAAAATATTGTGGAAAACGAAGAAATTTCTTGTTACAAGCAATCTATTCATTTTGACAATGTTTTTCAAATTGTTTCTTTAGGGGTGTCAAAAAGTGGCACTGTGTGGGAATGGGTTAATGTGAGGTGAAAATTTAGGTAACAAGGTCTAAAAAATTCTTATGTAGTTCAATCATGAAGGATTTCGAATCTGGGTTACTTGGTTTTAGATACAAGGTCACTAGGAACCTAGTTCGAATGTCTTGAAACTTAGTTAGACTGTGTGCCTCTGAGATATTTTAGAAAAAGTTGAAGAAGTTCTCAAACAAAAGTTTTTGCTCTTCATTTCTTGAATTTTCAACTTATGTCACTGAACACTCAAGATGAGATATTGTGATGACCAAATGTTAGATGTCTGTCAGCTGCGGCGGCATGAATCTGTGAACATTTTTTTTTAAACAAGAGCACCGCCCACAGGTGCTTACGCTTGGCTGCAGGTGCTGGATAATGCAATCGAAAAGGGGCATAACTCTTACCAAAACGCTTTTAGAGTTATCCCCATTGATAATCTAGATAGCTCTTGTGATGGTCATTACACATGCCAAGTTTCATGAGGATATCATCAATAACAACAGAAATATGACCAAGGTTAAAGTTTGTCACTCCAACGCCATCACCAATGCAGACGCAAACGACACTAAGGTGATCACAATACCTTGGTTTTCTCCTAAAAACAGCCAAGCTAAAAATCATCTCATCTAAAACCAGTAGACCAGTTTTGATGAACTTAGTAGGGATGTTGCTTTGGTAGAGGTATGATATTGCTTACATGATGAGACGACCATAATGATGCACGTCTTCAGCTTCAAAAATACCCCGTAAAATTGGCCTTCAACAGCAGTTAGAGTATTTAATCCATTCCCACACAAGGCCTCCTTTTTACGCTACTCAGAAAAGAGCTTTGGAAAACATTGTGGAAAATGACGAAATTGCCTGAATCAAGCAATTACTTGTTATCCACAATGTTTTCTATTAAAAACACACACACACACACACACACACACACAAAAAATAAACCGAAAAATTCAAAATTCCATTGACTTAACCCTTTCCTGTTTTATCTTTGGTATTTATGTTCCTGTGATTTTATAATAGAGAAAACATTGTAGAAAAAGAAGAAGTTGCTTGTAACAAGCAATTTCTTCTTTTTCTACAATGTTTTCTCAATTATAAATGGTTATTTTTCAAATTTAATGTAGTTAAAATTTTTGTCTGCAACATCTTTGAATTTGGACAGGTCTATTATTTTGAAAAACAGGAAGGGTTAAAATTGTGGTATGCAGCTTCTTTCGAATTTGGTCCAGTCTAAAATTATTTTGTTGTGTGGAAATAGGTTAATTGATTTGATAAGTTCCTGAAAATCATCTCTTTTTTTTACCAAACATATTTTACATCCAAATTCAAAGAAGGTGCAGTCAACAATTCATAGTTCATAGAATTTCAAGAATAACTTCCTTTTTAGATATTTTGGAAAATGAAGAAATTGCTTTTAAACAAGCAATTTCAGGTGTTACTAAAGGGGAGCTAGTACAGATGAATTGAGAAAATATTTAATAAGTTGTCTCCCTTACATTTTACAAGTGGCCAAAGTTTTTCTAGACTGGGTCACCTTAACCCCGTCAAAAAGCAGGATTGTGTGATGATGGGCTAGAAATTTGTCTCAAATGAATAACCAAGGTTTATAATTTGACAAAGTACAGAAATAGACTAGAAAAATTTGCCATCTTGTTTCTTCCCAATATATACTAGATCTGAGACATAGAATAACATTTATTTATATGTCTCTGATTATATATAAAAAGAGTACCTAAAGAATCATTCTTTGTGAAATTACAATGAAATCCATCAACTGCTTTTTAAGAAGATTTTCCCAAAGTTTCCTATAAATACCTTTCATGCAAATTAGCCCCAACCATAAAGCGATGTTGAATTTATAAGATGAAAATGTAGGAATGTGATAAAAGTTCACCGAAAGATCATTCCTTTGAAATTTAGTTGAAATCCATCAAGTGGTTTCTGACGAGAAGATTTTCAAAGTATTTAGTTCACGTATAATGGCAAAATAGTTGTAGCTGCCTATATGTTTATTGGCAGTTACAACTGTTTCACACTGAACCATTGAATTGTATTCAGCATAGATGTATGTAAATGGAAATTAGCTCTGCTCAATAAAAGTCACTTATCCTATTAAAATTCTTTGTAAGAATCTGATAATGGATCACTGATGGATCATTCCTGTTACATTTGGTTGAAGTCTGTGCTGTTCTTTCTAGGAGGAAGATTTTTAATCCATACCTCACAACAAAATTTTAGAATGGTCCAAATTCAAAGATGTTGCAAACAACAATTTTTTTGCTTATGGAAATGTGAAAATTCTTTATTGTTCAACCAATAACCACTCAAGAAAATTTTAGACTGGTCCAAATTGTAAGAAGTTGCAGACTGCATTTCAAGTTGATGGAATTTATAATCATTTTGTCTTTTTGGATTGAAAATATTGTGGATAATGAAGAAATTGCTTGATTCAAGCAATTTCTTCATTTTTCACGATGTTTTTCAAAGTTCTTCTCTTGAGCAAGGTAAAAAGGAGGGATTGTTTGGGTTTAGAGCAGAAAACACTGTGGATAATGAAGGAATTGCTTCTAAAAACAATTTCTTCATTTTCCACAATGTTTTACTAAGCTTTTCTCTTGTAGGGGGTTAAGCTATGTAGTTACAAGGAAAAGCTAAGTTCAGATTTGGACAGACAGTTAATATGGGCACCAGTTAACCTGCAACAAAATTTTAGACTTGTCCAAATTAAAAGAAGCCTCCGTCATAGAGCAGTTGGTAGCGCGTCGGACTGTCAAACTAGATGTCCCGGGTGCTACCCCCAATGGTGGCAATAATCCTTTCTGACTATTTGTCTCTCACCAATGGGTCAGGTCAATAATCGTAGACCTATGTGGGATAGCAGCTGGAGGCTAGTAAATGATGTAATGGTAGTACTGGTGTGAGAAATACCAGGATTCAATTGTTAGGTGCTCTAGCTGCTGCGTTATAACTGAAAAATTGTTGAAAGCAGTGTAAAAACCACATTCAAACAAACCAAATTAAAAGCAGTTATGCAGACAAAAATCTCAAGTTCGCACAAAAAATATGGTGGACAATGATTCAATTGCTTGTCTCAAGCAATTTCTACCATGTTTTTCAAAGTTTTTTCTTGAGAGTCAAGAACTAGAGGCACTTGAGCACATATATCAATTGACAGGCGTGAATGTGCTGATTTGGAGAAAGATGTTTTCAGAAACTGAAGATTTTCTGTATCATCTTTGCCTTATCTGGCAAATAAATCTGAGTCACTTAACCCTTTCCTGGACAAACCAGGGATTTTACGTCACTGTGATTTTATACTTGAGAAAACATTGTGGTAAAAGGAGAAATTGCTTGTAACAAGCAATTTCTCCTTTTCCCACAATATTTTCTACCACATAGGATGGTCAGATTTCAAATTGCATGCATTTTTCATTGTCGTCTGCAACCTCTTTGAAATTGGGCCAGTCTAAAATTTCATAAAACAGGAAAGGGTTAAATCTTTGAATAATTCCAGAGAATTTCAAACTTTTCATTACTTTAAAAAGTCAAGTCAAGGCATGTAAAATTCATTTATAACTTCATATGCAAGTGTATTTACCCATTTCTACCCAATGATGCTTTTTGACTCCCCTCAAGAAAAACAAATGGGAAAACATCATGTAAAATGAAGAAATTGCTTGTCTCTAGCAATTTCTTCTTTTAACAGTATGTTTTCTACCCAGAAAGTTGAAAAATTCTAAATTTTCATAACCTTATAATTACTGCATGCAACTCCTTTCAATTTAGCTCAGTCTAAAATTTTGTTTTGTGGGAATGGATTAACCATTTCCTGTTCAATTCCCGGTTTTCACGTCCCTATGATTTTATAACTGAGAGAATATTGTAGAAAAAGAAGAAATTGCTTTTAACAAGCAATTTCTTCTTTTTCCACAATATTTTCTACCAAACCGAGTGCTTATCTTTCAAATTCAAGCTACTTTAAATTTTCTGCAAAACTTTTTAATTTGGACGGGTCTAAAAGTTTGAAAAACAGGAGAGGGTTAAAACAGTAAAGTTTAATGGGAGACAATCCTGCAAGAATTTTGCAAGTGTTCCAGCAGAGCTCCCTTGATTGATCTTCTCCCTATAGGAATGAATGGCTTGCCAATGACAGCCATGTTTTTCATCAATGAATTTGATAAAGTGTCCACTTATGATCATTTCTGTAAAAATTGGTTGTAGTTGATGGAGTATAAAAAAAGAAGAAGATTTTTAAAGTTTTCTGTATGTACCATATATGGAAATTAGCCTTGCCAATGAAAACCATGATTTTCAATTGATCAAAACTCTTTCTGAAAAAGGTCACCCAGCATTATATCTGTGACACTTGGTTGAAAACTGTCAAGTACTTTCTGAGAAGAAAATATTCAAAATTTTCACAATGTACCATATATGGAATTTATCACCAATCATAAAAAAAACATGTTGTTCATCTGATTAAAGTTTTTATTACATCTGACAAAGGATCACAACAGCATACTTTCTGTGTAATTTTGTAATAATCCAGCAAGCAGTTTCCGAGAAGAAGATTCTCAAACTTTGCACTATACACCATATAAGGAAATTAGCCCCTCCTATAAAAGCTATATTTTTCATCTGTTCAAGATTCTTTGGAGGAATTAACCAATTACCAGATGGCAAATTTTTTAGAGTCGGGTCCAAATTGAAAAGAGTTGCATTTTAAAGTCTATGAAATTTTTATTTTTGTTTAACTTTCCAGGTAGAAGACATTGTTGTAAAGGAAGAAATTGCTTGGTTCAAGCATTTTTTTCATTTTACACTATGTCTTCCAGATTATTTTTCTTGAGGGGCATCAAAAACCGTCATTTTGTTGGAATGGGTTGAGGGACACTCAAGAATCATTAATGTGAAATTTGATTGATTTTCAGGCAGAAGTGTCTGGGGAGAAGATATCTTTAACCCTTTCCCGTTTTGCAAAATTTTAGACTTGTCTAAATTCAAAAGATTTGCAGACAAAAGTTTAAAATGGATATAATTTGAAAAATAACCATTCAGGCGGGTAGAAAATATTGTAGAAAAAGAAGATATTGCTTGTTACAAGCAATTTCTTCTTTTCTCTACAATGTTTTTTCAATCATAAAATCACAGGGATGTAAAAACCAGAGTTGAACAGGAAAGGGTTAAAGAACAAAGTTGATAAATGGACAGAGGCACACATGACAGACACAACACTTTGACAATAGCCTCAGTAGCCTTTGGCCAGTGGAGCTAAAAAGCAGGATTGAGGGTTTGGGTTCATTTCTGTGGAGGAAATTCAACATAAATTTGCTATAAATAGGAAAACGAAGCTTCCCACAGCTCACAAAGTACAATCAACAAATTTGATTTTCAAACATAATTTTAATTCTAGAATTTATTAAACCTAATTCGGGCATTGAACAAAAAGAATTTATGACACCACATAAAAACATGGAAGACTAGGGGAACACAAGCAATAAGATTTAAATATCATGAACAAATATCTAGATGAAAACATACGAGACTTCTTTCTAGTAAAAGATTATGAGATCTAAATGCAAAACTATCAAAAGTGTATATGCACTTAAAATAATTTTTTCAATACAAAGGTGTGGAATTTCCATGTCCGACTTGTCCAAGATAATTATAATAAAAGGGCAAATCTTGGAATGATACAAAATAGACCTAAAAGATAACTCATTCATGTTGGAAAAATATCATGATATTTATATTGAAGGGTAGAAAACATTGTGATTAATGAAGAAAATGCTGGGTTCCAGCATTTTCGTCATTGACAACAATGTTTTCTCAAAATCTATCTCTTCACTTTTTTCGAAAAAGTTCAAATTAACCCGTTCCCACACAGAGACACTTTTAAACGCCCCTCAAGAAAAACAATTGGGAAAACATTATGTAAAATGAAATTGCTAGTAACAAGCAATTTCTTCATTTTACACAATGTTTTATACTCAGAAAGTTGAAAAAATATAATGTTTCATAAACTTTAGATTGTCGTCTGCAACTCTTTCAATTTGGACCAGTCTGAAATTTCGCAATCTGGTAATGGGTTAATAAGGGGCAAGAGAAAAATCATGTCTCACTCGTCCATGGACAAGTGAAGGAAATCTACACTTCTACACCACTGGGTATAGATCTTAGTTTCTGACAAGAAAGAATGAAATAAACTACTGTGAATGTAGAGAAAGTTGATGAAGACATCAGAGCCCGAGATTATAAATTTTTCGTACTCAATGGTCGGTTGGCTGTAATTACAATGTTTAAGATGCCAAATCAACAAAATTTACAAAAAATGGCGTTGAATGTTGTTGTTCAAACTTCACTCCGGACTAAATGAATGATTTGATTGGTGGACTGTTTCTTTGATTGACAGCCTCATTTGGTCAATTGTACCCTTTGAAACAGATACTTTCCCCTGTCCAGGATACATATAAGACATAATCATTTTTCTGTTAAATTTCTTTTTCAAATTATGACTAATACATAGACGAGATTCATAATTCCAACTTCTCATTTTCCTTATAGTAATCAAACAACATATTGAATATTAGAAAGTCTACATCTATTGCTATGTTAAGATATCTGAGAAATTTAAATAATCATTTTCTTTTACAGGAGAAAACTTTGTGGATAACGAGGAAATTGCTTGTACCATGCTTTCAATTTCTACAGTGTTTTATCAAGCTTTATTCTTGAGGGCATAAAAAGGCGGGATTGTATGGGAATGGGTTAACCCATTCCAACTCAATCCCTCCTTTTTACGCCCCTCAAGAAAAAGACTTGGGAAAACATTGTGGATAATGAGGAAATTGCTTGTATCAATTTCTTCATTATCCACGATGTTTTCTATCCAAAAAGATGAAAAAATTCAAAATTCCATCAACTTGAAATTGTCGTGTGCAGCTTCTTTCAATTTGGACCAGTCTAAAATTTTGCTGTGTGGGAATGGGTTAAATAGCAAAACATACACTAGGTACAATCTGCTTTTGCTATCCTAATAATTCATAAGCCATATACATATCAAATAAAAAACAACTTTAACCCATCTCCACTCAATAACCCTTTCTGATGCCCCTAAGACAAAAAGCTTTAGAAAACTTTGAGGAAAATAAATTGCTTGTTACTAATGAGTACCCACATACCAGGATTTAGAGGAAAAAAAATAACCCAACCAATCATCAGACAACAAAATATTAGACTAATTTGGCATCTAAAATGTCTTTAATTTTGAACCAGTCTAAATTTTGTCATCTTGTAATAAGTAAATATTTTCATATAGCGCAGACACTGAACAGCCAAACATTTCGAATTTCAACCCATTCCCACATGATAAAATTTCAGACCAGTCCAAATTCAAAGAAGCTGCAGACGACAATTTTAAGTTGAAAACATCTTCAAAAGCTTTGTAACAAGTAATTTCTTCATTTACCACAATGGTTTTCCAAAGCTTTTATACTGAAGGGCATTTAAAAAGTCATTGTGTGGGAATGGGTTAAATGGTCGACTCAAGGAGCTTTGAGTCAGTAGCTATCTTCACAGAGGATAGCAAAGACTCTGATCAGACTGGTGCAGCTGATCAGAGTCCTCATTTGGCACTCATGTCCAACTGTTCAAAATGTCACATGATCATGTGACAAGTATCACATCAGATTTGGCACATGAACATGAGTGGTTACAATCAAAGTGTGATTTTCACGGGATGACAGTTAAACAATTCAATTTCTGTAAATTGCTTATTTTGTCTTAATCAAAATAATAGACCCATAGACAGGGTTCCATTTTGGCATCTTTGAACAATTTCAGCAGTATAGAAATAAACCATTTTATTGCATGAAAAATAAAGGTTAGAGTCTTGGTGATAAAACTAACCCATTCCCACATGATCCCTCTATTTAAAATAAAAGCCTTAGAAAACATAGTGGAAAAAGAAGAAATTACTTGTTGAAAGTAATTTATTCCTTATCCATAATAGTTTCTACCCCCCAAGACAAAACATTTAAAGATTGCATTAACCAAGAATTGTCATCTACAAATCTTTGCATATGGACCAGTCTAAATATTAGTGGGTGAAAGGAAGGAACGACATTCAAAGCAAAATTTTAGATTGGTCCAAATTGAAAGGAGTTGCAGATAACATTTTAAAATTTATGAAATTTTAGATTTTTTCAACTTTCTGGGTAGAAAACTTTGTTCAATTTCTTCACTTTCCTTTATGTATTCCAACCAAAAAGAGAAAGATTCTTAAAATTTCATCACCTAGAAATTATTACAGTCGAATACATATACCTCGAAGAAAACTTCAACGTAAAGATAGTTTGACGTGTAGATAGTCGAAGATTTTCCATATAAGACCAAAAATGGTGGCAAAATACCGCAGGTAAATAAGGCCACAAGTGATTTGTACTTGCATGATTATCTAATCGAATGAAATATATAACGACAAAGTAATTATCGTAATTTCTTTTATTAATATTCTCATTATGATCACTCGTAGCTAGAGCTTTGTTCAAACTTTGTTGCTTTTTTTTTGTTCTATTATTGATTATTATTCGTGTCCATTGCGTAGTTCGACAAATTTCTCTTTCCCGTGGAAATAACCCAAGTATCCATCCGGATTTGTACCGGGGTCCTTCCTTTAGCATGTCACGTCGGTCGCAGTTGCTAGCCATCCCCTAGTTAGACCAGGTCCAGCACCAAACAAGTCCTGCTTGACATGGGAGTTAGATGCCTGTTTTGTCATTGTAAATTCCAGTTAAGATTGTTTCCACTTCACTCAATCTTTGAAATTATCAGAACGCAGACAAACAATAAAAAAAAAATCAAGTTAGCAATCGATATCAAATACTGAAACACACTTATCTCTTAACCTCGATGACACGTCAAAATGTTGAAAAACTTAATTGATTGCAAATTTCTACCTCTATGATTAAGGTTCGTCCTATAGAGGTGTGAAAATGTTTAAACAATAGTGACGAGACTTTGTAATTGATTCGACGTAGTTTACGAGATAAAGAGAACGACGTATGGAGGTTCAAATACATAGAAGTAAAGTCCAGTAATAAAATCCAGACTTAAGAATAACTTTAATGTAGGGATAACTTCGGCTTAGGGACATTCAAGGTAAAGGTATTCGACTGCAATTTCTTTGCAATTGGATAAGTCTAAAATTTTGTCATCATGTAATGGGTTGTTAGTAAGGAGCTATCATACCTATTAACCCTTATCATGTTGAATGAAAATCTAACCCTTATCATGTTGAATGAAAATCAAAGGGCTTAAAGCACTGATTAAGGGTTAATATCTCTATTACAATTTAAATTTCTTAACCTATTCCCACATAATCAGGCTTTTAAACACCCCAATATTTGAAAACTTTGGAAAACATTGTGGAAAATGAAGAAATTGCTTGTTACAAGCAATTTCTTCATTATTCACTATTTTTTTGCCCCAAAAGGCAAAATCTTTAAAGATTTCATCAAATTAAAATTGTCGTTTTCATCTTCTTTCAATTTGGACCAGTCTACAATTTTCTTGTGTGGGAATGGGTTAAGCAAATCTGTTTTGAAAGGGACAAACAGGTGGTGTAGACCAGGATCTGACTGCACTTATTTGCAGGCTGATCTTTGTCTGTACCTCCTGCAAAAACAGGAATATTCTGGGTTCAGCATGACTAGGATTAAATACTTAGTAACTTTAATTATTAACCCATTCCCACACAATGACAATTTTTGACACCTCCCAAAAACAAATTTTTCGAAAATGAAGAAAAAGCTTGTATCAAGCAATTTCTTCATTATCAACAATATTTCTACCCCAAAAGCCAATCAATATTTTTTAAAAATTTCTTCAATTCAAAATTGTTGTCTGGAACATCTTTTAATCAGGATCACTATATAGTTTTGTCGTCTGATAATAGGTTTAAACACTTGGATTGATTCTAAACATGATTAATCTACACTATCAATAATGACGTTTTTAGAAAATTCTATCAAGGTTCATGAACATCCCTACATTGATTCTTGGACAAACTGGATTTGAAGAGCTACATAAACATGCATTTCACATAAAACTCTATCTATAAAAGAACAACATAATGTATCACATTTTTTGAGATATCTTAATGACTCTTTATTCAGCAAAACTAATCAAGATAAAACAATTGTCTATAGTACACAATAACTTTCCAAATTCCAATTGCATTCTGAATACAAAGAATCAGGGTGCATTTTATATAACCAGCTCCAATTCAATTCAAAATTTTGAATTCCATATAAAGCACTCTGATTGGTCAAGACAAATATGTATCATCCAGTATTATTGCCCACTCTTCTTCCAATCAGATTGTCTGTTATGGAATTTGGATTTGCCAGATAAGTGAGACAATTTGGCAAAATTTCTGCAGTATATTTGAGCTGTAAAATAACAGTTGTGGAACATATTGTGATAACTTGGAAAATTGCTTGTAACATGCATTTTTTCATTTTCTCACAATTTTAAATCCAATTTGATTTGTCATCTACAACTTCTTCCAATAAGGATAGGCGTAAATGTTTTTGTCTGGTAATGTGATAGGAGTGTAAGACCTGCTCTTTGCCCTTGTTTTTAAGACTATTTTCTTATTGTAGTTCCAATTACATCAATCTGATTGACCACAATAATATTACCTGTAATTCTTTTTTGATCTTAAGGCGTCATGTTAATATACTTGTTACACTTCAGCTCTTGTCACAAGATATTGATAACAAAGAGCTGCCCATCCAATTAAGAGAGAATGTCTCAATGAATAAAAAGCTTAAAGGCATTGGCTTGAATTCAAAATTTTGGAAAATGATTGCATATATTGACCAAAGTTCTTGATCTTATAAAACGGAAAGTATTTAATTGCGACCACAGTCCGGGCAGAGAATGTCGCCTTCATTCATGAGGAAGCCCCTACCAACCATACATGTGTTGCATTTGTAGCAGACGAAACAGTCGCTGTGCCAGTGACGCTCTTCAAACGAAATAAACTTAGTCCCACCAAAACCTGAAATGATTGAAAAACTATTTTGTAAACTCAGGTAGGGAACACTAATTTATTGATGAAATAATTTAAGTGTCATCTATCAAGATTCAAGGGATGTGATTGGCTAAAATTTTCTTTTCATACTTCCATGAACAAAATTTTGTTTGTTTGAATGGGGTTTAACGCCACTTTTGACAGTATTTCAGTCATATCCAGTGGCTGGAGCACCTAACCAAGGATTCATGGTATTTCTCACACCAGTACTACCACTACATCCTTTCTGAGCCACCACCTGCTCATCCCACATATGTTTACGATTATCCACCTATAGGTGAGAGACAAATGTAGAGCAGAATATTTGCCATGACCTGGGATTACCCCTAGCTCCCTACAATTATCCACCCATTGGTGAGAGACAAACGTTAAGAGAGTTATTTGCCACGACCTGGGATTACCCCTAGCCACCCACAATTATCCACCCATTGGTTAGAGACAAACGTCAAGAGGGTTATTTGCCACGACAAGGGATCAACCCTAGCCTCTCATAATTTGGAGTCTGACGCGCTACCAACTGTGCTATGGCTGCCGCTTAACAGAATTTTGAGCACCCAACTATTTTGCATGCTTTCACACAGAGTATGTCAGTAAAAGTTTTCATAAAACTAGCAAAATATTTGCTTTGTTTTCCTGAATGGCCTTAATTTATAAATAATTAAAAAAATATCAAAATCATGTTTTAAATTGAATGATGGTTGTGTGTTTCCGTGGTCTTGTTAATAGCAATAATTTCCTTCAATAAGTTTGATCTTTCTACAATACATTGATACATACCAGTAATTGGCTTGGTACAACGGCAACATTTCTTGGCAAAAAGGTCGCCATAGCAATCAGAGCAGTATGGTTTTTCCTCACGAGACGTAAACTTCTCCTTCGCTAGTTCCTTATTGCAGTTATTACACAGGAAACACTCACGATGCCATGGCAAGTTTTTGTAAGCTACACCACCCTTGTTTATGACCTAAAATGATTTAAATGATTTAATATAAACATTTATTTTTGATTCGTTATAAAAGACAAATTTAATTTGACGTCTACAATTACAATAGATGGATGGCAACTGTCAGTCAAAGAGTCAATTGACCAATTGCAGCTGACAATCAAGGAATCAACCATCCAATCATAAAATTTCTTCAGACCGAAATTGAGCCTTGAACTCAGACATTGGCCATTTTTTTAAGCTTATTGTTGGTTTGGCAACTCAAATGTCATAACTAGAGCTTATTCAAGCTGTTATTACATTTAGGTTGCCAACTAACCACATCATTATTTTGTTACGTGCTTCTGGCTACGAATTTTTGAAAAAATATTGCTGTTTAAAGTTGAAGCAAGACTTCCTGTTGAAGTCAGTGGGTGTGGCCATAGGAGTTAGTGGGCAGGGCCAGCGATTGGTCACTTAACCCATTACCAGACAACATAATTTCAGAATGGTTCAGATTTAAAGAAGTTGCAGATGACAATTTGAAAGTGATGGAATTAAGAAAATATTTGCCTTTTAGTGTAGAAAACATTGTGGACATTGAAGAAATTGCTTGTTTTCCTAAGTTTTTTTTGAGGTGCGTAATAATGGCAGGATTGTGTGGGAATGGGTTAATCAATCAATTTATTAAGTGAATACAGAAGCGAAGTTTGAACTCTGAACTATTTATAATGCAGTGTGTTTGTTTGGTGACTTAGAAATTGTAGCTACAGTTTATTGAGCTGTATCTACAAAGTTTTGGTCACATAACACTAATTTACACTTTATTTTATATCTGTAACCACATATGCTACAAAATAATGTTTTTCATTTTGTCTGTTGAACAGAAATGTCAAAGTTCAGTGGACAAGGCCAGTAATCTATGGATAATGACTTACCTTGTGAAAAATTCATTTGGAATAATTCATCTATTACAATTTCTACCCCATTACATCTAGTACATTTCTGTACTAATGATTGATTGATGTATTTGCAAAAGTTTGTACATCTCTGTGTATTTGATAGATTTACCCTACTATAGTCTTCATATTTCTCTGCTTTGACTGACTATCCTACATACAAATCAGTCCCATTGGTTTGTGCAAAAATAGGATAATTGTCTATAAAATTGATTTATGTGTAATTGGCTGATTTACAACACTTCCTTTCAGTGCAAATGACAATCTTATTGTAATCCATTTAATTGGTATATTTCTTAGAAGATCATATGCTTATTGCAATTCATTTTGTACATGTCTGTGCAAATTACAGGTTTTATTGTACTTTATGTTGTACATTTTAGTGCCATGAACAAGGATACTACACTTCTGTTCACCAAATATGAGATTAAAGTCATCACCAGGGGTAAAATATTTAGACCAGTCCAATTTCAAAGAGGTTGAAGATGACAATTTTTAGTTGACAAAATTTTGAAACTCTATGACTTTAGGGGTAGAAAACATTCTGGACATTGAAGAAATTGCTTGTAACAAGCAATTTCTTCATTGTCCACAATGTTTCCAAACCTTTTTTCATGAGGGCATCAAAAAGCCAGATTGTCAGGGAATGGGTTACCATCCAAAATTCAACTACTTTATACAGATGACTTTACATACGTACCCCACTACATTTTGTACACTTCTGTGCAAAATCTCTTTCATAACATGGAACACAGATGACTTGCTCATCTCTAGGAATGAAACTCTTATTTTTTATTGGTTCCTTACACACCATACAGGTAAAACATTCTTCATGCCAATGTTTGCCCTTGAAAACCTTTTTTCATGAGGGGCATCAAAAAGCCGGATTGTCAGGGAATGGGTTAATCCCCCCCCCCGAAAAACAGAAAATCAACTACTTTATACAGATGACTGTACATACGTACCCCACTACATTTTGTACACTTCTGTGCAAAATCTCTTTCATAACATGGAACACAGATGACTTGCTCATCTCTCGGAATGAAACTCTTATTTTTTATTGGTTCTTTACACACCATACAGGTAAAACATTCTTCATGCCACTGTTTGCCCTTGTACTCGAATTTCTTCATACCTGAAATTAATCAAATCTCTCTTAACCCTTTCCTGGTTTCTGATATTTTAGACTAGCCTAAATTGAAAGAGAATGCAGACAACAATGAAAATTGGATGCAATTCCAAATAAAACATACCTATGTGATAGAAAACATTGTGGAAAAAGAAGAAATTGCTTCTGACAAGCAATTTCTTCTTTTTCCTCAATGTTTTTCAAGTTTCAGATCACAGTGACAAAGATCACCGGTTTGTACAGGAAAGGGTTAATGAATCTTATGTTCATTGGTTATTTACACATCAAAATTAATCAGAACTATTTAATCATACATAAGAAACTAGAGTATTATATTATCATACATGTAATTTAGTTTTCTTTAAGACAGGTGGGAACAAGTCTAAGAAAGAATGACTTTTTTGCAATTCACTTAATTCATTACCTCATGAGAATATTTTAGTCTTATCCAAATTGAACATGTTGCAGACGACAATTTTAACTTGATGAAATTTTTTATTTTTTTTAACTTTCTGGGTAGAAAAAATTCTGTGAAATAACGAAATTGCTTGTCTCAAGCAGTTTCTTTATTTTACAAAATGTTTTCCGAGTTTATTTCTTGAGGGGCGTCAAAGAGTGTCATTGTGTGTCACTGGGTTAAAGGAAGGTAACTTTCATTTATGCAACAAATATTCTCATTCAAGCAGTATTATTTCCCTTGCATCACCATCTGGAATAAAGGTGAATCCTCCAAATCAATATTACTCAACCTATTGAAATTTCTTCAAATTGACTACACAAAAGTGCAGGTTGATCTTTGTCTATTGCTTTCCAGTTTTTTAAAATTTTAGACTTGTCCAAATTCAAAGGTTTTGCAGACGAAAATTTGATGTTGATTTAATTTAAAAACGAACTATTCAGTAGGGTAGAAAATATTGTTGAAGAAAAAATTGCTTGTTACAAGTAATTTCTTCTTTTTCTACAATGTTTTCTCAATTAAAAAAATCACAGGGATGTAAAAACTAGGGATTGAGCTGGAAAAGAGTTAAACCTCTGCAAAAATAAGAATATTATGTGTTTAGCATGACAATGTTTAACCCTTTCCTTTACAATCACTGATTTTAACCCTTGTCATGCTGAACCAAGAATATTCCGGTTTTGGCAGGAGGTGTAGACTAAGATCAGACTGCACTTATGTGCAGGCTGATCTTAGTCTACACCCCCTGCTTGTACTTTTCCCTTCCAGAGTTGTTTATGAAGTTGATTTCTTAAAGAAATATTGATTTTTGAACAACAAGTTATATCAGTGCTTTCAGCCCTTTGATTTGACAGTATTTCAGTCAGGTAATTTATACAGCATGACAAGGGTTAACGTCCCTGTGAAATTATACTTGAGACAACATTGTGGAAAAAGAAAAATTATTTGTGACAAGCGATTTCTTCATTTCCCACAATATTTTCTACCATATATGATGGTATCTTTTTGATTTTTTATTACATTATTATGTCCTCTGCAACCCTTTTTTGATTAGGACAAGTTTAAAGTTTTGAAAAAATGGTAAAGGGTTAAGAAAGGGACCTAGAAATGTGACCCACCTCCTCTAAAAGGACTACTACATCCATCACATCTGGCAGCAAAGTTGTTGTCATGGCAATCCGAGCAGTAAATTTTTTCATTTTTCGGAGCAAATGGCTGTTCAACAAGACTCTTCTGACACTGAACACACTTGAAACAGAACTCATGCCAGTGGTGGTCCTTGTAAGAAAGATCCTGTAATAGAAATACAGCTAGTAAGAGAATGACCCTGTGATAGAAATTGTATGACAGATCCTGAAAAAGAAATTGTAAGAAAGATCCTGTAATAGAAATACAGCTAGTAAGAGAATGACCCTGTGATAGAAATTGTATGACAGATCCTGAAAAAGAAATTGTAAAAAAGATCCTGTAATAGAAATACAGCTAGTAAGAGAATGACCCTGTGATAGAAATTGTATGACAGATCCTGAAAAAGAAATTGTAAGAAAGATCCTGTAATAGAAATACAGCTAGTAAGAGAATGACCCTGTGATAGAAATTGTATGACAGATCCTGAAAAAGAAATTGTAAGAAAGATCCTGTAATAGAAATACAGCTAGTAAGAGAATGACCCTGTGATAGAAATGGTATGACAGATCCTGAAAAAGAAATTACAAGAAATATCCCGTAATATAAAAGTGGTAAGACAGACCCTGTAATAGAAATGGTAAAAAATCTCATGTTACAGAAATTGTTAGATACCTGAAATTAATCAAATCTATCTTAACTCTTTCCTGGTTTCTGAAGTCTTAGGACTCGTCCAATTTGAAAGAGGATGTAGATGACAATGAAAATTGGATGCAATTCCAAATAAAACAATCCTATGTGATAGAAAACATTGTGGAAAGAGAAGAAATTGCTTGTCACAAGCAATTTCTTCATTTTACACAATGTTTTCCAAAATGTCTAAAGGCGTCTCTGTGTGGGAATGAGTTAAGCTCCTTAACCAACAAAGTTCACTTCTTGTCTAAACAGATGATTTAATTGATCAATAAATATTTTGAATGACAGTACCAATCCATTAGTTGCATACATCTAACCACATACAGTAACACTTAGTGCATAGAGGTGAGAAGTGGCTGGTTATGAAACATGCTTATTCTGCACTAAAACCAAAAGAACATCACAAGGCCTTTCTATTCAGAAGCACTATGTGTATTCCATAATCAAAATATTCGAAAATAACAGCTTTGAAGAAACTTTCTACACTTCCAATAGAAGGCATTCACTTTACCACTATTTGCTTATGTGCCATTTATAACGGTATTTCAGTCATATCACCACGACTGGAGCACCTAACCACAGATTCCTGGTATTTCTAACAGCAGTACTAACACTACCTCCTTTCAGACCCTCCGTCTAAGGGTTCTAAAGTAGACAAGAGGACCATGATGGTCCTAAATCGCTCACCTGAGGCATCCGCAAATTACAGAACTTTTTAGTATAAAAAAGACACAACTTGAGCAAAATAAATAAAACAAATATAAGATTTCGGGCTTTGTACAAAACAATCCATTAATGCTTTACAATAAGAATGAATTCCTTTGGCTTTATAGTTTAATTCATTACCAAACTATCCAAGAATTTGTCACCCTCAAGGAAAATAGGTTTGAAAAAACATAGTGAGAAAGGGAGTGACAAGCAATTTATCCATTTCTCACAGTGTTTTCTACCTGAAATTCTTTGTATTTAGATTTCAATCAATCTCTAATTACTGTCTGATACTTCAATGGGTGTAATTTTAGCAACCTTGGTAGAGAACAATCTGGATGTACCATAAATCAAAATATGAATGCATTACAACTTATACATGAGGAGTGGAAGAAATTTGAACATGCTCTTATTGAGCATTTTCCATGTCTTTGGATGCCTTGGGAAGGGCCATGTTTGTCCAAAGGATATAAACATGGTAGATAACAATAATGCTATACTATGTTTTTAATGTAAATACTCCAGAACCTATATTTAAGAAGAAGAATTATTTCAATGCGATTTACGCAATTTTCCACTCCAGGAGTAGAGACATTTTTCTATCCTAAGAGCATATTTTCCTGTTACATAGTACAAAATTATTTAGTCATGATACATACCAATTATGTATGCCCATCACCTTATATTTCAGAAGGAGAAGACTTTTGATGTTGCTCTAATTGGGTGTTTTCCAAAATTTTTGACCTCTGGGGCAGTGCCATGTTTTATCCCAGGGCTAAGATTTTGGCTAACATGGTAGAGAACCATCTGGTTATGCTATATACAAAATATGAGTTCCTTAGACTTTGTAGATTGGGAGGAAAGACTATTGAACATGGTCTAAATGAGCATTTTTACAAACTTTGGACACCCAGGGAAGTGGTTTATTAACCTACAGGCATAATTTAATCAAAACTGATAGATAACAGCCAGGCTATGCTACACTCAAAATATAAATGCCCTCCTCCTTAAAATGAAGAAATTCTTTTTTAGCATACTCAAATTTTGCGTTTTTCCCAATTTTGGACCCCTAGTGCAGGGCAGTTTTTGACCCGAGGAAGACAACTTTTGTGATATTACAAACCCATCTAGTTATGCTTCATACCAAATAAGAATATCCAAGACCTAATAGTTTAAGAGGAGGAGTCTTTTGAAATTGCTCTAATTAAGCATTTTTCCAAACTTCGGACCTCATGGGCGGGGCCATTTTTGACCCCAGAGATTAAATATTTAAAATCTTGGTAGAGAACCATATGATTAAGCATTATATAAAGTATAAATGCCTTTGGCCTTGTAGTCTGTGGAAAAAAAGACAACAAAGATTTTCTAAAATTTCCCATTTTCATATGCCGCGGTTACAAGAGTTTTTCACAGAATTCAATTCTTTTATCAACTTTTGTAGAACTTCACCCAAGGAACATCCCTGCAAAGTTTCAGCTTGATTGGCCACCTGGTTAATGAGTAAAAAATTTTAAATTTTTTTAAGATTATCTTATGATTCCCCTTTTCAAATACCGCGGCAACCAGAGTTTTTGACGGAATTAAATTCTTTTAACAATTTTTGTAGAACTTAACCAAAGGAACATCCCTGCAAAGTTTCAGCTTGATTGGCCTACTGTTTTAGGAGGAGAAGATTTTCAAAGATTTTTAAAGATTTACTAAAGATTCCCATTTTCAAATGCCGCGGCAACCAGAGTTTTTGAAGGAATAAAATTCTTTTAACAACTTTTGTTGAACTTCACCCAAGGAACATCCCTGCAAAGTTTAAGCTTGATTGGCCTACTGGTTTAGGAGGAGAAGATTTTTACAGATTTTTAAAGATTTACTAAAGATTCCCATTTTTAGATGCCGCAGCAACCAGAGTTTTTGACGGAATTAAATTCTTTTAACAATTTTTGTAGAACTTTACGAAAGGAACATCCCTGCAAAGTTTCAGCTTGATTGGCCACTTGGTTTAGGAGGAGAAGATTTTTAAAGAAATTGTGGACGGACAGACGGATGGACAACGACCGATCACAATAGCTCACCTCGCACTTTGTCAAAAAACATATACTCTCCACCAGCATTTTGTCACTCAAGTAGCACAGTTGACCTTTGACCTACATTACACAAATACATGTACAATAGGACATATCCTTGGGTCATGGATAACATTTGTACAAAGTTTCAAAGTACTATGTCAAATAGCTTGCGAGCTACAGCACTGAAACAGTTTTCAGTCAAATTTCATTTGTGACCTTGATCCAAGTGACCCAAAAATGATAAGGTTCTTCCTTAGCTCATTGGCAACAATTGTATGAAGTTTAAGGGTTGAAGGTCATTTGGTTCTAGAGTAAGAGCATGGAAACGAAAAAAGGCTATGGACAGACAGATGGATGGATAGACAGACATGGTGAAACCAATATTGACCGATTGATTGCAAGGGGTTTAACGCCACTTTTAACAGTATTTCAGTCATATCACTGCGGCTAGATCAACTGACTATAGATTCCTGGTATTTCTCGCACCAGTACTACCACAACATCCTTCCCTAGCATCCAGCTGCTATCTCACTTAGGTATACCATTATCCGGCAATTGGCGAGAGACAAATGTCTGAAAGGATATGTGCCGCCACAGGGGATCTAACCCATGGTTTTACAACTCATGAAACCAATATACCTCACTCTACTTTGTAAGTATGTGTGTGTGTGGGTATACTCATATTTTTCAAACTGTAGATTATCAGATACTATGGCATTCCATGGTTTGTTTGAAAAGTAAATGTACCTTTTAAGTGTTTGTATTAACAATCATACAAGATGACTGCTGTTTACAAACAGCTATCTGTAATTGATATCAATCATGGAACTCCAAACCTGATAATCATCCTTGCCTTTCATTAAACTTTGAATATTCAAATAGCAATTTATAAATTTCAGCACAATCCTACTTTTTTAAGTCCATTAAGATAAAAAGCTGTGGAAAACACTGTGGAAAATGAAGAAATTGCTTGTCACAAGCAATTTCTTCATTTTCAACAATGTTTCTACACTAAAAGACAGAGATTTCTTAAATTCAGCCAACTAAGAACTCTCATATGGATCTTCTATAAATTTTGTACCAATCTAAAGTTTTGTTGTATAGAAATGGGTTAACTTTGATCATTCTAAATAAAACTATTAACTGGATTTGATTGAAATCAAAGGGCTGAAAGCACTGTAAGCACCAATTGTGAGTTGATATTCATTTTGAAAATTTGTTTTATTAACAAATCTGGCTTACAAGGCAACAAGCTGTTGGTGTAGACCAAAACAAGACTGCAAATATGTGCAGGCTAATCTTTATCTATATCTCCTACCAGAACAGGATTATTCTAGGCTCAGAATGACAAGGATTAAGCACATTTTACAAAATAAGAGCACCGCCTTGAGGTGCCTGATGTTTGGCTTTTAGTGAATTAATGCACTCACCTGAGATAAAGGCTCTTTTTTCTGTCTCCTACCAAAACAGGATTATTCTTGGCTCAGAATGACAAGGATTAAGCACATTTTATAAAACAAGAGCACCACCCACAGGTGCCAACGCTCGGCTGCAGGTGCTGGATAATGCAAAAATTCTAAGTCGAAAAAGGGACATAACTCTTACAAAATGCTTTTAGAGTAGTCTAGATATCTCTTGTGATGGTCAATACACATGCCAAGTTTCATGAGGATATCTTCAATAACCACAGAGATATGACCAAGGTTAAAGTTTGTCACGCCAACCCCAATGCCAACACCAAGGCCAACGCCCTCGCGAATGACGCCAAGTTGATCACAATACCACGGATTTTCTCCGAAAATAGCCAAGCTAATAAGACCACCACCTTGAGGTGCTGTGCGTTTGGCTATTTAGTGCTGGATAGTGAATAAACAAGAGGGCACACACACATTTTTTAACTAGAGGCGCTTGAGCACCTGCATCGCTCCACAGGCATGAAATTACTGATCAAGCAAATTTTTTCATTAATTTAGAATAAACTAAATATAATGAAAATAAATCTAAATCACTGAAATCTTTGAAATAGGTCTAGAGAACCATTTCAAATTTTTCATTGTTTTTACAAGTCAAGTTATGTAAAATTCATTATGTAAAATTTTCACTGTATACCATATATGGACATAAACCACTATTATAATAGCAATGTTTTTCAACATATCAAAATTATCTGAAATGAAGGAATCTGACAAACAGTCATCTGGTTATCATTCCTGCGAAATTTGGTTGAAATCCATCAACAGGTTTTGAGAAATTGACAAAGTTTTCAGTATATACCATATATGGAAATAGGCCCTGCCTATAAAAGCCATATTTTTCATCTGATCAAAATTCTTTCATAATCTGATAAAAGGTCACCCAAAGATCAATCCTGTCAAATTTAGTTGAAATCCATCCACTGGTTTCTGAGAAGATTTCACCATATATGGAAATAGCCCCACCCATTTAGGCCATGTTTTTTATCCTATCAAAATTCTTTGAAAGAATCTGATAAAGGTTCACCCAAGGATCATCTCTATGAAGTTTGGTTGAAATCATTCTACCGTTTTCTGAGAAGAAGATTTTCAAAGCTTTAACCATATATGGAATAAGCCCCACCCATTAAAGCCATGTTTTTCATCCGATCAAAATTTTTTGAAGGAATCTGATAGAGGCTCACCCAAGGATCATTTCTATCAAATTTGGTTGAAATCCATCCACCAGTCTCTGAGAAGAAGATTTTCAAAGCTTTCATCATATATCGAATTAGCACCACCCATTAAAGCCATGTTTTTCATCCGATCAAAATTCTTTGAAGGATTCTGAAAGAGGTTCACCCAAGGATCATTTCTGTGCAATTTGGTTGAAATCTGTTCAGTACTCTCGAGGAGAAGATTTTTCAAAGTTAAAGTTTACAGATGGACGGACGGACGACAACTGGACGGATGGATGAACGCAAGCATAACAGACACAACGCCATGACAATAACTCCTTGGCTTTCAGCCAGTGGAGCTAAAAAATGGTCCAAGTTGAAAGAAATTGCAGATGATATATTAGAATCTGTTAAAACTTTAAAAATATTTGTCCTTTGGGGTAGAAAACAATGTGTACAAAAACTGTAACAAAGAAATTTCTTTGTTTTCCAGTGAGTGTGAGAATGGGTCAATTTACTGATTATCCTTGTGTATGGAATACAGAAAAAAATACAAGCTCTTCAGCGCACTCCAATTTTCAATCAAATTAACCATCTTACAACTATGAATGTAAATCCCTAACAGATGTGTGAAGATAATAGTATTACCCAACTGGCAGCATTTTCTCTGGAACTAGCAGATGTTTGATTATAACAAAGTGCACTCAATTGTCTGTCTTATATTACAGGAATGTTGGTTTGTTTTTTTCCATGTTATTAACCTCTTAACCCTTTCCTGTTTTGCAAAATTTTAGACTTGTCCAAATTCAAAGGATTTGCAGATGAAAATTTAAAGTGGATTTAATTTGAATAATAACCATTCGGTAGGGTAGAAAATGATGTGGAAAAAGAAGAAATTGCTTGTCAAAAGCAATTTCTTCTTTTCCCACAATGTTTTCTCAATTATAAAATCACAGGGACGTAAAAATCAGGGATTAACCAGGAAAGGGTTAACCCAATTACAATGTCTTAGATTGGTCCTAATGCGTAGAAGCCAATGTTGACAATTTTAAGGTGATAACATTTTTAATATTTTTTTCTTCTGGGGGAAGAAAACAGTGTGAATAATGAATAAATTGCTTGTTATTAGCAATTTCTTCATTGTCCACAATGTCTTCAAAAGCTTTTTTCTTGAGGAGCCTAAAAAGATTGGATTGTGTGGGAATAGGTTAAATGCCTATCTGGAAGAAATACAATTGGTTTTACATGTCAATCAGCTGCTAATGTCTTGTAGACACAAGGACTAGCTTAACCCATTAACAAAATTTAAGACTGGCCCAAATTGAAAGAAGTTGCAGACGACAATTTAAAGTAAATGGAAATATTGATTTTTTCAACTTTCTGGATAGAAAACATTGTGGAAAATGAAGAAATTGCTTGTAACAAGCAATTTCTTCATTTTTCACAATGTTTTCTTACGCTTTTTTTTCCTTGGGGGCGTCTAAAAACCTCACTGACAGGGAATGGGTTAAACCCTTAGGAGAAAATCCCGCCCTTTTTTTTAGCAAACCTCAACAAAAAAGCCTCCCAATGCTTAATGATTGTGAAAAGTTCATTACAAATCAACAAATGGATGACAAAGTCCAAAAGAGACATAATTCTGATTAGTTTTTCTGTTCATTTTCTCAATTCCTGCTATGATTTCTGGGGTAAACACCGATTATTTTTAAAACTTCTAAGACTGTGCAAAAGGGGCTGAATTAATTAAAGTTTCAACTTTCTTATACTGATTCCATCAGGAACCAATTGGACTATCATCAGACTGCAAATTATGTAGACTGATCTGTGCTCACACTTCCTACTAATCATTTCATTACATCAGAACAATTATAGGGGTAAGAACTTGATGAAAGAAATATGCTTTTTATTACCAGAACATGATGAGAGACAAACAAGAGCTCATACACTTAAGTAATGTAAATAATTTACAGGAATGTAGTTTATGTTCAAAAACAAACAGGTGGGCAAGTTATCCCCCAGTGTTTATCTCTCTATATCTACTTATTACTTTCTGTTATTACTATAATGTACAGCCTCAATAGCTTATCAGCTGATAAAATTTCTCACTTGTTATAATTGATTCAAATATTATACAGTAGGTCTGTTCAGCACAATTATCAATAAATTTTAGGAAAGCCTTTAAGATTTGCTGTAAAAGTTTTTGACATACTTCAGCAAATCTATTACAACATGACATAATTTCATACTGGTTAAAATTGAAAGGAGTTGAAGACAACCATTTCAAGCTTATGAAATTTTGGATTTGTTTACACTTCAGGTTGAAATCATTATGGATAATGAAGAAATCGCTGGTAAAAAGCAATTTCTTCATTTTCCACAGTGTTTTCTGAAGCTTTTCTTAGAGTGTCTTCAAGTGGTAATGGGTTAACTCATGAAAAACCTGCTCCGCTTTTGACGATACCTTTTTTAAGAAGACAATTCAGAGATAAATCACACACAAAGAACTTGATAATGAATAAGCCTAGTTTTTAATATTATATAAATTTTATACTGTTAAAAACATAAATGTTTTTGATAAAGGTTTGACTTATTCTGTCTCAGACTCTCAGGGAATGATTAACAGGCAACCAAAACATATTCTTTTCATCTGAGATATGGGGCAGAACCAAAATAGGCTGTGCTGTATAGGTAAACACTTTTGCACAAAGCCCCAATATATGATGTGAATTTGGTGCTGAGTGCAAACCTGGGATCATACAAATTGAAGGTGATATTGTTGTTGCTGATTCAGGGCCATTAATGTATTTTAAGGGGTTAGAGCAAAACTATTGTAAGTTCCTATACTACTAAATACACTTAAAATAGTTATGCCTCAACCCTTGGAAATGTCATTGAACCAAAAGAATAACTTTGAACCTTCTATTCCAGACTTATTGGCAAATGTCAGACATACATGAGTTCTTGTTGTTGAATCCTGATATTTGTTGATAAGTTCACTATCTAAAGATTGTGGCAACTAAAGTTTCATGTAATTGAACTTTTTTAACCCACGCTATTAAAGTAAATATTCAATGACAGAGGTGAATTCTTACAGAAATACATCCTGTTATTAACAAAGTTCTTATGGAGAGATTTGAAACACAAGAAAATCTACACATATATCGAAAAATATAAAAATAAAAAATTGATATTAACCCTTGTCATGCTGAACCCGGAATATTCCCGTTTTAGCAGGAGGTATAGACAAAGATCAGATGGCACATAAGTGCAGTCTGATCATGGTCTACACCTCCTGTCTGTCCTTTTGAAACCAGAGTTGTTTATGAAATTAAGTATTGATAACTGAACAACAAGCACTACCAGTGCTTTCAGCCCCTTGATTTTTATACAGTTCAGAAAGGATTTTATTCAGCATGACAAGGATTGAATAATAAAATACTCAATATTTTTTTTAAAGAAAAATAACTTGTAAAAAATAGGTTGGTATGTCAAGTAAAAGTTTGTTTAGAAATAGGTCACAGACAGCAAAATTTAAGACTGGTCAAAATTGAAAGAAGTTGCAGACGACAATTTGAAGTTGATCGAATTTTAGAAATCTTTGTCTTTTAGGGTGGAAAACAATGTAGAGAAGGAAAAACAAGCAATTTCTCCATTTTCCAAAATATTTTTCCTTTCCTGAACGTTTTTCTAATGATACCATAAACAAGAAGGCCAAGATGGCCTTTGACCAAAGTTCATCAGATTTATTTGTGAAGAGAAAAACATTATACAAGGCTTGTAAAGTTTGTTAATGTTGACAAAGTTGTCATTGAGGCCCCTTTTCCCATGTTTTCAGATGGAACCATCTCATTTTCAAAGGGCTTCATCATTGTGAACTAAAAATAATTCTAACAAAATATCAACAAGATTGGGTCAAAATTGTGACCCCTAAAGTGTACAAACACACAAAAAACCCCACTAAAGCACCTTTTCCCTTGTTTTTCAGTGGAACCTTCTTGTTTTCAAAGTAAGTTCATCCTTACAAATTAACATTTATTCAGATCAAGTTTTATCAAAATTGAGCCAAATTTGCGGCCCCTGAAGTGGATTGTCACAAGAAATTTCTTCTTTTTCAAACATGTTTTTCTAATCAATTTCTTTTGGGGCATCAAAATGTGGGATGGAGTGGTAAGATTTTATTCTTACAATTATGTTAATTCACTCAATGAAATGTTATTCAT
This sequence comes from Fragum fragum, assembly GCA_946902895.1. Lineage (NCBI taxonomy): Eukaryota > Metazoa > Mollusca > Bivalvia > Cardiida > Cardiidae > Fragum > Fragum fragum. Next base: position 16,910,304 of record OX336368.1, read on the forward strand.
TTGTGACTTTTTGAAACACTTCTTATTTAAAAGTGCTTAAGCCTTTATCGTACTTAACCGTTGTCATGCTGATCCCAGAACATTCCTGCTTTGACAATGGTTTGGCAGTTGTACAGACTAAGATCAGCCTACACTACCTGCTTATTGTTGTTGTTGTGAGAGAAATCTTTGAATAGAAGATCGGTCTAATTATGTCAATGTTTTCAAATAAAGTGAAAAAAGGAAAAAATATTCAGCAGGACAAGGGATAACTCTTACTCACACAAAGTGCAAAATTAAATTTAAGCCTTTCCCGGGATTTTACGTCACAATGATTTCATACTTGAAAAAACATTATGGAAAAAGACAAGAGGCCCAGTGGGCCTTAACGGTCACCTGAGTAAAAGAGCACCAAGACAAGTGATTTTGTTTGAAAGAATTAGAAAAAGGTTTGGTTGAAATCCCCTCAGTAGTTCTTGAGAAGAAGATGAAAATGTTTAAAAGTTACCAAAAATGACCCCCTTTTGGTCCCCATTTTAGGCACCCCTGACCTCCAGCCTTTTAATTTTCACAAATCTGTATAATCAGTACCCAATGATGCTTTTCACCAAGTTAGTTTGAAATTGGCTTAGTACTTCATCAGAAGAAGGTGAAAATGTGAATTTTTTAACATGATGAACTTTGACCTCTGGGTGTGGCCCCATACATGACCCCAGGGACATGAATTTCACAATTTATAATATACCTGTCCTAGTTGTCAAGCACACAGAATATTTAAGCCCTGGCATTAACGGTTTATTAGAAGAAGATTTTTAAAGAAGTACCAAAAATTACCCCTTTTTGCCCGCTATTTGGGCCCCTTTGACCCCCAGAACCCCTATTTTCACAAACTTGAATTGGCATCCCCCAATGATGCTTTCTACCAAGTTTGGTTGAAATCCGCCCAGTAGTTCTTGAGAAGAAGATGAAATATTTAAAAGTTACCAAAAATTACCCCCTTTTGGTCCCCATTTTTGGGCCCCCTGACCCCCCAGCCTTTTTATTTTCACAAATCCGAATAACCATTACCAAATGATGCTTTTCACCAGGTTTTTTGAAATTGGCTTTGTACTTCATCAGAAGAAGATGAAAATGTGAATTTTTTAACATGATGAACTTTGACCACTGGGTGTGGCCCCATACATGACCCCAGGGGCATGAATTTCACAATTTATAATATACCTGTCCTAGTTGTCATGCACACAAAATATTTAAGCTCTGGCATTAACGGTTTATTAGAAGAAGATTTTTAAAGAAGTACCAAAAATTACCCCTTTTTGGCCCCCATTTGGGCCCCTATGACCCCCAGAACCCCTATTTTCACAAACTTGAATTGGCATCCCCAATGATGCTTTCTACCAAGTTTGGTTGAAATCCGCCCAGGAGTTCTTGAGAGGAAGATGAAATATTTAAACGTTACCAAAAATTACCCCCTTTTGGTCCCCATTTTAGGGCCCCCTGACCCTACAGCCTTTTTATTTTCACAAATCTGAATAACCATTACCAAATGATGCTTTTCACCAAGTTTCTTTGAAATTGGCTTTGTACTTCATCAGAAGAAGATGAAAATGTGAATTTTTTAACATGATGAACTTTGACCTCTGGGTGTGGCCCCATACATGACCCCAGGGACATGAATTTCACAATTTATGATATACCTGTCCTAGTTGTCATGCACACAGAATATTTAAGCCCTGGCATTAACGGTTTATTAGAAGAAGATTTTTAAAGAAGTACCAAAAATTACCCCTTTTTGCCCGCTATTTGGGCCCCTTTGACCCCCAGAACCCCTATTTTCACAAACTTGAATTGGCATCCCCCAATGATGCTTTCTACCAAGTTTGGTTGAAATCCGCCCAGTTGTTCTTGAGAAGAAGATGAAATATTTAAAAGTTACCAAAAATTACCCCCTTTTGGTCCCATTTTTGGGCCCCCTGACCCCCCAGCCTTTTTATTTTCACAAATCCGAATAACCATTACCAAATGATGCTTTTCACCAAGTTTCTTTGAAATTGGCTTTGTACTTCATCAGAAGAAGATGAAAATGTGAATTTTTTAACATGATGAACTTTGACCTCTGGGTGTGGCCCAATACATGACCCCAGGGGCATGAATTTCACAATTTATAATATACCTGTCCTAGTTGTCATGCACACAAAATATTTAAGCTCTGGCATTAACGGTTTATTAGAAGAAGATTTTTAAAGAAGAACCAAAAATTACCCCTTTTTGGCCCCTATTTGGGCCCCTATGACCCCCAGAACCCCTATTTTCACAAACTTGAATTGGCATCCCCCAATGATGCTTTCTACCAAGTTTGGTTGAAATCCGCCCAGTAGTTCTTGAGAAGAAGATGAAAATGTTTAAAAGTTAACAGACAACGGACGACGCATGACGGACGACGACGGACAAACAATGATTGCAATAGGTCACCATGACCATTCGGTCAGGTGACCTAAAAAAATTGCTTGTAACAAGCAATTTCACCTTTTCCCACAAAATTTTCCACTACATTGGATGGGTTTATTTCAAATTTTAATCAGTTTTCACTGTCGTCTGCAACCTCTTTCAATTTGGACCAGTCTAAAATTTCAAGAATCAGGAAAGGGTTAACACAGTAATCACAAAATTACAATAATTTGAAACAATTAAGGCAGCAGGCATCAGTCTGGCAGATGTATGCACTTTTCCCCATTACATGCATGCATTAATTTCTTTTGCTAAATTGTAATGACTCATGAATTTCTTGGGATTAAATTACTGCTGATGATGAAAAAGTTATGAAATTCAAGTATTTTAAATATTCTTGCAATCTAAACTATGTCATTTGGTGTGGTATATTTGTATTCTAATGCAGGGAGATAGCTAAAATATTAAACAAGTGTTATTTTGAAAAGCTTTAAACAAACAAGTAAAATTTTGGCTTGGCAACCACAACATCATAACTGCAGCTTGAATAAGCTTTAGTTGCAATGTTTAACCCATTCCCAAACAAGCCCTCCTTTTTACGCCCCTCAAGAAAAAAGCTTTGGAAAACATTGTGGAAAATGAAGAAATTGCTTGTATCAAGCAATTTCTACATTATCCACAATGCTTTCTATCCAAAAAGACAAAGAAAATTTAAATTTCACCAACTTGAAAATATCGTCTGCAGCTTCTTTCAATTTGGACCAGTCTAAAATTTTGTTGAGTTGGAATGGGAAGTCATTGAACCAAAAAAAACTATTCTCGTAAATGTCAATAAATGTTGGAGTTCAAAGTTCTCTTCTGTTCTATCTGGGTATTTTGATCAATTTTCTGATTAACAGAGGCCATCAGTTAACCCTTTTCTATTCAATCCCTGGTTTTTTAAGTCAATGTGATTTTATAGTTGAGAAAACATTATAGAAAAAGAAGAACTTTCTTGTAACAAGCAATTTCACCTTTTCCCACAATATTTTCTACCTTACTGAATGGTTATTTTTCAAATTGAATCCATTTTGATTTTTTGCCTACAAAACCTTTGAATTTGGACAGGTCTTTTGCAAATTGGGAAACTGTTAATTCTAAAGTTCCTTGAGTGAAACTTGATCATTACAAGAATAGTCACACTGAGCCATGCCTTATTATGACACAAATAAATTAATCTATAAATGACAATTTTACAATGGGATTTACTCATTAACCCATTCCAACTCAATCCCTCCTTTTTTACGCCCCTCAAGAAAAAAGCTTTGGAAAACATTGTGGACAATGAAGAAATTGCGTCAAAAAGCGTCATTGTGAAGGAACTTGATAAAGGAAATCTAAATGTAACCCACCTTATAATCAGGACCAATGGGTTTCTTGCATTCTTCACAGCTGTGGGCAAACAGTTCTTGATAGCATGGAATACAGTAGGGCTGTTCCTCCTTTAGGATGTACCTGCAGGCTATCAGCTTTTTGTCGCAGTTTCGACACGCAAGGTGGTCTTTGTGGTAATTCTGATCCATGGCCTTTGTGTACTCTCCCGAAAATATCAACTGGAAGTAGAAACACAAAATACAAACCATTACCATTCTTTGAATTCAAACAAGTCTAATTTTATGTCATCTTGTAATGGGTAGATATTTCAACTCAGTTGAGTGAAGCTTAAATTGAAGGATCGCTTGTCCAGCCAACTTGCCATGCCCACAGTCTCCAACAGGAAGTTCCACTAATTAAACAGGATTATTTTGAAAAAACTTATGGTCAGTAACATAGAAAAAAAAGGGAAAATTGTTTGTTAGCAACATCATCGTAACTACAGTGGTTATAATGTTTAACCCTTCCCCGTTTTTAAAATTTTAGACTGGTCCAAATAGAAGGAAGTTGCAGACAACAATGAAAATTGGATGCAATTTAAAATGAAACCATCCTATGTGGTAGAAAATATTGTGGGAAAAGAAGAAATTGCTTGTTGCAAGCAATTTCTTCTTTTTCCGCAATGTTTTCTCAAGTATAAAATCACAAAAACGTAAAATCCCGTGTTTGAACAGGAAAGGGTTAAGTGGTTATTCCAACAACAAGTGGGCAAGAAGTCCTGGTGTTCACCTGAGATAAGGCTCTTTTTCTTCAAAGCCTAATACTAGCTGGGTCAGGAGACCTTCTTTTAACCCTTTCCTGGACAAACCCAGGATTTTTAGTCACTGTGATTTTATCAAGATTCTACAACTTCTGGGTTGGGAGGAGATGATTTCTTATTTCTCTTTTTTAATTTTACTCTAGTTGTTTTAGTAAAAGATCTTTCAATGGTTGAAATTGGCCCAGTGGTTTAGGAGGTAATATCGTTTTTAAAAATCCTTATCTATTTCTACGTAAGCTGTAAGATACTCCATGTTTCTAGATGACAAAAGTTTAAACTGATCCAAGTTGAAAGGAGTTGCAGATGACAATTTAAATTTTATATAATTTTGGACTTTTTTAAGCTTTTGGGTAGAAAATATTGTGGATTATGAAGAAATTGATTGTGACAAGCAATGTCTTCATTATCCATGATGTTTTCCAAAGCTTTTTTTCTTGGGGGAGTCTAAAAGCATCATTGAGTGGCAAAGTCTTTTGAAGGAATCTGATAAAGTGTCATCCAAGGATCATTGTTGGGACCTAAATTCAAAATTTCAAAGTTGCTAGACAATTCATGTTGCAAATATTTTCAGCTTATTGGATTCGTATTTATTGTCAATGAGAACAAGCCACATACATGATAATGCTTTTAAAGGAACATCGTATTTCATACCTAATTAGACATATCAAATCAATTCCAGCTATAAACCATTGTCATGCTGATCCCGGAATATTCCTGTATATGGCAGGAGGAATAGACAAAGATCAGCCTGCACATAAGTGCAGTCTGATCTTAGTCTACACCACCTTCTTGTGCCTTTAAGCAGCACCTGTTTGTGAAATTAATTTCTAAAAGAAAAAAAGCCCTATATAAGGAGTTCAAGTACTTTCAGTCCTTTGATTAAAAAAGTATTCTGTGAAACCGATTTTATTCAGCATGGCAAGGGTTAAGCACCAATTCTTTAATTGTTTAGCAGATGCACATCATGCTGGAAGTAGCATTGTAACAAGACAAGTTCTAAATCAACAAGAGCCATGTCGGACATAGCAATCCCCGGCCGTAAAAGCTTGATAGTAAAAACTGAAGCCATTTAGATTAAGGCTTCTTGTGCACTGCATTTCTTCTCAATGAGTTCGATAATAGCTATTATACTTTCAGAGATATGCCCTGGACAAAATCTTAGTCTTCAAAACAACAAAGGGCAATAACTCCAAAATTATGCAAGCAAGAGTTGTGGTTCTTGTGCACTGCTCTTCTCCTCAATTAGATCTTTCATTAAGTTTCAAGTTGATAGCAATTTTCTTTTCAGAGATATGCTCCGGACAAGTTTAGTGACGGAAGGACGGAAGGACAGAATGACGGATGGAGACCATTACTATATCCGCTTCGCCGATACAGAGGGGGTAATAAAACAGGGATCTGACAATCAATTGATCAATTAAACAGTTACATATTATTCATCCAAAATTTTTGTGGAAACTTGTATGAGATTGTGTCAGAATTGTCGGAAAAATGCATGAGGTCAAATCTGAGACCCCATGATTCATCATCAGTGTCATGAAGGTGCTTCGAACTGCTGTAGCCAGATCACGGGTTGGCAAACCAAAATAACCATCGGGGTGGACTAATAGCTTCACCTTAACCCATTCTTTCACAATCATGACGCCCCATGAAGGAAAGAGCTTGTGAAACAAGAGCATTGCCTACGGATGCCTAAGTTCGGCTGTTGGGTGCTAAGTAGTGGACAAAATGCATCTAGAGTTATCCCCCTTGATAGTATAGGTTACTCTTTTGATAGTGAACATAAGTGTGCCAAGTTTCAAGTGAATGCCTTTAGTAGAACCAGAGATATCACAAAATGTCAAAGTTTTCGCACAACGACGACACCAAGGCTATCGCAATACCTTGGGTTTTCTACAAAAACAGCAGAGCTAAAAGTTGCTGCAAATGAGGAAATTTCACGTACAAGCAAATTTTCTTCATTTCCCAAAATTACAGTGTATATCAAATTTAATTCATTGTCGGCAACTTCTTTCAATTTGGATCAGTCTAGGACTAGTCTAGAACTTTGTCACCTGGTAATAGGTGAAATGGCCTTTGACTTCTGTGCAGTTCCCTTGTCCATAGCCTTAAACACTAATTGTAAACCTAAGCGGGATGGTTAGGTGCTCCAGCCGCCGGGATATGACCGAAATACTGTTAAAACCAGTCCATAATTCCCTCATAGGATGATGGGTGAAAAACCACTCAGAATCAAGAGCACATTACAACAGCTGGCTAAACTTAAAACATGCTAATATACTGGATTTTTGCAATGAATGAAAAACATATTTGTTTCATATACATTGTCAGTTTGGCTACCTATTAGTGTCGTAAGTAAAGCTCATTCAAGCTAGTCAGTTACAGGCTTTTGGCAGCAAATTAATTGCATGATAATCATGAATCATTTCAGAATTACTTCTCCCCATCCCTTTATGATCTGCTGGAACTACAAACATTACAAGCCAACTACAAGACACAAATTTTAGACTGTTCCAAATTGAAAGGAGATGCAGATGATAATTTAAAGTTTATGATATTTAAGACTTTTTCACCTTTCTGGTTAAAAAAACATTGTGTAAATTAAAGAAATTGCTTGTTATAAGCACTTTCTTCATTTTACTCAATGTTATCCAAATTGTTTTTCTTGAGAGGGGCCAAAAAGTATCAATCAGGGTAGAAAACATTGTGAGAAAAGAGCAATTTCCTCTTTTCCCACAATGTTTTATAAGCCATAATTTCATAATGCATAAAAATGCAGGATTGTTTGGTAGTGGGTTAATCAATGCCTATAAAGTCCCGCCTTTTTTCGTTACTTTAGAAAAAAGTTTTGGAAATTATTGTGGAAAATGAAGAAATTGCTTGTAAGTTTTCTACCCCAAAAGATAAAAGTTTTTTAACATTTCATCAACCAAAACTTGTCATCTGCAACTTTTTTTTTATTTCAGACCAGTCTAAAATTTTGTTGTGTGGGAATGGGTAAAATTAAGTTAAGGTTTAATACAATTATGTCTGTTTGGAAAAGATTTACATTGTGGTTTTAAAACCTTGTCATTCTGAGTCCAGAATATTCCTGTTTTGGCAGGAGGTATATAGACAAAGATCAGCCTGCGCATGTGCAGTCTGATCATATTTTCACCACCTGCTGGTCAGTTTTAACCACTCCTTTAAAAACATAATCAAGTATAAATTGTTGCCTGCAACATATCTCATAGAATATAAACAAGTCTAAAATTTTGTTATTAGGTAACAAAATTCAAGATATGTCCAATTTTCAAAGGAGCTATAGACAACAATTCATACTTGATGAAATTTTAAAATCCAAGGCTGAAAAATTCTACTTGTCCACTTGTCCTGCACATTTTTTCCTTCTTTTTGTATACATTGTATATGCAGGATGATTGGAATTTGAAAGATTTAACCCTTTAATGTTTCTATAAGTTTTAGATTTGCCCAAATACAAGGGTGTAGTAGATGACATTATACAGTGAGTACAATTAAAAAAAGTATCCATCCTTTATGACAAAAAGTATTGTTGAAAAAGAAGAAATTGCTTGTTACAAGCAATTTCTTCTTTTCCCACATTGTTTTGTCAAGTACACATGTATAATATCACACGGACGTTAAAATTAGAGATTGTGAGGGAAAGGTTAAATACAGAAATTAATGTAAGAATATATATTCTCATTGTGCAGGAAAAGTAAAAATTTTAGGAATTTTCAAGCATAGAAAAAAATGTGCAATATAAAGAAATTGCTTGGTACAAGCAATTTCTTTACTATCCACAACTTTTCCTACACTTTTTTCTAGAGGGGTGTCAAAAAGCGAGGTTGTGTGGGACAGGTAAATCATTATCACAAAACTAGGAAAAGGCTGCAGTAAATGTACAAAAATAAAATCTATTTCTGTTTCTAATAAAATGCAGATTAGTTTATTTATGTCCCACAAGGTGAAATAAATGTCATGAATGAACATAAAATATCAATGAGACACTACATTACATGATACAAGCGAATTATCAATGATATTTATCCCATTCATATTTATACCACTCAGTAATGCCTTTTAACCCATTCTGACACAATCTCTCCTTTTTACTCCCCTTAAGAAAAAAGCTTTGGAAAACATTGTGGAAAATGAAGAAATTGCTTGTATCAAACAATTTCTTCATTATCCACAATTTTTTTCATCCAAAAAGATGAAAAAAAAAAATGCCATTAACTTGAAATTGTCATTTGCAGCTTCTTTGAATTTGGGCCAGTCTAAAATTGTGTTGTGTTGGAATGGATTAACACATTGTAAAACAATACACAGAAATGCCATAATTTTTTCAAGCAAAAGCAAAGAAGTTTTGGGTAAAAGAAATGTGGAAAATAAAGAAATGGATTGTCCTAAGCAATACCTTCGTTATCTACAAGGTTTACAAGATTTTTTTATAGCAGTTTGAGAACCAATAATATTATCTAAAACTGCTTTGAATTTGGACAGGTCTAAAACCTTGTTGTTTGGTAAAGAGTAAATAAAAGTTGAAATTATGTCGAAAAAAAACCCAAAGAGAGGGATTATATGTATTTAATAAAGTTATTACTATATTCCTAAACATTTCTTACAGGATTCGAACCTACCCGGATTGTTCTAAGCAATATCTTTAGTTATCTACAAGGTTTACAATGTTTTTTTAGTAGTTTGAGAAATAATGATATTGTTTGAATTAAATCATTTGAGTCACAGTCGTAGTTGAGAGAATTAAAATTATTATATTCATAAAGTAAGATATGAAACATCAATCTAAACAATTAAATGCAAACTTCTAAATTTTAACAATAATTTCTTCCAAAAATTCTCATATTCTAATTCCAAAAGAAGGTTTTTTATGATGACATTTAACAAAAAAAAAAAAATAGATAAAATTTATATGGGGAAAAATCCACGTTGTGATTATACCCTACCTAAATTGATAGGCAGAAAATTCCAAAAGCACTAAAGAGTGTACGCCTCAGCTTCCAAACAAGAACACTTGGAATCTATCTTCACCAAACCAAGCAGACCCTCTAATATATAGGTAGTTACTAATCAAGCTTTACCCACTTAGTTTGAAGCACAGTCTAGAATTTTCTGGACATTTTAACTCATTAACATGCAATTCCTTTTTATATACACTGAAAATAACATATACAAAACATTGTGAGAAAAGAAGAAGTTGTTTCTCCTTTTTCTCACTTTTTCTATCCTATATTGTACTTAACCCATATCCACACATTGATAAACTCTGATGTCTTGAAGAAATACAATATTGAAAACTTTGTGTAACAAGTAATTTCTTCTTTCCTCACAATGTTTTCTATCCTATTTGACAATCATTTTCCAATTTTGGTCCAATTTGAGATGTCCTCTGCAACTTCTCTCATTTTGGACCAGTCTAAAATTGTATTCGGTAAAAGTGCGTCAGCTGGTGCACCCAATCTTGGCTTCTTGGTTTCTAACACCAGTACTATCACAAGATTGGAATCTATAGCCACCAGCTGCTAATTCCACTTCGGCGCTCTTATGATTCGCCCTTTGGTGAGAGAAATAACACATGTAACATTGACTTTTATCAAATGTCTTAACCCATTCCCACACATTGGCCCTTTTAAACACCTCTTAATATGAAGTCTTTGGGAAAGATTGTGGAAAAGGAAGAAATTGCTTGTTACAAGCAATTTCTTCATTATCTACAATGTTTTCTACCCCAACAGAGAAAGATTTAAAAGATTTCATCAACTTAGAATTGTCGTCTACACCTTCTTCGAATTTGGACTGGTCTAAAATTTTATTGTGTGGGAATGGGTTAAGGAATATTGGCTGAGACAAGATTTAAAGTCTTGACCCCAGGATAGAACTGTACATTACCTATTGAGCTAACCTTTTTTGTCTGTAACCCAATGGGACCAGTCTAAAATTTTAACAGATATTAATATCTTATAGTATTAGCATTCTATTGTAATTATATGTACTAGGTAAGTATGGAATGGAATACACCTGGATTCCTGCAAAGAGATCAAACATTATCTACAGAGGGTAGTTCATTAGTCTACATGCCAATAAACTGATTCCAGCCAGGATTAAACTATATTCCCTTTGCCCATACTTACATGATTTTCATCTGATAAAAAAACAAACTTTGAAGGAATCTGATAAAGGTTCACCATAGGATCATTTCTGTGAAATTTGGTTGAAATCCATCCACCAAGTGCTAAGAAGATGATTTTCAAAGCTTTTACCATATATGGAAATTAGCCCTCCCAATAAAGCCATGTTTTCCAACCAATCAAAATTCTTTGAAGGAATCTGATAGAGGTTCACCACAGGATTATTTCAGTGAAATTTGATTGAAATCCATCTACCAAGTTCTAAGAAGAAGATTTTCAAAGCTTTTACCATAAATGGAAATTAGCCCCTCCCATTTTAGCCCTGTTTTTCACCAGATCAAAATTTTTTGAAGGAATCTGATAAAGGTTCACGCAAGGATCATTTCTGTGAAATTTTGTTGAAATCCATCCACCGGTTTCTATGAAGAAGATTTTCAAACTTTAAACCATATATGGAAATTAGCCCCGCCCATTAAAGCCATATTTTTCATTCGATCAAAGTTCTTTGAAGGAATCTGGTAGAGTCACCAAAGGATCATTTCTGTGAAATTTGGTTGAAATCTGTTCAGCACCTTCGATCTGAGGAGAAGATTTTCAAAGTAAAAGTTTATGGACAGATGGACGACTGGACAGACGTGACGACGGATTCATGCACACACACACAATGGACACAACGCCATGACTATAGCTTACTGGCTTTCAGCAAGTGGAGCTAAAAATGAAGAAATTTCTTAAAACAAGAAATTTCTTTAATGTCCACAGTATTTTCTAAAGAAATATAAATTTCATCTACAAACAGGGATCTCAGCGAAACATTTTGACAAGTGTAAAATTTTGTCATCAGGCAATGGCTAAAGACAGCTATATAACAATTCTGACGTCTTTTTGATCATTTTTTAGGGTAGATAATATTGATTGTTTGGCTGATGAAAGAAAGCAGAAAAAGAATTATCGTCATATTAATCATGATTGATGCAGACAAATCATTTCAGGCTAAGTGTCGAGGTATGCAAGTTCTCTATGAAAAAGCTGTGAACTATTGTCTTATCTAATTAATGAACTTGTATAATTGTTTCAGTGCATATGTATAAAATCCATTCTGATGTAGATACAATAGGCAGTAACAAGTTAACCCTTTCCTGTTTTGCATAATTTTAGACCTGTCCAAATTCAAAAGTTTTGCAGAAGAAAAATTAAATTGGATTTAATTTGAAAAACTATCATTCAGTAGGGTAGAAAATATTGTGGAAAAGAAGAAATTGCTTGTTACAAGCAATTTCTTCTTTTTCTACAATTTTTTCTCAAGTACAAAATCACAGGGACGTGAAAATCAGGGATTGTCCTCGAAAGGGTTAAATGAATAGAATGATTGAAAGGGGTTTCACCATTTCCTGTTTTTTAAAATCTTAGATTCGTCTAAATTCAAAGAAGTTGCAGACGACTATCAAAAGTGAGTGCAATTCAAAAAGTAACCAATCTACAGAGTAGAAAATATTGTGAAAAAAGAAGAAATTGCTTGTTGGAAGCAATTTCTTCTTTTCCTAAAATGTTTTCTCAAGTATAAAATCACAGGGACATAAAAAACAGAGATTTTACAGGAAAGGGTTTTAAAAGTTTTTCAGCCGTATCGCCGCGGCTGGGGCGCCTAACCACTGTTTCCTGGTATTTCTCACACTTGTATTACCACGACATCCTTTTCGAGCTGCTAATCCCATTATCAAACTAATGGTCGGAGATAAGGTTATTTGCTGCAGCCAGGGATCAAACCAAGAAACCCATTACTAGGAGTCCTATGTGCTACAACTGTGCTATGGCTGTATAGCCCCAGTTAAATAAACATTCATTTTGAAAGGATCAAACATTTACTTTCTTAACCCTTGTCATGCTGTATAAATTACCATACTGAATTGCTGTAAAATCAAAGGGCTGAAATCACTGATAGAACTTGTTGTTCAAGAATCAATATTTCTTTTAGAAATCAATTTCATGAACAACTCTGGCAGAAAAAGAACAAGCAGGAGGTGTACACCAAGATCAGACTGCACTTACGTGCAGGCTTATCTTGGTCCACATCTCCTGGCAAAACCGGAATATACCAGGTTCAGCTGGTCAATGTTTAATCCAATTTAAATTTGGTAACAATAAGATATTTTTTCAAAGTCAAATGGATATAAAACTTTTAATTGATTGATTGATTGAATTGGGTTTAACACCACTTTTAACAGTATTTCAGTCATATCGAGGCAGCTGGAGCACCTAACAATGAATTCCTGGTACTTCTCACACCAGTTCTACCACTACATCCTTTTTCCTTTCCTAGCCTCCAGCTGCTATCCCACTTAGGTTTACAATTACCCACCCAGTGGTGAAAGACAAATGTCAGAAAGGATATTTGCCGCCGCCGGGATCGAACCCATGACATCCCATTATTGAAGATTAGGAGTCTGATGCCCTATGGACTGCCCTATGACGGCAGCTATGAAACATTTGACGAGCAGAAAACTGATACTGCCAGTAATGCCATCTTTTACTTGATATCACTTGGAATGTCAATAGGGTTCTTTCATAATAATACAAGCATTTCCTATAAAATTGAGCTAAAATTGTGACCCTGGAAGTGGTTAAAGTGGCAAATGTCAAAAAGGCCCCTTTTCGGTAGGGTTAATCTTATCCCATCACCACACAATATTTTAGACTAGTGGAAGTTGAAAGAAGCTGCAGATGACAATTTTCAGTTGATGAAATCTTTTTGTAGAAAACTTTCCACAATGTTTTCCTAAGCTTTTTACTTCAGAGGCGTATAAAAGCGTCATTGTGCCGGAATTGATTGAAACATATACTAATATGTTCAGCAAGTTTGAGAAAAATAGAGCCAAAATTGTAACAACAAGGAAATTATCATTAAGGCCCCTTTCTGTGATTTCAGTCCTTTGATTTTAATGCAACTCTTCACAAGAATTTTATTCAGCTTGAAAAGGAGTAAGCATAAAGCAATTATTGATATTTATCCTACAAGAAATTTATACTGTTTACATTTCTCTGAAGTAAACAACATGTTTTCCATGGATTACAACTATATCAAAGACCTGTAGGAACTTGTTAATCTTATGATGGAATCAAAGATACCAAGTTAATTGTATATCTAACTATTGTTGTTTGTAAAAATGAGGGAGTTATGGTGGCTTAAATTATTTTGCTTATTCTGCATAATTATGAGTAATGAAACAACTGATATGTTAAAGGTTTTAACAAACAAGAGGACCATGATGGTCCTTAATCGCTCACCTGAGGCATCCGCAAATTACAGTCCTTTTTTGTATAATAATTTAGCAAAATAAATAAAACACATATAAGATATTGGGCTTTGTACAAAACAATCCAGTAATGCTTTCCAAAAAAAACAATGCCTTTGGCTTTATTGTTTAATCCATTACCAAACTATCCCACAATTTGTCACCCTCAGGAAAAAAAGGTTTAAAAAGGCATTGTGTGAAAGGGAGTGACAAGCTATTTCTCCATTTCTATTTAAGAAGTCTTTCAATGCGATTTACGCAATTTTTGACCCCAGGAGCAGACGTTTTTTATCCTAAGAGCATTTTTTCCTATAACATAGTACAAAATTATTTAGTCATGCTACATACCAAATATGAATGCCCTTCACCATATATTTCAGAAGAAGAAGTCTTTCAAAGTTGCTCTAATTGGATGTTTTCAAAACTTTTGGACCTATAGGGCAGTGCCATGTTTTATCCCAGGGCTAAGATTTTAGCTAACATGGTAAAGAACCATCTGTACATGCTATATACCAAATATGAATGCCTAAGACTTTGTAGATTGGGAGGAGAAGACTGTTGAACATGGTCTAATTGAGCATTTTTACGAACTCTGGACACCCAGGGCAAGGGTAACCTACAGGCATAATTTTAATCAAAATTGATAGATAACAGCCTGGCTATGCTACACTCAAAATATAAATGCCCTCTGCCTTAAAATGAAGATTCTTTTTCACATACTCAAATTTTACTTTTACCCAATTTTGGACCCCTAGTGCAGGGCCGTTTTTGACCCTGGGAGGACAACTTTAAGTGATATAGTACAAAACTATCTAGTTATGCTACATACCCAATATGAATATCCTAGACTTTATAGTTTAAGAGGAGAAGTCTTTTGAAATTGCTCTAATTAAGCATTTTTCCAAACTTCGGACTTCAGGGGCGGGGTCATTTTTTACCCAAGAGATTTAATATTTTAAAACTTGGTAGAGAACCATATGATTAAGCTCTATACAAAATATGGAGGTCTTTGGCCTTGAAGTCTATGAAAAAAACAAAGATTTACTAAAATTTCCCATTTTCATATGCCGCGGTTACAACAGTTTTTCACGGAATGAAATTCTTTTAACAACTTTTGAAGAGCTTCATCCAAGGAACATCCCTGCAAAGTTTCAGCTTGATTGGCCTACTGGTTTAGGAGGAGAAGATTTTTGAAGATATTTAAAGAATTACTAAAGATTCCCATTTTCAAATGCCGCGGCAACCAGAGTTTTTGATAGAATTTAATTCTTTTAACATCTTTTAAAGAACTTCACCCAAGGAACATCCCTGCAAAGTTTCAGCTTGATTGGCCTATTGGTTTAGGAGGAGAAGATTTTTAATGATATTTAAAGAATTACTAAAGATTCCCATTTTCATATGCCGCGGTTACAACAGTTTTTCACAGAATGAAATTCTTTTAACAACTTTTGAAGAGCTTCACCAAAGGAACATCCCTGCAAAGTTTCAGCTTGATTGGCCCACTGGTTTAGGTGGAGAAGATTTTTAAAGATATTTAAAGAATTACTAAAGATTCCCATTTTCAAATGCCGCGGTAACCAGAGTTTTTGACGGAATTAAATTCTTTTAACAACTTTTGAAAAACTTCACCCAAGGAACATCCCTGCAAAGTTTCAGCTTGATTGGCCCACTGGTTTAGGAGGAGAAGATTTTTAAAGAAATTGTGGACGGACGGACAGACGGACAGACGGACGGACGACGGACAACGACCGATCACAATAGCTCACCTCGCACTTTGTGCTCAGGTGAGCTAAAAAGGCCAACTCTAAAAGGATCCCACTTTTTATTCCCCAAAGTAAAAAGTTTTTGAAAAATTGTGGAAAATGAAGAAATTGCTTGAAAAAAGTATTTTCTTCATTTAAAACATGGTTTCTAACCCAAATGACAAAAAGTTTTAACTTTTTTCAAGAAAAATGTCTTTGAAAATGTTCGAGTCTAAATTTTTGTCACCTGGTTATAATTATTCAGCAACTAGCAAGGTATTGGCTCTGATCACAAGCACTATCCATGGGTACCTGCTACTCAACTGCTTTGAAAAAGAACAACCAAGAGGACTATTATGGTCCTGTATCGCTCACCTGAGTATGATAGCTCTTGATTTGGTGAGAAAATTTACAAAATTCATTTTTATCTTAAGGTAAAATCTGGAATCCGACAACACTAACTTGAATTTTATTCAGTGTTGTTAATGTAAACTATTTTCATAGAATACTGTAGGTCAAAACTTTAACCCTTGTTATGCCGAATTATATATCAACAACAGAAATGCATTAAAATTAAAGGGCTGAAATCACTGGAAGAACCAAATGCATATTTAAAATTTATCTTGCAACAAATTCTTGTTTAAATTGATTAGCAGGTGGTATAGACTAGGATCAGACTGCACATATGTGCAGACTGATTTAAGTCTATACCTCCTGCCAAAGCAGGAAAGCAGAATCAGCATGACAAGGGTTACATAAAATTTAAAAGGTGCATAACTCCTAGTTTTAGAGAAGAATAATACCTCATCCCACAACTATGGACTAATTTTGATCTTAGAGAGATGATCTGAATTATTTTGGTAGACAGTAACTGGGCAAACGATACAACCAAAATATCACAGCTTAAAGTCAACAGTCTGGGGGAAAAAGACTATCACTGAATGTGATTAATACCCCCAAATGCTCAATGTCACAGAAATAAAATTTTGTCATTAGAATAGGGCCTTTTTTAAACAAAGGGCCATAACTCTCAGAAAAGTAAGTGGTCCGTTACCTGGAATGTACAGAAACATCTTTGATTGGTAATGATTGGATAAGTGAAATTTGAGTCAAATCCATTCAGTACCTCAAGAGACATTTGTTTGAATGGGGTTTTACGCCACTTTCAACAATCTTTCAGTTATATTGCAGCGGCTGGAGCACTTAACAATGGAATCCTGGTATTTCTCACACCAGTACTACCATTACATCCTTTCCTAGCCCCCAGCTGCTATCCCACATAGGTCTACAATTATCAACCCATTGGTGAGAGACAAATAGTCGGAAAGGATGAGTGCTACCTAAAGCGAAAATGAGTGGACAAGATTTACCATCAAAAGGACATAACCTTGCATATCTCTACTTGATAACAAGTATGTTTGTAAAATTTGAATCTATGCAGTGACTGCTGAGAAATTGAGCAGAAAAGGAAAAAGCTAAAGATGGACCAATCCACAGACTGACCGACCAATTAAAGGACCAACCAACAGGCTGACTCCTACATATCCCCAGACAAAGTTTAACCCATTACCAGATGGCAAAATTTTAGATTGGTCCAAACTGTAAGGAGTTGCAGACAACAAATAAAAGTAAATGAAATTTTAGATTTATTCAACTTTCTCAGGAGACCCGAGAAAACATTACGGAAAATGAAGAAATTGTTTACCACATGCTATTTCTTCATTTTACACAATGTTTTCCCAATTTCTTTTCTTTCTTCCCTTTTTTTTTAAAAAGGCGTCAAAAGCGTCAATGTGAGGGAATAGATTAAAAGGTTTACTTCTTGTATCAAGCTATTTCTACATTATCCACATAATTTTCTATAAAAAAAAAAAAAAAAAAAGAAACAATTTAAAATTCCATCAACTTGAAATTGTCGTCTCAGACCTCTTTGAATTTGGATCAGTCTAAAATTTTGTCATGTGGGAATGGGTTTGTCTGATAGAAGAGCTTTTAACAATGAACAAAAATAAATTATATATATATTTTTGACCATAATTAAACCTTGTTGATTTAATACCTTATTGAAAAGTTATTTCAATGGTACAAAATTAATAAGACCAATCCAAATGGTAAAGGAATGTAGACGACATTTTCAAGATGGATAGAGATACTGAACTATTAAAAGTCATATAGGATGGAAATCACTTGATAAAATGTGATTTTCTCACATTTATTACAAGGGTAATGTTTCTTCAGTGTCAAATTGTATAAATGTGTGGTGAAGAATAAAAAACTTACAAAATCAAAGGTAATCAAATTCAAAATTCCTTCAACACTTTCCGAAAATACATTTCACTAATAATTCACATGTAAATCCTATTTTGTTTTTGATCGTCACCCACAGTGTGATATAAATAATAGTGTAACATTCTCAATGACAAGCCCACCTCCCTATATGTCATGTGGACCTTTTACTCCTCAAGACAAACCCGGGATCTTACGTCACTGTGATTTTATACTTGAGTATACATTGTGGAAAAAGGAGAAATTGCTTGTAACAAGCAATTTCTCCTTTTCCCACAATATTTTCTACCACATAGGATGGTCATATTTCAAATTGCATGTATTTTTCATTGTCGTCTGCAACCCTTTTCAAATTGGACCAGTCTAAAATTTCAAAAAACGGGAAAGGGTTAACCGTAGTTTAATCAATCATGTCTGTCGATCAAAGAATCATTCAACCAATCAAATAGTTCACTCAGATCGGATGTGAACTCTGAACTCTGACGTTGGCCCATATTTACATGAAGAATTTTTTGTTACTTTGTTAACTCAAACATTGTAACTACAGCTTAAATAAGCTGTGGTTACAATTATGAGATGTCAAACCAAAAATTTTACATTTTTGTTACATGTTACTGTCCATAAATTTGGTAAAATCATACCATGATATATTGAAATGAAATTTCCTGTCGGAGTCAGTGGGTGGGACCAACAGAGTCTGTGGGTGGGGCCAGCCATCAATCAATTACAGGATATTTTTGATTAACCAATTACAAGATGGAAAAATTTTAGACTAGTCCAAATTGAAAGAAATTACTTATGACAATTTCAAATTGTTGAATTTTCTATTTTTTTGTCTTTTGGGTTAGGAAAAATAATATGGATAACGAAAAAAAATTTAACTTTTTAAAAAGTGTCTAAATTATTGGAAATATATTAATATTAAGACATTTTCAAAGTACACATTAACCCATTCCAACACAATGATGCTTTTTGATGCCCCTACAATTTGGAAAAACATTGTGGTAAATGAAGAAATTGCTTGTTACAAGCAATTTCTTCATTTTACAGAATGTTTTCTACCCAGAAAGTTGAAAAATTGATGCTTTAATAAACTTTTAATTGTTGTCTGCAACTTCTTCCAGTTTAGAGCAGTCTAAAGTTTTGCCGTCTGGTAACAGGCTACTTGAACATTGAGAACCCTATAGGTTAGAACAACTGTGAGGAAATGATATATTGCTTTTAACATCATATTTCTTCTGTACTCCTTCAAGGGAACCAAACAAAGCTTTGTTACCCATTACCTCACAATCACACTTCAACACAAAGAAGAAAATATGTTTTAGAAAAAATTGAGGGTAAAAGAGAGAAAAATGCCTTCAACAAGTGCTTTGTCCTTTTTTAATAATGTTTCCTGCACTGTTTTGCTTAATCATATTTTTCAATTTACACACTCTAAGAAATGTCATATACAACTTCTTTGAATTTGAACCAATCTGACATTCTGTTATCTTGGGAAAGGTGAAGGAATACTACATGTATCAGTGTACCAGACAACAAAATTTTAGGCTGGTCCAAATTGAAAGGAGATGGCGACAACAATTTTGCACTTGTGAAATTTTAGATTTTTTCAATTTTCTGGGTAGGAAACATTGTGAACAAGAGGCCCAGTGGGCCTTAACGGTCACCTGAGTAAAAGAGCACCAAGACAAGTGATTTTGTTTGAAAGAATTGAAAAAGGTTTGGTTGAAATCCCCTCAGTAGTTCTTGAGAAGAAGATGAAAATGTTTAAAAGTTACCAAAAATGACCCCCTTTTGGTCCCCATTTTAGGCACCCCTGACCTCCAGCCTTTTAATTTTCACAAATCTGTATAATCAGTACCAAATGATGCTTTTCACCAAGTTAGTTTGAAATTGGCTTAGTACTTCATCAGAAGAAGGTGAAAATGTGAATTTTTTAACATGATGAACTTTGACCTCTGGGTGTGGCCCCATACATGACCCCAGGGACATGAATTTCAAAATTTATAATATGCATGTCCTAGTTGTCATGCACACAGAATATTTAAGCTCTGGCATTAACGGTTTATTAGAAGAAGATTTTTAAAGAAGTACCAAAAATTACCCCTTTTTGCCCCCTATTTGGGCCCCTTTGACCCCCAGTATCCCTATTTTCACAAACTTGAATTGGCATCCCCCAATGATGCTTTCTACCAAGTTTGGTTGAAATCTGCCCAGTAGTTCTTGAGAAGAAGATGAAATATTTAAAAGTTACCAAAAATTACCCCCTTTTGGTCCCCATTTTAGGGCCCCCTGACCCCCCAGCCTTTTTATTTTCACAAATCCGAATAACCATTCCCAAATGATACTTTTCACAAAGTTTTTTTGAAATTGGCTTTGTACTTCATCAGAACAAGATGAAAATGTGAATTTTTTAACATGATGAACTTTGACCTCTGGGTGTGGCCCCATACATGACACCAGGGGCATGAATTTCACAATTTATAATATACCTGTCCTAGTTGTCATGCACACAAAATATTTAAGCTCTGGCATTAACGGTTTATTAGAAGAAGATTTTTAAAGAAGTACCAAAAATTACCCCTTTTTGGCCCCTATTTGGGCCCCTATGACCCCCAGAACCCCTTTTTTTCACAAACTTGAATTGGCATCCCCCAATGATGCTTTCTACCAAGTTTGGTTGAAATCTGCCCAGTAGTTCTTGAGAAGAAGATGAAATATTTAAAAGTTACCAAAAATTACCCCCTTTTGGTCCCCATTTTAGGGCCCCCTGACCCCCCAGCCTTTTTATTTTCACAAATCCGAATAACCATTCCCAAATGATACTTTTCACAAAGTTTTTTTGAAATTGGCTTTGTACTTCATCAGAACAAGATGAATATGTGAATTTTTTAACATGATGAACTTTGACCTCTGGGTGTGGCCCCATACATGACCCCAGGGGCATGAATTTCACAATTTATAATATACCTGTCCTAGTTGTCATGCACACAAAATATTTAAGCTCTGGCATTAACGGTTTATTAGAAGAAGATTTTTAAAGAAGTACCAAAAATTACCCCTTTTTGCCCCCTATTTGGGCCCCTTTGACCCCCAGAACCCCTTTTTTCACAAACTTGAATTGGCATCCCCCAATGATGCTTTCTACCAAGTTTGGTTGAAATCCGCCCAGTAGTTCTTGAGAAGAAGATGAAATATTTTAAAGTTACCAAAAATTACCCGCTTTTGGTCCCCATTTTAGATCCCCCTGACCCCCCAGCCTTTTTATTTTCACAAATCCGAATAACCATTCCCAAATGATGCTTTTCACAAAGTTTGTTTGAAATTGGCTTTGTACTTCATCAGAAGAAGATGAAAATGTGAATTTTTTAACATGATGAACTTTGACCTCTGGGTGTGGCCCCATACATGACCCCAGGGGCATGAATTTCACAATTTTTAATATACTTGTCCTAGTTGTCATGCACACAAAATATTTAAGCTCTGGCATTAACGGTTTATTAGAAGAAGATTTTTAAAGAAGTACCAAAAATTACCCCTTTTTGGCCCCTATTTGGGCCCCTATGACCCCCAGAACCCCTTTTTTCACAAACTTGAATTGGCATCCCCCAATGATGCTTTCCATTAAGTTTGGTTGAAATCCGCCCTGTAGTTCTTGAGAAGAAGATGAAAATGTTAAAAAGTTAACGGACGACGCACGACGGACGACGGAAGACGACGGACAAACGATGATTGCAATAGGTCACAATGACCGTTGGTCAGGTGACCTAAAAATGCAGAAATTGCTTGATACAAGCAATTTCTTCATTTTACATAATGTTTTCCCAATTGCTTTTTGGGAGCGTCAGAAAGTGTGATTGTCTGGGAATGGCTTAAGGCAAACATTTGAGAAAATAGTAGACAATGACTTTAAACCATCACAGCTATTCCCATATATAGACATTATGTAGAATATTAGCAATGGAAAACAAAATGGGAATAAGAAAGTGATTTCTCTCTTTCTAACAATGCCTTTCTTCCCTTTTTGACAGCTGATTTTTCAACTCTCACACACTTACCATCGTCTTTTTTTAATCTTAACCAGGCTACAAGCAGAGTTCAACACTTCACTGACCAATCCATTTTTTACCCAACCAATTCCCATAAAATGACGCTTTTTAAATGCCCCTAAAGGAAAACAACTGGGTAAACATTGTATAAATGTATCAAGCAATTTCTTGATTTCACACAATGTTTTCTAACCAGAAAGCTGAAAAAATTCTATAACTTAAATGTCGTCTTCAACTCCTTTCAATTTGGACCAGTCTAAACTTTTGCTGTCTGATAATGGGTTTACAACTTTGATCCGTCAATTAAGTCATTTTTTTTATTACAGTATACATCGTTTAACCCTTATTATGCTGAACCAAGAATATTCCTGTTTTGGCAGGAGGTATAGACAAAGATTATCCTGCACATACATGCAGTCTGATCTTAGTCTACACCACCTGCATGTCCCTGTTGAGCAGGAGTTGTTCATAAAATGAATTGTCTAAAGAAATATTACAGCTTCCAGTGCTTACAGTCTGATTTAAATGTATCTTCTTGAAACAGCTTTATAAAGCATGACAAGGGAAATGATTAGATGAACTTAGATCACATTTTCATTTCTGGAAAGAGGAGACTAAGGTGTGGGGAGATTAGAAATTCTACTTTTTTCCCTTCAATAACCATGCTAGTGGCCTTTGCACTTGTGCAACCACGAAGAATGCAAAATATTTCAAGTGTATTATCTCCCTCAGCTTGATTTAATACTTTTAATCCACTGATCGAAAAATTGTTATGAACTGTCTAATTTCTTTACTTTTTTCTTCACCAAAAAGTAGTATGTAGTAAGCCTAAAAGTCGTAGCTCGTACCACCTGGTGGCTTAGATTTAATGTTGTGGTTGGACTTGTGGGAGAAAAGCAACATCTGTTGAGATATAGCTAAAATACTGTTGAAAAGTTTTATTAATCCATTACCCCGCAAGGAAATTTTAAACCAGTCCAAATGGGTTAACCCATTACCACACGAAAACAAGTAATTTCTTCATTTTCAATGATGTCCTCCAAGCTTTTTTTCTTCTTGAAAAAGTGAAATTGTGCATGAATGAGTTAAGTTTCATTGTTAAGTTAGTGTGATTGATAAACATACAGCTGTCAGCTGTAAAAATTATGTCCAATCTGCATCTACTTTCAATTTGGATTGATTGTGTTTTTGGTTTGAATGGGGTTTAATGCTAATTCTAAAAGTATTTCAGTCAAATCGCGGCAGCTAGAGCACCTGACCATAGATTCTCACACCTGACTTTGTTTGAGAATAGGTATATTTATTTTAACCATTCCCACACAACCTTGCTTTTTTACAAATCTCAAGAAAAAACATTGGAAAATATTGTTGAAAATGAACAAAATGGCCTGAAGCAAGCAATGTCTTCCAACAAAGTTTTCAACCCTGAGTCTTCTTAAATTTTATCAACTTCTCTCATTTTTCACCATCCTTTTTGTCTCGAAATAGGTTGATTAGTTAAATATCATCCTTCTTTAGTTTTGGTTAACCTATTCCAACCTACTCTCACATTTTAATAGCCCTCATAAAATTACTTGGAAAACACAGAAATGAACAAGCAATTTCTTCATTTCCCACAAAGATTTCTACCCAGATACACCAAGCTCTTTCAAATGTCATCAACATGAAATTGTCATCTACAACTTCTTTCAATATGGATCAGTCTAAAATTTTGTTGTGTGAGAATGGATCAGCCAATTACAGCATTTATTTAAGAGATGAAGAGAATATTTTTTGTTTTCATAGAGGTATGAACCGAAAAACCTAATCACACTGTATGAATACACAAAGCGGATTCATACATTGTGTGATTAGGTTTTTCGGTTCATACCTCCATGAAAAAAAAAAATTCTCTTCATCTCTTATAATTTAATAGCATCGAGCGAAAAATGCAACCACTTAACAAATTTTGATACCTTTTTGTAGTGAACTATTTTGTTCGGAAGCATTCAAAATGGCTGCGTACTCAAAATTTTGTTCATGGAGGTATGAATTAAATTTTTCGACCAATCAGATCACTCGTTTTTGATAGACAAAACTAACAATTAAATTATTATTTGATGGAAATATTAAGAGCAAGACAGCTGTAACTTACTACACATTGAAGATCTCTTTTCCATTACACATATTTTGCAATGAATACTAATTAATGATATGCACTTATAAAGTGCGAAGTGATAAACATGTTATTTTTAGAAAAACCAACAAATCTGCCCCTTTAACTTATTCCCACACAATGATGATTTTGGGCGCCCTCAAGATTAACATTTGGGAAACCATTGTGGAAAATGAAGAAATTGCCAGAAAGTGGAAAAAATAACATTTCGTGAAAATTCAATTGTGGTCTACAAATCCTTTCAATGTGGACTAGGCTAAAATTTTGTAGTATGGTAATGGTTTAACATATTCCAAGATGACAAAATGTTAAATTGCTCCAAAATGAAAGTTTCCGATGACAATCCAAAGGGTAGGAAAAAAATATAAATCAAGAAACTGCTAATTTTTTTCTTTTGTCTCTATCTTTTCTTTTTGTCTCTATATTTTCCTTTAGTCTCTATATTTTCTATAGCTTAACCCAATTCTAAAATATAATTCAGGTATGTTCACCTAACAATGGTTTTCTTTCATTGCTAATGGCAGAACTGAAATACTTGTCAAAGGAAAACTTGTGTTCACCCATCTCCTAACAATGATGCTTAATGGCGCCTTTGAGGTGGAACATATCAAATTTGCTGAAATTTGAAAAGAAAGTAAGTATTAAAATAGAAAATATTAAAAGAAAAGGAGAAATTAGGTCGCTTAAAAATGTTGTGTAATTTCTCCTTATCTCATAATATTTTCCCTAGCCTTTTCTCATGAAGGTCATCGAAATGTAGGGTTACCTAGGTTTAGAATTACATTATTTTTCAAATACTCTCATTAGTAAATAGATACCAAAGAATTTTAGCTATGTTAAACTCTGACCAGTTGAACATGGAAGTTTTGGCATAGTTGAGAAAAAACATAATCACCCATTTCTCTCTAATACTGAATTTTCCCTACTCAACCCATTACCAGATGACAAAATTTTAGACAAGTCCAATTTAAAGAAGTTGCTGACGATAATTCTTTGTTGATGAAATATTAAAAATCTTTATCTTTTGAGGTAGAAAAAATTGTGGATAATGAACAAATTGTAACATGCAATTTCTTCATTTTCCACAATGCTTTCCAAAGTTTTTTTCAATACATCATTGTGTTGGAATGCGTTAAGTTAGAAAGCATTTTAAAAACATGATTGTTAAGGAAAATGCTAGAAGTCCACAACAAAAGTAATACCATAGTGCAGATATATATGCCATAAGTATGACTTATTTTATGGGGTTTTACCCATTCCCACTCAATTCGGCTAAATTAAGCCAAAAAGTTTTAGTAAACATGGTGGAAAATGATGTAATTACTTGTTACAATTCGTTCATTATCCACAATATTTTCTATGGCAAATGAGAAAGATTTTCAAAATTTCATTATTTAAGAATTGTCATCTGCAACTTCCTTGAATTTGAACCTGTCTAAAATGTTGTCATCTGGTAATGTCAGTTATGTCCAGGCAGCTAGTTCACCTAACTATGACTTTCTGTCATTTCTGATAGCCGAACTGAAATACTTGTCCGAGAAAAAATTTGTGTTAACTCATCCCAAAAAAATGACGCTTTTTGACATCCTTGAGAAACACGATTCGGAAAACATTGAGTAAAATGAAGAAATTGTTGTCTGCAACTCCTTTGAATTTGGACCAGTCAAAAAAATTTCAGTGTCGTAATGGGTTAAGCCTACAGCTGTGCAAGTTTAGTTTGAATTTTGTCACTTAGTAAAGCACTATTGTAAGTGCCTATATACTTAGCATAGTTTTGCACTGATCAATTGAATGTGAGAGTAAATCTGCAAACAAGCTCAATCTATAAAGATTTCACCCCTTGTTATGCTGAGCCTGGAGTATTTTTGTTTTAACCCATTCCCACACAATAAAATTTTAGACTGGTCCAAATTGATAGAAGCTGCAGACGACAATTTAAAGTTGATGGAATTTCAAATTTCTTTGTCTTTTTGAATTGAAAACATTGTGGATAATGAAGAAATTGCTTGATACAAGCGATTTCTTCATTTTCCACAATGTTTTCCAAAGTATTTTTCTTGAGGGGCGTAAAAAGGAGGGCTTGAGTTGGAATGGGTTAACAGGAGGCATAGACAAAGATTAGCCAGCACGTAAGGAATTTTGTCTGAGATAAATAACAACTGTAGTTTGCCGCAGACAAAACAGAAAGAAAATTGTTGTTGGGTAACTAAAATAAGCTGTAGAAAGAACATTTTTGTCACCTATTTAGAATGTAGGAGATTAATACAGTGCCTGACTGATGTGTTATTTTGATTGGCAAGTAGATTTCTGATTGGCCGTGGTATTCAATCCAATGTGCATATGGCAATGACTTTTGATATAAGAATTTTTGCCAGAAAATGAATTCCTATTGGGACCCTCAGACTGATAGCACTGTGTGTTCCCAACTGACGTACAATGGCTCAGTTCCATGACATACTTTGAAGTGGAATGTGAAAAAATGTATTATTATTCACAATGTTTTCTACCTCAAAGACAAAAAAGATGTAAATTTCATCAACTAGAAATTGTCATCAGCCACATCTTTGAATTGGGACCAATCTAAAATTTTGTCGCCTGGTAATAAATTGGATATCCTATTCCCATTCAGTGACGCTTTTAGACACCCCAAGGCAAAAAGCTTTAAAAAACAAAGAGGAAAATAAAGAAATTGCTTGTTGCAAGCAATTTCTACATTTCCACCATGTTTTCAACCCACAAAGTTAAAAAATCAAAATTTCATAAGCTTTCAATTATTGTCTACAACTTCTTTCAATTTGGCCCAGTCTAAAATTTAGCCCTCTGGTAATGGGTTATACAGAAGTATTTACCTCAAGACATGGCAAAATATTCTATGATGATATCTTCAAATTTCATGTGATGACAAATTAGATAACCAAATCCCAAACAACATACTTTGGGATTGGTCCAAATTCAAAGAAATCCCAGATGACATTTCAAAGTGTAATTTGAAAAATATTGATTGAATATGGAAGAAAACATTGTGGAAAAGGAAGTAATGGCTTGTTACAAGCCATTTCTTCACAATATTTTCTGTAGTAGTATTTTTAGAGGCGTCAAAAAGCGTAAATTAAGTTGTAATGGGTTTAGACTTTTTGTCACACTGACCAATACTACTAGCGAAGGCTATATAAAGGGAGACAAATCTCAAAACTCAGTACCTTTCATATTTCTGAATTATCTACCTTCATTAGTTCACATTTACCAAAATTAGTTGACATTTGTTGGTTATTTATCCTTAAACATTGCCGTATATGTTTTAAAATACACCTATAAAAACATCTAATCCATTAAAGTCTTTTCAAAATTATCAAAGACAAAAAATGAAATTTGAACATGGACAATGTTACTAATGATTATACTAAGCTTAAGACAACTTTAATCCATTACCAGATGGAAACATTTTAGACTGGTCCAATGTAAAAGGAGTTGCAGACCACATTTCAAAGTTAAGGAAATCTTAAATTTTTGTCAACTTTCTGTGTAGAAAACATGGTGTAAAATGAAGGAATTGCTTGTCACAAGCAATTCCTTCATTCTTTACCATGTTTTTTCCAATTGTTTTTCTTGTGGGGATTCCAAAAGCATCATCGTGAGGGAATAGGTTTAACCTTCTATCAGTAACTATCAGTAACCAGACTTATTGAGGGCTAATGGCCATACTGCCATAAGTGCCCAGATATATATATAGGTACTTATGACAGTCTGGCACTGATGCCTATAGCTTTCAATCTTGAATCACCATGAAATCCTGATCATCAACCTGAAGGTATGGCCTGAATTCAAAAACATTGTAAATTTTTGTGTTTTAATGGGTTTCAACCTTTTCTTGTACAATCCCTGATTCTTACATCCATGTGATATTATAGTTTAGAAAATATTGTAGGAAAAGAGAAAATTTGGACCAGTCTAAAATTTCGTCATCTGGTAATTGGTTAAGCAAGGACCTGTATGGCAACTACTGTCACGTCCCTGGGACTCCACCTTGTTGATCTCACACTACAATCCTGCTTTACACAGAGCCAATCAAGACATCCGACATTGAAAATTCTCAACACTCTACCAGAACTTAAGATAGAGAGGGTGACATTGTTTTCAGAGTTAAACCCTTTCCAGTTTTGCAAAATTGTACACCTGTCAAAATTCAATTTTTTGCAGACAAAAAATTGAAAGCGGATGAAAGTTTATAAATAACCATTCATTAGGGTAGAAAATATTGTGGAATCAAAGGACTGCGGTTGTAACCTATACTGCGTATATGGAGTGTAAATTTGCTCAGCCCTGCCAGGTCAAAACTAACAGACATGATTAGGAGTTCGCTAACTCCACTAACCGCTGACCTAGATTCTATCTTGAAAGCGCGAGGAAATCATTTCTCTCATTCAGACAATTCATTAGACAATTCACTATGTCTTAAACAATTTGCCTTGTTATTCACGACTAAAAAGAGGTTGTTGGCATTCAGCAAGTTATTTTCTTCATCAGGGATGAAAAGGATGGAGAGAATCACATAGATTTTGACCTCATCTTTATGAGCTTGCGTGGAAATGAGCTGTAATGCATGAAACCTTGTTTCAGGTTGATCGATTTGAAATACAGGTTTTGAACCTTCAAAACCGCTAAAAAGAAGAAATTGCTTAATACAAGCAATTTCTTCTTTTTCTACAATGTTTACTCAATTATGAATTTACAGGGACATGAAAACAAGGGATTGAACAGGAAAGGGTCAAAATGCGGTTGGTATTCATTGTTCTTTTTTTCAAGCTGATTCCAATGAGTACTCACAAAATAGGGTCTGGATGAGAAATGTCAGATTTAGATTGAAATTATTCTTTCTATCTGCAGCTCTGTTGGACTTAAAATTGAAAGATGTTGCAGAAAAAAAGAAGATTTGTAAAGCTTTCACTATATATGGCGCCCATTTAAGGCACGTATTCTGTCCTATCAAAATTCTTTGAACAAATCTGATAAAGAGTCGCCCAAAGAACATTCCTGTAAAATTTGGTTGAAATTCATCCATTGGTTTCTGAGAAGAAGATTTTTAAAGATTTCACCGTATATGGAAATAAGCCCCGTCCATTTAAGCTATGTTTTTCAACTGAGCTTAATTCTTTAAAGGAATCTGATAAAAGGTCACACAAAGATCATTCCTGTAAAATTTGATTGAAATGCATCAATTTGGTTCTGGGAAGAATAAAATTTTTGAAGGTTTCTCCATATATGGAAATAAGCACTGCCCATAAAAGTCATGTTTTTCTTCGGACCAAAATTTTTTAAAGGAATCTGATAAAGGGTCACCCAAGGATGATTCCTGTAAATTTTGGTTGAAATCTATCCATTGGTTTCTGAGAAGAAGTCTTTTGAAGGTTTCGCCATATATGGAAATTGGTCCCTCCATAAACGCCATGCTTCTCATCCGATCAAACTTCTTTGAAGGAATCTGATAAAGGGTCACCAAAGGATCATTTCTGTGAAATTTGGATGAAATCCATCCATTGGTTTCTGAGGAGAAGATTTTTAAAATAAAATATTACGGACGGACAATGGACACAAGGCCATGACAATAGCTCGCTGGCTTTTAGCCAGAGAAGATAAAAATGAAAGCAAGGGACTTTTCAAATTTTATAACTTTCAGTTAGAACATGAAAAAGCTTGTTACCAAAGTCAGTAACAATTTGATGCTTATTGGGCATGGATGAAACAGTTAATATTGTTGCCTGGTCATCAACATTTTTTTATAGATTAATCCTTTCCTGCTCAATCCCTGGTTTTTACATCTGTGTGATTTTATAATTGAGAAAACATTGTAGAACAAGAGGACCATGATGGTCCTATATCGCTCCCATGAGTATGATTGCTTTATGATATAATATTCAAAATATCAAAGCCCTACACCTAATCATTTTGGAAAAGAAGATTTTTTGAAGATTTTCTCCTTTAATCCTAGGTATAGTGAAAACCCAACCATGTTGAGTTAATTTCAAGAGTACTGTAATTCTTTGAAGTAATAAAGTAAAGGGTCAATAGGCATTAATACATCCAAATATCAAAGCTCTAGGCCTAATGGTTTAGAAGGAGAACATTTTCTATGATATCCGTCTTTTATCCTTTCTGGAATTGCAAAGAAAAGGTCTTATTTTCAGAATACAGTAACCTATGAAGTATTTTAGTACAGGGTCAATAGGTATTATTACACACCAAATACCAAAGCTCTTGGCTTTATGGTTTGGGAGAAGAAGATTTTTAAAGATTTTTCTTCTTAAGGAATCACAAAGAAAAGGGCTAATTTTCAGAATACGGTAATTCTTTGAAGTAATTTGGTAGATGGTCAATAGATGATGATATGTACCAAATTTCAAAGCTCTCAACCTTATGATTTGGGGCTAATTTTCAGAATACAGTAATTCTTTGAAGATTTTTTTTGGTAGGGAGTCAATAGATAATGATTTATGCCAAATATCAAAGCTCTAGGCCTTATGGTTTGGGAGAAGAAGATTTATAAAGTTTACCTTCTTTATTTCTATGTAAAATCAGAGATCACACAGAAAAGGGCTTATTTTCAGAATACAGTAATTATTTGAAGCATTTGGTAGAGGGTCAAGAGATGATGATGTATAACAACTATCAAAGCTCTAGGCCTTATGGTTTGGGAGAAGAAGATTTATAAAGTTTACCTTCTTTATTTCTATGTAAAAATCAGGGATCGCACAGAAAAGGGCTAATTTCAGAATACAGTAATTCTTTGAAGTATTTTGGTAGAGGGTAAATAGATGATGATTTTATATCAAATATCGAAGCTCTAGGCCTTACAGCTTGGGAGGAGAGGATTTTTAAATTTTCCTTCTTTGTTTCTATGTAAATCAGGGATTGCATAAAAAAGGGCTAATTTTCAGAATACGGTTATTCTTTGAAGTATTTTGGTAGGTCAATAGATGATGATTTGTACCAAATATCAAAGCTCTAGGCCTTACGGCTTGGGAGGAGAAGATCTTTTATGTTTTTTCATGGATTTCAATTCTTTGAAGTATTTTGAAAGAGCATGACCTAAGAATCATTTCTGTGAAGTTTGCTTGAAAGTTTAGGAGAAGAAAAATTTTTTGTAATTGTGAACGGACTGACGGACGGACAGACAGACGGACGATGACCGATCACAATAGCTCCCCCAGAGCACTTTGTGCTCAGGTGAGCTAAAAAGAATAAATTGCTTGTAACAAACAATTCCTTTTTTTCCACAATATTTTCCACACTGCTGAATGGTTATTTTTCATATCAAATCCACTTTAAATTTTCGTCTGCAGAACCTTAGAGAGGTCTAGAATTTTTCAATACAGGAAAGGGATCAATTGGAGGTATCTTTTCTAATAAAGAGTCTCATTTGATTTACCTCATCACAGGCCGGACAACGTGGTCGTATTAACTCTGCATAGTGTCTCTCACAGTACAGCTTTCTGGCGTGCTGACAGTATGTCAAATCTACGAGGAGTTCTTCACACGTTGAACACACAAAACACGCAGGATGGAAATAAATATCAGAACTCAACTTTGAGGCTGTTATTACCAAGTCACCTTTCTCGATGTCACTACCACAGTTAGAGCAACTCTGAAATAAAAATTCACAAATGGGCACTCTTTGTAAGTCTAGGGAAGTGGGACTAAGCTGTGACATAGTGAACCAGGAATTTTCTTTTTTTCTGCAGGAGATATATTATGTTACAATAGCGGTACAACATCTTGTATTTGCTTGAGCTGCAGAAGCTGGGTTTTATGTCCATGCAATTTTATAGTTAAGAAAATAATATAAAAAAGAAGAAATTGCCTGTATCAAGCAATTTCTTCTTTTATCACAATATTTTCTTCCACATAGAATGGCACTCACTTTTCATTGACGTCTGCAACATCTTTGAAATTGGGCCAGTAAAAAATTCCCCGAAACAAGAAAGGGTTAATACAATGTGATTTGGTTTTACCAGAGGGTAGAATTTTAAGCTGCTCTCCAAACTGAAAGATGTTTTAGACAACAAATTCAAGTTGGTGAAATTTGACATATTTTGACATTTCTTGGTGGAAAATAATGTGGATGATGAAGAAATTGCTTGTAACAATAAAAAAAGATATGAAAAAAAAAATCTATTAATCTCTTAAACAAGAGGACCATGATGCTCCTATATGCTCCTTACAAATATTGGAAAGGATATGTGCCACCGACAGGGATCTAACCCATGACAACCCATTATTGAAGATTAGGAGTCTGACGCGCTATCGACTGTGCTATGACGGGTGACCAGACAAACAATCTGACCATGTTTCATGAAGATTGGACCATAATTGTGGCCCCTAGAGTGCTAACAAGGAAAGTGTCATTAAAGCCCTTTTTCACATGTTTTCCAGCAGAACCTTCCAATTTACATTGGGGTTCATCGTTGTGCTCAGACAAACATTCTGACCAAGTTCCCTGAAGATTAGGCCAAAACTGTTGCTCTACAATGTGCTCAGGTTAGCTAAAAATTTGTGAAGGTAACTTAATATGTCAAGTTGTAGAACAAAAATATCTATCATTGAAATAATCTTTGAATCTTTTGAAGGCTGTAACATACATAGTACTTAAGAAGCGAACACGACTGAAAAGTAATGAGCTCAGACAGTGGTGTAGAAATACAGATTTTCTCCACCAGTCCTTGACCAAGCAAGACTTGATTTTCTAGTTGTCCAGAATCAAAATGAACTTGACTACTAAAAGTGAAGAGATAAAATTTGGAGAAAACTTTATTGTTGTTTAAGAAAAATTATTTCCTCATTAACGATAGCATTTTCAACTCTCTAATATAAAATTTATGATTTTCCAATATACAATAAGTTATCTTTGAGATCTGTTTTTTTTCCATTCCAAGATTTGTCCTGATATTCACTTGTACCTAGACAAGAGTCCTTGAAAAATATACCTTTCTTCAAGTAAGAAGTCAATGCAAGACTTGTCTGGCGAGGGAATTCCACCCCTGTTACTGATGTACTTGAATTCCGATCAAAACTACCGCAATTATTGGAAAAGATTTGGATTTCAAATGCATGATTATTCTGTTTTTGGTTTCAGACTAAAACATTGATTGTCGATAATTTTAATGCAACCAAACAAAAATTGAAACCAACAAGAACCAGTCAACATTAGACTGTCTAAGATAGGCTTACTGATTTCTGACAGTGCATATTAATGGGGTCAACCCACACCAACACAATCACACCTTTTTATGACTCTCTAGAAAAGAGCTTAACCCATTCCCACACAACAAAATTTTAGACTGGCCCAAATTGAATGAAGCTGCAGACAATTTCCTGCTGATGGGATTTTAATTTGTAACAAGCCATTTCTTCATTTTCCACTATGTTTTCCAAAGCTTTTTTCCTTGGGGGTGTTTAAAAGCCTCACTGAGTGGGAATGGGTTAAAAAACCTTGTTTGGCATAGAAATACCATTGAAAAAGAAGTTTAGTTTACTTTCATTTCATCCAAAATTTTAATAAATTTTCACTAATACTGTAACCTTTTTCCATTCTGTTCCATGCCTTTTGAAAAAAGTAGAAAATACATGTGATATGGTAGGATATCTGACATACACCATTACCAGATGACAAAATTTTAGACCCGTCGAAAATGTAAGGTGTTGCAAGTTTATGAAATTTTAAGTATTTTCAACTGACCATAAAGAAAAC
The DNA here is from genome assembly GCA_946902895.1 of Fragum fragum. Classification (NCBI taxonomy): domain Eukaryota; kingdom Metazoa; phylum Mollusca; class Bivalvia; order Cardiida; family Cardiidae; genus Fragum; species Fragum fragum. Next base: position 16,944,320 of record OX336368.1, read on the forward strand.
AATGTTTAACCCTATCCCGTACAATCCCTTGTTTTTACGTCCCTGTGATTTTGAACTTGAGAAAATATTATGGAAAAAGACGAAACTGCTTGTAACAAGCAATTTCTTCTTTTTCCACAATATTTTTTACCCTACTGAATGGTTATTTTTTAAATTAAATCCACTTCAAATTTTTGTCTGCAAAACCTTTGAATTTGGACAGGTCTAAAATTTTGAAAAACGGGAAAGGGTTAAGATAAAGAAATTTTCTTGATGGGCGTCAAAAAGCATCACTGTGTTGGTTAACAGCTGAGATCATATCGATGGTTCAGCGCAAAACAGTTGTAACTGCCTATAAACATATAGGCAGTTACAACTGTTTCGCGCTGAACCATCGATATGCAGTCAGGGCAGTGAGAAGCTGGAAATTGAACCAGAGACCCATGACACTGGACATATTACTACTACATTAAGCTCCTGACAAAAATACTTGTCACAGAACATGCTTGTTGATCAATAGACTGATCTCCTGCTATTTCATTTGATTTTCATAAAGATTTCTTTTCTCAAACTAATAAAAGAATCAGAGCTATGTACATTAGCTATAGGTATGATATTAAACTCTAATGCCAGGGCCACAGTGCAGTTGGTAGCACATCACAATCCTAATCATGGCTAGGTGCTCCAGCTGCCACAATATGACTGTTAAAAGTGGCGTTAAACCCCATTCAATCAATTAAAGTCTCACAGCCTTCAGCAAAAGGGACTGAATTCACTTTATAACTCTTGTTGACTTTGCACAATTTACTTCCCTTAAAATTGATTTTCCAGATATGCGTTTACAGTCAGACTAACTGACTAATATTCAGACCAAATTAAATGTTTCTCCTGCAAAGATAATTGAATTTGGAATAAACTGCACATTACAGTCTGGTCATATGTGAACCTTTATTGGGTAATTTAAATTTCATGTAAACCCATTCCAAATATCAGATGTTTCAGGTTAACTAATACCTATTGGTTATGAAATACGTGTGGACAGCCAATATTAGTTTAACCCTTTCCTGCTCAATCCCTGGTTTTTACTTCCCAGTGGTTGTAGAAAAAGAAGAAATTGCTTCTAAAAAGAAGTTTTCTAACCTACTGCATGGTTATTTTTCAAATTAAATCTACTTTGAATTTCATCTGCAAAACCTTTGAATTTGGACAGGTCTAAAATTTTGTAAAACAAGTAAGCGTTAAGACCAGATTAATTTGATTGATAAATTGATTGCATGGTTTTAACACTGCTTTTAACATTATTCCAGACATATTGTGGTAGCTTTAGCACCTAACGATTTTTTCCACATAATTCACACTCTAGTGCCTCCACAACATCCTATCTTTGAATTTCTACAACTTAAAGTTGACATCTGCAATTTCACTCAATTCCAACCAATCTAAAATTTTGTCATCTGCTAATGGGTGAAACAAGAACACTGGAGATCTTCCAAGTGCATTTTAGGTCTATAATATTTACCCATTACAAGACAACAAAATTTTGGACTGGTCCAAATTGGAAGAAGTTGCAGACGATAATTCAAATTGATTTGTAATTGAAAGCCAAGGGTCAATTCGGGTAGAAAAAGATTAAAGGCAAAATTACTTGTTTCAAACAAATGTAATTTTTAAAATGTAATTCTTCAGGGTGGGTGTAGAAAAGCGGAAAGGTGTTGGAATGGGTGAAATTAACAGAGGTACATATAGAGGGGTTTGAATTTCAGATTAAATTGATTTCATTAATTATATCTACACAAACCCTGTGTTGTAAGTAATCATTGAAATTCCTATTACCAAGACATTTCAAAAGTGTAACCACAACACAGGGTTATTTGTTGAGAAATAACAATTTCAGACTGGAGTAGCCTCCTTCTTATCCCTGGGGACCCGAGGATCATGATTTTAGCTATTTTGAAAGAGGTCAATAAACTGATGTTTCATGCAAGATATCAAGACTCTAAGCCTTCTGGGTCAGGAGGAGAAGATTTTTAAAGATTATTTTAAAATTTTACTTTTGTTGCCATGGCAACCAGAGTTTTTAACTGATTTCAATTCTTTTAGCTATTTTTGAAGGGGACCACCTAAGCAACATTTCTACCAAATTTGGTTCAAATCGGCCCAGTGGTTTGGGAGGAGATGTCGTTTAAAGAAGTTGTTGACGGAAGACACACGATGCACGAGGGACGGACGCGGGACAAAAGGGGATCACAATAGCTCACTTGAGCAATACGTGCTCAGGTGAGCTAAAAAGTTGCACGCAATTTCTTCTTTTCCCACAAAGTTTTCCATGATTTTATTTCTTGGGGGCGTCAGAAAGAGTCATTTTGTGGTAACGGGTTAATACTAATACCTACTGAAGAACTCGGTGCATGTTTGACAGACCCCATATCCATGGCCATGCTGTCCCGTAATTCCTTGAACACTTTGAATTCCTTCACCTCTGCTGAATTATCTAACATTTTGCAATATTCACTAGACAGGTCCTGTTTTGGAAGTTGATATATTAGCTGGATATCTCGGTATTTTTCTCCTTGGGTCCCTAATCGTGGTACTTTATGGTTTGGCAACTGTTCCATATATTCTTCTATCTGAAAAGTATTTTCTTTCATTATCTTAGGGCTCTTAACCCTTGCCATGCTGAACAAAACAATCTACAAAATCAAGGGCTGAAACATAGATGAAAATGTTGAAAATTTATCTTAACCCTTGTCATGCTGTATAAATTACCTTACCGAATTGCTGTAAAATTAAAGGGCTGAAAGTATTGACAGAACTTCTTGTTCAAAAATCAATATTTCTTTTAGAAATCAATTTCATAAACAACTCTGACAGGAAAAGTACAAGCAGGAGGTGTAGACTAAGATCAGACTGCACTTATGTGCAGGCTGATCTTGGTCTACACCTCCTGCCAAAACCGGAATATTCTGGGTTCAGCATGACAAGGTTAATAAATCAAATTTAGCTTTAAAAATAAAAGCAGCAGGTCTAGACAAAGATCAGGCTGTTACAAGCAATTTCTTCTTTTTTCACAATACATGTATTTTCCAAAGATTTTTTCTTGAGGGGTATCAAAAAGTGTCATTTTGTGGGAATGTTTCTTCCAACAACTAGAGACTGAATTCACTTTACAACTCTTGACGGCTTGGTATGATTTACTTCCCTTTAAAACTAATTTGCAGTAAGAGTAATAGACCAAATCAGACCTTAATTAATACTTTGCCTGCAAAATTTATCAAATTTGGCCTAAATTACAGATTATTGTCTGGTAATATGTGCGCATGCAAATGCTCCAATTAACGCACTGCACAATATGACCTTGATATTTGACCTTGCAATCTGTTAATGACCCTAAGCGTGCTTTATTATGATTGAAAGAAAAGTAAATTTTGATATGGGAAAGAGCATGGGTTCTTTATAAACATTCATCAATAAAGAAAACAGGAGGTTTTCATCATGAAATTAATACCCTTCATTGACATGGGCCATACAAGGTTGATTTGATTTGTCAAAATTGTAGTTTCAAGCTATCTCCAATAATAATGTTCTGATTGCTTCATTGAACCGAACCTGATAAAATGTCTGGACAGTGTCAGAGAATGAAAGAAAATCCTTTTCAAGCATGATTCTTGCTAAAATTGATGTCTATTGCTTCTTCCTCATTATCACACTATCCCTCATTTTCAACCCATAACCAAATTTACCCTTGTCATACTGAACCCCTGATATTCCTGTTCTGGCAGGAGGTCTGGACTAAGATCTGCAGTCTGATCTTTGTCTAGACCTCCTGCTTGTCCCTATATAGCTAGTTTTGTTTCTAAGATAATTTTTTCCAAAATTATCATCAACCCTGAATTAATGCATTCTGTGCTTTTAGCATTTTGAATTTAATGGAATTTTGAAGATGATTTTATTCAGCATGACAAAGGTTAGCCGTGTACCATAATAGGGTGCATTTTGATGGGCTGAACAAAAATTACTTTAAAAAATTATGAGAAAAGGGAAAATTAATCATAACAAGCTATTCTGCCTTTAGTACAATGTCTCCTGCCCAATTCAGCACTTACTTTTCAAATAAATTGGAATTCAAATTGTTGTCCAATACCTTTTTTCATTCAAACAATCTAAAATTGTTCTCTACATTCATTTTCTAATTAAGATCTGCATTAAATTTTGCAACCCATTTCCACATAATCCTGCTTTTTATGCCCCTGTAAGATTATTTAGCACTGTGGTAGAAGAGGAAATTGCTTATGACAAGCAATTTCTCTTTTTCTCACAATGATATCTACATAACAAGGCACTTTGTGTCTTATCATAATTTCACATCAGATGCTGTCTTAACCTATAACCACACAGAAAGATTGGTCCAAATTGAAAGAAGTTGTAGTTTTGGATTTTTTCAACTTTCTGGATAGAAAACATTGTGGAAATGAATCTATTTCTAAATTTTCCACAATGATTTCCAAAGCTTTTTTCCTTGGGGAGTCTAAAAGCGTCACTGAGTGGGAATGGGTTAATCCATTACTAGACAACAGAATTTTGAGACTGGTCCAAATTGAAGGAAGTTGACAACAAAGAATTTAACACTTTTTTGTTCAATCCCTGTTTTTTATTTCATGGTTGAGAAAATATTGCAGAAAAAAAAAAGAAATTGCTTGTAACAAGCACTTTTTTCTTTTTCCACAATATTTTCTACCCTACTGAATGGTTATTTTGCAAATTAAATCCAATCTTAATTGTCATCTACAGAACCTTTGAATTTGGACAGGCTGTAAATTTTGCCAAACAGGAAAGGTTAAAGTGGTGAAATATAACATATCTTTATCTTTGAGGATAAAACATTGAGGACAATGAAGAAATTGCTTGTCAAAGCAATTTCTTCTCTAGATTATTCAGATGAGGGTCATGAAACAAGAGGCCCATGAGGGCCTGAGACGCTCTACTGGTTATCAAGTTTTCCGTCAAAGAAATCTGATATTTCAGGAAGTTAATTGCTCAAAGAAGAATGCATAAAAAAAAGGGGGGCTTTATCCCCTTTATCATTTTAAGCAACAATCCTCAAGGCCCCTTTTCCCATGTTTCATGACGGATCCACTCCATTTCCAAAAGAAAGTTACCTTATGACCAACAATCATTCTGTGAATATTTCATTAGAATCTGACAATAATTGTGGACTTTATCACATAAACAGGATTGTTTTGAATGAAAATCAATAAGACCCCTTTTCCTGTGTTTTCTGATGGATCAATTTCATTCCAAAAGGAACTTTCCTTACAACCCGACAATTGTCCTGTGAAATTTAAAAGACAATTTGATAATGATTGTGATCTTCATCACATACACAAGAATGTTTTGAAAGATAATCTGTAAGGCCCCTTTTCCTGTGTTTCGAATGCCACAATTATTCTATGCATCTTTGAAGAGAATCCAATAAAACTGTTGACTTTATTGTGTTAACAAAGATATTAAATTCAAGTTCTCATAAGGCCCCTTTTCCCATGATATTTTACATTTGGTTTTATCATTCTGTGAAAGTTAAAAGTGAATCCGATGAAATATTGGGAGTTCATTATGTTTACTAGAATATTTAAGAAAAAAATCATATGGCCCCTTTTTACATGATACTTGATGGATTGTACCCAATTCTGAAAAGAACCATTAAGTATTTTTACAATCATTCTGTGAAATTTTGGAGTGAATCCCGTGAAATCAAGGGGCATCATTGTGTTAATCAGAATATTTAAGAGAGTTTTTCATAAGGCCCCTTTTTATGTGACCCTTGCCATAGTCAGATCCACTGTCAAAATCAACAATTGAATTGATGGTACAATCAGTCTGTTTAATCTGTGGAATTTATTGTGTTAATGAGTTTATAGTGAAATCTTCAGAGGGCCCCTTTTCTCATGATACTTTACAGAACAAACCAAATTTCAAAAGGAACAATTCTAATGAAGGTAGAATCATTCTTTAAAAGTTAAAGATAATCAATGAAAACAGTGGACTGAATTGTGTCAAGAATTTTTGTAACTAAATTTTCATAAGGCCCCTTTTTCCGTGAAACTTAACAAATCGGACCCAATGTACAAAGGAACAATCCTAATGATAGTTTGAAGAAAATGATAAAGACTGAAAACTTTATTGTAATAATGATGTTTTGTAATAAAATTTTTATAAGGTCCCTTTTCTTGTGTCACTTATATAATCAGACCTAATTTACAAAGGAAAAATCCAAATGATGGTACAATCATTCTATTAAAGTTTGAAGAGATTCTGATAAAGACTGAGGGCATTGTTGTGTTTATGAAGATTTGGTAATAATTTTTCAAACAGCCCCTTTTCCTATGATACTAGACAGATCAGGCCCAATTTGGAAATAAACAATCCTTATGATGGTACAAACATTCTTTGAAAGTTTGAACAGAATCTGATGAAAGCTCTGGACTTGGTAACAAGGATTATAGATAAAATTCTCAAAAGGCCCCTTTTCCCATGATACTAGACATATCACGCCTAATTTGAAAAAAAAGAATCCTCATGATGGAATAATCATTCTGTGAAAGTTTTAACAGAATCTGATGTAAACTGTTGACTTTATTGTGGTACAATGATTTTAAAATCAAATTTCATAATGCTCCTTTTCCTGTGATACTTGACGGATCAGGTCTAATGCAAACATCAACAATCATTATTATTGTACAATTATTCTGTGAATGTTTGAAGAAAATCCGATGAAAGCTCTGCACTTGGTAATAAGGATTTATAAATGAAATTTTCATAAGGCCCCTTTTCCTGTGTTTCTTGACAGTTCAAGCCCTGTTATGAAAAGAATGATAGTTATGACCTTCCAATCATTCTGTGAAAGTTTCAACAAAATCTGATCAAAGCTGTGGGCTTCATTGTGTAAACAGGGTTTTATTAATTGAATTTTCATATAGCCCCTTTTCCCATGTTACTAAATGGATCTGAACCAATTCCAAAGGGAACTCTTCTTACAAAAGTATAATTATTCTGTTTGAGTATAAAGACAGCCCCATCTCATCTGTGAACTTACAAGCATTAATTAAGATTTTTTTAATTGAATTTTCCTAAGGCCCCTTTTCCTAAGTTTCTCAATGGATCAGACCCAATTTGAAAGAAACAATCCTTATGATGGTACAATCATTATGTGAAAGTTTGAAGTCAATCAGGTGAAATCTAGGGCCATTATGTGTTAACTAAGATTTTTTAAATAAATTTTCATAGGGCCCCTTTTCCCATGAAACTTAATGGATCAAACCTACTTCCGAAAGGAACAATCCATTTAATGTAATAATCATTCTGGGAATGTTTGAAGAGAATTTGTTGAAAACTATGGTCTCTATTGTGTTAACGAGGAATTTTTCAATCCAGATTTTATCAAGCCCCTTTTTCCCGTGGTCCTTGACTGATCATACCAAATTTCGAAAGAAACAATCCTTATGATAGTACAATCATTCTGTGAAAGTTTAAATACAATCTGATGAAAACTGTGGACTCTAAAGTGTTAACAAGGATTTTTTAATCAAATTTTCAAAAGGCCGCTTTTCCTGTGCTTCTTGACAGATCAGACCCATTTTCAAAAGGAATGATCCAGATGATGGTACAATCATTCTGAAAAGTTTGAAGAGAATCGTATGAAAACTGTGGACTATATCGCGTAAACGAGGATTTTTAATGGAGTTTTTAATTCAATTTTCATAAGGCCCCTTTTCCCATGTTTCTTGACGGATCATACCCAATTTCAAAAGGAACGATCCTTAGGTTGATACAATCATTCTGTGAAAGTTTGAAGAGAATCCAATGAAAACTGTGGACTCTATCATGTAAACGAGGATTTTTATTGGAATTTTAATTAAATTTTCATTAGGCCCCTTTTCCCATGTTTCTTGACGGATCATACCCAATTTCAAAAGGAACGATCCTTAGGTTGGTACAAGCATTCTGTGAAAGTTTGAAGAGAATCTGATGAAAACTGTGGACTCTATCTCGTAAACGAGGATTTTTTAATTAAATTTTCATAAAGCCCCTTTTCCTGTGTTTCTTGACGGATCATACCCATTTTCGATAGGAAAGATCCTTATGTTGGTACAATCATTCTGAGAAAGTTTGAAGAGAATCCGATGAAAACTGTGGACTCTATTGCGTAAACGAGGATTTTTAATTGAATTTTTAATGAATTTTCATAAGGCCCCTTTTCCTGTGTTTCTTGACGGATCATACCCATTTTCGAAAGGAACGATCCTTATGTTGGTACAATCATTCTGTGAAAGTTTGAAGAGAATCTGATGAGAACTGTGGACTCTATTGTGTAAACGAGGATTTTTTAATTAAATTTTCATAAGGCCCCTTTTCCCGTGTTTCTTGATGGATCATACCAATTTTTGAAAGGAACGATCCTCATGATGGTACAATCATTCTGTGAAAGTTTGAAGAGAATCCGATGAAAACTGTGGACTTTATCAGGTAAACGAGGATTTTTAATTAAATTTTTAATTAAATTTTCATGAGGCCCCATCCTGTGTTTCTTGACGGATCATACCCATTTTCGAAAGGAACGATCCTTATGATGGTACAATCATTCTGTGAAAGTTTGAAGAGAATCCGATGAAAACTGTGGACTTAATCGCATAAAGGAAGATTTTTTAATTAAGTTTTAATTAGGCTCCTTTTCCTGTGTTTCTTGACGGATCTGACCCAATTTTTGAAAGGAACGGTCCTTATGATGGTACAACCATTCTGTGAAAGTTTGAAGAGAATCCGATGAAAACTGTGGACTTTATCGCGTAAACAAGGAAAAGTTTAACGGACGGATGACGGACGGACGGACGGACGCACGGACGCCGGACGGGAAAAAGCCATCACTATAGCTCTAGTGGCCTTCGGCCAGTAGAGCTAAAATACTGAATTGAGTGGGAACTACTTAACCTATTACCACAATATAATGCATTTTAAAAGGCATAGAAAAGTAACTCTTGAAAAAATTATGAGAAAAGGAGAAATTATTTGCCTGATTTAGCCCTTATTAATCAATCAAAATAGAATTTAAATTATTGACTAATTCTTTTTTTTTTTCAATTTGACCAATCTATGTTGTATACACTTTTTTTCTAATTTGGACCAGTTGTAATTTTTATCCACCATTAATGGGTTAACCCATTCCCACTCATTGTTTTCTACCCCAAAAGCAAAGAAAATCCAAAATTTCATAACTTTTGAATTATCGTCTGCAGCTCCTTTCAATTTGGACCAGTCTAAAATTGGTCTGCAACTTCTTTGACTTTAGACTAGTTCAAAATTTTGTGGTCTGGTAATGGTTTAAGCTATCATTTCTATGTACAAAAGAAGAAACCATTTTGTGTCTTGTCATAATTTCATGACTTCACATGCTGTTGTTTTAACCCTTTCCTGTTTTATGAAATTTTAGACTGGTCCAATTTGAAAGAGGTTGCAGACAACAATGAAAAATGCATGCAATTGGAAATCTGACCATCCAATGTGGTAGAAAATATTGTGGGAAAAGGAGAAATTGCTTGTTACAAGCAAGATCTCCTTTTACCACAATGTTTTCTCACGTATAAAATCACAGTGATGAAAAATCTTGGGTTTGTCCAGGAAAGGGTTAACCCTTTCCTGTTTTTGGAAATTTTAGACTAGTCCAAATTGAAAGAGGTTGCAGACGACAATGAAAACTGGATGCCATTTAAAAAGAAACCATCCTATGTGGTAGAAAATATTGTGGAAAAAGGAGAAATTGCTTGTTACAAGCAATTTCTTCTTTTTCAACAATGTTTTCTTGAATGTAAAATCACAGGAACGTAAAATCCCGTATTTGAACGGGAAAGGGTTAATTCAAACCATTGTCAAATCTTACCAGATAAGAAAACTATAGACTGGCCTAAATTCGTAGCAGCTGCAGAAGGCAAATTTCAGCTAGTTATTTTTTTTTTTTTTACTTTAGTGTGGATATTGAAACTAGAGGCGCTTGAGCGCCCGATTTGCTCCACCAGCCTGAATTTATATATCATTTCTAACAAGTTTGGTGGAAAACCATCCTGCAGTTTGCAAGAATAAGATTTTCAAAATTTCACTACATACTATAATATGGAGACAAGGATCATTCAATTCAATTCATCCAATGGTTTCTGAGAAGAAGATTTTCAAAGCTTTCACTATATATGGAAATAAGCCCCTCCAATTAAAGCCATGTTATCTGTCATATCGAAATTCTTTGACAAAATCTGATATAAGGTAAAATCTTTAAAAATCTTCTTCTCAGAAGCCAATGGATGAATTTCAACCAAATTTCACAGGATTGATCCTTGGGTGACTCTTTAAGGAAATAAGCCCTGCCCATTTAAGCCATGTTTTTTATCTGAGCGTAATTCTTTAAAGGAATCTGATAAAGAGTCACCCAATAAGCATTCCTGTAAAATTTGGTTGTATTTCATTAACTGGTTTCTTAGAAGAAGGTTTTGAATGATTTCACCATATATGGAAATAAGCCCTGCCCATGTAAGCAATGTTTTTCTTCCGATCAAATTTTTTCAAGATATCTGATAAGGGGTCACCCAATGATCATTCCTGTAGAATTTGGTTGTGATTCATCAACTGGTTTCTTAGAAGAACATTTTTAATGATTTCACGATATATGGAAATAAGCCCTGCCCATTTAACTCATGTTTTTCTTCAGACCAAAATTTTTTCAAGATATCTGATAAAGGGTCACCTAAAGATTATTCCTGTAAAATTTGGTTGAAACCCATCAATTGGTTTCTGAGAAGAAGATTTTTGAAGGTTTCACCATATATGGTAAACAGCCCCACCCATTAAAGCCATATTTTTCATCCAATCAAAATACTTTGAAGGAATCTGATAAAGGGTCGCCCAATGATCATTCCTGTAAATTTTGGTTTAAAATCCATCGATTGGTTTCTGAAAGGAAGATTTTTGAAGGTTTCGCCATATATGGAAATTAGCGCGCCCCCCCCCCCCCCATTAGAGCCATTTTTTTCATCCGATCAAAATTCTTTGAAGGAATCTGATAAAGGGTCATCCAAGGATCATTTCTGTGAAGTTTGGATGAATTCTGTTCAGTACTTTCTGAGGAGAAGATTTTTAAAGTAAGAGTTTACTGACCCAAGGATGCACACATGCATGGATGGACACAACGCCATGACAATAGCTCACTAGCTTTCAGCCAGTGGAGCTAAAAATTGCTGAAATAGATTAAATTCAAGTGCTTTGTTGATTTTTCTTATACACCAGATTCAGGATTATCTAGAAATGTTTCAGACACAGATGCCCCTGCTTAAATGCTTGCTACATGACCTTCAGTAGTGACCTTGAACTTGGGAGTCTGCCTATTAACCCTTTGCTGTTTTGCAAAATTTGAGACCTGTCCAAATTCAAAGGTTTTTTTGGAAGAGGATTTGTGGCTTTGATTTGAAAAAATTACCATTCAGTAGGGTAGAAAAAATTGTGGAAAAAGAAGAAATTACTTGTTACAAGCAATTTCCTCTTTTTCTACAATATTTTCACAATTATTAAATCACAGGTAGGTATAAATCAGGGATTTAACGGGAGAGTGTTAATGCAGAAGATATGCTTAAGACAAGAGACATATACATGCCTACACTCACACACAGACACAGGTACCTCTGTATGCCCATTGCCATTGGATAGCAGGGACATCAAGCTTAGGTTTGTTATAGGAATGATTAATTATACTTCTTCTCTGGAATATGAACACACAATATAATTTCACATGAATTGGGTTTAAAGTCACTTTTTACAGTATTTCAGTTAAATTGTGGTAGCTGGGCGCCTAAACTTGGATTCGTGGTATTTATCACACCAGCACTACCTCTACATCTTTTCCAAACCTCCAGCTGGTCATCCCACTTAGGTTTACGATTATCCACCCATTGGTGGAAGACAAATTTTGTTGAGGATATTTGCCACAACCACAGATCAAACTTGAACCTCATAATTGAATGTATGACATGCTACCACTGGGCTATGGCAGCCACCTTCAGCTTGTAAGGAAGAATAGCTTTCTTTCAGATGGTCAACACCATACCTGTTCTGGTTGTAGCCCAGGAGGGACCCACATAAATCCCTGTTTAAGGGTTTGTTCCTTTGTGACTTGCACAGCCGGGTCATCATCTCGCTGCCAGCCAAGTCGGTCTCGAACATTTACAAAATTCTCATTGTAAATATCATGGAGAACTCTTGGACACTTACACACCATACAGGTATTCCTGAAATAATAAAAGATGCATTTGTAAACATAAATACCTCTGAAACAGCTATTCTTTCAGAAATTTGACCTTGATAATGACCTTTTTGTTCTTGACCTTGGTATCAGTTAAGGCATATCCATTAGAGCTATAATGAAGCTAAGATGTCTAGAAAGTCCTCTACGGAAAACATGTCATGCCCATATATTTGACCTTCAGCTGTGACCTCAACCATAGAGCAGTGCAAAAATTTGTTTCAAATAGCACATCTACTCATGATGGAGAAGAATTGTGCCGGGTTATTTTGAAATCCATCCATAAATGTAGGAAATATGCTCTGGACAAGCTCAATTTGAATTTTGAACCTACAGTCATGACCTTATTAGTATCCAAAATCTGTTTTAAATAGCAAATCTACTCATATTTGATAACAATTGCGCAATGTTATTTAGAAATCCATCTAAATGTATATATGTAGAGAAATGCTCTGGACAAATTTTGACAAACTGTCAGACACCGACTTATAATTGTGACAACTATGTCTCTTATGGCAAGCTGGCTGGACAAAAATAGTATCTTGAAAAGGTTGAAAGTAAACTAATGTGAAATGTGAACAGAAGTTTTGATAAATCTTTGGGGTTACAGGTTAACCCTTGTCATGCTGGATAAAATCTTTTTCAGGATTAAAAGGACTGAAAGCACTGGGAGTACTTTTTGTTCAAGCAATTACCATCAATACTTCTGAAAATTAATCTTATTAACAATCCTTGCTTGTAAAGGACGGACAGGAGATGTAGACTAAGATCAGATAGTACATATGTACAAGCTGATCTTTGTCTTTACCTTCTGTAAAAACCAGAACATTCAGGGATCGGCATGACAACATTAAGATTTAGACTTTGAATCTGGATATATGACCTTCACTAGTTTGCACCATAAAGGTTGTAACTTGAACAGTCAGATGACATTGAACCTGTAAACCCATTACCAGACAGCAAAATTTTAGACTTGTCCAAGTTTGAAGGAGTTAGAGACAACAATTCAAAGTTAATGAAAATTTCGTTTTTTTTCTCAACTTTATGGGCAAAATACATAGTGAAAAATGAAGAGTGGCCTTGTTGAAAGCATTTTTTTTTTCATTTTTCACAATGTTTTCCGAATTGTTTTACTTAAAAGGAGTACAAAAGCATCATGTCAGGATATAGGTAAAACTTTGTCATGCTTAATTAAGTCTACGTTCTGTGTTACACTGCAATCAAAGGACTTAACCCATTCCCACACAGCAAAAATTTAGACTGGTCCAAATTGAAAGAGGCTGCAGGCGACAATTTCAAGATGATGGAATTTTGAATTTTTTCGTCCTTTTGGATAGAAAACATTGTGGGTAATGAAGAAATTGCTTGATATAAGCAATTTCTTCATTTTCCACAATGTTTTCCAAAGCTTTTCTCTCGAGAGGCGTAAAAAGGAGGGATTGAGTTGGAATGGGTTAAAGCATTAGAAGTAGGGTCCCAGGCAATAGCGCAATGGTAGCCCATAGCATTCCCAGTCAAGGGGTCCTGGATTTGATCCCCAGCTGCAGTGAATATCTTTTCTGACATTAGTCTCCTACCAATGGTTGGATAGTGTTAAATCTAAGTGGGATGAGCAGCTGGAGGATGTAGTGGTAGTACTGGTGTGAGGCACACCAGGAATTCATGGTAAGGTGCTCCAGTTACCGCAATATGACTCAAATACTGTTAAAGGTGGCATTATACTCCATTCACTCAATCAACAAGCATTCAAAGTAAGAGCAGTAGGTCAGCATTTCTTATAGCAATTGATCTCATAAAAATTCTGGCTTAAATAGGACAAACATGTGTTGACTAAGATCAGACTGCACATATTTGCAGGCTAATTTATATCTACACCATCTGCTAAAACAGAAATATTCAGCATGAAAAGGGTTAAGTTTTGTTTAAATTTTAATAGTGGTTTTAGAAAACGAGGATTAAACATTTACCCAAACCCATTCCCAGATGACAAAATTCAGAATCATCCGAAATTAAAGAGCGTCGACTATTTTCAGTGGACAACATTTCAAAATCTTTATAGTTTTGGGTTGAAAACATTGTGAATAATGAAGATATTGCTTGTAACAAGCAATGTCTTCATTTTCCACAATGTTTTCCAATTTTTTTTTCAAGGGGGGTGTAAAAAATATGGATTATGTAGGTATGAGTTAAACATATGACCATCAATAGATTAACTTCAATGATATGAACCTACATACTAAGTATTGTACATAGGGGTCAGTTATTCAAGTCCATTCCACCCCATAGACCAATATAATAATATTGGTCTATAGGGTGGAAGGAACTCGAATAAGGGATTTGTTTGAATTGTTTGAATGGGGTTTTACGTCGCTTTCAACAATCTTTCAGTTATATCGCGGCGGCTGGAGCACCTAACAATGGAATCCTGGTATTTCTCACACCAGTACTACCATTACATCCTTTCCTAGCCTCCAGCTGCTATCTCACATAGGTCTACGATTATCGACCCATTGGTGAAAGACAAATAGTCAGAAAGGATGAGTGCCGCTGTCGGGGATCGAACTCTAATAAGGGACCCCTATGGAATAGTACAGAAGAAATGAAAATTGTTAAATGTTTTTGTTAAGTTTTGCAGACAGACAGACGACGATGGTAAAAGACAAAATGCCACCAATCCTACAATATTGGGGCATACAAATAAAACACTTTGATGAAATAGGTGTAAAACATTTTGTTTATCAAGGTAAACATCTATAAACCAAACTAAAAATAAAAGAGTGATAAATTCATTAAATTTCAAGAACTTTTGTATTTAACCCTTTTCTCTTTTTACAAAATATTAAAACCAGTCCAATTTGAAAGCTGTAGAGGCAACAATAAAAATTGAGTGCAATTCAAAATTAAACCATCCTATGTGGTAGAAAATAGTTTTGGAAAGGATGAAATAGCTTATGACAGAAAAGCAATTTCTTCTTTTTTCACAATATTTTCTTATGTATGAAATAACATGGACAAAAATCAGGGACTGTGCGAGAAAGGGTTATGATCCAGGGGTTAGTTCAAAACTATCTTGTGTCCTCACATTTAACCCATTCCCACTCAATCCCTCCTTTTAACGCCCCTCAACAAAAAAGCTTTGGAAAACATTGTGGAAAATGAAGAAACTGCTTGGATCAAGCAATTTCTTCATTATCCACAATGTTTTCTATCCAAAAAGACGAAAAAATTTAAAATTCCATCAACTTGAAATTGTCGTCTGCAGCTCCTTTCAATTTGGACCGGTCTAAAATTCCACTGTGTTGGAATGGTTAAAATGGCTATCATACCACATGTATAAAACAGCCATCATACCTCTCATGTTAATAACATTTAAAATGGCTATTAAACCTCAAATTTTAAATGGATATCATATCTCTCATATAATTCACATGTAAAATTTCTATCATACCTAAAATGTAAAATGGCTATCATAACTCACATGCACTTACTACTGTAAATAGGGTTTTATTATCGAGGGTTTTATTTTCCCTAACATTCGCGAGACAACAAGCACGCAAATTCAAGAATCTCGCTTTTATTTTACCTTTTTGTACACAAACTTACAGAGAGGTCCGAAGTAAGCTGGGGACCGACGAAGATCAAATGACAAAATATTTACCTTTTTCGGCATCACCCACTTTATTTTATTCATATGGGGATTAGCACCTTCTCGGCGTAAAACAACAACATATGAATCAGTTTTGAGAAAAAAATGAATCTTGAGTAGATGACAAAATTTTATAATCTGCCAAATTAGTCAACCTAGTGTACTGAACACAGCTATACAAACATAGCAATGGAAAGCAGACGAGGTTATAAAATTCAAGGCGACGATACCAAGAGCTAAAAAGTTGTAACTGAGTCTTTATTGAATAGACTCTTAGAACCTTTAAACAAATTGAAAGCAGAAGATGCGAAATAAACCAATGAAAAACAAAAATTGCACCTGTTTTGACATGGGATATAATTAATTCATCTTATGACAGTTTGGTATGACTATTATCGTATTGATAATTTTAAGATTTAAGAAGGAAATTTGTTATACTATCACAATAGAGAATAGGTAAATTTTCTTAAAATTAATTACCAGTAATATCATTCAATTTATAGCTCGGTATCAAATCAGGCTGTATTATTTTCTTCGTCGTTGTATTTCCGGGGATACTTACGGAAATTACTGAGGTACCATAAGGTAGCTCGTGAATTCACTAATAAGTCTTCAGGTCCTGCTCATGCTAAAATAAGACAACGCGAAAATTACCTGATTTACAGAACTGAATAGACTGACAGACAGGAGCAAATCTGACACATTCACCATGACAAGAGCCTGCTAGCCTTTGGATAGAGAAACTAAAATCCCCATACCTCAATTAGTTGAACTCGCATACTTCTTCACATGAGATTTAGAGCCAGATTAAATCGAAATTATTTGTCCTCAGTAGCCAAATAAATCAAGCACATACCTCCATTCATGAGATTTAAAGCCAGTGCATTTGTCCTCACAGGCCAAACATGGTTGTCCTTCATCTACTTCTTGTACAATACAGTCCTGAAAAATACAAACATAGTCTATTGTAAGTAATTTAGAGAGACTTGCATTAAGGCACAAAGACCTGTTGCTTGCCTTGATATTAGGAGCAAACCAGAGGGCCAAAATGGCCCTAAATTGCTCACCTGAGAAAGGTTTGAACTAAGCCCTACCTGCCAAGCAGATGATTTGTAAAGAATAATTCCATGATTTTCTTAAGTTTGATAAGCCCAACCCTGCCATGCCCTAATTTTTTGAAAATCAAATTTCACAAACAAGTTTTGAAAAGAGTCACTCAAGAAACATTATCCAAATTGTCCAAATGGTTAAAGAGGAAATTTTTAAAGAATTATTCCATGATTTCTCCAAGTCTGATAAGCCAAGCCCTGCCATGCCCATATATTTTGTGTATCAAAATTTCACAAATTTTTTTTGAAAAGGTAACCCAAGGAAACATTCCTGTAAAATTTTGTTGAAATCAGCCTAATCGTTTAGGAGGAGAAGATTTTTAAAGAATTATCAATGATTTTTTGCTTAGGAGGAGAAGTTTTTTAAAGAATTATCCATGATTTTTCAGATAAGCCCTGCCCTGCCACGCTCCTATCTTTGGGCGAATCAAACTTTCATGAAAAAGTTTTGAAAAGGAATCATATACACCCCAAGATGAGTGTCTGCTAAAATTAGAGACTCTAGGTCAATTCTGTATCAAGGTTTGGTTGGTTTACCTATAACATAAAGTTGAAGGTCACCCAGTGACCTTGACTTTAAACAGATTGGTCTGAAAATCAGTTGCAATCATCTACAACCTGAGTTATACTTGTACCAAATTTGGTGATTCTAGCTCTATTGTGTTTGTCACCTTACGAACAAGACGGCTTAGTTTACCAAAGGTAAAGTTCAAGTTTACCCTGTGACCTTCAGTGGATTAATGTGAAAATCAATAGGGATTATCTGTAAACTAAGATTGGTGTCAAATTAGGTGATCCTAGCTCTATTATGTGTCAAGTTATCATACAGACAAGGTTTGGTTCACCAACAAACAGACAGATGGAGCGATCTACATAAGCCAAGAAATGTACCCATTCTTCATTACAGAAGGACATGTTATTGAATAGGAGCAGTCCACATGCAGGTGCCTAATACTCAAAAGTGGGAACAAATTACATAAACTAGTATCACTCTACCATCACCCCCATTGGGAGGAAAGCATTTTGTTAATTTTTTCCCTTCACTCTAAAAGTCAAATTTCACGAACTTGCCATGTGTCTACAATTTTATCTTCAGGTAATGTGATATAGAAAAATGATAAGTTTTCATTTAAAATAAGAAAAGCAACTCAAAACAAAGGGCTCATAGGGCCTTATCGGTCGCCTGAGCCCAAAGAGCAAAAAACAAATAAAAGTCAACCAGATTATGCTACATACTAAATATCAAAGCCCTAAGCCTTTTAGTTCGGGAGAAGAGTTTTAATAGGGATGGATTTGAAAACCAGGGATTAAACAGGGAGGGGCTTTCCTGTACAATCCCTGATTTATACATCCCTCTGATATTACACTTGAGAAAATATTGTGGGAAAAGCAATTTCTACTTTTTAGACAATATTTTCTAACATATACTAGGGTTTTAATAAACCCAGTTTTGGTAAAAAGAATATCTGATGTGAGTCCAATGGACCCTCTTTGGCCTGACTTCAGTAAAGAATTAAAGATTGTTTTAACAGTCTTCAATTCTTTTCTGAAATTGAGCCCTATGTCGAAGCTGTTTCATATTTCATTAACCTATAACTATAACCTATAACTAAGCTATATCCTATAGCAGCTTCAATATTTCTGTGAAAAGAGTATGACACCCACCATCACGTCCCAAGGCCTCCACCTTGGGTCAGACTATAATTTTACTTTACACTGGGCCAATCAAGATATGACACTGTAAGCCATATGTAAAATTCGAGACATCCGGGAATGGGCTAATTATGACCCTAGGGCAATAATTCATAAGATATTGATAGAGATCCACCAGATGATGCTACATACCAAATATCAAAGCTGTAGGCCTATCTGTTTGAGAGAAGAAGATTTTTATAGTTTTCACTATATAAGCCTATGTTAAATTTGTGACATCCAGGAATGGACTAATCTTAATCCTGAGGCAATAATTTGTACAATCTTGATAGAGGTCTACAACACGATGCTGTATACCAAATATTAAAGTTCTAGGCCCTTCTGTTTGGGAGAAGAAGATTTTTAAAGTCTCACAATATAAGCCTATGTTATATTTGTGACATCTGGGAATTGGCTAATTTTAATCCTGAGGCAATAATTTGTACAATCTTGATAGAGGTCTACCAGATGATGCTGTATACCAATTAACAAAGTTCTAGGCCCTCCTGCTTGGGAGAAGAAGATTTTTACAAACTTCAATATATAAGCCCTTTGTGAAACTTGTGACATCCGGGAATGGGCTAATTTTGACCCTGGGGTTATGATAAAAATCCACCAGATGATGCTACAAACCAAATTTAAAGCTCTAGGCCCTCTAGTTTGGGAGAAGAAGATTTTTGAAATTTTCACTATATAAGCCTATGTTAAAACTTGTGACGTCCGGAAATGGGCTAATTTGGACCCTGGGGTCATAATTTATACAATATTGATAGAGGTCTTCTAGATGATGCCACATACCAAATATCAGAGCTGTAGGTCTTTTGGTTTGGTAGAAAAAGATTTTCAAAGTTGCCACTATGTAAGCTTATGTACCCCACCAACCTTTGCACCCCCCCCCTCTAAATACCAAATGTGAATCTAATCTGACAGCTGGTTCATGACAAGAAGATTTTTTAAAGATGTACCCTTTTTGGCCCCTCATGGAGCCCCAAGGGGAGATAACTCCATGAAGTGTACAAATCTGAAGCACCTTCCCATATGGATGCTTCCTGCCAAGTTTGGTTGAAATCCATCCAAGGGTTCTTAAGAAGAAGTCGAAAATGTAAAAGGTTAATGGACAACTCACAACGCACGATGCACAACGACGGACAAAACACGATCGCAATAGGTCACCATGAGCTTCGGTCAGGTGACCTAAAAATTTCAGTCTAGAAAAGCAATAATACAACACAATGTATCTAACCATTTCAAAAGCATTGATTGCCTCCCTTTACTTTATCTTACAAAATTAGGTATGTAAGGTTTATAATATTCAACAGATCACAATATTTCAAAAGGTCTAATAAGAGATCATCTTAGGATCATTTCAATAAAATTTGGTTATAACTAGCCGGTAGTGTCTGAGAAGAACTTCTTCAACACTTTCTCTGTAAACCATATATGGAAATAAGCACCACAAACAAAACAAAGGTTATTTGAATGGGGTTTGACACTATTAATAACAGTATTTCAGTCATTTAGTTGCAGATGTAGCACCTAACCATGGATTCCTGGTATTTCTCACACCATGGTGCAAGCACAATGCCATTTACCAGCTGCTCATCCAACTTAGGTTTATGATTGGTCTCCTGTTGTAGAGAGATTTTGTTTTTCATATGCTCACATTTTATCTAGGAACCTGAGAAGGATTACCAAAGGAGCATTTCTGTGTGATTTTGTAATAATCTAGTCGGTGGTTTGTGAGAAGGTGATTTTAAAACTCTTCAGTATACACTGAATATGGAAATTAGCCACACCTATAGAAGCTGTGTTTTCATCCCATCAAAATTCTTAGAAAGAATCTGATTAAGAATCAATTAAGGATCATTGGAAAGAAACTTGGTTAAGTTCCAGCAAGTAGATCTGAAGAGAATTTTCTTAAGAAAAAGTTTACAGAAGGACCCACCCACATACACAAAAAGACACAATCCCATTACAATAGTCCAATGCAGTGGAGCTTAACTACTAAAAACAAATGAATTAATCCTTGTCAGGCTGAATAAAATCTTTTCAAAATTGTACTAAAAGCTAAGGGCTGAAATCACTGGAAGTACTTGTTTTTGATCGTTAATACTTCTTTTGAAAATTACTTTCATACAACTCTGGTATGAAAAGGGAAGACAGTTGTTGTTGTAGACTAAGATCAGCCTGCACTCATGTGCAGCCTGATCTTTGTCTATACCTCCTACCAAAACCAGAATAGTCCAGGTTCAGCAAGACAAGGCTTAACAAAAACAACTGTCTAAGGATTCTAAGAAAGAAATAAACCTACCTCTTCATATGTGATTATAATCTTTGGAATGTTGTTTGTCAAGGTTGGGGTGTTAGTTTGAGTATTAATTTTATTGTGTTTTGTCATGTTTTAATTCATCAAAATTATCTTTATTGTCATAAAAGAAATACTTTTATTCCAATAGAATTGTTTGTTAATCCATTGATTTGTTTCCATGACAACTCGGAAGAAATTAAATGTCTTATGTTGCGTCTAATTCAAATGGAGATTTCTAGGGAATGGAATAACACAATATAATGTGGATCAAGAGCCAGTAAATCTGTATTATGCTTGAATGATTATAAAGAATAATTTAGAAAACAGATAGGATGTACTTATCAAATATTTTGGTGGTTAACTTCTTAATCCCTCTATGAAAATACACTGTATCACCCCCTATTAATAAAACTTTCATTTGTTTTTGATGTGTTCCAAAGTTATACTTGATTGATATTTACCCTCGTCTTCTGGATTCCTGCTTTGACAATGGTAAGCAGATGTACAGACTAAAACAGCCTGCATAGACGTGCAGTCTGATCTTAGCCTACACTACCTGATTGTTCATGTTGTGTTGAGAAAAGTCTTTGTACATAATATTGATCTAATTATGTAAATACTTTAAGATAAATCCAAAAGAGGATAAATATTCAGCCAGACAATGGTTAAAAATAACCACACTGTCATAAGGGTATGGCGCACTAAATGGGTTATAAGTCAAATGTGAGCCCTCACAAAAAATTAACATTCTGTATTTTTAAGCATGCATACTGCTCAAACATTGAGCATGCATAAGTAATTTCACATGTGCATGGTCAATGTAAGAACATGCAAGCTTACATTTTACTGGTGCTCCTGTATAGTTTACATGCATGTGCGCTCTTTTTATGGTGAACAACTCACAGTTGACTTTTGACCCAAATGGTACATAATACATGAGTGTATATATGAATACAAGCACTCCTGACAGTGTTGCATTAAGCACTTGTTAAGCTTATGTGGCAAAATGGTATTTCAGTGCAACAGTATGATTTTGAAAAACAGGATATATGGTCATCTTATATCCTGTTAAGTAACCTTGACCTTGTGACCAAAAGCTGCATTTCAATGGAAATTTCATACAAGCGAAAAGAGAGTAACATTAATTAACATAATATTAAATAGGTTAAGTCTTGAATGAACACTGCATGACAGATAAAAACTTGACAGATAGAAAGATTAAGGCAAAACATGGCAATCATATATTGGAATTCAGAAGTTAACCTTTGATAAAGAAATATTGTGTTTAATACATATGTATTTTTAACTAACAAAATTTGCAAAATATGAGCCAGTAAAATTTTGTCATTTTTTGTTGGCAAAAAATTGAAACAAGAATTTTCAAAGATTACGATCTAAAAATACTGCATTAAAACTTTTGAATAACTTTCACATCTAAAATCCAAATCCTTTAACTAATCAAAATTCACTAAACAGAAAAGTAAACTTAATCAAAAAGACCCTGATAGTGACCAAAGGTGAAAATCTACCTAATCATATCCTTATGTAGACATCAAACATTCAAAATATTTTCAATCATGAATCACTTTATACAAGATAAACTCTGCTGTTTAACCACGGAGTATAATGGCAGAAAATAACAAGAGGGCCAGTGGCCCTGTCGCTCACCTGAGAAAAGGCTCTTTTTTTCTTCAAGGCCTAGTACAAACTGGGTCGGGAGAAAACCTCCTTTAACATTTAACTAAAAACAACAAGCCCAATTTGGTTTAAATTGGCCAAATAGTTTTGAAAAGGATGCCTTCTTTATTTCTATTTAAGCCTCGTCACCCTGTGGCTCTGAAATTTTATCAATTTTGAAAGAGGTCAATGTACTGATGCTTCATGCAAAATTCAAGATTCTTCAACTTCTGGGTCAAGAGGAGATGGTTTGTTTTTTTTATTTATTTTTTCAATTTACCTCTTGTTGTCATAGCAACCAGATTTTTCAACTGATTCTTTGGTTGAAATCAGCCAAGTGGTTTGGGAGGAGATGTCGTTTTAAAAATCCTTTTTATTTCAATGTAAGCCGTCCCCCAGGGTTCCACCCCTGGGGGCCTGAGGTTGGTGATTTGAGCAATTCTGAAAATGGTCAATGTACTAATGCTTCATGCAAAATATCAAGACTCTAGGCCCTCTGGGTAAAGAGGAGATATTAATTTCTAAAGTTTTGATTCAATTCCAGTTTTGTAACCATGGCAACCAGAGTTTTTGACAGATTTCAATTCTTTGAGCAATTAACATAGGGCACCACACAAGAACATTTCTGCCAAATTTGGTTGAAATCTGCCCAGCAGTTTGGGAGGAGATGTCGTTTTAGAAATCCTTCTTTATTTATATATAAGCCCCCCCCCCCCCCCTTGGGGCTCAGCCCCTGGGTACCTGAGGGTGATGACTTTAGCAACTGTGAAAGAGGTCATTGTACTGATGCTTCATGCCAAATATCAAGGCTCTACACCTTCTAGGTCAGGAGGAGATAATTTTTAAAGTTTTCATTAAAATTTCAGTTTTGTTGCCATGGCAACTAGACTATTTTACAGATTTCAATTCTTTTAAGAATAATTTAAGGGTATCACCCAAGGAACATTCCTGCAAAATTTGGTTGAAATCTGCTTCGTGGTTTAGTAGGAGATGTCATTTAAAAATCCTTCTTTATTTATATATAAGCCCCCCCCCTCGGGGCTCAGCCCCTTGGTACCTGAGGGTGATCATTTTAGCAATTCTGAAAGAGGTCATTGCACTGATGCTTCATGCCAAATATGAAAGTTCTACGCCTTCTGGGTCAGGAGGAGATAATTTTATAGTTTCATTAAAATTTCAGTTTTGTTGCCATGGCAACCAGAGTTTTGAACGGATTTCAATTCTTTGAGCAATTTCTAAAGGGCACCACCTAAGGATCATTCCTGCCAAATTTGGTTGAAATCCACCCATCGGTTTTGGAGGAGATGTCATTTTAAGATTGTTGACACACGAGGCACGACGGACGCTGGACACAGGAATATCAAAATACCTTACCATAAGCACTTCGTGCTCAGGCGAGCTAAAAATATAGACTTGTTTTGTTTCAAAATAGTTGTAGACGACATTTCAAAGAGTAAATGTCTTGTATAAAAGCAATGTGAGAAAAGGAGAAAATACTTGTTGCAAGCAAATTCTCCATTTGTTAGTATGTTTTCTTAAACGTAATTCCTTCAAAGTGTGAAAATACAGGATCGTGTCGAAATTGGTTAAACCTTCATGACTGATTGTATGGTATTTACCGATTTTAACCCTTTCCTGTACAATCCCTGGTTTTCACGTCCCTATGAATTTATAATTGAGAAACATTGTAGAAAAAGAAGAAATTGCTTGTAACAAGCAATTTCTCCTTTTTCTTCAATATTTTCTACCCTACTGAATGGTTATTTTTCAAATTAAATCCACTATATATTTTGTTTGCAAAACCTTTGAATTTGGACTGGTCTAAAAATTCTGCAAAATAGGAAAGGGTTATTCCTTGTCACGCTGAATCCGGAATATTCCTGTTTTGGCAGGAGGTTAAGACAAATATCAGCCTACCCAGTCTTCAACTTGTCAATTTATATGCTTTGTAAAGTGGCTTATTTAACCCTTTCCCATTTTTCGAAATTTCAAACTGGACCAATTTGAAAGACATTATTGCAGACAACAATGAAAAATGAATGCAATTTTAAATGAAACTATCATATGTGGTAGAAAATATTGTGGCAAAAGGAGAAATTGCTTGCTACAAGCAATTTCTTCTTTTTCCACAATGTTTTCTAAAGTATAAAATCAAAGTGACGTAAAATCCCAGGTTTGTACAGGACAGGGTTAAAGACGTTTTGAATGAAAACAGTTGCTATATAAATTTGGAATACATGTACTAATAATTATCCTGCAGTAAGGAAGTTTCTTAACAACATATCGGCCAATTAAAATTGCTTCAAACTAAATCAGATTGATTCTCTAATGAATTTTTAGTCAGATTATGAGATAACTTCATTGAAATTTGATTTGTTTGATGTGTACCCTTTATTAGTATTGGGATCTAGACTGTTTGGATTTCTTCTTTTTGTCGAGAGATTTAACCTAAAGACCTCATAAGAAGGATTTGAAGTTGACAGAAAACAATATGGAATATGCAGAAATGCTTGTAACAAGCAATTTTCCGAAATGTTTTTCAAAGCTACTTTCTTGAAGGGCATAAAAAGGTAATTATGTTTAACCTTTTCCTGGATAAACCGGAGATTTTACGTCACTGTGATATTACACCTGAAAAACATTGAGGAAAAAGGAGAAATTGCTTGTAACAAGCAATTTCTCCTTTTTCCTCAATGTTTTCTACCACATAAGGTGGTCAGATTTCAAAATGCATGCATTTTTCATTGTCGTCTGCAACCTCCTTTGAATAGGACCAGTCTAAAATTTCATAAAACAGGAAAGGGTTAACCCATTCCTATGCAATCCCCCTTTTTATGATCTTCAATCATGAAAAAAGCTTGTAATAATGAAATGACAATAAGTTCATCTTCCAAAATGTTTCTACCTCAAAAGACATGTGTTATTGAATAATGATCAAATGATTGTATTTGGACCAGTCTAAAATGTTGTAATCTGGTTTAGAGCTAAATATATATTTCCAAAAATTTACATAAAAACTTTTATAGAACTCTTCAGCTTCAAAAGTATGCTGGTTTTTAACCCTTGTCATGAATATTCTGGTTTTGGCAGGAGGTGTAGACCAAGATCAGCCTGCACATAAGTGCAGCCTGAACTTGGTTTAGACCTCCTGCTTGTATTTTTCCAGCCAGAGGTGTTTATTAAGTTGATTTCTAAAAGAAATTCACATATTGAAGTTCTATCAGTGCTTTCAGCCCTTTGATTTTACAGCAATTCAGTAAGGTAATTTTACAAAGATTGACAAGGGTTAATCCACTCCCAAAGAGTGACATTTTTTGATGCCCCTCAAGATAAACATTTGTGAAAACATTGTGTTACATTAAAAAAAATGCTTGTTACAAGCAATTTTTTTAATTTTCCACAAAGTTTTCTACCAAGAAAGTTGAAAAAATCTAAAATTTCCAAAAGTTGAAATGGTCATCCTGCAACTCCTTCGAATTTTTGCTAGTCTAAGATTTTGCATCTGATAATGAGTTAATAGGGAGAGATGGAGCTCTTATCTACCCCATTCCAATGCAGAAAAACAAATTTTAGACTGGTCCAAATTAAAGAAGTTGCATATAAAATTTCAATTTTTCTTTAGAAGTAGAAAACATCGTGGATAATGAAATTTCTTGTAATAAGCAATTTCTCAATTTCCACAATGTTTTCCCGAGCTTTTTTTTTGAGAGGAGGATCATTATGTTGGAATTGGTTAAGGCATTTGGATTTAACCTATTAACAGACAACAAAATTTTAAGATAAAATCTAAAGAAATTGAAGGTAATATTTTCAAGCTGATAAAATTTTAGATACATCTAGCTGTCCATCTGCTTAGAAAACAATTTGGAAAATGATAAAAAAAAAAATCTTGTACAAAATAATTTCTTCATTTTCTACATTGCATTTCTACAGTCCTTTTCCTAAAAGGTTTAAAAGAGAGGGATTATGTGGCATACAGTTTAAATGACCTAAAACTGAAAAGAAATTTTGCTTAATTGGGGTTAAATATTGTGAGAAATGTTTTCAACCTAAAAAGACAAAAAAAAAAGAGGACCACAATTGTCCTAAATCACTCCCCTGAGTATGATTGTTCATGATTCAAATAGCAAAGCCCTGTCTAATTATTTTGGAGATGTTTCAGGTTATTCTTTTTTATCCTAGGTATATTGATGATCCCACCATATAGCACTAAATTCCTGAATATGGTAATTCTTTGTATTTTTTGTATTCTTTTAAGTATTTTGTTAGAAGGGTCAATAGACATCAATACATACCAAATATCAAAGCTCTAGGCCTAATAGTTTAGGAGAAGAAGATTTTCAAAGATATCCTTCTTTATTCCTATCTAATATCAGGAATTGCACAGAAAAGGGCTAATTTTAAGGGTACAATAATTCTATGAAGTATTAAAGTAAAGGGTCAAAAGACGATGATTTATTCCAAACATCTAAGCTCTAGGCCACATGGTTTGGGAGAAGATTTTCATAGATTTCCTTCCTTATTCCTTTGATTTGTTTGTTGGAATGGGGTTTTACGCCACTTTCAACAATCTTTCAGTTATTTCGCGGCGGCTGGAGCACCTAACAATGGAATCCTGGTATTTCTCACACCAGTATTACCATTACATCCTTTCCTAGCCTCCAGCTGCTATCCCACATAGATCTACGATTATCGACCCATTGGTGAGACTCAAATAGTCGGAAAGGATAAGTGCTGCCGTCGGGGATCAAACCCAGGACCTCTAGATTGACAGTCCATAGCCCTACCAACTGCGCTATGACAGCGGCCCTTATTCCTTTGAAAAATCAGGGGTCACACAGAAAGGGCTAATTTTCAGAATACTGTAATTCTTTGTAGTATTTTGGTAGAAAGTTATAAAACACAAATACAAACCAATTATCAAGGCTCTAGGCCTAATGGTTTTGGAGAAGAAGATTTTCAAAGATTTCCTTCTTTATTCCTTTGTAAAATCAGGGATTGCACAGAAAATGGCTTATTTTCATAATACAGTCATTCTTTGGCGTATTTTGGGAGAGGGTCAATAGGTGATGATTTGTATCATATATAAAAGCTCTAATACCTTATGATTTGGTAGAAGAAGATTTTCAAAGATTTCCTTCTTTATCCTTGGTAAAATCCGGGATCGCACAGAAAAGGAATAATTTTCAGAAAATATCTTTTGAGGTATTCTTGAAGAGGGTCAATAGTAAATGATTCATACCAAATATCAAAGCTCTAGGCCATTGTAAAATCAGGGATCAAACAGAAAAGGGATAATTTCAGAGGTAGAGTGTTTTGGTAGATAGTCAATAGGGGATGATAATTATGTACCAAATATCTAAGCTCTAGGCCTTATGGTTAACGAGGAAAAGACTTTTTATTAATTGCTTATGGTCGGACAGACGGACAATTACCAATCATAATAGCTCACCTTCAGCATGTTGCGCTCAGGTGAGCTAAAAGCAACAAAAAAATTCATCAACTAGAAATTGTCGACTGCAGCTTATTTTAATTTGGGCCAGTTTAAAAATTCGTTGACGCTTTTGGATGCCCCTCAAGGAATACAATTAGGAAGACATTGTCTAAAATGAAGAAATTGCTTGTAACAAGCAATTTCTTCATTTTACACAATGGTTTCTTTTCAGAAAGTGGAAAAAATCTAAAATTGCATTAACTAAATATGTTGTCTGCAACTCCTTTCAATTAGGACCAGTCTAAATTTCTTCGATTGGGAATGGGTTAAGAAAGTAGGAACAGAGATAAGGACTTGCGAAAGGCCAATAATGAACATCTCATCATGTGAACCACATTACAGATAGGGTCACCACAGGTTAACAGAAATCAATAACTATAGATCTATTGCCAACTTTTCTAAAATGGTGCCAAAACTTCCAGCTGCAGTAGGCAAGACTTTAATAGTCACAATTTGTCAGTGCATGAGCAAAATGGCGTAACTACAGCTAAATTTTGCTCGAGCATTGATGATATAACAGTGTAGTCTGTCTTCCCGTCTGTCACTGAGTGAGAGTTTGAAAGTAACTAAGGTACAATACTCATGCTTTACATTTCATTCCTTGAAATAATAGATGTTTTCCATCTTAATTGTACATATTTAACAAATACACAGAGGATCTTCAGTTTTCTCTCTATACCATATATGGAAATTAACCCTACCCATAAAAGCCCTATTTTCATCTGATGACAATTTTTCCTATGTATCTGACAAAGTGTCAAAGGATAATTTTTGTGAAATTTGGTAAATATCTTGCAAGTTTTCACCATAAATCCAGGAAATTAGACCCACCCTCAAAAGCCATGATTTTTGTATCTGATCAAAATCTTCAAAGGAATCTCATAAAGGGTCATCCAAGTATCTTTCATGTGCCATTCCGTTGAAACCTGTATAGTACTTTCTGACAAAGTTTATTTAAAAGTAATTGTTCACAGACAAATGAACACACAGCAGGCACAACAGGATGACAATTGCTCACTAGTTTTCAGCCAATGGAGCTAAAAACAGGTTTTAAATAGGGTAGAAAACATTGTGAGAGAAAGACTTTATTGCTTCTTCAGATAAGTTTTTCCTTTCATAAATGCTGTCTCAATAGAATTTCAAAATGTGGGTTTGTGTGATAATAGATCAACCATAAATTAAACCCATTATCACATAGCAAAAATTTAGACTGGTCCAACTTGAAAGATGTTGTAGACAATAATTCCTATTTGATGAAATTTCAAAAATCTCTGTCTTTTCGGGTAGAATTTTAACATTGAGGATAATGAAGAATTTGCTTGTAACAAGCAATCTCTTCATTTTCCACAAGGTTTTCCAAAGTTTTTTTTTTCTTTTGGGGGAGGGGCATTGAAAAGCGTCATTGTGTGGGGATAGGTTAAGGAGGGGAAGACAACACATAATGATAATGACAACTTCCTATCTTTTGAGCTTGTAAAATGACATCAATGTTATATTGTCAGCTCTGGATTCCCAACAAATGATGCCAATAAAATCTTTCCTGGTAGAATTCATGGTGACATTAGTATAATTTAGAGAGAGAGAGAGAGAAGAGCTCTAAAAGTTAATGATCTGTTACAGTATAAGCTCATTCTTACACGCCTGCAGACAATGTTATTGATTACTGTTCAAAGTTCCTTCTCTATCATTGAGTCTACAAGAACCTTTATACAGAACTTTCACTTTTCTACAAACAACATAAAAATAAGAATTTTCTGCATTTCTGTTACAACAAAATTGTAGACTGGTCCAAGTTCAAAGAAGTTTCAGAATACATTTCATTGCCTTAACCCATTACCACATGACAATTTTTTAGGCTGGTCCAAACTCAAAGAAGTTGCATACGACAATTTCAAGTTAGAGGAACTTAGAAAATCATTGCCTTTAAGGCTAGAAAACATTATGGACATTGAAGAGATTGCTTTTTACAAGCAATTTCTTCAATGCCCACAATGTTTTCTAAAGCATTTCATTCAGGGACAATGACTCTTTCTGTTGCCTTAATTTTTATTTGGCAATTATTTTCCAATTTTAGTGAAATTAGCAGTTACCCCCATTACCACAAAATGACGCTTTTGGACACCCCTAAAAAAAAATAATAATTGAGAAAACATGTAAAATGAAGAAATTGCTTGATACAAGCAATTTCTTCATTATCCACTATGTTTTCTATCCAAAAAGTCGAAAAAAATTTAAATTCTATCAACTTAAATTGTTGTCTGCTGCTTGTTTGATTTTGGATCAGTTTGAATTTTCATTGTGTGGGAATGGGTTAACCAACATTCTGGAGTATTGCAAATCCCATACAGGAGCAAAAACTTTGTTATAGGTTCCTAGCTGATCATATATTTTGTAAACTAATAATCTCAGTCCAAATGCCTTGTTGGAGATTTGAGCTGGCATTCAGACTTGAAGTTAAGTTTAAACTCTATCATTGACTGATATGAAATTGTGACACATTTTTGTTGGTTGGGCAACTCAAACGTTGAAACTACATCTTATTCAAGCTGTAGTCAAGATGTTAAGGCTGCAAACCAACAATTTTATTTTTTGTTGCATGACACTGGTCATAAAGTTTGCACAATAACAGCATTTACAAGAGGACCATGATGGTCCTAAACTGCTCACCTGAGGCTTCTGCAAAATGCAGTACTTTTGTGTCTACCCTGAAATTCTTTGTATTCAGATTTCACTCAAACTCTGATTACTGTCTGCAACTTCAATGGGTGTAATTTTAGCAACCTCACAAGAGAACAGTCCGGATGTACACTATAAATTAACTATGAATGCATTACAACTTATACATTAGGAGAGGAAGATATTTGAACATGCTCTTATTGAGAGTTTTTCATAACTTTGGATGCTTTGGGAAGGACCATGTTTGTCCAAAAGATATAAATATGGTAGATAACAATTATGTTATCCTACATTTTTAATGTAAATGATCTAGGACCTATATTTAAGAAGAAGAATTTATGCAATTTTCGAACCCAGGAGCAGAGACGTTTTCTATCCTCAGAGCATATTTTCCTGTAACATAGTAAAGAATTATTTAGTCATGCTACGTACAAAATATAAATGCCCTTCACCTTATATTTCAGAAGGAGAAGACTTTTGAAGTTGCTCTAATTTGGTGTTTTCAAAAATTTTGGACGTCTGAGACAGTGCCATGTTTTATCCCAGGGCTAAGATTTTAGCTAACATGGCAGAGAACTATCTGGTTATGCTATAAACCAAATATGTATGCTTTAGACTTTGTAGATTGGGAAGAGAAGACTGCTGAACATGGTCTATCTGAGCATTTTTACAAACTTTGGACACCAAGGGAAGGGGTGTTTTTTAACCTACAGGCATAATTCAATCAAAATTGATGGATAACAGCCAGGCTATATGCTACACTCAAAATATAAATGCCCTCAGCCTTAAAATGAAGAATTCTCTTTTTTAACATAATCAAATTTTGCGTTTTTCCCAATTTTTTACCCCTAGTACAGGACTGTTTTTGACCCTAGGAGGACAGCTTTTAGTGATTAGTACAAAACCATCTAGTTATGCTACATACCAAATATGAATATCCTAGACCTTATAGTTTAAGAGGATTGCTCTAATTAAGCATTTTTCCAAACTTCAGACCTCAGGGGTTGGGCCATTTTTGACCCCAGAGATAAGATATTCAAAAACTTGGTAGAGAACCAAATGATTAAACTATGTATAAAATATAAATGCCTTTGGCCTTGTAGTCTATGAAAAAAACAACAACAAAGATTTACTAAAATTTCCCATTTTCATATGCAGCAGTTACAAGAGTTTTTCATGGAATTAAATTCATTTAACAACTTTTGGTAATAGGTTAATAGAATGTTGTTGCAAATTTTTGGAGTTTTGCAGCAAATGTCCATACCCCTATTTAGTACTGGTGATATAAAGGAAGTAACTTGAACCTTTTACCAGACAGCAAAAATTTTAGACTGGTCCAAATTTAAAGGAGTTGCAGACATTAATTTTAAGCTTATGAAATTTTGGGTTTTTTTTACTTTCGGGTAGAAAACATTGTTATAAGCAATTTCTTCATTTTCCATAATGTTTTCCTAAGCTCTTCGTGGGGGGCATCTAAAAGCACAAAACTGTATGCCATTACTGGACAAAAACTTCTTATTGAATGAAACTATTGTTTGAGGGTTCAGTTCACAAGAAATTTGGAAGTTTGACAAACATTGAAGAAATCTTTTTGGCTTAACAGGCCTGATTCTAGTAAAATTCAATATCAATATATGGTTAAATATTTTACCTTGACCATCAAAATTATCATTGAAAAATGTCTACATACAAAAAATGAAGACATCTTCCAGAAACAGACTGATTTATTTTAGAGTAGGAAATACAAAAAAGTCAAAAATTGAAATAAACATTACCTAGGGCACTTAATAAACAACATTTAGGTAAAGTAATAAGAAATTTTTGCAATTTGTAAAGGAGGTATATTTGAAAATTATGACCTTGACAATTTGGCCTTAACATTGACCAATGACCTTGATTTTTGAACCTGCTGAAAAGTCTTGTCATCAGAAATAAGCATTTGAAATATTAAGGCTGTATTACTTACCATTTTAGAATTATGGACAATGTTAAAGTTAAATTTTTCAAAATTTTGACCTTGAGAAATGACCTTTACCTTAGCCAATGACCTTGAACTTAGTACCAACAGAAAGCTCATGTCATAAGCAATGCACATGTAAAATATGAAGGCTTTATCACTTACCAATGTATACCTATGGGCTGTGTTAAAGTTGAATTTTTCGAAATTTTGACCCTGAGAAATGACCTTGACTTTGATAGATGACCTTGAACTTAATACCAACAGAAAGGTCATGTCATAAACAATGCACATGTGAAATATGAAGGCTATATCACTTACCATTGTAAACTGATTGACATTGTAAAAGTTAATTTTTTTGAAATTTTGACGTTGAGAAATGACCTTGACCTTCATGGATGACCTTGATCTTAGTACCAACAGAAAGGTCATGTCATAAATAATACACATGTAAAATATGAAGGCTATATCTCTTATCAATCAAAAGTTATGTCTAGAGTAATTTTGTTGCGGAGAAATGGAGACCTAACATAAAGCTAACAAAATTAAGTCCCCTTTTTCATCTTATTTCCCCAAATGTCAAATAGTTAATGGTCAAGGGCATCTGATTTGCTACTCATATATGAAATTTCGTCAAATTCTTACCATTAGACCTGGAGAAATTTGAGAAAAACTATATGTTACCCTAAGTCCCCTTTTACCATGATGAGGCCTCAAATCTTAAAATCGGAAAAATTGCATCGGCATTATAACATAGGGAGTTACAAGGTAAGTTTCATTTGATTTGGACTTAAAATTATTGTGTGATTTTTTTTTAAATTTTGGCCAGTCTAAAATTTTGTTGTTTGTTGATGGATTAAGTAGCAAAGTAACAATCAAAACCAATTCAAATTGTTTATGAATTCGATGTAAGACTCACTTCTAATGCTAAGTCTGTCTTCTTCGGTCTACTGGAGAAAAATTCAAGTGTTTTCCCACTCCACATTATTCAGGCAGCGCTAGTTTCTCCCACCCTCCAAAAATTTAAACTGAAGTTCTTATCAAGCTGCATTTAAATATACCCCAGAAGAAAACTGGGGTTTTATCTTGACAAAATAATCAGTTGGAAGTCAGATGCAAAAAGCCAAAGTTAACACTTGATATTTTATTTTTCCATGCTCTGAATCTGAATTAATTCCATGCAAACAAGCCTCACATGAAAAAATCAATCCAAGAATCACTTTTCACATGGAAAACATACATCCCAGGATCTTTCTATTAATAGTAGCAGTAAGAAAGCTTTGAACTTTAGATTTGAAATCTTGATAACAAATTCTGGTACAAATATAGGATGCTTATAGCATCAACAAATAGAAAACAACACATGAATCTTGCTCAAGATAAGAAACCATTATCTTTTGTTAAAATCTTTGTTCCACCCATTGAGATTAATGAATAAATTGTCTCACAAAAATAAATTCAGCTAGTGCAAGTAAAACAAGGTTTCAATGAGAATTGCACACTATTTTCGGTATAAAAACAACAAATAAAACCAATTATCTGGACCACTGACAAATTGCGTGTGGAGAAATGACAGGACCATTTCTGTGAAAATTCAGGAAGCAAATTTCCTATTGTTTTATGACTTTATTAGAGTTTTGGACCAGTGTCAATTTATAGATGATGCCTTAAAGGGAAGTAATAAATGAATCAAACAATAAGTATGATCAATTTTGAATGCGGTTTAACAATTTTTCAGTTATATCGCAGCGGCTGGAGCACCTTCCAATGGATTCCTGGAATAGCTAAAACCAGTACTACCATTACATTGTTAGCTTAGTGTAAAATCAAAGTACTGAAAGTACTGCAAGCTAGCAAAGCATAGTTTTGTTAAGTAATCTTTCTTGCTAAAGTTTATCATGACAGATAATATTTCCCTTGTTGGGTGGAAAACATTGTGGACAATGAAGAAATTGCTTGTAACAAGCAATTTCTTCATTGTCCACAATGTTTTCCAAAGCTTTTTTCTTGAGATGCTTAAAAAGTGGATTTGAGTTGGAATAGGTAAAACAGCATGCTTTTGAAAGAGTTCTCTACAATTTGAATAGAGTTTGCAATATTCCTGAAATACATTAGAACTATTTTTATGGCGTAGGCATTTAAAGGATTTAGTGGTTAAGCCTCCAGTGGCGGTTTGCGCTCGTTGAACTTTGAGACGACCTCAAAATTTGTCTGTTAACCTAAGCTATCAAAGCTGACGCTTTGCTAGCTAAATATCATAAGTGTCTATACTTTGTAAAGAAACTAATGATGATTTTGCACTAAGCCACGACATCCTTTCTTAGCCTCCAGCTGCTATCCTACTTAAGTTTACGATTATCCATCCATTGGTGAGAGATAAATATCAGAACAGGACATATGCCACAGCAGGGGATCGAACCAATGACATCCCATGATTAAAAATTGGTAGTCTGCGCTATGACAGCAGCATAAGTATGATCAAGAGGACCATGTGGTCTAGAAGGCCTCCCATTACAAAGTATAAGGTAAAATTTAGTCCAAATCAGCCAAGTGAAGAAGTAGGCGAAGATTTGTAAAGAATTATTTCTCAAATACTCAGAATCTGGTAAGCATGCCCTGCCATGCTCCCATTTTTTCATAAATCAAAATTTCATGAACAAGATTTAACAAGAGTCACCTTAGGAACATTCTTGCCAAATTTGATCCAAACTGACGGAATAGTTTAACCCTTTCCTGTTCAATCCCTGGATTTTGCATCCATACGAATTCATATTTGAGAAAATATTGTAGAAAAAGAAGAAATTGCTTGTACAAAGCAATTTCTTCTTTTACCACAATATTTTCTACCCTACTGAATAGTTATTTTTCAAATTAAATCAAAATTAAATTTTCGTCTGCAAAACCTTTTAAATTGGACAGTTCTAAAATTTTGAAAAACAGGAAAGGGTTAAAAGAAGATTTTTAAAGAATTATTCCATGATTTCCCTTTGTCTGATAAGCCCAGACCTGCCACTCACAAATTTGTTTGCCAATCAAAATTTTACAAACAAGTTTTGAAAACAGTCACCCAAGAAACTTTCCTGTAAAATTTGGTCAAAATAAGCCAAGTGAATTAGGAAAAGATGTTTAAATAAAATGTTGACAATGCATGATGTATGACGGACACTGAGCGATCCTAAAAAGCTCCTCTTGAGTGATCCTAAAAGGCTCCTCTTGAGTATGTTTTGCTCAGGTGAGCTAAAAAGGGAGACTCAAGGAGGTCTGTTTTACTGACTGGCTGTGTTTTCAATTAACTACTAAACTATGCCTTTAGACCAGCAAAGGGAGAAGAAGTCTTCTGGAGTTTTAAGTTTGACACAAGTTACCTCCCTTACTCAAAATTTTGACGAGGCTGAATCTAATACTGTCCTTACCTTAACCCATTACCAGAGAGTGAAATATCAGACCTGTACAAATTGAAAAGAGTTGCAGATGACCTTTTAAAGTTTATAAAATTTTAGATTTTTTCAACTTTCTTGATAGAAAACATTGTGAAAAATGAAGAAAATGCTTGTTTGAGGGGCGTCAAAAAGCGTCATTGTGTAGGAATAGGCTTTCTTCATAGATGTTTTTAAATTGGATAGATTGTGTGGAAAAAGATTTTGTGATGGTTGTAATAAGTACACCCGTGAATTTTATATAATTCTCATCTGCAACTTCTTTGAATTTGATCCAGTTTAAATTTTGTCGCATGCAAATAGGTTAATAAAGTTCTACAATATATACACTTATACAATTCCCCTTCATTATGTCTTTTGGCTGAATCTTGTTCCAAACACAATTATCATGATGGAACATCAAAAACTAATTAGGGGGGATCTATAGCTAGAAATCTTTATCATAAAACTCATAATTCTTGGGATTTTATAAATCTCATTTGGCTAGCTTGGGTTCAATATCCCAGTTGTTTAAATAGTTTGTTATTGAAAGCAGAATTAGTTTTTGTTGCTAAACTCATTTACAGGGTCTATGATTCCAGAGAATAAACATTTCCGATGAAAATATTTAGTTATTGTCCATTAGTAAGGCTAAACACCTGTTGGGTAGGATATCCTTATCAGTTGACCCTTTGCCATACAAGACTAAGGTAACCCTTTCTTACTAAGGTTTTGTTTGTTTTGTTTGAATGGGGTTTTAAGCCGCTTTCAACAATCTCTCAGTTATATTGCAGCGGCTGAAGCACCTAACAATGGATTCCTGGTATTTCTCATACCAGTACTGCCATCACATCCCTTCCTAGCCTCCAGCTGCTATCTCACATAAATCTACAATTATTGACCCATTGGTGGAAGACAAATAGTCGGAAAGTATGAGTTGGGGATCAAACCCCGGACCTCTAGATTTACAGTCTGACGCGCTACCAACTGCGCTATGACGGCAGCTCTTACTAAGGTAACCTTTCTTTAAACAAGAGGGCCGTTGGCCCTGGGGCGCTCACCTGAGATAAAGGCTCTTTTTTCTTTCAACAGTCTAATTTCATGTTAAGGTTAGGATTATGAAACAAGTGGGCCACAATTACATATAAAGACTATGAACCTGGGAATCCAAAAGTCCAAATTACAAATTCCAAGGCTTTAGTGCTGATTTGAAAGATGGAAAAAAACTTTTCCATGGGTTATAATTTCAGAAATAAGAAAGAAGTCTGTGAACTTATGCTTCATGCCTATACCCCCCCCCCCCCCCCCCCCTGGGTCTGCCCCTGGAGACCCGAGGATCATGATTTTAGCTATTTTGTAAGAGGTCAATATACTGACGCTTCATGCAAAATATCAAGGCTGTACACCTTCTGGGTCAGGAGGAGAAGATTCTTAAAGATTATTTTGAAATTTCACTTTTGTTGCCATGGCAACCAGAGTTTTTAACGGATTTCAATTCTTTTAGCTATTTTAAGGGGGACCACCTAAGGAACATTACTGCAAAATTTGGTTCAAATTGGCCCTGTGAATTTGGAGGAGATGTCATTTAAAAAATTGTTCTTTATTTCTATGTAAACCCCACCCCCCTGGGGCTCCACCCCTGGGGACCCGAGGATCATGATTTTAGCTATTTTGAAAGAGGTCAATATACTGATGCTTCATGCAAAATATCAAGGCTCTATGCCTTCTGGGTCAGGAGAAGAAGATTTTTAAAGATTATTTCAAAATTTCACTTTTGTTGCCATGGCAACCAGAGTTTTTAACGGATTTCAATTCTTTTAGCTATTTTTGAAGGGGACCACCTAAGCAACATTTCTGCCAAATTTGGTTCAAATCGGCCCAGTGGTTTGAGAGGAGATGTCATTTAAAAAATCATTCTTTATTTCTATATAAACCCCACCCCCCTGGGGCTCCGCCCCTGGGGACCCGAGGATCATGATTTTAGCTATTTTGAAAGAGGTCAATATACTGATGCTTCATGCAAAATATCAAGGCTCTATGCCTTCTGGGTCAGGAGAAGAAGATTTTTAAAGATTATTTTAAAATTTCACTTTTGTTGCCATGGCAACCAGAGTTTTTAACGGATTTCAATTCTTTTAGCTATTTTTGAAGGGGACCACCTAAGGAACATTTCTGCCAAATTTGGTTCAAATCGGCCCAGTGGTTTAGGAGGAGATGTCGTTTAAAGAAATTGTTGACGGACGACGCACGACGGACGGACGCCGGACAAAAGACGATCACAATAGCTCACTTGAGCACTACGTGCTCAGGTGAGCTAAAAACTCATTGGGAAAATTTCTGTCCAGCCTTGGTCACTCTGGGACCGGTATTTTCATTACCAGTACTTCTTTATGACTAGGCAATTATAAGAAGTTTCAATTGTAACAGGCCTCACATAAAAGATACAAATTGAAGGCATCTCAAAATTCTGATCAATGTGATCAACATGTGCGTGTCGAACAAGAAGGAGTAACAATACAAGAATATAGGAACCAATTTAGTGAAAGAACATGTTTAATTGAGGCACTGGTTTCTAAACTTTACTCAAGGGAAAAACGGGTGAAAATAGAGCTAGCTCATTTTACAATCATCCTTATATGTTTAGTTGTATATCATATATCAATGAACTCTATAAATTTTCAGTGATTGATTGCAAAAATTAAGGTCATATTGTTAATAGAATATCAAATCCCCCCCCCTTTCTTGCTTTCTCAATTCTTTTTCGTGAGCAGAATCCAAAAGGGTCCTTGTGTGAGAGTCAGTAAATAATTTGATATCATTCAATACCTTCTATGTATTAACCCTTGTCATGCTGAACCCTGAATATTCCTTTTTTGGCAGGAGGTGTAGACAAAGATCAGCCTGCACATATGTGCAGTCTGATCTTAGTCTTCACCTCATGCCCATCCCTTTTAAGCCACTGTATAAACCCTTTGTAAAACTTGTGACATCCTAGAATGGGCAAATTCTGGCCATGATAAATGGCCATGATTTATACAATCTTGATAGAAATTCGCCAGATGATGCTATTTACCAAATATAAAAGCTCTAGGACCTCTAGTTTTGGAAATGAAGATTTTTAAAAATTCCACTATATAAGCCTTTGAAAACTTGTGACATCTGGAAATGGGCTAATTCTGTCTCTAGGGCCATGATTTAAACAATCTTGATAGAAATTCACCAGATGATGCTACATACCAAATATAAAAGCTCTAAGCCCTCTAGTTTGGGACTTTTGTGTAGGCTGATCTTTGTCTAAACATCATGTTGAAACCGGAATATTCTGGGTTCAGAATGACAAGGGTTAATTAAGGTTCACAGGGAGTAGTATAAGTCTTAACCCATTCCAACATGATAGAATTTTAGACCAGTCCAAATTCAAAGAAGTTGCAGACAACAATTTGAAGTTGATAAGATCTTCAAAATCTTTGTCTTTGAAGGTAGAAAACATTGTGGATAATGAAGAAATTGCTTGTTACAAGCAATTTCTTCATTCTCCACAATGTTTTCCAAAGCTTTCATATTGAGGGGCATTTAAAGGCGTCATTGTGTGGGAATGGGTTAAAATAGATTAAAATATTATTATAGGCGTTACCCCATCACCAGGCAACACGAAACAACTTTATAGACTGGTACAAATTCAAAGAAGTTAACTGCAGACAAATTTTTCATTTTTTGAAATTTAGAAATCTTTGTCCTTGGTGGACAAATTCATAGTGGATCAGGAGGAAAATGCCTGTAACAAACATTTTCATTTTTTTTAAAAAAAATTTTTCTACTTTGAGGACTTCAAAAAGTGGGACTGTGTGGAATTGAGTTGTTCAATAATGATAAACTGCAAACGAGATTACTTTCAATAATGATACATACCAAATATCATAGCTCTAGACGTAATGCGTTTGGAGGAGAACATTTTTAAAAATATCCTTCTTTTTGCATAGATACATACCAAATATGGAAGAAGGAGAAGATTTTCAAAGATTTCTTTCTTTATTCCTATGTAAAATCAAGGATCACGCAGAAAAGGGCTAATTTTCAGAGTATGATAATTCTTTGAAGTATTTTGGTAGGGCCAATAGGTATTGATTCAAACCAAATATAACACTTGTCATGCTAAAACCCGAAAATTCCGGTTTCACAGGAAGTGTAGACAAGATCAGCCTACACATAAGACAGTCTGATCTTAGTCTACTCCTCCAGCGATTTCTTTTCAAACCAGAGTTATTAATGAAATAAATTTTCAAAAGATGTACTGACCTTTGAACAAGTACTACTAGTGCTCTCAGCCCTTTAAATTTAATGAAATTCTGAAAAGATTTTATTCAGCATGACAAGGGTTAAAGCTCTAAGCTTTATGTTTTGGGAGAAGAAGATTTTCATTGATTTCCTTCTTTATTCCTATATGAAATCAGGGATCACACAGAAAAGGGCTAATTTTCAGAGTACAGTGTTCTTTAAAGCTTTTTCACTTGGTTGCCATGGTAACCAAAGTTCTTCTTGGATTTCAATTCTTCGAAGTAAATTGAAAGAGCCTGACCTAAGGATCATTTCTGTCAAGTTTGGTTGAAATGCCATGGGTAGTTTAGGTTTTTGTAATTCTGAAAGGACAGACAGACAGACAGATGGCGGGATGGATGCTGGAAGTTGACCAATCACAATAGCTCACCCAGAGCACAATTGTGCTCTGGTAAGCTTTAGACTTGGTAACCTAAGTCATGAATTCTAATGGAGTGAAATCCTCTAACCGTCATGATTTTTTAAGAGCAATTCACAGCTTAATGCACAAACATTACAGTATAATCAAACAAATTTGTCCATTATATGCAACTTCTGGATATTCGCAACAAATATATTGATAGATTTGTGTAGCAATAACAGGTTTCCATGTACCATTGATCATAGAATTAGTCAACAGAAAACAAGTAAGCTTATCATAGCAACAACAGACATCTCCATTCAGTGATAGGGAGAAATTGGCGCCAATTTTGAGCCATATTCCTTGTCTATCAATGCTGCCTTTGTTGTTTAATACCACAGCATTATGACATGTGCCAAGAATTTCTAAAATCCCCGCAAAAATATTCAAAAGAAGTTATTTAAGCATTTACTACCAACAAATTACTTCACACCAGGTGAACCTGGCCCTGTTAACCTTACAACTTTATTGAATCAAACAAGAACACTGCATGTGGGAGCCTATACTCAGCTGTGAAGTCTTAAGAATAAAATATCATAAGCTGAAAAGGGGCATAATTCCTTTAAAATTTCAGTTATCTTTCTTCATAAGAATGATTGCCCTTTACTAAACAGAAGAAAGTAGTATGGTAAATCCATTATCTTTGCTCCGAAATTCCTTTTTTATGAAGGAGGTAAAGACAAGGATAAGCCAGAAGTCTGATGCTAGTCTACACAACTTGTGTCTCCCTCTCAAGCCAGGGTTGTTAATAAGTTTTTCAAAAGAAATATTGATCCACAACTAGTGCTCCCAGTGCTGTCAGCCCTTTGATTATTATGTAATTCTGACATTAGTTATATTCAGCATGACAAGGCTTATTGATATCAACAAATAACTAGACAATTAATGTATAATAAATTGATCTTATCCAAAATGTAAGATGTTGAAGAAAACACTACCATGCATAATCAAACATTATGGCCTAACCAGTCAATTTTATACAAGAGAGGTAAGACAAGAGGTATAATTGTCACAAAACTAGGTTTTCAATGGCTTCATCAAAATCCATCCAAGAATCCCACACAATCCCACTTTTTTACACACCTCATGAAACAGAGGGCTGTTGGCCCAGGTGCGCTCAACCCAAATACATGTTCTTTTTTCAGTTACATTTAATATCAAGACTGGGATTATGAAACAAGTGGGCATGACCATACTTTATAAATAATTTTAATTCTTTTAGCTTTTTTTAAAGAGAGCCACCTACGGAACATTTCTGCCAGGTTTGGTTGAAGTTGGCCAGGTGGTTTGGAGGAGACGTCATTTAACAAGCAGGCTGTTAGCCCTTGGGCGCTCACCTGAGATGCAGACTCTCTTTTTTTTACTGTCTAATTTCATGTTAAGGTTAGGATTATGATACAAGTGGGCCACACTTTATACATATATAGGCTCTGTACCTGGGGATCCAAAAGTACAAATTACAAATTCAAAGGCTAAGGGCAGATGTGC
Source organism: Fragum fragum (assembly GCA_946902895.1). Classification (NCBI taxonomy): domain Eukaryota; kingdom Metazoa; phylum Mollusca; class Bivalvia; order Cardiida; family Cardiidae; genus Fragum; species Fragum fragum. The sequence continues at coordinate 16,986,828 of OX336368.1, forward strand.
AAGGAGAGAACTTTTTCCTCCTTCTAGAACCATGGGTTATAATTTCAGAAAGAAGTCAGTGAACTGATGCTTCATGCATATACACACCCACTTTGTGCTCAGGTGAGCTAAAAATCCTTCTTTGTTCTTATGTAGAAATCCAAGTACAACCCCCCCCCCCACCAACATGTCTCCCCCTTGGGGCGCAGTGGTTTGGGAGGAAATTTTCTTTACGGACAGACAACAAGTGATCACAATAGCTCACATAAGCACTTTGTGCTCAGGTGACCTTAAAATTCTTTAAAGTAGAATTAAGTTTCCTTAATTTCATTTAAACGAGCAAAGGGTTACGCGCCTTATTCATCGAACCGCAGCATGAATCACGTGACATGTGGTCACTGGGAGTTCTAGGCATTCTGCTTTTATGTCGCGCGATAATGCAGCAACTTTCAATTAAATAATTTACGAATATATATCTCTCTGTACGTTTTGTGCAAGCGTGGATTAATAGAAACAACAACTATGACTGAAATTGTGGAAGGAGAAATGGATTTTAATGGTAGTGACTTTAATTTTGACTCTTGGGCAGCTAGTTTAAAGCTTCCGAGAAAAGTGACACAGGTATTACGTAACGAGGAAATTTCTACCATGGATACCTTAATGTTATTGTCAGAAAGAGATTTGAAGGAGATGGGCCTTCCTTTGGGCTCTGTAAAAACTATCATGAATGATATTACGAAGAGAAAGGCGACCGTAAACGACAGTACACCACCACCGCCGCCGCAGGAGGACAACATTCTTCAAGCAGGTAAAGCTCTGGACTCTTTGATTTTAGAAATGAAACCCCCAAACATGAGTGCAGACGTAAAGGTCCCCCATATGGACCCCAGAACTATATTGACCATAAACTCTAAGTCACATAAAGCCTTACACATAACCCAATTCATATCCGAGCGAACGAAGCGACGACGCAATAACCGTCGAAAAGAATACGTGCTACGATCAAGTGAATGTAGCCAGGAAACACTAGTGATGAGAACAGAAGAGGAACATCCTTATTTAGGGATATCTATTGATGAATGGGGTGCTGCTAACATGCGCATAATGAGCGCCCTTATAACCCGAGGAGATCTAAAACGCGAGGACATTGAATTCTACCTTGCATACACGACGAGGATATTCGAATTCGCTGCATCGTACGAATGGAATAGTGTCCTCCATTTCGACTTTCTATATCGGGATCTACAAGCAGAACACTTGTTCCCCTGGGGCACCTTCTCGCCACATATGGAGCTACAAACCCTTGTAGCCAGGCGTGTCCGACATGAGGGAGCCTCCTCCGACATTAAACAACAGACAGAAGATTGTAGGATATTTAAGGCGAAAGGATCCTGTCCATTTGGAGCGGCTTGTAGATACCGCCACAATAAAAACAACAAACATCAACAACAACAACATCAACAAAAGTCGACCGAATCTGCTGCCCTCAACAATACCACGTTCAAAGACAGGGCATGACAAACAACAGCCTTAAACTACGACGCCTGGGAAAGGAACATTCCAGTCGATTACCCAGACCGTGATTTCATTTTATGTGGGGTTAAAAATGGCTTTCATATTGTAGATTCCGAAAAAATTGAGCAATGTGTAAACGTAGACAACTACAAGTCTGCCACAAAAAGTGATATGCGCGCGCGTGTGGAAGCACAAATACAAAGTGAACTACAAAATGGACATTACAAAATAGTACACGAAAAGCCTTTAATTGTATCGGCACTCGGGGCCATACCAAAAAAGAACTCCAAAAAAGTTAGAATAATTCACGACTGTTCTCGACCGGAAGGTTCATCTCTCAATGACGCGGCAAGTAAGAACCCTTTCCGTTATCAGTCTATCCAGGACGCTATTGATATCGTAAAACCCAATTGTTTTTTCGCTAAAGTTGACTTGTCCAATGCTTATCGTTCTGTCAAAATTCATCCATCCAACTACAAAGCAACTGGTCTAAAATGGCAATTCTCAGGTGATAAAAGACCTTCATATATGGTCGATCAACGGCTTCCCTTTGGCGGGTCTAAATGTCCGGAAATATTCAACAAAATCACACAATCCGTTCGAGCAATGATGGCAAATCAAGGATTTCGTGGTATTGTGGTATATCTCGATGATTTTCTAATTGTTGCGGAAACCTATGATGAATGTCAGTCCACCTTGCAAAAATTACTCAAATTATTGCGAGAGCTTGGTTTTGCCATAAATTACGGAAAAATTGAAGGACCCTGCCAAAGGCTCGTCTTCTTAGGCATTCTCCTAGACTCGATTTCTATGACATTAAGCGTCCCGGACAATAAAGTTCGTGAGACTCTCGTGTTATTAGAAAAATTTATTAAAGTGAGAAAAGTGACAAAACGGGATATACAAAGTCTTGCTGGGAAATTAAATTTCTTGACTCAGTGTATTTATGGTGGACGATTTCACATGCGAAGGCTATTTGATAGAGCTAACACCTTAAGATCTGGTTGGCATCGGACTAACGTTACGCAAGACATGAAACAAGACATTTCCTGGTGATTACGTTTTCTTGACATTTTTAATGGGTCCATGCCCATGGTTGATGGGCGCACTGGGACATCGGTCAGTATTGATTCATGCAAGGCAGCCGCGGGTGCCTTCTTCAAAGGTGATTACGTGTACACTAAATGGCTTCAAAAAACTTCTGAATTGCCAATAAATTACTTGGAAGTACTTGCGTTAGAACCGGCAATTATGCAGTGGGCAGAAGAATTCGCCAACAAAAAAGTATTTGTTCATTGTGATAATCAGACAGCTTGTTCTATAATAAATAAAGGGTCTTGTAAAAATGCCACTGTGATGAATTCTTTACGTAGGGTATTCTGGCTCTCAGCTGCGTATAACTTTCGGCTTAAAGCAGTGTACTACAATGGCCCCTATAATGTTCTTGCTGATAGTGTTTCGCGGTTACACGAGAAAAACGGCTTCAACAGACTCCGTCTTCATATGCTAAATGCGGGATATTTCGTCTAATTCCAGGTACACTTGAACTCGAACTCGATGGTGCAGTGAGACAATACATGAACAATGCGTTTGCGGAAAACACACAAAAATCCTACAGAACTCATAGAAACTGCTACTTAAATTTCTGTCAAAGACTTGGCTACACAGCCGTACCTGCCTCATCAAATACTCTCTGTCGTTATGCCGCATTTCTCGCAAGAAAACTCAAATACTCATCTGTAAGACAATACCTGAATATCGTACGATTGTTACATCACGCATGGGGTCTTGAGAACCCACTTAATAAAAACTTCCCCCTTGACTGCACTCTCAAAGGCATCAGACGAACCCTCGGCGACTCTGTGTCAAGGAAAAAGCCTATGAGCCCGGATCTTCTGCGGAAACTTTTGACTAAACTCAACGTTTGCAGTTCAAAGGACGCAGCTATCTGGGCTATAAGCCTATGTTTATTTTTTGGTTTACTAAGAAAAAGCAATGTTATGCCTGATACTTTTGATCCTATGAAACACCTTCGTAGGGAAGACATAAAGTTCTACCCATGGGGGGCGTCACTTCTTTTGAAGTGGAGCAAAACAAACCAATTCCAGTCTAAAACGTTTGAAGTTCCTTTGAAACGCATGAAAGGTCATGTTCTATGTCCGGTTCAGGCCATTTACAACTCCTTACAGCTCACTCGTAATGCCTCACCTGATGGCCCGGCATTTACCTTCTTGTCCAACGGTACATATAAAGCCGTAACTAATGACATTTTCATTCCTCGAATTCGCTCATGCCTTTCGCAGTGCGGGGTTGATTCTAGTGAAATAGCCTCTCACAGTTATAGGCGTGGTGGCGCAACGTTTTGCTACTCGCTCGGCATGAGCGCTCAGTCGATTAAAATGCTTGGTGATTGGCGATCGGACTGCTATTTGAGATACATAGACGATTCCTTCTCCACAAGATTAAAGTTAGTCAGTCATATGCAATCTGCTGTATAGTACGATCAGTATTTCTGACTATATGTACCTATCTCTTACTCCTACTCCTACTCCTACATTTGGAGATTGGAGTTTCTCATTCATTCATAGATTCATTCTTCAATTATATTGTCTTTGTGTTTTATTGAATGTATATATGCTGCATGTATCTTGTCATTGAATTGAACCAGAGGAATGATTAATTGCTTAGTTGCGCAATATATCTTTTGTATGAGTACATATAAATTGTAAGCGCGCTTTTACTAGTTTGGAGCTGTAGTTAGAATAATGTAGAATTAAAGCTCTCGTTTACCCCTTCATTAGACTTTGTTCGTTTAAGTAGAATTAAGTTTCCTTAATTTCATTTAAACGAGCAAAGGGTTACGCGCCTTATTCATCGAACCGCAGCATGAATCACGTGACATGTGGTCACTGGGAGTTCTAGGCATTCTGCTTTTATGTCGCGCGATAATGCAGCAACTTTCAATTCCCACCCACCCTCTCCTTTAAAACAATATACCTTTGGTTTGAAAATTTAGTTACTGAAGAGTTTCTCATTCATTCATAGATTCATTCTTCAATTATATTGTCTTTGTGTTTTATTGAATGTATATATGCTGCATGTATCTTGTCATTGAATTGAACCAGAGGAATGATTAATTGCTTAGTTGCGCAATATATCTTTTGTATGAGTACATATAAATTGTAAGCGCGCTTTTACTAGTTTGGAGCTGTAGTTAGAATAATGTAGAATTAAAGCTCTCGTTTACCCCTTCATTAGACTTTGTTCGTTTAACAGCTACATTGTTGAAAAAGAAGAAATTACTTGTTACAAGCATTTTCTTCATTTTTAACCCTAAAAGACAAAAATTTTCAAATTTCATCAACTTGAAAATATCATCTTTTCTTATAATTTGGACCTGTCTGAAATCTTCTCAAGTAGTATTGGGGGTAATGTAGCAATGTTCAGTGTAAAAGCAAACAACAACTAGACTATCACTGAATGTGATGAATACCCCCACAACCACTGCTTCATGTCATGGAAAAACTTTTTTATCATTGGAATAGAGCCCTTTTTCAACAAAGGGCCATAAATCCAGGATAAATCAATGGATCATGACCAAAATTGAAAATGTACATCTGTGGTAGATACCAAGTGCACTTGAAATTTGAGTCAAATATATTCAGAAATTGAAGAAAAAATGAACGGACCAGGTTTTCATCAAAGGGCCATAACTCTGTTCAAATAAAATGGACTGCACCAAATATGCACATCCCTATGTAATATTGAGTCTGTCTTTTAAGTATGAAACTAATATAATGAAGTAGTTGAAGAGAAAATGAGCAGATAAGATTTTTATCAAAGGGCCATAACTCTATCAAAAGTGAATGGATCACAACCAAATTACAATATTCACATCTCTCTTCAATATCAAGTCAGTCTGTATAATTTGTTTTAAATCAGAATAGTAGTTAAAGAAAAAATTGACCGGACAATAGGAACAAAAAGGCCAAAATGGCTGAGAATGATTTCTGAAGTCTGATATAGCCAGCCCAGCAATGCCAACTTATTTTTGGGAATCAAAATCTTAGGAACAAGTTTTGAAAAGCGTCCCCCAAGAAATTGCATGTAATAGGCATTGTCTTCATTCCAAAAATGTTTTTTTTCCTAAAAGACGTTTTTTTAAGATTTCATCAATTTAAAACTGTTATCTGCAACTTAACTCATTGAATTCCGATAAAATTTCTTTATCTGGGAATGGGTTAATTCAATAAATATCTGTGGGCTTGATCAGGCAAAATCTACTGTGACAGATATACTTACCAGATAATGGACTAATCCAAATCCATACATTAATCTTTCAACATCGTACTCCGACACCATGTTCGTGTCCTTGTAACTTGTCATGATTGCACACTGTGTCACTCAGAATGTTCAATTCAGCAATGTATTCACAGGTCTTTTAAATTCTTACAAGGACAATTAACAATGAAAATCAGGACTTATTCCAACCTGAATCTTCGATTCCATACAACAATCTTTATGTCATGACACACTTGCATTTCCTAATGTTGTTATGAATTAACCAACTCCCACACAATAAAATTTTAGACTGGTCCAAATTCAAAGGAGTTGCAGACGACAATTAAAAGTTGATGAAATTTTAGATTTTTTCAACTTTCTGGGTAGAAAACATTGTGCAAAAATGAAGAAATTGCTTGTTACAAGCAATTTCTTCATTTTATACAATGTTTTCTCAATGGCTTTTCTTATAGGGGCGTCCAAAAGTGTCACTGTGTTGGAATGGGTTAATCAGAAGTATTCTACTCACTGATGTTGGCAAATAAACAGCAGTTTTGCTAACAACATTTAATGGGATATAAAATGTAACAAAACATCATATGAAAGAGCCTGTCTTGATTAAATTCCTCTTTTTTCTGAAATACTTTCTACACTATCAAGAAGCCTGTATGGGCATTATTGGTATCTTATTTGCGACTGTGACTTTTTTTCTTTTGGAGCATTCTTAAACCAGCCATCATTATGTAATTAACTCTTGTCATGCTGAACCCGGAATATTCTTGTTTTGGCTGGAGGTATAGGTAAAAATCAGGCTGCAAATATTTGCAGTCTGATCTTTATCTAGACCTCCTGCCTGTCCTTTTAAAGCGAGCATTGTTTATACCATTGATTTTCTAAATAATTACCTATCCAAAGTGAGTGTTTTCTGTGCCATCAGTCCTTAGATTTTAACATAATTTGGAGAGGATTTAATTCGGCACATTAAGGGTACTGAACTCCAACTTAACATTGCCATTCGACCATGTTAACCCTTGTCATGCTGAACCCAGAATATTCCTTTTTTGTCAGGAGGTGTAGACCAAGATCAGCCTGGACATAAGTGCAGTCTGATCTTAGTCTACACCTCCTGCTTGTACTTTTCCTGCCAGAGTTGTTTATAGAATTGATTTCTAAAAGAAATATTGATTTTTGAACTACAAGTTCTATCAGTGCTGTCAGCCCTTTAATTTTACATGAATTCAGTAAGGTAATCTATACAGCATGATAAGGTCAAAAAAACACCATTATTTTTTGAAAAATTGGTATCTGGGACATAAAAAAAGACTCATCTTTGGTATAAGCTGTAGTTATATAGTGTCACCAAATCATATAGACATGAAATTCATTTCCGGTCTAATTGAATGATTTGATTGCTCAATTGACTTTTGGATTGACAGTTGCGATCTCTTATTTTGATGAATGACCAACTCAGATTTAATAGTAAGGAATTGATAATGTTTTGTTTCGAATACCTTTTGGTAAAATATTCAAGACAAGGGCACATATTGTATACGATACTCAACTATGGGTTGCTGGATAAGGAGAAGTTAATTCTTATTAGATTTACCTTCCTTAACCCATTACCAGATGACACAATTACAGACTGTTAAAAGTTGACCCATTACCAGACAACAAAATTTTAGACTGGTCCAAATTCAAAGAAGCTGCAGATGACAATTCAAAGTTAATAAAATTTTAGATTTTTCATTTTTATAGGTAGAACACATTGTCGAAAATGAAGAAATTGCTTGTTGTAAGCAAGACTGATGTGCAAAAGCTAATAATAATGTGATATCTCTGTGATTGCTAGCCCAATTACCAGAAAACACAATTTTAAACTGTGGACCAAATTCAAAGAGGAGGCATGCGGATGTCAGTCCAAAGGATGCACAAACTGAACAAATTTAAGAACTGAATTGTCTGGTGCTTGGTACTGGATCAAAAGTGGGCATAGTTCTTACAAAAATGCATTTAGAGTTACCTCTCTTGATAGTATAGATTGCTCTTTTGATAGCAAACATATATTCAAATTTTCAATGAATGTCTTCAGTAACATCCAGAGATATAAAAAAGTAATTTAGCCCATTCCCACACAGTGACGCTTTCTGACAACCCTCAAGAAATATAATTGGGAAAATATTGTGTACAACAATTTCTTCATTTTCCACAATGTTTTCTACCCAGAAAGTTGAAAAACTCTGAACTTTCATCAACTTTACATTGTTGTCTGCAACTCCTTTCAATTTGGATGAGTCTAAAATTTTGCAGTCTGGTAATGGAATAATTTTCAGTTTTGTCAATTAAAAAAGAGCATTCTGCTTGGGCTAAAATTTACTCATACTTTCATGAAATGAATTTTGAGTGCACATCTATTTTGTATGCTTCCGCACAAAAATAGTTCTATAACAAGAGGGCCGTTGGCCCTGGGGCGCTCACCTGAGATAAAGGCTCTTTTTCTTTCAACAGTCTTATTTCATGTTAAGGTTAGGATTATGAAACAAGTGGGCCACAATTTCATATAAAGACTATGAACCTGGGGATCAAAAAGTCTAAATTACAAATTCCAAGGCTTAAGTGCTGATTTGAAAGAAGGAAAGAACTTTTTCCATGGGTTATAATTTCAGAAATAAGAAAGAAGTCTGTGAACTGATGCTTCATGCCTATACGCCCCCCCCCCCTGGGGCTCCGCCCCTGGGGACCCGAGGACCATGATTTTAGCTATTTTAAAAGAGGTCAAAATACTGATGCTTCATGCAAAATATCAAGGCTCTACGCCTTCTGGGTCAGGAGGAGAAGATTTTTAAAGATTATTTTTAAAATTTCACTTTTGTTGCCATGGCAACCAGAGATTTTGACGGATTTCAATTCTTTTAGCTATTTTTAAAGGGGACCACCTAAGGAACATTTCTGCCAAATTTGGTTCAAATGGGCCTAGTTGTTTGGGAGGAGATGTCATTTAAAAAATCGTTCTTTATTTCCATATAAACCCTACCCCCCTGAGGCTCCGCCCCTGGGGACCCGAGGATCATGATTTTAGCTATTTTGAAAGAGGTCAATATACTGATGCTTCATGCAAAATATCAAGGCTCTTTGCCTTCTGGGTCAGGAGGAGAAGATTTTTAAAGATTTTTTTTAAAATTTCACTTTTGTTGCCATAGCAACCAGAGTTTTTAACCGATTTCAATTCTTTTAGCTATTTTTGAAGGGGACCACCTAAGGAACATTTCTGCCAAATTTGGTTCAAATTGGCCAAGTGGTTTGGGAGGAGATGTCATTTAAAAAATAGTTCTTTATTTCTATATAAACCCCACCCCCCTGAGGCTCCGCCCCTGGGGACCCAAGGATCATGATTTTAGCTATTTTGAAAGAGGCCAATATACTGATGTTTCATGCAAAATATCAAGGCTCTACGCCTTCTGGGTCAGGAGGAGAAGATTTTTAAAGATTTTTTAAAAATTTCACTTTTGTTGCCATGGCAACCAGAGTTTTCAACGGATTTCAATTCTTTTAGGTATTTTTGAAGGGGACCACCTAAGAAACATTTCTGCCAAATTTGGTTCAAATTGGCCCAGTGGTTTGGGAGGAGATGTCATTTAAAAAATCGTTCTTTATTTCTATATAAACCCCACCCCCCTGGGGCTCCGCCCCTGGGGACCCGAGGATCATGATTTTAGCTATTTTGAAAGAGGTCAATATACTGATGCTTCATGCAAAATATCAAGGCTCTACGCCTTCTGGGTCAGGAGGAGAAGATTTTTAAAGATTTTTTTAAAATTTCACTTTTGTTGCCATGGCAACCAGAGTTTTTAACGGATTTCAATTCTTTTAGCTATTTTTGAAGGGGACCACCTAAGGAACATTTCTGCCAAATTTGGTTCAAATTGGCCCAGTGGTTTGGGAGGAGATGTTGTTTAAAGAAATTGTTGACGGACGACGCACGACGCACGACGCACGAAACACGACGCACGACGGACGACGGATGGACGCCGGACAAAAGGGGATCACAATAGCTCACTTGAGCACTACGTGCTCAGGTGAGCTAAAAATGTATTAAAATTAGTAAAATATTTCCTTTTTTTGCTTGATGTCAATAAATTATAAGAACTGAATAGGATATTTTTTGTTTTCATTGAGGTATGAAACAAAAAACTAATCACACTTATGTATGAATCTGCTTCGTGTATTCATACAGTGTGATCATCATTAGGTTTTTCGTTTTATACCTCCACTACAAATTCAATGAGGCAGATGATGAAAAGATGACAGTAATATCAGCTGCAAGTATTCCCAAAGATTAGTCAAGCTGGAAGTAAATTGTTGGTTGGCGACTTATACACCCTAACTTCTGCTAAAGAAAGCAGGAGCTACAAAGATTAACAAATTCCTACACAATAGAATTTTAGACCAGTCCAAATTCAAAGAAGTTGCAGACAACAATTTTAAGTGAATGAAATCTTTTGGGGTGAAAATCATTGTGGATAATGAAGAAATTGCTTGTAACAAGCAATTTCTTCATTATCCACAATGTTTTAAAAACCTTGAATGTCGAGCTATGTTTGAAAGCCTCATTGTGTTGGGATGGACCAACATGCTTGACATAAATTTTAGAGGTCAACATTCACAATTTGATTGGTCAAGTGATTTTTTGATTATCAGCAGCGATACCTCAAACTAGCTCACTAATTAAGCTCCAATGATTAGCCAATTAATTCATTAAATTATAACATACACTCAGTGTAAGTCAGTCCATCGAAATACCTGGAAGTTCCATAACAACATATTTACAACTAATTCCAAATCTCCTTTATTCATTGCTGTCACTCTGGTGGTTTCTCATGGGTTTTTGCACCTTTCATGTTTACAAGCATTGACTTAAATACCTGTCTAGCCAATAGCAACTGTCTGCACAAATCAAATACAAGGACAAAATCCATCATGATCATTTGGGAATCTTTTACCTCATGCTTAACCCATTACCAGACAAAAAGAGTTTAGACTGTCCCAAATTGAAAGAAATTGAAGACTTTTGTACAACTTTGAAGTTTTGGGGAGATGGTGGGTAAAAAATCATTGTGGTAAATGAAAAAATGTTTTTTCTGAATATTTTTGTTTATCCCAAGAAATCAAATAATTTCTATTGAAATAAAGCATAGTTAGGTAGAATAACATGTTGTTTTTATCAGATAAATCACCAAGCCCTGTAAGCTTATACGAATTTCCTATGTCTATAGGGTAGATGTTTCTTTGGGAAGGATTTGAATTTAACAAGTTAGTCATCTTTGAATTATGCAACTTTGAAAGGGGTTTTAATTCAGCACGACATTAGGGTTGATGATTAAGGTCAGTGCCACTGTTTCATTATTCTCGGAAAAACATGAAGATAATCTCAACCAGAAAATATGTTCAATCAACACATCTTCATTTCTTATCAGTTCCAGTATTTATAGGAAGACAGGATATGTTTTCAACAAGAACTGTCCAACTACTTTCATAGAAATATTTTCATATCAAGGTGGGCCTATTTCTTTGTAAAATTTAACCCTTGCCATTATGAACCCGGAAGAAAACGTCATTAAACAATAATAAATAACAAATATCTAACCTCTACGCCTTATTGTTTGGGAGGAAAAGATTTTAAAAGATTTCCTTATTTATTCCTATTGCACAAACAAGGTGCCAAATTGTCACAAGATACGCCCGTCACACTGCTTAATATTAACTGGGGGTTTGAATAGAACTGAGGTTATTTTGAATGAATATCTTTTGTCAAACAAAGTATGAAAAACAACAAAGGACAATAACTCAAAAAATAGGCAAGGTAGAGTTATGGTTCTTGTACACTGCACTCCGACTTGGTGAGCTCTATCCATCCATGAAATTTCATGATTCTAGCTATTATACTTTTAGAGATATACTCCGGACAAGATTCAAGTATGATAAACAACAAAGGGCAATAACTCAAAAAATAGGCCAGGTAGAGTTATGGTTCTTATGCACTGCACTCCCCCTTGGTGAGATCTATAAAAACATGAAGTTTCATGATCCTAGCTATAATACTTTTAGAGATATACTCCGGACAAGATTCAAGTATGAAAAACACAAAGGGCAATAACTCAAAAAATAGGCTAGGTAGAGTTATGGTTCTTGTACACTGCATTCCCCCTTGGTGAGCTCTATCCATCCATGAAATTTCATGATTCTAGCTATTATACTTTTAGAGATATACTCCGGACAAGATTCAAGTATGAAAAACAACAAACGGCAATAACTCAAAATATACACTAGGTAGAGTTATGGTTCTTGTACACTGCACTCTGACTTGGCGAGCTCTATCCATCCAATAGATTGCATGATTCTAGCTATCATACTTTTAGAGATATACTCCAGAAAAGATTCAAGTATGAAAAACAACAAAGGGCAATAACTCAAAAAAATAGGCCAGGTAGAGTTATGGTTCTTGTGCACTGCACTCCCCCTTGGTGAGATCTATACACCCATGAAGTTTTATGATCCTAGCTATTATACTTTTAGAGATATACTCTGGACAAGATTCAAGTATGAAAAACAAGGGACAATAACTCAAAAAATAGGCAAGGTAGAGTTATGGTTCTTGTACACTGCACTCCGACTTGGTGAGCTCTATCCATCCATGAAATTTCATGATTCTAGCTTTTATACTTTTAGAGATATACTCCGGACAAGATTCAAGTATGAAAAACAACAAATGCAATTACTCAAAAATAGGCCAGGTAGAGTTATGGCTCTTGTGCACTGCACTCCCCCTTGGTGAGATCTATACACCCATGAAGTTTCATGATCCTAGCTATAATCCTTTTAGAGATATACTATGGACAAGATTCATGTATGAAAAACAACAAAGGGCAATAACTCAAAAAATAGGCCAGGTAGAGTTATCGTTCTTGTGCACTGCACTCCAACTTGTTGAGCTCTATCCATCCATAAAATTTCATGATTCTAGCTATTATACTTTTAGAGATATACTCCGGACAAGATTCAAGTATGAAAAACAACAAAGGGCAATAACTAAAAAAATAGGCCAGGTAGAGTTATGGTTCTTGTGGACTGCACTCCCACTTGGTGAGCTCTTTACACCCATGAAGTTTCATGATCCTAACTATTATACTTTTTGAGATATACTCCGGACAAGATTCAAGTATGAAAAACAACAAAGGGCAATAACTCAAAAAAAAGGGCCAGGTAGAGTTATGGCTCTTGTGCGCTGCACTCCCTCTTGGTAAGCTCTATCCATCCATGAAATTTCATGATCATAGCTATAATCCTTTTAGAGATATACTCCGGACAAGATTCAAGTATGAAAAACAACAAAGGGAAATAACTCAAAAAATAGGCCAGGTAGAAGTATGGTTCTTGTGCACTGAACTCCTCCTTGGTGAGATCTATACACCCACAAAGTTTCATGATCCTAGCTATAATCCTTTTAGAGATATACTCTGGACAAGATTCAAGTATAAAAAATATCAAAGCGCAATAAGTCAAAAAATAGGCCAGGTAGAGTTATGGTTCTTGTGCACTGCACTCTGTATTGATGAGAAGAATATAACTGCCAAGTTTAAAGTCAATCGGACTAACGGTGACAGAGTTATGCTCCGGATAAAGAAGTGGACACCGCCGGACGCCCGGACACCACGGGTTATCCCATAATACGTCCCGTCTTCGACGAGCGTATAAAAAGGGCTTATTTTCAATGGATGGGAATTCTTTGAAGTTTTTTGGTATTGGGTCATAAGGTGATGATATATACCAAATATCAAAGCTCTTGGCCTAATGGTATGGGAGGAGAAGATTTTCAAATATTTCCTTTGTAATATCAGGGATCACACAGAAAAGAGCTAATTTTCAGAGTATAGTAATTCTTTGAAGTATTATGGTAGAGGGTCAATAGGTGATGATATGTAACAAATAGGCCTCTTTGTTTAGGAGGAGAAGATTTTCAAATAATTGTTCATGTTGTGCTCAGGTGAGCTAAAAATAGATGCGATTAGGAACGACATTAACAGATCACAATTGCTCACCTTCAGCATGTTGTGTTCAGGTGAGCTAAAAATAGATGTGATTAGATTTGAGAAAACATTGTTGTTAATGAAGAATATGTTGGAACCCAGCATTTTTTTATTTACCACATATTTTCAATGACTGCAGAAGTAAAAATGCCAAAAGTGAGCCATTTTCAAATCTTATCTGAGAGCCCCCTATAGTGCAAACAAAGTTATTTCAAAGATTTGACCTAGTGACATAGTTTCTGACCCTGATTGATCCAAATTCAAACTTGGTCTAGATATTATGCAAGACAAACATCCTGACCAAATATTCATTAATTTGGGGCAAAAATGTGTCTCCTAGAGTGTACATAAGATTTTTTCTAAGATTTGACCAAGTGACCTAGTTTTTGACCCCATTTGAGCTAATGTAGAAGTTTGCTGGAATATTATGTAAAAAAACAATCTGATCAAATATCAAGACATTTGGGGCAAAAAAGTTACCACTAGAGTGCACACAGGGTTTTTCTAAGATTGTTCTAAGATTTGACCTTGTGACCTACTCTATGACACCACATGACCCAATATTGAACTTGTCCAGACAAACACCCTGAATAAGTTTCAACACATTTAAGGCAAAATTGTGGCCCCTATAGAATGTACACAAGATGATGATAGATGTGGACAATGAATGCTGGACACAGCTAGATCACTATGGCTCACCTTGTAAACTTTGTATTCAGGTGCTCACCTTGAACAATTTAACAATGTTCAAAATTTGCCCTGATAATTTTTTGTTCCTGGACAAGTAGCCTTGTAAAATGTTCTTGTCTGCAAGCAGAAAATGCCATGTCAGACAAGTTAGCATGAGAATTTCACATTCATGCCTTAAACATCACCAGGCTTCATGTAATTGAGCAATTGTGGCTATCAATTAATAAGATGAAAACTGAAATCATTTATTTAGACTGGAAGTTATCTCTAAACTCCAACAATTGGCTGCCATTTATGTGCAGTATTTTTGTTAGTTAGGTGACTTAACCCATTTCCACACAGTGACGCTTTTAAACGCCTTCTCAATATAAAGCTTTGAAAAACATTGTGGAAAATGAAGAAATTGCTTGTTACCAGCAATTTCTTCATTATCCACAATGTTTTGTACCCCCAAAAGACAAAGATTTTAAAGGTTTCATCAACTTACACTGAGTGTATGTTTTAATTTAATGAATTGATTGGCTAATCGGAGCTTATTTAGTGAGCTAGTTTGAGGTTTCATCTGCAAATTTTTTTGAATTTGGATTGGTCTAAATTTTCATTGTGTAGTAATGGGTTAAATATCATTTTTCTACTGTTTTGTCACATGATACTGGCCATAAATTTGGCAAACATTGAAGTAGATTTTCCTGTAGGAGTCAATGCACTGTGCCAACAAAGCAAGTGGGCAGGGTAAAAAATTAGTCAATTTCACACAATAGTGCAACTACAACATTCAAGTGCAATTTGAAACGAAACCATTCTATGTTGTAGAAAATAGAGTAAAAAAATAAGAAATTGCTTGTTACAAGCATTTTTTCCTTTTTTTTTTCACAATATATTCATAAGAATAAAATCACATGGACATTAAAATCAAGGACTATACAGCAAAGGATTAATAATGTAAGTCCTGATGAATTTTGTCAGATGGTTGAAAGAACATTGACCAAGCTTGGGCTTAACCTAGATTGAGTTACCAACTGAGCTAGTTGAGCTTAATAAATTTGGAGCTTAGAGCTATGATTGATGTGTGTAAACATCGTAGTTGAGCTTCTTCGTGACAGGATATCCGTAATTTGTGACGGTTTATCAATTCCGTCTTCATCGATATTTACACCAAACATGCTTTTTTCCCCCTCAATCCCAAATATCATCTTTTCAGTTAATTAACACATCCTCTCATCAAGGCAAAAATCAGATAGATATGGCATCACCTCAAATAGAACACTTTTCCTTGAAAATGGGACTGGATGATTCTTTAATCCATTCCCACACAAGGATGCTTTTGGATGTCCCTAAAGAAAAACAATTGTGAAAACATTGTCTTCATTTTAGACACTTTTTTCTACCAAGAAAGTTGAAATGAGAAACAGTTTGTCCAGGGACAACGTGTCCAGGCCACGGATTTGTACAGAGAATGTGGTGCACAGAATTTATTTTTAAGAACTAACCTAGTAATACACATGACGCAATACTGGAGTTTGGCAGAGGTATCAAAAAGAAAACTATTCTGACCAAACTTGCATGAACAACAGACAGAAAATGTGTTAAAAAGAGTGCACAAAGGGTTTTACTAAAGGTTTGACCTAGTGACCTACTTTGAGGACAGATGTGATCCAGTTTCACACTTGGCCAGCTATCATTTAGACAAATATTCTGACTAAGTGTCATGCACATAGGATAGAAAATCAGGGTGCTTAACCGATTATTACTCAATCAATTTGAACTTTTCCAAATGAAAAGAATTTGAAGACGACAATTAATAGCAGTAAAAGAATTGCTTCTGCTTGTCTGATGGAAAAGAAAAGATTGTTGAAAAAGGAGAAAGAAAGACAGGTCTTAATTGAAAGGTGCAGCAAACAACAATTTAAAGATTATGAAATCCTTCTTTTTTAAGGCCCTCAAGGAAAAAGCTCTGGAAAAAGATGTGAAAAATGAAGAAATTGCTAATTACAAACAATTTCCTCTTTATCTATTATTTTTTCAACCAAAAAGGACAAAGAAATCTAAAATTCAAGGAACTCTAAATTGTCATCTGTAACTTTTCAGAACTTGGCCAAACCTAAAATTTTGTGATCTCGTAATTTGTTAATAGGATTTGTCAGAATCTATTCAGCAATATTCCATTTGCATGTCTACTGTAAATATTTCATTAAAACAAATTTCCAATTAGCAATCCTGCTCTCATAACAGTAAGTATTTTACTGTGATAAATGTGTTCTCTTGATGTCTTCGTAATTAACAATAAAGATAAAACAAACAAACACTCTTCTCAGTCTTGTGTAGGCTCCAGTCTATTATCCTTTTCCAGATTTTTTGAAATTTTAGACAGGTCAAATTTGAAAGATGTAGCAGATGACAATGAAAAACAAGTGAAATTTGAAATGAAATCATTCTATATGGTAGGAAATGGTGTTAGAATTAAGAGACAAAATATCACAAGAGCACCACCTACGGGTGCCTAAGCTCGGCTGTGGGTTCTGGATAGTGGACAAAATGCATTTAGAGTTATTCCCCTTAATAGTATAGGTTGTTCTTTTGATAGTGAACAAGTGTGCCAAGTTTCAAGTGAATGCCTTGAGTGGAATTAGAGATATCACAAAATGTCAAAGTTTTTGAAAGCTGCGGATGACAATGACGATGACAGCACCAAGGCTATCGCAATACCTCGGGTTTTCTCCGAAAGCAGCTGAGCTAAAAATCACATGGACGTAAGAATCAGGCAGTGTAGAGGAAAGGGTTAAATAAACTAAAGCCTTTTATCAAGTACTTTAGAATTGCATTAAAATCAAAGGGCTGACAGTACTGGATCATTGTGGGTTAGTAATTTTTTTAATAAATATGTTATAAACAATTCTGGCTTAAAAGAGATAGGCATGAGGTGTAGATTAAGATCAGACTGCACATATGTGCAGGCTGATCTTTGTCTATACCTCCTGCCAAGACAGGAATATTCGGAGTTGCAGCATGTTAATAATTTATTGTTTTAAATCAGTATTACCGTACTTATGTTATTACATCTAGTCATTTATCATTACATCTGGTAATAAATTGGAATTAATCAATTAATCCAGTCACACACAAGAAAATTTTAGGCTTGTCCAAATTCAAAGAAGTTGAAGACCATAACTTTAAGTTGGAGGAATTTTTAATATCTTTTAGACTAGAAAACATTTGGGATAAGCAATTTCTTTATCTTCCACAGTGTTTTCTAATTCTTTATACTTGAAGTCTTTAGATAGGACAATTGTGTGGGAATGGGTTAACCAAATGAAAAAAGATTGATTGATTGATTGAATGGTATAAAATAAATGGAGGAATGGATTTAGACAGGCAATAAATCGAAGCGGCGGTTATATGCTGGCCCTTCTCCAGACATGCTTGATTCTAATGTTTGACCTTGAGCTGTGACCTTGAGCTGTCTGAATATATCTTTCTAATTGTATATCTACACATGATAGAAAATAATTGTGCCAAGTTATATTGAAAACCATCCATAATTGTAGGAGCTATGCTCTGGACAAGCTCAATTTCAATGTTTGATCTTTACCTTGGCGCTATCCTAAACTGGGATAAAACGCGCTGGGGCTATATCTTGGGTAATTCAATTGTTAAGTTTTTCATCCAATTTAGCACAAGGGTTGTGGAGAACTCACGATAGGCAAAATGATGGAAGGACAGATTGACAGACAGATTGACAGACAGATGACAGACAGATGAAGCAGTGGCTATATGCCTGTCCCTCAGGCAGCATAAAACGATAACAATTGATCAAAATAGAAAAAATTAGTTTTAGAATACTGAATATCAACTAGATGGTTGTCCCAGGACAACTACTGTCAAGCCTGCAAAGTTTTGTAGGTATTATGCTCCAGATAAGCACATTTTTAGTGTTTGACCTTGAGCTTTGATCTTGAACTTGAAGCTATCCAAAAATTCTCATGATGGAGAATAATTGTGCCAAGTTATTTTGAAATCCATCCATAATTGTAGGAGAATTGCTCCGGACAAGCACAATTTTAGTGTTTGACCTTGAGCTGTGACCTTGAACTTGAAGCTATCCAAAAATTCATCTACTCATGATGGAGAATATTGTGCCAAGTTATTTTGAAATCCATCCATAAATGTAGGAGTAATTGTCCGGACAAATTCGGATGGACAGACGGACTAACAGACTCACTAACTTTCTAACGCACATAGTGACAACTATGTCTCACTCGCCGCAAGAGGGCTCTACAAAAAGAGTTTTAATTGGAGAATAATTAAGAGACAAAAAGGGTAGAAAACATAGTTAGAAAAGGAAACACTACTTGCTACAAGTAATTCCTTCATTTCTCAAAATATTTTCAAATGCTAAACTTCTTTAGTGCATAAACATGTGGGATTGTTAGGTAATGGGTTAAATAAGTGATGAAATATGAAGTGGAAACGAACAGCCAGTAATCAGGACAATTCTAAATGAATTTTATATGAAAGACAAGTCTCATTAAATTAGGTTGCATTTTTCCACAATATTTTCTACCCTACTGAATGATTATTTTTCAAATAAGTTCAACTCTTAATTGTCGTCTGCAAAAGCTTTCAATTTGGACCAGTCTGAAATTTCAAAAACAGGACAGGGTTAAATGTGGTGCATGATGTAAACTGCAATTTCGTGTCATTAGTTGAGGAACATTTCAGAAAGATTCTGTATTATATTGACAGCCCTCCATGATGCTAGCTTTTATTGCCCGACAGTAGAAATTATGCTTTAAGATCAATCATTTCATAGCTTCTGTTATGCAATAAAATGTATATGTCCTTGATCATACCACATTTAAAATGATTCTGACACAAAAGATATATGCTCCTCAAGATTTAGAATAACAAGAGCTAGTCACAGTCATGTGACAAATTCCCCCAAAGGACAGGGTCAATCATGTGGCACTTTGATTTGTTTTGTCAACACAACCACATGCATTTGTGATCTATACGTCTTGGTTTTTAATAAATGAAATTTTAATACAGTCGAACCTGTCTTAAGCAAGCAGTCAAGGGATTTGCCAAAATCGCTTGCTTAAGACAGGTGCTTGCTTAATACAGGTCGGCCTATCAAGGTGGTGGCCGGATATTTTTATAACAAAAAGATTGGGTGGCTAGAAAGTATTCATTTTCATAGTAAATAAATAACAAGAAAACAGCTCATTCAAACATTTTTTTTTAAATTTTGTAACAATACTGGTTGGCCTATATTCTCATGAAGTGGATTAGATTATCAATAGAAATTAAAAAGGTTCAAAGGTTCAAATCGGGTTAAATCACTCGAACGGTCGTGATTATTTTTTGCAAAGATCGAACAATTGACATAATATCGGCCGGTCAATTGAGGATCAGTCCTCTCGATATTTTTTATTATTGCGTAAAACACTATATTTCAATTTAATTCCAATAGGAATCTAGTCGGAATTAGTCTTTGGGCGAGTTTGTTTACTCGTTTCTCACCTCTAAAACTGCAAACAAACTCTGTACGAAAACGAAAATAGATTACTTTCCGAGAACAGTAATTTCGATCGTCATACTCGATTAATCTTTATTGATAAAGTTTTAATATCATATGCATATATTTCAACCACTGAATAAGAGCAATATAACAAAACTAGGCATTTTGATGACTTCCTAGTTGTCTACAAAACACCTGTTAATTGGCGACGCGGTGAATGTTTATCTGTTTTTGACACTTGAATAGATAATCCGAAAACAATCGTACGCCGTGATAATTACATGTCCGTGAAAATTGCCATCGGCCCGAAATTGAAAGTAAACTCAGGTTATTTCAAAGAATGGGACACGATTTTGACGACCGTTGACCACGTTTCAAAGGTGCTTGTTGAATACAGGTAAAATTTAGTGTAAATAACATTGGGGGGACTTTGAATTGGCCGTTTAAGACAGGTGCACGCTGAATGGAGGTGACCGGATGACCAGGTTTGACTGTACATATAATAATTTCTATAAATACAGAGTGAAATTGAGAAAAGCATTATGGACAGATTGTTCTGAGGTCAAAGGTAGGTCAAAGGTCAAGGGCACTGGGTCAAGGTCAAGGTCATGTAAAGTGGTCCACCCAATTAAGCATCTGTCCAAATATGGAAGCAATCCATTGAAGAATAAGAGGGTTAATACAATTTAACCATTCCAGATGCAATTTAACCATTCTGGACACCCCTTGACCCCAGATTGTGACCTTGATCTTTGAGATAGGAACCTGGGTCTTTTTCGTGACACGTCGTCTGAAGGTGGTGAACATTTGTATGAAAGAAATTTGTACCTTTGTGCATGATTATAGAAGTTACAGAGCAGACACGGAAAAAAGTTTTCAATTTTTTACCTTTGCCCCCAGATTGTGACCTTGACCTTTGATATAGGAACCTGTGTCTTTTTCGCAACACGTCGTCTTACAGCGGTGATTATTAGTATTAAAGAAATTTGTACCTGCGTGCATGATTATAGAAGTTACAGAGAAGACACGGCAAAAAATAACCAATTTTTGACCTTTGACCCCAGATTGTGACCTTGACCTTTGAGATAAGAGCCTTGGTCTTTTCGCAAAACATCGTCTGAAGAAGGTGAACATTTGTATGAAAGAAATTTGTACCTGGGTGCATGATTATAGAAGTTACAGAGCAGACATAGCAAAAAGTAACCAATTTTTTACCTTTGATCCCAGATTGTGACCTTGACCTTTAAGATAGGAACCTGGATCTTTTTCGCGACACGTGGTCTCAAGAAGATGAACATTTGTATGAAAGAAATTTGTACCTGCATGCTTGATTGTAGAATTTACAGAACGGAAAAAGCAAAAAGTCCCCATTTTTGACCTTTGACCCAAGATAGTGACCTTGATCTTTGATATAGGAACCTGGGTCTTTTTTGCCACACATTGACTTATAGTGGTGAACATTTTTGCAAAGTTATATTGAAATCCACTACTGCATGTAGAAGTTACAGAGCAGATACGAAAGCAGGACGGACTGACTGACTGACGGACAGACAGATGGACAGTTCGATTACTATATGCCTTCCTTTGGGGGAATAAAAATGGGAAAAGGAGAAATAAATTGTATATAGGCCATATATGTGTTGCCTAAAAAGCAGTACACAAATCTAAAAAGGTCTTGTCTTGGAAATAACTTAAGCTTTAACATAATCAAAAGAAGTAAATTGATTTCCCTTTTCAATTAGGTTTTAAATAGATTTTTGACTTGAGTTTCCATATCTATTATAATAATCTTATGGGAGGACAATCTTTATTTTTCCTACTTTTTGGAAAGCAAGGCCAGCATATCTAATATTAGTAACAAATCTGTGAAATGAATGCTGCTATTCAACTAGGAAATGATCTTTAGCCATCTGTTAGAGTGCTTTAGATCACTATATGCAGCGCCAAGACAGCCAAAAGGGCAATCCCGTCTTTAATGGCTTCCCATGATCGCTAAGTTCACCATCAGCGTACTATATCTAAACAAAGATTGTGGCAATCTGACTAGACCCACAATCAGAATGCGATAACCAATTGTTTTCAGTAATTATCATATATTTCTGCTTTAACAAGCCCTGAAAACTTATCCTTATTGAGAATTTGTGGGAATTTGAAGTGGAATTTGAATCATGCAGTCTAAAACTCAGTAGTTTGGTAATTAACCCTTGTCATGCTGTATAAATTACCTTACTGAATTGCTGTCAAATCAAAGGACTGACAGCACTGATAGAACTTGTTGTTCAAAAACCAATATTTCTTTAAGAAATCAACCTCATAAACAACTCGGGAAGGAAAAGTTTGAGCAGGAGGTGTAGACTAAGATCAGCCTGCACATAAGTGCAGTCTGATCTTAGTCTACACCTCCCGCCAAAACCAGAATATTCCTGGTTCAGTATGACAAGGGTTAAGGTAGTCAAGGTTTCTGTATCACAAGGGCTAGAATACATTAGCAAGATACTTTATCAACATTACAGCCAAAACAGCTCAACAAAATACTTATAATGCTGGAAATATTACAAGTTTTTTTCCCCACTGTCATAGCGCAGTCGGTAGCGTATAAGAATCCTAATCTTCAATAATGGGATGTCATGGGTTTGATCCCAGGCGGTGGCAGTTCTGACATTTGTCTCTCACCAATGGTTGGATAACAGTAAAACCTAAGTGGGATAGCAGCTGGTGGCTAAGAAAGGATGTAATGGTAGTACTGGTGTGAGAAATACCAGGAATCCATAGTTAGGTGCTCAAGCCGTGGGATATGACTGAAAAGTTGTAAAAGCGGCGTTAAGCAAGAAGATGAAAGAAAAGTTTTTTTTATTCTATTTCACAGTAGAAACAGCAGCAGACACAAAATCAATGTAAAGCAGACTGTTTATCGCCATAATAAAACTGCGGTTTCTTTATTAATCCTCATACCGTTCTCATTCCGATATAACAAATTTGTATGATGGGCAATTAAACAGGCATTCAACAAACTATGCATGGTAGGCTGAATGCTTTTTGATGCAGCTTTTAATGTCTGGGACAGATTTTCTGGTTTTGTCGATTTACCTAATATTTCACGATGTTGTTAAAACTTCTCCTGTTCTTCGAAATTTTAGACTGGACAAATTTGAAAGATGTTGCAGATAACAATGAAAAGTGAGTGAAATTTGAAACAAACCATCCTATATGGTAAATAGTGTGAGAAAAGAAGAAATTCATTGTTACATGCAATTTCTTCTTTTTCACAATATTTTCTTTAGTATAAAATCACATGGATGTTAAAACCAGGGACTGAACAGGAAAGGCTTAATCCATTTACTCTAAATCCTGTATTATGAAGAAGAAAGAAAGCTTTTGTAATCATTCTGGGAAAAGTAGTGGGAAAGGTTGAAATTGTGACAAGCAATTTTGACTTTTTCTAACCTATGTTGCATTTGGTTTCCAATATAAGAGTACTTTGAAATATAATTGTCTGCTATTTTTTTTAACACCTCAGTTTTGAGAAACATTACAAGATGCAAAAATATTAGACAAGTCAAGTCTTAACCCTTTTCATGCTGAACCCTGAATATTCCCGTCTTTGCAGGAGATATAGTCAAGATCAGCCTGCACATAAGAGTTGTCTGATCTTGGTCTAAATCTTCTGTTTTGTCCCTTTAAGCCAGAGTCTTTTAAATAATCAATTTTCAAAAGAAATATTGACCCTCATTGAGACCTACCTGCACTGTCAGTTCTTTGATTTTAACCCTTTCCCGTTTTTTGAAATATTAGATTGGTCCTAATTCAAAGAGGTTACAGTCAACCATGAAAATTAGATGCAATTTGAAATGACACACTCCTATGTGATAGAAAATGTTGTGGTAAAAGGAGTTAGTTACAAGCAAATTCTTCTTTATGCTCAATGTTTTCTAAAGTATAAAATCATAGCAATGTAAAATCCTGGGTTTGTACATGAAAGGGTTGGAAGGTATAGGATTTAAATTCAGCATGACAAGGGTTAATAATACATGTATCTACATCAAAGTGATTATGAAGCATAGACAATGCTCCCTTGACCCATAACCAGACATCAAAATTTTAGACTTTTCCAATTTGACAACAATTTCAAGTTTATGAAATTTGGGATTTTTTTTCCAGTTTTCTGTAAGAAAACATTATGTAAAATGAAAAAAATTGCCTTACAAGTAATTTCTTAATTTTACACAATGTTTTCTCAGTTGTTTTTCTTGAGGGGGATCAAAATGTGTCATATGTATTGTGGTAATGGGTTAAGGGTAAATAAAACCTTGTGGGAAAGGAGAAATTTCATGTCCCAACCTAATGCTCATTTTTCTCCCAATGTTTTCTGAAATGTTACGGAAAGGGTCAAAACAGACCCATACAATCTATCAATAACATTGAGTTTGAACTGGCAACACTGTAGAGTAATAAAAGATCCAGATTCCAAATATCAAAACAAACAGCTGTAACACATGGCGAAAATATTAGTTCCTGGTGATTTTTACGGAAAAAAAAAAAGTATCACAAATTGCTTTGGTTTATTGTAAATTTGTGCATGGTGCATACAATTCTAACTACATGGGATGGTGCTAACAAGAGGACCCATGCAAGTCTTCATGAGCTCCCCTGATACAAGCCTAAAACTGACCAGTATGGTGGCAGAAACATGTTATATGCATTCATTGAATTTGGACATGTCTCAAATTTTGGTGACTATATGGATAGTAAAAATATAAAGTAATGCCAAAATAAAGTACAAACAACAGCACATTCTCACAACCACACCTTATAGGCCTGTAAGCTTCAAAAAGTTTAAATTCTAGGGGTTGGCACAATACTCTTGTCAGACATTTTGCCACATAAATAAGTTTTATTAATTCACTTCAACACAATTATCACACTCTTTTATGACCCTCAAGAAAAAAGCTTAGAAAATATTGTTGAAAAGGAAGAAATTGCCTGACACAAGCAATTCTGTCATTGTCCACCTTGTTTTCTACTCTGAAAGAAAAAGATTTTTAAAATTCTGTCAACTGGAATTCATCCTCTGCAAAATCTTTCAATTTGGACAAGTCAAAAATTGTGTTGTCTTTATGGGCATTTTATTTCATTCATTAACTTTGCAGTTTTCATGAAATTTCAAAACTACTCTTATTCATTAATGAATCATTCAACACTTCCATAATTACTTTAAACACCTTTTCTATGCCTATTACGCCTTCAGACATAAACACTGTTCACTGATATGTAAAATGTCTATTAAAACCTGAATATAGCTATTTTTTAGGCTTCTCCAAGTTAAAAGAGGTTGCACATATCATATAAAAGTGATCTGGTGTGATTTGTTTAACCCTTTCCTGCTTTTTTTTAAATTTAGACTTGTCCAAATCGAAAAAGGTTGCAGACGTCAATAAAAATTGGGTGCAAATTGAAATGAAACCATTCTCTTTTGGAGTAGAAAACATTGGTTTGTAAAGCAAGCGAAAACCGTGCTGCTTTTCACATGAGGGGCGTAAAAAAGGAGCAGGATTGTGAGGGAATGGGTTAATCTTTATAGTCAACCCCATTAGGTCAGTTAGAAGCACACTCAACTTCATACCTCAAGATCATAGGTTCGAGACCCCGGCTGACCTAACCAACAAACTTGTCAATGAGAGCTTTATTAGGCTCTGCCAGTGCTTTACACCAAGCATGTTAACCCGTTATTAAACAAAGATACTTTCTGATACCCTAAAGATTCAGAATCATGGAAAAAATGGTGGGGAAAAGGAGAAATAGCTTGTAACAAGCAATTTCCCCTTTCTCACAATGTTTTCTACCCTGTTTGGCACATATTTTCCATTTCTAGTGCATTTGAAATATTGCCTGCAACTTCTTTGTAAATGCATATAGAGTTATCGGCCCTTTTCATAGAGATTGCTCTATTGATAGTGAACATAAATTCCGAGTTTCAAGTGAATGTGCTCAGTACGTAATACCAGAGATATTACAAAACATCCAATCTTTCGAACGACGCTGACACAGACAACAACCTGGCCATAGCAATACCTCGGGTTAACCCATTCCCACACAACCAAATTTTAGACTGGTCCAAATTGAAAGAATCTGCAGACGACAATTTCATGTTGATGGAATTTTAAATGTTTTCATCTTTTGGGATTAGAAAACATTGTGGATAATGAAGAAATTGCTTGTAACAAGCAATTTCTTCATTATTCTTCATTATCCACAATGTTTTCTAAAGCTGTTTTATTGAGGGGCGTAAAAAAGAGGGATTGAGTGGGAATGGGTTAAAAGTACATCTTAACCCATTCCAACTCAATCCCTCCTTTTTACGCCCCTCAAGAAAAAAACTTTGGAAAACATTGTGGAAAATGAAGAAATTGCTTGTATCAAGCAATTTCTTCATTATCCACAATGTTTTCTATCCAAAAAGACAAAAACAAATCAACTTGTAATTGTCGTCTGCAGCTTCTTTCAATTTGGACCAGTCTAAAATTTTGCTGTGTTGGAATGGGTTAATCCAGCCAATCAATTCCTTTTAGTATTTTAAGTTCATAACCTTTCAAGAGATCCTTAAATTGTTTGTCTAGTTAAGAGTTTATTAGAGTTCCACCACACGCCAAATTCATAATAAAATTCAACCACATCCAACCGTTTCACAGCTATCATTAATAACAAGCTTTCTTTGATCTTGTATTTTCAAATATAAACTTTATATACTGTTGGTTTATCCCTGATAAATAGATACCTTCTGTGACAAAAAGAAAATAAGCTTTTGATTTAACCCATTCAAACACAGCAAAATTTTAGACTGGTCCAAATTGAAAGAAGCTGCAGACGACAATTTCAAGTTGATGGAATTTTGATTTTTTTTGTCTTTTTGGATATAAAACATTGTGGATAATGAAGAAATTGCTTGATACAAGCAATTTCTTCATTTTCCACAATGTTTTCCAAAGTTTTTTTCTTGGGGGGCATAAAAAGGAGGGATTGAGTTGGAATGGGTTAACCTATCACCAGATCAAAAAAAGAGCTTTATCTTTTGGGGTAGGAAAAATTATGGGAATTGAAGAATTTGAAGAGGGGCATGAAAAGGTGAGTTTTTGAGGGGATGGGTTAAAACGATATAGTTTAAAGTTGACACGTAATGATCACTGTTATCAATGAATAACCAAATCCTTGTCACCTACAGCCGAATTTTGTTTTAACCCATTCCCACACAATGACGCTTTTAAACGCCCCCAAGAAGCAAGGTTTTGGTAAAAACTGTGGAAAATGAAGAAATTGCTTGTTACAAGCAATTTCTCCATTATCCACAATGCTGTCTACCCAACAAGTAAAAAAACCCAAAATTTTTTAAGCTTTAAATTGTCGTCTTCAACTCCTTTCAATTTCGACCAGTCTGAAATCTTTCAGTCTTGTAATGGGTTAAGACTTTATGGAGAGAAATAGTTTTTTAAATATTGCAATATGTTTATTTGTTTGTATGGAGTTTAATGTCACTTTTAACGCATTTAATTCACATTGCAGTAGCTGGAGCACCTTACCATGGATTCCTCAGGTAATCTCACACCAGAGCTACCAGCTCCTTTCCCAGTCTCCACCTGCTCATCCCATGGGTTTACGATTATCCACCCATTAGGAGACAAAAGTAGAAAAAATTGAACCTGGGACCGCATGAGTCCAATGTGCTACCAACTGCTATGGCTGTAGCCACAATATGATTTAAGTTACATTTAACCTATTCCTATACGATAAACTTTTAGACCAGTCCAAATTCAAAGAAGCTGCAAGTTAATGAATTCTTTTAAATCTTTGTCTTTTTGGGTAGAAAACATTGTGGATAAAGAAGAAATTGATTGTCACAAGCTGTTTCTTCATTAAACACAATGTTTTCAAAGCTTTCATATTTAGGGGTACTTAAAAGCGTCACTGTGTGGGAATGGGTTAAGAGATTAGTATCTTTTTTTAACCTAATCACACTGTTTAAATACTCAAAGTGGATTCATACGCAAGTGTGATTGGGTTTAAAGAAAAT
The DNA here is from genome assembly GCA_946902895.1 of Fragum fragum. Lineage (NCBI taxonomy): Eukaryota > Metazoa > Mollusca > Bivalvia > Cardiida > Cardiidae > Fragum > Fragum fragum. The sequence goes on from OX336368.1 coordinate 17,014,954, forward strand.
CCTAATCACACGTATGAATATGCAAATTGGATTCATACATAAGTGTGATCAGTTTTTTTGTTTCAATTACCTCCATAAAAACAAAAAAAATTCTATCCATCTATTATAATATAATGACATCTAGTGAAAGAAGCCAATTATTTACAAATTTTGATACATTTTTTATGTAACTATTTTGTGTGCATGTATACAAAAAAGCCGAGTGCTCAAAACTTAATTCATGATGGAATGAATTATTCTTTTTGCCAATCAAAATGCTTGTTTTGATATAAAAAACTAACAATTAAATTATTAAAGAATAACTTAGTGGAAGAAGCGAAACAGGTGTTTCTTACTTCCTGGGCAATCAGTTCAAGGATAGTTGCTGTCATTCAAAATATCAAGAGACCAATCAAATCATTCACCTAAACCGGAGTTTAACTAGACTAATGGCTGACCTCTGACTCTCATTTAACCCATTACTAGACGGCAAAATTTTAGACAGCTCCAATTTAAAAAGAGTAGCAAACGACAATTTAAAAGTTATAAAATTCTAGAATTTCTCAATTTTCTGGGTTGAAAACAATGTGGACAGTGAAGAAATTGCTTGGATCAACCAATTTCTTCATTTTTCACAATGTTTTCCCAATTGTTTTTCTTTTGGAGCGTCAAAAAGCGTCATTGTGTGGGAATGGGTTAAAACATTTTCATCAATGTGCTACTTAACCCATTCCCTCTCAGTGACGCTTTAACCTATTTCAACTCAATCCCTCCTTTTTACACCCCTCAAGAAAAAAACTTTCGAAAACATTGTGGAAAATGAAGAAATTGCTTGTATCAAGCAATTTCTTCATTATCCACAATGTTATCTATCCAAAAAGACGAAAAAATGTAAAATTCCATCAACTTGATATTGTCGTCTGCAGCTCCTTTCAAATTGGACCTGTCTAAAATTCCACTGTGTTGGAATGGGTTAAGACACGCCCAAGAAAACTAGACATAGTCGCAAAGCGGACTAATTCCCCCCCCCCCCCACTCCAACAGCACTTGTCCATATACAAGTGCTATCTGTAAAAGGGCCATAACAAAAAATGGAGTTTTTTAATTAATGGGCCATAAATCTGTCAAAAATCAATGGACCATAACCAAAATGTCTGACTTATACCAAGTGTTTCTGTAAAATTTGAATCACATCCTTCCAATGGTTGCTGAGAAATTGAGCGGACATGATTTTTTACTAAAGGGCCATAACTCCATCAAAAATCAATTGACCATAACCAAAATAGAATATGCACATGTCTGCTTGATGTTGATTATATCAGTGAAGTTTGAATCAAATCCATCCAATGGATTCCCAGAAATTGAGTGGACATGAAAAAGCTACAGACAGACAGACAGAAGGATGGACCAACGGACTGACAAGCTGACTCCTACATACCCCCCTAACAAAGTTAAGGGGCTATAAAAAGCTTAAGAAAACAGTGGGGAAAATGAAGAAATTGATTGTTACCAGCAATTTCTTCATTTTCCACAATGTTATCTACCCAGAAAGTGGAAGAAATAAAAGGATTAAGAAACTTTGAAATGTCATCTGCAGCTCCTTTCAGTTTGGACCAGGCTAAAAGTTTGCAGTCTGGTAATGGGATAACCCTTTCCTGTACAATCACTTGTTTTTAGGTCCTTGTGATTTTATACTCGAGAAAACATTGTGGGAAAAGAAGATATTGCTTGTAACAAGCAATTTCCTCTTTTTCTACAATATTTTCTACCATACTGAATGGTTATTTATCAAATTAAATCCACTAAATTTTCGTCTGCAAAACTTTTGAATTTGGGACAGGTCTAAAAGAAATGTAAAACAGGATAGGGTTAAACATTGTCACTATAGCTTTTTCTACTATCTCACCAGGCTTGCCAGATAGAGGTCAGTAGCATAATTACAAGCATCCATTTAATATGCCTCTATCACTATTAGCTTCTTTTCATTCAAATAAGAAACACTTTGAAGTTTTTCGATTTTGGATATGGAAATGCATTAAAATCAAAGGGCTGAGAGCGCAGAAAGTACTTGTTATTCAATAATCAATATTTCTTTTGAGAATCAAATTCATGACTTCTCTAGCAGGAAAAGTAGAAACAGGAGGTGTAGACTTAGATCAGACTGCACTTATGTGCAGGGTGATCTTTGTCTATACCCCCTGCCCAAAACGGAATATTATGGGTTCAACATGACAAGGGTTAAGAGTATAGATGAAAAAATCCTGTATTATTCTTCTAAGAAATGAGAGTTTCCTAATCTTTTAAAACGTTTATCAACTAGATGGCATATTAACATCTTTCTGTCAGCCATAATTGAAATGAGAATTAGGATTTATATTAACATAGCAAATTTTATGATGCAAAAAAGAAACGCTAATTGCTGCATTAAACTCATCAATTTTCTCAACGTGCAAATTTACCTTGATTTTTCTGAACCAAACATTCATCATAATTGACGAAGAATTTTGCTTCCAATGAAAATAAACTATTGCATAACAATCATTTAGAGCTTTCCACAAACAAGAAGGAGACAAATCATCAAGCCAAAAATTGCATTTAACCATATATTAGTGTTTGTGATGTATGCTTTGTGAAACTTGTCCAAAAACAATATGACCTTGAGAATTAACCTTCAGCTTAGCAGATGAGTTAGATCTAAGATCATATCACACATTTGACACAACTAATTTGCAAATAATTATTATGTCAACAATAGTCCAAGTTCAAAGTTCATTTCCTGTATAAAAACAAGATGTGTTTGTGAAACACTATGCCCCCAAAACAGGAATTCTTTAGAAACAGGTAAAGGGTTAAAATTTTGACCTTGACCTTGATGAAATGACCTTCCCAAGTTGCGCCTAGTTGAGACCTATCTACATACCAAATATTAGCATTGTAAGTTAATCAGGGTTTAAGTTATAGGAAAATGTTTAGTTGGCAGGTTAAGTTTTGCAGACAGACAGACGGACAGACAGACAGACACTGGTAAAACAATATGCCCCCAATCTTATCGATGCAGGGGCATAGATCCATCAATTTAGAAGTTATGCCTCATGCATTAGCCTTAAGAAATATTCCAATGAGTTAAGCAAATCCCAGGGAACCTATTTTCTAAAACACAGGTAAACCTAGGCACCTTTATTTTATACCTATTTTACTATGCAAAACAGAGGAAGCTCTATTAAAGCCTTTATTTCATACCAAATTTTCTATGCAAACCTCAGAGGAGCCATTCAAAAAAAAAAAAAAATCTATGTAAAATTCTGGTAACTGTACTAGCCTTTATTTTGTACCTATTTTTTCTATGCAAAACACAGGGAACTCTATGAAAGCTTTTGTCTTATACCAAATTTCCTATGCAAAACACAGGTAAACTCATAAACCTTTATTTAGTACAAATTTTCTATGCAAAACACAGGCAAACCTTAAAGATTTTATTTTGTACCTATTTCTCAATGCAAAATACAGGCAAACCCAGGAGCCTTTATTTTCAACCAGTTATTCTAAGAAAACATTCAGCCCTTTGGAATTCCTCTAAATGATCCTAAAATTAGAGGATAACCTTCTTACCTATTAGCTATGATGCTAAATAAAACCCTCTACAGAGTTCTATTAAAATCCAAGAGCTGACAGCTTCAAAGCAATAAAGTCAGATAATAATTTACTCTATAAACAAATCAAGTAGGTGGTGTAGTCTAAGATCAGATTGCACATAGTGTGCAGGCTGATCTTTGTCTATACCTTCTGCAAAAATAAAAATATTCCTGATTTAGTATGACAAGGGTTAGAAAAGGTGTACATTAACCCTTTCCTGTTCAATCCCTGGTTTTTACGTCTTTGTGCTTTTATGCTTGAGAAAACATGAAACAAGCAATTTCTTCATTTTCCACAATATTTCTACCCTACTGAATGGTTTTTTTTCAAATTCAATCCACTTTGAATTTTTGTCTGCAAAACCTTTGAACTTGGAAAGGTCTAAAACTTCGCAAAACATGAAAAGGTTAGGAGAAATATATTAACTCATTCCCACATAATGAAGATTTTTAACAGTCCTCATTGAACTAGATGGTTGTCCCAGGACAACTGCTGTCGAGCCTGCAAAGTTTTGTAAGTATCACACTCCAGATAAGCACAATTTTAGTTTTTGACCTTGAGCTTTGACCTTGAACTTGAAGCTATCCAAGAAATTCTTCAAATGGCACATCTACTCATGATTGAGAATAATTGTGCCAAATTATTTCGAAATCCATCCATAAATGTAGGAGTAATTGTCCGGACAAATTCTGACGGACGGACAGACGGACTAACTAACACATTAATGAACATAAACTGACTTGTCAAAGTGACAACTATGTCTCGCTCACCGCAAGCAGGCTCGACAAAAAGCTTTTGAAAACATTGTGTACAATAATGAAAGTGCTTGTTACAATATCGAGAATGTTTTCTACCTTAACAGACAAATTCTTACAATTCCAGCAACTTAAGGCTGTCATATGTAGCTAATTATTTGAATGTGGACCAGTCTAAAAGTTTGTCTTCTGGTAATGGGTTAAGTGGAGATAAGATCCTTGTTGGACATGGCCATCCCCCACCGTAAAAGCTTGATAGTAAACTAAAGCCAGATAGATTTAGGCTTCTTATGCACAGCATTTCTTCCCAATTAGTTCCATAATAGCTGTTATACTTTCAGAGATATGCTCTGGACAAAATCTAAGTTTTAACAAGAGGGCCAGAATGGCCCTAAAATCGCTCACCTGACTAATGTAAGATGATTCAAAATTGAAATTGGCCCAATGGTTACTGAGGAGAAGATGTTTAAAGATTTCAAAGTCAAAAACTGCCCTACCCTTCCAAGCCCTTATTTGGTCATCAATCAAAATTCAAGAACAACTTTTGAAAAGGGTCACTCAATGAACATTCATACCAAATTTGGTTGAAATTGGCCCAATAGTTACTGAGGAGAAGATGTTTAAAGATTTCAAAGTCAAAAACTGCCACGCCCATATTTGGGCGTGAAACCAAATTCTGCAAACAACTTTTGAAAAGGGTCACCCAAAGAACATTCATGCCAAGTTTGGTTGAAATTGATCCAATGCTTACTGAGGAGAAGATGTTTAAAGATTTCAAAGTCAAAAAAGTGCCTGACCCTGCCACGCCCATATTTGGGCATAAATCAAAATTCTGCAAACAACTTTTGAAAAGGGTCACCCAAGGAACATTCATACCAAATTTGGTTGTAATTGGCCCAATAGTTACTGAGGAGAAGATGTTTAAAGATTTCAAAGTCAAAAACTGCCACGCCCATATTTGGGCGCGAAACGAAATTCTGCCGAACGACTTTTGAAAAGGGTCACCCTAGGAACATTCATACCAAGTTTGGTTGAAATTGGCCCAATGGTTCCTGAGGTGTAGATGTTTAAAGATTTAAAAGTCAAAAACTGCCACGCCCGGCCACGCCCATATTTGGGCATAAATCAAAATTCTGCAAACAACTTTAAAAAGGGTCATCCAAGGAACATTCATGCCAAGTTTGGATGAAATTGGCCCAATGGTTACTGAGGAGAAGATGTTTAAAGATTTCTAAGTAAAAAACTGCCACGCCCTGCCACGCCCATATTTGGGCATAAATCAAAATTCCATGAACAACTTTTGAAAAGGGTCACCCAAGGAACATTCATGCCAAGTTTGGTTGAAATTGGCCCAATGGTTACTGAGGAGAAGATGTTTAAAGATTTCTAAGTCAAAAACTGCCACGCCCTGCCACGCCCATATTTGGGCATAAATCAAAATTCCACGAACAACTTTTGAAAAGGGTCACCCAAGGAACATTCATACCAAATTTGGTTGAAATTGGCCCAATGGTTACTGAGGATTGATTGATTGATTGAATGGGGTTTAACGCCGCTTTTAACAGTATTTCAGTCATATCGCGGCGGCTGGAGCACCTAACAATGGATTCCTGGTATTTCTCACACCAGTACTACCACTACATCCTTTCCTAGCCTCCAGCTGCTATCCCACTTAGGTTTACGATTATCAACCCATTGGTGAGAGACAATTGTCGGAAAGAATATTTGCCGCCGCTGGGGATCGAACCCATGACCCTATGATTGAAGATTAGGAGTCTGGCGCGCTACCGCCTGCGCTATGACGGCGGCTCGGTTACTGAGGAGAAGATGTTTAAAGATTCCTAAGTTAAAAACTGCCACGCCCTGCCACGCCCATATTTGGGGGTCGATCAAAAATCTGCGAACAACTTTTGAGAAGGGTCACCCAAGGAACATTCCTACCAAGTTTGGTTGAATTCCGCCCAGTGGTTACTGAGGAGAAGATGTTTAAAGAATTGTTGACGACTTCCAACACACGACGCACGACGGACAAAAGGTGATACCAAAAGCTCACCTTGAGCACGTTGTGCTCAGGTGAGCTAAAAACAACAAAGGGCAATAACTCCAAATTCATGCAAGCAAGAGTTATGGGTCTTGTGCACTGCACTTCTCCTAAATGAGATCTATCCACCTATGAAGTTTCAAGTTGATAGCATTTATACTTTAATAGATATGCTCAGGACAAGCCTAGTGACGGAATGACGGACAGAGACCATTACTATATCCCCTTTGCCGAGACGGCGGGGGATAATAAGCAGTTTCTGGCTCAGTTAGAAACTAGTATTAGGTGCACAATCCCACAAGTAATTTAATTGACATATTGTTGAAATCAGCAATAAACCCAACACCCACATATTATTTCCACTAGTCTAATTAAGAATGAATAGTCTGGCATAAAAGGGACATAATTTATGTCTATTGAGGAATGATAACATAAATCAAGATTTATTATCAGAATCTTGAATTGTTTGGGGATATAATCTTGATATATTTCGTTTTTTCTAATTTGATTTATTCGTTTTTCCCCTAATTAATTGAAATGAACGCACTGAGAATAAATCTCGAAGCTTTTAAAGAAGATAAAGAAACAAGACATTTTTGTAAAAAACAAATGCTCTTTAAACTGCATTTTTTTCATAATAAACAAGATGTATTGTGAGATACCTGATATGAGTACTGTATATTTAATAGTGACATACCTGATATGAGTACTGCACCTTCAATAATGAAATACCAAATATGAGCCCTATATCTACAATAGTGACATATTTGATAATTATGAGCCCTATATCTTCAATAGTGACATACTTGATATGAGTACTGTACCTTCAATAGTGACATACTTGATATGAGCCCTATATCTTAAATAGTGACATACTTGATATGAGTACTGGACCTTCAATAGTGGCCTACTTGATATTTGTGCTGTATCTTCAATAGTGACATACTTGATATGAGAACTGTACCTTCAATAGTGGCCTACTTGATATGAGTACTGTACCTTCAATAGTGACATACTTGATATGAGTACAGTACCTTCAATAGTGGCCTACTTGATATTTGTACTGTATCTTCAATAGTGACATACTTGATATGAGTACTGTACCTTCAATAGTGACATACTTGATATGAGTACTGTACCTTCAATAGTGACATACTTGACATGAGCCCTATATCTTCAATAGTGACATAATTGATATGAGTACTTTATCTTCAATAGTGACATACTTGATATTTGTACTGTATCTTCTTTAGTTACATATCAGATATGATCCCTGTATCTTCAATAGTGGTAAACCAAATATGAGCCACCTATCTTCAATAGTAACAGAGTATGAGAACTGTTTTCCAAAGCTTTATTGCTGAGAACTGTATCTTTGATATTGACATACCAAATATGAGTACTGAGTCTTCAATAGTGATATACCTAATACAAGCTTTATATCTGATGCCTTTTTTCATTGCAAGAAGTAATTTAATTCTGAACACCTTTATCAGAGTACTGAGTCTTCAATAGTGATATACCTTATACAAGCTTTATATCCAACGCCTTTTTCATTGCAAGAAGTAATTTAATTCTGAAAAGATGACACAAACACCTTTATCAGATTAGAAAATACTAAATCAATAAATATCTTGACAAGTTGATCAAGGCAACAATAATGCAATTCATCAACACAACGTATATACATTTTTTTTTGCTGTAGTTATTAGCTATCACATTCATTTTCTTTAAACTAAACACATTTTTAAAAAGAGTCTAAAACATTCAGAATTCCAATGTTTTAGATGATTATCTATCACCTATTTTTTTTTAAGTGGTGGATGACTTTAAGTCTCCTTGAGTCAGTTTATAGACTATAGAATTTTTTTTTTTTGAGGAGTATCCATCATGTTAAATTCGACCACTTTACTCATTCCCATACAACCTTGCCTTTTGATGCCCCTACACAAATGGCTCAAGGAAAATAATTTCTTCATTTTCAGCCTTGCTTTCTGCCCTAAAAGATGGTGATATTCATAATTCTCACACAATCAAACTTTTTCATATCCCCCAAGAAAAAAATTGGAAATCATTACGGAATAAACAAATTGCCTGTAACAAGCAATATCTTCATTACCTACAGTGTTTCTTCCCCTAAAGATAAAGAATTATAAAATATCATCAAATGAAAATAGTCATCTGAATCTTCTTTGAATCTGGACAAGTCTAAAATTTTGTTATTTGATAATGAGTTTAAAGCTTTACTTAGAGCTTTACTGTTACGAAGAGAGCTTTTACTGGGGAATATCAGGAAGATAAGTTGCAGACAGTCCTGTTAACAGATAAACATAGTTTTTATTCCCTCGCAGTTGTTGGCAGCTATTTGGAACCCCCTCTCAGTATCAATGAGATTTTACAACTAACAATTTCTTTAAAACAAACAGCTGTCAGTAATAACAACCAATTGTGTGATTTCATTAATGAACTATATAAACTATTTTTATACCTAAATATATCTGTGCAAACCTTTGCCTTCAAATAATCCAAATAAATGTGTTATTGTAGTTGAAATTACAAAACATCTTATCAAGGTGACTAACTAAAAGGCACCTAAAGGCCCGAATCGCTCCACCAGCCTGGGAAATGGTTTAACCAATCACCACACGGCAATATTTAAGACTAATCATAATTGTAATGAATTGCAGATGACAATTTAAAGGTTATGAAATTTTTTTTTTTTTTCTAAACTCTCTGGATAGAAACATAATGTAAAATGAAGAAATTGCTTTGAAATGTCTTCATTTATACAATGTTTTTTTAATTGTTTTTCTTGAGAGGAGTCCAAAAGCATCACACGGTGGGAATGGGTTAAGATTTATTTTTATAACACAGGAGGTAACTCATATCAGGAAGTATTAGATCCCTTCAAGTTCATTTAAAGGGAGGCCAGGAAACTTTTTTTATGCAATAAATACAATCAGTTCATAAGTATCAATTACCTCCCTTGTTATTACTTACTGAAATTTGGACCTTCCTCAAAAAGCATATTTTTTAGCCAATCTAAATTCTATGACAATTTCAGCCCATTAGCTTTCAGTCAAAGGAGCTAAAAGGAGACAGGCACTTTTTTCATTAATCAAAATTGAAAGAAGCTGCAGACAAAGAATTTAAATTGACACTTTTTTTAAAAAAAAATCTTTATCTTTTGGGATAGATTAGATTGTGGATAATGAAGAAGTTGCTTGTAACAAGCAATTTCTTCATTTTCCACATTGTTTTCCCTAGATATATGGATTAAAGGATACACTCTTTCATGGGGAAAGAGAAATTGCTTGTAACAAGCAATTTCTCCTTTTCCCACAATGTTTTCTCAAGTATGAAATCACAGCAACTTAAGATTCGGGTTTGTATAGGAAAGGATCAAATATCGTTGTCTTGCAATAGATTAAATTCAAATCAAGAGACTTCTGTGATATAACTATGAAGGGCACATTAGAATATTTAGAATTGACAAATAATTGATTGATTGAATGGTGTTTAACGCTGCTTTTAACAGTATTTCAATCATATCGCGGCAGCCGGAGAACCTAACAATGGATCCCTGGTATTTCTCACACCAGTACTACCACTACATCCTTTCCTAGCCTCCAGCTGCTATCCCACTTAGGTTTACGATTATCCACTCATTGGTGAGAGACAAATGTCGGAAAGTATAATGTGCCGCTGCCTGGGACCGAACCCATGACATCCCATGATTGAAGATTAGGAGTCAGATGTGCTATTGACTGCGCTTGATGGCGGCAGAGTTGACAAACAAGCTAGCATGCTCTCTAAAACTTTTTAGCAAGATTAACTCCTGTTGTGCTGATCCCGGAATATTTCTGTTTTTGCAGAAGGTATAGAAAAAGATCAGCCTGCACATTAGTGTGGTCTGATCTAAGTCTACACCTCCTGCTTGTCCCTTTTAAGTCAAAATGTTTCTAAAAATTAATTTTCATTCAGCATGACAAGGGTTAAATATATCAAATTTTGCAGGAATTATCGTTTCCATGGTTATTTAAAGTTGAATATTTTTTTGAAAGGGTTAGACAGAATTCTAGACAGATTTCGCCTTCAAGATGTCAAAAAGCATTGATCTTTGTACATACATCTGGAAAGCTAATATTTTTTCATGCACTCTTTGGCAAGAACAAAGTCTGCAACTCTTTTCTGTATATGTCCTATAACCTGGGGCAACATCATCAGACAACATCTAGAGATATAAAGGATAAGATCTGGAGAAAACATGAAACTTTTGTGACTATCTTCTCTCTTTTTCTCTGCTATTTAACCAATTCCCTCTCAATTAATCACTCTTTTTTATGACCCATGCACTCATCCCAGTTAAAGGCTCTTTTTCTTTCAAAAGTTAAATTTAATGTTAACGCTAGGATTATAATGCAAGTGTGCATAACCATACTTTATACATATAATAGGCTTTAACCCATTCCTGCACAAGCCCTCCTTTTTACGCCCCTCAAGAAAAAAGCTTTAGAAAACATTGTGGAAAATGAAGAAATTGCATGTAACAAGCAATTTCTTCATTATCCACATTGTTTTCTATCCCAAAGACAAAAAAAATTAAAATTCCATCAACTTGAAATTGTCGTCTGCAGCTTCTTCCAATTTGGACCAGTCTAAAATTTTCTTGTGTTGGAATGGGTTAAGGAGAAGATTTTTTAAAAATTTCATGTTTGTTGCGACGGCAACCAGCGGTTTCAATGGTTTGGGAGGATATATTGTTTGAAAATTCTTCTTTGTTTCTATACAGAATACTAGGCCTTCTTGGTCAGGAGGTAAAGAATTTTGATGTTTTTTCTTTTAATTTCACTTTTATTGCCATGGCAAACAGATTTTTCAACAAATTTCAATTCATTTAGCTTCTTTAAAAGGGGGCCAGCCACCTAAGGAACGTTTCTGCCAAGTTTAGTTGAAATTTGCCCAGTGGTTTTGGAGGAGATGTTTATAAAGAAATTGGACAATGAACAGATGAAGGGTGATTACTTTATGCATATATGTAATGCTCAGGTGAGCTAAAAAGGCTTCCAAAAACAATGTAGAAAATGAAAAAAAGGCGTGTTACAAAATTTCATGAATTTGAAATATTTGTCTGTTCTATCTTTCAGTTTGCATGGACCAGTCTTTAATATTGTTGTCTGGTAATGGGTTAAAATAGCCTCACTGTAAGACAGGATCTATCTTTCATCAACAGCTTGTAAAATCATTTCCTGGAATCAATCATCTTCTATTATCAGACAAACTTTTTCAGAAAAATAGGATCCTCAGAGTGTTGGCTTTGATTCCAAATCAGACATGCAAAATGACTAACCCTTGCTTCAAGCACTTTCCTTAAAACTAATTACTAGATGACAAAATTTTAACCCTTGTCATGCTGTATAAATTACCTTACTGACTTGCTGTCAAATCAAAGGGCTGAAAGCACTGATAGAACTTGTTGTCCAAAAATCGATATTTGTTTTCGAAATCAAATTTATAAACAACTCTCGCAGGATAAGTACAAGCAGGAGGTGTAGACTAAGATCAGCCTGCACATAAGTGCAGTCTGATCTTAGTCTACACCTCCTGCCAAAAACGGAATATTCCGGGTTCAGCATGACAAGAGTTAAAACTGGTCACAGACATCAAAATTTCAGTAGATGAAAAATCTTTGTCTTTTGAGGTAGAAAATTGTTTCAAGTAATTAAATAAATCTACTTAACCCATTACCAGATTGATTACAAATTGAAAGAAGCTGCAGATGATAATTTCAAGTTGATATAATTTTAAATTTTGTCGTCATTTTGCTTCTTCATTTTCTTCAATGTTTTCAAAGCCTTTTTCTTGAGATGCATAAAAATACAGGATTGTGGTGGAAAGGCTTAAACAACAAAAATATTCAACTTCAATATTTCACTTTCCATCAAATCTAATCATTTGACTGGTTAATCGTTTTTTATTGATAGTGGTGGATCACATTTATAAACTTACGCAAGACATCAAGACAACTTTTACTTTCAATCTTTATTAATGATGGTGACTGTAATTAGCTAGCAAAGTAAGTAACAGACAAAATTTTGAGGTGATCTCAAAGTTCAACAAGTGCAAACTGCCATTGGAGGCTTAACCACTAAATCCATTTAATACCTACACCATATAAAGTAGTTCTGGTGTATTTTAAGAATATTACAAACTCTATTCAAATTTTAGTGAACAATTTCTCTCAATTCCGCTTTTTTAAGCACCTAAAGAAAAATGGTTTGGAAAACATTGTGGACATTGAAGAAATTCTATCAGTCAATTGTAGTCTGCATCTTCTTACAATTAAGACCACTCTAAAATTTTGTTGTCTGGTAATGGTAAAGCTGTTACTGCCAGACTCCGAAAGGACTCTCTCTGAAGTAGATACTCTTTTGAAAGAGGTCTTATTTACCCTTGTCATACTGAATGAAAAAATCCTGCTTAGGAGTGCATTCAAATCAAAGAGCTGAAATCAGTAGTTTTGGTCAATATTTTGTTTGGAAAATTAATTACGTGCAGGCTAATCTTAGACAACACCTCCTACCTATATAGGAATATTATGGGTTCAGCATGATAAGGGTTAACACTGGTTTCAGTTCTGTTCTAAAGAATTCTCAGTTATTTAGGAATTCAGGCGTTGCCTCAACTGTGAAAGTCTGTAGAGTTGATTTCAATTAAACTTCAAGGATTTATTTTATAGCTTGAAGGGATGAAAAATAATCTTCAAAAATGAACTCGAACAATTAAAGTTGTTTGTATCTGTAAGTGCAAACATCACCTTTTCATTCATCTTTGATGATCTAACTTCACGGCTAATTTCAAGTAAATTGTCTGTGTTTCTGAAACCATTTTTTCCCCTACAAAGATTAATGACAGTTTTCATAGCGCACAAAAATGATTTTCAAGGTACAAAGTCCTAATCAAATAAATAACCCTTGTCATGCTGTATAAAATCCATTTTGGAATGGCATTAAAATCAATGTCAGACTGATTAGCTCAGTCGGTAGAGCACTAGCTTGACTTCAAACCTCAAGACCACGGGTTTGAGCCCTGGGCTGACCATATCAACTAACACAACTAATTGTCTTTCGGATGAGACATTAAGCCAAGGCCCCGTGTGACGGTGCTATCCATCGAGCACTTAAAAGAACCAGGCGGGGCTCTCAGCAGTTTCGTCCTGTATCCTTGGACTATCCCCCGTAACAACTAACCGTCTTCTGGGGGCGTCACTCATATGGGCATGTGCTACGGAAATACACATTAAAATCAAAGGGATGACAGCACTTGTAGTACTAAGGTGTTTGACTAAGATCAGACTGCACTTATGTTAAATCTTGAATGTTATTTGTCTGCAACTTCTTCAAATTTGTAACCTGAAATCTTGTGCGGTAAAGGGTTTACTTGTTCCAACACTATTATAGATTCTTTATGACCCAAGAGAAAATATATAAGCTTGTAGGAAAATGAAGAAATAACTTGTACAAGTTTCTATAATTTCCTATGATGAAATAGCATTTCTTTACTTTTGTCATCTTGTAAAGGGTTTATTAGAGCACGGCACCCAAGTGTCACACCCTGGTGCTGCAGGTGATGATTAACCCATTACCAGATGATAAAATTTCAAACTGGTCTAAATTGAAAGAAGTTGCAGACGACATTTAAAGGTGATGAAAATTTAGATTTTTTCAACTTTCTTGGTGGAAAACATTGTGTAAATGAAGAAATTGTTTGTAAACGAGCAATTTCTTCATTTTCCACAATGTTTTCCCGATAGTCTTTCTTGAGGGACGTCCCAAAACGTCACTGGGTGGGAATGGGTTAAAGTTGATGAAATTTTACATTTTTTCAACTTTCTTGCTGGAAATCATTGTGGAAAATGAAGAAATTGCTTGTGAAAAGCAATTTCTTTATTTTACACAATTTTTTCCCAATTGTTTTTCTTGAGGGGCTTCTAAAGGCGTAACTGTGCGGGAACGGGTTAGTTTGTTTGTTTGAATGGGGTTTTACGCAGCTTTCATCAAGGGGAATGGGTTAGCATTAGGACGACATCCAGGGTTAATTGCATAACTATTCCAAGTCTCAATACTAATCTTAGTGTCTATACAATATATAAACACTACAGTTAACCCTTGCATTATTTTTGTATGCCATTTTCAAAAGTATTCAAGTAACATTGCAGCAGCTGGTGAACCTAACCATGGCTTTCTCACACTGCAGTACAACCGCAACATTCAATCTGTGTCACCAGTTGCTTGTCCCACTTATGTGCTCGATTTATCATCGCCCATCGGTGAGTGACAAATGATACATGTTGCGATGACTTTTTTCAAATGTCTGAAAAATGAAGCCGAAGCTTTGGTTAAAACTCATGACCACAAGATTGAGAGCATGGTGCCACCAAATCAACTAATCGGGTTGCACCTTCTGTCAAGATAGGAATATTCTGGGTTAATAGTCACACTTTTTTGTTTTTTTTTGTCATCTCGGTTATTTTGGGAGATATTTGCGTGAAATACATGCATGTATTTACTATGACCAAGAGCAATCCATACCATAAAAGGGGGATAACTCTAAAGGCACCTAGTTACAATTTATGCCACATCATGGACTTTGATCTTTTCATTAGCATCTGCAGCCAAGCATGTAGTGCTCTTGTTCTCATCATAATTTTTATTATCATTATTATTGATAATCATCACACCAAATTCTTACTTTATAAATCATTTATGAGTCACCACTTTAAATAATCAAGCTTTATTTGATGAAACAGCATATCTGTCTTGACATCTCTCATTATACAAAAGTTATGTATGTATTGATTGAATGGGATTTAATGCCACTTTTAACAGTATTTCAGACATAACTGCTGTGCCTGGAGCACCTAACCACAGATTCCTGGTATTTCTCACACCAGTTATACTCTCAGCATCCATTCCATTTGCCTCCAGCTGCAAATCCCACTTAGGTTTACCATAATTATCCACCCATTGGTCATTTTGTAAAAGATATTCACAGAGACCGGAGATCGGGCCAGATGCCCAATGATTAGGAGTCTTTTGTACTATCAAATTCCGCAGCAAAAGGTGAAGAAAATCAACATTGAGAAAAGAAAATAAATTCACTTCATATTTTAATTCTACTATGATGTTTTTACTCAGAATTTGCTTCTCTGTTTTTCCACAGTTTTGCATGGTTTGTTTACCGGCAATGACCAGGCAATCTTCCCAAAGTTATACATATATTGATCCACATTTTGCAAACATCTTTGATCCATTAATTAATTTGTATGACTTAAATCATCAAATTATAGTATCTCATTTCTACTTAACTGTCCTTCTTCAGGATTTCTGGTCCCTACAAATCAATTCTTTAACCAATAACTAGATGATAAAATTTTAGACTGGACCAAATTCAAAGAATTTGCAGACAACATTTTTAAGTTGATGAATTTTTTAAAATCTTGGTCTTTTGGGGTTGAAAACATTGTGGATAATAAAGAAGACTAGAGGAGCTTGATAGCCTGTATCGCCCCACAGGCATGAATGTACTGAGTAAGCAAACTTTTTTTATTAATTTAAAATAAACTGGATATAATGAAAATAAATATTAATCATTGAAATCTTTGAAATAGTTGTAGAGAACCATTTCAAACTTTTCATTGTTTTTACAAAAGTCAAGTCAAGTTATGTAAAATTCATTACGTAAAATTTTCCCTGTATACCATATATGGACAAAACCCACCACCATAATAGCCATGTTTTTCAACCAATCAAAATTATATGAAGGATTCTGACAAACAGTCATCTGATTATCATTCCTGTGAAATTTGGTTGAAGTCCATCAACAGGTTTCTGAGAAATTTACTAAGTTTTCAGTATATACCATATATGGAAATAAGCCCTGCCCATAAAAGCCATATTTTTCATCTGTTCCATATTCTTTTTCATAATTTAATAATAGGTCATCCAAGGATCAATCCAGTCAAATTTAGATGAAATCCATCCACTGGTTTCTGAGAAGAAGAATTTCAAAGATTTTACCATATTTGGAAATTAGCCCTGCCCATTAAAGCCATGTTTTTCATCTGATCAAAATTCTTTGAAGAAATCAGATAAAGGTTCACCCAAGGATCATTTCTATGAAATTTGGTTGAAATCCATCCACCAGTTTCTGAGAAGAAGATTTTTAAAGCTTTTACCATATATGGAAATTAGCAGCCCATCAAAGCCATGTTTTCCATTTGATCAAAATCCTTTAAAGGAATCTGATAAAGGTTCACCCAAGGATCTTTTCTGTGAAATTTGGTTGAAGTCCATCGACCAGTATCTGAGAAGAAGATTTTCAAAGCTTTCACCATACATGTTGTAGTGGGGCTCGGATATCAAAAAACGCTCTTTTGAGTTAATGCATCTTTAATAATCTTCGTTAGTTATCAATGTCAGAAAGCTGATGATTCTCAACAATTGAGCTGACCGTTCTTCAAGCCCGCACAACTAAAAACTGATTTGAAAAACGGTCGTTGCAAAACATTTACGTCATTTTGACGTCGCGTGAACGTCGCGCGTATTTTAGTACGGCGCGACGCTACTTTACGTCGAAATGCACTCCTAAGAGCTAGGACGCTCTTACACTCCCCTCTATGAAATCACATCATTTCATAAATAAAAGGCAATTAAGTGCGAAGGTAAACTCTTAAAAGAAATGCTTTTGAAATCACAAACCATTTGAAATAATGTAATTAACAATGATCTTGCACTATAAATCTTGAAATATTTCTGGTACTTATAATACAATTAATCATTTTAAAACATATTGAATTAATATAAGTTTCACGACCTTTGTAATTTACATGTCAATGCAAAGCAATTACACCCCTTCTAAAAGACAAAGCCTTGTGACCGGTTTTACTTATTTTGACCCTTTTGTTTTGACCACACAACTACGCACATGCCCGTCTCGGCCAGTTCTGACGTCCTCGACCACGCCCATCAGCCATTGTCCCCTCGGAATCTTGTCGTCAGCTACTAATACAACGTCTCCAGCACGCAAATCACGAGTAAGCCGTCTCCATTTTTGACGTTTTTGTAGTGTAGGTAAGTATTCCCTTATCCAACGCCTCCAGAACACGTTTATCAAGTACTGAGTTTGCTTCCATAATTGTTTGGTTGATGAATGTTCACTGTTGTTAATTACGTATGGAATATGAGACTCTGATTTCATCATTAACAACATGTTTGGTGTTAACGGTAACGGGTCACTATGATCACGACTCACTTGTGTAATAGGCCTACTATTTAGAATGTTTTCAGTTTCTGTCATTAATGTCAACAACTGTTCATCATTAAGTAACTGTTCCTTGACAATCGACTTCAATACTGTCCTTGTAGATCGAATCAGTCTTTCCCACAATCCACCCATATGACTTGCACTCGGTGGGTTGAAATGCCACTCAATATCCCGTTTCACCATTTCACGTCCTATCTTTGACTGGTTCCAATTATTGAAGCATCTCCTGAGTTCACGGTCCCCACTTACGAGATTTGTCCCATTGTCACTATATACCTTCTCCGGCAAGCCTCTTCTACTCACAAAATGTTGAAAAGCCGCTAAGAACGATTCTGTAGTCAACGTATGCGCCACTTCTAAGTGTACCGCTCTAGTAGTTAAACACGTAAATAGACATCCGTATCTTTTCGTGGTCGTATCTTGTGTCTTAATCATTAAGGGGCCGAAGTAATCTATTCCAACGTAGATGAATGGGGGTTTGTTGGGGGTCATCTGTTCCTTTAGTAAAGGGGCCATTTGTTGTCTAAGTAAAGGAGCATGCGCACGTTTACATACTATACAACTTCCAAGCATTCTTTTAACGACACTCGGTCCTCGTAGAATCCAGTACTTTCGTCTGAGAATAGCGAGCACCTGCTCTCTACCAACATGTCCGTGTGTTTCATGAATATGACGTATAATCAGTTTCGATATGTGATCCGACTGTGGTACGATAATAGGGCAAGTTTTCACATCTATTGTTAGCCTTCGTCCCTGCACACGAATTAGTCCATTTTCAATAATAGGATTAAGCGAAGCGAGTTTGCTATCTTTTTTCACGTGATTCTTTGCATTAAGATCTTCAATCTCTCCCTGGAAATGCCGATAATGCACGTGTGTAATCAAGGCACGCTCCGCCGCTGTAACGTCTTCGACGGTAAGTTCTCCTTTTTTCACTTTTACGTCACTGTCCACGTATTTATTCACACAGTACACTTTAAATGGTAATAACCAAGCTACACATCGTCTGAGCTTTGTCCAATCAGAGAAATAGTCAATAATTTTGCTTAGTCTGTTTTCTGTTACGGTCGGGTTTACCGTTACGTTTTTCTTCCGTTCAACGTCACCCTCCGGGATCCTGTACTCACACACGTTTCGAGGCCAATAGTCGTCCAACTTCAATAAAAATGACGGTCCGTATAACCATTTATGAAGCTTTTCGGTATCCGCTCCACTAATTCCCCTGGACGCAATATCTGCTGGGTTCGAATCTGTATCTACGTGTCTCCACTGGCTAGGTTTGGTAGCGTCATGAATAATGCGTAATCGATTTCCAACAAATGTCTTAAATCTAGTTGTCATGTTATTGATATAGCCTAGTACTATCGTTGAGTCTGTCCAGAACGTTACGGATTCGACGTCCAGTTCGAGCTCCGCTGATAACATACTGCAAGTTGACAGGCAAGAGTGGCTGCTGAAAGTTCGAGCCTCGGTATCGACATCTGTTTAATTGGTGCCAGGCGAGATTTTCCGATGACAAGTGGGCAGACGACATTTCCCTTCACATCTTCTAGACGTAGGTACGCACATGCCCCATATCCAGCCTCCGACCCGTCACAGAATAAATGTAACTGCGTGCTCTTCATTTCTTGAAAGTGGGTTGGCTTGTAGCAGCGATTAATTTGAATCCGTCCAATTGATGGAATAGAAGATAACCATTGATTCCAATCCGACCTTTCCGGGGCAGGAATGTCCTCATCCCAACCAATCCCTTTACGACACAAACTCTGAATTATGGCTTTCGCGCGCAAAGTGATAGGAGCAACGTATCCTAGGGGATCGAAGATCGAGCTCGCAAAAGATAGTAATCCCCGTCTTGTGGGTGGCTTTTCTGTGATTTTCACATTAAATTGTATTGTGTCCTTGTTCACATCCCATCCTACACCTAATGCCCGGTCACACGGTAAATCAACGTTCGGTCCAAGATTGATCAACGATGGCGCCCTCTCCGATTCTGGCATTGCGTTTAGAACCTTCCGACTGTTACTTAGCCACTTAGTGAGTCGGAATCCTCCCTGTTTCATTAAACTTTTGTTGTATGGCTTTGTCTTCACTAGGTACCGATTTCAGGCAGTCGTCTACATAAAAATTTCGCTCAACTGTTTGAATAACATCCTCTTCATACAGGCCGCGATTGTCACTAGCTGTTCTCTTCAACGCATATGCTGTACAGCTCGTAGAAGATGTCGCACCAAACAAATGTACACGCATGCAGTATGTTTTTAATGGTTTGTTCATGTCCCCATTAGGCCACCATAGAAACCTCAAAGAGTCACAGTCCCTTTCTGTAACGTTAACTTGATGAAACATAGCCTCTATATCCGCGGCTAAGGCTATTTTCTCCTGTCTAAACCGTATCACTACGCCAACTAAATTGTTCATTAAGTCTGGACCCTGTAGCAGTTGACTGTTTAGTGATATTCCTTTATATTTCGCGGCACAATCAAACACAACTCTCACTTTTCCCGGCTTATTTGCATTCAAAACGGGGTGATGGGGTAAATACCAAGTTTTGCTGGTAACTATCGAAGGCTCATCAACTTCTGTAGCATAGCCATTTTCAATATAGCTATTCATAGCGGTTGAATACATCTCGTGCAATTTCGGATCACGTGACAGTTTACGTTTTAACTGCGTAAGTCTCGCCTGCGCAAGCGGCAAATCATTTGGTAGGGCTTTACTTTCGTCTCTCCATGGAAGATCCATCTTATAATGTCCATCCTGGTGTACGATAGATGATTTCATCTTATCCAAGGCCATAGTGTCTTCTACTGACATGCATTCCTTTTCTGTCATAATCCCGTCCCTGAAATCGGTTGTCCACAGCCTTTCTAATTGTTCTTGCAACACATTGTCACTTGACTGTTGGAAATTTACGCTTGCCGAAGGAGTCGAACTCGCATCTCCGATAGGTCCTGGAACAGCCCATCCAAGTTTTGATCGAATCGCATAAGGCTGATCCTCGTTTCCCGAGCGAACTTCCACCGGAATATGAGCCTCAGGTGCGTCTGTGCCGATTAATAGCATGACGTCACTGACGTTAACGTCGGGAATTTGGATATCCGACAGGTATGAAACATTCCGAATGTTCTTAATGGTAGCGGCAGAACGAAGTGAAATTGGTAACTTCTTCACCGTCCAGACGTTTTTAATTGTAATTGTGCCATCACCATACGCAGAACTCACGTTTAGATCGACTTCACGTCCATGTACCTCATTACCTGTTGAATTCACGGTTGATATTTGGAAAGTTATCCGTTTACCAGTACATCCCATTTTCTTCAATAATCTTTCGTCACATAGGGTTTTGTCAGCGCCGTCATCCAATAACGCATGCGTGTGGAAGGATCTGCCGTTTTTACACTGAATCTTTATGGGAATAATTCCTAAACAAGTTTTTACACGAGATCCCTTTGATGTCGCGCAATTCACGGTTGTACGGCTTCATTGTCATCTCTGATCCAAGTCCAGCTGTGCAGTTGTGTGTGGTGCTTACCTGAACATTCACTAACCTTACACATTTTCTCTTTTCGGCATTTCCTAGACATGTGATTTCTTTTAAGACAATTAAAGCATAACCTGTTCTTTACAACAAAATTTTGCCTATCTTCTAATTTCATGTTCGTGAATTTACGACAACTACTAAGATCTGCACATTTGCCGGAACAACAACCACATTCTCTGTCGTCCTCAGAGAACGAAGACAATGTGGTTATTTTCTTTCTATGTACATTTTCAGATGACAAATTTTCAGGTTTTGTGTACTTTTGCTTCGAACTTTCCTGAGCAACGTCGAGGCCGTAAATTGAGTGGGCTACGCGCGCTCTTTTATCTACAAATTTCATCAAGTTCTTAAAACATGGCTCTTTACCAGTTTCATAAATAGAGTGCGCAGTATCGGCCCATTTTGTCCTAAGATGCAAAGGCAAAGTTCTCAGAATTATCAACGTCAGACACAAATCCTAGCTGCGATAATGTTATTTGGCATTTTTGCATATCCAGCGCTAACTTCGATAACCCATCAACATCTGAAGCCTGAATCTGTTGACCAGTCAATAATTTATCAATACAGGTTCTAGCAATAACATGAGATCGGCCATAACGAGAGCATAGAATAGATCTAGCTTGTTCATAACCCTCGTTAGAGTCCATCAAAACACAATCCTCAATACATGATTTAGCTTCGCCAGTACAATACTGAATGAGATAGCTCCGTCTTAATCTATTATCACTCACCTTACTTTCTACATTAGTCTCAAAGTTTTTGATGAATTTGCAATAATCCAAAACGTTACCGTCGAAAGACAATATCTCGGGTTTTGGTAAATTGAAACCTTCTTGTAGAGTGTTCGCCAATCTATTGAAAGCAATGTCTATTTCACTTGTCGTCGTAGTTGTGGTTGCATTCGATGTAGAAAGTAACCTTGTCTCTTTTTCCACGTTGTTTTGTACGTCCACGCGTCTTTGGGTTTCTTCCACGTCCCTGATTTTTGAATCGTGTTCATTTCCGTCATCCTCCCAAACCGATTCCTCGATTCTCGCCTCCTCAATCTCGCTCTCGATAGCCAACATTTTTTTCCTATTTTCGATTTCTCGTTGTTGGTGTTCGAGCCGCATCCTTTCTTTCAATGTTTTCATCTTGTTTTCTGCTATCATGCGCTTTATTTTCGCACTTCGTATTTGGTTTCTTGATGAAGCGACCGACCCGATATCCGATTCATTGTCACAATCGTCATTCCACCTTTTGAAATGTTCCTTGAATTCGTCATAGTTTTGTTTCTGGCTTTTATAACTTTCCTCTAGATTTTCAATCACACTTGAGTTCTCACAGTTATCTACGCATGTGAAATGCGCTGTTTTAAAATGTTCATATCTGGAGCATAATGATAAATAAAGTTCGTCTACCTTCTCTTTGTTCTCCTTGTTGACCATATGCTTCTCGAGGTCCTTATACAGTCTCTTAAGTTGCGCCAGATGCGTTGACCGTTGCTTCTTTGCTGTCTCGAAATCCATTTTCATCTCTTATCGTCAAATAGCTTGTTGAGAATTGTAGTGGGGCTCGGATATCAAAAAACGCTCTTTTGAGTTAATGCATCTTTAATAATCTTCGTTAGTTATCAATGTCAGAAAGCTGATGATTCTCAACAATTGAGCTGACCGTTCTTCAAGCCCGCACAACTAAAAACTGATTTGAAAAACAGTCGTTGCAAAACATTTATGTCATTTTGACGGCGCGTGAACGTCGCGCGTATTTTAGTACGGCGCGACGCTACGTTACGTCGAAATGCACTCCTAAGAGCTAGGACGCTCTTACACATGTATATGGAAATTAGCCCCGCCCATTCAAGCCATTTTTTCATCCGATCGAAATTCTTTAACCCTTTCCTGTTTAATCCCTGGTTTTTACGTCCCTACGCTTTTATACTTGAGAAAACATTGTGGGAAAAGAAGAAATTGCTTGTAACAAGCAATTTTTTCTTTTTCCACAACATTTTCTACCCTACTACGTGATTAGTTTTTCAAATAAAATCAACTTTCAATGGCCGTCTGCAAAACCTTTGAATTTGGACAGGTCTAAAATTCTGAAAAACAGTAAATGATTAAAGGAATCTGATAGAGGGGCACCCAAGGATCATTTCTGTGAAAATTGGTTAAAACTGTTCAGTACTTTCTGAGGAGAAGTAATAGTTTACGGATGGATGGTCTGTTGGACGACCGGATGGACGCATGCACGCACGATAGACACAATGCCATGACTATAGCTATATGGCTTTCAGCCAGTGAACCTAAAAAAACATCAAAGCATACTGGTAATCTTACCTCTTTAAACCGTGTTTTCTTGCGTGCCTTTCCAGATGTGCTTGCTTGAAGGATAAAGCTCTCCTCCAGTTCTGACAGAAGTTGTAGGTTACTTTTAATACATTGGGCCTCCTGTATCTCAACCTTGTTGGTTGTCACAACCGGTTGACTTTCCTGTTGACCCATATCCTTTTGAATTGTTCATTCAATTTGTTGAAAGAATTCAACTATTGAAGTTGTTGGTTATTGACACTTTTTCTGATTCAAATTTTTTGTTCATCATCAAAACCTACTTTTTTTATGAAATCTGTTAACTTCTTCTATCAGTTACATTTCTTATGATATTTTTCTTTTGTTAATACTGGTAATAATCATGATGCAAGACAATCTCATGAAAATTTGGACTTTTCTTTTGTGAAAATGGGTGGACCCATTAACCCATTCCTTCAGAATGTTGCCCCTGAAGAAAAGCTTTTGGGAAACATAGTGTGAAATGTTTTACACCATGTTTTCTGCCCTGAGAGACGAAAAAATCAAATTTCATAAACTTATAAATTGTTGTCTGTAACATCTTTCTATTTGGACTGGTCGAATATATTTTCTTTTCCCCTTTAAATACCATTACCACACAATAAAATTTTAGGCCAGCCCTAATTCAAAGAAGTTGCTGAGAACAATTTGAATTGTGGAAATCTTTATCTTTTGGGGTAAAATCCTTTGCAATCCTTATTCATTTCCAAAATGGTTTCAACAACTCATTCAATTGAGGGGCATTTAACCCATTCCCACACGATAAAATTTTAGACCAGTCCAAATTCAACAAAGTTGCAGACGACACTTTAAAGCTGATGAAATCTTCAAAATCTTTGTCTTTTAGGGCAAAAAACATTGTGGATAATGAAGAAATTGCTTTTCACAAGCAATTTCTTCATTATCCATACTGATTTTTTTAAAGCTTCCATATCAAGTGGCGTTTTAAAAGCGTCATTGTGTGGGAATGGGTGAAAAGTGTATTGTTTTGGTATAGGTTAAAAGTGTATTGTTTGGGTATGGGTTAAAAGTGTATTGTTTGGGTATGGGTTTAAAGTGTATTGTTTGGGTATGGGTTTAAAGTGTATTGTTTGGGTATGGGTTAAAAGTGTATTGTTTGGGTATGGGTTAAAAGTGTATTGTTTGGGTATGGGTTAAAAGTGTATTGTTTGGGTATGGGTTAAAAGCAATGATTTCATCTGATCAAAGCTCCTGCAACTAAACATTCCTGTGAGATTTGGTTAAACCTTGTCATGCTGAATCAAATCCTTTTCAGAATTCTGTAAAAATCAAAGGGCTGAAAGCACTGGCAGTACTTGTTGTTCAGTTATCATACTTCTATTGAAAATTAATTTCATAAACAATTCTGGTTTCAAATGGATAGACAGGAGGTGTAGACTAAGATCAGACTGCACTTATGTGCAGTCTGATCTTTGTCTATACCTCCTGCTAAAACTGGAATATCCAGTTCAGCATGACAAGGGTTAAAATTCAGCAAGTTGTGTTTTCTGAGGAAAATATTTTCAAAGACAATTGATGTTTATCCATCGAAAGGTATGAGGGACGTAACATCACTACAATAGCCTCATGGACTTTGCCAGAGGTCTAATGAATTGAAAGACAAAAGGTGCCATGTAGGGCA
This sequence comes from Fragum fragum, assembly GCA_946902895.1. Taxonomy (NCBI): domain Eukaryota; kingdom Metazoa; phylum Mollusca; class Bivalvia; order Cardiida; family Cardiidae; genus Fragum; species Fragum fragum. Next base: position 17,040,197 of record OX336368.1, read on the forward strand.
CTAAACATTGAGAGGAAAGAAGAAATTGACTATAACAAGCAACTGTTAAAAGCGAAATCGGATTTTCCTATTTTTTTCCCAATATTTTAACAGAGAATCAAATTACAGGATTGTGCGGAAATGGTGTGCTAAGCTTTGTAATGCAAGAAGACTCCTTTATGAATACTCATCCATTCCAATACAATTAATCCAGCTTTTTTCATGCTGAAGAATAAAAACTAAGGAAAACATTGAGAGCATGAACCCATTCCCACACAACAAAATTTTAGACTGATCCAAATTGAAATACGATGCACACGACAATTTGGTAATTAAAGTTCTTCTTCTTCTAATAATGTGGATAATAAAGAAATTGTTTGATACAAGCAATTTCTTCATTTTCAACAATGTTTTCCAAAGCTTTTTCTTGAGGGGCGTAAAAGGAGAGATTGTTTTGGACTGGGATATTATTTCAAGTGATTTCTCCTACTCTCACAATTTTTTCTACCATATATGATATATATTTTCGAATTTAGCCATTTTTTGAAATATTGTCTGTTTTCTTTTAATTTGGACAAGTTGTCTGTTCATGGATTAAGTCTAAATAAATTTTTCTAGATAAAGAAGGTGGGTAATATCCTATTTTCAAAATTCTGCATGCTTTCATTATTTTCATATAATTCTGCAATTTTTTTTCCAATGCAAGTGTTACCTCTAAAAACTCCAATTTAATACAGTCAATAAAATTCATAAATAGATGAGGAAACAAATTAAGTGAGCTCAGTTTTTATTGCGAAAAGCTTAAAGATTTATATCTTTCTCGTAATAAATTACTTTATAATTTTAAAGAAGAAATAAAGATAAGGGTGTAACACATTTAATTAAGTTACTCCAATATAGATTCCATAGATTATTTGATTTCTCTATGTCGGAAAAATTTGCAAAGACATCATAATTTCAAATAAATTTAGTCTATAAGTGTTTATCCCATTCCCATATTAACACACTTTTTTATACCTCTGAAAGAAAAGAGCTTTGGAAAATGTACCCTCTGGAAAAAGAAAAGAATGCTTGTTTCAAGCCATTTTTACTTAAGAAATGTAGAGAATGTCACAAGCAATTTCTTCATTTTCCCAAATATTTTCTATAGCCTTTTTCTTAAGGGGCCTGAAGAAGCGTCATTGAGCGGGAAGGGGCTATTATCATAGCAAAACAGCAAGTTTTCTAAGTAAACATCAAAGCAAGGAGAAAAAAAATGTGGCAGAGCTTTGAGCTAAGTGTTACAGGCAGTTTTATTTTTATCTTTTGCTATTTGAATAAGTCACTTCTTTCAAATACAAAGAGCTTTTAAATGAAAAAAAAAGAACAATTAAGTAAAACTTTGGAAATAAAGTTGAGAGAGCAAAACTTACTTATTCCATTCCCACTCAATGAGGAATTTAGAAGCCCCAAGAAAAAAAGATGTGAAAAACTTAGTGGAAAATGAAGAAATTGCTGGCTACAAGCAATTTCTTCATTTACAACATTGTCCTCTACTCAATCCAAAAGTAAAAAAAACCCCCAAATTTCATACGCTTAAAATTGTAATCTGCACCTCCTTTCAATTGAACCAGTCTTTAATTTTGCTGTCTTGTATGGGTTATACAGAATTAAAAAGATGTTCAATAAATAATGGTAGATAGAATTTTTCCAAGAAGTGTCAGATCAAACTATCATAGAATTTCATATCACTATAAATAGTCACCAATAATTCCTCCCGTACGTAGACAGCATGTCTTTGGCACGAGCACACATACTACTATTGATGATACCACGCCAAGTATGACGAAATGCTGGCAAACTTTTCCAAACTCGGAGAGACAGAAACCCTCGATATTATCAATCAATACAAATAAAAGTGAGAGCCAACATATCACTCCATGACTGATTTATCTATATCTTAAAAGCATCTTCGAAAATGCAATATTTCCGAAACAAGGATTCGTTTCATAAATAAGTCAAATACAGAACTTTCCAATTAGAAAATGGAAGACTTGCACTCGAATATAACCTGTACTGAGACTTTCTGCTTTTTAACCCATTACCACACTATTCCCATGTTTTATGCACTGTAGAAAAATGACTAAGGAAAAGATTGTTGAAAAAGAGCAAAACCAGCATTGTCTTCTTTTCCCACAATATTTTTTTTAGCCTATTGGACTTAAAATCTAAAATTTAATTTGCCACATATCTAAAGTGTTGACTGCAACCCCAATTCAATTTGGACCAGTCCAAAATTTTGTCACCTGGTAATTGGTTATCACCAATAACTGTTTACCCATTCCCACACAGCAAGATTTTAGACCAGTCCAAATTCAAAGAAATTACAGACGAGAATTTTAAGTTGATGAAATTTTTAAAATCTTTGTTATTTGGGGTAGAAAACACTGCAGATAATGAAGAAATTGCATGCAACAAGCAATTTCTTCATTGTCCAGTGTTTTCTATACTTTTTATTTTGAGGGGCGTTTTAAAGCATCATTGTGTGTGAACTGGTTAACATTAATTACACTCCTAAAAGTCTTCCTATACATGTTCTTTTTTTTACGCCTCTCATGAAAATGAAGAAATTTCTGCTACAAGTGATTTTTCGTTATCCACTATATTTTCTACCCCAAAAGACAAAGTTTCATCAACTACAAATTGTTCTCTGTAGTTTCTTTAAGTTTAGACCAGTCTAAAATGATGTCATCTGGTAATGGGTTAATTGGGAAATAACATTATAATGAGAAGATCATTTAGCCTCCATTTAATCAATTCCCACTCAATGATGCTTTTAAACTTCCCTAAATATCAAAGCTTTAGTAAACTTTGTGGAGAATGAAGAAAAAAGACAAAGATTTTAAAGATTTCATCAACTACATAAAATTGTCGTCTGCAACTTCTTTGAATTTGGACTAACCTAAAATTTCATTGTGTGGGAAAGGGTTAACTCATTACACACTCAGTAAATGGGTATTGCTGCTGTCGACTAAAGACCAATTGACAAATCAAATTATTCATTTGGAATAGAAATGAACTTTGACATTGATGTTCAGTGAATAAGCTGCAGTTACAATGTTTAGGTCACCACCAATAAATTGCCTTTTATGCTTAGTCCCTATAACCATAATATATTTGCATTAACTGATTGATTGAATGGGGTTTAACTACACTTTTAACAGTTTTGTTTGTTTGAATGGAGTTTTACGCCGCTTTCAACAATCTTTCAGTTATATCGCTGCGGCTGGAGCACCTAACAATGGAATCCTGGTATTTCTCACACCAGTACTACCATTACATCCTTTCCTAGCCTCCAGCTGCTATCCCACATAGGTCTACGATGATCGACCCATTGGTGAGAGACAAATAGTCGGAAAGGATGAGTGCCGCCGACTTTTAACAGTATTTCAGTCATAATGTGGTGACTGGAGCACCTAACAATGGATTCCTGGTATCTCTCACACCAGTACTACCACTACATCCTGTCCTAGTCTCCAGCTACTATCCCACTTAGGTTTACGATTATCCACATATATTTTGCAAAATTATGTCATTCATTAAGTCTTATTGCAATGTCAGAGGTTGGAGGGTGTTACCAACAATCCATTATAAGTTTCAACCAGTCGGAGATCTCGTCAACTGGTAATGCCAAACTGATAAAGGACAATTTGACCCATCCTATTACCACAGGATAATCTGTCAAAACTCGGAATTAGCAAGCTGGTCTATGTCACTGCTTTCATTATCTCCAGCCTTATAACATGATACAGGACAGTCTCAAATCACATAAAAACAATTATGGTCTGATTGTCTTATTGACAATCATGGAATCCAATCTCACAAATTAGACTTACAATGATAACAAGTCGAATGATGTGTTGTATACTTGTTTTTTCTTCATGAAATACAGTACCTGACATTATATCCCATATTTTGATTGCTTATCAGAAACGTGTTCGGGAAAATATTGTCCAACAAGATGTGCTTGTGAAACATTAACCTTTTACTGTTTGTCAAAATTGTAGACTTGTTCAAATTAAAAGGGGTTTTGCACAACATTGTCAAGTAAGTACAATTAACTAGAGCTGTCGCCCTCAAGGGCTGACGAGAATACCCCCCACACCGCTAAAAAGGCTTTTCTATGAAGGAGTGGAATTTGAAGCTGTTTAATCACATGCATGTCATGGTGGATGAACATTGCCAACCCTCCACCTCTTTCTGATTTAGTGTTTGTTGCTAGAGTTGACTGATTAGGAAAGGTTGGTCAATATGAGCCTATGTTAAAGAAAACTGTGTGAGGAGATGATGACACAAAATTATATCCACGAAAAGTCAATATGAGCCTATGTTAAATTTTTGACCCCCGGGGGGCGGGGTCAAATTTGACCTCAGGAAATAAACCGTTCGATATTTTGTAAAGGTCAACAAGATGATGTTACTTACCAAATTTGGTAACTCCCCTTATGTTTACTGAGTTTTGCAATTTTAAATTTTGACTACTCCCCCCCCCCCTTAAAAAGTTCAAAATGGCATAACTCTAAAACTAACAACTGGATCAAGATGAAAATTGCAGGTGCAAAACTTCATATGATAGGAAACAACCTGATAAAATTTCAGCAAAATTAGTCAAAAAATGTGGGGGGAGAAGAGGACACAAAATTATGTCCACGGACGGACGGACAGACGGACAGACGGACAACCTGATTCCAGTATACCCCCCGATAACTTCGTTGTGGGGGGTATAAAAAGAGTTACCATATTGTAATAAAGTAAAATATTGTGGTAAAAGAAGAAATTGCTTGTCATATGCAATTTCTTCTTTTTCCACAATGTTTTCTAAAATATACAATCATAATGGGGTAATGAGGAAAGGGTTAATGCCCTGCATAACAGCAATTTTTTTAAGAGGTCTTACTTCCATGGATGACCTTGAAATTGTCAGATGACCTTGACCTAGTTATCAGTAGATGAGAATTATGAATGCAGTGATCTGCAGGTTTTGTAAGCAAGAGGACAATGTCCCCATGGTCTATGAAATTTTAATTAAGAGGCCCATGAGGGCCTGGGACTTTCTACTGGCCATCAGTTTTTCCTTAATTTAATTCAATATGTAAAGCACTTAATTGAAGAAGAATGCATTAAATGAAAATAACAAATTAGACTTTATCCAATATACTTTTTGAGCACCAATTCTTAAGGTACCTTTCCCTGTGTTTTCTGACAGATCCCCTCCATTTTCAGAGGAAACCATCCTTACGACTCCACAATCATCCAGCAAAGGTTCCGAGGGATTGCAAAATAATTGCGGACTTCATCACATAAACAAAAAGAGGGCCATTGGCCCTGGGGAGCTCACCTTAGATAATGGCTCCTATTCTTTCAACAGTCTAATTTCATGTCAAGGTCAGAATTATGATACAAGTGGGCATACTTACATATATAGACTATGTAACTAGAGATCCTAAAGTCTAAATTACAAATTCCAAGGCTTTAGGGCAAATTTGAAAGACTGAAAAAACTTTTACTACCTCTGGATCCATGGGTTATAATTTCAGAAATAAGAAAGAAGTCTGGGAACTGACGCTTGATGCCTATACCCCCCCCCCCCCCCCCTCCCGGGACTCCTCCCTTGGGGACCTGAGGATCATGATTTTAGCTATTTTGTAAGAGGTCAATATACTGATGCTTCATGCAAAATATCAAGGCTCTACGCCTTCTTGTCTGGAGGGGAAGATTTTGAAAGATGATTTTAAAATTTCACTTTTGTTGCCATGGCAACCAGAGTTTTTAATGGATTTCAATTTTTCAGCAATTTTCAAAGGGGACCACCTAAGGAACATTTCTGCCAAATTTGGTTCAAATTAGCCCAGTAGTTTTTGAGGAGATGTCAAGTTAAAATTGTTCCTTATTTTTATATTAACCCCACCCCCCTGGGGCTCTGAGCACTTGCTCAGGTGAGCTAAAAATATTGTGAGTGAAAATCGAAAAGGCTCCTTTTTCTGTGTTTTCCCATGGATCCACTTCATTTCTGAAAGGAACCTTTTGTATGAAACTGTGAAAATTTCAAGAGAATCAAATAATAATTTAGGACTTTATCACTTTAACAAGATTTATTTGAGGGAAAATAAAAAAAGGCCCCATTTTCTGTGTTTTCAGACAGGTACACTTGATTACAAAGAGGAACATTCCTTATGACCCTATAACCACCCCATGTATTAGCTTTAAGAGAATCAGATAAAACATCATTGACTTCATCACATAAATGCCCCTTTTCTTGTGTTTCAGATGCCACAATTAGCCCATGTATCTTTGAAGAGAATCCAGTACAAATGGTGGAGTTTATTGTGTTAACCCATTCCAACTCAATGACACTTTTAAACGCCCCTCTATATGAAAGCTTTGGAAAACATTGTGGAAAATGAAGAAATTGCTAGTCACAAGCAATTTCTTCATTATCCACAATGTTTTCTACCCAAAAAGACAAAAAAATTTAGAATTTCTTCAACCTAAAATTGTCGTTTCTATACTCTTTCACTTCGGACCAGTCTAAGATTTTTCTCATGTGTGAATGGGTTAACAAGTATATTTCAATCAAGTTCTCATAATGCATCTTCTCCCTTGATACTTTATGGACCTTACCCAATTTCAAAAGACTTCATCCTATACAATCATTCAGTGAAAGTTTAAAGAGAATCAGATAAAAACTGTGACCTTAATTGTGCTAAAAAGGATTTTGCAATAAAATTTCCATTATGCCCATTTTCCTGTTATATTCGATGGATCATCCCAAATTTAAAAGAGAACTATCTCTATGTTTGCAATATCATTCCGTTAAAGTTTGAAGTGAATCCAATGAAGTCTGGGGAGTTCATTATGTTAGCTGAAATATTTCAATAGAATTTTCATATAGCCCCTTCTCAGTAATACAACAAACCAGACCAATTTAAAAAAGGAACGATATTAATGATCATGCAATTGTTCTGTAAATGTTCTATGAGGATATAACAAAGATTGAGGCTTTTATTGTGCTAAAGAGGACATTTATATAAAATTTTCATAAAGCCCCCTTCATAAACTGTGGACTTAAGGATTTTATTATAACTTGACCTTGTGACTACGGTAGTGTAGAGTGTAGAGCTAAAAATCTTTGTGTTTTGGTGAAGAAAACATTGTGGATAATGAAGAAATTACTTTTAACAGGCAATGTGTTCATTATCCACATTGCTTTCCTGCAGTCTTTTGTGCGGGAACAGGTTAATCATTAAATTGCCAAATTTAGATTCATTGGATGGAGTTATAACGCCACTTTGACTAGTACATGTATTTCAGTCATATGGAAATGGCTGAAGCACCACACAAAACCATGGATTCCATATTATTTCTAATAATAAGTTCTACCACAACATCCTTTCCAAGTCTCTAGCAGCTCATCCCAATTAGGTTTACGATTTCCTACCGATTGGTGGGAGACAAAGGATATTTGCCTCAACCGGGGCTACCAAATTTATATCACTCACCTGACAATGATAGCTCCAAGCTTTGCTGTGATAATTTGAAATATTTTATAGCACAAGACAATAATTGCTGTAATCAAAATTCATAAGATAATTAAACAAGAGTAACCATGATGGTCCTTAATCACTCACCTGAATCATCTGCTGTTAAAAAAATGAAACTGGAGCCAAAACCTTATAACCAGTTTCATGAAGATTGTTTACTCTCTAGAGGCCACAGTTTTGGATCAAAGAAATAGTCATTAATGCCCCTTTTCTCTTGTTTTCTTATAGAGTCTTCCAATTATTTATAGGGTTCATCCTTATGATCTCACAAATATCCTGGTCAAGATTGAGCCAAAATTGTGGATTCTAGAGTGTAAAAAAAGAAATTGTCATTAAGGCCCCTTTTCGTGTGTTTTCAATTAGAACCTTCCCATAACCTACATGTTTCATCCTTATGACCTCACAAATATCCTGGCCAAGTTCCATGAAGATTGAGCCAAAATTGTGACCTCTAGAGTGTAAACAAAGAAATTGTCATAAGGCCCCTTTTCATGTTTTTTTTCAATAGAACCTTCCCAGAATCAATAGTGTTCATCCTTACGAACTAAAAATTATTCTGGCAAAGTTGCATGAAGATGTGGTCAAAACTGTGGCCTCTAGAGTGTAAAGACTTAATTGTTGACGCTGCATGACGCTGCATGACAACCAAAAGGTGACAGACATTCAATGATCACAAAAGCTCACCAAGAGTATGTTGTGCTCAGGTGAGCTAAAAGATCCTTGCTTAAATTATCCCAATGTTAAATACAGGAACCCACAACATAGGGAACATATTGATTCATTGGTAACATATGTAATGGTGCCAAAAAGTGATTTTACATGGAAATTTGAAAGATCTAGGAGAAGATATTTCCTTCCGTTTGAGGGCCTGTGTTGATTGTAGAGTAATGATTTGAAGTATCATAAGGTGCAGTCTGATCTTAGTCTACACTGCATGTCCATTAACCCATCACTAGACAGCAAATTTAGACTGGTCTCAATTGCAAGGAGTTGCAGACAAAAAAATGGTTTTGAGAAATTTTAGATTTTTTCAACTTTCTGGATTGAAAACATTGTGGAAAATGAAGAAGTTGTTTGTAACAAACAATTTTCTCATTTTACACAATGTTTCTCCAATTTTTTTTGTGGGCCTCAAATGGTGTAAGATTGAAAAAATGCTAACTTAACCCTTTCCCGTACAAATACGGGATTTTACGTGGCTGTGATTTTATATCTGAGAAAACATTGTGGAAAAAGAAGAAATTGCTTGTAACAAGCAATTTCTTTTTTTTTCCACAATATTTTCTACCACATAGGATGGTTCCATTTCAAATTGCATCAAATTTTTGTTGTTGTTTGCAACCTCTTTCAATTTGGACCAGTCTAAAATTTCCAGAAATGGGAAAGGGTTAATAAATTTTCACAGAACTAGTGCTTCTAGTGCATTTAATCCTTTGGTAATAAATTATTCCAGGCTGTTTTTCCCTTTTTCAACAAGAGCTTTTGTCAAAATGAATATTAACACACAGTTTGTGTTTCCAGTGCTTTCAGCCCTTTGATTTAAGTGTAATTCTGTAGAGTTTTTTTTTTTTTTTTCAGCATGACAAAGGTAAAGAATCTGAAATACTTGTTGCATGCCATTCTTAGAATGACAAGGGAGATTAATGCAATTTTGCTCACTCCTTTATGAATAAGAGTAACTTCCCTTGATTCCTCTTGCAGTGCTTAACCTATTCCCAAACATCAAAATTTTAGACTGGTCCTAATTAAAAGAAGTTGAAGATTTGAATTTCAAATTGATGGGAAATTAGAAAATCTTGGGCTTTGTGAGAAGAAAACATTGTGGAAAATAAAAATTGTTTCATATTTTTTCTAGCTAAGCTATTTTCTACAGGGGCTTAAAAAAGAGATTTCTAACAAGCAATTTCTTCCATTTTCATTTTTTTTAAACCCAATGAGACAAAGATGTCTGCAATTTACTTAAAACTGTTGTCTGCGACTAGGCAAGTTTTAAATTAACAAGTAAATGGTTTATGCTCTTTAATTAATCATTCATTTAAATTCACTGCAAAGACCACTAAACCCACTCCTACACAACAGGCTTTTAGACTGGTCCAAATTGAAATTGAATAAGGAGAAAAAGGACAAAAGAAAAGAATTGATATTAGAAGTATATAGTGTCTCAACGGTCTTAGAAAATTAGAAGTACAGAAAAACCCCTCTAATACGACCACTTGCCGTACTTTCTAAAAGTGGTCGTAATAGCGGGGTGGTCATAATTCTGAGGTTTGGTCGTTTGTCTTCAAGTAAGTCATGTTTATTTTATTTTTGATATTTGAATATATTCATACTTGACATACAAAAATAAAACTATAAAAACATGTTTTACAGCGGAATCTTGTTTCATTTTCAAAGTTACAATCTTTGATAAGATCTACTTTCTCTCTTCTCAATTTGATCTGCTTCAGGAGTCTGACCTCAGATTATTTAAACGTAAGTACAGGTTCAAAGTATCAAACTGTTGATATCATATCTTCTATAATACGAATACCAAACATCAATTAAGTTGAAATCTAAATTTATTTGCTAATTAACTGTTCGAAACGCCATAAACAAACTAATCGTAACTTCTCAGATACTTTTTCACTTTGGACTTTATTACTGGAGTCAAAACCTGTGACATATTCAAATAACAATTAAAAAAATAGTACAAGGTATAATTTCTAAAAGTGATCGGCCACTTTAATTTTTTAGATAGAAATAACGCCTATTATAATAAGGGATACATATCATATAATCAAAAATCTGATATTGTATTGACAATGCATTCGTACCCAATTAGTGTCACTCTTATCAAGTGTGAAATTCGGGTGGTCGATCTCAATGTGAGAAGTACTGGTCGTTTCAGTAGGGTTCAAAATAGTGTATCAGCTATAGTTGGTACTGAATTCGGTGGTTGTAATTCGGAATAGCATGTGCCCGTTTTAGAAGGGTTCTCAAACATTGAAATAAAGAACAAAAAATTATGTTCTGTAAAGATTCTGTCGTAATAGCAGGGTGCCCGTATTTCCGGGGTGGTCGTAAGGAGGGGTTTCACTGTATAAACTCCATTAATACAATTTTATCAAACTGGAACTATCAGTACTTTCAGCCCTTTGATATCCAAGCAATTTTGTAATGAATTTTATTCAGCATGACAAGGGTCAAGATATTTCCATGAATCTTCTATATTCAACATCATCAACTCTCCTATCACATAGATGGAAGTTCATGGTGGGCTCAAAATATAACCCACATTAAAATATTTACTCTGGGATTCGAAACCAAGTCCCTATCTGTTTCAAAATTAGCACTACTGTAAAAATATGGCTAAACAAGATGTGTTTGTGAAACACCATGCGCCAGAAACAGGAATTCTTTAGAAACTGGTGATTTTTATTGTTTTTTTTTTCTTTGTTTTAGGGAAAAGGGTTAAAATTTTGACCTTGACCTTGATGAAATGACCTTCCCCAGTTGCACCTTGTTAATACTTATCTTCATACCAAATATTAGCATTGTAACTTAATTAGGGATGAAGTTAAAGGAAAATGTTTAGTTGGCAGGTTAAGTTTTTGAGTAACATTTTAGGGAAAAGGGTTAAAATTTTGACCTTGACCTTGATGAAATGACCCTCCCCAGTTTCACCTTGTGGAGACCTATCTACATACCAAATATTAGCATTGTAACTTAATCAGGGTTGAAGTTATAGGAAAATGTTTAGTTGGCAGGTTAAGTTTTGCAGACAAACAGACTGATAGGTGGACAGACAGATGGACAGACAGACAGTCACTGGTAAAACAATATGCCCCCAATCTATCGATGTGGGGGTATAAATAGCTAGATTGTATGGTACCATATTAACCCTGCCCACAAAAGCCATATTTTTCATTCGATCAAAATTCTTTGAAGGCATCTGGTAAAGGGTCACCCGAGTAGAATGCCAGTGAAATAAGGTTGAATTCTGTTGAGTACTTTCTGATGAGAAGATCTGTAAAGTAAAATTTATGGACAGACAGATGGATACACAAAGGACACCACCCTATGACATAAGCCCGATATCTTTCAGCCCGTGGAGCTAACAAGGGTTGCAATGTAGCATGTAAAGCTTACCTCTGTGATAGCATCTAGTTCATCATCATCAAAACTGTAGTCCCCTAATGGCTGTAAAACAGTTTGAGTAGTCCCTTCTGCCCCTGCTGTAGTCTCCCCTTCCTAGAAATAGAAAATATCAGCTGTAGACCCCTACAAACTCTAAAACAATCTTTGTGATCCCTTATGTCCCTGATGTAGTCTTTTTTTTAAAAAAATAGAAAATATGAAATAGTCCCCTTATTAAACAGTCTGTGTGATCCCTTCTGCTCTTGTTGTAGCATCCCTTTCAAAGAAATATAAATTGTAGTCCTCCAGTAGCTGTTGAATCCCTCTGCTTTCTTTGTAGTTTCCCTTTCATAGAAATAGGAAATGTAAACTGTAGTCCCCTCTGGCCTGTAATACAGTTTGAGTGATCCCTTCAGCTTCTGTGGTAGTCTTTCCTTTCTGACTAATATTGAGGTTGATTGAAGTACATGAGACACAACACTTTTCTTAGCTTTGACCTAATAACCTATTTTTTTTTACCCACAGTGACCAAATAATAAACTTATGTAATTTTCATGTTTTTAGAGCATATTGGCCTCTAGGGTGACCACAATGTATTTTTTCTGGGATTTGACCTAGTGACCTAGTTTTTTACCCAAGTGACCTAGGTTACCCAGTTATCCACAATCTTATCCAAACAACAATTCTGGTAAATTTTCAGGTTGGTTGATTAAGAAAAAACATTTAGTCTCTACAAAGCCAAAATGGGTTTTCTAAAACTTTGCTCTAGTGATCCAGTTTTTTACCCAAAGTGACCCATTTTCTAAATTTACCCTAACATACATTCTGACAAATTTTAAGGTCGTTTGAACAACAAAAAATCGCCTTAAAAACACCCACAATATGTTTAACAAAAGCACTGCCTACGGGTGCCTACACTCAGCTATTGGGTGCTGGATAGTGGATAATCTAGAGTTATCCCCCTTGATAGTATAGGTTGCTTTTTTGATAGTGAACAAGTGTGCCAAGTTTCAAGTAGAACCAGAGATATCACAAAATGTCAAAGTATTAGCACGATGACGACCACAACAAGAACGATGATGAGGACACCAAGGCTATAGCAATACCTCTTGCTATAACAAATATAATGAAGCTTTGCCTAGAAGATGATATGATAATCACAAAAGGATGTGCAAAGTTTCAAAGCAATAGCATTAGCAGAAAGAGAGTTATTACAGATATATGACAGTTGCACATGAGGTTTAACAAAGAATTTTGAGTCCGAAAAGGGTTAAATTCTTTCCACTAAAATGAATGTCAGAGTAATGAAACCTTGTCCAGAGGGTGATAATATTGTGATAAAAAACATGTGCAAAGTTTCAGAGCAATTATTAGAAGAAACTGAGATATGACACTTGTATGCAAGGTTTAACCAAACCACTACGCTGACGCTGACTCAAATGCCAGGTGACTGGAATAGCCCCCCTATTCTTCGAATAGTTGAGCTAATAAGGGGCATTGTGTCCGAATGGGTTAACTGAAAAAATACTTTTCAAATTTGCATCAAAGTGAAGGAACTGAAAGTGCTTGAGTCAGTAGATAGTCAGTAGTCAGTTGTATTTCTTTTAACCCATTACCAGACAGCAAAATTTAAGATTGGTCCAAATTGGAAGGAGTTGTAGACGACAATTTTAAGTTTATGAAATTTTAGATTTTTTCAACTTTCTGGGTCAAAAGCATTGTGGAAAATGAAGAAATTGCTTGTTGCAAGCAGTTTCTTCATTTTCCACAATGTTTTCCCTATTACTTTTCTTGAGGGCTTCAAAAAGCGTCTTTGAGTGGGAATGGGTTAAACAAAAATAACAATTCTGGTTAGAATGGAATGATTAGTCTGTGTAGACTCAAGGTCAGAATGCACATAATGTGCAGGCTGATCTTTGTCTATAACACCTACTAAAAAAGAAAATAAGAAATATTTGGGTATCAGCATGACAACTAAGGAATAACAATTTTGATAGCACTTATTGATAAAGGAAAATAATACTATTGAAATAAATGTTAATAAAGTTTGGGTCAGCTAGCCATTAAGATACTTAAAATTTACCTTATTGACATTGGTGATATTTTTATTGTTGAATTGAAATAAATCATCTGTAAAAACACACATTTATGTCAAATAAAACTCAGGTGGGCCAGTACCCTACAATTTGGTGCGATTGGAAATAAATTGCAGATAGAAGTTGTAACCCTTGTCATGCCTGAACCCTGAACAATTGTGTTTCCGCAGGTCAGGAATAAGCAAAGATCAGCGTGCAAATATTTGTAGTCTGATTTTAGTCTTCATAACCTGTTTGTCCCTATAACCCATTCCATCACAAGTTTGTTTGTTTGTTTGAATGGGGTTTAACGCCGCTTTTAACAGTATTTCAGTCATATCGCGGCGGCTGGAGCACCTAACAATGGATTCCTGGTATTTCTCGCACCAGTACTACCACTACACCCTTTCCTAGCCTCCAGCTGCTATCCCACATAGGCTTACGATTATCTGCCCATTGGTGGTAGACAAATGTCGGAAAGAGTTTTGCCGCCGTCGGGGATCGAACCCGGGACCCTTTGAATGATAGTCCGACGCGCTACCAACTGCGCTATGACGAAAATTTTAGACTGGTCCAAATTGAAAGAAGCTGCAGACGACAATTTCAAGTTGATGGAATTTTAATTTTTTTGTCTTTTGGGATAGAAAACATTGTGGATAATGAAGAAATTGCTTGTTACAAGCAATTTCTTCATTGTCCACAATGTTTTCCAAAGCTTTCTTTTTGTGGGGCGTAAAAAGGAGGGCTTGAGTTGGAATGGGTTAAACTCCCAATTTGTATAAAAATAGAATCAATAACAAAATGTGTTACTTATATACTTTTTTCTCATAAGTTTAATCCATTTCAACACAATTACCCATTTTTATGTCCCTAAAGAAAACCAGCTGGGAGAACATTGTTTAAAAAGAAGAAATTGCTGGTAACAAGCACTTTCTTCATTTTATACAATGTTTTCTAACCAGAAAATTGAAAAAATCTGAAATTTCATTATCTTAAATTATTGCCTGCAACTCAATTTGGATTAGTCTAAGACAATGTTGTCTGATGGTTGACCTTGATCTTATTTATCAAATGACCTTGACCTTGGTAAAAACAAACTCATACCATCAAGTCAATATGAGTACCATAATTACAACAGTTTGGTAGGTTAAGTTTTTGGTAGACAAACAGACAAACTCCTGTAAAATAATATGCCCCTATCTATTGATTCAGAACCTAAAAATGACAATCAAATTCCAATAATTTTGTTGTAGGGTAATGGGCTAATCCTTTGCGTTGTTCAATGAGTTTAGAATGTTAATTATGTTCAGATGGCAGTTGACCAATTGCAGCTGTCAATCAAATTGATTGATTGATTGAATGGTGTTTAACACCACTTTTAACAGTATATCAGTCATAATGTGGTGACTGGAGCACCTAACAATGGATTCCTGGAAGTTCTCACACCAGTACTACCACTACATCTTTTCTTAGCCTCCAGCTGCTATCCAACTTAGGTTTACGATTATCCACCCATTGATGAGAGACATATGTCAGAAAGGGTATGTGCCTCTGCCGGAAATTGAACCCATGACCCTCATGATTGAAGATTAGGAGTCTGATGCACTACTGACTGCGCTATGGCGGCGGTGGCTGTCAATCAAATAACAGTCAACCAACCAAATCATTTATTCAGCTCGGACATGAGCATTGAACTCCAGCATTAGCTGCCATTTTTGTGAGACATTTTTGTTGGTTTGGCGACTTAAACATTGTAACTACAGCTTATTCTAGAATAAACTGTAGTTATTACTTCTAAGACACCAACCAACCATTTTGCTTTTTTTGTTTCATGCTACTAGCCATAAATTTTGCAAAATAACGCTATTTAAAATCGAAGTGGAAGTCAATGGGAGGGGCAAAAAAATATGTTGGCAGGGCCAGCCATTGGTCACTTATTCTCGCCTTGAACGGCCCAGACAAGCAATATGTCAATATATTCAGCAGTCAATCTTGTTTAACAACAAAAAATGTAATTGGCTAGATGACAATTTCATCACAGGCCAAATCACCATACCAGCAATAAACAACAAAATCTTGCCTTCATCCCAATATTTACAAAGAAACAATCTAATCTCCTGCCAATATATTAAATAGGCTATAATCAGTTTTTGTTTTTATGTATCCTGGGTCAGAACAATAAAGCAACCAGCCATATTCCATCTGAAGTCTGCACATCTTAAACCATTACCACATGACCAGACTTTAGACTGGTCAAAATTGAAAGAAGATGCAAACGACAATTTTAGGTTAAAGAAATTCTGAAATTCTTTGTCTTTTGCGGTAGAACATTGAAGAAATTGTTTGGAACAAGCAATTTTTTCAATGTTCACAATGTTTTCCAAAGCTTTTACATGAGTGGCATAACAAGGAGGAACTGTGTGGGAATGGGTTAGACCACCTTTATACTAGTTGAACCACAACATTTAACCCGTTACCTGACAACATACTTTTAGACTGAACAAAATTGAAAGAAGCTGCAGACAACATTCAAATTAAACCAAAACTGAAATGCTAAATAAGCTAGAAAATGATATGAGAAAAGGGAAAATTACAGCTATTTCTCCTTTTCTCAAAAAGTTTTCCAAAGCTATTTTTCTTCAGAGAGTCTAACTGATAGGGTTTTTTGATAATGGGCTAATAAGCAGTGACAGTCTCTGCAAATGCTTCTCCCCTAGGTGCACTTGGACCTAATAATTCGCCCATTCAGTGTGGGACATTATATCAACCCATTTCCAGACAACAAAACTCGTTCAGAAGTTGCAGAAGACATTATTTAGTAAGTCTAATCTTTCGGGGTAGAAAACATTGTGAACAATGAAGAAATTGCTTGTTCCAAGCAATTTCTTCATTTTCCAAGATGTTTCCCAGATATTTTTCTTCAAGGGTGTAAAACAGCCTGATTGTGTTGTAATGGGTTGATTATGCATGAACTTATGACCCAAGATGGCTCAGTGTAGTATCTCCTGAATTCAGCATGCTTTGTAGCAGAGCAAAATTTTTTACTCTTCCAAGCTGAAAATCAAAGTATTGAAAGTACTGTTTGCTAGCAAAGCATTTTTATAATCTTCTTTGCCTTTTGTAGGGTAGAAAACATTGTGGACGGTGAAGAAATTGCTTGCTACAAGAAAATTCTTCATCATAAGCAATGTTTTCAAAAGCTTTTGGGGGATTCTTAACCCTTTCCTGTACAATCCCTTGTTTTTACGTCCCTTTGATTTTATACTTGAGAAAACATTGTGGAAAAAGAAGAAATTGCTTGTTACAAAAAATTTCTTCTTTTCCCACAATATTTTTTCACCTTTGGGTTAGTTGCTTTTCAAATTACCCCCACTTTTAATCCTTGTCTGCAACTCCTTTCAAATTGGACCTGTCTTAAATTTTCAAAAACGGGAAAGGGCTAAAAAAATGGACTGAATGGGAATTAGTTGTATAGCATGCTTTTGAAGGAGTTCTCCACAATTGGAATAAAGTTAATTCATGTGGCCAGTCATTTTGAGCCCAATATGATTAAGTGAGCTAGATGAACTTTCAGGCAGGGTTTGCAATATACCTGAAATACACAAGAAATACTTTTTTTGGCATATAACATGAGTGGCAGTTTGCATTGAACTCTGAGAAGACCTCAAAAAATTGTCTGTTAACTTCAGCTATCAAAGCTGAGGCTTTGCTAGCTAAAAATGTGGCACACTATACACCTTCTGCTTCTTTTCAACTTCAAATATCTTTATTAGGTATATCAGCACCTTTTGTGCATTTTGCCAAATAAACATTTAGATAATGATACATTTACATGCATGGATAATGATTTATTGATTGAATGGGGTTTAACGCCACTTTTATCAGTATTTCAGTCATATTATGGCTGCTGGAGCACCCAACAATGGATTCCTGTTATTTCTTACACCAGTACTACCACTACATCCTTTCCCAGCCTCCAGCTGCTATCCCACATAGGTCTACGATTATCCAAAATGATAAACAATGCAAAAAAACCAAACAAATCAAAAAACCAAGTCCTGGTAATATTGATGTGTTACAATACTTAAACATATCAAGTTTTTATCAGATAGCTTTGAATTTTCATAGCTTCAGTTAAATACTTTGAAAGATTATCCTGAGTCTTTTAGTTAGAAGATGACATAAAGTTTATATATAAGGTTGAAGATGGAAAAAGAACATTTAAAGCATTTCAATTGTTTATCTCTATAAATGTTGTGATTCTACAAGTTTTGGCTACATGTTTTACAATCATGTTGTTACACCTCCCTGTTTAACCCTTTCCCGTTTTTGGAAATTTTAGACTAGTCCAAATTGAAAGAGGTTGCAGATGACAATGACAACTGGATGCTATTTGAAGTGAACCCATCCTATGTGGTAGAAAATATTGTGGGAAAAGGAGAAATTGCTTGTTACAAGCAATTTCTTCTTTTTCCACAATTTTTTCTCAAGTATAAAATCACAGGAGCGTAAAATCCCGTATTTGAACGGGAAAGGTTTAAATAGCTGGTCAATGACATTCTAAGTTTCATGAGAAGTGTCCTCTGTTTATCGCTTTTGACATTAGTTAAGTATGATTCAAATCCAAATTATTTCTTAAATTGGTGGAAATTTGATAATAGATTAATTTACTAGATCCAGAAATTTTTGAATACCAATATTGAATGAACTGATCTCTTATGTGTCTTTGTATTAACCCTTTCCAGTACAAATCCGTGATTTTACGTCTCTGTGATTCTATACTTGAGAAAATATTGTGGAAAAAGGAACAATTGCTTTTAACAAGCAAATTTTCCTTTACCCACAATGTTTTCTACCAAAGAGGTTTTATTTTGCATCCAATTTTCATTGTAGTGTGCAACCTTTTTCAATTTCGACCAGTTCAAATTTTCCAAAAATTGGAAAGGGTTAAGTGGAAATAATCAAAATGGATATTTGTCCCAGTCCAGATATAACTCATTACCAAACTTTGCAATAAAGATTTTATTTGATATACTCAGCCAGCCTTATTCTTAATGAATGAATTACAGTTGTCTAAATATGTATTTTTTTTTTTTAATATAACCTACTTAATAAACACCAGCACCTATGCAAAAAAAGAAAAAAGAAAAGTGCATTATACAGAAGAGAAATCATTATCAGAAAGGGGGAAATTGCTTGTGACAGCAATTTCTTTCTTTCATAAAAAGTTTTAATAATTGTTTCTCTTCAACATGTCTAAAGGCAGGATTCTGGTAATGGATTAACAAAAGTTTAGAATGGTTCAAATTCATAAATTTTGCAGACTGATCTTGGTCTACACTTCCTGCTTGTACTTTTCCTGCCAGAGTTGTTTATGAAATTGATTTCTAAAAGAAAAATTGATTTGTGAACAGTAAGTTCTATCAGTACTTTCAGCTCTTTGATTTTACAGCAATTCAGTAAGGTAATTCATACAGCATGACAAGGGTTAATTATTGGAGATTTCTGGCTTAAACAATTATTAAAACTAAATCCTTATAATGTTGGTTACAGGATCTCATAAGACTCTTCTCAATTAGACATTTCTAATGAGATCCATCAACATTAGGGTTATTTGACAATACTGAAATGATAACAATAAGTGGTCGAATCAATCCCTCATATATGTCGCAAAAAGTGTAATATTAGGAGACAATTATCTTAACCCATTCCCAGATGGCAAAATTTTTGACTGGTCCAAATTGAAAGGAGTTGCAGAAGACAATTTAAAATTTATTGAATTTCAGATTTTTTCCAACTACGTAGTAGAAAATATATTATTTAAAGGTCCCTGCTTAACCTTGTCATGCTGAACCCGGAATATTCCGTTTTGGCCGGAGGTGTAGACAAAGATCAACCTGCACATAAGTGCAGTCTGATCTTTGTCTACACCCCCTGTTTGTCTCCTTCAGGCCAGAGTTGTTTAAACAATTGATTTTAAAAAGCAATTTTGACCCACATTAAGACCTCCAAGTGCTCTCAGTCCTTTGACCTTAATGCAATTCCCAAATGGATTTCATACAGCATGATAAGGGTTAAGAGACCATTCTCTTACAAGACCACTTTTTGGACGTCCCTTGAATGGTCACTTCATACAAGTCTAACTGCAGTATACTGAAAGACGTACAAGAGTAAAACAAGTGAGAGGCTGATGCTAAAGCCCAATTACAGTTTTAAAAAATATCTAAGACGACAAAAGGGAAAAATCTAGCAACTAGATATGTGAGGGTATCAAATATTTCTGAAATTTGATCAATTATGTTAAACGGGTTTTGTTCAACAAAGTGGGGTCCAATGGACTCAGGAGTCTGTGCCATATAAGGGTCCCTGCCTAGGTTTAAGGAGACCCTAGTTTAAACATCAGCTGTCTTTTTAAGTTTAATGAGACACTGGTTTAAACATCAACTGTCTTCTTAAGGCCCATGGTTTAGTTTAATGAGATGCTGGTTTAAACATCAACTTCTTAACTATCATCATGTTTGTTAAATCTTTTTTTTTTATTAATTATTGAATTTACAGCATTGAAATTGGTGGAAAAGTAGTGGACTGGTATAATCTTAACCTCAAACTATTCCCACTCAACAAAATTTAAGACTGTTCCAAATTCAAAGAGAGTGTAGACAACAAAATAAAGTCAGTTAAAATTGAAAAAAAAGGGCCATTTTGAGGTAGAAAACATTGTGAGAAAAGAAGAAATTGCTTGTGTCGAGCAATTTCTTCTTTTCTCACAATGTCTTCCAAAGCCATAATTCATCAGTGCGTAAAAATGAGGAATTATATGGTAATGGGTTCCTTCTGCATGAAATTCAACCCCAGAAGAGAAATGAGAACATCAGTCCTGGCTCTTTATTTGTGTTTGTCTCAGACTCAGAAAACCTGAAAACCCTTAACCCATTCCCACACAACCAAATTTTAGACTGGTCCAAATTGAAAGAAGCTGCAGACGACAATTTTAAGTTAATGGAATTTTAATTTTTTTCGTCTTTTAGGATAGAAAACATTGTGGATAATGAAGAAATTGCTTGAAACAAGCAATTTCTTCGTTTTCAACAATGTTTTCCAAAGCTTTTTTCTTGAGGGGCGTAAAAAGGAGGGATTGTGAGGGAATGTGTTAATAGCAAGGTCAACATTTGATCCTCTTCATGCTGTGCCCTTGACCTAATGCCATTAGTATCTGAAGAATTTCATGCCAGCTAAACTTACAATGTTTTCTACCATATTTAGCACTTATATTCCATTTCATTCCATTTTGGAGCGGTCTCAAATTATACTATCTCATAACAGGTTAACATTGAAATCAAAATAACCAAAATAGAGAGTGAAAAGAGAAAAGAAAACGAAGTAAAGGGAACACATAAAAAAAAAACAAATTATATTTTGATATTACAATATTGAGAGGTGAGTGCATAACTGTATAAAATGTATTTACAATCTATGAAAATTTAGTACAGTCATGCGCACACCTTTGAACCAAAAAGTTGCTTGAAAAGTTGTTCCCTGAAGCAAAGTAATATGGATTTTGAATTAACTGATTAAATGCTTATGATCAAGAATATTTTCCATGTTGAAAATTACCACCTCCAATTAGCTAACACTTATCATATAAATACTGTCTGTCTAACCCATTCCCACACAAACACAGTTTTTGATGCCCCTCTAGAAAAAAACATTTAGAAAATATTGTGTACAATGAAGAAATTGCTTTTAACAAGCGTTTCTATATATAGGCAAAGATTTTCCAAATTTCACTAACTTGATATCGTCATCTGTAGTTCCATTTAATTTGGAACAGTATGTGTCGCTGTCTGGTAATCGGTTGATTGGTAGGGTACCAACCATTTGATTCAAATCCTATTCAAGCATGAACAGTCAATCTTGTTCAAGCAATAACCTTTATTAACCCATTCCAACAGAATGGAATTTTAGACCATTCCAAATTGACGACAATTTCAAGTTATGGAATTTTGAATTTTTTTTTCTTTTGGGAAAGAAAACATTGTGGATGATGAAGAAATTGCTTGATCCAAGCAATTTCTTCATTTTCCACAATGTTTTCCAAAGCTTATTTGATGAAGGGTGTAAAAAGGAGGGATTGAGTAGGAATGGGTTAAGGGACCACTTTATTAAGCATCCTTTATAAAAATTCTCTCCAAAAACAAAAGCTGATAAAAAGTGGACATGTTTGCTCTCAGAATTATAATCACATTAAAATTGAGTGAATTAATTCAAGCAAAAAATGGTGTTCCATGACAAATATACTGTATTTGATGGAGCGCTGCCAATGTCAACTGACCTTTTAGGTTCCAACAAGACGTTTGACTCAGATATTTAACCCATTATTACACAAATAGCATCCAGTTGTCATTGTCGTCTGCAACCTCTTTCAATTTGGACTAGTCTAAAATTTCGAAAAACGGGAAAGGGTTAACCCATTATTACACAATGGGGCTTTGGAAAACATAGTAGAAAATGAAGAAATTTCTTGCAAGCAATTTTTACATTTTCTACAATGTTTTTTACCACAAATGACAAAGATTTTTAAAATTTCATGAACTAATAATTTTCGTCTGCAACTTCTTTCAAATACGACTAGTCTAAAAACTTGTTGTGTGGGAATGGGTTAACAGTGTTACTTTGCAAAATTTTCGGTCAGCAGCATCGATGTAATCAAAGTATTTGGTTGTTGACCTAAATGTTATAACTTCAGCTTGCATAAACTGTATACATATGAAATATAAATTGCCAAAATATGTGCGGGTAATAACCAAACTAGACTATATCACTGAATGTGATTGATTCGCCTCAAGGCTCCATGTCACAGAAAAAACATTTTGTCACTGGAATAGAGCCTTTTTTTCAACAAAGGGCCATAACACCAAGAAAAGTCAATGGGCAGAATGGAAAATGCTTATTTTTGGTCAGTACTGAGTGTACTTGTGAAATTTGAGTCAAATGTTGAAAAGCAAATGAGCAAACAAGGTTTTTAATCTAAGAGCCATAACTCTGTTACAAGTACATGGATTGCAACCCAATTCCATTGTGCACATTTCTGCTTAATACCAAGTCTATCCATAATATTTTAATAACATCCATGCATTATGAGCTGATAAATTGAGCAGACAAATAACCCTTCCCGTTTTACAAAATTTTAGACTTGTCCAATTTGAAAGAAGTTGCAGACATTAATTCAAAATGAACTTTATTGAAAAATTTCACTATCCTATAGGGTAGAAAACATTGTGGGAAAAGAAGAAATTGCTTGCTTCTTTTCTCACAATGTTTTTTCAACTTTAAAAGTATGGGGACATAAAAATCAGGGAGTGTACAGGAAAGGGTTAAGAAATATCTACATATTTAGCCTACATTGTAGGCTAATTGACTACGGATGGATCAACCAACCGCCAAACTAACAAACCCACCTACAAGCTGTGGGTGGGTGGGGTATTTTTACACACTGTGCAGATGTACTGTAAATTGGGTAATTTTTGCGTCGTCTTATTTTCGCGGGTGCAGGACCCAAAGACTTATTAGTGAGTTCATGAATTTGCGAGTGGCCGTATGGTACTATGGTAATTTCCATAAATACCCCTGGAAACACTTTGGGGGAGAAAAAATCTATATACGATTACAGCCCAATTTGATACCGACTTTTGAATAGATTAATAACTTGTTATCCATTTAAGAACATTTTTTACATATCCTCTATTCTCAAAGTGTGACGTTTTCTCTCCTGAAGTTGCTGTAAGATGGCAAGGCATATTTAAAAGATTAAGGATTTTTTTTTATTTTTATATATATTTTTATATTTTGAAATAGCTAAAAGCAGTTATCAAAAAGAGGTTTCAGGCTGAATATGCGCGTATGCCCTTCAAACACTAACACATATGATACTAGGTTTATCAAACTGTCAAAAGATGAAATGACTATATCCAGTGTCAAAACAGGTACAATTGTTTGATCTTAATTGATTTATTTCACATCGCCCACTTTCAATTTGATGAAAGATTCTAAGAGTCTATGCAGTAAAGACTAAGTTACAACTTCTTAGCTCTTTGAGGTCCAATTGTAGTCGCTAGAATTTTTCACCTCATCTGCTTTCCATTGTTATGTTTGTATACATGTTCAATAGACTTATTTGAGTAACTTGGCAGGTTATAAAATTTTGTAGTCTGGTAAAGATTCGTCCTCTGCTCAGAACTGCTTTATTTGGTTTTTATGCCAAGAAGGTGATAACCCGATATGAACAAAATAAAGTTGGATGATGCCGAAATAGGTAAATCATTTGAACTGTGTAGGTCTGCGACTTACTGCGGACATATCCGTATTTCTCTGTACAAAATGGCCCAATTTAAGCAAGATTCTCGAATTCAGGAGCTCATTGTCTTGCGAATATTAGTGAAAATAAAACCCTCGCTAATAAAACCCGATTTACAGTTAGTGCCATTCTTAACTGATTTACTTCCGCTGTTAGGACATATATGGACATCCTCTACTATACATAATTTCATTACATCACCTTGAGTAAATGTTGACTTTTCGTGACTTGAAATGCAGCATCCAAAAAAATACTTTACAAATAATATTACAGAAGATTGTGAGAATAATGTTTGACAAAAAATGAATGAATAACTCTACTAAGCAATTGCTTCTATCCAGTATTTCCAGTTGTTTTGGCATAAAGTTGCTGAGATTCTCATATCTTCATTAGAAGATTTTATGCTGGCTTTGGGTAAGGGGTCATTACTCAGTAAAGCCTGGTCCACTTGTGGGGAGAGTAATAGCAAATATTCACTTTTGCGCAATGTTTCCAGGAGGTAGAACAATGCTGTTAAAAGCAATGATATTTTAATGGGCACTTGGGACAGTATTGCACTTATTCCTGAATTTGACATATGATTATTGTTTGCTGAGTATCAATATAAACTATCAAAATTTTGACAGAATCTCCTTTTTTAAAAAAAAAAACAGACTTTGAAATAATCAAATGAATTCTTAGATTGGAATGAAATATAGATTTATCACTGTAACAATAAAATTAGCCACTCAAAGTACCCAAACCAAACAATCCTATGTAATTAACATGTAAAATCTCTAATTAGAAAGCTAAAATCGAACAAAGTTAACCCTTGTCTTGATTAACCCATATTATTTCTGTTTTGGCAGGAGGCATAGATAAAGATAAGCCTTCACATAAGTACAGTTTGATATTAGTCTACACTACCTGCTTGTCCCTTTAGAGCCATATATGCATATACAATTAATTTGAAAAGAAATATTACCTCCTTGTTAAAGGGCTTACATTACTTCGATTTTAAAGCATTTTTGAAAACGATTTTTCAGCACCTGCACAAGGTTTAAAGTCACAATTATGTTCCCTCATATGGAAGAAAAAACAGTTAACCCATTCCCACACAGTGAAATTTTAGACTTGCCCAAATTAAAGTTAATGAAATTTTGGATTTTTCAACTTTCTGGGAAGAAAACATTGTGGAAAATGAAGAAATTGCTTGAGACAAGCAATTTCTTCATTTTCCACATTGTTTTCCCAAAGGTTTTTCCTTGGGGGCGTCTAAAGGCGTCACTGAGTGGGAATTGGTAAAACCAATATATTGTTTATTTGGTCACTAAAGCAAAAACTAGGGTCTTCTTAATATCGATTTGCAAAATGAAGGTATAAATGAAGTTCTCTGGAAAAAGTATTTTTGGGCTTTTCTCATCAATTTCAACTCCAGTATGTTAACACTTTGAGATCACACCAAATGTCACCCATTCTTCATCGGAAATGTTTGCAAATCTTTGGCATTGACTAATATATGCACAGGTTCTTACAACTATTATGGACAAGTTTGTTATTCTCCATGACCAAGTCTCTTAACCCTTGTCATGCTGATCCCGGAATATTCCTGCTTTGACAATGGCTTTGGTAGGTGTATAGACTAAGATCAGCCTGCACAGGTGTGCAGTCTGATCTTAGCCTACACTACCTGCTTGTTCGTGTTGTCTTGTCTAAAATCTTTGAATGCGATATTGATAAGTTTATGTAGAAAATTTTGAATATAGTGAAAAAGTGATATATATTCAGCAGGACAAGGGTTAATTGAAAGACTAGTGGAAATTAAAAGGTCATTACTGACGTAATAATTTTAAGTATACAAACCTTAACACTTTCCTGTTTCTTGAAATTTTAGACTTGTCCAAATTGAAAGAGGTTGCAGAAAACTGGATGCAATTTGAAATGAAGCCATTCTATGTGATAGAAAATATTGTGGGAAAAGGAGAAATTGCTTGTTACAAGCAATTTCTCCTTTTTCCACAATGTTTTCTCGATTATGAAATCACAGCAACGTAAATTCTCCGGTTTAAACAGGAAAGGGTTAAAATGTGGTTGCTCACAATTTGAAAATAGAAACTTCTTCCATGAATTGTAGGCTTACCAGATGGAGCTATTTTAATCCTATAATTTCAATCGTCATATTTATTTATGCTTTTGGGTCGCGACTATAGTTTTCATATTAGCTTTATGCATGTTTTGGGGAAAGATATGATTTTAAGTTACCTTCTGTGTGACACGGCAGCTCTGTGCAAGCTATTGTTTATGTAGACAATAGTCAGAAGGAAGTTTTATCCCCTGTCCTAGCCATTCACAGGGTAATTTAACCTATTATTGAATGACAAAGTTCTAGAAAGGTCAAAATCTTTCTCCAAACATTTTTTCTTGCAGGGCGTAAACAAATGCAGGGCGTAAACAAATGCAGGGCGTAAACAAATATTAACTAGCCAAAAAGACAAAAACTTACAAGATTTAATCAACACAAAAATGTCGTCTGTAAATTAGGATCAGTCTAAAATTTGTCACCTAGTAAATGATTAATGACAATTGCTATGTCATAGGCATTCACCCATTCCAACACAATGAAGCTTTTAAACACTCCTCTATATAAAAGCTTTGAAAAAAACCTTGTGGAAAATGAAGAAATTGCTTGTTACAAGCAATTTCTTCATTATCCTCAATGTTTTCTACCCCAAAAGAAAAATATTCTAAAGATTTAATCCGCTTAAATGTCAATTGGCAAGAAAAAAAAGTACACAGACAAAAAAAAAAAAAATAACCAATTCCCACATGATTAAGGTTTTTGACGCTCTTAAAGAAAAAAAATACTTTGGAAAACATCATGGAGAATGAAGAAATTACTTTCAACAAGCAATTTCTTCATTATCCACAATGTTTCTACTCGAAAAGACAACCATACTTTGAATTCCATCCATTAAGAACTGTTGTCTGCAACCTCCTTTAATTTGCAATCAGTCTAAAATTTTGTCATTAGTTCTGCTAATGGGTTAATAGCAATCGGGATGTCATAGACTTTGAAGCAATAGCTATGTCATTTTCCATGAATGTTTTTGAAAAGTCAATTCCCAATTGATTTTCAAGAAGGGCGTGAAAACGGGAATAGATTAAGTAAAGGATTGTAATTGCATGATTGCAAGACATTACATTTCAGCATTAACAATGGAGTAATGCATCAACCCACATTTTTACCTGTTGAAGATATATTTCTATAGAAAGCATTGTCCTTATTTTTTTCATTATTTTGTAGTCCATTTCAATTTGAACAATTCTAAATCTTTGTTGTCGGAAAGGGTTGACCCATTTCCACACAATCATGAGTTTGATGCTTTCATCCCAAACAAAAGCAGCTTTGCACCCATTCTTGTAACACCGACAAGGTTTTCTATCTCAAAATGATCTCTGACAACTACTTCAATTTGGGTTTAATCTATATTAACACTATTTCAGTCATATCACAGGGGCTGGAGCACCTAACAATAGATTCCTGGTAATTTCTAACTCCAGTACTACAAGTTCTACATCCTTTCCTAGCCTCCAGCTGCTATCCCTCTTAGGTTTACGATTATCCAAGCATTGGTGAGAGACAAATGTCAGAAAGGATATGTGCCCATTAACATCCCATTATTGAAGATTAGGCTGCTCTTTCAATTTGGACCAGTCCATTTGTTTTATCTAGTAATGGATGAAAAAATCCCTCACATAAATAGGAGCAATAGATTCCCAGCCTCAGCCGAATCCCAGTGAAGGATGTACAGACTGAAGGGTGGACAGGCATACTAAAATCAGACAATGCCAAATTCCTCTGCTTACCAGCCCACATGAGAAAATTTAAGATAGGTCTAAAATCAAAGAACTTGCAGATGAGAATTTCAAGTTGGGGGAATTTTTAAAATCTTTGTCCTCTAGGGCAGAAACACTTGTGAATAATTTTCCACAATGTTTTCTCAAGATTTTTTCCTGAGGGGCACAAATAAGTGTGGGAATAAGTTATATCATTGCACAGAATACCTCAAAACATACTGGTGACAAAGAGATGAAATTCGGCCATAAGATAAAGGAAAATAAACAGCAAATATATAAACTGGAAATCAAAGACAATAATATCTAATTGGATACAGACGAACAAGCTATCATCTGTTATCTAGTACTTAGAAATCCTGTTTTTTTTGCATCTATTGTTTGCAAATAATTTCCTTAAATAGCCTTAAATTGCATTTAAAATGAGCTTTCTCTACACCTTATGTTTTTGCATACACACAGCAAGTTAAAATTAAGCGGCCTAGAGCAGTTATTTGGGATGATTTTAAGAGTTTTCCATTATATTAACCCTTGTCATGCTGAACCCGGATTATCCCGGTTTTGGCAGGCGGTGTAGACTAAGATCAGACTGCACTAATGTGCAGGCTGATCTTAGTCTATACCTCCTGCTTGTACTTTTCCTGCCAGAGTTGTTTATGAAGTTGATTTCTTAAAAAAAAAAATAGAATTTTGAACAACAAGTTCTATCAGTGCTTTCAGTCCTTTAATTTGACAGTAATTCAGTAAGGTAATTTATTGAGCATGACAAGGGTAAGATAATCTATATTCCCAGATGAGTTTTTTTAGACTGGTTCACATTGAAAAAGGTTTTCGACAACAGTCAAGTCTGTTTAATGAGTCACAGACACAGATGCCAGGCTTAACTGCTTGTCATTTGACCTTCAGCTGTGACCTTAAACTTGGAAGTATCCAACAGAACTTTACCATGACAGTAAGTACTCATCAAGGGAAACAACAGTGCCAAGTTATTTTGAAATACATCAATCCATGTAGAAGATAATGCTCTGGGCAAGAAATGGACAATCCCACTTAAACACAGACAGAGGTAATTCTTTTTGCCTTTCAATACATGTTAGAAGCAATTTCTCCCTTTTCCACTATGTTTTCCATAGTTTATTTTCTTTACGGTATCAAAAGGCAGGATTGGGTGGTAATTTACTTAGCAACATGAAATTTTACAGGTCAAAATACCTAGCCTTTAATCAATTTCCAGACGACAGAATTCTACACTCGTCCAAGTTCAAAGAAGTTGCAGATGACAAATTTAAGTGATGAAATTCTAAATATCTTTGTGATTTGGGAGAGAAAACATAATAGAAAATGAAGAAATTGCTTGTAAAAAGCAATTACTTTATTTTCACAATGTTTCTCATTTTCATCGCCTATCCTGGGTACGTCTAAAAGAAGGATAGTTTGGTAATGGGTTAGTAAGCTACTTCCAATCTTTCTCTAACCATTACAGGCTAAGTTTTGACCCTGATTACATACCATACTTAACCCAATACCAAACAGCAAAATTTCAGATTGGCCCAAATTGAAAGATGTTGCAAACGACAATTTAAAGTTTATGCAGATTTGGATTTTTTCAATTTTCTGGGTAGGAAACATTGTAGAAAATGAAGAAATTGCTTGTTACAAGCAATTTCTTAATTTTCTACAATGTTTTCCAAAACTTTTTTCTTTGAGGGAGTCTAAAAGTGTCACTGAGTGGGAATGGGTTAATCAATTCCTTCAGAATAGCATTACAATCAAAGGACTGAAAGTACTGGCACAGAGGTCTAGATAAGAGAGGGTAACAGCATTTAAAATACTTATACCTCCACAAAACCCTATGTTGTGGGTACTCATTTGAAACGCATCGTCAAGACGATTCGAATGAATACCAACAATATAGGGTTTCGGCAGTACTGGTGAAAAATTTAAATCTAGAACATGAATTACGCCCTCTATCTGTAGCTCTGCTGGAAGATCCAGTTGTTGATCAGTATTTCTTTCAATTAAGAGATGAAGAGAATATTTTTTGTTTTCATGGAGGTATGAACCGAAAAACCTAATCACACTGTATGAATACGCGAAGCGGATTCATACATTGTGTGATTAGGTTTTTCGGTTCATACCTCTATGAAAACAAAAAATATTCTCTTTATTTCTTATAATTTAATAGTATCGAGCGAAAAAGCAAAAAACCTACATCTTTTGATACATTTTTGTATGGGACTATTTAATGTGGAAGCATACAAAATCACTGCGTGCTCAAAATTTTGTTCATGGAGGTATGAATTCAATTTTTCGACCAATCAGAAGGCTTGTTTTTGATAGACGATACTAACAATTACATTATTTATTGATGTCTAAAACAAATCTGGCATGAATTTGATAAACAGGTGGTGTTGACCAAGATTAGATTGCACTTATGTGCAAGCTGTCTCCTGCCTAAACAGAAATATTCCGAGTTGAACAAGACAATGGTTAATGATTCCAGCTTGGAGACAAACCTGAATGGCTAACCTTGTCGTGCTGAGTGAAATTCTTTGTCTGGATTGCATCAAAATCAAAGGACTGAAAGCACTGTAAGGCTTTAATGTGGTGGACCGTGGTCAATATTTTGAAACAAGAGGACCATGATGGTCCTAAATCGCTCCCCTGAGTATGATGGTTCATGGCTTTAGGATATGAAAAAAAATAGCAAAGACCTCTGTCTAATTATTTTGGAGAAGATGTTTAAATATTTCTCTTTTAATCCTAGGTATATTGATGATCCCACCATATAGCACTAATTTTCTGAATATGGTAATGCTTTGAAGTATAGACATCAATACATACCAAGTATAAAAGCTCTAGGCCTAATGGTTTAGGAGAAGAAGGTTTTCAAAGATATCATTATTTATTCCTAACTAAAATTAGGGATTGCACAGAAAAGGGCTATTTCTTTTGAAGTAATTTGGTAGAGGGTCAATGGCTGATGATATGTACCAAATATCAAATCTCTTGGCTTTATGGTTTGGGACAACAAGATTTATAAAGATTTCCTTCTTTATTTCTATGTAAAATCAGGGATCACAAAGAAAAGGGCTTATTTTCAGAATACAGTAGTACTGTGAAGTATTTTGGTAGAGGGTCAATAGATGCTGATGTATACCAAATATCAAGGCTCTAGGCCTTATGGTTTGGGACAACAAGTTTTTAAAGATTTCCTTCTTTTATTCTATGTAAAATCAGGGATAGCCTAGAAAAGGGCTAATTTTCAGAAAAAGGTAATTCTTTGAAGTATTTTGGTAGAGGGTCAATAGATGATGATTTGTACCAAATATCAAAGCTCTAGGCCTTATGGTTTGGGACAACAAGATTTTTAAAGATTTCCTTCTTATATTCTATGTAAAATCAGGGATTGCCCAGATGAGGGCTTATTTTCAGAATAAGGTAATTCTTTGAAGTATTTTGGTAGAGGGTCAATAGATGATGATATGTACTAATTATCAAAGCTCTAGGCCTTATTGTTTGGGAGAAGAAGATTTTTAAAGATTTCCTTCTTTATTTCTATGTAAAATCAGGGATCGCCCAGAAAAGGGCTAATTTTCATTATACGGTTAATCTTTGAGGTGTTTTGGTTGAGGGTCAAAAAATGATGATTTGTACCAAATATCTAAGCTCTAGGCCTTACCTCTTGGGAGGAGAAGGTTTTTTAAGTTTTTTCACTCCATTGCCATGGTAACCAGAGTTCTTCATGGATTTTAATTCTTTGAAGTATTTTGAAAGAGCTTGAAGACCTAAGGATCATTTCTGTGAAGTTTTGTTGAAATTCCAAGGTTAGTATAGGAGAAAAAGATTTTTTGTAATTGTGAATGGACGGAAGGACGGACAGACGGAGGGACAGACGTACGGACGATGACTGATCACGATAGCTCCCCCAGTGGTGAGCTAAAAAAAGGAAAGAAATTATATATAGACAGCTCTATGATTTAAAAGTGAGAAACAGATGGTGTAGGCTAAAATCAGACTGCACATATGTGCAATCTGATCTTTGTCTATGCAACCTGCAAAAAGTAATATTTGGGGTTTGGCATGACTAGACAGGGTTAACAATGGGCTAAATACTGAAGCAATTGAATTAGGAAGATAATGAATGGGTGTGTCTTCCATTATTACAGAAATAACGTGTCATAACATCCTGGTTATTACCCTGTTACCTTCTAATTATATTTCTTTGGCAAAGACATAAAAGGCCCCATCCTTTTTAACCCATTCCTTCACGATGACATTTATTTTTTTTTTTGCTGCCCCCCAATCCCCCCCAAAAAACTATAGGGAAAACACTGTGTAAAATGAAGAAAATGCTTGCAACAAGCAATTTCTTCGTTTTACACAATGTTGTCTATCTAAAAAGAAAAACAAAAAGTTCATAAGCTTTAAATTGCCATCTGCAACTCCTTTCAATTTGGACCTGTCTAAACTTTTGTTGTCTGGTAATGGGTTAAGGTGCTATCCTGGTAATGTAGATACTCTGTCCCTTATAGTCAAAAACAAGCTATTATTATGACCCTACCCCCCCCCCCCCAAAAAAAAAAAAAAAAAGAGAAAAGAATAAACCTTGGGAAAACATCTTAGGAAATAGAGAAATTCCTTATAACAAGTGATTTCTTAGTTTCCTACAATATCTCTTTTCCCCTGAAATTTACATTTCACCAACTTAGAATCATCATCTGAAACTACTTTCAATTTGGAAAAGTCAAACAAGATGATTATTCTTTTCATAAAATCTGACTGAAAGTTTATCAAGTTGTGTAAAACAAACATAAGCTGTAGTTACAATGTTTAATTGGCCAAGTACTTGACATATTTTTATGTCAGCAAATGCCAAAGTTAACTTCATTGGCATTATTGATTTGATTAGTCAATTGATTCTTTGAGACTGACGATACTTCAATAGGGATAATATGCCTTTGAATTTTCCTGTTTAATCCCTAGTTTTTACTTCCTTATGGTTTATATGTGAGAAAATATTATGGAAAACGAAGAAATTGCTTGTAAAAAGCAATTTCTTCTTTTTTCCACAATATTTTCTACCATACTGAATGATTCTTTTTTAATTAAATTTTTGTCTGCAAAGCCTTTGAATTTGGACCAGTCTAAAATTTAAAACAAGAGTGCCATAGTCACAATATACAATATACCACTTTGCTGCTGTTTTGCAAAAATAATTGTAGACACTACTTATTTTGACAGAACCAAATTCAAAACATTTGCAGACTACCTTTTTAAATTGTCAGGTTCAAACTGTTTGTTATGATTGATTGATTGATTGAATGGGCCCAGAGACTAAGTGTCAAGGGGCATAAATCTTGCAAAAATCAATGAGCCATAAAATCCTTGATCCATGTACACCTACAAATTATGGTGATGACATTTACCAAATTTCATTTAAATCAAGACAATAAGTTAGGAGGAGTTGCATTCACAAGGCTGCAATTTCAATAAGCCCCAGATACTAAGTTTTAAGGGGGCATAAGTCAGGGAAAAATTAATGAACCACAAAATCCTTACTTCATGCACATCTACCAATTAAGGTGATAACTTCTACCAGGTTTCATTTAGATCCAGGCAGAAACTTAGGAGGAGTTGTGTTCACAAGGCTGCAATTTCAATAAGCCCCAGAGACTAAGTGTCAAGGGGGCATAACTGAGGCAAAAATCAATGAACCAAAAAATCCTTACTTCATGTACATCTACCAATTAAGGTGATAACATTGACCAAGTTTCAAAGAGATCCAGCCAGAAACTTAGGAGGAGTTGCATTCACAAGGCTGCAATTTCAATAATCCCCAGAGACTAAGTGTCAAGGGGCATAACTGAGGCAAAATCAATGAACCATAAAATCCTTACTTCATGCACATCTACCAATTAGGGTGATAACATTGACCAAGTTTCATAAAGATCCAGCCAAAAGCTTAGGAGGAGTTGCGCTCATGAGAAAAGACGGAGAAGATTAGGCCAATATACGACTGCCTCAGGCGGCGTATAAAAACAGGAAAGGATTAACAACAAAATTAAGCCGAAGAAAAATTCATTTCCATACAACAATACTTTCTGACTCCCTGAAGATTGATTGATTGATTGGGGTTCAAAGCCACTTTTAACAGTATTTCAGTCGTATCTCGTAAGATGGAGCACCTAACAAAGGATTCCTTGTATTTCTCACACCAGGACTAAGAACTACATCCGTTCCTAGCCACCAGCTGCTATCCCACTTAAGTTTAAGATTATCTATCCATTGATGAGAGATAAATGTGGGAAAAGATATGTGCATCCAATTATTGAAGATTAGGAGTCTGTTGCACTACAAAAATATGCTAACGGCGACACACCCTGAAGAAATATAATCATGGAAAACTTTGTGGAAAAAGGACAAACTGCTTGTAAAAAACAGTTTATCCTTTTCTCACAAATTGTTTTCTCACTTATTTGCTGTATTTCGCACTTATTTTTTGATTCTAGCATAATTTGAAATGTTGTCTGCAATTTCTTTTATCTCATTACCAGACAGATGCCCTTAAAGAAAAAGGCTTAGGAAATCATTGTGGAAGATGAAGAAATTGCTTGTTACAAGCAATTTCTTCAATATCTACAATGTTTTCTGCCCCTGTAAGACAGAGATACTTAAAATGTCATCAAATTGAAATTGTCATCCGCTACTTCTTTCAGTTTTGGTTAGTTTAAATTTGCTCGTCTGGTAATGGGTTAATATGGAAAATTCTAAAATTCTCAACTTCAAAAATATATGAAGATATGAATATATATCCATAAAAGGACTAAGATAAAGTATCTGATAAGCATACACCTGTGGAAGTAGGATATCTTTTTTTTGTATGATAAAACAGACCTTACATCTACTGCTCAAAATATTTTGGGGCTTTGTACAATTTTAGGATAAAGAATAAAAGCCCTTGACCTTATGATTTGGGGGAAGATTTTTTAAGTTTTCCTTCTTTATTTCCATGTAAATCAGGGATCACACAGAAAAGGGTTAATTTTCAGAATATGGTAGATCTTTGAAGTAATTTGGTAGAGGGTCAATAGATGATTATTTATGCAAAATATCAAAGCTCTAGGACATTGGGAAAAGGGCTAATTTTGCTCATGGTATAGTTGAAATCGTATAAAAAAGCAAAATGATTTCACAAGGACATTTTAACAAATAAGCATCTGACATAATAAACTTACAAAACCCATTACCACACAATAACGCCTTTGGACAGCCCTCAGGAGAACCAATTTGGGAAACATTTTGTAAAATGAAGAAATTGCTTGTATCAAGTAATTTCTTCATATTACCCAATGTTTCCTACCATGAAAGTTAAAAAAATATAAATTTCATAAACTTTGAAATGTCATCTACCATTCCTTTTGATTTAGACCAGTCTAAAATTTTGTTGTCTGGTAATCGGTTAAATTCAAAAATATATATTTATTGTTCTCTCAGATTCTGTTCATCATGCTTATCTGTATGAGGTACCCTTTGGATCAATAGTCTGGTTAAATAAAAAGTAAAATGAATCTGGTGTGCGCATAGAATAACAATTGCGCGTGTTTATAATACAGGTGCAACTGTAAGAGTTAAGCATGTGCCAAACAATAAGGGGACACGGGTATTTTACGCATGCACCCTCATTGTTCGAGCGCGCTTGCTTAAAAGGAGCACCTTCCATTCCATGCACTTATAATATTATGCGCACAAGCACATATTATACACATTTGTGTTCAAATTTTAATCAAGCATGCCTAAATTTATGTAGCTGCATCTGTACTATTTAAGCATGCACAAATTGTCATTAACATTAACGACTGTTAGCGCACCATATACCTGGTCATTTAGAAAATCAAATATCCTTGTAATTGATGTCTTGATTGATAGATAGCAAGTCGCATCCACCTACCTCCATCAAAGGAATTTAATGTCGTGTCAAATGACATAAAATTTGAAAATGCACCACCATGGGTATAAAACAAAACTAAATAATAATAATAATTATAAATCATAACAGCAACAAAAAATACAATTAATTGCTTGGTCACCTAAATGTCGTATCTACAACATTGAAACCTTTGAATGTCCAATCATCAAAAATGTATCACATGAATGTCGGTTGTCAACATTTCGCTTCCAGTCTAAATGAAATGCTTTGATTTGTTAGCCGAATTTTGGCTGACAGCATTGACCTATCATTAACGACATATTACTCCATCTTTGGACTGTGATAAGTATAGACTCTTGTAGTTTCGGTTGATTCTGGCCGTATTCTGAATGCTAGGAATGAGCCGAGTCTCGGTGAAGGTCATTGGTATAAACAAGCGGGGTCGACCAATCAGGCAAGAGACACCCAACCTGCACATGTGCAGGGGTCTACTTTGGCTGAGAGGGAAAGAGACTGGGCGCACTTCACGACAGTATTCGCAGCACAGCAGTAGTCTGCAGGACGACACCTTAGTCGACGAACAAGACATCTGTGGAGTTTTTCGGTGTAGGCACAGGCACCAGTAAGTACCTAGAATATAAGGTTCACAATAATTGGTACTCGGAGCATTCGAGCTTGCCACAGGTTCTTTTCATGACAGGGTTTCCAATCCAAAAAACACCATTAATGGGGGGAAATTGGTTCCTGATTAAATTTTTGGTTTCGTGAGGCTAGTATGGGAGATGAGTTTGTAGGAGGGCCTGTTTTTAGTTTAGTTTGGTAGTGCCTCTCAGGATGTGTTTTTCTTGGCTAGAGTGTACGTGCTATTTTTTTTTTCTCTTATGTTTTTTTCTCTTTCATGTTTCTGTCAAGGCTTCTCGTTTTATAGTTTCTAGTCTACGAGCAACAGTTTCCGGTTTGATAATATTTTTGAAATAGTTTTTTCTTTCTCTCAAAGTAGGTTCAGTTTTAAAAATGTCGAATCAAATTCTTATGAATTTCGCAACAAAAAGTGAACTTATGAAAGTTAAGGGCATTGGTGAGGCTTTGGCTCAGAGAATAATAGAGTTCAGACAGGAGCGTCCGATCTCGGTAGGCATTTCAGAAATTGAGCGGAGAAGAAAATTGTCTGAAAATGTCATGCAATGTTTAAGTTTTTCTGTGCATCCATCCGGTGTGGAACCCGGAAGGCATATTGAATGGCAGACT
The DNA here is from genome assembly GCA_946902895.1 of Fragum fragum. Lineage (NCBI taxonomy): Eukaryota > Metazoa > Mollusca > Bivalvia > Cardiida > Cardiidae > Fragum > Fragum fragum. Next base: position 17,077,313 of record OX336368.1, read on the forward strand.
GAGGAGGCTTCATTTTCAGGTTCTGCACCCAAGTCGCAGAGTGTGAGTAAGGGTGTTTTTTTCAATTTTGGCTTGAGGGAGAGAGATGGGTCTAAGGGAAAAACAAAAAAAAACCTCAACACTGCAATTTCAACAGCAAACGAAAACAATTGGTGGTTTTAAATTGAAGGAGGACAGAGATGATAATAAATCATTTTTAGATACTCTTAAGTCACTTTAAGAATGTCAAAATGATAATAAGTAGGCATTCACTGTCCTCTTAAATGAAGTAAAGGAAAACAAGACCAAGAGGCCAGCCGAAGGAAATAGACGCTTTTCTCCAATCAGTTTTCCGTCCTCTTTAATACTTGATGGTTCTTCGAATTGGGATCATTTCATTAAAATATATATTAGCTTTTGTGATAGTCAAGAGTTGTATGAAACAACTCGGTTTTAGGGATTAATGTGTGTCCTTACAGGCAAGGCGGAGGAGTATTTTTGTGCGGAAAAGCAAAAGTTCTAGGGTATAGTATTCCGAGACATGCTAGATAAGCTGGCAAGGAGGTTTGGTCGGAATGATATTCCTGAGAATATCATTGCCCAATTCATGTCAGAATCGCAGGGGTCAAATGAAAGTTTAGAGGACTGGGCTGATAGAATTGGCGACGTACTCAGAGTTTCCTATGTGGAAGATCATGTCTCTGTCAGTAACTAGGTTTTGTTAGGGCTGCAGGGATAAGGAGGCTAGGTATTGGGTGGTTTCTGGAAGCAATAGACCAAATACCTTGGAGGACGCAGTGGCTGCCATCAAATGGCAGCAGCTGAATTTTCAAACTATGTTTGGAGAGAAGAAATATCATTTGGTGCAGGCTGTAGAGATTGATCATTCGGATCCTTCAATACAGGCTGTCACAAACTCATCTGTCAGGTTCAGCCCACCTTTTCCTAACTATTCAAGACAGGACAATTTTGAGCAGCTACGTAAACAAGAGGACTATGATGGTCCTAAATCGCTTCCCTGAGTATGATGGTTCATGGCTTTATGATATAAACAATTTGTTTGAATAGGGTTTTACACTGCTTTCAACAATCTTTCATTATATCGCGACTGCTGGAGCATCTAACAATGGAATCCTGGTATTTCTCACACCAGTACTACCATTACATCCTTTCCTAGCCTCCAGCTGCTATCCCACATAGGTCTACGATTATCGACCCATCAGTGAGAGACAAATAGTCGGAAAGGATGAGTGCAGCCGTCGGGGATGGAACCCGGGACCTCTAGATTGACAGTCCGACGCGCTACCAACTACCCTATGACAGCGGCTTATGATATAAACAAAATAGCAAAGCCCTCTGTCTAATTATTTAGCAGAAGATGTTTAAGGATTTCTCTTTTAATCCTAGGTATATTGATAATCCCATTATATAGCACTAATTTCCTGAATATGGTAGTGCATGACCTAAGGATCATTCCTGTGAAGTTTTGTTGAAATTTGATGGTTAGTTTAGGAGGAGAAGATTATTTTTAATTTTGAACGAGCGGACGGACGATGGCCGATCACAATAGCTCCCCCAGAGCACTTCATGCTCAGGTGAGCTAAAAAGTCAGAAGCTTGGAATTGAAAATTGAAAATTTAGACAAAAAAATTGATAACCTGACTTACTTGATTAAAAAATTACCAAAGAAAAGCCTCTAAAAACCACAAAGAAATGGGTCACCATCTTCCCCAAACAGATTGCCGCGGCGGGATTCTTGTTTTAATTGTTGGGGAGTTGGCCATTTTGCTAGGGAATGTCCATGGAAATGTGTTAAAAAAGTTTCTTTTTGCAGGTGTGATGATGAATCTGACAGTGGGTTAAACTTGCAGGGGTCGGGGGATGAGGCCGAACTCCAACCGAAAATTCAATAAACAAAGGCCATATTTTAAAAAGTTTCAAGTGGGCAGCAAACTGATATTTCGCCAACTATTCTGGAAAGAAGTGAAGTTAGAATGCAAATGAAGTATAAAAAAATGTTAAGAATTCCATTATCAGTAGGGGGTCTCAGTGCAAGCGGCTATGGATTCAGCTGTGGTGGTCACTCTCATCTCCGACAACCTATATAGGAAGTTGAATCGCACACCGAGTACCATTAAAACTGTACGTCTTCACAATACGGGACGCAATCTGGATATGATAGGTTTTGTGGTGTGTCCTGTAGATGTTGAGGTGGGTGGTATAAGTTTACAGGAATTGGTGTATGTGGCCCCGATAGAAGATTATATGCTTCTGGGGTTGGATTTCTTAGAAAAACATGGCGTAGACGTGATTGTGGGTACCTCGTTCTTCATCCTAGGGGATGTAAAGCTACAGATGACCGGGAACCAGGCACCAGAAAGGTCTTCGGAGGTAATTTCAGTCACCAAACAGACTGTGGTTCCGATGAATTCTGTAAAAATGGTGTGCTGTATCTGCGATTTTGATTTAAAAGAGTTTCTTTTTGAGCCCGTGACAGTAGGAAGATTGATAGTAGGTAGTACTATAAACGATTCTAGGAATAAGTTGGTGGCTTGTGTATTGAATCTTACAGATTCATATCAAACATTGAAGAAGGGGGTAAAAGTAGGTGTTGCCCACGAGTTCACTCTAGATCATTCCGTCCTAGACGATATTTATCTTAATGGTCGGTAGAAAGTGTGCAAGTGGAGGGATTGACTAAAGAGATGCCTGAACATTTGAAAATAGTTTTGGAAACTTTTGAAGGAAACTTGATCACGGAACAGTTAGAGCGCTTTTCTGAATTGCTCTTAGAATTTGAGGATATATTTTCTAAAAATGATTTTGAATTGGGGGGATCTAATTGCATTCATCATAAAATTGAAACTGGGGATGCACAACCACTTTAACAAGGAGAGGACCATAAGGGATCTATATCGCTCCCCTGAGTTTGATGGCTCAAGGCTTTATAATATAATATACAAAATATCAAAGCCCTACACCTAATCCTTTTGGAGAAGCTTTTTTAAAGATTTTCTCCTTTAATCCTAGGTATAGTGAAGATCAAACCATATTGTGCTAATTTCAAGAGTACCCTAATTTTTGAAGTACTTAAGTAGAGGGTCAATAGGCATTAATACATATCAAATATCAATGCTCTATGCCTAATGGTTTAAAAGGAGAACATTTTCTATGATTCTTCATTATTCCTTTCTGGGATTGCTTAAAACAGCGCTTATTTTCAGAATACAGTAATTCTATGAAGTATTTCAGTACAGGATCAATAGGTATTATTACACACTAAATATTAAAGCCCCTGGCCTTATGGTTTGGGAGAAGAAGACTTTTAAAGGTTTCCTTCTTTATGTCCATGTAAAATCAGGAATCACAGAGAAAAGGGCTAATTTTCAGAATACAGTTTATTCTATGACGTAATTTGGTAAATGGTCAATAGTTGATGATTTATACAAAATATCTAAGCTTTAGGCCTTTTGATTTGGACAAGAAGATTTTTGAAAGTTTTCCTTCTTATTATTATGTAAAATCAGGGATCGCATAAGTTTTAGAATACGGAAATTCTATTAAGTATTCTAGTAGAGGGTCAATAGATGACAATTTAAAAAAAATATCAAAGCTCTAGGCCTTATGGTTTTAGAAGAAGAAAATTTCTAAAGATTTCCTTCTATAATTCTAGGTTAACTCTGGAATCGCACCGAAAAGGGCTAATTTTCAGAATACGGTAATTCTTGAAGTATTTTGGTAGAGGGTCAATAGATGATGATGTATAAAAAAATATCAAAGCTCTAGGCCTTATGGTTTTAGAAGAAGAAGATTTCTTAAGATTTCCTTCTTTAATTCTAGGTAAAATCTGGAATCGCACAGAAAAGGGCTAATTTTCAGAATACGATAATTCTTCAAGTATTTTGGTAGAGGGTCAATAGATGATGATTTGTACCAAATATCAAAGCTCTAGGCCTTATGGCTTGGGAGGAGAAGATTTTCCATGTTTTCCTTCTTATTTATGTGTAAGATCAGGGATCGCACAGAAAGGACTAATTTTCAGAAAACGGTAATTCTTTGAAGTATTTTGGTAGAGGGTCAATAGATGATGATTTGTACCAAAAATCAAAGCTCTAGGCCTTATGACTTGGGAGGAGATTTTTTTTTAAGTTTTCCTTCTTAATTTCTATGTAAAATCAGGGATCGCATAAAAAGGGCTTTATTTCATAATACGGTAATTCTTTGAATTATATTTGTAGAGGGTCAATAGATGATGATTTGTACCAAATATCAAAGCTCTAGGCCTTTTGGTTTGGGAGAATATTTTAAAAATTTTCCTTCTTTATTTTTATGTAAAAACAGGGATCGCACAGAAAAGGGCTAATTTTCAGAATACAGTAATTCTTTGAAGTGTTTTTGTAGAGGGTCAATAGGTGATGATTTGTACCAAAAATCAAATCTCTAGGCCTTATGGATTATGAGAGGAAGATTTTCAAAGATTTCCTTCTTTATTTCTATGTAAAATTAGGGATCGCACAGAAATTGGGTTATTTTCAGAATACGGCAATTCTTTGAATTGTTTTTGTAGAGGGTTAAAAGATGATGATTTGTACCAAATGTCAAAGCTCTATGCCTTATGGCTTGGCAGGAGAAGATTTTTTATGTTTTATCACTCTGTTGCCAAGGCAAGCAGAGTTCTTCTTCCATTTCACTTCTTTGAAGAATTTTTAAAGAGCATGACCTAAGGGTCATTAATGTGAAGAATTGTGAAATTCCATGGTTTTTAGGAAGAGAAGATTTTTTGTAATTGTGAACGGACGGACGGACGGACAGACGGGCGAATGGACGGCGACCGAATACAATAGCTCAGTCAGAGCACTTTCTGCTAAGGTGAGCTAAAAAATGAGAAGGACCTCAGTTGAATTTGCAGGAGAGGAAGAGGAACACTTTAGAAAAATGCTTAAATCTGGAGTTATTACTCCGTCTGTGTCAGAATAGGCATCTCTGCCTGTCTTTATTAGAAAACGTGATTCTACGGTAAGATGGTGTCTAGATTTAAGGGCTCATAATAATGTAACCAATAAAGATACGTATCGCCTGCCCATTATCGAGGAATGTTTAGATACATTGTCTGGTAATGTATAGTTTTCCAAGCTGGACGCGAACTCTACTTATTGGCAGGTGCCAATGGCAGAGGAAGATCAGCCAAAGACTGTATTTATTACCAAGTATGGACTATTTCATTTTGTCAAGATCGCTTTTGGACTATGCAAAGCCCCGGCTACGTTCGCTCGGGCTATTAATTTGGTTCTGAGGGGACTGATCTGGAATATAGTTCTGGCTTTTTTAGATGACATTATGGTACTGGGTAAAAGTTTTAAAGTTCATATTTGTAATTTAAAAACTTTTTTCTAAGGTTACTCGAGTATCGGTTGAAACTCAAACCAAGAAAATGTGTTATTTCTTTCAAAAGAAAGTAGTGTTCTTAGTTAGGTAAGTATCTGGGGGGAAAAATTGAGATAAGCATCGATCACGTGAAAGATGTGGTAAACTGGCCGGTGCCAAGGACTTCCAAAGATGTGGAACGGTTTTTGCGTTTGGCCATCTATCACAGGGGGTTCATTGAGGGTTTTTCTAAAATTGTGGCACCAATGAACGTGTTGACAGGTAGGCGGGAGTTAAAATAGGAATCTGAACAACAAATAGCTTTTGATAAGATCAGAACTGCTCTTACTACTGCTCCGGTGCTGGTTTTGCCTGATAGGACTGGTTTATTTATACTTCCACCATCAGGAAATGGGCAGATAGGGCGTTTGAATAAAACTTTAAAGGATGCAGTCCGGTGTTTTGTCTAGGGGTCTACAAAAGAATGGGATTTATTGGTTCCACAGGTTACAGGAGCTATTTGCGCGAGTGTCAATAGACAGACTGGGTTTACCCCAAATTTGTTGATGCTGGGGCGTGTTATTAATCTCCCGGTGGATCTTATATATCCGGTTGATAGAGGTGCAGTGGAGAATTTTTCTCAGTACTCTAGGTAGAGCACTTGAAATGGCGAGGAAGGTTCTAAATAGTAATGCGTCTCGAATGAAACGAGATTATGATGTTAGAATCATGGAAAAATGTTTCCAGGTTAGGGATTTGGTTAATGTTTAAGAGACTCCTTCCAAATAAGGGGAGTGTCAGAAATTAATGCCCATCTGGAAGGGTCCCGGGATAATCCTCCAAAAGTTCACTGCATATACTTATCGCGTAAAGTAAGAAACGGCCTTGATTGTTGCCTATCATGATCGTATGAAAGCCTGTAGAAGTAGGGATTTCCCTGAATGGTTTGTTAAAGACAGAAAAAAACTCTAAATTTGACGCCTATCAGCAAGAGCTGGATTACTGTATCTGTAGGAGGCCTTACGATGGGGGGGGGGTTATTATTCAGTGTGACATTTGTGCGTAGTGGTATCATGGCGAGTGCGTAAAAATAACGCAAGGGAGGCCAGAGGTATTACCGTGTACAGGTGTCCAATTTGTGTAGCCTCGGTTTCATATTTGAATAGTGATATGTTATAACAGTTTCCTTTGTTTCAGGTCTTAAACGTTTTATTCAGCCGGAGTCATGGATTCAGGTGACTTGAATCAACAAAAATGGTCAGCCCGTGCAGCCAAAGCCATTTAGCAAGTGGAGGATAAGTTGGGCAAGGGGGGTTTAATGCCAGTCGTGACCTTTTAATACTTTGGGGTTGGACTTGGTGAAAAAAGAAGATTTTTGTAAGCTGGTAATTCAAGCTTATAACCTAGCAAAAACAAGAAATATTTGGTCTTGGTTGAAGAAAGCTCAGGTTGAAGCTGTCATCCATTTTGAAATGGATCCTGGATAATCTCCCACATAAGTACAAAAGCAAAAATAGAGTCTCTTAAATAGATATCTTAACGCCATATAGGGATATTATTGAGCAACGGAAAGCGTTTTTTGCTAGGTTCAAGGGTTCAATTAAGCGTACGATGGTCCAAAGTAATGTACGGTCTACCTTACTTGGCCGCCAGATTGCATCCCCAGAGGAAAAGTTTGGCAAAAATCCTAGTCAGAGTACTTCTGAGGATGCTGTGAGGGTCTCAGCGGCCAGTGCATCCATTGAGTCGTCAAAAGATAAATTGGAAACTGATACACCTAAAACCATTATTCCATCAATTGATAGCCACATGCATCCTGATCGCATTATGGGGAAATTTGGGGGGCAGAGTCACCGATGTGTTTGAATTGAGTGATGCATTGGGCCTAAATCTTCCCACACTGCCTGTAAATCCGGTGGATATAGTGGGGGCTGTTGCAGTTTACTGTGAGCCTTTTGGGTTCCCACAGGTACTTCCCCTTGATCTCAAGCTGCGTTTCGCAATTGGTGTGCATCCCAGGAAAGGTTTATCAACTGTCCTCAGCAGTAGAACACCATTTCGGTACACTTCTTGCTAATCCTCGTGTTACAGCTTTGGGAGAGATTGTGTTGGACCTGACAGTCGCGAGAAAGGCATGGCCATATCAGGAGGAGGTCTTGTACAATCTTTTGTCTTATTCTTCTGTAAGAAAGCCATTAATATTGCATTTGCAAGGTGATAGATTCGTTTAGGGGGTATCATTGTATTCTCGAGAGTTATCTTTAGTTCGGCAGTATTGTGCTCCTCTTCACCCAATTCATCTGCATTGTTTTGAGGGGAGGGTAGAGGATGTAAAATTTTGGTTAAATGTATTCCTCAAATGTTACTTCGGATATACTGCTTTCGTTACAAGTTTTTCAAGGGAACAAAATATGGGATTACGCAGTGTACCTAAGGATAGGATCCTTCTTGAGCCAATTGCTCCCTATTTTCCAGCTTGTAACAGCATTTCTGTCGGCACCCATGCTTTTCTTGGTGATGTGGGGGAGAAAGTTGCAAGGGGAAGAGGAATGGATTATGCAATATGCCCTTGTAAATGCGAAAATTTGTTTGTTTTGTTTGTTTGTTGGAATGGAGTTTTACGCCGCTTTCAACAATCTTTCAGTTATATCGCGGCGGCTGGAGCACCTAACAATGGAATCTCACACCAGTACTACCATTACATCCTTTCCTAGCCTCCAGCTGCTATCCCATATAGGTCTACGGTTATCGACCCATTGGTGAGAGACAAATAGTTGGAAAGGATGAGTGCTGCCGTCGGGGAAAAAACGTTGTATCAGTTTCCATAAATGTTTAGTGTTATGTACTATGTTATGTTATTTTGTAAGATGGTCTTTGGGATGTATTGTTTCACTACTTTTTAATAATTTAGGAGATAGGATTATAACCTTTTGATGAGAATTCAGGATCAATGTCATAGTATCTACGTAGGATATTCGGTCCCGGGCTAGTACGTGGGCTTATTAAACAAGAGGACCATGATGGTCCTAAATCGCTCCCCTGAGTATGATGGTTCATGGCTTTATGATGTATACAAGTAAGCAAAGCCCTCTGTGTAATTATTTTGGAGACGATGTTGAAGGTTTTTCTTTTTTAATCCTAGATATATTGATGATCCCACCTTAAAGCGATTATTTTCGAGGATACGATAATTCTTTGGAGTATTTTGTAAGAGGGTCAATAGACTTCAATATATACAACATATCAAAACTCTAGGCCTAATGGTTTAGGAGAAGGTTTTCAAAGATTTCCTTTCTTATTCTTTGAAAAATAAGGGATTGCACAGAAAAGGGCTTAGTTTCAGAATACGGTGATTCTTTCGGGTATTTTGTTTGAGGGTCAATAGCGATGATACATACAATATATTAAAGCTCTTGGCTTTTTTGTTTAGGAGAAGACGACTTTAAAAGATTTCCTTCTTTATTCCTTTGTAAAATAAGAGATTGCACCGAAAAAGGCTAATTTTCAGAGTATGTTAATTCTTTGAAGTATTTTGGGGTCAACCTCTAGGCCTTATGGTTAAGGAGGGTCAAAAGATGATGATATGAACCAAATACCAAAGCTCTAGGCCTTATGGTTAGGGATCACACAGAAAAAGGGCTAAGTTTCAGAGAAAGGTAGTTCTATGAAGTATTTGTTTGTTTGAATGGGGTTTCACGCCGCTTTCAACAATCTTTCAGTTCTATAAAGTATTTTGGTAGAAGGTCAATAGGTGATGATACTTACAATACATCAAAGCTCTAGGCCTTTTTGTTTAGGAGGACTTTCAAAGAATTCCTTCTATATTCATTTGTATTATCAGGGATCGCACAGAAAAAGGCTAATTTTCAGAGTATGATAATTCTTTCAACTATTTTGGCAGAGGGTCATTAGGTGATGATACATACCAAATATCAAACTCGTGGTATTATGGTTTGGGAAAAGAAGATTTTCAAAGATTTTCTTCATTATTCCTTTGTAAAATCAGGGATTGAACAAAAAAGGGCTGATTTTCAGATTACAATTTTTCTTTAAGTATTTTGGTAGAGGGTCAATTGGTGATGATACATACCATATATCAAAGCTCTAGGCCTTATCGTTTGGGAGAAGAAGATTTTCAAAGATTTCCTTCTGTATTCCTTTGTAAAATCAGGGATCGCACAGAAAAGGGCTAATTTCCAGAGCATGATAATTCTTTGAACTAAATTGGTAGAAGGTCAATAGGTGATGATGTATACCAAATATCAAAGCTCTTGGCCTTATGGTTTAGGAGGAGAAGATTTTCAAAGATTTCCTTTGGTAAATCAGGAATCGCACAGAATAGGTTTAATTTTAGAGTATGATAACTCTTTGAAGTATTTTGGGGTCAAGCTCTAGGCCTTAAGGGTTAGGAGGAGAAATTTTTTTAATAATTGTTTACGGACGAACAGACGGACGCCGAACAATTACCGAACACAATAGCTCACCTTAAGCACGTTGTACTCGGGGAGTGTAGTATCGGTTTATTCCTAGACAGGTCCATCTATACAAAAAAGCTGACTGGGGTAGCTTTAAAGTCTACATGGAGCTAGTTAAAAATGAAATGCTGAAAGATCATAAGTCTAAATCCGTTGAAGAAATTTGGTTAAAATTTTCAGATGCAATCTCCACATATATCGAGAAATATGTTTCAACAAAACGACTTGGCCACAAGAGATCACTTCCATAGATTACAAAACCTATAAAACGCTTTATCAGAAAAAGGGATAAACTCTATTTCAGATTGAAGAAAGAAGGAAACAACAAGATGAAAACTGCTCTCATGGCTCTAAAAAGAAACATCAACAAGAGGCCCATGAGGGCCTGAGACGCTCTACTGGTTATCAAGTTTTCCGTTAAAGAATTCTGATATTTAAGGAAGTTAATTGCTCAAAGAAGAATGCATAAAGAAAAAAAAGGGGCTTTATCCCCTTTATCATTTTAAGCAACAATCCTCAAGGCCCCTTTTCCCATGCTTCATGACGGATCCACTCCATTTCCAAAAGATTTGTTTGTTTGAATGGGGTTTAACGCCGCTTTTAAGAATCTTTCAGTTATATCGCGGCGGCTGGAGCACCTAACAATGGATTCCTGGTATTTCTCGCACCAGTACTACCACTACACCCTTTCCTAGCCTCCAGCTGCTATCCCACATAGGTTTACGATTATCTACCCATTGGTGAGAGAAAGATGTCGGAAAGAGTATTGCCGCCGTCGGGAATCGAACCCGGGACCCTTTGAATGATAGTCCGATGCGCTACCGACTGCGCTGTGACGGCGGCCCCATTTCCAAAAGAAAGCTACCTTATGACCCTACAATCATTCTGTGAATATTTCATCAGAATCTGACAATAATTGTGGACTTAATCAAATAAACATGATTGTTTTGAAGAAAAATCAATAAGGCCCCTTTTCCTGTGTTTTCTGATGGATCAATTTCATTCCAAAAGGAACTTTCCTTACAACCCGACAATTGTCCTGTGAAATTTAAAAGACAACTTGATAATGATTGTGATCTTCATCACATATACAAGAATGTTTTGGATGATAATCTGTTTGGCCCCTTTTCTTGTGTTTAGAATGCCACAATTATTCCATGCATCTTTGAAGAGAATCCAATAAAACTGTTGACTTTATTGTTTTAACAAAGATATTAAATTCAAGTTCTCATAAGGCCCCTTTTCCCGTGATTTTTTACTGTCGGTTTTATCATTCTATGAAAGTTAAAAGTGAATCCGATGAAATATTGGGAATTCATTATGTTTACTAGAATATTTTTCAAAAATCATATGTCCCCTTTTTACATGATACTTGATGGATTGTACCATGTTCTGAAAAGAACCATCTAAGTATTTGTACAATCATTCTGTGAAATTTTGAAGTGAATCCAGTGAAATCAAGGGACATCATTGTGTTAACCAGAATATTTAAGAGAGTTTTTCATAAGGCCCCTTTTTATGTGACCCTTGCTATAGTCAGATCCACTGTCAAAATCAACAATTGGAATGATGGTACAATCAATCTGTTTAATCTGTGGAATTTATTGTGTTAATGAGTTTATAGTGAAATATTCATATGGCCCCTTTTCTCATGATACTTTACAGAACAAACCAAATTTCAAAAGGAACAATTCTAATGAAGGTAGAATCATTATTTAAAAGTTAAAGAGAATCAATGAAAACAGTGGACTGAATTGTGTCAAGAATTTTTGTAACTAAATTTTCATAAGGCCCCCTTTTCCATGAAACTTAACAAATCAGACCCAATGTACGAAGGAACAATCCTAATGATAGTTTGAAGAAAATGATAAAGACTGAGGACTTTATTGTAATAATGATGTTTTGTAATAAAATTTTTATAAGGTCCCTTTTCTTGTGTCACTTAACCAATCAGACCTAATTTACAAAGGAACAATCCAAATTATGGTACAATCATTTTATTAAAGTTTGAAGAGATTCTGATAAAGACTGAGGGCATTGTTGTGTTTATGAGGATTTAGTATTATTTTTTCATACAGCCCCTTTTCCTATGATACTAGACAGATCAGGCCCAATTTGGAAAGAAACAATCCTCATGATGGTACAAACATTCTGTGAAAGTTTGAACAGAATCTGATGAAAACTGCAGGCTTGATCTTGGTGTCAAATTTTTAAAATAAATTTTTAATAAGGCTCCTTTTCCTGTGATACTTGAAGGATCCGGTCTCATGTCAGCCTCAACAATCGTGATTATTGTACAATGATTTAGTGAAGGTTTGAATAAAATCAAATGAAAGCTCTGAACTTGGTTAAAAGGGTTATAGATAAAATTCTCTAAATGCCCCTTTTCCCATGATACTAGACAGCTCACGCCTAATTTGAAAAGAAAGAATCATCATGATGGAATAATCATTCTGTGAAAGTTTTAACAGAATCTGATGAAAACTGTTGTTTGTTTGTTTGAATGGGGTTTTACGCCGCTTTCAACAATCTTTCAGTTATATCGCGGCGGCTGGAGCACCTAACAATGGATTCCTGGTATTTCTCATACCAGTACCGCCATCACATTCTTTCCTAGCCTCCAGCTGCTATCCCACATAAGTCTACGATTATCGACCCATTAGTGGGAGACAAATAGTCGGAAAGGATGAGTGCCGCCGTCGGGGATCGAGCCCGGGACCTCTAGATTGACAGTCCGACGCTCTACCAACTGCGCTATGACGGCGGCGAAAACTGTTGACTTTATTGTGGTGCAATGATTTTAAAATTAAATTTCATAATGCTCCTTTTCCTGTGATACTTGACGGATCAGGTCTAATGCAAACATCAACAATCATTATTTTTGTACAATTATTCTGTGAATGTTTGAAGAAAATCTGATGAAAGCTCTGGACTTTGTAACAAGGATTTATAAATGAAATTTTCATAAGGCCCCTTTTCCTGTGCTTCTTGACAGTTCAAACCCTGTTATGAAAAGAATGATAGTTATGACCTTCCAATTATTCTGTGAAAGTTTCAACAAAATCTGATCAAAGCTGTGGGCTTTATTGTGTTAACAGGGTTTTATTAATTGAATTTTCATATAACCCATTTTCCCATGTTACTTGATGGATCTGAACCAATTCCAAAGGGAACTCTTCTTACAAAAGTATAATTATTCTGTTTGAGTATAAAGACAACCCTATCTCATCTGTGGACTTACAAGCATTAAGATTTTTTAATTGAATTTTCCTAAGGCCCCTTTTCCTATGTTTCTCAATGGATCAGACCCAATTTGAAAGGAACAATCCTTATGATGGTACAATCATTATGTGAAAGTTTGAAGTCAATCAGGTGAAATCTAGGGCCATGATGTGTTAACTAAGATTTTTTTTATTAAATTTTCATAGGGCCCCTTTTCCCATGAAACTTGAAACCTACTTCCGAAAGGAACAATCCACATAATGTAATAATCATTCTGGGAATGTTTGAAGAGAATTTGTTGAGAACTATGGAATCTATTGTGTTTACTTTTTCAATCCAGTTTTAATCGGGCCCCTTTTTACCGTGGTCCTTGACTGATCATACCCAATTTTGAAAAGAAAAATTCTTATGATGGTACAATCATTCTGTGAAAGTTTGAAGTCAATCAGATGAAAACTGTGGACTCTAGAGTGTTAACAAAGATCTTTGAATTAAATTTTAATAAGGCCCCTTTTCCTATGTTTCTTGAGGAATCATATCCGATTCAAAAGGTTACAATCCTTATGATGGTACAATCATTCTGTGAAAGTTTGAAGAGAATCCGTTGTAAATTGTTGGCTCTAGATTATTAATGAGATTTTTTTATTAAACATTTCATAAGGCCCCTTTTTCCTGTGTTTCTTGACGGATCATACCAAATTTCAAAAGGAATAATCCTTATGATAGTACAATCATTCTGTAAAAGTTTGAAGGGGATCCGATGAAAACTATTGACTCCAGAGTGTTAAAGAGTATTTCTTAAAAGATTTTTCGATTAAATTTTCATAAGGCCCCTTTTCCCCTGTTTCCAGATGGATATGACCAAATTCCCAAAAGAACAATCCTTATGATGGTACAATCATTCTGTGAAAGTTTGAAGAGAATCCAATGAAAACTGTGGACTCTATAGCGTAAACGAGGATTTTTTAACTAAATTTTCATAAGGCCCCTTTTCCCGTGTTTCTTGACGGATCATAAACATTTTCGAAAGGAACGATCCTTATGTTGGTACAATCATTCTGAGAAAGTTTGAAGAGAATCCGATGAAAACTGTGGACTCTATTGTGTAAACGAGGATTTTTAATGGAGAATTTAATTGAATTTTCATAAGGCCCCTTTTCCCATGTTTCTTGACGGATCCTACCCATTTTCGAAAGGAACGATCCTTATGTTGGTACAATTATTCTGTGAAAGTTTGAAGAGAATCCAATGAAAACTGTCGACTCTATCGCGTAAACGAGGATTTTTAATAAATTTTTATTGAATTTTCATAAGGTCCCTTTACCCATGTTTCTTGACGGATCATACCCAATTTTGAAAGGAACTATCCTTATGTTGGTACAATCATTCTGTGAAAGTTTGAAGAGAATCCAATGAAAACTGTGGACTCTATCGCGTAAACGAGGATTTTTAATGGAATTTTAATTAAATTTTCATAAGGCCCCTTTTCCCATGTTTCTTGACGGATCATATCAAAATGCGAAAGGAATGATCCTCATGTTGGTACAATCATTCTGTGAAAGTTTGAAGAGAATCCAAAGAAAACTGTGGACTCTATAGCGTAAACGAGGATTTTTTAACTTAATTTTCATAAGGCCCCTTTTCCCGTGTTTCTTGACGGATCATAAACATTTTCGAAAGGAACGATCCTTATGTTGGTACAATCATTCTGAGAAAGTTTGAAGAGAATCCGATGAAAACTGTGGACTCTATCGTGTAAACGAGGATTTTTAATGGAGAATTTAATTGAATTTTCATAAGGCCCCTTTTCCCATGTTTCTTGACGGATCCTACCCATTTTCGAAAGGAACGATCCTTATGTTGGTACAATTATTCTGTGAAAGTTTGAAGAGAATCCAATGAAAACTGTTGACTCTATAGCGTAAACAAGGATTTTTAATTGAATTTTTAATGAATTTTCATTAGGCCCCTTTTCCCGTGTTTCTTGACGGATCATACCAATTTTCGAAAGGAACGATCCTTATGATGGTACGATCATTCTGTGAAAGTTTGAAGAGAATCTGATGAGAACTGTTGACTCTATCGCGTAAAGGAGGATTTTTTAATAAATTTTTATAAGGCCCCTTTTCCCGTGTTTCTTGACAGATCATACCCATTTTCGGAAGGAACGATCCTTATGATGGTACAATCATTCTGAGAAAGTTTGAAGAGAATCAGATGAAAACTGTGGACTCTATCGCGTAAACGAGGATTTTTAATTGAATTTTTAATTAAATTTTCATGAGGCCCCTTTTCCCGTGTTTCTTGACGGATCCTACCCATTTTCGAAAGGAACGATCCTTATGATTGTACAATCTTTCTGTGAAAGTTTGAAGAGAATCCGATGAAAACTGTGGTCTTTATCGCGTAAACGAAGATTTTTTAATTAAGTTTTAATTAGGCCCCTTTTCCCGTCTTTCTTGACGGATCTGACCCAATTTCTTATATGAAGAACACAAAAAGTAGTCTTAGAAGTTGGATGCTCATCAGAAGTACCAGTCACGTCTGGAGTACCTCAGGGATTTGTACTTTGCCCTCTTTTGTTTCTTTTGTATATAAATGACCTTCCAAATGACATCACAATCCAAGTTCGTTTGTTTGCAGTTGACACTGCCGTTTACTTAGCTATAAACAACAGGCAAGACTGTTTAACCCTACAAGAAGATGTAGACAGGCTAATGCAGTGGAAGAAAAAGTGGGAAATGAAGTTTAATCCCAGCAAATGCATTGTCCTAAATATTACTAAAAAGAGGAAAATGATTTCCTTTGATTACAGTTACATGGACAAGTACTAGAGACTGTGGACAATGCAAAATATCTAGGAGTTACAATATCTTGAGATCTTTCCTGGAACAAACACATTGACAGCATAATATAACATTAAAAGCTAGTAAAACTTTAGGTTTTCTCCGCAGAAACATCCAGACCAAAAATAAGAAGATCAGAGAAATAGCGTATAAAAAATTAGTGAGACCCAAGGTAGAATACGCATCAACAGTTTGGAGCCCCAACACAAAAATCTATATCAACAAAGTGGAAAAAGTACAACGTAGAGCGGCAAGATGGGTTCAAAATTATTTCTCTTATTATGACAGTGTTACCAGCATGCAGAAGGAGCTTGGTTGGGAAACTCTTCAATACAGACGAGACATTTCCAGAGTCACCATGTTTAATGATTTAATGATTTTGTTGCAGAGCCAGTACCAGCTTATCTCGAAAGACCAGTGAGGACCACCCGACATATGCACACATCATCTTTCAGACAGATCCATACAAATGCAGCCTACTTTAAATATTCTTTTTTCCCTACACAGTGATACTATGGAGCAGCCTACCAGAAACAATTGTACAGCAACCTGATATTGCAGCGTTCAAAAAGAGTCTCGATTCTTTTCAGATAGTGAGCTGTCCCTGAATGACCAAAATATGTTTTATCAGCTCTTTTAATCTAACACTCACAATATTTTAAAATTTTGCACCCTTACCAATGACTTACAGTTTTTATCACAGACGCGCACCTGCCAATTATACCCGAAAGGGGAGATGGGCAGTATATATAGATAGATATTCCGGCCGTATTCGCAATGCTCGGAGAGAGCCGAATCTCGGCAAAGGTCATTGGTATAAACAAGCGGGGGTCGACCAATCAGGCAAGAGCAACCTAACCTGCACTTGCGCAGGGGTCTACTTGGGCTGAGAGGGAAAGAGACTGGTCGCACTTCACGACCGTATTCGTAGCACAGCAGTAGTCCGCAGGATGAACCAGACGTCTGGGGAGTTATTCGGTGTAGGCACTGGCACCAGTAAGTATCTAAAATATAAGGTTCACAATACTCTCGTTATACTGCGTTGGTTAAAGCTTACAATCAGTTAAGCCTAAACTCCTAATATAAAACATTTTTTACACCATTCTGAACATATCGCGTCTTTTCGCGTGATGTGTCATTGGTTCATTAAGACATTAGACTGGTCCGAGTTGAAAGGAGTTGAAGACGACAATTCAAACTTCAGGTGCGTCCAAAAGCGTCATAGTGAGGGAATGAGTTAAGACAATTGTGACAATACGAATCAACGTAGACTCATTTTATCCTGACCCATAAATAAACAAACGTGCATGTAAACAACGTAATGTAAATCGCGACCTTGAAGGCACACGGTTCGACACTTAACCAAGCCGTACAATTGAATTCATTTGATAAACAAACGCTTTTCCAGAATAAACGTCCTTCGATTACATACTACAAAACTTCCACAAAAATTATTAAAGTGAAATGGGTTTGTTATATACATATATATTTAAAAATATGTATCTATAAGAGCCACATTTTCTGCTCATTGTAAAAGACCAAGAGATCTAGATATGTCACATTCTACCCTCACACTTTTCTCTATTACTGACTAAGGAATGAAGGATTTTGGGGAAATCCTGGATATCATCAGACGTATATAAGAAGGTAATGAATAGCGTTTATTGAAGTTTTCCTCAACAAGCCTAGGCACTGAAGGTGAACGAAAATGAAGAAACTGTTTGCAGCAATTTTGGTTCTGAGCGTTCTTGCTTTTGCTTTACATCAAGCATACGGAGGTACGATCTTTTTGCCTTAAGCATTCGAAATCTGTATTGTCAATGAAAAAAAATGAAAGAACTAGAGAAAATGTAAATAATTATTATTACTGATATTTATTTTCAATAACAAGAGGTATTCAATCTCTACCTCTCAGCTCCAGCAGGAAGTTCGACTTGCAAAATTTATGGCAAGGTTCATGATTATGACAAAAGAGTTAAATAGTTGATTGGCGACCCAATCGATATAACCAAGGCTTGAATAAGCTGCAGCTGAGACGTTTAAGTCACCAAACCAACAAAAATGATTCACATAAACGTTGGCCATCGTCGGAGTTCAAATGAAAGATTTGATTGGTGGATTGATTCTTTGATTGACATCGTGATCCGCCAACAGTCCGTTTTTTTTTTTTTTGAAAGCTAAAATAGAAACACCAAGTGACAAAATGATATTGAAATCGATGGGAGCGGATTTTGTTTACAGAGGAACTGATTTCCGTCATAAGAGATGTTTAAAAAGTGCGAATATGAAACCAGTGCCCTTGTAACGATATCCCTTCAAGTAAATGAAATAATTGACCAATCTCGGCTGTCAACCAAATGACCAGTCGACCAATGAGATCATTTACTTAGACCAAAAATGACTTGTGAACTCCAACATTATCCGCCATTTTTGTTAACCTTCTTGTTGGTTTGGCGACTTAAACTTCCATCTTACATCTTAACCAAGCTGTAGTTACACATTAGGTCGCCTACCAACCATTCTACTCTTTTGTTACATCAACATAATAACGGAGGTCAAAAATCATTTCTGGTGTAAAAGATTTAAAGATTTCCTAGGTCGAATTGTTATTCTATTGAGGGCCACGATTGGTCAATTGTTAAAGAAAGTTTGGGCCAGTAACTATCGATCGAGTGAAGGTTAGAGACTCTAGTCATATTTTGCGGGTCAGTAACTATCGAGTGAAGGTTAGAGACTCTAGTCATACTGTGCGGGTCAGTAACTATCGATCGAGTGATGGTTAGAGACTCTAGTCATACTGTGTGGGTCAGTAACTAATTATCGAGTGAAGGTTAGAGACTCTAGTCATACTGTGCGGGTCAGTATCTATCTATCGAGTGATGGTTAGAGACTCTTGTCATACTATGCGGTCAGTAATTATCTATCGAGTGATGGTTAGAGACTCTAGTCATACTGTACGGGTCAGTAACTATCTATTGAGAGAAGTTTATAGGCTCTAGTCATACTGTGCGGGTCAGTAACTATCTATCGAAGGAAGGTAAGAGACTCTAATCAAACTGTACGGGTCAGTAACTATCTATCGAGTGAAGATAAGAGACTCTAACCATACTGTGCGGGTCAGTAACTATCTATCGAGTGAAGGTTAGAGACTCTAGTCATACTGTGCGGGTCAGTAACTAATTATCGAATGAAGGTAAGAGACTCTAGTCATACTGTGCGGGTCAGTAACTATCTATCAAGTGATGGTCAGAGACTCTTGTCATACTGTGCGGGTCAGTAACTATCTATCGAGTGATGGTTAGAGACTCTAGTCATACTGTGCGGGTCAATAACTATCTATCGAGTGAAGGTTAGAGACTCTAGTCATACTGTGCGGGTCAGTAACTATCTATCGAGTGATGGTCAGAGACTCTTGTCATACTGTGCGGGTCAGTAACTATCTATCGAGTGATGTTTAGAGACTCTAGTCATACTGTGCGGGTCTGTAACTAATTATCGAGTGAAGGTTAGAGACTCTAGTCATATTCTGCGGGTCAGTAAGTATCTATCGAGTGAAGGTTAGAGACTCTAGTCATACAGTGCCACGATTGATCGGTCCTTCGCAAGTCCCGCCCACTGACCTCACTGATTGATTCTGACAGAAAGTTTCATTTCGATATTAAACGGCGCTTTTTCGCAAAATTGATGGCTAGTTACATGTTTAAAGTCACTTTATTGATGTTTGACCAAACATCGTTACTACAGCGTTTTACAGCTGTAGTTACGTAGCAGACGCTGAAGTCACCATATCACCAAACTTACGAAAACGTTTCACAAAAATGTCGCCCAATGTCGGAGTTAAAATTTCGCTTCCAATCGAAATGAATGATCAGATTAGTCCTTTTATTTATTTATCTATGTTTTCTTCTTCTTTGAATCGACTAATCGCTGTTCCCACCCATTAACTCCTTTGGCCACGCCCATAGATTCAGACAGGAAGTCCCGCTTTTTTTCGTTGTTAAATGGCGTTGTTTTGAAAAATATATGGCCAATAGCATTTTAGAAATAAGGAGAATGGTTGGTTGTTGACTTAAACATAGTAACTACAGCTTACGAGGTTTAAGTCACCCTACCAACAAAACAATTTCACACACATGGCGGCTAATGTTGGAATTCAAATTCCGGGTTGAGATTTCTTGATTGACAGCCGCGATTGGTTAATTACAGCCGCGATTGGTCAATTGTGAAATTGTCAGGCACATGCTCATAGCCTTCAAATACCTTTCATTAGAATCAGAATGATTCAGAATGATACTTAATAATTTGAATCAGAATCACAATGACATTTAGTAATTAGATTCACACTCATTTAAATATTAATTTTTCTTTCTATATAGTCCCGCATCTTCCGTACTCCGACAGTCAATGTGTGTGTAAAAACTCGTGTGAGTCCTGGGAGTTCAACAATGGAATATGTTCTACAGCTTACGGGCGTAGAAGACACAGCTGCTGTCCCAAGTTATAGGCGAGGATAGATATTGAAAGAGACGATTTGGGATAAATGTATGTATATAGTCTTCCTGTTGGTATCACATGAATACAGAATTTTTAACCTATTCCAACACAATGACGTCCCTACAAACAATAAACGAAGAAAAAAAAAGAAAGAAAAAAAAAACTAACAAAAAAGGGAAAAAAGAAATAAAACCTACCCCCCCCCCAAAAAAAAAAGAGAAAATATTGTTTAAATGAAGAAATTGCTTGTTGCAAGCAATTTTTTTCATTTCCCACAATATTTTCTACAAAGAAAATTGAAAAAAAAATCATACACTTTTGATTATCGTCTGCAACTCCTTCCAATTGGGATCAGTCTCAAATTTTTGCTGTCATGCAAGTGTTTGATTAATCCATTGTGTACCTTTTCATAAAATAAATCATCTGTGCTTGATATATACAAATTAAACAGAATCGGATTGCATTTTTTTTGCAGTAAATCAGTAGAATAAGTTTCTAATTTCTTTTTTGTCGAGAATCAAACCAAGCCATCGTATAACATGTGTCTTGCAATATCTCTCCTCCTTAGCCTCTCAGAAATACCTCTTTGATTTCTCGCCATAGAAGAATTACATCATAGAAAACCAAACAATGCCTTCTTCCCTCCGTAAAGTATTTTCGAGGAAGGTCCTACTTATATCTAAACCCCCCCCCCCCGACGGCGGCTCTCGTCCTTTCCAACTATTTGTCTCTCACCAATGGGTCGATAATCGTAGACCTATTTGGGATAGCAGCTGGAGGCTAGGAAAGGATGTAATGGTAGTACTGGTGTGAGAAATACCAGGATTTCATTGTTAGGTGCTCCAGCCTCCGCGATATAACTAAAAGATTGTTGAAAGCAGCGTAAAACCTCATTCAAACAAACAAAACAAATATATCTAAATCCAAACCTACTATCGCATATTTATTGCAATTTCTTTAACTAAATCTAGTCTCTGATATTCAATTCTAATGTATGCTTTAGCATATATACGGATTGCTAGCAACACTCACTGACCTAGATATAAAACTACAATATAAAATATACTTAGTTCCATAAAAAAGTGTACACTTAATTTTGTTTTATTTATCTTTTCATATTTCACTGAAAATAATAATGTTTGGTATCAAATTTCAATGTAAAGTTTTAAGAAAACATGGCTTATCAAATTTGGACAAAAAGAGAGTTTATGGTGTTTCTTCTAAATTTAAGTGAAGGTGGTATGAAAATCAAAGATGTAAAAGTACACGTACACACAAACTTAGGTCACATTAAATTTTTGTTTAACTTAGGTTATTGAAGTTGTTAATTCAATAACCTGTATGGCCACCTTTGCTGTCGATGCGGGCGAACATACGACGTCGCATGGACCTAACATAACAAAATATCATTGCAGCTGGAATGTTATTCCAGCTCCGAATTAAAGCATTGGCAAAATCTATTGAGGAAATCTTGTTTGCCTCGCATAACGAAAATTCATATTTGCCTTTAATTTAAGTAATTAAGTGAAAATCAGTGCATACAAGCATGGATACAAGCATTGATACAGATAGCATAACATACGTAGATAGAGCGTTAGGCTGTCACAGAAACACAATAATTCGTCTAAGAAATCGGTTTCAACAAACAGGTGGTGTAGCCGATCGCCATACACCCGGTCGACCAAGATCAACCACTGGTCGAGGTGAAAGGTTAATCACCTTTACGCACTTTCGTTGTCGGTTCCAACCGGCCTCTCGCACCGCAAGACAGTACGGTTATAGTCGCCAAACTGTGTTGCGTCGTTTAGGGCAAGCCAGAGTACCCATTCGCCCAAGGAGGCCGTATGTTGGACCGGTATTAACAGTGTGTCACAGTTTGTGTGAACCTTTGCAAACTTGGTGTTCATACCATCTCCACTTAAATTTAGAAAAAACACTTTAAACTCTCTTTTAATCAACATCTGATAAGTTGGATATTTTCTTGAAACTTTACACTACAATTTGATACCAAACATTATCATATTCAGTGAAATATGAAAAAAGAAAAAAAAACCCAAAATTAAGTGCACACTTGTTTTTGGAACTGAGTATATATTGTCCTGACGTGAAATAAACAGCAGGGGATAAAATCGTTTGAATATACCAAAGTGATGAATTTCAAGTTTCCAACCAAAGCAAATGTATAATAGATATATCGAAAGCCATCAATTTAATCCCGGTCTAAAAGAGAAATCTAGTTTTCGATTGAAAGCGGAGATCCCTTAGCCCTTTCCTGTTTTGCAAAATTTTAGATCTGTCCAAATTCAAAGTATATGCAGACGAAAATTTAAATTGGATTAAATTTGAAAAATAACCATTCAGTAGGGTAGAATATATTGTGGAAAATTTCTTCTTTTTCTACAATACTTTCTTCAATGACAAAATCACAGGGCCGTATAAACCAGGGATTTAACATTCATGATCAAAAATCGAAATATGCTTTGCACTTTTTAACCTTCTCTTTGTTGTTCTTTGAATTTATTTTCAGATGTGGTTTCTGTAGCTAGGTAGATGCACAAGCTCCAATCTAAAACTAAAGAACTCTTTATCTTGGTTTTCAATGTTGTGATTTTTTTGGCTAAATAAATTATTATGAATAATAATAATAATAAATTCTGATAATGCATAGAGAGTTTCGTCACTAAATTCCCAAATATAGACTTTTTTTTATTTGACCCACCTATCATGTTAAGAATACCGTGTGATTGAAAGAGAGAGTAATTTTGGAATGATTTCGGAATTGAATGAAATGAGAGAGTTATAAACGCAACGAGTGTTTCAACGAAATGAATTTTAGTGTAGTTATATCAAATTTGCTCACTATTTTATAGATTTGTTTATTTACATGGAGAAATCAGATAATTGATAATCTAAGTCCACCAATGAAATCGCAGGATGCTCTGCGTATGAAGTTGTAGGCTCATTCGCTTGCTCTCCCGTTCATTCGGACGACAACTTTTCATCAGATGTTTTAACCCTTTCATATTTTTCACATCTTTAGACTTGTCCAAAATCAAAGTTTTTGCCTTTTAGTACGGTAGGAAACATTGAGGAAAAAAGAAATAAATACTTGATACAAGCAATTTCTTTTTCGCGAGCAAAATGTCGTAACTACAGCTTTAGTCGAGCTGTAGTTACTAAGTGATGTGAATTGGACGGTGAACGAGCGATTTTGGATAAAATTTAGTGAATGAGCGTAGACTTCATGATGTTAGATCTGAAGTCACGATGTAAATCGAGGATTTGATGGTCATTTCCGAAGTTGATAACATACAAATTTATTTCTTTGAACAAATCATATTTGACCCATTATCAGACGAACAAATTCAATACTGGTCCAAATTAAAAGAAGATAAGTGGCATTTTAAAGAGGGTGGAAGTTATAGAATAATTCAAATACAGTATAGAAAATAGTGTGAAAAAGGGAGAAATTGGAATAAGTTTGCCACGATGATCTGTTTGATATCATTATCATAATTATATTAACACGACACAGACGCATCAAAATGAGGGTCGAATACCACGTGACTGGATCACTTGTCGAAAAACATTGATCAGAGTATCAAGTGTTGTTTTTTTTCCCAAATACAATTATCATACACAAATGGACAAAGACAAAACAACCTTTAAAAGTAATACAGTTCTTAAGAACATATTGAAGAACGGCCACTGTCAATAGAAAAATCGTTTTACTTATCAAATCATTAGCTTGACCAGAAGTAAATTGACCAATCTCTTGCCCAGCCCACTTACTCCTTTGCCCATCGACTCCGAAAAGGAGTTCCGATTCGATATGATGTCGTTATTATGCAATTTTTTGTCAATAGCATATAACAAAAAAGAAAAAAAGAGGAAAGGTTGGTTGGAGACGAAAATGTCGTAACTACTGCTGAATAAAGCTGTAACTACGATGTTTAAGTCGACGAACCAACAAAAAAAACTTAATAAAAATGGCGGCTGATGTCGGATTTCAAAACTCACTTTTATTCAAAATGAAAGATTTCATTGGTCGACTGATTATTTGACTGACAGGTGCGGTTATGACCTCAATCATTTAGCTAAATATTTTTGTTGATTTGACAACTTCAACGCGGTAAGGTATAGTAACGACTTTTAAGTCACCAACAAACGGTTTCCTGTTTTCCTTTGCCTCTGACAATGTATATTGGAAACTACCGTTGTGTGATTTTTCAATCAAATATCTTGTGGAGATCAATCGGCGTGGGCATTAATCCGCTAATTCATATTGTTTTTGTAAGATCAATAAGATCTAATATTACTTAATCTTATTCTGGTAGATGCATCAACCTACCATCTTAGAAAACGCGGTGACGGAACGTAGTCAATACTTAAGAAATGACGATGTAACTATGACTGTTTCTACCGTATTCTGTCAGCGAGCAAAACCGTCTTTTGGTTGATAATAAGGCATATGTAACATTATTAAGAGTGTGAAGTTATTCAACGAATTGTAACCATGACAATTAGAGGTTTTACACCTCAGTAAAAACAGTAGCACCTTGATAAAGCAAAACACCCACACAATTACGCTTTTGACACCGCTAAGAAAACAATTGGGAAAACATTGTGTAAAATAAAATTTGCTTGTTACAAACAATTTCTTCATTTTCCACAATGTTTTATCCCAGTGAGAAAAAATCTAAAATTACATTGAGTTTAAATTATCATCTGCAACTTCTTTCAATTTGGACCATTGTAAAATTTTCTTGTGTGGGAATGGGTTAACCAATTACTAGACAAATTTTAGATAATGTAAAAACTGAAAGAATTAAGCTGCAGAAAATTTTGCAAAGTCTACTAAAAGCGCCAAATAAGGTAGAAAATATTTGACAAAAAGGCGAAATTGCTTGTTACAAGCCTATGCTCCTTTTCCCTTAAAATTTCCCTTAATCATATTTCTTCGGGCGGTAAGTAAAATTATGTGGTAATCCGTAACAAACAAGAGTAACAATATGACGCTAAATCACTTACAATCTCTAGTCAACTAATCTACTAAAGCAGCTACCCTTTTATAAACGGGCCATTTTGGTGACTATACGCAAATATTTAAGCATGTTTCAGAATTATAGTGGTTAAAAAGGGTGATTAGATGAGTAGTTATAATTAAATTGGCTCTAGGACAGCACAATACTTCATATTTGAAGGAATATTATCATTTCCCCAGGGAATTCTCTCATACCATATATATCCTCAGTAAAATCAAGAGACATTGCTCTGTATTAAGACCTGCAGAGTAGTCCGGAATTGTCATTACAGCCTCTTTTCCCGTCACTTTTCACAGAATGCAAAAATACTTAATAAGGATTATCATCAACGCCATACAATCATTTTCTGCAAATTTGAATAAGATTTTAAAACTAGAGGCGCTTGAGACCATACACTATCGATAATCTCGGTCTCCGTCTCTTTTTGGAGAACAGTACAAAAAAGGGACAAAGATACTTCCTATATGGAGCCAAGGACCGGAACTGAACAGAAAGGTAAGAAAAATAGTGCACCTCGCCTACAATTTGATCTCCTATTAACCTATTATGCATTTTCCCAAAACGTCCAGGGTTTCATACCACATAGAAATGATTATTAAGTTGGAATTCGGAGCAATTCCAACTTAAATTTAACAAAACCGCAAAATGAACACAAGACAATTTCATTTCGGATATTTTGATAACACATATCACGTGATCTCTTAGATATGATTACACCTCGGGTTACTTCTCATCTCAACTTGCCACGGACAATCACTTAATTGTAGCCGAAGACAATGATATGGCACGTGTAAAGGATGATATGAAAATTCGTTTAGATACTTCTAAACATGCTTTAGTTTGCTTTAACTTACTGAAAAATAAAGTAATAATCAGCGCAGTAAATTGTTCTTTGTAATTCGCCGTCCCGTGTTTGGTAATCACGTGATCTCAAGTGAGATGTGGTATTCATGTGACCATAGATAGGCTATGTTTACAAATATGGCTCAGGTCGCAAATGCATTTTTAAAATAATCACGCCGCCCAGTGCTTTAAAACAATCTAGAGCGATTAAGGGGGGTCGTAGGCATCAAGCACACCCGAATACCCGAAAGGGGAGTTGGGCAGTATATATAGATATAGACTATTGTGGGATTTGGATGCAAAACGAAAGTAGAAGATTTTGAAAATTAGAATGTAAACATATCAACTTCTGGTTTTTAATTATTTACTAAATAATTACGCTTTATTATGTCGTTATTTACAAGTTTAAATCAATAACAAGCATTCTGAAGTATTGCATGGTAATACCAAGTCCCCTATCGGCTTTATATATATCCCTAGAGCAGTATCTTTTGGGTGGTAAAGGGATACTATCCCTACAAAATATAACAGTTGTATCAGATTTTATGAGCAATTTCTTAAACACACTCACACAAACACGCAAACATGAAAAATAGGCGTCTCTTTTTGTTGTTAGCTAGATTATACTCCATAAAGTCATCCAAAAGACCCTAAAGCCCAAGTAAACTTTGTACAAAAGCTTATGAATGATTATGAATGCTTTTCGGACATCATATCTCCGAGGGTTAAGGAAAAAAGTCCAGATAACTGAAGTTTTTTTGGTAATTTCTTAGTACAGCATCAGTATCTTCCTCAAAAATCAATGAACCGGAACCAAACTTAATCTAGTTCTGTAACTAATTGATACGGACTCACATATCAAAAATCAGCTCAATATCTCTGAGGGTTAACAAAAAAAGTCCGGAAAACTTAATTTCCTGGTAATTTACTAATTCCAGCATCCGTATCTTCCTCAAAAATCGATGGACAAGAACCAAACTCGAACTTATTCTGTCAACTTATTAATGCAGACTCGCTGCCAAAAATCAACTTAAAATTTCATGTTAAGGTTAGGATTATGAAACAAGTGGGCCACAATTACATATAAAGACTATGAACCTGGGGATCCAAAAGTCTAAATTACAAATTCCAAGGCTTTAGTGCTGATTTGGAAGAAGGAAAAAATTTTTTTCCATGGGTTATACTTTCAGAAATAAGAAAGAAGTCTGTGAACTAATACTTCATGCCTATTCCCCCCCTGGGTCTGCCCCTGGAAACCCTAGGATCATGATTTTAGCTATTTTGTAAGAGATCAATATACTGATGCTTCATGCAAAATATCAAGGCTCTACGCCTTCAGGGTCAGGAGGAGAAGATTCTTAAAAGATTATTTTGAAAGTTCACTCTTGTTGCCATGGAGACCAGAGTTTTTAACAGATTTCAATTCTTTTAGCTATTTTAAGGGGGACAACCTAAGCAACATTTCTTCAAAATTTGGTTCAAATTGGCCCTGTGAATTGGGAGATGTCATTTAAACAAGAGGCCCATGAGGGCCTGAGACGCTCTACTAGTTATCAAGTTTTCCGTTAAAGAAATCTGATATTTAAGGAAGTTAATTGCTCAAAGAAGAATGCATAAAGAAAAAAAAAAGGGGGCTTTATCCCCTTTATCATTTTAAGCAACAATCCTCAAGGCCCCTTTTCCCATGTTTCATGACGGATCCACTCCATTTCCAAAAGAAAGTTACCTTATGACCCTACAATCATTCTGTGAATATTTCATCAGAATCTGACAATAATTGTGGACTTAATCACATAAACAGGATTGTTTTGAATGAAAATCAATAAGGCCCCTTTTCCTGTGTTTTCTGATGGATCAATTTCATTCCAAAAGGAACTTTCCTTACAACCCGACAATTGTCCTGTGAAATTTAAAAGACAACTTGATAATGATTGTGATCTTCATCACATACACAAGAATGTTTTGAATGATAATCTGTAAGGCCCCTTTTCCTGTGTTTTGAATGCCACAATTATTCCATGCATCATTGAAGAGAATCCAATAAAACTGTTGACTTTATTGATATTAAATTCAAGTTCTCATAAGGCCCCTTTTCCCGTGATATTTTACTGTTGGTTTTATCATTCTATGAAAGTTAAAAGTGAATCCGATGAAATATTGGGAATTCATTATGTTTACTAGGATATTTAAAAAAAATCATAAGTCCCCTTTTTACATGATACTTGATGGATGGTACCCAGTTCTGAAAAGAACCATCTAAGTATTTGTACAATCATTCTGTGAAATTTTGAAGTGAATCCGGTGAAATCAAGGGACATCATTGTGTTAACCAGAATATTGAAGAGAGTTTTTCATAAGGCCCCTTTTTATGTGACCCTTGCTATAGTCAGATCCACTGTCAAAATCAACAATTGGAATGATGGTACAATCAATCTGTTTAATCTGTGGAATTTATTGTGTTAATGAATAATAGTGAAGTATTCATAGGGCCCCTTTTCTCATGATACTTTACAGAACAAACCAAATTTCAAAATGAACAATTCTAATGAAGGTAGAATCATTCTTTAAAAGTTAAAGAGAATCAATGAAAACAGTGGACTGAATTGTGTCAAAAATTTTTGTAACTAAATTTTCATAAGGCCCCTTTTCCCGTGAAACTTAACAAATCAGACACAATGTACAAAGGAACAATCCTAATGATAGTTTGAAGAAAATGATAAAGTCTGAGGACTTTATTGTAATGATGTTTTGTAATAAAATTTTCATAAGGTCCCTTTTCTTGTGTCACTTAACCAATCAGACCTAATTTACAAAGGAACAATCCAAATGATGGTACAATCATTCTATTAAAGTTTGAAGAGATTCTGATAAAGACTGAGGGCATTGTTGTGTTTATGAGGATTTGGTAATAATTTTTCATACAGCCCCTTTTCCTATGATACTAGACAGATCAGGCCCAATTTGGAAAGAAACAATCCTTATGATGGTACAAACATTCTGTGAAAGTTTGAACAGAATCTGATGAAAACTGCAGACTTTATCTTGGTGTCAAATTTTTAAAATAAAATTTTCATAGGGCTCCTTTTCCTGTGATACTTGAAGGATCAGGTCTCATGTCAGCCTCAACAATCGTGATTATTGTACAATGATTCTGTGAAGGTTTGAATAAAATCCAATGAAAGCTCTGGACTTTGTTACAAGGATTATAGATAAAATTCTCTAAAGGCCCCTTTTCCCATGATACTAGACAGATCACGCCTAATTTGAAAAGAAAGAATCCTCAAGATGGAATAATCATTCTGTGAGAGTTTCAGAATCTGATGAAAAATGTTGACTTTATTGTGGTACAAAGATTTTAAAATTAAATTTCATAATGCTCCTTTTCCTGTGATACTTGACGGATCAGGTCTAATGCAAACATCAACAATCATTATTATTGTACAATTATTCTGTGAATGTTTGAAGAAAATCCGATGAAAGCTCTGGACTTTGTAACAAGGATTTATAAATGAAATTTTCATAAGGCCCCTTTTCCTGTGCTTCTTGACAGTTCAAACCCTGTTATGAAAAGAATGATAGTTATGACCTTCCAATCATTCTGTGAAAGTTTCAACAAAATCTGATCAAAGCTGTGGGCTTTATTGTGTTAACAGGGTTTTATTAATTGAATTTTCATATAGCCCCTTTTCCCATGTTACTTGATGGATCTGAACCAATTCCAAAGGGAACTCTTCTTACAAAAGTATAATTATTCTGTTTGAGTATAAAGACAACCCCATCTCACCTGTGGACTTATAAGCATTAATTAAGATTTTTTTAATTGAATTTTCCTAAGGCCCCTTTTCCTATGTTTCTCAATGGATCAGACCCAATTTGAAAGGAACAATCCATATGATGGTACAATCATTATGTGAAAGTTTGAAGTCAATCAGGTGAAATCTAGGGCCATTATGTGTTAACTAAGATTTTTTTCATTAAATTTTTATGGGGCCCCTTTTCCCATGAAACTTGATGGATCAAACCTTCTTCCGAAAGGAACAATCCACATAATGTAATAATCATTCTGGGAATGTTTGAAGAGAATTTGTTGAAAACTATGGACTCTATTGTGTTTACGAGGACTTTTTCAATCCAGTTTTAATCGGCCCCTTTTCCCGTGGTCCTTGACTGATTATACCAAATTTTGAAAGAAACAATTCTTATGATGGTACAATCATTCTGTGAAAGTTTGAAGTCAATCAGATGAAAACTGTGGACTCTAGAGTGTTAACAAAGATCTTTGAATTAAATTTTAATAAGGCCCCTTTTCTTATGTTTCTTGCGGAATCATATCCGATTCCAAAAGGTACAATCCTTATGATGGTACAATCATTCTGTAAAAGTTTGAAGAGAATCCGTTGTAAATTGTTGGCTCTAGATTATTAATGAGAATTTTTTATTAAACATTTCATAAGGCCCCTTTTTCCCGTGTTTCTTGAAGGATCATACCTAATTTCAAAAGGAATAATCCTTATGATAGTACAATCGTTCTGTGAAAGTTTGAAGGGAATCCGATGAAAACTATTGACTCCATAGTGTTAAAGAGTATTTCTTAAAAGATTTTTCGATTAAATTTTCATAAGGCCCCTTTGCCCGTGTTTCCAGATGGATCTGACCAAATTTCCAAAGGAACAATCCTTATGATGGTACAATCATTCTATGAAAGTTTAAATACAATCTGATGAAAACTGTTGACTCTAACAAGTGTTAACAAGAATTTTTTTATTAAATTTTGATAAAGGCCCCTTTTCCCCTGTTTCATGACAGATCAGACCCATTTTCGAAAGGAACGATCCTTATGCATGTACAATCATTCTGAGAAAGTTTGAAGAGAATCTGATGAAAACTGTGGACTCTATCGGATCTTGTAAACGAGGATTTTTTAATTAAATTTTCATAAGGCCCCTTTTCCCGTGTTTCTTGACGGATCATATCCATTTTCGAAAGGAACGATCCTTATGTTGGTACAATCATTCTGTGAAAGTTTGAAGAGAATCAAATGAAAACTGTGGACTCTATCGCGTAAACGAGGATTTTTTAATTGAATTTTTAATGAATTTTCATAAGGCCCCTCTTCCCGTGTTTCTTGACGGATTATACCCATTTTCGAAAGGAACAATCCTTATGTTGGTACAATCATTCTGTGAAAGTTTGAAGAGAATCTGATGAGAACTGTGGACCTTATCGCGTAAACGAGGATTTTTTAATTAAATTTTCATAAGGCCCCTTTTCCCGTGTTTCTTGACGGATCTGACCTAATTTCGAAAGGAACGATCCTTATATTGGTACAATCATTCTGTGAAAGTTTGAAGAGAATCAAATGAAAACTGTGGACTCTATCGCTTAAACGAGGATTTTTCAATTGAATTTTTAATGAATTTTCATAAGGCCCCTCTTCCCGTGTTTCTTGACGGATTATACCCATTTTCGAAAGGAACAATCCTTATGTTGGTACAATCATTCTGTGAAAGTTTGAAGAGAATCTGATGAGAACTGTGGACCTTATCGCGTAAACGAGGATTTTTTAATTAAATTTTCATAAGGCCCCTTTCCCCGTGTTTCTTGATGGATCATACCCATTTTCGAAAGGAAAGATCCTTATGATGGTACAATCATTCTGTGAAAGTTTGAAGAGAATCCGATGAAAACTGTGGACTTTATCATGTAAACGAAGGTTTTTTAATTAAGTTTTAATTAGGCCCCTTTTCCCGTGTTTCTTGACGGATCTGACCTAATTTCGAAAGGAACGATCCTTATGATGGTACAATCATTCTGTGAAAGTTTGAAGAGAATCCGATGAAAACTGTGGACTTTATCGCGTAAACAAGGAAAAGTTTAACGGACGCACGCCGGACGGACGCACGGATGCCGGACGGGAAGCCATCGCTATAGCTCTAGTGGCTTTCGGCCAGTAGAGCTAAAAATCGTTCTTTATTTCTATATAACCCTCCCCCCTAGGGCTCCGCCCCTGGGGACCCAAGGATCATGATTTTAGCTATTTTGAAAGAGGTCAATATACTGATGCTTCATGCAAAATATCAAGGCTCTACGCCTTCTGGGTCAGGAGGAGAAGATTTTTTAAGATTATTTTAAAATTTCACTTTTGTTGCCATGGCAACCTTAGTTTTTAACAGATTTCAATTCTTTTAGCTATTTTTGAAGGGGACCATCTAAGCAACATTTCTGCCAAATTTGGTTCAAATTGGCCCAGTGGTTTGAGAGGAGATGTCATATAAAAAATCGTTCTTTATTTCTATATAACCCCCCCCCCCTAGGGCTCCGCCCCTGGGGACCCGAGGATCATGATTTTAGCTAGTTTGAAAGAGGTCAATATACTAATGCTTCATGAAAAATATCAAGGCTCTATGTTTTCTGGGTCAGGAGGAGAAGATTTTTAAAGATTATTTTAAAATTTCACTTTATTTGCCATGGCAACCTTAGTTTTTAACGGATTTCAATTCTTTTAGCTATTTTTGAAGGGGACCACCTAAGCAAGATTTCTGCCAAATTTGGATCAAATCGGCCCAGTGGTTTGAGAGGAGATGTCATTTAAAAAATCGTTCTTTATTTCTATATAAACCCCACCCCCCTGGGGCTCTGCCCCTGGGGACCCGAGGATCATGATTTTAGCTATTTTGAAAGAGGTCAATATACTGATGCTTCATGCAAAATATCAAGGCTCTACGCCTTCTGG
Organism: Fragum fragum; assembly: GCA_946902895.1. Classification (NCBI taxonomy): domain Eukaryota; kingdom Metazoa; phylum Mollusca; class Bivalvia; order Cardiida; family Cardiidae; genus Fragum; species Fragum fragum. The sequence goes on from OX336368.1 coordinate 17,110,314, forward strand.
GTCAAGAGGAGAAGATTTTTAAAGATTATTTTAAAATTTCACTTTTGTTGCCATGGCAACCAGAGTTTTTAACAGATTTCAATTCTTTTAGCTATTTTTGAAGGGGACCACCTAAGGAACAATTCTGCCAAATTGGTTCAAATTGGCCCAGTGGTTTAGGGGGAGATGTCGTTTAAAGAAATTGTTGACGGACAACGCACAACACACGACGCATGACGCATGAGGGACAGACGCCCGACAAAAGGAGATCATAATAGCTCACTTGAGCACTATGTGCTCAGGTGAGCTAAAAACAGCTCAAAATCTCTGGGGGTTTATAAAACAAGAGGGCAGTTGGCCCTGGGGCGCTCACCTGAGATAAAGGCTCTTTTTCTTTCAACAGTCTAATTTCATGTTAAGGTTAGGACTATGAAACAAGTGGGCCACAATTACATATAAAGACTATGAACCTGGGGATCCAAAAGTATAAATTACAAATTCCAAGGCTTTAGTCCTGATTTGAAAGAAGGAAAAAACTTTTTCAATGGGGTATAATTTCAGAAGTAAGAAAGCTGTGTTCTCTGTTTTCAAATTTCTAAAAGGAGTTTGCGTAATACAGTTGATCAAAAGGAGAATGTTATGCTTGAAAATTCTAATTTTGCTGTGCTTGACATGAGCTTATAACCCATTCCAACACGATAAAATTTTAGACAAGTCCAAATTCAGGGAAGTAGCAGACGACAATTGTAAGTTGGTGAAATCCTGGTCTTTTTGGACAGAAAACATTGTGGATAATGAAGAAAACGCTTGTAACAAGCAATTTCTTCATTTTCCACAATATTTTCCAAAGCTTTCATAATGAGGGTCATTTAAAAGCATCACTATATGGGAATGGGTTAAGACAATGCTAGTTTTTTTATTTCTGTATGTGGATTTATGTTTTTGTGCATTATTCACTCACATATGTACACAAATGGGAATGCTGGTTTAAGTTTAAAGGAGGGAGGCTTACTCGGAAAGTAATAAATGAATTTGAATCGAATTACACAGTTATGACCCTTTTGAGCGCATTCAACTTCTCAGTACTTTCAGTCCTTTGATATTATCTGTTGGCGGTGATAGAGTTCAAAAATAATTCTGTTTATGAATAGAAACTATAATTCCGTTTGTGAATAGAAACTTGAATCAAAATTGGACTTTTACGGACTTTCTTCGATGAAAAGGAGACCAGGTAGACCGGTGGACCTGTCCCATCTGCGCTGCTCTCCAATACTTGTATCGTCAGATTAGGACAGGCTCACCAGTCAAGAGACCAGGATGCATAGTGGGAGACAAGATTCAGAGGAAGAGGCAATGCATATAAAAGAATACAGTGAATAATTTTCTAGGACTGGAGCTTTATGATTATTACAGGACACTTTTTCTTTCCCTTTTACACAGCATTTTCAACAAATTTCTAGTATTTCTCACACGCACAATAAAATTAATTTCACTGTTTATAGTATTTCTGTTATACCGCGGAGCTGGACCATATAAGAAATAAATTAATCTTCACAGAATCCTGTTGATGGGGACTTTTAACCAAATTTTACCGGAATGACCTTCAGAATGACTCTTTGTCAGATTCCTTTATATAACTTTAGTCAGTGAAATTATTTCTATGACCCTTTACCCTGTGTTTAAGGACAGAATAGACCCATTTCGACCTGCTAAAGTTCATTAAGGATTGATTCAAAGGGTATATTAAGTCATTTCGTACCATAACCATTTCGCACCATAATTTCTATGGTTATTTTGTACCATACAATGGTTATTTTGTAGCATACAATGGTTATGTCGTACCATGCGCTGGTCATTTCGTACCAAATAATTAGTCATTTCGTACCATTTCGTACCACAAATACACGACTCGACCAAGTTCAAAGAATTTGATAATCAGATTGTTTTTCATTGTTTGCGACGTGGTAGGTACGATCATTAAGATCTAATTGTGGAAGGGTGAATGATTGTTGTGCTTAATTATGATTAGATTGGTGTTTGACTTTCCCACTTTTTACACCCACCAAGAAAATACATAGGAAAACATTGCTTGTGACATGCAATTTCTTCATTATCACAATGTTTTCTTCTCCAAAAGACTAATATTTTTAAAATTTCCGTCCTCATGAAATTGTGGTTTGCAAATTTCTTTAAAGTTGGCCCTGTCTTAAATCTTGTTGTGTGGCAATGGGTTAATGGTTACTTTGTCACACCATGATGAACCATGATACCAATTTGATGGAAATACAGTTTCAATTCCCTACTAATTTTCTTCTAATGAAACAATCCCCCTATTAGAATAAAAGTAATGTGCTAATACTCTAATACTGTATCGTCAACTCTCTGTTTGCCTGAATGGACTGTCTTAATTGATATTCACTTGTTAAACGACCCTCGATACATTGGACAAAGCAAATACATAATAAAATTATTTATTAATGTTGAAAGCGTTATAAACCATTCAAATGATATATTTTTTCTACACATGGTACAAAGTATTCGAAGTATGGTACAAAATGACTACAAAATAGTATAAAATAGTCACAGCATAGTATGTAATGTCCAATACCATGGTACAAAAAGTCTGGTAAGAAATGGTTATGGTACGATTCACTCATAGCCAGTGTACAAAGAGTGTAAATATATGATATTTTCTTTAAAACCCCTACTCCAGTATTTCCAAACAGAAATATCCTATAATAGGGTCCACCTGAATGTTAGTTTCATTTGAACACAGTCTACTGCTGAAATGTTCACAACACAAAAAATATTTTATCCACATACACTTAAGTTCCCTTTAACCCATTACCAGATGGCAACATTTTAGACCGGTCCAAATTGAAAGGAGTTGCAGTCGACAAATTAAAGTTTATGAAATTTTACATTTTTAACTCGGCTGTTTTCGGAGAAAACTCAAGGTATTGTGATCACCTTGGTGTTGTTAGCGTCAGTAATAGAAGTCATGTTATATGTTGCCTGAGGGATATCAAAACTATGTAACTACAGCAGGGTATTAAAGCTGCAGTAACAATTTTCAAGTAACCTATCAACAATGCATATACCGTGATTTTGATCCAGGTATCTCCATTTTATGAGCTTTATTAGTCTTTTACTACATCATTGCACAGATTTTTTTCATAAACGTATCAGAATTAGTATGCAATACAGTTGCAACTCTAGTTACTACAGTAATGCAATGAATCTTTTTTTCAAAATTAGAGCTGTTTCAGTGCAATACTGTAGCAACACACACATTTTCATATAACTCATTATATACAACTTTTTCCCTATTTCTTTTGTATTTTCTTTTAATGCAAAAAGGAAGTTATGTTAAGAATTTTTACATTAGTAAATTGGAAATGACAAAATGAGAATGTTTTCCTCTCTCCTGTGGAGACATTGCTTGTAACAAGTAGTCTCCTTTTCCCCAGATGTTTACTACTTTATTTGGCAGTTACTTCCAGTCCGATTTGAAATGTCAATTATAAGTTCTTTTATTTAAGACCAGTCTACATTTCTCACACAAGTAAAACCACAAGCTACTTCTATTACAACCTTCCACTCTTAATACAATGTAGGCAAATTACAGCTCATATTACCATTAGTGAGAGCCATATGATGCATGTTGTAATGTCAGAGAGAATGTTGGCTGAGCTGGGTTCAAACTCACAGTCCCAGGATTCAGAGAGAACATTGCATGAACGACTGAGCTAAATCACCAAATCAAAGTGTTCACTAAGGCCTCTTTTCATGTGACATTTAACAGAATTAATGTCACTTTTTTCAATAGGAGTATATCTCCTTACTATATAACCACTTTCAGCAAGTTTGAGAGAGATCGAGCAAAAATTAAGCACCTGTTGCATTGTAAAGAGGAAACTGGCATTACAGACCCTTTTCCTGTGAAATAGGACAGAATGTCACCAAAGGGATCTTCCAATAATGAATATTCAGAAATTTTAGCAAGTTTTGGAAAACCCACAAAAAATTGTGAAATCTAAATTGGTATTGCTGAACTTATGACAACATTAAAGGATCACAAAATCTCAACATGAGCATGGTGTGATCAGGTGAGCCGATGGACTGCTTGCTTTTGGTCACCCCTTTAATGGATACAGGATATTGTTTGTTTGCATGAACAGTGAAGTCAATGGCATTGCATTACATTGGGTGATATGAACTTGAAACTAAAATCTGAAAAACTATAGACTTAGTGTTGACAACATTGATAATCAAAGGACTGAAAGTCCTGAGAGTGGTTTTGCTGGTTTATCAGTAAAGGCGCTCAATAATACGAGCATATTCCATCAATATGAGTGAGTAAATCGTACACCTAAGTAGGGGGAACAGCTGGAGTCTCGATAAGGATGTAGTGGTAGTATTTGTGTGTGAACTACCAGGAATCCATGGTTAGGAGCTCCAGCCGCCCAGATATAACTGAAATACTATAAAAAGTTGCGTTAAAGCCTATTCAATCAATCATGACCCATTACTGTTTACTATTTTGAATTAATCGCAACTTTTTCTTCTTAAGTGGGTGAAAATTTGTTGTTGGGTGGTAAAAGGTCAAATGATAAAAGGTCAAGAAATCAAAGCTAACATTCAATTCTTTTTACGTTGAGCATATTATTATAAGATTTAGTCGAATTTGAGAGACTAAAGGGTGTTTTATTCGATGGGGTTAATAGGCGCTTCAATCGCCTCTATCGTGTTACATATATTGTGTATACGGGGTGTAAATTTGCCCAGCCCTGCCAGGTAAAATCACTAACAAAGTTTACATGTATTCGCCTACTCCACCAACCACTGACCTAGATTCTATCTTGAAACGCGAGAAAATTATTTCTCTCATTCTGACAATTCATTAGACAATTTACCAAGGATATATTAAGTTTTAAACCATTTTCCTGGATATTCATGACTAAAAGGAGGCTGTTCGCATTCAACAAGTAAGTTATTTCTTCATCAGCGATGAAACAAGATGGAGGCGATCACATAGATTTTCACTTCACGTTTATGGGCATGTGTGGAAATGAGCGGGAATGTGTGAGAACTTGTTTCCGGTTGATCGATATGAAATACCGGTTTTTCCTAAAAAAAAAATGCTAAAAATTAATGAGTGATCAAGTCAATACAGCAAATGTTAGCTTGTAGCAATAAACTCTGTGTGGGGAGCATATTAACTGACCATGTTTGTTGAGTCTGAAAGTATTAACTCTTATTAGACTGAAAAGAAATTGCATGTTCTTTACAGGCATATTTTCTGATTTAACACTTTCCTGTACAATCCCTGCTTTTTAAGTCCTTGTGATTATATACTTGTGAAAACATTTTGGGAAAAGAGGAAATTGCTTGTAACAAGTAATATCTTCTTTTCTCGCTATTATAGTTTTACTCTGTGGGTTAGTTACTTTTCAAATTGCACAAAAGTCATGGGTGTGGAATTCACATGCCCATTTGTCTGACATGACAGGTTTTTCTACTTGTCGACATTTGACAAGTACATTTCAAGGCAAATTGTCAAAGGACATTTTTCAAAGCAAATTGCCAAAGGACAAGTAAATACAGAGCATATCTTGGAATGGTACAAAACAGATCTAACCCAATTCCCATACATTGACGCTTTTTGATACCCCTCAAGAAAAACAATTGGAAATCGTTGTTGAAAATGAAGAAATTACTTGCAACAAGCAATTTCTTCATTTTTAACAATGTTTTCTACCCAGTAAGTTAAAACAAGAGGACCATGATGGTCCCAAATCGCTCACCTGAGGCATCTGCAAATTACAGTACTTTTTTGTATAAAAAAGACACAACTTGAGCAAACTAAATAAAACAAATACAAAATTTTGGGTTTTGTACAAAACAATCATGTAATGCTTTAAAATGAAAATGAATGCCTTTGGCTTCATAGTTTAATCGATTACCAAACTATCCCAGAATTTGTCACCCTCTGGGAAAAAGGTTTAAAAAAGCATTGTGAGAAAGCAAGCAATTTCTCCAATTCTATTTAAGAAGAATCCTTTCAATGCGATTTATGCAATTTTCAATCCCAGGAGCAGAGACATTTTTTATCCTAAGAGCAAATTTTCCTGTAACATAGTACAAAATTATATAGTCATGCTACATACCAAATATGAATGCCCTTCATCTTATATTTCAGAAGGAGAAGACTTTTGCTCTAATTGGGTGATTTCCAAAATTTTGGACATCTGGGGCAGTGCCATGTTTTATCCCAGGGCTAAGATTTTAGCTAACATAGTAGAGAAGCATCTGGTTATGCTATAAATCAAATATGAATGCCTTAGAGTTTGTAGATTGGGAGGAGAAGACTGTTGAACATGGTCTAATTGAGCATTTTTACGAACTTTGGACACCCAGGGAAGGGGTGTTTTTTAACCTACAGGCATAATTTAATCAAAAATGATAGATAACAGCCAGGCTATGCTACACTCAAAATGTAAATGCCCTCTGCCTTAAAATGAAGAATTTTTTTCAACATACACAAATTTTGCATTTTTCCAAATTTTTGGACCCCTAGTCAGGGCCGTTTTTGACCCTTGGATGAAAACTTTTTGTGATATAGTACAAAACCATCTAGTTATGCTACATACAAAATATGAATATCCTAGACCTTATAGTTTAAGAGGAGAACCCTTTTGAAATTGCTCTAATTAAGAATTTTTCAAAACTTCAGACCTCAGGGGCGGGGCCATTTTTGACCCCAGAGATTAAATATTTAAAAACTTGGTAGAGAACCATATGATTAAGCTCTTTACAAAATATAAAGGCATTTGGCCTTGTAGTCTATGAAAAAACAACATCAAAGATTTACTAAAATTTCCAATTTTCATATGCCACGGTTACAAGAGTTTTTGACGGAATTAAATTCTTTTAACAACTTTTGAAGAGCTTCACCCAATGAACATCCCTGCAAAGTTTCAGCTTGATTGGCCTACTGGTTTAGGAGGAGAAGATTTTTAAAGATATTTAAAGAATTACTAAAGATTCCCATTTTCATATGCCGCAGTTACAAGAGTTTTTGACGGAATTAAATTCTTTTAACAACTTTTGAAGAGCTTCACCCAATGAACATCCCTGCAAAGTTTCAGCTTGATTGTCCTTCTGGTTTAGGAGGAGAAGATTTTTAAAGATATTTAAAGAATTACTAAAGATTCCCATTTTAAAATGCCGCGGCAACCAGAGTTTTTGACTGAATTAAATTCTTTTAACAACTTTTGAAGAACTTCACCCAAGGAACATCCCTGCAAAGTTTCAGCTTAATTGGCCTACTTGTTTAGGAGGAGAAGATTTTTAAAGATATTTAAAGAATTACTAAAGATTCCCATTTTAAAATGCCGCGGCAACCAGAGTTTTTGACGGAATTAAATTCTTTTAACAAATTTTGAAGAACTTCACCCAAGGAACATCCCTGCAAAGTTTCAGCTTAATTGGCCTACTGGTTTAGGAGGAGAAGATTTTTAAAGAAATTGTGGACGGACGGACAGACGGACGGACGGACAGACGGACGGACGGACGACGGACAACGACCGATCACAATAGCTCACCTCGCACTTTGTGCTCAGGTGAGCTAAAAATCTAAAATTACATAAACTTTATATTGTCTACTGTAACTTCTTTCAATTTGGACCAGGCCAAAATTTTGCCATTTGGTAATTGGTTAAAGATACCATTTGGTAATGGGTTAAAGTTGCCATTTGGTAATGGGTTAGAGAAAATTTGTTATATATCCGGAAATGATTAAAAGATATAGTAAAGGATGTAGACATTGATGTAAGTGAAGAAAATAGCATTTTCTTTATTAACAACAACTTTTTCTCTAAATCTATCTCTTCACCTTTTAGAAGACAAGTTTGTTTAAATTCTGGAAAAGTAAAATGTTTTAGTTGCCCGTGGAAAAGTAGAGCAAATCTGTATTTCCACACAACTGTACAATCTATAATTATTGGTCTAGGCAAGTGGTTTAAATTCCTTATTGCATAGATTTAAATCCATTTCATTTGGATTGATTGTATCTCACTTAACGTCCATTTCAACAGTTATTCAGTTATTATGCAGCAACTGGTCACCTAACCATGGCTTCTTGTCATTCTTCTCAACATTAAATATGAGCTACCAAATGCTCATCTACTTAAGTAAACTACCACTACTTATAATCACATATATTTAAATTGGGTAGAGATACATTAAGGACAATGTCACAATGACTTTTGTTAAATGTCAGAAAGAGTTATAGCTTAGCTGGGGTTAGAACTCACAACCTGTGAATTTAGCAATATGTATGTTTCAAACTGATCTTGATTGTACAATCCATTTCAATTGGTATGTGCTCCTAAACTGATTCCCAATCAACTTCACATTTTGATGGTTAATCGAAGACTATTGAAAACTTTGTAACACATTGCCATGCATATTGCATATCATAATATTACTTTTGGAGACTGCAGCCATAGCACATATCATTCCCATTTGCGAGGTTCTTTGTTCAATCTCGGCTGAGTCGAAAATCCTTTCAGACATTTGCCTCCCACAAATGGGAAGATAATCGTAAACAAAAGTCTAACAAGCAGCTAGGGGCTCAGAAAGGATGTTGTTGTTGCTCTAGTGTGAGAATTACCAGAAATCTAGGGGTAGGTGCTCCAGCCTCCATGATATCACTGAAATACTATTAAAAGTGACTTGATTATAGGGATGAGTGTATTTTTCACTGCGTTAATTGGAGTATAAAGTGCAATTGCCTTAGCACATGGCAAATAACGCCCGTAGGGCGTTATGTTTAAGCCATGTGCTAAGGCAATTGCACTTTATACTCCAATAAACGCAGTGAAAAATACACTCGGCCCATATAATTGCAATACGTCTATTTTCAAATCCGAAACGGATAGAGAGATGAAAATAAAAACAAATAAACGAACTGTGGGCGGAGTTACTTTTCTTTGACGGGCGTATGGATACATTGACACAGTTTATCGCTCGAGTCGTTGTAACGGCGGACATTTTATTTCGTCGCTTGGGTTTTTTGAAATGGAAATTCGAACATTCGTTGGATTTATTTGGAATTATTATGAGGAAATACTAACTTGAAACTCTGTAAATTATGATATCTGGGTCGATAACAGTTAGAATTATGAATAGATGCTTTGTAATAGACAAGAAATATAAACCTACCACATGGACACGATGCATGCTGATGTGGCGAAGCCAATTCGACATCTCGGATTTACGGCTAATAAATGTGAGTTTTTCGAAATCTTCATGTTTAAAACGAACTTTATAATTGTTATTAGGACACTATTTGTTTATCCATTTATTGAAAATCCATGGAAGTATAAAGGAATTCGAGGAAATCGAAATTCAAAAGGTGATGACTATAAATAGTAACAAAACAAGTTTCGTATTTCTTGGAAGTGAATTCCCAATATCGGAAATCCCTGACCTTGTTTGTTTCTATTTTTGTCGAAAAATAGTTCTGCCTTTTATCGAGGTATAAAGTGCAATTGATTTGATCACGTGATACGATTTGGGCCAATGAAAATACTCTATTTTGAAGTATTGCAATTATTGTCAGCTCAACAAATAAAGTGCAAGGGAAAGTCATTTCAATAAATATGTGTTGTTATTGTTTATCTTCGGTCCAGACAAAACTTAAGTGACTGTGACTTATTGAAATGCAGTTTTAATGGGCCTTATTTTTTCATATTTTGCACATCCGAAAGGTTTTTTCTAACATGTCGACCTTTCACTGGAAGCGATCATCTCAGTCAGGTCCTAAAGGAGGGACGGGGTGCGGCTGTGGTACCTAATATTAAAATAAAACATCTGATTTCAATTGATTTGGTGAATGAAACATGATATTTTGATGGTTTAAATTTTTTTTTTTTTCATAGCAATTTAATCAAAACAAGCTGAAGATTTAAAATTTAATATAAACTGCTCTAAACTTTCAAAACAAACAACCAAACCATTTCTATCTCATTCCCATACACTTTGGTTCATGAACTTGTGCATTTAATAAATATTTAAATGTTATTTTCGACTAGCGAAATAAAACGAGAAATACCGAAGACGATAAGTCAAGCGCTTAATTATGCAAATAGAGGTCACAGTCCGTCAGGTCAATAAAATCTTACTATACCTTGCTTTATCTATCACAAGTTCACAAATCTTGACTATTTCAAAACTTTAGAATCAAGTTTGGAACAGAAACTTTTAAAAGTAAAAAAATTATACCTGTTTATTTATCTCGGGGTGCGAGCTGCTCTGAATTTGGTAGAAAAGTGCGACAAAATTGTGTTCTGGAGAAGTAAAAGCTTTTCGCTTTGTGTATGTCAATCCGCAAGGATAAAAATACCATTTATTTATTGATTGATTAATCCATCAATCGATCGACTACTGTTTGATCGATTCATTGATATATTGATAGACATTGATAAAAAAACGCGTTCCATAACAGATACAAACCTTATTGACCATTCTTAAGAATGGGCAACCATTCTTAAGAATGAGCAAAATGTGGCTGCCCTTCTTAAGAATGGGCATATTCTCAAGATTGGGTACAACATATATACTTGCAAATGAAATTCATTATGTCCAATAAACCAATCGCTAGCCCTGCCCACTTCTCCTTTAGCCACATCTATTGTCTCCAATATGAAATCTTGCTTAGATTTTGAACTGTGTTATTTTGCAAAATTCATAGCCAGTAGCATCTAGCAAACTAATGATGTGGTTGGCTGGCGACCTAAACCTATTCAAGCTGTAGTTACAACATTTAAGTCACCAAATCAACAAACAAGAGGACCATGTTGGTCCTATATCGCTCAAGGCGTAATGATATAATATACAAAATATCAAAGCCCTACACCTAATCATTTTGGAGAAGATTTTTTAAAGATTTTCTCCTTTAATCCTAGGTATAGTGAAGATCCAACCATATTGAGCTAATTTCAAGATTGCGGTAATTCTTTGAAGTACTTAAGAAGAGGATCAATAGGCATCTATACATACCAAATATCAAATCTCTAGGCCTAATGGTTTAGAAGAAGAACATTTTCTATGATATCCTTCATTACTCCTTTGTGGGATTGCACAAAAAAGGGCTTATTTTCAGAAAACAGTAATATTATTAAGTATTTTGGTAAAGGGTCAATAGGTATTATTACACACTAAATTTTAGAGCCCTTGACCTAATGATTTGGAAGATTACGATTTTTAAACATTTCCTTCTTTTATACTATTTAAAATCAGGCATTGCACAGAAAAGGGCTAATTTTCAGAATCAGTAATTGTTTGAAGAATTTTGGTAGAGGGTTAAAAGATATTGATTTGTACCATATATCAAGCTCTAGGCCTTATGATTTTGGAGAAGAAGATTTTTCAAGATTTCCTTCTTTTATTCTATTTTAAATCAGAGATCGCCTAGGGAAGGGGTTATTTTAAGAATACCCTAATTCTTTGAAGTTTTTCTTGGTAGAGGGTCAGTAGATGATGATGTAAACCAAATATCAAAGCAATTTGCCATATGGTTTAGGAGGAGAAGATTTTTAAAGGTTTCCTTCTTTATTTCTATGTAAAATCAGAGATCGCACAGAAAAGGGCTAATTTTCAGAATACCGTAATTCTTTGTAGTATTTTGGTAGAGGGTCAATAGATGATGATGTATACCAGTTATCAAAGCACTAGGCCTTATGGTTTGGGAGAAGAAGATTTTTTTAAGATTTCCTTCTTTATTTCTAAATAAAATCAGGGATTGCACAGAAAAGGTCTAATTTTCAGAACACGGTAATTCCTTGTAGTATTTTTGTAAGAGGGTGACAATAGATGATGATTTGTACCAAATATCAAAGCTCTAGGCCTTACCACTAGGGAGGAGAAGATTTTTAAGTTTTTATCACTCCGTTGGTATGGCAACCAGAGTTCCTCATGGATTTCATTTCTTTGAAGTATTTTGAAAGAACATGACCTACGGATCATTTCTGTGAAGTTTTGTTGAAATTCTATGGTTAGTTTAGGAGGAGGAGATTTTTTTATAATTGTGAACAGACGGACGGACCGGCAATGACCAATCACAATAGCTCACCCAGAGCACTTTGCGCTCAGATGAGCTAAAAAGGTTTACAAAAATGGTGGCCGATGTAAGAGTTCAATTTTGGGCTGAATGAATCATTTGATTAGTCGGTTAAATCTTTGATTGACAGCCGCGTTTGGTCAACTAATCCTTTAACCTTTTTTTTTTTTTTTTTATTTTAATTTTTGTAAAAATTCAAAGGAATAGGAGATGACATTTTAAGTAGGTGCAATTCAAAAAGAACCCATGCTATTATTAAAGAAAACATTTTTGAAAAAGAAGAAATTATTTACTCAAATATGATATCACATGGATGTAAAAAGAGTTAGTACAGGAATGGTTTAAGTCAGGTTCACATTTCACACAATTTTAGCATGATGAAGGCCATAATTCAGATTAAAAAAAATGAAAAAGAGATAAAGATTTCTTTATTGTAGATATTTCAGGATCAAAAAGGTGCAATGAATCTACTAGGATTCACTTTAAATTTGAATTTTATGATAGATAAATCTACATGCAAGAAAATGCATGTCTACTCGACGGAGGAGCGAGAGTACGATGTCAAGATCACAAGTGTACCAACGTTGCAACAAAGGAGAACGGGGGTAGGCTCGAGAATCATTCGTGGATAGCAGCTGGAGGCTAGGAAAGGATGTAATGGTAGTACTGGTGCAAGATATACCAGGAATCCGTTGTTAGGTGCTCCATTCGTCGCGATTTGCCTGAAAAATTATTAAAAGCAGCGTTTTACCCTATTCGAACAAACAAACCACCTTAACCCTTTCCCACACAATGACTCTCTTTGACGCCCCTTAAGAAATACACTAGGGAAAACATTGCGTTAAATGAAGAAATTGCTTGTAACAAGCAATTTCTTCATTTTACACAATGTTTTCTTTCCAGAAAGTTGTAAAAATCTAAAATTACATATATTTCAATTGTCATTTGCAGCTCCTTTCAATTTGAACCGGTCTGAAATCTTGTCGTCTGGTAATGAGTTAATGAGTTCAATAAGCTGTAATTACAATGTTTAAGATGCAAAACCAACAACATTTGTTAACCCTCGTGATGCTGAACCCGGAAAATTCTTGCTTTTGCAGAAGGTATAAATACACAAATGTGTAGTCTGATTTTAGCTGACACAACCTGCCTGTCCCTTTTAAGCCAGCATTATTTACATAATAAATTTTCAAAATCAACATTAATAAACAATTAGTTCTCCAGCGCTTTCAGTCCTTTGATTTCAATCCAATTTTTTGGAAGAACTATAATTTAGCATTCCAAGGGTTAACATATGGCAATGGGTTAACCCATTACCAGACAACAAAATTGTAGACTGGTCCAAATTGAAAGGAGTTACATACGACAACCAAAGTTGATGAAACTTTAGATTTTTTTAACTTTCTGGGTAGAAAACATTGTGGAAAATGAAGGAATTGCTTGTAACAAGCAAGTTCTTCATTTTCCAAATTGTTTTCTGAAGCTTCTTCCTTCGGGGCGCCTAAGGGCGTCTCTGAGTGGGAATGGGTTAAACCATTCATTCAGTAAATTCACTGGCAAGAGGTTCAAGGGTAGCACATTCTAACCCAATCATCCAGAACAAAACAAATTGGTTTTATATATTGTATTTAAATCCTGTCGTCTGCTGACTAAGATTCTTTAACCGACTTTCGATTTTAATTGACCTCCCTGCATTCTCGAACTTTATTGAAATATGAATACCGTATCCTTTGTATTCTTTATCCTTATACAATGCTGCGTAACAGCATTTTGCATGCATTTATATTAGAGTTGAATTAATTAAATATTATGCAAAGATTTTGAACCTTTACATAGATTAGTTAAAAACTCGACATTCTTAAGTTCATTATCAATATGTTTTTGCTTCAAGCCATCAATATTGGAAAAAGTACAGGACAAGCCATTTCTTCTTTTCTCAATTTTTTAAAGTTATTTTCAGACATTGCTATTCAGTTATACACACTTTGAAATGTTGTCTGCAACTTCTTTCGAAACAGAGTTGTCCAAATTGGGAATGTGTTCATTTCATCATTTGAAACCTCTTCTCTTATAGTTAACCTATTCTAAGACTGGTCCAAATTGAAAGGTGTTGCAGACGACAACTCAAAGTTTATGAAATATTAGATTTTTTTCAACTTTTTGGGTAGAAAACATTGTGTAAATGTTGCAAGCAATTTCCACATTTTACACAACGTTTTCCCAATTGTTTTTCTTGAGAGGTGTCAAAAAGTTTCATTGTGTGGGAATAGGTTAAGCTCTTTAGGAACTAAAGGGACTATCTTTTAACCATAACCACACATTCCAGGCTTTTATTTTACAACTCCAAGGAAAAACCTTTTAAAAATTGAAAATTGAAGCATTTTCTACCTTGTTTTTTATCTAGAAAGTCATTAGTGTGGTATGTGAATTTTTATCAACTAGGAATTGTATGAAACATCTTTAGATTTGGACCAGTTTAAAAATTTCCACAACCTAGACTTGATGTGAATGGAAAATGTAAATTTGAAGAAAGTATGACTGGAAATAGCAGAAATTTATTGTCTCAATGCATTCCCACACAATCCCGTTTTTTGACACCCATATAAAAACAATGTTAGAAAACAATGTGGAAAATTAAGAAATTGTTTAATTCAGGTAATTTCTTCATCATCTATGTTTCTTAACCCACAAAGCACTTTTTTTTAAATATCATTATAAAAAAACGGTGGTCTGCAAATTACATGACTCAAAATACACCACGCTCCTCTTAATTGCCGGTGACAATCCAATCAAATCATCTTTCAATTTGGACCAGTATTAAATTTTGCAATTTATCCTTTATAGATTTATAACACACAAGAATTCAGTTGACTGTAAAATGAGAATTTAAAAACTTTCTTGTTTTGCAATATTTAGACATATCCAAATTCAAAGGTTTTGCACACGAAAATTAAAAAACTGATTTGACTTGAAAAATAATCATTCTGAAGGGTAGAAAATATTGTGGAAAAAGAAGAAATTGCTTGTTACAAGCAATTTCTCTTTCTACAATGTTTTCTCAATTATAAAATCAAAGGGACATACAAAAAAAAAACCCAGTGACTGTATGGGAAAATATTGTCGTTGTCGTTCTAAAACATTGTAACTACAGCTGGAATCAAGCTGTAGTTACGAGGTTTTAGAACGACAACGACGATATTGAGGTAAGTTGTCTAAACAAATCCCAACACGATCCTACTTTTAGACGCCCTTCAAGAAAAAACGGAAAGCACTCTGGACGATGAAGAAATTTCTGTTACAAACAATTTCTTCAATGTCAACAATGCTTTTTACCCAAAAAGACAAAACATTTTAAATTTCACCATCCTTGAATTGTCGTCTGCAAATAATCTGTCTCGAAATACGCCATACAGTGTCGTCAGCTGCTCTTAATTGCAGACGACATGTAAATTAGAAAACATATATGATGTTCGTGCCGAAAGTTTCGTGCACGTTTTCTTTCAAGCGTAGGCCTTAACACTTAAAGCGAACAATTCGAAATTAGATATATGATGCATGACTCAACCATGTGCCGGCGTATTTAATTTAAAACCCTTTTAATTCTTTGCAAAACTTGACATGCAATTTTAACACAATTGTCACAAACCTTTCCACCTCCTTCATATACTCTCATGAATTCAAACTGGTTTAAATCATCCAAAAACTTAGAAAATTCACTTTCCGCTGCGAGGGCAGCTTTCGTCACCCTGTCCGACGCCATTGTATAAAACTAACATAATGTAAACTAGGGACTTGCTTTTAGTTCGATGGATATCGGCACTGCGGACTTGACCAATTTGACTTCGGGAATGAAATTTAACCCATTACCACATGATAACAGAGTTGCAGATAAGGGGCGTAATTCGTATTTCAGAATTAAATATTTCACAAATACTGCAATAAACCCTGTGTTGTAGGTACCCATTTGAATCGTCGAGTAGATTCAAATAAGTACACACAATATAGGGTTTCTTCGAGAAATAAGGATTTTTGAATGCTGTTACCCAATCTTATCTTGATCTCTGGATAATATTTCCAACATTCCGAATAAAAAGAAGTTGCAGACGACTTTTTTTTTTTTTTATTAATTTTGATTTTTTTCTCAGATCTTTGTGTTTTGGGTTAGAAAACAATTTGGATAATGAAGAAATGAAGACATTTAGGATAATGAAGCAATTTCTTCATTTTCCACAATGTTTTCTAAAGCTGTTTTTATCGAGGGCGTAAAAAGGAGGGATTAATTGGGAATGGATTAAAACAATGTTCTCATTTGAGTTTTACCTTTTTGAAGATTTTAATGATAAACAATTAATCATCTGATATCAGACCATGTCTCGTTTCGGAACCACTATTTCGGACCTCAGATAAGCCAAAGCACGAACATAGGGAAAGTAAGAATTTAGGGTCAATTTAACTATAACCAACCTAAAATTCACGCAATAATGAAAACAAGAGCTATGTCGGACATGGTCATCCCCCGCCGTAAAAGCTTGATAGTAAAATGAAGCCAGTTAGATTTAGGCTTCTTGTACACTGCATTTCTTCTCAATGAGTTCCATAATAGCTATTAAACCTTCAGAGATATGCTCAGGACAAAATATAAGTCTTTAAAAACAACAAAGGGCAATAACTCCAAAATTATGCAAGCAAGAGTTGTGGTTCTTGTCAGTACACTTCTCCTCAACAAGATCTATCCACCTGTGAAGTTTCAAGCTAATGGCTATTAAACTTTTAGAGATATGCTCCGGACAAAATTAAAGCCTTTAAAACAACAAAGGGCAATAAATAAAAAATTATGCAAGCAAGAGTTGTGGTTCTTGTAAACTGCACTTTTCCTCGACAAGATCTTTCCACCTATGAAGTTTCAAGTTAATAGCTATTAATTCAGAGATATGCCCCGGACAAAATCTTAGTCTGTAAAACAACAAAGGGCAATAACTCCAAAATTATGCAATCAAGAGTTAAGGTTCTTGTGCACTGCACTTCTCCTCAACAAGATCTATATACCTGTGAAGTTTCAAGCTGATAGCTATTATACTTTTAGAGATATGATCCGGAAATAATCAAAGTCTTTAAAACAACAAAGGACAATAACTCCAAAATTATGCAAGCAAGAGTTGTGGTTCTGGTGCACTGCACTTCTCCTCAATGAGATCTATCCTCCTATGAAGTTTCAAGTTGATATCAATTATACTTTCAGAGATATGCTCCAGACACGTTTAGTGACGTAAGGACGGAATGACGGAATGATGGAGGGACGGAATGACGGAATGACGGAATGACGGACGGAGACCATTACTATATCCGCTTCGCCGAAACGGCGGGGGTTAAAAAAAGGTGAGAAAAATACCGTGAGTCTAAGGTAAGGTGATCTAGCCTCCGCATTTTGACTGAAATACTGTCGAAAGTGGCCGTAAACCCATTCAATAAATCAACCGACCAATCGATCGATCAATCAATCATGAGATCGAACAATCAAACATGAGAGTTCCTGGCAAACTCTCCTCATATCTGGTAGTCGATCACATCAAGTGTATGTAGATTAGAGCAAACTTTCATACTTACACCAATGTTCTGCACGGACCTCATAGCCACTTCGGAAGTAGTTTGGATTAAACCAAATGAATGAGACAATAATTAACCTATATTAGACTTATCCAGATTGAATAGAAGTTGCACGCGATCTCCTTTAATTGTCGAAATTTTAAAGATTTGTTCTTTTGTGGTAGAAATATTGTAGGTAATGAAGAAGTTGTTACAACACATTTCTTCATTTTCCACAATGTTTTCCAAACCTTTTTTCTTGAGGGGCGTAAAAAGGAGGGATTGTGTTAGAATGGGGCTAATTCAGGATATAAATACATGTACGTACAAGTATATCATTACTGAGAATGCGTTTTCTTGATTGACTGGTAGCGAATCAGCAGTTCAGCTCCTCTAGTTTAGTTGGGAGGGGGGGGGGGTAATGCGCTTAGTAACAATTGATTAAAGGGAAATAATTGAGGTTTGCCTTGTTGAAGGACACGATAGTTGTGTCCTCTATTACTGAATTGACTGATAGCTGGTCACGTTTATGGGTTCGATCCCCGACGGCGGCACTCATCCTTTCCGACTATTTGTCTCCCACCAATGGGTCGATAATCGTAGACCTATGTGGGATAGCAGCTGGAGGCTAGGAAGGGATGTGATGGCGGTACTGGTGTGAGAAATACCAGGAATCCATTGTTAGGTGCTTCAGCCGCCGCGATATAACTGAAAGATTGTTGAAAGCGGCGTAAAACCCCATTCAAACAAAACAAAAGCTTATGGGTTCGATCCTCGGCGGCGGCAAATGTCCTTTCTGCGAATTTGTCTCCAACCAATGGGTGGATAATCGTAAACCTAAGTGGGATAGCAGCTGGAGGCTAGAAAAGGATGTAGTTGCAGTACTGGTGTGAGTAATACCAGGAACCCATTGTTAGGTGCTCAAGCTGACCCGATTTGACTGAAATACTGTTAAAAGTGGCGTTAAACCCCATTAATCAATCAATTACTGACTGCAAAAGGAAGTTCCAACTTCGATATGCAAAAGGCGTTATTTTGCAAACTTTATGGTGAGTAGCATGTAACAAAAAAAGCAAAATGTTTTGTTGGTGACCTTAACGTCGTAAACACAGCTTGAATAAGCTGTAGTTAACCATTTCTTGTTTAATCCCTCGTTTTTACGTCCCTGTATTTTTAAACTTCAGAAAATATTGTTGAAAAAGAAGAAATTGCTTGTAACAAGCAATTTCTCCCTTTTCAACGATATTTTCTACCCTGTTGAATGATAATTTTCAAATTACCTTGACTTTAAATTTTCATCTGCAAAACCTTTGAATTTGGATAGGTCTAAAATTTTGCAACACAGGAAAGGGTTATCTTAAGCTTGATTATGCTGTAACTAAGTTTAGCCTGAATAAGCTGTAGCGACGACGTTTAAGTCGCCAAAGCACTAAAAAGCTTTACATAAATGTTAATTCCGTTCTAAATGAGCCATTTGACTGATCGATTGATTGTTGGATTGACATTCGCGATCCGTCAATTAACCCTTTCCCGTTTTTGGAAAATTTAGACTAGTCCAAATTGAAAGAGGTTGCAGACGTCAATGAAAACTTAATGCAATTTGAAAAGAAGCCATCCTATGTGATAGAAAATATTGTGGAAAAAGGAGAAATTGCTTGTTACAAGCAATTTCTCCTTTTTCCACAATGTTTTCTTGAGTTTAAAATCACAGGAACGTAAAATCCCGTATTGAACGGGAAAGGGTTAATCCATATCCTGACCAGCGTAAATCGGGATTCCTACCTGCAGGATTTTGACCAATTAAAATTTCGAAAGGTAATAGTTGGCCAATCGCTGGCCCCGCCCACTGAATCCCCGGTCTTCGCTCATAAAGTACCGCTTCGGTTCTTCCCGGCATTCTTTGGAAAATCTATTGTCAGTATCATGTAACAAAAAAGTGAAATAGTTGGTTAGTGACCCAAACGTCGAAACTACAGCTTGAATAAGCAATAGTAACGAAAATCAAGTCGAAAAAAAAAAGATTAACAAAAATGGCGGCCAATGTCGGAGTTGAATTCTCAGGTCCGGGATGAATAAATGATTTGATTTGCCGGCTGATTTCTTGATTGACCACTCGATGGGTCAATTGACATGACCGGCAGTGAAAACCGAATGTTTTATCAACTGGATGAATTACAAATGTTTGAATTATTTAGGATCAGCAAGACAAGAGTTAGGTACTTGAGTTTGTTCCTGTCATTTCCATTAATTTCACGTGCAGGTGCTCCAAGAGTAGACTGAGCAGCTTGGACAGCCTCATGGCACATTTTGATTGGTTGCTGATGGAACAAGAAAGCTTTGGGTCAGTATCCGTTATTACATACTGCATAAAATAGAGAGTCTGATCAGACTGTTCGAATGCACAGGCTGACACGAGTCTTTCTTTGGTGCACATGTAATATTTTTGAAAATGTCACGCACAGTCCCTTTCGTCATCTATCTCCCACCAAAAGGTGGATAATCGTGAACCTCAGTGGGATGAGCAGTTGTGGGCTCGGAATGGATGTACTGGTAGTACTGGTGTGAGAAATACTAGAGAAACCAGTTATAAGTGGCGTTAAACCCTGTTCAAACGAACACAATAGGGAATTTTTGTGATTATTATTTTTGCGCATTTTCGTATGTAGTGCACTGCTAGTTTGCACACAGTATATAAACATCTGTACATACGCTTCAGTGCTTTATATTTTCCTTATTCAAGTAATTCAAAACTTTGCATGAAAACCTGGTTTCACCGCATTTATATTTAACCGATGACAAATTTTCTAATTTTCGTGCGATACAAAATGTCGACTGCAACTTCTTTCTATTTTGACCAGTCTAAAATGTTGTCATCTGGTAATGGGTTAAAACGCTGTGCATCCATTGTAGAATTTCCATACTCTTATATACGTTATCTACAAAGCAATATCAACCTAATGAGAAAAGGGCGCACTTGCAGCTATGTATTACTCAGAAAACGGTCTATGCCCTAATCATCCGTAAAATGTTATATACAATCAATCATGCTCAAGCGACCACCTCTATTAAGCGACCACTTTCAATAAGCGACCAGCATCAAAATTCCTGTTACCCCACCCTAAAAACACCCCCCCCCAAAAAAAACACAAAAAAGCACCCATAATAATTGTGAACTATTTTGCTAATAAAATTATCAAAACTAAATACTACGTTCGTGGATCTCATTAGAAGCGTCTCAATGAGACGATTCTAATGAGATTCATCAACATGGGATTAAGTGAGAATCCTGCAATAGTTTATGTATGCAGTCGAACTGATCCCTCATGTAAGTCACAAAAAAGTGTATAGAGCGACCATTCTCTTAACCCATTCCAACTCACTCCCTCCTTTTTACGCCCCTCAAGAAAAAAAACTTTAGAAAACATTGTGGGTAATAAAGAAATTGCTTGTATCAAGCAATTTCTTCATTATCCACAATGTTTTCTACCCAAAAAGACGAAAAAATTCAAAATTCCATCAACTTGAAGTTGTCGTCTGCAGCTTCTTTCAATTTGGACCAGTCTAAATTTTTGTTGTGTGGGAATGGGTTAAACGATCTCATTTTGGTCGTCCCTTGAGTCGTCGCTTAACCCATTCCCCCACAATGACGTTTTTGGACACCCTCAAGAAAAACAGCTGGGAAAACATTGTGTAAATGAAGATATTGCTTGTAACAAGCAATTTCTTCATTCTACATAATGTTTTCTACCCACAAAGTTGAAATAATCTGAAATCTCATAAACTTTAAATTGTCGTCTGCAACTCCTTTCGATTTTGACCAGTCTAGCATTTGGCGACTTGTAATAGGTTAATACAAGTTTAACGGTATGGTCTTTGCACGCCATGGGTATCCTGACTATTCTCGAAACTATCATCCGCTGCAGATGAAAACGAAAATGGATAGGGCATATAGGACGTCTATATTACGTAACGTCAATATAAAGTACACCCAGGTATAGCATCCACTAATTTCGCCATGTTTACGTGATAAATACGCTTCATCCGTTATGCATCCCCCCCGGACCCTTCGCAACTGCAAGATCGCAAGGCCGGGTCTCTGACAACCAACATAGCAGTACGACTGGGATACTAAACTGCTTTATTTTGACAAACACGCACATATGCAGGGACATTAAATAAAAAGCAAATCGTTGGTTTGCAAGATAAACCTCGAAAATACGGCTGTAGTTAAGACATTTAATTCGCAGCAGTGAGTAACCAACAAAATTGCATTACATGAACGTCAGAATTCAAAGTTCACGTCAGGTTTAACCCTTTCCTGTTTTGCAAAATATTAGACCTGCCTAATTTAAAAGGTTTGCAGACGAAAATTTAAAGTTGATTTTATTTGAAAAATAACCATTCAGTAGGGTAGAAAATATTGTGGAAAAAGAAGAAATTGCTTGTTACAAGCAATTTCTTCTTTTTTCACAATGTTTTCTCAATTATGAAATCACAGGGACGTAAAAACCAGGGTTTAACCAGGAAAGGGTTAAATGACTGATATTGGCCGATAGATTTTTAGCTAGCAAAGCGTCAGCTTTGATAGCTTAAGTTAACAGACGAAATTTTGAGGTCGTCTCAAAGTTCAACGAGTGCAAACTACCACTGGAGGATTAACTACTAAATCCGTTAACTGCCTACGCCATTAAAAGTAGTTCTTAATGTATTTCAGGAATATTGCAAACTCTATTCAAATTGTAGTGAACCGTGTCAAACGCACGCTATTTAACCCATCCTCAGTCAATTCCGCTTTTTAAGCATTTTGAAAAAAAGCTTTAGAAAACATTGTGGACAATGAAGAAATTGCTTGTACAAGCAATTTCTTCAATGTCCACAATGTTTTCTACCCAACAAGGGAAAGTTTTCTAAATTCAACCATGCTTTGCTAGCTTACAGTGATTTCAGCACTTTGATTCATGACAGCGCTGAGCCGTCATTTTTACCTGGGATATTGGGACTGTTCCCCGTTACGTTCTTTTAGACTTCCCATGGAGAGACTTTTTTTTCTAAACACCCCTACTAGGCATTACTACCCACTTCCGATATTTTCCGATTTGTTTTCGCAAACTTTCGATAACCTATCTGTTTCCGTTCAAAGGGTGCAAACGGGTGCAGCTAACCCCTATTTTTCCCTCGTCCACTATATCTTTTCTGCATACTTGCGGGCGAGCAAAAAGTAGAGACTCTTTTGACATGCGTGTTCATCATAAATGAACTCCAAATTACGTTTCAAATCTACGTGCCGCCGTCATAGCGCAGTCGAATCCTAATCTTTATTCATAGGATGTCATGGGTTCGATCCCCGGTGGCGGCGCATATCCTTACCGATTGTTGTCTCTCACCGATGGGTGGATAATCGTAAACCTATGTGGAATACCAGCTGGAGGCTTGGAAAGGATGTAGTGGTAGTACGGGTGTGAGAAATACCAATCAATCTTATCTTCGTAGTCCAATGATTTATAGTATATGTCAAATGAATTTACCCAAAAAATATTACAAGTAGCATTGATTCGAACCGAAAAAATTTACCAGTTTTGACCTTAGGATCTAGTTTTGACCTAAGGGACTCAACATGTTTATTCTTTAAAATTTTTCCTCGTGACCTAGTTTTTGACCCAGGGTGATTCGATTTTGAAGATGACCAAGAAATTATCGCATTAACATTCTGACCAATTTCAGGTTGATTGGGAACAAATGTGACCTCACAAGCTTATGCTGGGATTTGACCTACTGTCTTAATTTTTGATTCTGAATCATCCAAGTTCGAGCTTGTGAGAAAGATTATTCGGGCAAACATTCTGACCAATTCTGACTAATTGTGCAAAAATGTGGCATCCAGAGTTCCAAATTTTTTTCAAGAATTTGACCTAGTGACATAGTTTTTTAACCTGAATTACATTATTGCGAGCTTCTGAAAAAAGTTTATTCAGACACATATTCTGACAAATTTTCAGATTGATTGAGCTTAAGCTGTGGCCTCAAGTTGCCATCAAGGGGTTTCTTACACTGATCTAGTAACCTAGTTTTGATATTTAGTAACCCATTTTTTTGTCTGAGATTTTATCAAGACCAACAAATGACTAATTATATGGCCCTAAGAGTGTCAAGAATCTTTTTCAAAGATCTGACCTACAGCCCAAGTAACCAAATCTAGAGCTTGTTTAAGATTTAATCAACAACAAACATCCTGAGATATTTTAGCATCAAATCGAGGGGTTAGAGCAAAAACATAGTATGGGTCTATACATTGTATAGACCCATACTATGTTTTGCCCTAACCCCTCGAAATGTAGTCTCTATAGCATACACCGAGTTGTGATTTGACCTATTTGCCCGTTTTTTTCCCCAAATTAGCCCCGATTCTTAAATTTGGCAAGATTTATCGAGACGAACATTCTGACCAGTTTTCATGTTGATTGAGCATTAGATATAGCCAAGGGTTTTGATATTTGACCAAGTGTTTGACCTAGTTAGAAAATCATTCTCATCTTTTATTAGGTTGATTTAGTATTAAATATAGTCTCTAGAGCGCCAACAATTTTTTTTGGGAGGGGGGGGGTGACATTGTGACCCAGTTTTTTTCACCAAGAGTGATCCATTTTCACAAGCTGTCCGAGATTTCACCAACACTAACCTTCTGACCTATTTTCAGGTCTATTTAACAACAAATTTTGTCGCTTGAGAGCCCCCAAAACCCTTTTTAAAGACTCGGTAAGTCACCTACTTTTTGACCACATGTGAACTAATTTCGAACTTGTACGAGATTGCATTAAGGCACACGTTCAGACCAATTTTTAATTTGAATGAGCAAAAAATGTAGCCTCTAGAGTGTCAACAAGGTAGAGGTTGACGACGGACGGCCTACGACGGACGGCACACAACCTAAAACACTCTACTTGTGTACATTGTGCTCAGGTGAGCTAAAAACAATAGACCAATCATATCACTCATTTCGACCGGAAGTGAAAGTTGACTTCCCAAATGAACGTCATTCAGTTTTGCTTGCTTGGCGACTTCAATTCCGTGACTACAGATTTTTCAAGATGAAGTTACAATTAATGTTTATGTCACCAACCAGTGATTGCTTTTCATTTGATGCCCCTGACCACATATTTCATTATAGAGATGAAGAGAATATTTTTTGTTGTCATTGAGGCATGAACCGAAAAACCTAATCACACTGTATGAATTCGCGAAGCGGGTTCATACATTGTGTGATCAGGTTTTTCGGTTCATACCTTCATGAAAACAAAAAATATTCTCTTCATTTCTTATAATTTAATAGCATCGAGCGATAAAAAAACCAAACAAACAAAAACAAAACAAAACAAAAGCTTTACAAATTTTGATACCTTTTTGTATGGGACTATTTTGTGCGGAAGCATACTAAATGGCTGCGTGCCAAAAATTGTGTTCATTGAGTTAAGAATTTTTTTTTCGACCAATCAAAAAGCTCGTTTTTTGATAGACAAAATTAAAAATCAAAATATAAGAATTATGTGGTTTGTTACCCAAGTCGAATTGTGACGTTCGGGGTCAATGGGCGTGGACGACGATGCCCCAATTAAGATTCAGCCTGATTTGCCGTCAACAATCTTTGTAAAATTCAGTCAGTGCACCTTTTACGTACGTTAAAAAAACAAAAAACAAAAACAAAAACAAACAAACAAAACACACACACACACACACACACACACACACACACACACACACACACACACACACACACACACGCACACACACACACACACACACACACACACACACACACAAACAAAAACAAACAAAAACAAACAAAAACAAACAAAAACAAACAAACAAAAAACAAAACAAACACCCCCAAACAACAACAACACCACCAAACAAAAAAACTCCAGAATAGTTATGAAATGGTAAAAGCAAGGTTATAAGATGAGTTCGTGTCTTGGTTTTATATGAATTAGTGTGTCAACAAGAAAAATAATACGATAATTAAATTGTGTTAGGATGATTAAACAGACTGGAGTTACACCAAACATTCATTCTTAAAAAGGAAGTTGATCGAAAAAGCTTCCTTGTTAAAACCGAAAGTTGCAGGGATGTTTATACAATAATTCAAGTAACTCAAATTCAAGAAGATATGGCGGGTATGATGATATTTATTATACTATCATAATGCAGTTGATAATTACTTCTTTCAGGAGTCTTTGATCGATCTTGAAAAAAACAATAGTCGGTGAGAAATGTAATACTTCCTTGAAATTAACTCTTTCTAACTATTCATAATCATTCATCGAGACTGCAAGTTCTGTTTGAACTCCAACATTGGCCGCAAATTTGGTGAATCATATTTGTTGGTTTGAAGACTTAGACGTCGTAACTACAATATGTTCAAGCTGTAGTTACGACGTTAAGGTCGCCAACTAACCACCGCTCTACTTGTTTGTAACATGCACTTGCAATAAATTTCGCAAAATAACGTCTTTAAAAACTGAAGCTAAACTCCTGCCGGAGTCAATGGGCGGGGCCAAAGGAGTCAGTGGGCGGGGCAAACGATTGGTCAATTGTGTAGGTTTAGTAATATTACCTGACTAGTCTCACCCATAGCCCTGTGCTTGCGTTCTCTCACTTGATGACTCTTTTCAAACATGAATTTTCTCAAGTGTTTAATTTTGAAGCCTACTATACACAGTGCAATTTGGAAATCAAAGTGCTGTAAGCACTGTAATAGGTCGTCACTGAAAAATTGGACGGACCGTTGCATTCAAAATTAGGGTGAAAAATAACTTTAAAAAATATTACTTTTACGACACAGAGGTTCTATCCTGGTGTACCATAATTCCGTAAATATTAATTAGAACAGATATCATTTTAACACGAACATAAGACACGGCTTTGATTCGAATTGTGTCAAAGTCCCGGGAAAATTTCACAAGAAAACAAATTTGTAAAGTTGAAAACATTCATTAAAACCCATTCACGTCTACATTTCCAAAAATCCAAAATTGAACGGTCTATATAACACTCCCTAAATATCAGTTAACCTATAAAAGGTCGCATGGTCATTTCTGGGCAATGTAGGAAAGTCAGAGTATCTTTTTTGCATACTTATGTTTTCAAAAGCAACATGGGTACCGAGAAATAAGGAACTTTTTGTGAAAAACAAAGAGAGAAATACCAGGAATCCATGGTAAGGTGCTCCAGCAGCCCCAATATAACTGAAATCTGTTAAAATGACAATGAACCCCTTTCAAACAAAAACAAACACTCATTACCTGTAGCATTTTTCATTAATTCACCGGGGAGTTTCTAAATATAACTAGAAACGTGGTCAACTTTGATGCCTCCATCACTCTCAAATGAACCAAATCGTTACCCGGTTCCATGTATAACTAGGTTTGCGGAATTTACGGCTATCAAAACTAAGTAAAGCTTAAGCAACCATGATTTTAGTGAGCAGGTAATCTAACTACACTTCATTTCTAAGTCTCCGAATAGTGTCCGAAAATACCCGACGACGTGTCCGATCAGACCCGAGGTGTCCGATAGGACCCTTCAATTACTACTTAGTCTCCATTCTGTATGGTTCCTTATTTTGTTACAATTACTTAGTCTCCATTCTGTATGGTTCCTTATTTTGTACGTGAAAAAGATACTTGTCAAGAAAAGTGCAGTGGAAAAGCTCAAAGTTTCCAATGCATCACATGGGACACAACTTCTCTCTTCAGCTAGATGAGTAGTGCCGAACGATCCTTTAACTGTCCGAAAGTACCCGACATTGCTCTAAGTATTTCTCTTTAACTCTGACGGGATTCGAACCTACGCGGATACGGCAACGCCGCAACGCTGTAATGTCCGACGTCTTTAGCCTCTGCGCTACCGAGACATTCACTAGGGTTGAAAAAGACAAGAGTCAATGCCGAAGTTTAGAGAATTCAATATACTATAAATAGAAATTCATTATTTCTCTTTATGTAGAAGAAATTGATCTGCAACTGAAACATAGGTACCCACTCAAAAAAGATAGCAAACAAGTTCGTATATGTATATCTATGCTGTGTCGCCTATAAAATTAAAACATTCTATATTTCAGATACTCTAAATGTGGTAATAGTTGGACACGACAACCAGACAAAATGCGAAGTGGCAAATGCTCTCTACCGAGAAAGAAACAAATTCAAACAATTTTGCTGCCATAAGTTGAATTACTTCTGTGTTAATAAGTTTACCATCCATGCTACGAAACCGTTTATAGTAACAACGCCTTGTCTTGCTACACCGCTGTGGCAGAAAGAGTTAAAACGTCTTGTTGATACCAATGAATTCCCTAACAAATGTTTTGTCTACGTGAAAGATATGTCTTCTGTACGGGTAAATGATTTGAAGTCTATCAGAGCTATTCAAAGTAGAGTAAAAGATAAAGGAGATGATCCAATCATAGTCGCAATCCCATACCACCCTCAAAAACGACAACAAGCAGAAAAGGAAAGACAGAGATTCCACAATGAAAAGCTGGTTGCAATTTTATTGAATTTAACACTTTCTTTAGAAGGAATGAAAACATTCTCCAAAGAAGTATTTTCTTCCATAAAGATGCTCAAACCACAAAAAGACCCCCACGACTCGATATCTGATGATCTACAAGTCGGGACCACAGGGATTGAAAAACAATTTACCAAATCACTAACGGATAAATCAGAAGGTTATTCTGAAGAAATGGTTGGTCTTCTTAAGTCAGTAACCGTGGATGATGCATCGTGTAAGTTAAGCACAAGTATTTTAGTTTATTGTTATTTGTATAATCTGATTCGCCTTTCAGATCTGTAATTTTTGTACGTCGCTTTTTATGATACTCAACCCGCGGCAGTAAATCCTTTAAAGGAAGTTTGGCATGTCTTTTTCTATGAAATATTAAAGCAAATACATTTTGTACTGATATGTATTTGATTTACCGTGTATATATTCAAAAACCAGTATTTAACATCAACGACTGAAACCTTACTGAGTAAAGAAGTATGTGCATTTATTATATACATATAAATGTTTCTGGTAAAATATATATTTTTCACACAGTCAAAAACCAGTATTTAACATCAACGACTGAAACCTTACTGAGTAAAGGAGTACGTGCATTTATTATATACCTATAAATGTTTCTAGTAAAATATATATTTTTCACACAGTCAAAATCGTAAACGTCAGAAAAATCTGTATCTGACATGTCAAATACGGTTCCATATAAGGTAGTCTGAGATGACGTCATTTTCATTCTTATTGTTTAACCTTGCTAGATGAATGTGTTTATGTAAACATATTAGTTAGTCGTATTTGGGTACACTGTTGTCTTCCTGTTATAAATGATAAGGAAAATGCGAAAAATCGAGTAATGAATACAATACATATTTCCAATATGATGAAGATTGCATTTTTTATACCAAGGATCTTGACATCAAAGCACAAGTCATTAAAAAGAATAATTGTAGAATTTTAGTTTATTTTTAAAACGGTCACATCTTCATTCTTTTTCAAAACTGAATTTGTAAGGTTTTTAAAGGGAACCGAATACTATGTATAATCATATAACTGAATTTGATATTTTTAAAAAAAATCCAGTCTAAAAAGATATATACGAATTGTAGTTCCATTATCGAGAAAAAATTCTCTATTGTAAAAGAATGTCCTACGATTAAGACTTTTGATAACTTAATTCTTATATTATCCTTAATTTTAAATTATCATCAACGATAAAAGTGCTCATACTTTAATCATGAATATATGGCAAGTAACTTTGAGAAAGGTGAAAGGCTTGTTAACTCCTCAGACTGTCTAATCGCAATCTATGCCTACAGCAAACATGTGCAGATTATGCACGAATATTTTATTTTATATTGAATTTATTCATTGATGGTAAAAGCGTATATCATTTATGTCCTTGATTTATACTTTCAACTTTTGTCTTTAATTTTCTATCAAAAATATTTACAATTTCAGGGACACGTCCGAGCACTCCGATAGATTCAGTTGATTTGGATGGAAACCACTGGATGTTGTACAGGCGAACACTGTCAGAAGGAAAGGCATACTCTTATCACACACGTGTAAATGTCGTTGGTTACCATGGTGCAGGAAAAACAACGCTTATCAGAAGACTTCAAAAGATGAGCATAGACTTAAAGCATGACTCTTTGCCCTCCACAGAGTGTCTTGAGATAAACAAAACGTCATCTCGTTGTATAGAAACTGATAAAGGACGATTGTGGGAAACACACGAGGATGGTAAGTAATGAACATCACCAAATGCTTTGTATAACTGAGACAAACCTAGCTTTTAAATGTGACATTGCCTCTCAGATAACAGTATGGTATTTCTGAAAGATTGATTACACCAATACACACAACCGATATTTTCATATCAACGACTCAAAAGTCACTTAAAGTTAACAATAGGACCATGATGGTCCTAAATCGCTCCCCTGAGTATGATCGTTCATGGCTTTATGATATAAACAAAATGGCAAAGCCCTCTGTCTAATTATTTTGGAGAAGATGTTTACAGATTTCTCTTTTAATCCTAGGTATATTGATGATCCCACCATATAGCACAATCTCCTGAATATGGTAATGCTTTAAAGTATAGACATCAATACATACCAAGTAATTTGGTAGAGGGTCAATGGCTGATGTTATGTACCAAATATCAAAGCTCTATGCTTTATGGTTTGGGAGAAGAAGATTTTCAAAGAGTTCCTTCTTTTTTCCTTTGTAAAATCAGGGATCGCAAAGAAAAGGGCTAATATTCAGAGTATGATAACTCTTTTGGTAGACGGTCAATAGATGATGATGTATACCAAATATCAAAGCTCTATGCCTTATGGTTTGGGACAAGAAGGTTTTTAAAGATTACCTTCTTTATTTCTATGTAAAATCAGGGATAACCCAGAAGAGGGCTAATTTTCCGAATACGGTAATTCTTTGGAGTATTTTGGAAGAGGGTCAATAGATGATGATATGTAGAAAATATCAAAGCTCTAGGCCTTATGGTTTGGGAGAAGAGGATTTTTAAAGTTTTCCTTCTTTAATTCTATGTAAAATCAGGGATCACAAAGAAAAGGGCTGATTTTCAGAATATGGTAATTCTTTAAAGTATTTTGGTAGACGGTCAATAGATGATGATGTATACCAAATATCAAAGCTATAGGCCTTATGGTTTGGGACAAGAAGATTTTTAAAGATTACCCTCTTTATTTCTATGTAAAATCAGGGATTGCCCAGAAGAGGGCTAATTTTCAGAATACGGTAATTCTTTGGAGTATTTTGGAAGAGGGTCAATAGATGATGATTTGTACCAAATATCAAAGCACTGGGCTTTATGGTTTGGGAGTAGAAGATTTTTAAGGATTTCCTTCTTTATTTCTATGTAAAATCAGGGATCACAAAGAAAAGGGCTAGTTTTCAGAATATGGTAATTCTTTGAAGTATTCTCGTAGAGGGTCAATAGATGATGATGTATACCAAATATCAAAGCTATAGGCCTTATGGTTTGGGAGTAGAAGATTTTTAAAGGTTTTTATCTTTCTCTCAATGTAAAATCAGGGATTGCCAAGAAAAGGGCTAATTTTCAGAATACGGTAATTCTTTGAAGTATTTTGGTAGAGGGTCAATAGTTGATGATTTGTACCAAATATCAAAGCTCTAGGCCTTATGGTTTGGGAGAAGATGATTTTTTAAGTTTTTTCACTCAGTTGCCATGGCAACCAGAGTTCTTCATGGATTTCAATTCTTTGAAGTATTTTGAAAGAGCATGACCTTAGGATCATTTCTGTGAAGTTTTGTTGCAATTCCATGGTAAGTTTAGGAGGAGAAGATTTTTTGTAATTGTGAACGGACGGACGGACGGACGACGGACGATGATCGATCTCAATAGCTCCCCCAAAGCAGTTGTTTGGAAATAAATATGTTTCGTGCCATTGAAGAGTGCAATCCAAAAATAAATCAAAACAGTATAAACCAAACCATAATAAACCAAATAAAAACTGAATCAAACCACACTCACAAACAAGCAAAATCCACCACCAAAAACACATGAGTGTTAAACACGAATGCTCACTGAACAGCCAATTGACCTTGATTTTCGACGTTGACCACGATAGACAATCTATTTTGGGTACGTTCAAAAAGGAATTACACCTAGGAATACACGAGTGAATAATATTTGAATAATAAATTCAATTAAGAGATGAAGAACATATTTTTTGTTTTCATGGAGGTATGAACCAAAAAACCTAATAACACTGTATGAATACGCGAATACTTTGAAATAAATCGATTTTTCATAAATGAACTTTGCCCCTAACTTAATATTATGCCAAGCCAAACGCAATCCAACTATTTCATGCTTTAAATTTAAGTCATCATACACATATACTTATATCCCAAAAAGTGTATTTTGGGGATATATCGGGGTCATCTTCCAGTCGTTCCATCAATAGCAATTTCTTTCCCAAACAATTATAATGCAAATCTTATAGGATTCAATGATATTTGACAGAGTTATGGCCCTTTTGTGGATAATTCACTTTCCCGATTTCCTCTGCAAGTACTATATCCACGTCATTCTAAATGCACAGATAAACTCAGTATCACTCAGAAAGTTTAGCATACACAATATTGCCTGTTCATTTATAAAAAAAATATAACCATTTTTCCGGTGACCTTGACCTCTCAGCGTCTTCATTTTTCATTGTTTGTTTTACAAAAGCATTCTTTTCATAGACATTAATATCATTTAATTTGGAATCTGGATGATAATAATCTTAGCACGATTAAAAAGTTTAGGAAGCCACTTTCATCAATTTCTTTGGATACCTGACTACGTCGTTTTGCAACTACGATTCGCTTCTTGCGCAAAACACAGAGCTGGGACGCAATGTAATGAATGATGCAAATTTTGTCGATACAATGCTTACTCTTACTACTTATGAAAATGAATACGGTGGAGGCTGACAAGCATTATCGAATCAGGATATTTGAAACAACAATGATGCCCCGTTCCTTGAATTAAATAGGCACCCTTTCGACTAAACATGAAAAAAATACTCCTTACAATTTTATAGTTTTCCTATGAAATGGAAAAATTTGGTTTCCTTATAGGTTACGAAAAGGATCTTAACTTCCAACGCATGGCTGCATCTCTTTCTAGTACCAATGATTTGACGGGTTTACTTAGAAATGAAAGAAGAGATTCAAATGGTTCAGAAGACAAAGAATTACATGAAACAAATTACGATCAAGCAAGACCAAATCTCAATGACAGAGTAGCGAGCGCAGACTTCTTATCGAGTAGCGATATTCTTTGTTCCTCAGAGGCTATCGAAGAGGAAATTGAGGAAATGTCTTCATCTGCTAGTCAAAAGTTATACAATGGTAATCAAATAAAAAAGATGTATCTGTCAAAGGTTATAGCCAAAGTACTTCGGAGTCCTGGTATGAGGCGGTACATTTCCTATTGGGATTTTGCGGGTCAGTCTACATACTATACAACACATCAAGCATTCATGGCACCGGCAGCAGTTTATCTCCTGGTTGTAGATCTAAGCAAACCTCTAGATCATGAGTTGACAGATTCTATGGAATTCAGGACTCAAACATATCAGAAAACAACTGTCCTAGGTAAAATATATCATAATCCTGTGCTAAACAGTTCTAAACACACTCTTATGTGTGTGATGCACTAAAAATTATTTGTTAAAAGAGGAGCACATAACTTAAATTACTAAGAATGAGCCTAAAAAAGGACTATCATATCAATAAGAGTATTTTCATTTCGGAATGAATAACAAGGGATAATTAAATTCATATCTCCATTTATATCACAATATATTCTCTATTGATAAAAGATAATAACACTGTGGTTAAAATGATAATATTATTATGTAAGTTAAAACAATGACGCAGTCAAACATCTTTCAAAAGTTAGTTTTTTAAGAGATACATATGATAATCACATATCAATTAACTTTTGGATCACTTCATCTAGATTGATCACAGTTAAGTTACTCTATTTTAGATGCAGTGCGATTTTGGGCTGGCTCTATCAAGTCCTTTGCCTCAGATGAAAATGGTGTTATAGCGCCAATCATAGTAGTGGGCACTAGGGGTGATCTGGTACAGGATTCTCAGGTAATTTTCTTGTATGGGTATATGCATTATTATCATTTCATATATATTGCATTTCATTTTTTTATGCATTGAACGTTTTGAATATATTTTCAAATTTTAGGGATGTCGTGAAAAAAGAAATTCCTCAAAGGCAGGGATTCATTCACTTTTTTTGTTGATAACTTTTACTTATCTGATGGACTACAAAGTCCACGAATTGCAAGATAAATTGTTGATCACAAAAGTTACAAGTAAAATATTGCTGTAATGTACAGCAAAGTGAATAGTGTCGCCCTTAAAAATCAATATCTTAAGACAGATAGCCAGTGGTAACCATTATCCGCGAAAGGATTAATGCGGATGGGGCGTAAAAATGTTCAGTTACATGCACTGACTAATTTATAATGGATATAGTTGACAGCTTATATATTGAAAATATCTAAGGTCTTAGTTGAAAGAGAAGCATAATTCCTCAGAAAAATGCTTCTAGAGTTCAGAGTTATTTCGAAATTCATCAATAAATGTAGCTGTAAGATCTTTTTTTTTAAGATGTTCTCCTTTATTCCTATGCAAAAACAGGGATCACATAGAAATGGACTAATTTTCAGAGTTCAGTAATTCTTGAAAGGATTTTGGCAGAGGGTCAATAGATGATGATACATATTAAATATCAAGGCTCTAGGCCTTATGGTTTGGGCGGAGAAGATTTTTGAAGATTCCATCTTTATTCCTATGTAAAAACAGAGATTGCACAGAAAATGGCTAATTTTCAGAGAATGGTAATTGTTTGTAACATTTTGGTAGAGAGTCAATAGATGATAATATATACCAAATATCATAGGCCTTATTGGTTGGAAGTAAAAGATTATTCAAGTGTTTTTACTCGGTTGGCATGGGGACCAGAGTTCTTCATAGATTTAATTTTTTTAAGTATTTAAAAGAGCATGACCTAAGGATAATTTCTGTTAAATTTGGTTAGTATAGGAGAGGAAAAAGAATTCTTTAATGTGAATGGATGCACTGATGGATAGATGGATGAGAGGACAGATAGACAGACGGACAGATGATGCACAACGACTGATCACAATAACTCACTGAGAGAATAACGTTAAAGTAAAACCACTGCTGTGCAAACAAACAAACAACAACAACAACAAAAGCAACAACAAGAGCACCATGATTGTCCTAAATCGATCTCCTGAGTATGATGTTTCAAGGCTTTGTGGTATATACAATTAGCAAAACCCCTTTTTAATTATTTTGGAGAAGATGTTTAAATATTTTCTCTTTTAAACCTAGGTATATTGATGATCCAACCATATGGCGCTAATATATTGAATATGGTAATGCTTTGAATTATAGACATCAATACATACAAGCTCTAGGCCTTATGGTTTGGTAGAAGATTTTTAAAGAATTCCTTCTTTATTCCTTTATAAAATCAGGGATCGCACAGAAAAGGGGCTTTTTTCAGAATACGGTATTCTTTGAAGTATTTTGGTAGAGGGTCAATAGATGATTATATGTACCAAATACCAAAGCTTTAGACCTTATGATTTGGGAGAAGAAGGTTCTCAAAGATTTCCTAGTTTATTTCTTTGTAAAATCAGGGATCGCACAGAAAAAGTGCTTTTTTTCAGAATACGGTAATTCTTTGAAGTATTTTGGTAGAGGGTCAATAGTTGATGATATGTACCAAATATCAAAGCTCCAGGCCTTATGGTTTGGGAGGAGAATATTTTCAAATATTTCCTTCTCTATTCCTTTGTAAAATCAGGAATCGCACAGAAAAGGGCTGATTTTCAAAGTACGATCATTCTTTTAAATATTTTGGAAGAGGGTCATTTGGTGATTATATGTATCAAATATCAAAGCTCTTGGCCTTATGAATTAGGAGAAGAAGATTTTTAATGATTTCATTTGTTAAATCAGGGATCGCAAAGAAAAGGGTTGATTTTGAGAGTACAGTAATTCTTTGAAGTGTTTTGATAGAGGGTCATTTGTTGATGATATGTTCCAAATATCAAAGTTCTTTGCCTTATAGTTTAGGAGGAGAAGATTTTTTAAAGATTTCCTTTGTAAAATTAGGGATCGCACAGAAAATGGTTAATTTTAAAAGTACAATAATTCTTTGAAGTTTTTTGGTAGAGGGTCAATAAATGATGATATGAACCAAATATCAAAGCTCTAGGCCTTATGGTTTGGGAGGAGAAGATTTTCAAAGATTACCTTCTCTATTCCTTAAAAAAATCAGGAATCGCACAGAAAAGGGCTAATTTTCAGAGGACGATAAATCTTTGAAGTATTTTAATAGAGGGTAAATAGCTGATAATCAAAAGTCTTGGTCTTATAGTTTAGGAGAAGAAGATTTTTAAAGATTTCCTTTGTTAAATCAGGGATCGCAGATTTTTTGATTTTTTTGATTACTGACGTACAGAAGGACAGATGGACAGACGGACGCCGGACAATTACCGATCACAATAGCACACCTTGAGCACGTTGTGCTCAGGTGAGCTACAAACAAATTAACCGGAAATATAGACGTCAAAAGCCCGCTCGAAATGACTGAATCGTAAAAGTTAAATTCGCGTGAACAATACATATTTGGTATGGATACCCTTAGGTCAAGTTGGATGAAATTCCAATTGTGAATTCCTTATGATATTGCGTCGACGCACTTTCCCGTTTTTTGGATAGCTCCATGGTCAAGGTAACATTTCAAGGTTAAGTGTTAAAACCGACCTTTCAAAAGCATAGCTCCTTCAATTATGGGTGGATTTCCAAATAATTTTCCACACACAATTGTTCTCTATCATAAGTAGATGTGCAATTTGAAACAAATTTTCAGATAGCTCCAAGGTAAAAGGCACAGCTAAAGGGCAAACGTGAATATCAAGTATTTTTAGAGCATAGCTCCTTCAATTATGGATTGATTTTAAAATAACTTTGTGCACAATTGTTCTTTATCATAAGTAGATGTGCAATTTGAATGTATTTTCTGATAGCTCAAAGGTAAGGTTACATTTAAAGGTCGAGAATTATGATTTGTTTGAATGGGGTTTAACGCCGCTTTCAACAATCTTTCAGTTATATCGCGGCGGCTGGAGCACCTAACAATGGATTCCTGGTATTTCTCACACCAGTACCGCCATTACATCCTTTCCTAGCCTCCAGCTGCTATCCCACATAGGTTTACGATTATCGACCCATTGGTGGGAGACAAGTAGTCGGAAAGGATGAGTGCCGCCGTCGGGAATCGAACCCGGGACCCCTAGATTGACAGTCCGACGCGCTACCAACTGCGCTATGACGGCGGCTCGAGAATTATGATTTAGTATGTCCAGAGCATAGTTCCTTAAAGTATTAAAGGATTTCAATGTAATTTGGCACAATTGTTCTCTTTCATGAGTAGATGTATCTTTAGGGGAAGTAATCGGATAGATACAAGGTCCGGGTCGCAGTTAAAGGTCAAAAGATGAAAAAAAAAAAAAAAAAAAAACACACACACACACAATCGGAGTATAGCTGTTGAAATTATGGATAGAATTCAAAACAACCTTACACAATTGTTTTCCGTCATGAGCGATATGCATTTTGAAACAAATCTTCAGATAGCTCCAAGTTCAAGGTCACATCTCAATGTTGAATGTGAAGCATTTCCATAGCATATATCCTTCAATAATGGATGGATTTCGGAAAAAACTTTACACAATTGTTCTCTCTCATGAATAGTTTTGTCATTTGAAGACAAACAACAGACTACTCAAATAATTCAAAGGTTAAGGTTACATCTCAAGTTTGAACGTTTAAATTCTGCTTGTCCATAGCATAGCTCCTTCAACTATAAATGGATTTCAGTATAACCTGGCACAATTGTTCACAGTCACGAGTAGATTAATAATTTGAACAACAACAACAACAACAAACGAAAGCTCTAAGGTCAAGGTCAAAGCTCAAAGTCAAACATTTAAATTAAGCATTTCTTGAATATAGTTCCTTCTAAAATCATGTATTAATTCCGAATTAACCTGGCTCAATTATTTTCTCTATTGTGAGTAGATGCGCCGTTTGAAACAAATTTTTAGATAGCTCCACGGTCAATGTAAAGGTCACAACTCAAGGATGTACGTTAAAATTTAGCATGTCTGGAGTAGGTAGCCCGACGCGTTGCTAACTTCGCTATGGCTGCGGCCCGGTGTGTACATGAAATACAGACACGAAGACATTCATTTTTAAGTTTAACTTTTTTTGTGATTCTTTTCAGAAAATTGATAGTATCTTTGAAGAGGTTAAAGAAATTATAGGAGAGAGTGAATTGCCTTGTATCGCAATAGATAATACAAAATCCCTGCAAAGCGACGAAAGGCTTCTAGAGTTGAGAGATAGAATTCTAGACAAGGCACTAGGAATTTTTGAAAAGCAAGTAAGAGCTCACTGGATTGACCTAGAATATATGCTCATTAGAATAAAACAGGACGAAAAAGTACTACTAAGTTTCGAGGAATTAGAGAAAATTAACATGGGACTGGATGAGCCATTACCAAAAGAAGAATTATACAGTTTTCTTGAACATGAGCATTGTAATGGATTTCTGATGCATTTTATTGCAGATGGCCTAAAAAATATAATCGTACTTCAGCCCTTCATTTTGGTAAACTTTATCAACTTACTGTTACGCAAAGCAAGGCGGCAATCTTCTATCCGTGGTTGGAATTCAGATGGGACATTCGACCAGGTCTTTCTAGAAGATTCGACAAGGCACGATGAACTTCTCAGTGTTCATAGAGATATCTTATTGAGTCTACTTATACACCTCAAAATAGTATTTCCAAAAGAAATAACCGGACAATCGGCAACTTACTTCATGCCCTGCCTTCTTGGTGAGAGACCCGAACAAATCCCTACATTTGAAGATGGCTGCCAGAAATCTCCGTTGCTAAGGATTTCCTTTGACAAGAAATTAATTTCCCCGGCTTTTTTCCACAGCCTAATTGTTTCCATGATGTTTGCTTTGGAAATAGACTGTACACCGACACAAAGAGGCGGAAACGTAGCCCAAGTTTTCTATCATTACTGCCGCTTTAAACTAACAAATACAGGTAGTGCGCTTCTTGAGATGTCATGGTCAAACAATCAAATATTCCTACAGTTCATCAATTTGTCAACACGAACAAAACTACAAGATTTAGACTGCCTTCAACATCTCCAAACAATTCGAAAAAAAGTTACAGATATTTTGAAATCTTACCGACATAATAATGTAGTTGGCAGTCTCCACGTAAAATGTCCACAACACAACTCCTTTCTGCTCTTTGATGACTTACATGTTTCAAAGGAAGCTAGATGCGTAGCAGAACAAGTTCATATGGTAACAGCAGAGTCAGTGTTTTGTGACTGGATAAATGTAAGTAAATGTGTATTTTTGGACTGAGTAAATATGGATTTTCTCTGTCGTACTGTTTTTTTTTCGAAATTTATTTAATTGTCTGAATTAAAATCAATTAATAGTTTGATATAAATAATACGTATAAGACTGATTAATTAGAACTGTCAGACGAGGAAGTCCGATAGCCAGAATTTGTTTTATCTGACCACACAGTAATTATCTCCGTAGGTGAGAAAATTGGTCTACTAAAGACTTGAAATAAATCACGAAAATAGAAACAAATAGACATGTTTCAGAACCCTCTTTGTTATGAGTAACACAATTGTTCATAGAATCGCAAGTTTAAAACTATGCAATATAATGAAAGAGCATAGTATGCTTTCGCGTTCCCAAGATTGTGATTATCTTTTAGATTATGTAAGCCATTCAAGCACTCACCTTTTAAACAACTAGCCGAAGGAAAACGTAGTTGTCTAATAAGTTCGTGTTCTCTATAGTTGATTTTTTGTGCAAAACGTGGCTAAAACGCGATACGTCGAGTGTTTACTATAAAAAAGACAGCGTTTCGTGATTCTGACGATTGGGTTAGATTCAATTTCGAGATTATGTATTACAAAGTTTGCTTGCTTACACATTAAACCAATGCTACAGAGATATTGATTGATTGTATTTGGGTAACACAACTTTTAACAGTATTTAAGTCATATGGCGACGGTTGGAGAACCTAACCATGTTTTGTTTTAATGGGTTTTAACGTAACTTTTAAGAATATTACAGTCATATAGCCTCGGCTCGAGAACCTAAGCATGGATTCCTGGTATTTCTTACACCAGAATTATATCTACATCCTTTTGGAGCCTCTAGCTGCCCATTCCCCTTCGGTTAACAATTATCCATCCAGGGGATTAAGACAAATGTCGGAATGAATATGGTTAGAAATCCTGGACCTCATGATTGAGAGGCTACGAAGAGATTGAGACTCTACAGAGGAGACAAAGAGGAGAAATAGGTCAGAAATAGCTCAGAATAAGAACAAATATAATTTCAGGATTCATATTTCACCAGGATAAAAACATGGTTTTGCGATTTAAGTTGAAACAAAAATGAAAATCTGACCAAATTGCCAAAATATAGAAAACTTGAAGTATTTATGAGAAGCCCGTGATCTTTAAAAAATGTAAAATTTTCGGTTTAATTGCGATTTGTACATTAAAAACATATTGTGTTTAATCTTTATTCAGATCGAGGACGAGGAAAGGACATCGTCAGGTCAAGTGTCGTCTGGTAAGTGGTCTTGAAACCTTGGTATGTATTTCTATGATCAATCATCAAGTCGGGGAGGAGGTAACGAGCGAATTAGCATCCTTAATGAGTCATATTTTGGCTTTACAGGAAGTGTTCTGTATTGTTAATGGAACGGGAAGTCGAAAGTACTACTTTGAACCTTTATGTCTTCAGCTTTTATATTTTTTTTACGAAAAACTTAGATCAGCAGAAAGGTTACATTATTACAGATATATGGTACGGATATTTTGAAACAATTTTGTGAAAAAAATTGTACCTTGTTTAGAATATGCATATGTTTTCATCTTACTCATATAGACGCCCCATTTTTGACGTAGTATTTAGTTCTAGAAGTTTCAATAATCAGAGATTTTTGTTTGTTTACATAGAAGAAGGACACAGATATGACAATCCTTATCCTTCCTCTATCTGTAAACTATACGGTATGCAGTTCAATAAGCATCTAGTTAGTTTGTTTGCTTGAATGGGGTTTTACGCAGCTTTCAACAACCTTTTAGTTATATCGCGGCGGCTGGAGCACCTAACAATGGCTTCCTGGTATTTCTCACACTAATACCGCCATCACATCCTTCCCTAGCCTCCAGCTGCTATCCCACATAGGTCTACGATTATCGACCCATTGGCATGAGACAAATAGTCGGAAAGGATGAATGCTGCCGTCGGGGATCGAACCCGGGACCTCTAGATTGACAGTCCGACGCGCTACCAACTGCGCTATGACGGCGGCAATAATAAGCATCTAGTTATCAAACTTGTAATTTACTGATTTGAAACATGTTTTTATCCTATCTTCAGTCCGCCTTTCTTTCTGCCAAATTTTCGTTTAAAATTGTATAATAGAGAATTAAACAGACAAATGAGAAATGGCTTCAATTGTCTTAGCACTTGTTAATATACAGTCCTGACTGCATTTGAGGCCGTCCAGGTCTTTGATTTCTAATATAGATGTCATCATATGAATACAATTCTTATTGCATCAATTTACCTTACACTTCATTATGTTTTTGTACATTCTATCTATCTATCTATCTATCTATCTATCTATCTATCTATCTATCTATCTATCTATCTATCTATCTATCTATCTATCTATCTATCTATCTATCTATCTATCTATCTATCTATCTATCTATCTATCTATCTATCTATCTATCTATCTATCTATCTATCTATCTATCTATCTATCTATCTATCTATCTATCTATCTATCTATCTATCTATCTATCTATCTATCTATCTATCTAATCATCTATCTATCCATCTATCTATCCATCTATCTATCTATCTATCTATCTATCTATCTATCTATCTATCTATCTATCTATCTATCTATCTATCTATCTATCTATCTATCTATCTATCTATCTATCTATCTATCTATCTATCTATCTATCTATCTATCTATCTATCTATCTATCTATTACTGGCTGTCTGTCTGTCTGTCTGTCTGTCTTCAAGCTGTCAACTCGAACCTACTATTTACGGTCAGATATTATTAAGGAAAAGTGCTAAAAGAGGAGAATGTCTGTGCATGGAAACCGTTATCCAGGATTCCCTTTCAACTTTTATTTGACGGAAAGCTCTTGAATAATACAGCTTCAAACTTTTTCAGGGCTTTTGAGAGCCATACTTTCTTCTCCCATCTTATTCGGGAGAAATAAGAGGCAAATGTTTGACAAAGAGCATCAAGGAAGCCGGCAAATTATTTGGTTTTCATCTGTGAGGATTTTTTACTCAATCCAAGAAACAAGAGGCCCATGAGGGCCTGAGACGCTCTACTGTCTATCAAGTTTTCCGGTGAAGTAATCTGATATTTAAGGAAGTAAATTGCTTAAAGAAGAATGCATGAAAGTGAATTTAAAAATGGACTTTATCCCCTTTATCATTTTGAGCAACAAACGTTAAGGCTCCATTTCCTGTGTTTCATGAAGTATCCACCCCATTAAAAAAAAGTTATTTTATTATCGTGTGTTTCAAATGCAACAATTATTCCATGCATCTTTGAAGAGAATCCGATAAAAACTGTGAACTTTATTGTGTTGGAGATATTTCAATCAAGTTCTCATAAGGCCTCTTTCCCT
Organism: Fragum fragum; assembly: GCA_946902895.1. Taxonomy (NCBI): domain Eukaryota; kingdom Metazoa; phylum Mollusca; class Bivalvia; order Cardiida; family Cardiidae; genus Fragum; species Fragum fragum. The sequence goes on from OX336368.1 coordinate 17,152,954, forward strand.
GTGATACTTTATTGACCTTACCCATATCAAAAATAATCAATTAGGATTACACATTTATTCTGCGAGAGTGTGAAGAGAATTCGATGAAAACAATGATTTTTTTTTTGTAATGGAATTTCCAGTAGGTCCCTTTTCCCATGGTTATTAACTGATCAGACCCAATTTCAAAAAGAACAATCACAATGATGGTTTAATCCTTCTGTGAAAGTTTTGAGTGAATCCGATGAAATATTGGGACTTCCTTATGTTAACTAGAATATTTAGATACAATCTCCATAGCGTCCCTTTTTTACGTGATACTTGACGGATTGTACCCAATACTGAAAAGAACCATCCCTGTAATTGTATAATCATTCTGTGAAAGTTTGAAGTGAATCAAGTGAATTTTAGGGACATCATTATGTTAACTAGAATATACAAATAAGTTTTTCATAAGGCTCCTTTACGTGTGATACTTGACGGATCAGGTCCATTGTCAAATCAATAATCATAATCATGGTACAATCAATGCGTGTAATCTGTGTACTTTATTTTGTTAATGAGGGTTAAATAGTGAAATTTTCATGGGCCCCTTTTCCCTTGATACTTTAAAATTTCAAATTTTAATGAATATTCAATCATGGACTGAATTATGTCAAATATATTTTGTTATAAGATTTTTCATAAGGCTCATTTTCCAGTGAAACTGAACAGACAATTCTAATGATAGTTCAATAATTCTTAAAGTTTGAAGAAAGTGATAACAACTGTGGACTTTATTGTGACAAGAACGTTTTTGTAATAAAATTATTATATGACCCCTTTGCTCGTGAAACTTAACAGATCAGAGATTTACAAAGGAACAATCCAAATGATGGCACAATCCTGCTATCAAGGTTTGAAGAGAATCTGATAAAGACTTAGGACATTCTTGTGTTAATGAGGATTTGGTAATAAAATTTTCATTCAGCCCCTTTTCCAAAACAAATCAGACCCAATACCGAAAGAAACAATCCTAATGATTGTACAAACAGAACAGAATCCGATCAAAACTGTGGTACAGGGATTTTAGAATTAAATCTTCATTATCCTGTAATACTTTGCAGATCAGGTCTTATGTCAACATCAACAATCGTAGTTATTGTACAACCATTCTCTGAAAGTTTGAATAAAATCCGATGAAAGCTCTGGACTTAGAAACAAAGATTTTTAAGCGATATTTTCATAAGGCCCCTTTTTCGTGTTGCTTGACAGTTTTGATCCAATTTCAAAAAGAATGATCGTTATGACCTTAAAATCTGTCTGTGAAAGTTTCAACAAAATCAGATCAAAGCTATTGGTTTTATTGCGTTAACGGGGATTTTATAATCAAATTTTCAGACAACCCCTTTTCCCATGTTATTTGATAAATCCATGTTAATCGAAGACCCACTTTCAAAAGGAACGATCTTTATGATGGTAAAATAATATAATGTGAAAGTTTGAGAAGATTCCGATGAAAACTGTGGACTCTGCAGTGTTTACGAGGATTTCCAAATTAAATGTTCATAAGGCCCACTTTTCCTGTCACTTGATGGATTAGACCCACTATCGATAGGGACAATTCTAATAATGGTACCATCATTCTGTGAAATTTTTGAAAACTATGGACTCTTGATTGTTGACGAAGATTTTTCAATTGAATTTTTTTACGGACCCTTTTTCTCGTGTTCATTGATGGACCATACCCCTTTTCGAAAGGAATAATCCTCATGATGGTACATTCTGAGAGAGGGGAATTTGATAAATATTGTGGGGTCTAAGGTGATAACGAAGATTTTAAATAGATTGTTCAATTGAATTTTCATAAGCCCCCCCTTTCCCGTATTTATAGACTGATCAGACCCAATTTCGAAAGGAATGATCCTTATGATTGTACAATCATTCTGTGAAAGTTTGAAGAGACTCCGAGTGTAAAAGAGTTTTTAAATTAAATTTTCATAAGGTCCCTTTCCCCGTGTTCCTTTACGGATCTGGCCCAACTTCGAAAGGAACGATCCTTATGATGGTACAATCATTTCCGTGAAAGTTTGAAGAGAAGCCCATTAAAATTGTGGATTCTAGAGTGTTAACGAGGATTTTTAATACAATTTCAAATTAAATTTCCAGTGTTTATTGGCGGATATGACCCATTTTCGAAAGGAATGATCCCAATGATGGTACAATCAATCTGTGAAATTTTGAGGAGAAGCCGATGGAAACTGTGGACTCTAGAGCGTCAACAAGGAAAAGTTAAAGAATGGACGGACGACTCGACGGACGGCCGGTCGGACGCACGAGCACTGGTCGTGGAAACGCCATCGCTATAGCTCTTCTGGCCAGTGGAGCTAAAAATAGATTGTAGTCGCATATGATTTGTAAAGAGTTACTTCAATGATCCTTGAATAACCAAATTTACATGTCATTTAAATACATTTGGTATCAATCTTATCTTATTCAGTCGGGATAATTCTGCAGATCACACTAACTGCTTAATGTACAAGCTTTCGAGTCCCGGTGTTCCAGGAGGAGGGTATTGGCAAGACATTTAAAATCAGTTACAAATTAGCTAGAAGTGGGTTGAAGCCATTGCTTTCTTTCAGGACTAAAACATTTTGGTTTAACGTTTACAGCAACCAATGTTTATGCTTGACAATGATTGGGTCATTGAGAGATCTATAGATGGGGGTAGAAAAAGGGTTTTATGGCCTCCTTCTCCTGAAATGATTGGAAAAGACTGGGTAAAAAAAGAGACCATTCTATTAAGCTAACTAACAAAGCAATGGCTGTCAGGGCACTTTGGTATAAAAATATCAAACAAGTAATGTCAACATACCCATGAAATTATTTTGATGCGTTTTCCAAGTAACAATGACATTGAAATAAAATCTACTCTATAGTGTTATTTATCATAAAAAAAACCCATTGAAACAAGGGGCCCATGAGAGCCACAGACGCTCTATTGGGTATCAAGTTTTTCGTTAAAGTAATCTGATATTTAAGGAAGTTAATTGCTTAAAGAAGAATGCATTAAATGAAAATAGACAATTCGAATTTTATCTGCTTTACTATTTTGAGTAACAATTCTTAAGCCCCTTTTCCAATGATGGGTCCACTCCATTTCCAAAAGGAAGTTTCCTTCTGACCCTACAATCATCCTGTGAAAATTTTCAATAGAATCCAATAATAATTAAGGACTTTATCACGTAAACAGGGTTGTTTTGAGTGAAAACTCTATAAGGCCCATTTCCCTGTATTTTCTTACTGCTGCCATAGCGTAAAAATTATGTTTGTGTTTAAATCGAATCAATGAATACATTGGACTAAATTGTGTCTATAATTTTTTAACAAAATCTTCATAAAGCCCTTTTCCCCGCCAAACTTAAAAAATTATAACCAATTTACAAAGGAATGGTCCAAATGATGGATAGTTTGAAGAAAATGATAAAGACTAAGGACTTTATTTTAATGATGACGTTTTTGCAATACAATTTCCGTAAGGCCCCTTTTCTTGTGTCACTTAATCAATCAGATTCAATTTACAAAGGAACAATCTAATTATGGTACAATCATTCCATTAAAGATTGAAGAGAATCTGATAAAGACTGAGCTTGGGCTTCATTGCGTTAATGGGGATTTTTAATTAGATTTAATATGGCCTCTTTTCCCGTGTTTCGAAAGGGAACAATACTTACAAAAGGATAATTATTCTGTTTGAGTATGAAGACAATCCAATCAAATCTGAGGACTTTAAAGCATTAATTAATTTTTTTAATTAAATTTTCATAATGCCCCTTTTCCTATGTTTCTCGATGGATCAGACCAAATCTGGTGAAATCTGGGGAATATCATTTTGTTAACTAAGATGTTTTTATAAGATTTTCATAAGGCCCCTTTTCCCATGATACTTGACAGATCAAACCAACTTCCGAAAGGAAGAATCCATTTAATGGTATAATCATTCAGTGAATGTTCACATGGTCTAAAAAATCAAAGGCCGCTGTCAAAGCGCAGTTGGTAGCGCGTCGGACTCTCAATCACGAGGTCCCGGGTTCGATCTCCGGTTTCGGCAAATATCCTTTCCGATATTCTCCCACCAATGGGTAGATAATCGTAAACCTAAGCGAAAATAGCAGCTGGAGGCTCGGAAAGGATGTGGTTATAGTACGGGCATGAGAATTACCAGGAATTAGGTGCTCCAGTCGCCGCGATATGACTGAAATACTGTTAAAAGTGGCGTTAATTCTATTCATTCAATCCAATTAAACAAAATGTTTTAGAAAATTGAAATATACGTCGTTACTTCAGTGTAAATGTAATATATTGACTTGGAATGAATAAGTAGCATTAGTATGGTAAAATATTACACTGAAAAAAGTCTGTGGTTTGCGAACTTTTCAGCTTAGAATTGTGCTGGCATTAAATGTTCTATACTTTAAGAAAATGTCTGTCAATCAGTGTTTCAATCATATAGTCCCCTACCCTGTTTGCAGGGTAATTTATTTTGTTAAATATACTTTCAGATTTACAAGAGGAAGTACGTTCGAGGCAGATGAAAGAACGAGAAATGGCATTGCTATCCGGAAAAATAGGAGCCGAATTCAAGATATTGTTCATTTTTATGGGCCTTGAAAATTCCGTCGTTCAGCATGCTTTACAAGACAACAAAGAGAGTGTTGATGCAATTTTTCAACTATTCATCAGTTGGGGAAAGCTACTAGGGGAGGACGCTACAATCGGAAAGTTTCTTTCCTGTTTACCAGATGTCGGCTTAAATGAAAGCCTATTTTTGGACGTTTTCCGCTAATTCAAAACCAAGAATGTTTAAACATCGAAAAAAAAAAAAAAAAAAAAAAAACTTTTATAGAAAATTAAAATCTTTTGTAGTCATAACTATGTTATTGGTTCCAGAACCTCCCAGAAAATTCGTTTGGTGTTGCACATCTGGTCATAATGGAGAACAATTGTGCCAAATAATTCTGACATCCATCCATAAATATTGGTTCGTTTGGATTAGGTTTAACGCCACATTTAACAATAATTTAATTGTTAGTTTCGTCTATCAAAAGTGAGCGATCTGATTGGTCGAAAAATTTAATTCATACCTCCATGAACAAAATTTTGAGTACCCAGCCATTTTGAATGCTTCCACACAAAATAGTTCACTACAAAAAGGTATCAAAATTTGTTAAGTTGTTGCATTTTTCGCTCGATTCTATTAAATTATAAGAAATGAAGATAATATTTTTTGTTTTCATGGAGGTATGAACCGAAAAACCTAATCACACAATGTATGAATCCGCTTCGCGTATTCATACAGTGTGATTAGGTTTTTCGGTTCATACCTCCATGAAAACAAAAAATATTATCTTCATCTCTTAAGTACTTCGGTTTTATCGTGGCGGTTAGAGCATCAGAACATGGATTTCTGGTATTTCTCACAACAGTACTACCACATCACCCTTTCCGAGCCTCAAGCTGCTCATCCCATGTAGTTTTACGATTTCTCTACAATTGGTGCCATAAATATTGTAGGTGTGATTTAGGCATGCTCGATTTTAATGATGCATAATATAGAGAGTATGTGAAGATGTATCGATACAGGCTCATTAGCTCACGATGGTGAACAAATGGATTGAATTATTTTGAAACTATCCATAATTATGCTCAAGTCAAGCTCAAATTTAAAAACATTTGGCCTTCGTACATGATAATGACTAGGAGACTATCAAAAACTTTCTTTTAGTAGATACATACATTCATAACAGAATATTTATACTTTTTTCTATTTATTCCACCTTTAAATGTAAAAATTGTATACAGGACAAGTTCCACTGGGTTTGAATGATATTTGACTATATAACCCTCTCCGTAATTCCATTTAGTAAATTTGATTTATTGATAACCACGGTAAATAGCTTTTGTCAAGCCCGCTTTTGGTAAACAAGGCATAATTGTTACAATGACAGTTGATCGTATGTGTGTGTGCGTCCAATCAGGACCACAACTTATAGATGGGTGTCAATATAACTCGGCACAGTCGCTTTCCTTCCGACCAGATATAAGCCCAATGTAAAGGTAACATTTAAGGCAAAAGTTTTGTCCGTGATATAACTCCTTTATTTATGGATAGAATCCAAAACCCACTAAAAAATAGCATAGTAACGCGAAAAAAATCATACTTCAAAGTGAAATACGTGTGGTTCAACATAATATGTCCTTTGACAACCATTCTATCTAATAAAAGTTTTCATACTGCCTAACTCCCCGGGTTCTCTTTCGGGTTTTACTGGCAGGTGACACAATCCAGATGTTTTCACGTCCCTGAAAGAGAGGCAGTGGCTGAATCCCACTGCTACCCACTTTTACAGCTAGGTAGACTGCGGCTGGCTATTAAGTGTCTTGCCCGTGAACACACTCCGGTGACGTTGGGGCTCGAACTCGTGACCTTCAGATCACGAGTAAAGCACATAAACCACTCGGCCATCGAGGCAGTCAAATTAGGTCTTGAACTAGTGAGATTTGGGCGAGACAACTAGTGAGATTTGGGCGAGACAGGTGCTCTTGTACAATATAAAATTTGTATTTACACTCTACAAAAATGTATTACATATTAAGCAGCTTATTCATTATGTTTTCTCTCACAAAAGTACCGAAAATCTGGGCGTATTTACTTTAACAAAACTTCATCTTCATACATTTGAGTCACGAAATACTGGACAAATAACCATGTAGCGTATTACTCATGAACCCTTTCTTGTTTTTTGAAAAAATTAGACTAGTCCAAATCGAAAGAGGTTGCTGACGACAATGAAAATTGGATGCAATTTGAAATAAAACCATCCAATGTGGTAGAAAATATTGTGGGAAAAGAAGAAATTGCTTGTTTCAAGCAATTTCTTCTTTTTCCACAATGTTTTCTCTAGTATAAAATCATAGTAACGTAAAATCCCGTGTTTGAACAGGATAGGGTTAAAGATAGTGCGAGAAATAGATCCTCTTCAGGCGGTTATTCTTTTAAATAAAACAGACTAGATTTCTATGTATTTTTGTGTGGTCGAGATATACATGTTTGTATTCACTTGTTTTATGCTGTCATCTGCATTAATAAGTCAGAAAGCTTTGGTCTTATGATTTGTTTTGTCTTTTTTAACGGTATTATTAAGTTCTAATTGTGCTCTATTAAATGAAATATATGTAGTCTCGTTTTGTAATGAAACTTTCAAAGGGTCGATATCTTTACGCAAGATGTGTTTTAGGCACGTATGTTATTACACTCGAGGAGTTTGCTCAGTAACAAGATATTACATTTTCGTCAGCTTTGCTTTCAAACAAGTTAATAACTAGCTTTTTTGTAGTGAATGTGTTATTGAATGTGTTATATGTATATTTGATAAAACATTTGTATAAACGTTTCTGAAGGCTTGGTAATGGTTTCCTTATTTCTCGTGGGGATAAGCGAGATGTTACTCAGGTAGCATTACAAAAGACCGGTCGCCAACGAATTCTCACAGTGAGGATTTTGAGTGTTGCACACTCTGGTTACCACAATCCAAGCTTGTCCGACTTTATAAGCCGATGCCGTGAGGATTCCCCATCTCACTTCAATTTCGAAATTTTTGGGCTCCGTTTCGTAGAAATCGTTAAAGTAAGGAAATCATAATCAGAATTTGCTCGGTAATAATATTACTATTTTTCAATATTATCGGAATTTATATTTATTTAGCTACCTCTTTTCACAGGCAATTGTTATTATTTTCATTTATTTCTGGTGGGTGCGATCCCCGGCGACGGCTCGTATCCTTTCCGACATTTGTCTCTCACTAATGGGTGGATAATCGTAAACCTATTAGGGATAGCAGCGGGAGGATAGGAAAGGATGTAATGGTAGTACTGATTCGAGATATACCAGGAATCCATTGTTAGGTACTCCAGCCGCCGCGATATAACCAAAAGAATGTTCAAAGCGATGTTAAGATCAATTCAAGCATATAAAAAAATCACTCATTTCTGGTTCTTACAAAGTCGGCAAAATCTCGCGCCAGAGTTATATAAGGTCGTTACTCAGTCTTCCTTAACAGAATATCATTATGTATATTGACTTACTAAATCAATCTAATTTAAATTTGATTAGAATCTATATTTTTTATTAAACCATGTTAAACCGAAAGGGCTAGCTCGTAGATCTCGTTTACATTCCCGAATTCAACTTGATCATTGCATTATGCGCGTCTGAAGGATGTAAGGTCCCTTTTCCCTTGCTACGGTTTCGGATAATCTATCTTGTAGGGATCTCGTTTCCAGAGGTACCTGTTAATGCCTTCACTTCCGGTCCTTACTTGAATTCACTCTAGCATTGATTCCCGAGTCCAGCGAAAATCCCGTCCCTAGTTTATCGAGGTGAAGTGTCTGAAGGAGGGGCATTACAAAACCGAGCAATCCCGCTTATACAATTTTTGATTTATATATACTCGATGTGAATTCAATGTAGAATTCAAAAATAAAATTCATTTTATATGTCACTGGATAAGATTGTTTGTTTAACTAAAACTCGAAAGTAACCGCGTCAATAAAAGATATACGTAAAACTGAAATACGTGTTTAGCTTACCTGCGCACAGATGCTTAGACGTTTGATATTTTGCATAGCATAACCTGGTGGTCGCTTTCAAAAGTTGCCAAAAGAATGCGCCTTTGATCCTTTTAAGGATCCATGGCATTCTCTATTTCAAACAAAAATAATAGAAGAAATCTTTCATAACACGTGTTTGAAGCGAAGTCACTGAGCAGCAAGTGGAATTTAACAATGCGGATCGTCTTAACGAAACTTTTAGTAAGTTCCTATACCATATAGTTAAGACCCTGGTCAGATTCGAAGACTGACTGACATCTTTACTGTATTTGCGCAGATGTATAATTTGTAGGTAACGCCCGACACATCCTGATTATTACGACCTTTTGCAAGAATTGTGGTTTAAAAACCATATAGTCAAGGAGTATATCGTAATACGCGCTATTTTACTTCAGTCTAATTATTGCATGTTATTTAAATTCCGTCACCATTACAAGGTCGATTTTTCTATTACAAATTCCGCCCATGGACGAAATTTGTGAAAGTAAATGTTGAATTATGGAATGTAAATTAAGAAAATGCTTAAATCATTATAAAGAAAAAGACTGATTTGAAAATTATAACTTGTATTTAATTTTTGAGACTTTATACAGTTGCTAAATAAAAACAAATATTCCGTTCAAAGTCGACGATAGATTTTTTGAAAAGTGTAACATACGTACTCAATGAGCTTTGTGCTGTCTAAGAACATTTTAGGGGAAAGGGGTTGAAATCAAACTGTCAGTCCTCGGCTAACATTCTTTTCGACATTTTACAAAAGTCATCACAACATACACCATTTATTTTTCACCAAAGGACATGTGATAAGTAGTGCACCTACGTGGGAGGAGCGGCTGGTCGCTCGGATCGAATGTTGTTGTTTTACTGTAGTTAGAAACAACATAAAGCTATGTTTTTGAGTCATTTTTTCCATACCGGTTCTATAGAAGAAAAACAAGAGGGCCAGTGGCCCTGGCGCTCACCTGAGATAAGGCTCTTTTTTCTTCAAGGCCTAATACAAACTGGGTCGGGAGAAAACCTTTAACATTTAACTAAAATCAACAAGCCCAATTTGGTTTAAAATGGCCAAATAGTTTTGAAAGGGTTGCCTGCTTTATTTCTATTTAGGCCTAGTCACCCTGTGGCTCTAAAATTTTATCAATTTTGAAAGAGGTCAATGTACTGATGCTTCATGCAAAATTCAAGATTCTTCAACTTCTGGGTCAGGAGGAGATTGGTTTTTTTTTTTTCATTTTTTTTCAATTTTACTCTTGTTGTCATAGAAACCAGAGTTTTCAACTGATTAAAGTCTTTGGTTGAAATCAGCCCAGTGGTTAAGGAGGAGATGTCGTTTTAAAAATCCTTCTTTATTTCTATTAAGCCCCCCCCCCCGAGGCTCCACAACTGGGGGCCTGAGGTTGGTGATTTGAGCAGTTCTGAAAGAGGTCAATGTACTGATGCTTCATGCAAAATATCAAGACTCTAGGCCCACTGGGTTAGGAGGAGATAATTCCTAAAGTTTTTATTAAAATTCCAGTTTTGTTGCCATGGCAAATAAAGTTTTTCACGAATTTCAATTCTTTTTGCAATTTTCATATGGCATCACCAAAGAAATATTCCAGCCAAATTTGGTTTAAATCCACCCTGAGGTTTTGGAGGAATTATCGTTTTAAAATCCTTCTTTATTTCTTTATAAGCCCCCGCCCCGAGTACTCCGCCCCTGGGTACCCGAGGATGATGAATTTAGCGATACTGAAAGAGGTCATTGTACTGATGCTTCAGGTCAAATATCAAGGCTCTACGCCTTCTAGGTCAGGAGGAGATACTTTTCAAAGTTTTCATTAAAATTTCAGTTTTGTTGCCATGGCAACCAGAGTTTTTAACGGATTTCAATTCTTTACGCAATTTTCATATGGCATCACCCAAGGAACATTCCTGCCAAATTTGGTTGAAATCCGCAAAGCGGTTTGGTAGGAGATGTCATTTTAAAAATCCTTCTTTATTTCTTTATAGGCCCACCCCTCTGGGTCACCGCCCCTGGGTACCCGATGGTGATGATTTTAGCTGTTCTGAAAGAGGCCATTGTACTGATGTTTCATGCCAAATATCAAGCCTCTATGCCTTCTGGGTCATGAGGAGATAATTTTTAAAGTTTTCATTAAAATTTCAGTTTTGTTGCCATGGCAACCAGAGTTTTTAAGGTATTTTAATTCTTTTAGCAATTTCTAAAGGACACCATCCAAGGAACAGTCCAGCCAAATTTGTTTGAAATCCACCCAGCGGTTTGGAAGGAGATGTCATTTTAAGATTATTCACACTCGACGGACGACGAAGGACGCACGACGGACACAGGACGACCAAAATACCTCACCATGAGCACTTCGGCTCAGGTGAGCTAAAAATGATTAAAGGAGAAATACGTACATTGTTTTAATCCTGCATAGAATTACATGTATTAGAGAAATTTTGTGATATATCATGATAATCTGATTATGTTCCTGATTATTTCCAATAAGATACAAGTCTGGTAGAAAAAAGGGATATATTCATCAGATTTTTGAAGAGTATGAAAAATGACATATTTCACCGCAGATTTACAGAATTATTATGGCAAAAACAGATTATTTTTAATGTTTTGAGAACAAAGACGTTTTCAATTAAGATTTTCGTCAAAGAAAAGTATCCAATATAGAAAAACACATTTGAAAGGCGGTCGTTTATGTAAAAAATTGACCTTTCAGTCCGTTCTCATGGCAACCAAGGAAGGAGGGAAGAAAAAATTCAAGATAGTACATTAGGAGAAATAATTTCACGAATTCTAAACCAAATGACTATGGGTACCATCACCCTTCTTTGAAAGTGTTTGTACTTTCAGAGAACTGATTTTTTTTTTCTAAAAAAAAAAAAAAAAAAAAAAATGAATAATGATATAACAGTATGAAATAACTATCAGATAAACAACGGAATTACCACTGTTTCGTAGCCCCTCAAAATAATGGCAGTTTCTAAACAATTCAAGGCTTTATTACCTAAGAAATCTCAATCGCTACACGTTTGAGAGTTTCCGCTTTAAGAATGAAGAAAAATCATAATAAATACCATTTCATTTACGGATTTTGTATCTCTTCTGAATGGAATTTGTAAAAATATAATTCAGTGCTACGGTCTTTGCATCGTTCAATCTAATTATAAAATGAAAAGGACCGACAAAACTGTTCATGAACGTGAATACGGTTTAATCAAACTTGTCTCTTATTGAATGAAGCGGGCATGTTGTAACTACTAAGCAAAAGGTGAAAATTCTTCATTTTTTTTCGAAAAAAATTGTCTTTAAACGGGACGTTGATTTATCACAAAGTTACCCAAAAATGTCTAATCATACTTCAATATCATATCAACTAAATACATGCTATGGATTAGAGTTCAAACTTACTTTTTTCATTGTTTGTCCAGTTTCTGTATGTAAAACGTGGAGATGGAATTTGTTACTAAGCACTATGTAAACTTTCGTTGCGACGGAATCAAATAAACTTGTAACTTGTAATAATGAGACAGAAATAAAATTATACACCCTGATACAGATGTAAAAGTTTTAGTGAGTGGTCAAAGGTCAATTTTGTTTATACCTTTATAGACAAAATTGACCTTTGATCACTCACTATAACTTGCGCATCTGACATCTACAGTTTTATATCAGAAGAATAAAGAATAAAACACACTGCAAAAGTATCTGTAATAGATGGGGCTAAAAATAGATAGCCAGCCAACCGTTTGTGAAAATCATGAGTGATAACCACTGTATGGTCGACATGAAAATGTTACTTTGTGAATATAATCAATACGTTAGTTAACTTAAAACCGAGAAATGTTTGCAGAGAAATGCTTGTCTGTACGTATCGTGCGAGTTCTGTCTTTTTTATTCGTTTTGATGTATGAATTGCCATTCGCGTTTGGCGAAAACCCAAGACTCATTTTAATGTCATTGGACGGTTGTAGATGGGATTACCTTCTTAGACAAGTTAAAATTCCGAACTTAAGATATATAGTTGAAAACGGTGTTGTGGCAAGAAAAGGAATGAAGAACTATTTCATTACGAAAACCATTCCAAATCACTGGACCCTACTTACAGGGCTGCACGGTGAAAACCACGGCATGGTTGGTAATGACTTCTTTGATCCTGTCTTGAATAAATCGTATCATTCGAGGAATTTTGCAAAACCGGGCCAAGCATGGTATGAATACATTATAGAACCGATTTGGGCTACCAACCAAGTACAAAACCCAAAGCATCGATCAGGAATCGCTGATTGGCCGGATTATACTCCAGAAGTCAAAGGGGTTAGACCATTCCGTATAGCAGATAGGGATTACAAAAAGAGGACTTCCCGACAGAGCATCGACTTATTAGTGGAATGGTTTACATCTTTTTTGCCTATAAACTTTGGAATCATGTATAAAAGAGATCTAGACCACATTGGCCATCGTCGTGGACCATTTTCAGCAGAGCTCGATGCCACATTAGAGGAGGTTGATACCGATGTTGGATACTTGTTGCAAAAGCTTAGAGAAAGAGATTTGCTTGCATCAATGAATATCATTATAACAAGTGACCATGGAATGACTTCTTTGCGGAATAAAATTGACCTAGACGAGTTTATCGATCCGAATGCATACACAGTGTATACCGACAGTCCTGTTGCTGATATACATCCCAAATCGAAAGGTATGAAGATGCGCACAACCAATCTTTAACCCTTTCCTGTTTTTTTGTTTTTTTTTAATTTTAGACTGTTCCAATTTGAAAGAGGTTGCAGACGACAACGAAGATTGCATGCAATTCGAAATTAATCGATCCTACGTGGTAGAAAACATTGTGGGAAAAAGGAGAAATTGCTTGTAACAAGCAATTTCTCCTTTTTCCACAATGTTTTCTCAAGTATTAAATCACAGTGACGTAAAATTCCAGGTTTGAAAAAGAATTGGTCAATTGACGGGTCGCTGGCCACGCCCACTGATCTCTAACGGGAAGTTCGACCCGGATGTTGAAAGCCGTTGTTTTGTAAAATTGGTGGTCACTAAAATGTTACAAAATGGTGGAGCGGTTAGTTAGATAAGCTGTAGTGAGGACGTTCAAGTCAGCAAAAAAAAAAAAAAAAAAAAAAATAACTTTCCATGAATGTCGATCAGTTCAATTTCGGTCTAAATGTATCAATTTGATTGGTCCATCGAATTTTGATTGACAGCTGAGATCCGTCATTAGGGACTGCCTCTTTTATAGGGATATATTACCAATATTCCAAATGGACATTTTATATAACTTATACATAGGTAATTACAGAAATACTTTTATCTGATCAAAATTTATTTCGTGTAAGTGTGTGAGAAAAGTGTATTTTCTAATCTACCGGAAAGCAATGAAATCGAATTAGCAGTTTCATTCTTTACTTTTAAAAAGTTCAATTAAAGTTCTAATGATACTTAAAAACTAGACCAACGAAAGCATACCTTAATCCGATGAATTTCTTCTTATCTTCAATTCAATTGGAATAAAAGAAATTGTGTTTGACCCAAGGTTTTTACACAGACTTGGTTTCGAATCAGATGTCTGAACGAAAGCATTAACCTAATACCACACGGCAAAACTTTTAGACTGATCAAAATTTAAAGTAGTTGCAGGCGATAATTTCAAGATGAGATAATTTTGAATATTTCGGAATCTATGGGTGGAAAACAAGGTTGATAATGAAGAAATTTCTTATGGAAAGTATTTTCTTTATTTTCGACCATGTTTAAAAAAAAGAAAGAAAAAAATATTTAGGGGCGTAAAAAAGCGGGATTGTGTGGGAATGGGTTAAATATGGGCATTAATATCAAATATTTTCTGAGAGGGTGACAGCCAATATCCTTTTAGGACGAATTAAATGGACACTTTCCCAAAACACAATATTTCACCTCTAAATTTGGCAAGGGGTATGATAGCCTGTCATTTTTTAAAAGGTACAGAAACCAAGAATTACTATAAAAAAAAAGGAAAAAATGGTTTGATACACTAGTATATTTTGTTAATTTTCATAAACAAGAAAATGACTGAACTTATAGTCCCATACGAACAGGAGGGAAAAGCGTTGGAGTCAAAACGTTATCTTATACTAAATTGACCAATAATGGCTGTTAATTAAAGACTCAATCGACCAACGAAATAATGAATTTAGACCGAATGCGAACTTTGAAATCAGACACTGACCAACGTTTATGTGAATTATTTTTGTTGGTTTGATTACTGAAACGTCGTAACTACTAACTACTCTTACTACTTATTCAAGTTGTGGTCACGAAGCTTAGGTCCTTGTTTTTTAGTTATTGTCCTTGGTTCTTTTATTCAACTTAAATTTAATTGTTTAGTTTGTTTGATTACTTAAACGTCGAAACTACAGCTTATTCAAACTGGACCAAACTGTTGCGTCCGTGTTCTATCCGTATATTGGCTTCGCGATTGATTACTGGAAGAGGCCGTCGTTCTTGGATCTCTAGTTTGTACAAAAAGTCACGATAAATTCTGACAACATGTGACGGTGTGTAGCCTAAATATGTCTAGTGGAGTCAGCCCGATTAGCTCAGTTGGTAGAGCACTTGACTTCAAACTTCAAGATCACAGGTTTGAGACCTGGGCTGACCATATCAACTAACAAACTAATTGTCTTTCGGATGAGACATCAAACCGAGGCCCCGAGTGACGTGCTATCCATCGAGCGAGTTAAAGAACCAGGCGGAGCTTTTATCGAGTAAGCTTGCAGTAAGCGAGACATAAAAATTAATGGTCGAAATCACAAGTCGGTATGAACGCGTCTTTGAGTTATTGTGTTCGTGCGTTATTGCGTCAATCCGACCGAATTCTTCCTGTGCTTATATGCTACACTTACGAATATATTTCATAATAGGTTGGCACAATTGTTCTCCATCAGGAGTAGATGTGCCATATCAAATGAGTTTTCGAACAGCTTCAAGATCTAGGTCATGGCCCAGCATGAGCTTGTCAAGAGCATATCTCCTATATTCATGGATTGATTTAAAGAACGATTGGCACAACTGTTCTCCATTAAGAGTAGTTGTTCCATTTATACAAATCTTTGCATAGCTCCAAGATCAAGGTCATAACTAAAGGTCAAATATTTCACAGGGTCGACATGTTGTCCATGGACTAGTTTCTATTTGAATGACAGCGGCTTGTCGTAAATTTTGCCTGAATCATATCTCTAAAATAATACATGCAGGTATGAAAATGAAATTAAACTTGTAATAGATCTAATTAATGAAAAGGTATATAAGGTCTGAGTTTGCTTCCCTGAAGCGGAATCGTTCTTTATTCTTTCAATGACGCATACACTCGGCGATATACCCCAGCAAACAGAATTGAAAGGGATTAATATTACAAGTTGAAGGATAAATGTAAGTTAAAGGAACTTGTTTCCCGATCGTTGTAAAGTAAAAAGCTTTAACCATATAAAGGCTGCACTTTTCAGAAAAACTGGTAGGACATGCGTATATTCTAGGAAATGAAGAGAAAAATGTTAGTTGCCATTGAGGTAAGAACCTAAAAAGTGATTCACACTGAATGCTTAGTTTTTTTAAGTTGGAATGCGGAGCAATTCCAACTTAGATTTAACAAAACCGCAAAACAGCAAAACAAAAAATGGACACAAGACAATTTCATTTCGGGTTTCTTGATAACACATATCACTTGAGCTCTTAGATATGAATACACGTCGGGTTACTTCTCATCTCAACTTGCCACGGACAATCAGTTAGTTGTAGCCGAAGACAATAATATGGCACATGTAAACGATTATATAGAAATTCGTTAAGAGACTTCTAAACATGCTTTAGTTTGCTTTGAATTGTTGTAATATAAGGTAATAATCAGCGCAGTAATTTGTTGGTTTTTTTTGTGATTCGCCGTCCCGTGTTTGGTAATGACGTGATCTCAAGTGACATGTGGTAGTCATGTGACCATAGATAGGCAATGTTTACAAATATGGCTCAGGTCGCAAATGCATTTTTACAAGAATCACGCCGCCCAGTGCTTTAACACATTATAATATAATAATAATAATAATAACTTTATTTTAAGAAGGTAAAACATTAAGACAGCATTTTCAATTTACAATGAATAAAACATGTCTTTTTTACAATGTTGCCTTCTCTCTCTCATCTCTCTCACATCCTTTCTCTTTCTTTCTCTCCCCCTCTCTCTCTCTTCCTATCGTATTCTTCCCCTTCTCTCTCACATACACACACACACAGAGTCTCACTCTCCCTCCCTCTCTCTCTCTCTTTCTCTCTCTCTCTCTCTCTCTCTCTCTCACACTCTCTCTCTAGAGCGTTTAATGGGGATCGCAGGCATCAAGCAAACGCGATTGTTGTGAGATTTACAGCTTTAACTAAAAAAATTCAAATAGATGCAAAATGAAAGTAGAAGATTTTGAAAATTAGAATGTAAACATATCAACTTCCGGTTTCTACTTATTTACTAAATAATTACGCTTTATTATGTCGTTATTTAAAAGTTTAAATCAATAATAACACATCAAACCTTTAATAAGTGTCATCTAGCTTTCAGCTTGGTCAAAGCTTTTTACTTAAGATTTTTTACGGTTCTAAAGCCGAATAACGAATAAGGAAATCGTGCGACTACAGGGCGCCGAAGATAATTTGATACTATCTTCATCATATTATAGGAATTTTTAGAAAAAGGGCAAAACTACCATGTGCAAACAAGAACGTTAAAATAACGTTAACGTCTTTTTTTCTTTTGAATTTTACTCACAATGCTTTAAAAATTCTTTTTTCCTAAGCCTAAACCGGTATTTCAAATCGATCACCCTGAAACAAGTTTCCGCGCATTTCCGCAAAATTCCACGTATACTCATAAACTTGAAGTGAAATTCTACGTGAGTTTAGTATGACCGATGCAGAATTGGCCGAGTTTAGGGTCAAGTTATCATCGTGGTAATTGATTTATTACTGTAGAAGCTGTTATTCTCTGTTTTCAAGATTCTAAAAGGAGTTCACGTATTACAGTTGATCAAAAGGAGAATGTTATGCTTGAAAAATCTAATTTTGCTGTGCGTGACACGAGTTTATAACCCATTCAAACACGATAACATTTTAGACTAGTCCAAATTCAAAGAAGTAGCGGACGGCAATTGTAAGTTGATGAAATCTTAAAAATCCTGGTCTTTTTTTTAAAGAAAACATTGTGGATAATGAAGAAATTGCTTGTAACAAGCAATTTCTTCATTTTCCACAATGTTTTCCAAAGCTTTCATAATGAGGGTCATCTAAAAGCGTCACTGTCTGGGAATGGGTTAAGACAAAGCTAGTTTGTTATTTCTGTATGTGGATTTATGTTTTTGTGCGTTATTCACGCACATTTGTACACGAATGGGTATGCGGGTTTAAGTTTAAAGGAGGGAGGCTTACTCGGAAAGTAATGAATGAATTTGAACCGAATTCCACAGTTATGGCCCTTTGAGCGTATTTCAACTTCTTAGTACTTTCAGTCCTTTTGATAATCGACTGTTGTTTATCAAGAATATTGACGTTTAACATTCACGAAGCCGTTGTTTTTTATTAGTAGAATGATGTAAAATTTATATGCTGAATAATTAAGTTCATTTATTGAGATTTTAAAGCCTGAGGGCGTTTGCACATTGAAATTGAAATATCTCGCTTTGATTTTGTTTATGCGTTTGTAATCCTATAAGGGGCATAAACAATATTGAATTATTGATTCTATATAGCCTTCTAATCATTATGTTATGACCTACGAAATAAACAGGTTGAATATTTTGATAATACATAAGATATATTACACAAGAGAAATAAAAAATGACTAATTGATTGAATGGGGTTTAACGCCACTTATAACAGTATATCAGTCATATCGCGGCAGCTGGAGCACCTAACAGTGGATTCCTGGTATTTCTCACACCAGTACTACCGCTACATCCTTTCCCAGCCTCCAGCTGCTATCCCATTTAGGTTTACGATTATCCAGCCATTGGTGAGAGACAAATTCGCGGAAAGAATATGTGCCACCGCCGGTGATCGAACCCATGATATACAATAGTTGAAGATTAGGAGTCTGATGCGCTACCGACTGCTCTATGACGGCGGGAAAAATGATAGCGCCTTTTCATTACCGTGAAAATGACATCACATAATGTATGTAATGGCAGCATTTGCCAACGGCCCGATCGGAACTCCTCGTTCAATTCTACGAATCAAACCTCGGATGTTCATCGTCGGACTATTTTAAAATTCACATGACAAACTTCTAAAATGGCGCTTTCCGTTATCCAAAGCAACTGCGGTAAATTGTGTCTCACAAAGTTCTGTTAGAAGTCTGTTTGGTTTCAAAGCTGTTTGGTCTTCAAAGGAAGACTCATCCTTTCCGACTATTTGTCTCTCACCAATGGAGCACCTAACAATGGATTCCTGGTATTTCTCACACCAGTACAGTCATCACACCCTTTCCTAGCCTCCAGCTGCTATCCCACATAGATCTACAATTATCGACCCATTGGTTGGAGACAAATAGTCGGAAAGGATGAGTGCCGCCGTCGGGGAATGAACCCGGGACCTCTAGATTGACCATCCGACGCGCTACTAACTGCGGCTCAATATGTTCAGCGAGAAGGCGTTGAGGGTTGTGTGTAAATGGTTTAACGGCAACTAACTGAATATAATGTATAAATATATATTCAATTCAATACTTTGGTAGCTTTGAAGAAGTTGATGAAAACTCAACGGCAATTATACTGAGAATTGACCAAACGCGGCTGTCAATTAAGGATTAAACCGACCAATCAAATAATTTAATCAGTCCGGACCTGAGCTAATCAACTTCGCCATTTGCCGCCATTTTGTTTACCTTTATTGTTTGTTTGGCGACTAAAACGTCGTATCTACAGCTTATTCAAGCTGTACTTACGACATTTAGGTCACCAGCCAACCAATTTACTGGCCATAAATTTTACAAAATAACGCTGTTAAAAATCGAAGCGGACCTTCCTGTCGGAGTTAATGGGCGGGGCCTAGGTAGTCATTGGGCGGGGCCAGCGATTGGTCAATTATCGCCGTTGACAATAAAAATGTCGATTTACCAATCAAATGATCCTTTATTATATATTATGTAAATAAATGTTTAACTCTGACAATTATGCAAATTAGTAAACTTAAACGTCGAAACTGCAGTCTAATCGAGCTATAATCGCCGACCAAAGATCTGCGTTTTGTTTTAATTTCAAAGTCGTAAATTACGATGTATGCAAACTAATGATGTTTTTTAGGTAGCAAAGGGTCAGCTTTGATAGCTTAAGTTAACAGACAAAGCTTTGAGGTCTTCTCAGAGTTCAACGAGTGCAAACTGTCACTGCCATGGAGGCTAGCCACTAAACCCATAGAATGCCTACGCCATAAAATGTAGTTCTTATTTCAGGACTGTTTCAAACTATGCAACTGCTATTCAAGCCACATGAACTAACTTTATTCAAATTGTAGATAACTCCTATAAAAACATGCTATTTAACCCAATCCCACTCAATCACGCTTCTGAAACATTGGGAAAAATAGTTTTGGAAAACATTGCAGACAATGGAGAAATTGCTTGTAACAAGCAATATCTTCATTGTCCACACTGTTATTTATCCTACAAGACAAAGAATATTTCTTGATAAAAACATGCTTCGCTAGCTAACAGTACTTTCAGTAATTTGATTATATATCTCAGTCGAACCGACTTGTAAGAGGTCAGTATGTAAAGCCATTGACCAGTCAATTGGGATTGCGTGACTTTTTATTGACAACGTTAGCATTATGCTCGTTTTTTAAAAACACGGTTAATTAAGTCAACCATATTTAGGAAGGTGGAAATAGGAAGTGTACGGTAATGGGCTCACATTTTTCCAATTAAGAAATTAAGATAAACTTTTTTGTTTTCATTTAGGTATGAATCTAAAAACTTAATCCCACTGTAACGGGTTCATTTGTTAGTGTGATCAATTTGTTTGCTTGTTTGAATGGGATTTTACGCCACTTTCAACAATCTTTCAGTTATATCGCGGCGGCTGGAGCACCTAACAATTGAAACCTGGTATTTCTCACACCAGTACTACCATTACATCCCTTCCTACCCTCCAGCTGCTATCGAACCATTGTGGAGAGACAAATAGTCGGAAGGATGAGTGCCGCCGTCGGGGATCGAACCCGGGACCTCTAGATTGACAGTCCGACGCGCTACCAACTGCGCTATGACGGCGGCCAAGTGAGATGAAGCTTTTAGGTAAATGTCTGAATAAGAGAAAAATCTCTTCATTTCTTTTAATTTAATGAAATACAGCAAAACTAAGCTAGGTAATATATTTTGTTCATGGAAGTATGACAAGAAAAAAACCAACCAATCACAGCGCTTAAATCTTGATAAACGAAACTATAAAATGTGTTTACGGTCCGTACGGGCCTTTTGCGTGTGGTCTCTTTTAAATTAAATCTTCCTCTGTAAAGATGCAAGCTTTGATGTCATTATGAACACGTGCTTGTTTACATCCACAAATTAAAGGTAATGAGTGATGCGTATGAGACATGCATTCAAAAATAGATACGTTGCGTAATAGAAAATATATGCGTGGTTTAATTTGTGTAAACATATGCGTTAACGTCAGATGTCAAGCGCGTTTTTCTTTAAAAAGTGAAATTGATCATGTTAATTAATATATGAACATTTGCGTGACATTTCCAACAAATTCTTATAATTAGTGTTAAGTAAAGACTAGGTTCAGTCTGTGTATCCGAACAATCTGATCAGGGTCTTCGCTTTACGCGCTATAGACAGCACAATGACCTCGCTTCACGCACGTGTGAGATAGTTTGAAATCCGCCAATCACAGACTCAAATTATTTTTCCTTTTCGCAAAAAAGTACATAGACATGAATACACCTGGATTTCACTCTACTCTTGTCGGTTTCTGTCTCTTGCTACATATACTTAACTCTGCAACTATGGACGCCGGAAACACGAAGCTTATTTTAATGTCATTGGATGGATTTAGATGGGATTACTTTCATAGACAAATCAGGATGCCTAATTTAAGATATGTTGCTGAAAACGGAGTTATCGCAAGAAAGGGAATGAAGAGTACGTTCATTACGAAGACCATTCCAAATCATTGGACCCTCCTCACTGGGCTACACGCTGAAAGTCATGGAATGGTTGGCAATGATTTCTATGATCCTATCTTAGATTCATCGTATCATCTGAGGAATTTGACACATCCGGATCAAGCATGGTATGAATATACAGGGGAGCCGATTTGGGTTACAAACCAAGTACAAAACCCGAAATATCGATCAGGAGTCGTTAGTTGGCCGGATTATACTCCAAAGGTCAAAGGCGTTAGACCATTCAATTTGGGAGAAGATGAGTATAAAAAGAGGGACCTCAGACTGAACATCGACTTATTATTGGAATGGTTCATGGCTTTTTCTCCTATAAACTTGGGCATAATATGGAAAGGCGAACCCGACCACACTGGTCATTATCATGGACCTTTCTCGCCTGAGCTCGATGCCAAATTAGAGGAACTCGATAGAGATGTTGGATATTTGTTACAAAAGCTTAGAGAAAAAGATTTACTTACAGCATTCAATATAATTATCACAAGCGATCATGGGATGACATCTTTGTTGAATAAGATTGACCTAGATCAGTACATTGATCCCCATACATACATCTTGTATACAGATAGCCCTGTTGCCGATATTCATCCCAAATCCAAAGGTAAGTATATCCACAGAACTTTTCTCTTTCAGTTCGAAAATTAACGGATCGCTGACCACGCCCACGTAGCATAGACAGGAAGTTCTATTTCGATATTAAACATCAATAATTTGAAAAAAAATATTGATTTATTGATTGAATTTGGTCTAACGCCAGTTTACAAGTATCTTAGTCGAATCGCGGCGGCTGGAGCACCTAACAATGGATTCCTGGTATTTCTCACAACAGTACTACCACTACATCCTTTCCTAGCCTCCAGCTGCTTTACGATTATACACCGATTGGTGAGAGACAAATGTCGGAAAGGATATGTCCGGCCTCCGGGGATAGAACCCATGACATCCCATGATTCAAGATAGGGAGTCTGATGCGCTTTCGGCTGAGCTATGACGGCGACGAATCTTGATGTAAAGATGCAAAATCGTATGAAATATCACGGCAACCAGAGTATTCAAAAGATTCAAGGTTAAAAATATATCGGGCTAAAACTGATTTTCTGCAAATGAGAGATAACTTTTTCAGACTTTTAACAATTGAAAAATGGCGTATTTTCATCCCAGTTATTCAAAATTCACGATGCAAATCCCATCTAATTGTTGATTGTTTTGAGAAGACAGACATCTTGATTGTTATGTTTTTGGAAATTCATGTACGGTCAATCTTACTCTCGCGACAACCTCTATTAAGCGACCACTTTCGTAAAGCGACCATCATCAAATTTCCCTTTCAAAAAACAAAGGATCTTCATATTTGGTCGTCTTTGCTTATAAAATTATCAAAATATAAATTCTATGTTGGTGGATCTCATTAGAATAATCTCAATTAGACTACTCTAATGAGTTAAATCAACATAGGATTAAGTGAGAATCTTGCAATAATTTATGTACACGGCCGAACCGACCCCTCATATATGTCCAAAAAAGTGTATTAAGCGACTATTCTCTGAAATGACCATATTTTGACCGTCCCTACAGTGGTAGCTTAATACAAGTTTAACTGTATTTCATTGGAGCTTTATTGCAAAATTATATATATATATATATATATATATATATATATATATATATATATATATATATATATATATTAATTTTGCAATAAAGCTCCAATGAAATACAGTTAAAATTTATATATATATATATATTCGTTTTAAAAAATGGTTATCCCACCCCTGACTTTACGGCCCGTTTCCATTGCAGTGAAGCATTCAAATGTTTTCCAAGACCGTGTATTCGGTGGATCACTTCCAAAGATAATGAACCAAAGCAGTTACAAGGCATATCATACCCCTTCTGTGAAAGCTTACAGAGAATGCTTTTAACCCATTCCAACACGAATTTTTTTTAGATTGGTCCAAATCCAAAAGGGTTGCAGAAGACAATCTTAACTTGGTGGAATTTAAAGAATCTTTGTCTTATAAAGCAGAAAAAATGTTTATTATGAAGAAATTACTTGTGACAAGCAATTTCTTCATTTTACACAATGTTTTCCCAAGCCTTTTCTTGAAGTGCGTAATGACAATTTCTTTATTAACAGCCTTAAAGCCACAAATCTTGATAAGGCCTGATCAGAATGTTCACCAGGTTATAATGACGGTTCCTGTTATAAGCACGATCGTTCCGTTGCAAATCGCAAGATAAGGGTTCTAAATTGCATTTTCCTTTTAAGCACTCCGGAAACCAAAATTCGGTCTCAATCTCGATGGAACTTCATCACAATATTAGTAAGATCATGAGGTTGATCTCTGTGGCAAATGGTAAATTTCATCAGAAAACTCAGGTACAGGGCTTGACAATTAACAATCAAGAGGCAATAACTTTGTCTCAATTTCGATGAAACTTTGTCATTTCATAAAGATAAACCCTTTTGAAAAAGGACTATCCCATTTGAAATCACAGGAAAGGGGGCATTTATAACGGTTTCACAGATTACAATCTAAAGGACACAATTTTGCCTTATCTTTTAAAACTTTATCAGAACGTTTGTCAGATCGAAATTGTGAACCGTTTTGCAAGTGGGACCGTCTTTTAACAAATTCCTTGTTTAAACTTTAGAAGAGCCAGAGTAAGGTCAGAATGTTTTTGATAAGAGTGAAGCCTATTTGAATTGAAAATGTCACAGTTGCATTGGAAGACAAGAAATATAGGTCACTAGGTCATTATTTTTTTAATATCAATGAGTTTTATTGGTCTTTGGTAGTATTAATGACTTTTAAAAAAAAATCTGGTTTGAGATTGCAGTTTGTATTTCTTTGTTCAATTAAGAACTCATGTCAGCCACCAAGGTTCAATTATTTGGCCCTCTTATTAACCCTTGCCATGCTGAACCCGGAATAGCTGTTTATGGAGCTGATTTCTAAAAGAAATATTGATTTTTGAACAGCAAGTTCTATCAGTGCTTTTAGCCCTTTGATTTTACAGCAATTAAGTAAGGTAATTTATACAGCATGACAAGGGTTAAGATTGTTTCAGTTTGCATATTACCCACGTCAGCCAAATTACCATTGATGAGATCGAAATTGATTTCAAATAATTTAATATTAGTTTCGTCTATCACAAGCCAAGCGTTTAGATTGGCTGATATTTTTTTTCATACTTCCATAAACAAAATTTTGAGCACACATATATTTTGTATACTAGCGCTTAAAGGAGATCTACAAAATTTACTCTAAACTAGTAAAAACGTTACTCTATATTGCTTGATGTCATTAAATTATAAGAAATGAAGAAAGTTGTTTTGATTTGTTCAGGTATAGCATTAAACAACTTTATCACACTAATATATGAATCTTCTTCGTGTATTCATTCGTGTAATTAAAATTGCAATAAACATAACCGCGATGCAACAATGCACAACCTATCCTTCGCCTATTTACATCCTTGATCTTTGCTTTTGTAAATTAATCAATTCCCACACAGTCCCGTTTTATCGCCCCTCGTGAAAAAAAGTTTTTGAAAACATCGTGGACAGTGAAGAAATTGCTTGTAACAAGCGATTTCTTCATTTGCATCAACGTTTTCTACTAACTAAAGAATTGCACCTTCTGAAATTGGCCAATTCGTTAAATTTTGTATCAGATAGGATAGAAAATATTGTCGAAAAATGCTAAATACTGATATCCGGCATTTTCTTCTTTTCCCTCATCTCTTTCTGTTTCTTACAATTTCTTATTTTTTCATCTTGTAAAATATGGGATTGTGTGGTACTAGGTTGAACCATCCATTTTCATTCTTTTAGTTGTTAACCCATTACAACTCAATCCCTCCTTTTTACGCCCCTCAAGAAAAAAGCTTATGAAAACATTGTGGAAAATGAAGAAATTACTTGTATCAAGCAATTTCTTCATAATCCACAATGTTTTCTACCCAAAATTATGAAAAAGTTCAAAATTCTATCAACTTGAAATTTTCATCTGCAGCTTTCAATTTGGACCAGTCTAAAATTTTGCTGTGTGGGAATGGGTTAATTTACCGATTGAGGCTGTCAATCAAAGAATAAATCGACCAATCAAATCATTCACTTAGAACAAAAGTGAACTTTAACCCTGTCCTGTTTTGCAAAGTCTTAGACCTGTCCAAATTCAAAGGTTTTGCAGACGAAAATTTAAAGTTGATTTTATTTGAAAAATAACCCTTAAGTAGGCTGGAAAATATTGTGGAAAAAGAAGAAATTGCTTGTCACAAGCAATTTCTTCTTTTTCCACAATGTTTTCTCAATTACAATATCACAGAGACGTACAAACCAGGAATTAACAAGGAAAGGTTTATTCTTCATTGGCCGACATTAACGAGAAGCGTTTTCAATCAGTTTATTCAGGTTGTATGTACAACCTTTATGTCATCAACCGTCCATTTTACGTTTTTGTTACATATTACTGGCGATAAATTTTGTAAAATAGCAACAAGGACGTCAAAGTGGAACTTCCTGTTGAAGTCAGTGAGCGTGGCTAGCAGAGTCAATGGGCGATCCGTCAATTTCATTAGATGTTTAAAACCAATAGGTTTCGTGCTACCAGGCTTGGTTACTACCTCTAAATCCTATAGTTATTTTCTATTGGAGAGCGGATGGAGGCTTTGGGGGGGCTATATTGATATTTTTTGCAATAAATAACAAATACATATTCAAGAAATTCTGAAATATATTGAAGTTAATATTTAAAAAGAATACCAACAAAAAAACTAACCCCAAACTATTCACACCTGTTCAGATATCGAAGTTTTAAGTGAGTTAACGAGAATCGGGGACTGATATTTGAAAACTGGTAATCATGGTTATGTATTTGTTTCCAAAATTAAAGTATCAAATTAAGTCAAATAGCTAACTGGAAAAACAACCATGCACTGCTTTCAGAACAGATTATAGCAAAAAGCACTTGCCAGAAAGTTCTATTTTTTTCAACTCTTAGTGCATCTATAACACATGTTTATGGTTCATTTCGCACTGATAACTCATCAATGGTGTAATGTTCTTTGATTATAACATTAAGAATTCTATTGTTCCAATAAGATATTGATACCAAAGTAATAATAACACAAAAAGTGTTTTAGACTACTTTTATATACAAGATGTACATTCTACATAATAATAGAATAACTCTAGTAACTCATTTGACTCATTCGCTATTCGTCTGCTTGTGATGGTATTTATATAGGTATCTATATTTAGAAATAGTCGTCTGCTTTTGGTAATGCTATTCTTAGAAATATAATATTACATCTCCCTTCTTTTCAAAAATAAAATGTAAGCCTTAGTAAACTTTCGAAATTTCAGCACTGTATGTCAGTTTGGTCTGCGTTTGACTTTTGTGGGTCAGCTTATCTGGACAAAAATTCCTTGTCCGTGTGAACAATTTCATCCCAACACATAAATTCCCTTCCGGGCCTCACAGATTAAGGACGCAGCAGACAGCGGCCAGGTACATCATAACGAGGCAATTAGCGGTCAGGCAAAGACGGGAAAAATAATGTTTCTTTGTATAGTTCCCTTAATTATTCAGAAATATGAAAATAACACTGAGTGATAATTGTGATTTGTAAAGTGAAGTAACAATATGTCAAAAAATAACCGTTAGCAATGAACACGCGGCGAGAGTGATAAGCCATAATTTCGATTAACAGGATTTATTTAAAGACAATGAAGTGAGATCAGAACGGTTCAGGTAGGATCTATTTTGTTCTTATATTCAAGTGAACAGGCCACTTTTTCCTTTTACTGGAACACGCAACATTGCCGTTGGATTACTGAAAAGGATACCACTTTTCACCAACGATGACGCTGGGCCATTGAAAAGGATACCACTTTTCGCCTGCGTTTTTCAATCGAAAATAGATTGTTGCGTAACCGTTGGATTACCGAAAAGGATACCACTTTTCACCAACGAAGACGCTGGGCCATTGAAAAGGATACCACTTTTCGGCCGCGTTTTTCAATCAAAAATAGATTGTTGCGTAGCAGTTGGATTACTGAAAAGGATAACACTTTTCTCCAACGAAGACGCTGGGCAACTGAAAAGGATACCACTTTTCGCCCGCGTATTTCAATCCAAATAAGATTGTGGAGAAACCGTTGGATTACTTAAAAAGGATACCGTTTTTTACCAACGAAGGCGCTGTGCCATTGAAAAGGATACTACTTTTCGCCCGCGTATTTCAATCCAAATTTGTATGTTGCACAAGCGTTGAATAGCTGAAAAGGATACCACTTTTCACCAACAAGACGCTGAGTCATTGAAATGCATACCATTTTTCGCCCAGGTTTTTTAGTCGAAATAAGAGTGTTACGTAACAGGTTGAAAACAGAATCGGATAGGCCTGCCATTTTCACAAACGAAAGCATTATACTAATAAAAACACGTATATCCGCCGACGCTCGATTGTTGCATAACCGTTGGTTAAGTTTCGTTAATTGAAACGAACACCATGTTACACCAACGAAGACGTTGGACTATTTAAATAGGAACCACCCTTCACCAACGCATTTAAGGCAATGGCAAGATTGTTGCATAACCGTTGGGTTACTGATACGGAAATCACGTTTTTTTCAACGAATGTTGGACTATCAAAAATGCACCAACTTTCTCACTCTAACATATTAAAGTCGAAATTACATTGATGCATGGTTAACTGTCAGGAGGGCTGAAACGGGAACCACATTTACCTTACCCAAACGTTAGGCTATTTCAGTGGCTACCACTTTTCGTAGATGTACTAAGATAGATGAACATTACATAATATTGGTTTGTCGACTTACTGAAACGGACACCACGTTTCATATGAACTCTTACGCTTGTTTGGTTTAAAATGGATGTCCCGAGTAGCAAACTCGGTTACATAATTAATATGACTAGACTGTAAAGTATTGGACAATGGAAAACGCATTCCACCATCTCCCCTTTTTCCACAATGATGGCACAAGTTTGCATTGCTGCGAGCTTATTGACTTTGGGAACACGTTGAACGTTTTATTTGATTCTCGTAACAAAATACATCGTTAGATGCTAAACATTGAACCAAATTTCTTTAGGTGTATACGACAAAAGGGGCTAAAAATGAATTATCGTTATATCCTTTAAATAGCTAAACCAAGATCTAGTAAAGATCTGCGTAAATAGTGTTATTTAGTTGTAACAACACAGAGCTTCGGAAACAGATCCGATCCCGATTCATTACTTATTATCAGTATCGTGTAGATTAATAAAAATAGCTCGGATACTTAAATAGAAACCTAGAAATGCGTTTGAAGTTAATTCGAAATACTGGTTTCGATAGGTTTCAAGACGCAACTATCCCTCTTACGAATTGCACACTACTACATTATAACAAAGCGAACCTACAGTAGTAGTAAGCAGTTCTTTAGTTCTAAGCGGTTTTAGCCAGAGATTCCGGTACCATTCTGAGGCTAAGGTTCACCATATAGATCTACAATTTGATCTTCGAGGGATCACCACCAAAGTTGGAACACCAGTGTGGAATTGACGCATTTCTGAAAAATATAGGCGCTGTGCACTACGTCGTCTGCAAGTTGTAGAGACGAGATACTGCATGACATCGACTTGATAACACAATACACGAGTGTGTATTCAACGTGATGCCAGCCCAGGTTATTTGGGGCTAATGACCGGGGTATTGAGTGACCCCAAACAAAGGGTCAATTATCATGGCTAATTGACGGAATTCATTCCAGAGGCCCAGCCAGGGGATACAACAGATTTGTTGTTTCGTGCATTGTGTAATTTAGAAACCTTGCAAAAGAGATTCAAACGCGCCTTGTAAACACTGCATACAACAGGTTGATTTCCTCTGAACAGATTATTTTACGATTCTTAAGCGAAATTTAGTTTCGGTAAACGACACGAGCAGAGTCTTGGTGTCGGAAAAATAGTGTCCTTCTATTTTGACAAGACAAGGGAGGGGGCAAGACCAGAGACACAGTCCGAGTTCAACAAATCCCAGATAGACCTCTTCCCACTACTACAATAATAATAATAATAATGAACATACCGAAATGAATAAATGGAAACTAAAAAGGGCAGACAATGCAACTTTTTGTGGGGGATATAAATTTTTAACAACCGTAATAATTAAATACAACGAATTCCACAAGTAAAGGTTTTCTGTCTTCGAGTGCGAAGATGCTAGTTTTGAACTGTAACTTCCAATATTTGGACTAGGAGTTCCACTCAGTCTGATGTAGCTCATCATGCCGACGCGGTCTTGCATGACTTAACAGCACTAATTTGCAGTGAATTCTTATTTTTCTTGTCACAGTCATGGATTTCTTCTCGGTGAACGAACTACCAAATTCCCAACAGAAACTGACAGGTTATCAAATCAATTACATTATCTCGAAAAAAAAAAAAAAAAAGTTTATGTTAAGACAATTAATGCGATCAAGAAGACTACACATGGTCCTTTATTTTCAATGATAAATTGCATTCAATGGATTATGGTTTTATTTCACGATCATACCTTTAACACAGTAGATGAGGATATCAACGGACTTTGCCTATCAGTACATTACCGGAGTTTTACTGTTAGCTTTTCGCATTCTTTTCTTCGGTCCTTAACTGCAGTTCGCAGCCTTAGTTACTATAGTACTCGATCTCGGTGAAGTCAGTAAATATACAGCACGGACTGAAGTCGACTCTTACTCGCTTTTCCAATATCAGTTCAACATACTTTTAAATGATCTATGATTTTCGAATTTATGACTTTCTTCAAGTTCCTCAGAAATATTCAGTTTTAGATTGACGACTGTTTAATGGAAATTAAATTAACCCGAAAATAACATATCTCCAATGCCACTCAAAAATATTTAAAGTGTTTAAGACGACCATTCTACCATAGGAAATTACCTCATTTACTTAGAAGATCAAAAGCTAGCCCATCGGGTTTTTAGCTTATCCATACGCCTTAAAATGATCACGGATCGTCTTTAAAATGACATCACGAAAACTACAAGAGCTTTATTAACACACCAAAACAACTATATTATTCATAGAGAGAATGGAAATGTCTTTCTAATACCCCCCCCCCAAAAAAAAAAGCATCGTTTTACGCACTTGCATATTTTTATAACATTGAAACCGGATCCGTATACAAATCTATCTGACGGAATGTAGGAATCAGTGTATTAGTATATGTTATTAGTATAATTTCAGGATTTAGAATAGTATAAGAATATAACAAAACAGTGTGTAATTTGTATAATTTCATGCATAAACAAAGGGAATCTCCTTGAAATGCTACTTGTTACTGATAATTTCAGAAGGCACTAAATTACAATACATGTAGTTTTTAATTGTGGCATTCCTGTCTCTTGAAGTTAAAACACGAGTCACTGGTCGAATATAATTCTACAGGAACTGAAAATCGCAAACCAATCCGTTTATACATTATAGCGCAAGTATGGTGTTAAATCATGTTCACAAATAGTGCTATCATGTTGAAATATTACATGAATTCTTCAGAAGGATGATAACATGGTCTTACAGAAACACATTTAATTAATAGTTCTCAAATGACCTTTAAATTTTGTGACTAGGTCCGAGCAAAAACGACCAGTGGATCATTGGTCAGGTCCATGTCAAAATGGCCATGAGACCAGTTCTATCTTGGGAAAACGTATCTCGCTTTATTAGTCAAAGAAATTATCAAGACATCAGCATTTTGGCATTGCCTTAGGGAGTGAATACTTTCATTCATTCTCCTACAACACTGTTGTGTAAAACATTGTTTTTACTGTTCTCGAACATACAGGACCTGATTGTGCCAAATACAAATACAGTGTCGATAAGAAGTTGTATTGTGACAACTAACAGCAAGTGCTTGGTCAAAACACAATATCACAGGAAGAATGTAAAATTCATTGCGAAACCTGATAAATCAGCATTCAAATATGTTTGTTATACTTACTATGAGGAAAGTTGATACATAGGATATACATGTATATGAATCTCCTAGCCTCAGATTTATATTTATACTTTCTTCGCATGCAAAATATGTTCGTTTTACAACTAAATTTAAACATCTTCGTAGAAATTCATTGATTCAATGAATAACTAGCTGGAAAGTCTATTATCTAGGATTACATCTAATCCTCATTATTTTCTTATATGTTTCTATTAGATAGATAATATTATGCCTGTTTTTATTTTCGTACGCAATATATCAAGAAATTCACTCTAAACTAATCTGTGAGGCCCGGAAGGGAATTTATGTGTTGGGATGAAATTAGATGATTAAACGAGACTTACCTTGGTAAGGTGAAGTTTGGTCATAATTTCATCCATCACAAAATTCCCTCCGGGCTCACACGCCCACCCACAACCACCCGAAAACATAATTTCTTAATGATATTGCGTATCGTTCATTTACGCTAAAATATGATGTACCTGGCCGCTGTCTGCTGCGTCCTTAATCTGTGTGAGCCCGGAGGGAATTTTGTGATGGATGAAATTATGACCAAACTTCACCTTACCAAGGTAAGTCTCGTTTAATCATCTAATTTGTTATCAGGGAGTTTCCACATTGTTATAGGATCTTGTTAATGAAAAGTAATTATAAAGTAATACAAATCAAAAAGATAATACTGATATGAGACATATTTACATTATTACAGAAAAACTTTCACATGTGTCTGTTTAATGTACAGCTCTTTCCTTCATGTCCTTACTTTTGCCAGATTGGGTCACTCAGATACTTATTTGGTTTAACTGTCCTACCTGACTTTGTAATATATTCACCTGTAGGATGCTGGTTTGATCCTTCTTTATTAGGCAAATTTTCAGAAGTTTGATCTTTTGAATTTTTGTCATCTGTATTAGCCAAATAATGTAAATTTTGATTTTGTGAATTAATTCCATTTTGATTTTTAGTTTTGTACAAAATTTTCCTGTTTCTCCTGTATATTCCACCATCGTCTGTCTGTACAATATATGATCTGTCTGAGTGTATGTCAATAATATTTCCTGGCTTCCATTGTTTATCAAATTGTACACGCACTTGATTCCCTATTTCTAAAGGATTTAGTGGTTTTGATAATCTGTCATAAAACTTTTTCTGGGTATTATGATTATCTTGAAGTTTACCGCGAACTTCGTTTAAATCAACAGCTTGTGGAACTAACAATGAGTTAGTTGTGGGTAGTGTCGTTCTCAATCTTCTATTCATCAATAATTGAGATGGAGAATAACCACATTTTAATGGAGTTGTTCTGTACTCAAGAATAGCTAAATTCTCGTCTTTTTTGCTATCCTTAGCCTTCTTAAACAAACGCTTTACTGTTTGCACAGTTTTTTCTACAAGACCATTACTTTGGCTATGCAATGGACTACTAGTCACATGTTCAAAATTCCAGTTTTTGGCGAAACTTTGAAAATTTTCACTCATAAAGTACATAGCATTGTCTGAAATAACCTTCTGTGGTATTCCAAAACGTGAAAATATCGATTTCAATTTTTTAATAATTGAAACACTTTTGTTGTCTGTCAACAAGTCTACTTCAAAATATCTGCTGAAGTAATCTACAGTTATCAAATAGTCATTATTGTCAAAAGTCATTAGGTCTATACCTATAACCTGCCACGGCAATTCTGGTATTTCATGAGATTTTAACGGTTGCTTTGTGTTTGAATGCCTATGCCTCAAACAAATGTTACATGTCAGTACATAGTCAGTGATATCTGCTGACATTTTCGGCCAAAACATAATATCTTTTGCACGGCTTATACATTTGTCTATTCCCATATGACCAGTATGGAGAATTTCCAACATTTCTTTTCTCATTTGTCTAGGTATAACAATTTTCTCTCCGCGAAAACTAATATTGTCGTAAACCGAAATCTCATCCCTATGATTCCAAAATTCTATGATATTGGAAGGGCAATCTGATCTCAATTCAGGCCATCCTTGCAAAGTAACCTGTATGAGAGTTTGACATTGAGGATCAATTTTCGTCATTATTTTGACTTGTTCAAGTTTTTTGTCACTTATTTTTAAAGTTGACAAGACAGTATGAATATGTAACTCAATGTTCTCATATAAATCTGGTGATGTATCATGGAGATATTTTCTAGATAAGAGATCTCCGACAGGAATTTCTTTTCCTGGCACATACTTAACATCAAGGTCATATTTTTGCAATTCAAGTAGCATTCTTTGTAATCTCGGTGTAGCATTACACAATGATTTTTTCATAATTGAGCTTAAGGGTTTGTGGTCAGACTCTACAGTAACTGTTTTACCATATATATAATGGTGAAAACGCCTACACGAAAATAAGATTGCAAGCATCTCTTTTTCTATCTGTGCATAATTTGATTCTGCAGAAGTAAGACTTTTTGAAGCATAAACGACAGGTTTGCCCTTTTGTAAGAGTACACTTCCTAGTCCATTTTGTGATGCATCGCATTGTATTGTGACCGGCTCATTTTGATCAAAGTATGCAAGTACAGGAGCAGAGCACAGAATAGATTTGACCTGTTGAAATGCTTTTTCTTGTGGTTCATTCCATTCGAATTCTATTTCTTTCTTTAAAAGAAGTCGTAATGGTGCAGTAACCGAAGCAAGATTTGACGCAAATTTGGTCATGTATGTAACCATACCTAAATACGTCTCAAGTTCTGCTCTATTCTTCGGCGCTTCCATTTCTGAAATAGCAGAAATTTTCTTCGGGTCAGGTTTAATACCTTGTGCCGATAATATATGTCCAAAGTACGATACTTGCGTTGTGCCTATGACACATTTTTCAGGATTGAACCTTACGCCTGTTTGTCTAGCGCGTTTCAGTACATTTTTCAGATTTTCGTCATGTTCGTCTTTGGTCTTTCCCCAAATTACAAGATCATCCACGATGCCTGTAACACCTGGCAGTCCTTCAAAAGCTTGGTCGAGCTTTTGCTGAAATATGTCCTGTGAGCAATTTAAACCAAACGGTAACCTTTTGAATTTCCAACGTCCAAATGGCGTATTAAATGTAGTATAGTCAGATGAAAATTCGTCTAACTGCACACTCCAGTACCCACTTGTCGCATCCAGTACTGTGAAATATTTAGCATTTGCTAATTGAGTCGTAACTTCTTCAAAAGTTCTCATGGGGTAATATGGTCTACATATTGCATTGTTTAGAGCTTTTGGATCTAAACATATTCTCAATTGTTTTGTTTTGCTTTTTTCAACAATAACAATATTGTTACACCAAGACGTAGGTTTTAACACCTTTTCAATTATGTCATGTCTTTCCATTCGCTCCAGTTCAGTTTTTAGTCTGTCTTTCAGAGCAATTGGTACCCGTCTAGGTGGGTTGATTACAGGAATACAATTGGGTTTCAAATGTAGACTTACTTTTCCATCCATTAAACCAATACCTGCAAAAACATCTTTAAACTCTTTGACGACATGTGCCTTTTGTTCTGTCTGGTCAGAGGAATATTGACTATCGACTGCGTATACCAGCTTAATCAAATTAAGATCCAATGATGTTTTCATAGAAATCAACGGCTTTGACTTTGTGTCTACTATGTAGAACAAAATATCAGATAAATGTTTGTCTTTATATGTAACTGGCAATTTTATCATACCTTTAACATTCAAAGGATTTCCTGTATATGATGACAAAGTACCTTTTGGCAATTCTAAAGGATGCTTTATCTTTAAAGATCTGAATTGGTCCTCATTTATTATGTTGACTTGACTTCCAGTATCAATTTTGAATGTTATTGGAATTTTATTGTTACCAACCAAAATTTTGGCAAAAGCTTGGTCATGATCAGAAAAAGATGTACTCACCATATTCACGTTGAAGTCAGTGTCATCATCATCAACATTTACTTCATTCACTTTTTTAGTTCTACACATTTTGATGAAATGGTCTAATTTCCCACACTTTCGACAAGTTTGACCTTTTGCAGGACACTGCTTATTATAATGCTTATATCCACATCGAGAACAAATATCAGAGTTCGATTGTCGTTTGTTATGAACATCCGATCGTTTGTTTCCCGGTTCTGGTCGTACGTGGCCCTTGGGTCGTTTGTAGCCCGATACTCCAATTTGTTTTTGTTTTGGGTTATTTTGTTTAGCCCCGACAGCATGAACGTCCTCCTTTACCATCTCTTGCATTTGTTTCTCGGCGTACTCGAAATTTTGACAAATTTGAATAGCCATCGCCAAAGTCAAGGTATCCCCCTTTTCGATCAATTTCTCTCTTATTCGTTTTGAGTTAGTTCCGAAAACAATTCTATCCCGTATCATCTCATCGGAATCATGGAAATTACAGTCCCGAGCTTTTAGCTTTAGCCTTGTCACGTATGAATCAATTGTTTCATCTTTTTGACTCTCATGGTAGAACTGATATCGAGCAAATATAGGGTTGAGGGTTGGTCTAACATAATTCCGAAATCTGGTGTAAAACGTATCTAGTTTTTTCTCGTCTTCGTCTGAAATATCCGTCCAGGTATGTCGAATATCTCGGCCTTTATCCCCAAGCCAGAGAAGTAAATACGAGACATGTTCACTTTCCTCCTTTTCACTCAAAGGTCCAGAGAAAACTAGTTCACAATGTCGAACAAATTTTTCAAACTGTTCTGGTAGATTACTGTCTTCCCAGTTCATAGAAGGTGGCTGAATTCCTTCCATTCTACCTCACTGTAGGTGATGGTATATCAAATGGTTAATCCAAGTAAAATCACTTTCTTCTTCTATCCCACTTCTGACACCATGTAATGTTCTTTGATTATTACATAAAGAATTCTATTGTTCCAATAAGATATTGATACCAAAGTAATAATAACACAAAAAGTGTTTTAGACTACTTTTATATACAAGATGTACATTCTACATAATAATAGAATAACTCTAGTAACTCATTTGACTCATTCGCTATTCGTCTGCTTGTGATGGTATTTATATAGGTATCTATATTTAGAAATAGTCGTCTGCTTTTGGTAATACTATTCTTAGAAATATAATATTACAAATGGTATCCTCTGAAAAATTATACTAAACCATAGTCGTCATTGAAAACACATTCCTCGTAATAAGATCAGATTATAAATTGTTTAAAGTGCCCCTTTTTCCAGATTCTGTTCTAACAACTGTGATTACTCATATATGATAACCAACGACTTGGATTTGAGCGCATGCGCGACTTTCCAACCATTACACTAGTGCGCCTAGTAAAGACTCAGATCAGCCTGTGCATTCGCACAGTCTGATCAGAGTCTTCACTTCGCGCTCTGTAGATACATACTGAATCAAAGCTTTTTTAAACAATCAGCGAATATTCTACTTGCCCCGAATGGCTGTCCAGGATGCTCAATGTGTGCGAGTCACGCACATGCGAAATGGTTGGAAATGTCACGCATAGGCTAATTTAATTCAATAATTTTAGCTCCAGGATTAGACCAATAATATAACATTGTTGCGTTTCTTCTTTAAAAGATATGAGGTCATGTATCCTTTTCATTCCCATCGTTTTAAAGTAGACGAAAAGGAACAATCATTGTCAACATTAACAGCGTAAAGATACCCATATTCATTTCTCTATTCTCAAACTTATGCCATCGATCTTGGTTCTGTCACTGGTGTATTCTCCAGCAAGTAGAATCGAAAAGCGTTAATCTAAGTTGGAAGAACTTGCTTCTGAAAAGACGTAAAATAAATAAGTTTTAAACAAAACTTATGCTAGGATTGTTCAAGTTGTATAGTTACGACATTTAGGTTGCCAGTCAACCACCAGTCAACCATTCTTCTTTGTTGTAACATGCTAATAGCCATGAATTCTGCAAAATAACGCCGTTTAAAATCTTAGTGGAAATTCCTGTTTGAGCCAATGGGCGGGACAAACGGAATGAGAAGGCGAGGCCAGCAATTGATCAATTACTGGTTTTATTGTTGCATGTCCTTCTCTGGGTTTTCATTTATTTTTTAAGGCAGTCACATTTCCAGCTTACACACTTTGTGCAATGATGTTAAAGCATTTTGAAACTCTCCCTCTTATATGTTGTAGCTTGAACCCCCCCCCCCAAAAAAAAAAAAAAAAAAAAAAAAAAAAAAATCAGGTGAATAAGTGGACGCTCAACCAATTGAATAATCGAGCGATTACCCATATTGTTCATTTATCTAAAATACTCTAATTGTTGTAATTGAAAGGGCAATTGCACAAATGGCCCAAATACCGTCAAAATTGTCCCCCTTTGTCCAAAGTTTAGACTATTCTCGTGTCCAGTCTTGGTGGAAACAATATACAATTAACATATGCTTTCCCATTTAACTTTCAAAAAGGAAAATGCCTTAAAATATCAGCAATTGTATTCAATCCTTTGCTAAAGTTAGTATTTTGTATTTTGATATTTGAAATTTGAATGTACCTAATTTTTTAAGAGATTGAGAGAGTATTTTTTGTTTTCGTGGAGGTATGAACCGAAAAAAGTAATCACACTGTATAAATACGCGATACATAAGTCTGATTAGGTTTTTAGGTTCATATCTCCATAAAAACAAAACAAAACAAAACAAAAAATTATTATTCTCTTCATTTCTTATAATTAAAAAGCACAGAGCGAAAAAAACAAAAACTTTACAAAATTTGATACCTTTTTGAATGGGACTATTTTGAGCGGAATCATACAAAATCACTGCGTGCTCAAAATTTTATTCATGGAGTTTTTTGAATTTTTTTTTTCGACCAATCAGATCGCCCGTTTTTGATGGACGAAACTAAAAATCAATCATAGAAAATGACTCCCGGGTTGAAACACTGTGCGCTCCGCCTCAAAACCGCAGATTTAACAGTATATTACTCATAGTGGGAAGACGTAAGAATCAAAATTTTGCCAAACGACAGAGGGAAAAATTGGGAAAGAAAGAAGCAGAAAAATAATACTGTCACTACTAAAAGGTTATAAAACTTCATCTTCAAAGACCTCAATTAGTAAGTTTATCCCATTCCCACACAATGACGCCATTGGGCACCCCCAGAAAAAAGCTTTGGAAAACGTAGAAATGACTCATTATCCACAATATTTTCAACCTAAAAATAAAACGATTTTTTCTATATTTTGTGTACGAAAATATTTCGTATGCAACTTCTTTGAATTTGTTCGAGTCTGAAATTATGTCGTCTGGTAATGGGTTATAGGGGATCTTCTTTTGCTAATGAATTTCCAATCGCCCCTCGTATATATTACGAAAGCGAACAATAATGCAGACAGGGTGTGTGTATGCAACACTCATGTTCAGTCAAGTAAAACACGATTGTAAAGAAGATCGAGTTTGTTTTTATATATATAATTTTGTGTCTGCTTTGGATTTTTCAATGTTCATATACAATTAACGTATCGGAGTTAACTGTTCGAGTGTGTTGATAAATTAAGGGAATGTTTCCAGATTACATGTCGGGGTAACTTTCTAGTCTATATGGACGGTAACAGTGTTTTAGACATTGCCGAGTACTGACTATATATATTTTCGGATACGACATGTACGGACAACGAAATGTCTCTTTATGCATGATTTTGTCGATGTTAACGAGTGTCATCTTCATTCAAAATTTGAAAAGGCATCAGGACTAGTTCTATGATGATTTACAAATTGCTTTATACATCTTTACTTTCTACGATCGTGTTTTACTCGATTGAACACGAGTGTCGAATAACTCATCCGACCCGACAACGTATCTTGTTGATCTCTTTCGACGGATTTAGATGGGACTACATCCACAAAGCAAACAATATCACAAATTTTCAACGAATAATTAATAATGGTGTGAAATCTAGCAGGGGTTTGAAAAACGCCTTTATCACCAAAACTCTACCTAATCATTATTCCCTTGTAACAGGGCTGTATGAAGAATCCCATGGTCTAATAGGAAACACGTTCTTTGATCCAGATTTTAATGCAACATTTAGACTTTGGGATAAAAATGATGCCAGAGACACCAGATGGTTTGATGATGGAGGTGAGCCTATCTGGGTTACCAATCAAAAACAAGGATATTCACACCATTCAGGATCGATATTTTGGCCAGGAAGTGCTGCTAGTGTGGAAGGAACACTCCCTACTAGATACTTAGAATTTGATAAGAATTATCCGTTCAAGAGTCGTGTTGATACAATGGTTGGATGGTTAAAGGAGGATCATTTTATTAATCTTGGTTTGCTCTATTTTGAAGAGCCCGATGCCACAGGCCACAAGTTTGGACCCAATTCTAATGAAATTTTAGAGAAAGTTGGTGAACTTAATGAAGTTTTAGGCTATTTACTTGACCAACTTGAAAAATATGATTTACTCAGGGAAATTAATATCATTGTTACAAGTGACCATGGAATGGCCAGCACACCAGAAGATGATGAAATTAATTTGGATAAGCTTATTAATATGAATGCATACAGGATTTTCACTTCTAGTCCTATTGCAGACATCCATCCAAATACAGAAGGTACTTGTCAGACAAACATTTTTGTAGTAGCAGCTTAGTAAATTCAAACACATGTCCACTTTTTAAGAAAACACTTGACAACTAAGAAATCATCGAACTTGAAGAAATTGCTTGCACATTTCCAACAATGTTTTTTTTTTCCCTATCAGACAAAAAAAATTTCAACAACAACAAACTGTCTTGCAATTTGGATTCGACTTACATTTTCTAATCTAGCGATGGGTTAAAGTCATGTCGATTGAATAAAAGCTAATATTCCAAAGTTCTCAAATACATGTACAAACTTAAACAAGGTCCATGACTTAACCTAGAATGGTCATTCTACCTTATACACACGTATCTTCATTTCCACAACACCATTCTGCTGGGTCTGATCACTTTCAATTATTTGTTTTACACAGTTTTTTGAAGGGTCTGTTCACTGATTGGTCACATTATGCTAAATATATACATGTATGTTGGTTTGTTCTCTAAACCGAGAACAATGCATGGTATCAGGTGAAAACTGTTAATTATCTTCAAATTTGTAGAAAATTTAACAGTTTCTCAAGGTAGATTTCTTCTTTATATTTACCGGTAGCCAATAGTTATATCCATATGTGGTGCTATTGTTTAACCCGTTTCCAAAATATCCAGCTTCTTAACAACCCTGAAGCAAAAGGCTTTGAAAAACTTTGTGGACATTAAAGAAATTGCTTATTACAAGCATTTTTTCCCATTGTCTACAATGTTTACTACTTCAATTTATAAATGTTTTTGCAGCTTCTTTAAATTTGGACCAGTCTCAAAAATTTTCGTCTGGGAAATAATCAGTATATATCATTTTGACAAATTTTATGAACAAACAATAGACTATTGATGAATCGCTGCCCGTGTCCAGTTGCCTCCGACAGAAAGCTGTACTAGGATATTAAATGGTGTTATTTTACTAAAGAGTAAAATGGTCGGTTGCAACCAAGCGTAAAATGGTCTGTTTGCAACCTAAGCTTAAATAAGCTGTAGTTACATGGTGGTTTAACCCATTCCCACTCAGTGAGGCTTTTAGACGCCCCCAAGGAAAAAAGCTTTGGAAAACATTGTGTAAAATGAAGAAATTGCTTTTCTACCCAGAGAGTTGAAAAAATCCAATGTTTCATAAATTTTTAATTGTCGTCTGCAACGTCTTTCAATTTGGGCCAGTCTTAAATATTTGCCTTCTGGTAATGGGTTAAGTGATCAAACCAACAGAAATGCTCATTTCCAGTCTACAAGATTGATTTGATTTGTTGATTGATTTTTTGACTAACAGCTGTGATCTGTCAATTTTGGATCAGTTCTTGAAGATTTTTATACACAAGAATTTGTTAGGGACACTGTCTAATACTGATGTTGAATATTTATTATGATTTGTGGGCTTATTATTATATTTTAGAATTAGAGGAGGAAATTTACAAGAACCTGTCCAATGTACCCCACCTGACAGTGTATAGAAGAGATGAAATTCCTGAAGAATATCATTATTCAAAAAACCGAAGGATTGCCCCAATATTAGCAGTGGCAGATCTGCACTACTGGCTCTCACATAATGGGTCTAAAGGTATAGGTAAGTGTAAACTTGTAAAAAAATCATTTTATAAGCCTGAAGGCCTGTGTTATGTTTTGACCTCGATCATCCGTCTGCTCGTCTGTCTGTCTGTTAGCAATTTCTGTGTACGCAGCTCCTCCTGCAGTATCATTTGGAACTAACTGAAACTTGCTGCAATATGATGACTAGTTGTGCATAAGACCTTTGCAATACAAATCACTCTAGTTGTTCTTGAATGATATGCCCTTGAATTGAAAAAACAATCACTATATTTCATGTTGCACAACTCCTCCTACAGTATTTATGGGAACAATCTGCAACTTGCTACAATGTATCTCTATGACGTCTAGTTGTGCGTAAGACCTTTGGAATTCAAATCAATTTAGTTGTTCTTGAATTATCTGACCTTGAATTGAAAAAAAAAAAATCACTAACTCATGTGTGCGCTATTCCTCCTTCAGTATTCATGGGAACAAACTGAAACTTGATACAATGTAACCACCTTTTATTCATGGTATATGTGTAATTACTGAAAGATGTAAAGGTCATTTTTAATGTATACCAAGTCATGATAATGTTAATCACCATTATATTGAATACCTTCCTATAACTGAATAAGTATTGACTACTGGGTAGTCCGAATTCAAAGTAATTATGGCATTTTTGGGTGGATGCAGTTTTAGAAACTTCTGCCTTTTCCACTAGAAAACATTTTTGGAAATGAAGAAATTGCTTTTTACAGTGCATTTCAATAATGCTTTTCAAAGCTTTTTCACTGGAGTTTAAAAGAAACTGGTTATAGGAAGGGGTTAATATACAAATGTACCTTTCTTATGTCCTATGAATAAATGGAAATATCCAATGGGCAACATACATGTATGTAGAAAAAGTAATAAGGTTGTAAGAAAGGCAGGATTATTTTGGAAAGCTTGAAGCTTTAGAGCTATAACAATTTGATGATTTCATTTCTAAAGGGTAAAGTTTTCTTACAACAGGTAAACGTGGTTACAACAACAGCCTACCCAGCATGATTTCATTTATAAAGTGTTAAGTTTTCTTACAGCCAGTAACCATGGTTACAACAACAGCCTACCCAGCATGATTTCATTTCTAAAGTGTTAAGTTTTCTTACAGCCGGTAACCATGGTTACAACAACAGCCTACCAAGCATGCACCCCTTGTTTATTGCCATGGGACCAGCTTTCAAAAAGAATGCCAGTGTTGAGACATTCAATAATGTGGACGTGTACCCGTTGATGTGTCATATACTAAAGTTAAAACCAGCACCAAACAACGGAACAATGGATATCGTAAAACACTTACTGGCTGAGTCTATTGATGAAAATAGTAGTTCAACAATTTT
Organism: Fragum fragum; assembly: GCA_946902895.1. Classification (NCBI taxonomy): domain Eukaryota; kingdom Metazoa; phylum Mollusca; class Bivalvia; order Cardiida; family Cardiidae; genus Fragum; species Fragum fragum. The sequence goes on from OX336368.1 coordinate 17,196,263, forward strand.
TGTTTGTAAGTATTATCTATTATTCATTTAGTTTTACACAGCCAGGTACGATGCCACAAGAAGGAAACTTAGAAAAGCATTGTGGAAAACGATAGCTATCAATTTCTTCATTTTCACAAAACTTTCTAGCCAGGAAGACAAAAAAAATTTATAATTGGAATGACATAAAACTGTTACATGTAACTTTTTTTCAGTTATTTAGAACTAGTCTAAATTTTTGTTGTCTGGTAAAAGGTCAATGTCAGTTCATATTCAATGTTTGTAAGCTCATGACTATTGCATATGCGTTAACCATTACTTTGCAGAAACCAATTCTCTCACAATGACGCTTCCTTATGCCCTAAATAAGCATTGGAAAACATGCGGGAAATGTAGAAATAGTTTCTACCCCAAAGGACAAAGATTTTTTAAGCTCTAACAACTAGAAATTGTCATCTGCAACTTCTTTGAATTTGGACCAGTCTAGAATTTTGTCGTCTGGTAATGGGGTAACCCATCCATATGATTTTTACAACTACACCTGTTCTTTTGTTTCAGACATTCTTATATTTCTGATAGTTGGTTTCGTTGCTGGAGTTTTCGTACTAGTAGCGTGGCATATCTGTAAAACCAACAAGTACAAAACCAGACAGCTACCAACAGAGTTCAGCAGAAAAGTTCAGTTTACGAAACTAGACAATGTGCCTTTAATGGAAGATCAGTCTGATGATGAAGTACATGTTACACCATAGACATGCCTTACAAACCGACGGAGTAGGAAATTGGTGGATTGGCCATGCTTTCTTATCTACTGACACTGAAACATGTTGAAACATAGACATGCCTTACAAACCGACGGAGTAGGAAAAAATTGGCGGATTGGCCATGCCTTCTTATCTACTGATCTGAAACATGTTGAAACATAGACATGCCTTACAAACCGACGGAGTAGGAAATTGGTAGATTGGCCATGCCTTCTTATCTACTGACACTGAAACATGTTGAACCATAGACATGCCTTACAAACCGACGGAGTAGGAAATTGGTGGATTGGCCATGCCTTCTTATCTACTGATCTGAAACATGTTGAACCATAGACATGCCTTACAAACCGACGGACAAGGAAATTGGTGGATTGGCCATGCCTTCTTATCTACTGATCTGAAACATGTTGAACCATAGACATGCCTTACAAACCGACGGAGTAGGAAAAAATTGGCGGATTGGCCATGCCTTCTTATCTACTGATCTGAAACATGTTGAACCATAGACATGCCTTACAAACCGACGGAGTAGGAAATTGGTGGATTGGCCATGCCTTCTTATCTACTGATCTGAAACATGTTGAACCATAGACATGCCTTACAAACCGACGGAGTAGGAAAAAATTGGCGGATTGGCCATGCCAACTTATCTACTGAAACTGAAATAATCTGAAATAATCTTAATCCATTCCCACTCACTCTTGACTTTTAGAAAACACTGTAACAAGTGATTTCGTCTTTTCTCACAGTGTTTCCTTCTCTATCTGGCAAATATCTTTAACCCTTGTCATGCTTTATAAATTACCTTACTGAATTGCTGTAAAATCAAAGGGCTGAAAGCACTGATAGAACTTGTTGTTCAAAAATCAACGTTTCTTTAAGAAATCAATTTCATAAACAACTCTGGCAGGAAAAGTACAAGCAGGAGGTGTAGACCAAGATCAGACTGCACTTATGTACAAGCTGATCTTGGTCTACACCTCCTGACAAAACCAGAATCTTCCCGGTTCAGCATAACAAGGGGTTAAATTTGCACAAGTATTTAGTTATCATCTGCAATGGCTTTCAATTTGGACCACTCTAAAACTTTGTCGAATGGGAATGGGTCAATACTTCGAAGTATTGGTAGCCATGAAATGCTCTTGTTGTCATGGCAGCTAAATGATTTTTTTGAAAAAAAATTCCCTTCTAAACAGTATAACCTAGAGCTTTCAAACTTTGCCTAATGATCCTTATCCAAAATACATCAAATGAATTTTATAAGATAAAAACTAACTCTCATTTGTGGGATTCCAGATATTATATACTAATAAAGTAGGACATCCTCTTGTCCAAAAATTTTTAGCCTAGAACTTTCAAATTTTGCATGTTATATAACATTATGATTCCATCAAACTCACAGATGGCTTGCCCCACCCATTGACCTCACTGACAACGCCAATATCTCCTCCTACATTTATGGACAAATTTGAATGGAATTTTCCTATAAGGTTTCTAGTTAATTGACCTTGTGCAGATTGTCAAGGCTTTCCAGTTTAGGCGTCGGCCTAATGCTTTAGTTAAACCCTATATGCAAGTGTCATGTCTAAGTTTCTATAAATGCTATTGCTCTTAAACTTTGCACATCCTTTTGTGGCAATATTATCAGCCTCTAGACACATATTATGACCTTCATTATAGTGGAATTCTAACCCTTTCAAACAAAAATTCTTAGTTAAACCTTACATGCAACTGTCATATATCTTTAATAACTCTCTTTCTACTAATGCTATTGCTTTGAAACTTTTCACATGCTTTTGTTACCATGATATCATCTTCTAGGTGAAAGTTTATTACTCAGACATTCGTTTACTGCAGTTTTAACCCTTTTCGGAATTAGAAATTCTTGTTTGACTTAAAATTTTAATTGATTTTTTTTTTCAATCCTTATTACTTCTTAGGTAATATGCCTAGCGTTGACATTGAATCGCTGTTACTATCAAGCACTCAGAATAGTCCAGCGTTGCTGTCCTCTGTCAGATCTTCTTGTTTAATTTCCCTGAATTCTTGTTGGAGGTCCGTTGGCATGTCTACCCTATTGTCAATTACATGTAATCAGGTTGCTGCATATCATTTTGCAAACGCTAACATTCCATTGTGCTATTTCTTGTGATATACATGTATATACATATATTAACCCCATTCTTACACAGCCTTTCTTTTTTTTGCAACCCTCAAGAAGATAACTATGGAAGACTTCATGGAAAATGAAGAACTTACTTGAAACAAACCAAGATATTTTGAATTTTGACCCATTCCAATATAATTCCGCTTTATTATGCCCAACATCAATAAAGCTTTTGAAAACATTGTGGAAAATGAAGAAATTACTTGTTACAAGCATTTATCCATTATCCACCATGTTTTCTAGCCCAATAATTTTTTTTTTAAATTTCACCAACTTAAATGCGTACCAGTCTAAGTTATGTTGTAATGGGTTAACAACTTGGAAATTTTCTGCAGTCTAATTCAATTTGGAGATCTTTATTATCAGCTTACGGTCTTACCTTAGCGCAAGTGCTGATGTGAGCTATTGTGATCTACCCTCGTCCGTCTACCGTTTGTTATCAATCAACAATTTCTCTAAACAACATTTCCTTCCAAACCTTTGGGCAAATTTGAACCAATTTTGGCATAAATGTTCCTTCTGTGCCCCCCTTTATGAATAGCTGAAAGACTTTAAAGCCGTTTTAAACTATGGTTGCCATGGAAACAAAAGTGTAATTTGATAAAATATCTTAAAATCTTCTCCTCCTGACCAGAAGGCCTAAGGGCTTGATATTTGCTTGAAACATCATTATATTGGCCTCTTTCTTAAAGAGCTAAAGTCATTACTATTGGGTCCGACAGGGCAGAACCTCCAGGGTGGGTGAGTAATTCTATAAAGAAGGATTTTAAAACATCTCCTACCAAACAATTGGGCCATATAAGTGAGAATGTTCAATAGGTGGTTCTCTTTCACAATAGCTAAAGAATAGAAAAATGTTGAAAACTTTGGCCTTATTTTGCAAAAGATATTGCCAGTAATATTTAACAAAAAAGTAAAATTGTTGGTTGGCAACCTAAACGCCGTAACTACAGATTAAATATATTCAAGCTGAAGTTACGACATATTAGTCACTAATCCAACAAAATGCATCACATAAATGTCGATCATTGTTGCGGTCCAATAATTGAGAAGGACTGATCCAAGTTGCAATAACCAGTTTCAACATCGATTAACCCATTCCCACACGACAAAATTTTAGACTGGTCCAAATTGAAAGAAGCTGCAGACGACAATTTGAAGTTGGTGGAATTTTAATTTTTTTCATCTTTTGGGATAGAAAACATTTTGGATAATGAAGAAATTGCTTGTGACAAGCAATTTCTTCATTTTCCACAATGTTTTCTAAAACAGTTTTATTGAGGGGCGTAAAAAGGAGGGTTTGAGTTGGAATGGGTTGAAACCAAGGTCTAAACCAAACATTCCCTTGCGCTGTCATATGTGTAGATGAACAAAATATATGAATAAATGTTAACAAATGAAAATCCGTAAACATTTGGCTCTCCGGGTTTTTTGAGGAACCCGGATGTGTTGTTATAGCCTTGACACCAACTTAATCAGCGTCTACGTGCAAAAACTTTATCAAAATATTAGAATAATATATGAGCCTGTGCGTGACATTTCCAACAATTTCGCATGTGCGTGACTTGCACACATTGAGCACCCTGGACAGCCATTTGGGACAATTAGAACATTCGCTGATTGTTTAAAGCAGCTTTGGGTCAGTATCCTTCTACAGAGCGCAGAGTGAAGACTCTGATCAGACTGTGCGGATGCACAGACTGGTCTGAGTCTTTACTTGGCGCACCTGTGTAATGGTTGGAAATGTCACGCACGCGCTCATATAATGATTCATAGTATTCAGAGTATTTTTAAAGAAGATTTTTAAACATCTCCCTATATGTTGTATATCGTGCTGATAAGCCTCGCCCATTACACCCATGTTTTCGCCCGATTGAAATATTTCTCCAACATCTTAGAGAGGTCCAACTAAACATTATTTCAGACCAAAAAAATTTTATTTAACGAGTGTTTTCACAGAAGAAGATTTCTAACATCTCACTATATTTTCTTTATGGTGCTTAATTGTAATAAGCCAGACCATCAGTTGTTTTTTCGCCCGGTCATTTTTTCAAGAAATCTGGGAGAGATCTGCTAAAGGAACATTCTTGAATAAAGCTGTATTTACGACACTTTGTCGCCCTCCGACGTCATGTTTTTAATCCGATCCAAATTTCTTGGTGGAATCTGAGTCTTTTACGTCAACATGTTCCAACAAGAATTGGAATTCATCACTAAATATGGCTAAATCCCACTGATGAAGAGACCAACGCCTACGTGCAACTTGACGGTTAACTGGAAACGCCCATTGGCCTCCGACTATATAGTTCGAATAAGATATCCAACTATACGAGTTTTCGAATATATATTCTGGAACTTAAAATAAATAGTAAATCGTTTTTCTGGCTTTCTTTACATCGTAGCTAATGTTTGAAAAAGGCGTAGATACAGCTTACAAGTCGCCAAGCCAACTTAAATGCTTGACATAAATGTCGGAGGTCATAGATTGAGTGTATCGGTTAGAGTACACCGAGGACTCAGTTATAGCATCATAGTGAACATTTTTAAGGAAAGAACAATGTTATGCAGAAACACCTCTCCCTGTAACATTGAAGTTAGGTTAGTCTTATACTAATTTATTTTAGTTAGATTGCGACGGGAGCTTTATGGTTCGCTCTCGAACACTCACAATACAGACATGTTCATGTCCCTGAAAAAGATACAGTAGTTTAAACCCACTGCTACCCAATTTTACAGCTAGGTAGACTGAGGCTGGCTATGAGGTGTCATGCACATGACCACACCCTTTTGGCGGTGGGGCTCGAACCCGTGACCTTTCGATCACGAGTCAAACAACTATACAAGTCGGCAACCGATGCAGTCAATTCGAGGTTTGGTTAATTAAAACGCAACCAGCGTTTGATCCCTGTAATAGGGATCCTCGGATTTTACACCAAGAAGAACTGACAGTAACGAGCAATTGGTCGGTGTACATTTTAATTCCAAACCTCGTAAATACAGATTGATTACGAGGTTTTAGAATTGCACCGGCGAATTGCTTCTGCACTGACGATTTTCCAACCAAAAAGAAGGTAATTTCTTAACCCATTAACACACAATCACGATTTTTACGCTCCTTTAGATAAAAAAGCTTTGGAAAAAATTTTGGAAAATGAAGGAATTGCTTGCTACGAGCAATTTCTTCATTATCCACAAAGTTTTCTACCTAAAACGACAAGGTTTTTCATAATTCTACTAACTTGAAATTGTCGTGCAAGTTGGACCAGTATAATATTTTGTCATTTTTGTTTTATTTGGTTAACAGTCACTCATATTGGTTTGGCTCGGGAATAGCCGAACGGCGTTCCGATTGGTTGTGCTATTCCGAATTTGGCCGAGTAATTTCCGATGTTGTCTTAATTTTGACCTGGTATCGCATTACACACACAAAACAAATCTACTTTCGGTTTGACCATGTATTCAGGATTACTTTTATTGACAGGATTTCTTATAAACATAGTGTTATATTGTGAGGCTATCAGTTCTGATCATCATCCGAAATGGTACAAGATCAACCTGGACTTAAATCGGACAGAAGTGTGGAGAGAAGTGGTGTCCGACCACAGAGAAATTATACAAGATGCCCGTATACTACTTCTGTAAATATCGATGGCTTAGAGCAAAGAGATAGTATGGCTCTATACATTGTATAGAGCCATACTATGTCTTTGCTCTAAGCCCCCGATAATGTATCGAGTCATACTATGTTTTTGCTCTAAGCCCTCGTTATATAGATTTTTTTTTTGCCAACATTTTAACACTTGTCTTGTTGAACCCGGAATAATCCTGTTTTGTATGATCAGCCATCACATAGGTGCAGTATGATCTTGATCTGTACTGCCTGCTCTTCGCTGTTCAGCCAGAGTTGTTAAACGATAAATTCCCAATTCAATTTCAACCTTCAACTTGTGCCCTTATGGCAATCAATTTCCCATTCTCCCACATTTTTTCCTACGCTGTTTGACACGTTGAATTATCGTGGCAAACTTCTCTGGATTTGGACCAGTCTAACATTTTAAGGTCTGGTCATTGGTTATTGGTTAAAACTAAATGATATAGGACCCTATAAGTCCGTGTAACAAATGTTTAAAATCAAACTACTGAAAGTACTGTGAACTAGCAATGCATGGTTCTGTTAAGTAATCCATTACAACAAGACAAATTCTGAGTATGATTTAAATTGAAAGAAGTTGCAGACGTCAATTTCAAGTAGGTGAATTTAGAAAATCTTTGCCTTGTAGGATAGAAAACACTGTGTACAATAAAGAAATTGCTTGTTACAAGCAATTTCTTCATTGTCAACAATGTTTTCGAATGCTACTTTCTTGAGATACAAGTGAGTTAGAAATACCTAGGAAATGAACTTGCAGGCAAAGTTTGAAATATTCTTCAAACACATATTGACTCCTTTTATGACGCCATTTTTTTACGCCAATCAAGAACAGCAGTTGGGAAAACATTGTGAAATTGCTTGAACCAATTGCAATTTTTTTCATTTTCCACAATGTTTTCTAACCAGAAAATTAAAAAAAAAAAAAAAAAAAAAAAAAACCCTAAATTTCCTACACTAAAAGTTGTCGTCTGCACGCCTTTTCAACTTCGACCAGTCTGAAATTTTGTCGTCTAGTAATCAGTTGACTACTAGTAACATTTAAATAATTCATCTTGTATTTATTAGCAATAAAAAGATGGGAAGATCTGCTGATTTACTTACAAAAATTTATAAAACTTTTTTCTGAGGCCAAATTGCCACTCATTCAACTTTGGTCAAAATTAATTTGAAGGCGCTTCTTCCCCGATAAAGCAATTCCAGTCATTGAAGTGATAGACAAAGACGCAGAGACAATACTCTCCCCCGAATATGCAGCTGAAATGAACGGTATGTCAAAGTTTATAATAATAGTAGATTCAGACACCCCCCCCCCCCCCCCCTGAAAATTCAGCAAAAATTTGGTTATCAGATTGTTGGTGGTAAAATGACGTAACTACAACTTTGTTCAATCTGTTATTGCGACCTTTTGTTCACCAAGTGACGGATATTATGATACGAGTACATTTACGGTTAGATCCCCATGAGAGAAAAAAATCTTGCTCTGCGAGTGTCATTCATGTACGAATCTGCTTTGACTTTTATTAAACCCTTTCCTGTTTGCAAAATTTTAGACCTGTAAAAATTCAAAGGTTTTGCCGACGAAACTAAAAGATGGATATGATTCGAAAAATAATCATTCAGTAGGGTAGAAAATATTATTGGAAAAAAGAGAGAAAGAAATTGCTTGTTACAATGTTTTCTCAATTATATATTCTGGACCATTTTATATTGTGTATCTATACTTCATTAGAAATCGAACTGAACTAAAAATAGACAAGTTGAAATGAAAGGATTTCAATTTTTTGTGCAGGAATCGCCACGATTCTTAACATGAGTGTTGGTGATGTAATAACGATGAATCTACTCTATGATATTATAGTGTGAGTATATGTTATGCCTCGTGAACTTCGTTTGAATGGGGTTTAACGCCGCTTTTAACAATTTTTTAGTCATATCGCGGAGACTGAAGCACCTAACACTGGTTTCCTGGTATATCTCGCACCAGTACTTCCATTACAACCTTTCCTAGCCTCCAGCTGTTATCCCACGTAAGTTTAAGATTATCCACCCATTGGTGAGACTCAATTGTCGGAAAGGATGTGTGCCGCAGCCGGGGATCAAACCCATGATTGCTTCGTGAAGTACAGGAATTAATATTGGCACAAGGTGTGACAAATTGTCAGCAATCAATATTTATTAGTTTTGCTATTGTCTTTCTGCCAGACTGCAGAATTAAACCTATGCATGGTTATCAAATCTCTGCAAGAATTGACGGGAAGCGTTGCCTACCTAAGAATCAATTAACCAATCAAATCATTCATTTAGACCGGTAGTGAAATTTAAACTCCAAACACTGGCCGACATTAGCGAGTGACATTTTTTTTTGATTTGGTGACTTAAACGACGTAACTACAGCTTTTTCAAGCTGTAGTTACGACGTTTAGGTCGCCAACCAACCAAATTACTTTTTTGTTACTCGTTGCTGACTATTAATTTGGAAAAATAATACCGTATGGTATCTTAGTCGAACTTTATGTTTGAAAAATAGCGGAGTTTGGTATCGAGGCGTAATTCCTGTCGGTGTCAGTTAGGGGGAACGGCGCTCCGTCAACTTTTTTTGTCTGGGATAGGAACTAAGGCGCAAAGGGATGCAGACTGATCAGGGTCCTTACTTGGCGCATATGAAAAATTGATTGAAATGTCACGCACAAACGCAATTATGACGGTTTGATTTTTTCATTTTGCTCACGCAGCCGTTTAAGTAATTAGTGTTCTCTGGCCAAATTCTATTTCAGGGCTTGTACAAGTATAGTATGTGTAGACCCGGATGGGCAGATATGGCACGCCAGGAACTTGGACTTCACTAATGCAGAAATGGTTAAAGGGTTGACAGTCGGCGTTGATTTTGTACGAAATAGACAGGTAAGGGTAAACATTTGACCCATTCCCACACATTGACGCTTTTTGACTTCCCTAAAAGCAATTATAAAAACATTGTGGTAAACGAAGAAATTGCTGAAACAAGCAATTTCTTCATTTTTAACGTTGTTTTCTACCCAGAAAGATGAAAAATGTAATATTTCATAAACTTTAATTAGTCGTCTGCAACTCCTTTCAATTTGGACCAATCTAAAATTTTGTCGTCTGGCAATGGGTTAAGAGACGAGGAGAAAATCTGAGCCTTGGAGTGGCAACTCCAACCGTTACGCATGTGAGTAAAGTTAAGACTCAGATCAGCCTGCGCATCCGCATAGTCTGATCAGAGTCTTCACTATGCTCTCTACCTATAGATACTGACCCAACGCTTCTATAGACAATCAGAGGATATTCCAGATGCCCTGAGTGACTGTCCAAGCTGCTCAATGTCTACATTTCGCGTACATAAGAAATGGTTGGAAATGTTAGTACACACAGGCTCATTTTTTTCATTGAGACGTGAAAATAAAAACTTGATCACACTGTGTAAAACCGTGAACCAGATTCATAAAAAGCTGGGTAAGCTTTTTTACATTACTCAGTGAAAACAAAAATAGTATTTTCTTCGTTTCTTATGACGTAGAAAAACTTTATGATAAAAGGAGAAACTGTTTTAAATAAGCAATTTTCTCCTTTTCTACCTTATTTTGTACTTATTTTCGAATTTTATCACAATTTGTTAACTTCACGAAGAAATACCGCTCAAAAGGTACAAGCAGTTGATGTAGATTAAGGTCACACTACACTCACGTGTAGGCTGATCTTGGTCTAAATCTCCTGAAAAAACAGTAACACTCCGGAATCAGCATGACTAGAGTTAAAATCCATTTATCTGAATCTGAAAATAATGCTTCAAACGAATCGACAAACAACGTTGCGCTTTTAGCTAGCAAAGCGTCAGCTTTGATAGCTTAAGTTAACACACAAAATTTTGAGGTCGTCTCAAAGTTCAAAGAGTGCAAACTGCCACTGGAGGCTTAACCACTAAATCCGTTAAATGCCTACGCCATAAAAAGAAGTTCTTGTGTATTTCAAGAATATTGCAAACTCTGCATACAAGTTCATCTGTTGTTTTAGCTCACTTGAGCACATCATGTTCTAGATAACTCTGGTCAGTGTCTTCAAAGAAGTTGCTGACGACAATTTAAAATTGTTGAAAATTCTGAAATATTTATCTCTTTAGGTTGAAAACAGTTTCTTCATTTTCCACATTTTTTTCCCAAAAATATTTTCTTTGGGGTGGGGGCGGAGGGATTATGTGGGAATTGGTTAACTATTTGGTTACTTTAACTTCGGTTCTTTATCATGACAATTAACGTTTGACAAAGAAGGTTACTGAACAAAACAATGCTTTGCTAGCTTACAGTACTTTTCAGCACTTTGATTGATCAATGTTATAGGCCATGCATTTTGGACAATAAAACCGTTTTAATATCTAAGCTGAACTTCACATCACAGTCGGTAGACATCATTCGGAACAAACAAACGAATAAGTAAACAATCACAAAAACAAACAAACAAACACGCGTAATGCGATAATTGTCAATTCTTGTCAGTCGGCGCAGCCTCGCAGTCTTGCAATGTCGGACTTTTTCGCATTTCCAAGATTGAATTTATTTTTCCCCTTTCCCTCCATAGGTAATCTATAGCGGTGTGACGTATGCTGGATTTGTCGGTTTATTAACTGGACAGAGACTCAAATCGTTTACTATTACAGTGGACGAAAGAGGTATCAAGATACTCTACAATTCATGACTTGAATACTGTTATATTTTACTAAAAATGCTGGTTTGTTCGAATCAAAATAATTTTACATAGGCTATATAACACTCCCTGATTGTAAACTTGATTTTAAATTGAATATATTCTAACATTACTTAATAACACAGATATATAGATATATATGTGTAAGCTGAATTTATTTAAGTTGTAGACGTTTAGATGGCCAACCACCATTTTATGTTTCGTTACATGTAACTTGTAGTATATTTTACAAATAATAATAAGAAGTAATAAAATGCTACTTAATTTCAAAGTAAAATTTCCTTTTGGAGTTCGGCAATTTGAATCCCATGCGTCATAAATGATGTCATAGAAAATGTCTGTTTAAAAAATGCCATTCAATATCGTTTGCTGAACTTTATAAGAAAATTATAATAGCAGTTTCTCTTTATGGTGTACGCATACAAATTAAAAACAAAACAACAACAACAACAACAAAAAAAAAACCCCACACAAATAAAACCCCTCCTCCTTCTAAATTTCAATAAATTTGTTTATCAATAGACGAAAAGTGCGGTGATGTTTTCCTGTATTATAGTTATTCAGGAATAACCAAGTTTTCTACGCACCAACTGACCCAGGTTGATTTTTCCTTCACCATTTTGTTACAGGGATTACTAACATTGTGAAAAACAATATAAAAATAAATTTTAGGGCCATATGATACTTTTGTTTCAATAGATCTCGGATCATTTGTAAGAAAGGGCCTTAACCCTTTCCCGTACAATCCCTGGTTCTTACGTCCCTGTGATTTCATACTTGAGAAAACATTGTGGGAAAAGAAGAAATCGCTTGAAACAAGCAATTTTTTCTTTTCCCACAATATTTTCTACCCTGTAGGTTGGTAACTTTTCAAATTCAATTCACTTTTAATTGTCGTCTGCATCATCTCTGAATTTTGACAAGTCTAAAATTTTGGAAAACGGGAAAGGATTAATTGTTGTCTATTTTTTTCTTTTCATATAGATAAGGGACCAGACATCTATAATTTTCTGGTTGCCATTGTTTTCCAGAGTTTTGTGCCTGTATCGTTTCTTGTACGAGATGTGAGTATAACGTTTTCAGAGGGCGGATTTCTAAACACATCCACTTAATTTATTGATTGATTGAATGGGATTTAACGCCGCTTTTAACATCATTTCAGTCATATCGCGGCGGCTGGAGCACCTAACAATGGATTCCTGGTATTTCTCACACCAGTACTACCACTACATCCTTTCCTAGCCTCCAGCTGCTATCCCACTTAGGTTTACGATTATCGACTCATTGGTGACAGACAAATGTCGGAAAGAATATGTGCCGCTGCCGGGGATCGAACCCATGGCATCCCATGATTGAAGATTAGGAGTCTGACGCGCTACCGACAGCGCTATGACGTCGGCTCACGCCCACTTAACCCTGACAGAAAGTTCTACTTATATATCAAAAGCTATTATTGTGTAAAATTCATAAGCCAGTAATAAATTATAAAATGATTTGTTGGCCGCCTAAATATCGTAACTATTGGGTGAATAAGTCACGACATTTTAGTTGCCAAACCGACCTAAATATCGTAACTATAGCGTGAATAAACCAACTAAAATGCTTCAGATTTATATCGATTAATGTTGGTGTTCAGACTTCACTTTCAGTCTTAATGTATGATCTGATAGGACTATCGAGTTTGGATTGGCGGCGGCGACCCGACTATTATTTTGGACAAAGAATGGATATTAATAAATTTTGTAAACATGAACGTTTAAGAGTCTAGCAATACGTTGTTCTCATGTGATAATCATTAGATCTTGTCTTGCTCAATCTAGAATATTTCTGCTGTGGTAGAAGATAAAGAACAAGATCAGCATCCACTTATGAGCAGTCTGGTCCTAGTCTACACAACGTTTTTGAAAGTAAAAGTTATACATAACATAAATTATAAAAGAAATATTGACAACGGAAAACCGACGTTACTTTCCTTGACATGCTGAAAGGAACAGAAATGAGTATGCGAATAATATTTCTGACAATTTTATTTGTGGTGGAAGCCAATGAAGACACTGATCAGCATGAGGGTCCGTATCCACACCATTGACCATTTATAGAGTTTGCTTGAAGATAAAAACAAGCTATTGTTAAAATGTTTCTTAGATTCCCGAAATTCCAAACTAAAATTTCATGCTTAGGTTGAGCCTAGACATGACTTTAAACTAGAAAAATCCCAATACGTCCGATCTATATCCCGTTACTGAGTTCATCTTTCATCTCCAGACTCTTGAGAAAGACTCTTCATTTGACGCAGCGATAATGCGTCTGGGTGGTACCCCGACTGCAGCTCCTGTTTATTTCATTGTCGGCGGAACTTCCGAAAACCAGGGAGCTGTCATTACAAAGGGCAGAGTAAAAGTTGCAGATTTTTGGCAAATAGATGTTTCCCGAGGACAGTAAGTTTCTTTTCAATGGTTCTCGACCTGTCACCCAAAAAGCCCATCTCCAAGAGTTCGGTCGAAACAAAATAGGTCGTGTTTGAACTAGTGATTAGATCAGTAATAGGTGAATAAAAGTGAGACAAAACAAAGGGTGTCATTCAGAAATGTGGTTTCGCGGCGTAAACTTAGTTCTGAAATTGTATATACCTTATGTATTCACTGAATCGACCTTGGACAACTTCGACTTGTAAACTAACGTTTCCACCACCTTAACTTGTCTCAAAGAGTGTTATTTGATGGAGCTTTGTCGAGCAAGTCATCAGGCCGACAGTGATCCCAGTCTATGACAGTAATAAAAATGGAAGGAACGTAAGTACAAATCGAAGTCGGCCCTGATCTTCGTAGAGGGAACTGGCGGATCGCGATTGTCAATCAAAGAATCAATCCACCAATCAAATATGTCACAAACAACAGCAGTGAACTTTGAATTCCAACATTTGCCAACATTTACGTGAAGCAAATTTGCAAGTTTGGCGACTCAAATAATATCGTAGCTGCAGTATATTCAAGCTGTAGTTACGACATTTAGGTCGCCAACCAGCCATTTTACTTTTTCGTTATATGGTACACGCCGTAAAAACTTGCAAATTTACGAGCTTTCTGTCTGAGGTTATTCGACAGGGCTTTCGAGTTGTCAATTCAGCGATAGATAGTTATTTCACTATTGAATATCTGCGATAGATAGTTATTTCACTATTTTGAATATCTGCGATAGATAGTTATTTCACTATTGAATATCTGCGATACATAGTTATTTCACTATTTTGAATATCTGCGATACATAGTTATTTCACTATTTTGAATATCTGCGATAGATAGTTATTTCACTATTGAATATCTGCGATAGATAGTTATTTCACTATTGAATATCTGCGATAGATAGTTATTTCACTATTGAATATCTGCGATAGATAGTTTTTTCACTATTGAATATCTGCGATACATAGTTATTTCACTATTGAATATCTGCGATAGATAGTTATTTCACTATTGAATATCTGCGATAGATAGTTTTTTCACTATTGAATATCTGCGATACATAGTTATTTCACTATTGAATATCTGCGATAGATAGTTATTTCACTATTGAATATCTTCGATAGATAGTTATTTCACTATTGAATATCTGCGATAGATAGTTATTTCACTATTGAATATCTGCGATAGATAGTTATTTCACTATTGAATATCTGCGATAGATAGTTATTTCACTATTGAATATCTGCGATACACAGTTATTTCACTATTGAATATCTGCGATAGATAGTTATTTCACTATTGAATATCTGCGATAGATAGTTATTTCACTATTGAATATCTGCGATACATAGTTATTTCACTATTGAATATCTGCGATAGATAGTTATTTCACTATTGAATATCTGCGATAGATAGTTATTTCACTATTGAATATCTGCGATAGATAGTTATTTCACTATTGAATATCTGCGATAGATAGTTATTTCACTATTGAATATCTTCGATAGATAGTTATTTCACTATTGAATATCTGCGATAGATAGTTATTTCACTATTGAATATCTGCGATAGATAGTTATTTCACTATTGAATATCTGCGATAGATAGTTATTTCACTATTGAATATCTGCGATACACAGTTATTTCACTATTGAATATCTGCGATAGATAGTTATTTCACTATTGAATATCTGCGATAGATAGTTATTTCACTATTGAATATCTGCGATACATAGTTATTTCACTATTGAATATCTGCGATAGATAGTTATTTCACTATTGAATATCTGCGATAGATAGTTATTTCACTATTGAATATCTGCGATAGATAGTTATTTCACTATTGAATATCTGCGATAGATAGTTTTTTCACTATTGAATATCTGCGATACATAGTTATTTCACTATTGAATATCTGCGATAGATAGTTTTTTCACTATTGAATATCTGCGATACATTGTTATTTCACTATTGAATATCTGCGATAGATAGTTATTTCACTATTGAATATCTGCGATAGATAGTTTTTTTCACTATTGAGTATCTGCGATACATAGTTATTTCACTATTGAATATCTGCGATACATAGTTTTTTCACTATTAAATATCTGCGATAGATAGTTATTTCACTATTGAATATCACCATATAATATAGAAAATTTTAATTTATCTTTTTAACCCTTTCCTGTTTAATCCCTGGTTTTTACGTCCCTGTTATTTCATAATTGAGAAAACCTTGTAAAAAAACAAGAAATTGCCTGACACAAGCAATTTCTTCTTTTTCCACAATATTTTCTACCCAAGTAAATGGTTATTTTTCAAATAAAATCAACTTTAAATTTTCGACTGCAAAACCTTTGAATTTGGACAGGTCTAAAATTTTGCAAAACAGGAAAGGGTTCACACATTACCAGGCGACAACTTTTTAGACTAGTCCAAGTTCAGAGAAGTTGCAGGCCACAATCTTCAATTAATGAGAATTTTAAAATCTTTATTCTTTTTTGGAGGAAAACAGTGTGGATATTCAAGAAATTATTCGTAACGCGTTTTTAGTGGAAAACAGTATGGATAATGAAGAATCTTTTTGTAACAAGTGATTTCCTTATTTTCCACAGTGTTTTCCAAGACTTCCAAGACTTTTTTTCATGGAGGAGAGCTTCCAAAAGTTTCAAGTGTGTGGAAATGATGGGTTAAATCCCGTGCTGTAAGTCATATCATAAACCTTGTTTGTCAGTATATTATTCTCCAATATATATGACTTGCCATTGCAGATGGTTTCTGGTTGAAACAAATTATGACCATTGGAAGAAAACACCAGAGACTGACAAAAGAAGGTACTTTAACCCATTACTAGATGGTAAAATTTTAGGCTAGTCCAAATTGAAAGGAGTTGCAAGCGACAATTCAAAGTTTGTGAAATTTTAATTTTTTTCTAATTTTTTGGATAGAAAACATTTTGTAAAATGAAGAAATTGCTTGTCACAAGCAATTTCTTCATTTTCAAAATGTTTTCCCGATTATCTTTCCTAAGAGGCGTCCAAAAGCGTCACAGTACGGGAACGGGTAAATAGAGTAATAATATGTATTCTTTATTGATTCCTGTCTTCTACAAACATATATCACATTGGTGTTTAGTCTCCCTTATCTTATTCATGTAATCACAAGGACAACAATTTTCAAACTGCCTTAGCCGAAAAACTCCAGACAACTTAAAGTGTAACGCTAGGTCGAGTTATCGCGGTATCGTGACCGATCTTTTACCTTGCATTAACAATAGGTCGGTAGAACGTTTTCAAGTCGATAAACCCATTACCAAACAACAAAATTTTAGACCGGTCAAAATTAAAAAAATTCAGACGACATTTCAAGTTGGTCGAAGGTTGGAAAATAAGTGCCAAATGGGGTAGAAAACACTGTGAGATTACAAGCAAATTCTGCTTTTCCCACAAGGTTTTCCACGATTTTATTTCCCCAGTGCGTCAGAAAGCGTCATCGTGTGGTAATGGGTTAATCAGTAAATATTGTAGTAGACCCGCTAACTATTGATTGTTTACGATAGATTTCTTCAAAACAAAATTAAACGCTTAAATAGTAAACATTGAACAACTTAATCTTACCTGACGAAATTTTAGAATGAAATCCAAATTCACTGTTCACTGTTTAGAATAATCCCATTTAAAATAAATATCCAACTTCACTATTCACTGTTACTTAGAAACCGTATAATAAAACGACAAGAACACCACAGGGCAAAATTTGACCTACAAGATCTCGTGCAAAGCATTGTGCACGGTTTAATTACCATTGAACGTGATAGAAGGTGGTCATTAGATGTATGCTATACAACTATAACGAGTTATATATTTGATATTCACTTAAGCCGTTCCTCTTAATTCCTGGTTTTTACGTCCCTGTGATTTTATAATTGAGAAAACATTACGGAAAAAGAAGAAATTGCTTATATGAAGCAATTTCTTCTTTTTCCACAATATATTCTACCCTACTGAATGGTTATTTTTCAGATAAAATCAACTTTATTTTTTGCCAAACAGGAAAGTGTTTAAATAGTATTAATGATATTGGCGTCTCTCTCTCTCTTTCTCTCCCCCTTTTCTCTTGTACTTTTAGTCAATCGTTATTTATTTTAAAAATATGTTGTCCTCTTTCGTCATGTTAGCATTTGTATTATAAAACAATTGACAACAACAACACTCATGGACTATGACCGAACATTTCACTGTTATCAATCAAAAGACTCTGAACAACAGATGACTTTTCATGTTCATAGAATAATTAGCATAATTTTGTAAATAATTTCAAAAAAATGACTTAATATCGAGGGTTTAGAGCAAAAACATAGTATGGGTATATACGTTGTATAGCTCCATACTATGTTTTTGCTCTAAACCCTCGATATACATGTATTTATTTTCAGAACAGTTGCCAAGACAGCAATGTTATCTATGAGCCGTAACAACATTTCTATATGTAATCTTTATGAAGTGATGTCAATTCCACCCGTCTTGAATGTGTAAGTATAACCCGGCGACGATAATGTGTTACCTGGCGAAGACCTACTTGTGTCTACTCTCACATGGTGCTGTTTAACCCATTTAAGAGATGAAGAGAATATTTTTTGTTTTCATGGAGGTATGAACCGAAAAACCAAATCACACTGTATGAATACGCGAAGCGGATTCATACATTGTGTGATTAGGTTTTTCGGTTCATACCTCCATGAAAACAAAAATATTCTCTTCATCTCTTATAATTTAATAGTATCGATAGATGAAGAGAATATTTTTTGTTTTCATGGAGGTATGAACCGAAAAACCTAATCACACTGTATGAATACGCGAAGCGGATTCATACATTGTGTGATTAGGTTTTTCGGTTCATACCTCCATGAAAACAAAAATATTCTCTTCATCTCTTATAATTTAATAGTATCGAGCGAAAAAAGCAGAAAAAAATACATCTTTTGATACCTTTTTGTATGGGACTATTTTGTGTGGAAGCATACAAAATCACTGCGTGCTCAAAATTTTGTTCATGGAGGTATGAATTCAATTTTTCGACCAATCACGACGCTTGTTTTTGTTAGACGAAACTAACAATTAAATTATTACCAGATGGTAAAATTTAAGGCCAGTCCAAATTGAAAGGAGTTGCAAACGACAATCCAAAACCTGTGAAATTTTTAGATTTTGTCGACTTTCTTGGTAGAAAACATTGCGTAAATTGAAGAAATTGCTTGTTAAAAGTAAATCTTCATTTTACACAATGTTTTCTATGTCATTTTTCTTGAGGGCGTCAAAAAGCGTCACTGTGTGTGAATGGGTTAAAGAATCAAAGATTTATAGCTTCTAAAATAAGAACACATTAAACGAGACCGTTGTAGGCTAATTGATTAAAACAACACTGTCGCCTATGTTATTAGCTAGCAAAGCGTTAGCTTTGATAGCTTAAGTTAACAGACGAAATTTTGAGGTCGTCTAAAAGTTCAACGAGTGCAAACCGCAACTGGAGGCTTAAACACTAAATCCGTTTAATGCCTACGCCATTAAAAGTAGTTCTTATATAATATCATAATTTTAGTTGTGTCCCCTTCCAAGATGGACGCATGTTTATATCTCTGAAGGTCGAAAATTAAAAATAAAAGCTATAGGAGTTAATATCAGCGTTTGGCGTGTCAGAATTGGCTCTTTTCTAATGCCAATGAAGAAGAAATGTAGACTAACTACCTTAACTGTGGGAAAAAGACAGGTTAAGCTATTTTTTAGGCTATTACTATTTCTGTCCGTGTTACTCGTGATGGGTGGGGATGTGGAGGTGAACCCGGGGCCTACAACCAGTACTACCAATACCAAAAGTACCAATAAACCGAACACTCGACAACTGTCACTAGCAGAAACAGTCGGAGCCTCAGTAAGTGATGCAAATACTAGTAGAGATTACAATGAAACATTGCCATTATCCCAGGAACCCGTTAAAACAAGGTCAACAAGAAACAATAAGGACAATGAAGTAATGCTTTTCTTACGTGAAATGAGAACTGAGATGAAATCAGAATTTTCAACCATGAATAGTAAAATAAACGATCTGACTGGTTCTATTGACACTTTAAAAACGGAAAACCAAGAACTTAGAACTGATAATGAATGCATGAAAAAGGAGATGGAGCGATTAACAGATAAAATTGACAGATTAGAAGGCCACTCTAGACGTAATAATTTACGATTTATTGGTATAAAGGGTCGAGCTAGTGATAGTTGGGAAACAACGGAACAAAAAGTGAGAGATTTTATTGTAAACATCCTTAACTATGGAGAAATGGGAAATGTCGAAATTGAAAGGGCCCATCGTTTAGGCAACCGAGACAACTGTCCAATCATGGCTAAGTTTTCCAAATTCAAGGATAGAGAAGCTATTATTCGTAGATCTTGGGATGTACTAGATAAAGATATGGGATATTCAGTCAAGGAAGATTTCACTGAAAGGGTGCAGTTACGTAGGCGCGAGTTGGGGAAAGAGTTAGTAGAGGCCCGAAAGAGGAAACAATATGCATCAATACGATATGATAAACTGATTATCGATAACGACGTATACAGGTACAATGAAAGCGAAAAGTCAATTGAGCGTATCGGTACCTCACGACCTAGAAAGCAGATGATTGGACAGCGCACGGGTGAAAACCGAGCACGTGTCAATGATGAAAATAGAACTTACGGAGGAAATTTCGCGGGTAGTTATGATAGCCAATCAGACAGCGAGTCGATAACACGAGGAGGCGGGGTCGAATAGGATAGTGGTCAAGGCCCGTTACTTAAAATAACTCTGAACACGTGGAATATCTGTGGATTAAATAGGTTATGTTATGATATTTGTTTTTTGAATTTTCTTAAATCTTTCGATTTGATCGGTTTATTAGAAACTTGGAGTACTATAAATGGACAGTTTAGTGAGCTTTTAGAAGGATATGAATGTTTTGACTTCGTGAGAAAAAAGAATAACAGAGCTTTTAGAAATAGTGGCGGGGTAGCTGTATTTATCATAAAAACATTGTTGGAAAAAAATTTCGTAAAACGCATCTGCAATCATTTTATCGATTGTGTAGTATTATATATCAAAAGTAGCGCTGAATGCAACATACCAGATATTATACTTTACATTACATATGTGTCTCCTGAAGGTTCTACAGTATATAGAAATCATGAAGATAATTACGGGATTTCTTATATTAATGAAAACCTCGCTATTATTGGGGATTTATATCCAAATTGCTTACTTTATCTTGCAGGCGATTTCAATGCCAGAACTAAAAATTTACTGGACTTTATTCCAGACGATAACATTAATGCAGTCTTTAACATGGAATTAGACTATAATGGAGATAATTTTGAAATACCAAGAAATAATAAGGACCAGTCTATAAATAAATTTGGTAAGGATCTTGTAAACCTATGTTGTACCCACGATGTTCACATTCTTAATGGTCGTTTGCATGATGATAAAGATGGAAATTTTACCTATATAGCTCATAATGGTGCAAGTACTATTGATTATCATATTGTATCTACAGATCTTTTTGAATATATTTCAGATTTTGAGGTGACTCAGTGGGATGACTCGGATCACTTCCCAATCACTTCTTGTGCAACAATGCCGCGTAAACAACAACAACAACAAGAACAGAACAACAATTTGAATAACGCACAACAAAATGAACAAGTACAACAAGATAATGAATGTATAGAATTTGCAAATTTTAAATGGAATGATCAAGGTAAAGCACGTTTTTTGGAAATTTTCTTAAATATCTTTAACGAGAGAAAAGACGAAATCATCCGAAATCTAAATTCAAGCGTGAATACAGCTGTTGAAAATTTCTTAAAAATGTATACAGACTCTGCTAAAGCTGCCAATTTTTCATCATACCAAAAACATTCAAAGGAAAATGAAAATAAAAATCAACCTTGGTGGAATTTTCACTGTGAAATTGCGAAGCAAGACAAATATTCATGTCTCAGAAGATTCCGATGGACAAATTCTAAGAATGATTTTTCTTCATATGTTACTTCAAAGAAAGAATTTAAACGTATCTGTGAACGTGAAAAGTTAACTTATCAATCAGAGATGAAAAAAAGACTTTTACAAAGCCGTAACAATCCTAACAGTTTTTGGAAAATAATTAAACAAAATCGACTACATGTTAAAATATCGAGACCAAATATAAACCCAAATACATGGAACGACTACTTTAGCACATTATTGTTTAAAGAAAATCAGTTACCAATTCAACGTGAAAACCAAACGAATAACCAGGAATATAATAACATCTTGAACAGATTTATTACTGAAAATGATATTGCAATTTCAATACAGAAACTAAAAACGGGAAAAGCTCACGGTATTGACGGGATAGGAGCCGAATTTTATAAAAATACACAAAATATAATATTACCTTTAATCACTCAAATTTTTAACAAAGTTTTCAACGATGGATATTTCCCACTGAGTTGGCGAGAAAGTCTGATTGTTCCAGTACATAAGTCGGGATCAAAAGATAACCCATCCAATTATAGAGGCATTTCTCTATTAAATACCTTCTACAAGATATTTTCTAATATAATGTTTAAAAGGCTTAGTAAATGGACTACAGAATTCAACATTTTAGACGAATCTCAAGCAGGATTCAGACCCGGTTACTCAACTATAGACATTTTACAAAGCATGATCCAAAAATACTTGTCAAAACCCGGTGGTAGATTTTACGTACTTTATGTTGATTTTGAGAAAGCTTTTGACGGACTGCCACACCAAAAATTATTTGATACTTTGCAGAAAATAGGCTTACAAGGAAAGCTCTATGATATACTTGCATCAATGTACACAAATATGACATGTCGAGTTCGAACTGGTAATAACATAGCTTCAAAATCGCTGAAATGCAACATAGGTACAAAACAAGGGGACATAACTAGTTCCATAATTTTTAATCTCTATATAAATGAGTTATCGCGCTTTTTCAATAGTAAGGGCCATAGAGGAATTTTTTTACTCAGGAAATACCTGATATTGTATGTATTTTGTATGCTGATGATGTCGCAAATTGCTCTGACAGTGTAACTGAACTGCAACGACAATTAAATAGTCTGTCTGAATTTTGTAATATATATGGGATGAAAGTTAACGTAAATAAAACTGAAATCGTTGTATTTCGAAATGGTGGACCCCTGAGAACAAATGAGCATTGGACATTTAATGGAAAGACTGTTAAAGTAGCACCATTTTACAAGTATATGGGACTTCTATTCACACCAAAACTTTCATGGTCAAAATCATTATCTAAATTAACTAACCAGGCACAAAAATCAATAAACGTTATCAATTCATATCAAAGAAATGTAGGAAAATTCAATTTAGAAGAATATTTTAAACTTTTTGATTCAATGGTAAAACCCATCCTTTTATATGGAAGCCAGATATGGGGAGTTGAATATACAGATACCGTTGAACAAGTTCAAGCACAGTATTGTAAGCGTTTTTTGGGTGTAAATCGATCTGTAAATGACGCGGTTGCTTTAGGAGAATGTGGTAGATTACCACTTTGTTGTGATTATAATTTCAATGCAATCAAATATTTATGTAAACTTTTTTCTATGCCTGCGCACAGATATCCAAGAAATTGTTTTATAATGTTGAAAAGATTAGATGAAATAAATAGAATTAACTGGGTGACCAGTGTCAAAAATTTACTCTACAGATATGGATATGGTATAGTATGGATAAGTCAAGAGATAGGTGATAGTAACTTGTTCTTGAATAATTTTAAACAACGATTAAGAGATTGTTACACACAGGATTGGAGAAGGAGAGTGGACGAGTCACCCCGATGCGACATCTACAAACATTTCAAAACTTTGTTAAACCCAGAAAGATATTTGTCTATTAATCTACCATTTAGTTATATAAAAGCCGTCGCAAAATTTAGATGCAGCAGTCATAACTTTGCCATAGAAAAGGGACGTCACGAAAATTTACCCAGACATGACCGAATCTGTAAATATTGCTTTGACCAGTTTAATGTCAGAATTATAGACGATGAGTACCATGTATTCTTTATTTGTTTAAACTTTGAAGATGAACGCAATTCTCTCCTTTATTCATGGTATTCAGGAAGTAATGAACGTGAAGGCTTTTATAATCTAATGAAAACGGAAAATATGTTAAAAATTCGAAAACTTGCAAATTATATTTATGTCTTAATGGATGCTTATAACACAAAAACATAAAGCAGTTATTGAATGAGCT
Organism: Fragum fragum; assembly: GCA_946902895.1. Lineage (NCBI taxonomy): Eukaryota > Metazoa > Mollusca > Bivalvia > Cardiida > Cardiidae > Fragum > Fragum fragum. The sequence continues at coordinate 17,220,320 of OX336368.1, forward strand.
GGTGCGGAATTATTGTAAATACATATTAATTCATGTGTGTTTACATCAGTTTTGTATCATCCTTTTAATATAATAATTATGGTCTCTAATATGATTCCGACTGTGATAAGAATCGAGTACCAAGTGAAACAAGTTTAAAAGTGCAAGACTATTGTAAATGCATACGAAACTCTTATACACGTATTGCACCAACATATTCTTCTTCTTATACATTGATACAGAATTTATATAGAAGGGACAACACAACTCTGTGATTTAAATATTTGTCAATTTGTTATATTGTATTATGGGCCGGTGGCCTTTCTTTACATAATAATAAAAAAAATATTCAAATATTCAAATATATCAGAAATAATGCAAGTTCTATTCAAATTGTAGAGAACTCTGTTAAAAGCATGCTATTTAACCCATTCCCAATCAATTCCGCTTTTTAAAAATCTCAAGAAAAAAAAGCTTTGAAAATATTTTGCACATTGAAGAAATTGCTTGTAACAAGCAATTTCTTCAATGTCCACAATTTTTTGTACCCAACAAAGTAAAAGATTTTCTAAATTCAACCATGCTTTACTAGCTTACAGTACTTTCAGTACTTTGATTATTTTTAAGTTTAATATTTGTAAACCAGTGGTATCTTAAGCATATTAATCGTTTCTGGATTTAGCTTTTATCAAGTGATTTCAAATCTATCCAGCCTGAATGTGTGTCTATTAATCTTAGATGATGATATGGACTTTATTTTCGGAGAGCCAGTAGAGTGTATCAGGACATCATTACCCTCTTGTTTTATATTTTAGCAACACGACATACACTGTCGTTATGGCAGCCGCAAAGCCCTATCTTATGACAACGTGGATAAGAGGTTCATGGTGACGGCTCTTTCTCAAAGACAATGATAAATAGATGTTAAATTTTCACAATGACCGAAATAGTCTCTGGGCAACAAAACTCCTTCAGTAAGCTATAGTTTTATGGAGTTTTGGTCGCTCAATGACGATATATAGTTTTAAATTCTGATTAAGCCATTACATTAAAATGACGCTGTCTGAAGAAATTCAATAATGGAATTTTTTGTGGGAAAAATAGACATTGCTTGTAACAAGCAATTTTTCCTTTTTCTTACAGTGTTTTTTCAACCTTATTTGGTACTTATTTACCGACTTTAGCTCAATTTGAAATGTCGTCTGCAACTTCTTTCAATTTGGACCAGTCTTAAATTTTGCCATCTGGTAATGGGTTAAGCAATAACAAGTTGAAATATAGGTCTGTCCTCACGAGAGGCAATAGGGCGAAGCTTAGTGCGGCGGCATAAATGCGTTGTAGTTTATTGCCGCTTTCATTGCTGGACTTAGATATACTATATATGATCCTTGGCGTGACTTTAGATACACTAATTATGATCCTTGGCGTGACTTAAGATATACTATATATATGATCCTTGAAGTGACTTAAGATATACTAAATATGACCCTTTGTGTAACTTTAGATTTACTATTTATGATCCTTTGCGTGACATTAGATATACTTTATATGAGCATTGGCGTGTTTTTAACTATAGGCCTACTTTATATGATCCTTGACGTAGCATTCATGTAAATATAACTTTATTTTGAGTATAGTCTATCTAAAACAAGCGTTCTGATTGACCGAAAGAAATAATTCATACCTCCACGACCACATTTTTAGCACCTAGTTATTTTGTATACTTCCGAGCAAAATAGTCCCATACCAAAATCTGTAACGTTTATGCTTTTTCGCTTGATGCTATTAGATTAAAAGGAATGAAGAGACTATTTTTGTTTTCACGGAGGTATGAACCGAGAACCTAATCACACTTATTTATGAATCTGCGAGTGTGATTAGGTTTTTTGGTTCATACCTCCATGAAAACAAAATATATTCTCTTCATCTCTTAACCCATTCCCACTCAATCCCTCCTTTTAACGCCCCTCAATGAAAAGGCTTTGGAAAACACTGTGGAAAATAAAGAAATTGCTTGGATCAAGCAATTTCTTCATTATCCACAATGTTTTCTATCCAAAAAGACGAAAAAAATTAAAATACAATCAACTTGAAATTGTCGTCTGCAGATCCTTTCAATTTGGACCGGTCTAAAATTCATCTGTGTTGGAATGGGTTAAGTGAAATGGTTAGGAATGCTTCTCATAGGCTCACAAATACTATCTAGTTATAAGACCATGTAACAGCGGACTGTGATTCGTATAAGCTAAAAAGGTTCTCTTTGTATTTCCTAATACGTTTAACTGGACCTACCGACGATGACCAAGATGGTGAAATGACGACTACAAGAAGAAGTATAAGAAAATACCAGAAGTCACTCGCGAGCGCACGCACGCACGTACATACACCCCCTCCCTCCACACAATACAGAGAAAGAGAGAGGGGAAGGGAGGGAGAGGGGGGAGAGAAACTGCTTTAATTATTAAGGATTGTTAAAACAACACCACATGCATTGATCATTAAGTGGTTTTAAGTCACTGTTTCTAAATTAAGAATTGCTTCACCTTTATTAAATGAAATTCTTGTCGTTTATTATTTCCAAAGTTTGATTGTTTCCTTCATTAGTTCGGACAGATGTTAAGGAGTTGTAGAATAGATCGCCTCTGTCGAACAAAAATCGATTTACTAATCAAATAATCCTTTTAGATCGGAAGCAAACTTTGAACGTTGACATTTATATTGATATTAAAGCTGTAGTTACGACGTTTAGGTCGCCAACCAACCATGTTATTGATTTTACTGACTACAAATTTCGCAAACAACGCTGTTTAATATTTAACCCATTCCTAGCCGTCAAAATTTTAGACTCGTCCAGATTGAAAGAAATTGCAGACGACAATTCAAAACTTATTTTTTTTTTCTACCTTTGGGGTAGAAAACATTATGGATAATGAAGAAATTGCTTGTCACAAGCAATTTCTTCATTTTCCATAATGTTTTCCTCAAGCGTTTTTTCTTTGGGCGTCTAAAAGCGTCATTGATTTGGAATTGGTTAAATTGAGCTTCCTGTTTGAGTCAGTGAGCGTGATCAGCGAAACGTCTATTTTTAGAAATTCGTTCATTACAAATGTAAGCGCAAATGTAAGCGCATACTCCTATACCCCCCCACCCCCTATAAACAGTTTCTTAACCCTTTACCACTTAATCCATCATGTATAAAAAATCAAGAAGTGAAAATCATTGTTTTGAAAGCAGAAATAAGCAATTCCCCCTTTTGTGACAACGTTTTCTACACCATATGATATGTATTTTCCAACTAAATTGCACTTTTATATGTCGTCTGCAACTTAAAGTTTGTCGTTTGATTACGGGTTAAAGTACTCGTCAGCTTTGTTGGATCTTATCATGTACTGCATGAATGTACATTTGTTGGTCAGTGCGAAATCTTTTTACTGTGTATAAACATATAGGCAGTTCCAACTATTTCGCGCTGACCCATCGACATGCATTTTAATGAACTGATTCGGAGAACTTTTGTTTCTTCCCGACAGCCACACACAAATCTCGGGACAGCTGCACTCTCTTGCACTCGGTTCATTCCCATTCACCTCAGTAATGGGCTCAGTAAATAGTCCGCCAGATACGTCACCATTTCATCACACACGTTCACATTACAATTAATCGTCAACTATACATAATGTTAGTAAAGACGGGGGGGGGGGCAATGGACAAAAGTCGCCATTAGTCCGACATAGTCATTAACATAGTCATTAACTAACCACTATTTTTAAGAAAAGGGATATCAAGATTCAATATTTTTTAAGTTATAATACACAATATATACACAATTCAAATAACAATTGATGGATTGAATGGTGTTTAACGCCGCTTTTAACAGTATTTCAGTTATATCGCGGCGGCTGGAGCACCTAACAATGGATTCCTGGTATTTCTCACACCAGTACTACCACTTCATCCTTTCCTAGCCTCCAGCTGCTATCCCACTTAGGTTAACGATCATCCTTCCATTGGTGAGAGACAAATGTCGGAAAGAATATGTGCCGCCGCCGGGGATCTAACCCATGACATCCCATGATTGAAGATTAGGAGTCTGACGCGCTACCGATTGCGCTATGACGGCGGCTAAATAACAACAAACATATTGATGTAATGGGTTACCCATCTGCTAATACATTGTCGAATCGATAAGATGATATGAATATCAAAAATAACAATAAATGTACACACCCCCACACCCACACCCCCACACCCCACCCACACCCCACCCACATCCCACCTCCACACACCCCCACACCCACACTCCCCCCCCACACTAGATATAACAAAACAAAACATAAAAAAACCACCCACACATCTCCCCACCCAAAAAAACAAACAAAAACAAACAAACAAACAAAAAAACAAACAAAAAAAAAAACACACTCGCCTAAAAAACCCAACAATTGCTACTTACGTATTGTCGTATTAATTGTCAAAAACAGTACTTGTTTTTTAAGTATTCTTATCTTTCTTTAAATGCATTCGTAACAATGTATACAAGTTGACTGGATATAAAGTAATGGAAAAAATATTATTTACAAATGTCGAAAGATAAGCTCACAAAGAAAATTCCACGCTATATTTTCAATGATTTTTTTTATTAAAAAAAGACTTTACCGTGATGAGCAGATTGGAAACAGGTTGGCAAGTTAAATCAAAGTAATGAAAGTATTGTAACGTAGGCAAGCATGGTTTTGTCATAGGTTGTCCATTGCAATTCAACATATACTTAGACAGGTTTAAATTGAAATAAGTTGTAGACGATAATTTCAAGTTGGTGTAATTTAGAAAATATTTGTCTTGCATGGCAGAAAACATTGTGAACATTGAAGAAATTGCTTGTTACAATGCTTTCTAAGATTTTATTCTTAAGATGCGTAAAAAAGGGGACTGAGTGGGAGTGGGTTAAATAGCATGCTTTTGGGGGAGTTTTCTACAATTTGAATAAAGTTAATTCGTGTTGACATAAAAAATACCTAAGAGATGAATTTGCACACAGAGTTTGCAGTATCCCATAAATGCATAAAAACTATATATGTATACTTTTTATGGCGTAGGCGTTCAATAGATTTAATGGTTAAGCCTCCGGTGGTAGTTTGTACTCATTCAGGTCTGAGAAGACTTCAAAATTTTGTCTGTTAACTAAGCTATCAAAGTTTTCGCTTTGCATGCTAAAAACAAATTTATAGTGTCGTTTTTATTGTGTGTATGTGATTCTTGTTCTGGCTCCGAGATGAGATACAGTGTAATTAGATATTAAGTTTTACACCTACAAAGTAATAGAAAAATATTCTCTTCATCTCTTAAATAGAGAGTCAATCAAAAAGAATAAAATTCTGCTGTGGTGTATCGCTTTAAAAATCCAGGTTTTCAAGAATCTTCCGACGTATTGGTTTCCTTTCGATGTTCCGCATGTCGATGTTTTGAGAATCCGCGAATCGTTGCTTCCATGGTCCAATTATCACTTCTGGTTTCATTTCAATGTCCCGCTTGTCGCTGTTTCGAGAATCCGCAAATCGTTGCCTCCATGGTCCATTTATCGCTGTTGGTTTCATCTCGATGTTCCGCATGTCGATGTTTTGAGAATCCGCAAATCGTTGCCTCCATGGTCCATTTATCATTGTTGGTTTCCTTTCGATGTTCCGCATGTCGATGTTTTGAGAATCCGAGAATCGTTGCCTCCATGGTCCATTTATTCCAAGAGCAGGAGTATCTCGGCTTACACGAATTTCTCGCAACTCTGTTTCTTGAGTATCCGGAGCATTTCTTTTGAGACTTATCCTTTTAACCTTTGTTTCATTTTTGCAAGAATATTGCTTGATTGCACAAGCGAGAATAATAATTCCTAGAACAACAACAAATGCTACCGTTACTAGAATGATTACTAATTGAACATTCGATGTCTTGCTCTCTTCTTCAGGTACGATATCTTTGGTAAATATATAGGAAAAATCTATGTCGATGGAAATTATGTTAGATAGACTGCCAATTAGATTGTTTTCGTCTCTTGCACGAATAGCCACGAAGCACGTACCACTACAATCGGAGAGTGAAAACGTAACATTCAATATTTCAGTAATTCCCGATGGTTGTGGCGTTGGCATTGTCGCAGGGATTACAGTTGACACTAGGAAGCTGTTTCGGAGGTCGTCGATGTTTTCATTGAACCTCATATCATATGCAGATGCTAAAGAGAAAAAAATATGTCATCGCTTGGTTGTTCAGCTATCTTTTCTTAAACCAAATAGTCTTTTTGAAGAGTGATACAATGAACTTTCGGCATGGCAAATAAGATTAAAATTATAAAACAAACACGACTGCGATATCCTAAGGTCTAACTTTAAGCCTTTATTTATTTATTTCTAGAGTAAATGAATACATTTAAAAAAAAGAATATCATATATAGTAACCGCGCACTCATTCGATAGTGCTATTTCATTAGTGAACATAATAAACCGTTTCAATGTAGAAAAGGATTCAAATAAACAAGACAAAATTAAAGAAAACAAAATAATACATCTTGTTTTCAAAATGATCTGTATGTCCTATTTTATCTATATTTCGTTATATCTATATGAACCCTTAATCTGGTAATCAAACTGAAAACACTGTTAGCATGCAATTTTAAGCGAGCGTTTGAATTCTAAGCGTAAATTTTACTATATAATTTCTAGAAGCGTCTTGCAACATGCTATTTATTATCAACATTAGCGTATAAAAAGAGAGGACAAGAAAACCTGAGATTGTATTGAATATACTGAAGTTATACCTTGTCCAATATCTAGGTTAGATCCGACTGCCGTCCAGACAAATGTATACGTCAATTTTGCCTCAGTTCCGACTATCCTTTCGAATCTCAAATCAGTGATCTTTGCAGGCGCGATTGTATCCGCTGAACTGTACTGGAAGTTCTCCACGGTGATGCCTTCTGTAATGGCCTGTCTTTCGAAAATACCAACTGACTTCTTCGTAGCGTCGCTCTCATCGTTACCTGTACCAAATATTTGATAAGTTTTGTTTATGAAATAATAATATTATCACAGGCGATTGGATTCTGCAATTTATAACAACTTACAAAAATATCTTACACTAAAATAAATATTAATAAGGTATTGCAGCTGCCATTTTCGGGAACGGATGTTTTGACAAGCATCACTAGTGCAGCATGGGGAATGTTTGACTCGTAGGAATACGGAACCATTGATCAATGTTTGTCAAAAATTCCATTCCCTTAAAAAATGGAAGCTGCACTACCTTGTTAATATTTTATCATAGAGTTAGATGTTTTCAAGTTTTTACAAATTCCTGAGTACAAGTGCCTATGAGTATTATGCGTGCTTGAATAATGCTTAATGGGGAGGAGTTATATGCAAAAGGTGAAATTCGAGGGCGGATTAACACATTCTCTGTACATAACGTAGCTTATTTTATTCTTTATCCTAAAAAATAATGCACAAAGTAAAGATTTTGACCTCAGGAGAATTTCACTGATTTCATGAATATTAATGAGATGTTGTCTTATAAATTCTCAATAATACTGAGGTTACCTTCACATGAAGTCATGTGATCATTTCTATTTATACGGCATCGACACGATGTGTAATGTATGTCAAGTTAGCTAAAACGGTGGTAAGTGATAGGAATTTTTTCCTCGAAACAAAAGTTAAATAAAAGAGTTTCTTAGACTGCAAATTTTCCAAACCTCTATCGATCGAAATTACTATTTGTTTACACTAAAGACGCGTGATTCTATCTATAAGCATATTTGCATACATGTATATGTATATTGATGAGATCGAATCTACCCGTCTCGGAAAATATATCGCCATCTTGATCAATCTATGTGGTTTATTTTATCTCTTTTTTTTTTTTTTTTGATGACAAACGTATTTAAGAAAACATTATAGCATGGATCAATGGTGATTTAGCATTTTTCTTATTGGTTTGGATCAATCTGTGAGTAAATGCTAAATAGATATTTTTCATTGCTTTTTACGACCCATTCGACTGTAGTCTGTCGATTCTGTCGTCGTAATGTAACTTGGGAGACAGGCGTATTTGAATATCAAGTAATCGGTATGGATTTTGTATTTTTTAAATTTACTACAGTTACGAACTGACAAGTGATAACATTTAGTATCACAACACTGACCCTCATTTATGTATGTACACACTTATGACATTGTATTCGAAAGCAGAAGTGTGCATATGCGTTTCCTCATTAATATGCATGATTGGAGAGGGGCCGAGCTTTCTCCCGAACTTTATCTTTACACACACGGCATAGAACTTATATAGTTCTATGTAATTTCTTATTTGTTTATATATGCGTTTTACGCTATCGTGTTATGATTTATAATAAAACAAGCTCTTGTCCATAATTGATAATTTAAGACAGTAGGTTAAGGTTATTTTGTCTACTCAATCAAGGTCATGGGCCCCGAAATTTAATTCTGATTCTTTGTTACCTCATTGCCAGCGACACAATCCGAATTACAAACTATTCCGGACGACATATGCTAAATGAGAAAATGGGGGTGTAATTATACCAACACTTGGTGACGTGTTACCTATACAAATCTTTCAGACCGCTGAAATATGAACGTGCAGCTTCGAAAACTGAAGACAAAAGTTCTCCGAATAAGAAAAAAAGTGCTTAGGTTGTCTATTACTCACTTGGTCTGTTGTTTGCTTTCGTTCTAACCAAATAGTTTGCTTAAAACAAAGAGACTACAAATAGGATAAATTACCGGACACAGAAGATGCTCGGCTGGTAGCAGAATCGGAATTGTAGTAATATGTATTTTCGTCTCCCTGTACATAGACCTTTATGTTATAATAACTATCTACTGTGAAATATGTATGTAAAAGGTATGCAGAGTATATTCCATCATCTACAAACGAATCTGCACCTGCAACGAAGACATGAAAAATATCTCAATCAAAAGCGTTGTAAGCGTTAAAACAAAATCCGTTGTGTGAACTCGTTCTTAAAAGCCTTACAACGCGTTCTTGCGAGCGGATTTTCATATGAAAAGATAAAAACTATCCTCTTTGCATCGACATATCTTTTGATATTACACAGAAATATTTTGTACTTTGATTTCCTATGGATTGAACTCGTGCAGGTGAAAATATTTTTGGGCTTTGTGAAAATCTGTTGTAAGTGCCTAGATTTATATGGATCACTTTCAATAGTTTTGCGCTAAGCCATCGACTTTTCTTAGGATAAAAAAAATGACATTTTCTCGGCTATTTTCGAGGGGCGTCTAACCATTTCCTTTACTTTCCCGATCCCTGAATTTCACGTCGCTGTGATAATCTGAGAAGATATTGTGGAAAAACAATAAATTGCTTGACATAAGCAATTCTTTTTCGACAATATTTTCTATCATTAAGGTTGGTGACTTTTTTAATAGCACTTCCTTTATAGTCTCACCTTCTACTCCTGTGAATTTGGGTAGGTCAAAAATTTCGAAAAGCAGTAAAGGATTAAGCACGATAATTAACCAAACTAAATAATCCAATTTTACCGAATTTGAAACCGAATATAAGACAAATACCGACTTAGTCTTCAAAAAAGTCCATTTAAAAAGTTTTGGCATTTTTGACAACGAATGCATGATAACACTGATGATATTTTTCGATATTTCAATTAGGTTTTGATCAAAAGCGACGTTTCTATTCATTTGATTAAAATAATTTTAAACTTTTCCTAGATGCGCAAGCTATCGTTCGAATTGTTGTTTGCCTTAGTCAAATTCCGTCATTTTCGCAAAAGATTACATATAAAGGCGTAGGCGTTCATTTCAAGGCTAGAATGTACGACGTATACAAAATGTTTTTCCATTTAAGAATGCCGGAATGATGTGCCTGTATGTGGTATTTTCTTTCTCTTTCTTTTTGTCTGAACGCTGAGAGTTTTAGATGTGGATCTAATACACTGCAAGCATAATTACTCAAATTATCTGAAGCGTATGGTAACACCTCGATTGTTGAGAAATTGTGACAAGAGGGACATAATGCCCCGAATTGCTTACCTGTGTTAAATTTCATGATTTTAATTAATAGAGCTGAAAATAAGGCACCTAGAATGTCTACAAATGTTTTTCTAAGATCTAGTATTTTTTTATCCCACCTCACTTGTCTGAGATTTCTCGAAGACCAACAATCTGGCCAATATTCATGTAAATACATCTGAAAATGTGGCCTATGAAGTGGCTACAGGAATTTTTTTTAAGAGATGAAGAGAATATTTTTTGTTTTCATGGAGGTATGAACCGAAAAACCTAATCACACTGTATGAATACGCGAAGCGGATTCATACATTGTTTGATTAGGTTTTTCGGTTCATACCTCCATGAAAACAAAAAATATTCTCTTCATTTCTTATAATTTAAAAGCATCGAGCGAAAAATGCAACTACTTAACAAATTTTGATACCTTTTTGTAGTGAAGTATTTTGTGTGGAAGCATTCAGAATGGCTGCGTACTCAAAATTTTGTTCATGGAGGTATGAATTAAATTTTTCGACCAATCAGATCGCTCGTTTTTGATAGACGAAACTAACAATTAAATTATAAAAAATTGACTTGGTGACCTAGTTTCATTTTTTCCCGAGATTTCACCATGACAAACATTCTGAATGGTTTTCATGTTAATTGAGCAATAACTGTCACCTCTAGAGTATCTGTAGGGTGATGGATAACAGACATTTCACAACCACAAAAGCTCGAATTGAGCATGTTGATTTCACTTGGGATAAAAATACCAAGAGGAATGTAACAGTTTCTCTCTCCCCCCGCCCTCAAATTCACATTTTTTTTTTCTGTTTCTGAACCATTATCTGCTTGATAATCAAACTATTGTAACAAGTTTAGTATTTATTTCAGGCTCTACGGCTCCCGTGGTGACACAATTTCTCAGAAAAAGGAGTCCTGAAATCTATGGAACCCCTAAAGTAACATTTCAGACTTTTTTGATATGCAAATGTTCCAAATTAATTCGTAATTACGAATTAACACTTCGTGATTACGATTGATCATTTGCATAATTAAACTTTTTATAATTATGCAAATGTTCCTTTTTTTCGAAATTACGAATCACTATTCCGTAATTACGAAATAATTTTGATCATTTGCATAATTAAAAAAAGTCTTGAATGTCACTTTAGGGGTTCCGTAGAAAACTTTATTTTATTTCATTTATATTTTTACATACCCCTATATCAATAATTTCACTAAAGGTCACAAGCCCGTTATAATATGAGCCTATGTGAGTAACTCGCATACATTGAGCACCCTGGACAGCCATTTTAGGCAAATAGAACATACTCTGATTGTTTAAAGAAGCTTTGGGTCTGTATCTATCTATAGAGCGCAGAGTGAAGACTCTGGTCAGACTGTGCGGATGCACAGGCTGATCTGTGTCTTTACTTGGCGCACATGTGTAATGGTTGGAAATATCACGCATGTGCTCATATGATTTGTTGCCAAAGTAAAACTATTTTTTGAATTCATTATTGTTTTCTGTTCGAAAAAGCTTTTCATATCGGGCTTATGATCTATTCTGATATTATTGACATAGAAACTTCCGACCTACCTGTACCACCGTCAGAAAGTTGTAAAATAGTCGGCGTGTAAGAAGAACTTGAAGCTAATACCAAGGTCACGTTGGCATTGAGAATTGGAATTTTGCATTTCTGGACACTGACGAAGATTCGAACATTTGTATCGTAGGTAATCGTATTGGACAAAAGTCGTGTTTTTACGTGAATTACTTCGGCATCGTCGGAAGCTGCCGATGAAAGGGCTCGTATCTCCGCCGTACCGGAGAAGGCAGACGGAAGTTTTATTGTAAAATTGTAGCGTCCAACCTAGGAAAATCAAAGTCCCAGTAAAAATTATACATTTAAAAAACAAACGAATTAAAATGATGGGTTAATCTATCGTCATGTCTCTCTCATATAATAACTTTCCAAATAAACTATTTGGTCCAACCACTTTATGCCTACTTGCTAGTCAGGTATAGATCATTTGATTTGTTTGTAACATTTGTGTATTCAAACCCTATAGTACATTTCGACTAAATGTTGTTGGCTTTGCTTAAAGATATGAAGGTATATTTCGAATTGACGGATCAACGCTGTCAATTTACCAATCGCTTGTCCCACCCACTTAATTCTTTGATCACACCCATTGACCTCGACAGGAAGTCCCGCTTCGATCTTAAACAGCGTTATTTTGCAAAAGCTATGATCAGTATCATGTAACACAAAAAGTAGAATCATTGGTTGGCGACCTGCATATCGTAACTACAGCTTGAATAAGCTGTATTTACGACGTTTATGTCGCCAAACAAAAAAAAATGTTTCACACAAATGGCGTCCAATGACGGAGTTTAAATCTCAATTCCCGGCTGAATGAATAAATTGATTGGTCGAAATATTCCTTGATTGACAGCTGCGATTGGTCAATCAAACAAGAGCCGTCAGAGACTGCTCATGCTCCCCGAACAAGTGCTTATCAAAAGTAAATTAATGTCAATTCCTCATTTTACCATTGTATTGAAATTCATATAAATGTATATACATGTAGTTTTTAATCAATTTTGGTCCAGGAATTATGGAGAACTTGCTTCTGACGGACTCACAAAAATAGTCATGAGGCATAATATATATATAGCGCCTTTTCCCATTACAAAATTTGTGTTAATATATTACAATAGCTATGGTCTGTAGCATTTGATTTATAAGCTTTATTCATAAACCTTTAAATACAACAATCAAACAATTCTGAGCATTTACTTGGAAGATAAATGAGAAAAACTAATTTTATTTGAATATATTTGAGAAAAACTAATTTTGACCTTAAGTTCTCTTATTCCTTGTCAGAGCCTTATACAGAAAATTACATATAGTGCATGGTTTACAGCAATTGATTTATAACTTGAATAAAAAGAATTCCATTAAACCGGAAAAAAAGTGAGAAAAACTAAACTTTATATTAATTCCCCTTTTACCGAGACACAGCCTTAAATTAAGAAGCGGGGAAAAGGATTAAAATGTTTCTTCTAATTTGGTCCAGCTTTGGACGAACTGACGGACGGACGCGTAGCGTAGCGACTTTATGCTATCCGAGAAGGATTTTCGGGTGGGGGATAAAACCAATCATTGAATTAAATCATTCATTTGGTTCGGAAATAAACGTTGAACGAGATATATGTTGAGCATTGTTGTTAGTTGGCGACTTATTCAAGCTTTAGTTACGACTTTTATGTCGCTAACCAACCTTTTACTTTTTTTTTGCATACAATTAACCATGAATTTTGAAAAAAAATCTGTGGGCGTGGCCAGCGACCAGTCAATTGGTGTGTTGAAGATAAAGTGTTACTTGAACCTTGACCCTTGTCATGCTGAACCCGGAATATTTCTGTTTTGGTAGATGGTATAGACAAAGATAAGTCTGCGCATATTTCCACCTGCATGCCCCGTTTAAGCAAGAGTTGTTTATGAGATAAATTTTCAAAAAAAAAAAAAAAAAAAAAAAAGAATTGACCCACAATCAGTGCTTGCAGTTCTTTCAACCCTTTGAATTTAATTCGACTAAACAGGGGATTTTATTCAGCAAGAAAAGGGTCAAAATTATTGTATTCCGATTGGCTATAACAATTCCTTTGCTACCCCTATACCTTGAAATAGAACTCCTTTCAAAGTAGCGTCAGCTTTGATAGCTTAAATTAACCCATTACCAGACGGCAAAGTTTTAGCCTAATCCAAAATGAATGGAATTCCAGACGGTTACCAACCAACCACTTTACTTTTTTGTTACATGCTGCTGGCCATACATTTTGCAAAATAACGCTGTCGAAAGTCGAAGCGGAACTTCCTGTCGGAGTAAATGGACAGGGACTAAGTAGTCAATGGGCGGGGCCATCGATTGGTCAATTTCTTGTTAACACATCTCCTCCTACATATAAGGACGGATTTGAATGAAATTTTCGCAGATTTCATCGCGCATATTATCGGGTTTCGCCTTTTGAGGCTGCGTCACAAAACCAGGGGGATTATTTTAAAATTTCTTGTTTACACATATCCTCTTACATTTATAGACGGATTTAAATGAAATTTTCATAGAATATTCCTTGTCACCGGTGCATAGTGGCGGGGTTTTATAATTTAAGGATGTGTCAAAGAAAAAGGGGGCTTCGCACATTTTTTGTCTTGGCTAGTTGAAGACGCATATTATGACATTGGCACTCATGTGATTTTTTATGTATTCAATATTGAATTATAAGAAATAAATAGAGATGTTTCCTTACTTATGAAGCCGTGAAGCTAAAAACCTAGTTACACTTCTGTACAAAACCACTTCATAAAAACATTATTTTCATCCTTTATATTCCATTTTCAATACTTTGATGATTATCTTAGACAATTTGATAAGAAGTAAATAAAAAGAATAAGATGAAGCAATTGAGTAGAAACGGATTTTCTGTTTAGTACTTCGAAACAAAATTCAAACCTATGGGTACATGCTATTTCAATGAAGGTGTATTCTCCACCTACCGGCGCTTGGCTATTAGCATTCACAAGTAACTTCGCAGATTCTCCGTCCTCGGTAAGAGAGTATACTGTACCATCACGGCCAACAACTTCTAATGTTATTGTCTGGCTACTAGACAGAAGCACTGTAACTGAAGTATTGTTCCCGATACCTTCGTCTATTACAAAACTACCGGTGATATCCGCGGAGCTCGGCGTGACTTCGTAAACTGTACCTAACAGCTGAAATAACACTTCATTTAATATTGTGTGATCCAAAACGTAGACTGAATTCGATCATGATCAGCTGAACAAAGCGTGCGTAGCTAGTTTTCTATTGGCTTTAAGCATCACCCATAACAAAATATACTTTTGATTTTTGACTCCTGTATGTTACGTTATTTTACAAATAAAAATATATAAGAATAACGAAACTTCAGATCATAATTCCTAAATGACAAAGAGTTGTTCTATTTATTCATAACTTACCCATTCGGAAAATAAGAATTTAACAACTTTATAGTAGATCTATGTTTTGAAAATGTGTGTAGTTTAGCGAAATTTGTAGCCCATTTTGAAAATACGTGTATTTTAATAAAAAACGTTTTTATAAAGTCAAATTTATAGGATATTGTAAAATTTGTGTATTTTAATAAAAGCGTTGTTCTAAAGTCGATAGGAAAATTTCTGATTAAATTCAACATATTGCTCGAAAGCTGTCATATCGGTAGATCTCAAATTAATCATTGAGAACATTTGATACTTTACCAAGATTCTAGAATAACAGAAATTAGAATTACTTAGATAATCTACCATCACAAAATTCTCATATTTTCCCATATATTTGATTTTTTTAGGATTACGACAAGAAAAAGGCATAATATGCGATGACATTCAGTTTTCAGAATAGTGGCAGCAAAAGCGCAATTCGAAGCGAGTTGGACTCCCAATCGTGAGGTCCAGGCCAGCGACTGATCAACCTCACCTGTTGTGGTGTTAGTTCCCCCTCGTCCTGGTTCTGTAAAGCCTGTGTAAGGACGTCCGCGAATGATATTTGTGTTGTTTGTAGATAGGTAAAACTCTTCCCTCCAGTCTGAGTTGATAATGTCGTCATATTGGCGTCAGCGGAGTCTGTAATGGCTATGGTATGCACTTTAATTCCCCTACTGACGACATCCGGTATGATGTGTAAATATGGAAAGTTGCTCATTCCATCCGACAACAAAACGATTTCTGTACCGTTTGTGGGAGTTTGGCTTTCGTCCAAGATCTGCGCAAAGAAATTACAAGCTATTTCTTCATTGTCCGCAATATTTTCCAAAGCCCTTTTCTTGAGATGCTTAAAATGCTAGATTGAATAGGAACGTTTTACATAGCATGTTTTTGCTCTAAAATATTAATAAAATTAATTCCTATGGCCATACAAAGCAGTACACATAGTGAAAACTCTGATCAGACTCATTTTGAACACAGTATGCTCAAGTGACCTATAAAGTAACTAGGAGATGAACTTGCAATATTCCCGAAGTACGTAAGAACTACTTTCCATGGCGCAGGTATTCAATTGATTTAGCGGTTAAGTCCAAACTATAGAGTTTGCACTCGTTGAACTCTGGGAAGACCTCAAAATTTTGTCTGTTAACTTAAGCTATCAAAGCTGACGATTGCTAGCTAAAATACTCACATCAATTGCTCTCTGAAGTGCTTTATAGATATCTGTCCCACCGTCAGCTATTCGTGGTACAACGGCTTTTATAGAATTTTTTGTCTGCTCGTTTATAACCTCTCTTAGGCTCCATAGAGTGTAGGGTTCTGAATGAAACTCGACCATCGCTAAACGGCTTCCAGTTTCAATGATGTCGTCAATGACAAAATAAGCAGCATAAGCTTGTTCCAAAACTTTCTGTGTGCCCTGATGGTATTGAAATTATTATTAACATAAAACAAGAGGACCATGGAGGTCCTATATCGCTCACCTGTGTATGATGGCTCAAGGCTTTATGTTATTTACAAATATCAAAGCTCTGCGCTTAATTATTGTGGAAAAGAATATTTTAATCACTTTCTCCTTTAATCATAGGTATATTGATGATTCCACCATATAGCGCTTATTTTCATAGTACGATCATTCTTTGAACTTTTTTGGTAGAGTGTCAATAGGCATTGATACACACCAAATATTAAAGCTCTTGGGAGAAGATGATTTTCAAATAATACTTGTTTATTCATATGTAAAATCAAGGATAAACACAGAAAAGGGCTAATTTTCAGAGTATGGTAATTCTTTGAAGTCCTTTGGTAAAGAGTCAATAGGTATCGATACACACAAAATATTTAAGCTCTTGGCCTCCTGGTTTGGGAGAAGAACATTTTCAAACATTTCCTTGTTTATTCCTATAAAAAATCAGGGATCGCACAAAAAAGGCTAATTTCCAGAGTATGGTAATTCTTTGAAGTTCTTTGGATTGAGGGTCAATAGATGATGATTTTTTACCAAATATCAGAGCTCTAGGCCTTATGGTTTGGGAGAATAAGATTTTCAAAGATTTCCTTCTATTCCTACGTAAAAGAAGGGATCACAAAGAAAAGGGCTAATTTTCAGAGTATGGTAATTTTTTGAAGTATTTTGTTAAGGGTCATTTGATGATTATTTATACCAAATATCAAAGCTCTATACCATATGGTTTGGGAGGAGAAGGTTTTCAAAGATTTCCTCCTTTATTTCCATGTAAAATCAGGGATCTCACAGAAAAAAGCTAATTTTCAGAGTATGGAAATTCTTTGAACGTTTTTGGTAGAGGGTCTGTAGATGATGATTTATACCAAATATGAAAGCTCTTGGCTTTATTGTTTGGGAGGAGAACATTTTTTTAAGTTTTTACTTTTGCCGTTGCAACCAAAGTTCTCCATGGATTTCAATAATTGAAGTATTTAGAAAGAGCATGACCTAAGGATCATTTCTGTGAAGTTAGGTTGAAATTTCATGGTTAGTTTAGGAGGACAAGATTTTTTGTAATTGTGAACGGACGGTAGGACGGAAGACGGACAGATGTAAGGACGGACGGACGCCGGAAGATGACCGATCACAAAAAAGTACACCCAGAGCACTTCGTACTCAGGTGAACTAAAATGAACAATCCATTTCCAAGCATAAAATATCTAGGCTGTTCAAAATTCAAAGAAGTTGCAGTTGGTAATATCAACAAGCATTTTTTTTCATTTTCAAGCTTGTTTTTCTAAAGTCATTTCTTTAGGGGCGTCAAAAAGCAGGATTGTGAGGGAAAGGATTAATATAAGAATAGACAATGGTCCATTCATCTGTGAAAAAGCATTGTAATTCTAAGTTATTTTTGGGTCAGGCACGTCAGAAAATCATTACTTAAGGGATTAAAATATATTTATCTCATTCACAACTAGACAACATAGACATTCACTGAGGAAAGTTTTAATTTAATTTAAGCTATATTTTAGGAGAATTAAAAAAACTGCTAAGGGTCAGACAGCGCGGATGGACTGACGACAGGGCCATGAAACAATTTGATCCTTCTGGCGAACAATTGACCAATCGCGGCTGTCAATCAAGGAATCAACCGACCAATCAAACCATTTATTCAGCCCGGACCTGAGCTTTCAACTTCAACATTGGTCGCCATCTTTGTTAACCCTTTTTGTTGGTTTGGCGATTTAAACGTCGTAACTATAGCATATTCAATATGTAGTTATGACGTTTAGGTCTCCAACTAACCGTTTTACTTTTATATAAAATGGCAATAAATTTTGCACAATAAAGCCTTTAAAAATCGAGGCGGGACTTCCTGTCGTAGTCGATGTGAGTGGCCAACGGGGTAAGTGGGCGGCGCCAGCGATTGGCCAATTAGTATTGGTTCAAGAATTCCTGTCAAGACCAATGAAGTTTCAAACGAACCGTGCTCCCTGTTTCTCTCATACTACCAGAAAC
Organism: Fragum fragum; assembly: GCA_946902895.1. Taxonomy (NCBI): domain Eukaryota; kingdom Metazoa; phylum Mollusca; class Bivalvia; order Cardiida; family Cardiidae; genus Fragum; species Fragum fragum. The sequence continues at coordinate 17,238,838 of OX336368.1, forward strand.
GTCAAAAACTAGGACTCGTATCTTTTCGGATTTACGGAGAACTCTAAATTCTGGTGTTGTATAACTGATAGACGGATTTGATGGGTTATTTCCTGGAAAATAAAGTACCGAAAACGTTTTAACCGTAATCCGTCCTGTGTGTAGGCTGACAAAGATATTTCGAAGCGTTCGAGTGAGTTTTGGTCAAAAGCGGTCGTCTCCAGCAATAGCCAAGTAGGGTTTCTTTGTCATATTGAACAAAAGAATATTTAGTATGATTTACTTCGATTGCTTTATCTTTTGAAAAAAAAAAAAAAAAAAAAAAAAGAAAAGAAAAGAGAGAGAGAGACAGAGAAAAAGATGAACATAACATTTTTTGTCGTTTAGGCAGGTTTTCCTAGATAACGGATAGTTATTCTGAACCTTCTCCCGTAAATCAAAATTTTAGACTAGTCCAGCCGGAAAGAAGCTGCAGAATTTAAGTTGATTGAATTTTAGTTTTTCGTCTTTTTGGATAGAAATCATTCTTCATTTTCCGCAATATTTTCCAATGATTTTTTTTCTTGTGGGACGTAGAGAGGAGGGATTGTTTGGGAATGGGTTAATTAATAAAACTTCTATACAGTACTTGAAACTCTACCATACAAATGACCGCTTCGAGAAATTTTAGAACATCTCAAAGAATTCTGTATCAACCTATAATGACTTACCGTTCGTAAAGTCCTCGTGTGAACGCATTACCTCCCAAGCACTCTGTTGATCACACAGCCTATTCTGCATGTTCTGAGCCTCCTTGTTGTGACGTAAATCTGCTGCTATTTCTTCCACGTCAACGTCACAAAAATCAACTATCTAAATAAGGCAATATTACGATATCATTGTGATACAAATATTAGATTCGAGCAGCGAAGGAAGGTTTTATATATTACAGGCCGAAGAACGAGGGAAATATCAAATATTACTACGCAGCGAGAATCGAATACAAGGTTTATATCACACTACTTCGATCCCCGGCGGCGGCACATATTCTTTCCGACATTTGTCTCTCACCAATGGATGGATAATCGTAAACCTAAATGGGATAGCAGCTGGACGCTAGGAAAGGATGTAGTGGTAGTACTGGTGTGAGAAATACCAGGAATCCATTGTTAGGTGCTCCAGCCGCCGCGATATGACTGAATTACTGTTTCAAGTGGCGTTAAATCCCATTCAATCAATCAATCAATCAATTATATCAAACTACAAATTGAATTTTCGTTTAAGATATACAAATGATTTGTGACTATAAAAGATATAAAGAGCTCAAGGAATTTACCTAAAAGCTACCTTTTCATAATCCCAATAACGTTATTATTGGCCTGACACCTAACGATATCCATATCGGTTAAGTACATGTCCGATACTATTTTTTTTCCTGTCCTGTACGATTTTTTTTTCTTGAGGGGAGAGAAAAGTGGAATCGACTTGGAATGGGTTAAATGCGCTGATTCTGTCGGTTTTTATAACCGGTAGTAATACTCATGAAAGTGACGGAGCACTAGCCCCACCCACTGACTCGGCTTAGACAAGCCGTTGTTACGACGTTTAAGTCGCCAAACCGACAAAATTGCTTCACATTAATGTCGTATAATATTGGGGCTTAAAGTTCCTTGACAGCTGCGATTGGCCAATTCATGTTTCTTAGAAAGCTTTCTATTCCAATCAAGTTTGATTGTAAAAGGTAATATCTTTGTTTTTACTGGACTTAATCATGCACATTTTCTATGCAAATTCAATTTTTGAACACAGTAATATTTACGGAATGAATCCATTGATGTCCCATGATGGACGCCTGCGTTTCCTGGTAGAAATCAGGTCGGAATTTACACTCTGGATCCATCGGTAGCTGTTTGAGGTTACAGGAGTCCGTTTGAACTTCACCCAGTTTATACGCCACACCAGTAATATTCCTTGAGCAACTATTGTATGTGAAATAAAATGCCGATGGAAAGTAAATAAATGATAAACAAATAAATAAAACAGTTTTTTGTTGGTTATGAAACATGGTCTAATATACAAAGTTATTATTCTCAGGCGAATCTAGCGGGTTTTCTGACGAAATGAAAAAATACAATCATGGAAAACTTTGTGGGAAAAGGAGAAATTGGTTGTAACAAGCATTTTCCCCCTGTTCTCACAATTTTCTAGCCTGTTCGGCACTTATTTTCCAAATTTAGCACGATTCAATTTGAAATGCCTTCTGCAACTACTTTGATTTCGAACCAATTCAAAATTTTGTCGTTCGGTAATGAGTTAATTCGGAACGAAAAATGATTTTAATCAGATTTTAATCTGTTATATTAAAATCCAAATCATTTGTCTAAATTTACCGATTTACCGTTGACCGATCAACGCTGTTAAAGAGAAGAAGAAGAAGAAGAAACACTCAATAATCAATTAACCAATCAAATCATTCATTTACGCCGGAGGAGAATTTCGACTCCCAACATTTTGTTGGTTTGTCGAACTAAACGTAGTAACTACAGCTGATTTGATTATTTTTTATTGGTGCCCCTGGTTATCTCAGTCAAATGCTTTTGTCGGAGGTCAGTGGGCGTAACCAGCGATCACTCATTTGACTTAATATTATTTACAAATAAACCTAGCTTTAAGAATTAAGCTTAGAAAACGATTGACAGAAAAAAAAATACAAACATTTTTTTTCAATCTTAAACCCTTTCCTGTTAAAATTGTAAAATTCTAGACATGTCCAAATTCAAAGATTTTGCAGACGGAACTTAGAAAGTTGGTTTAATTTGGAAAATAACCATGCAGTGGGGTAGAAAACATTGTTGAAAAAAAAGAGGAAATTGCTTGTTACAAGCAATTTCCTCTTTTTCTAAAACGTTTTCTCAATTATAAAATCACAGGGCCTTATAAAACCAGGGTTTGAAAAAGAAATTGGTAAGTATTTTTTCAAGTATATTTCAATGAAATTGCATATGATACTCACGCAACAGGTCGGTTTTGCCCATTATTCGGATAGAAGTGTTTGTAGCGCCTCTCCCCCTCCACACTTTTGTCTATTAGCGAAGCATACTCGTCGAACAGACCGAATCTTAGATGACCCCATTCGTGCACAATTACTTTATCTGTTCAATATAGTTTAGAAAACCAATTGTTTAATATTTTTTGGAGAGTTACCGAGAGTTACTAGTGGATCCTCCAACTCGTTGTCTGCGCATGTCATATTCTCCGAAGTCAGTATTTGAAAAATGCCACCTATCGGAAGATAACGTCCTCCAACTGTTTTGGTAGATTTAGCCCAGCTTTCATTTATTTCGCTATACAAAACGTCATATAGCGGGACCCAATATACTGATGACGTCAGCATGTTAATGATGTAACGCACGTGCGTAACGATGCACTATTAGAGATTTTGGACGAACGTTTTCACATTTTGTCTCTCTTTTGTCATCCGCCTCTTTGAAATATAGTTTGAGTTGTTTAGGAAATAGATTTGATTTGACTACCTTACGATATCAACAACAACCAATTACTTCTATGTATTTATTCATTACATTTTAGATTCAACCAAATTACTAGAATGGTCGGGATTAAAACAACTGTCATCCTTAGCCCGTAATATTCCTGTTTTGGATGTTGGTCTAGACAAAGATCAGGCTGCATATATGTGCATGACAAGGGATATTTTTCGTTTTTTGATCGACGTGACCTAGACCCGCTACCAACAAGGGACGGTATATTGTAATCCTCTATAACCAAAATAAGCCATACGAATATAACGTCAATAGGCGACTAAAGTGTTCTAAATCCACCCTCAATAAAGCTGTTTTGGCAACATTTTGGTCGCCAGTTCGACGTGATATTATTCGTCGTTTGACAGGCAACGAAAATGATGTAAAATAAATTAGTCGCCTTTATTTTAAGCGTGTATGTTCCTGTGATACTCAGCGGTCATGGTTCTGACAATCGGAAATCCTCTTTCAATTCTACGAATCAAACATCGTAGGTCTATTTTAAAACTTCACGTGACCAGCTTCCCAAATTGTGTTATCCGTTATGCAAAGGAACTGTGGTAAAATGCATCTCAAAACGGTTTTGTAAGAACCCTGCTTGGTGCTCAAAGGAACTTGGTATCAGAGCGAACGGTGAATAACAAACGGAAAAAACAAAACAAAACAAACAAAAACAAACAAAAGAACCCACCACCACCAACAACAAAAGGAAATTAGGCTTTTCAGCCATTTTAGATTTCCAAACGACACCCGGCTTTACCGAGGTTACCCGATAACGTACTACGTTTTCGTACACTGTTTCCGCATAACAAAATGCACCGATTTGTTACATAGTGCTTTTCGGGGAGAAAACAAGTAATTTCTTCATTTTACACAAAGCTCTCTTTTCTTGATGTGCGTCAAAGGGGGGGGGTGTCTTGAGGTGCATTAAAGGGGGTATTATGTGGGAAAGGGATAAGCAAAATTGTCAAACTTCTTATGAATTACCTTCATCTCCAAAATCTCCATTCGAGTTGGTGAAGAAATCTGGTGTGAGGTGGGTATACCAGGCCGGCTTACCACACTCCAAATTTCCTCGTGTGTATGGACTGTTGCCGAACGAACAGTCAGCATTATCCACCAGTATATACTCTGTTGACGTATCAATTGACGCGACAGTAGAATTGAACGTTACGTTGACCCACGTCTTTGGGACTATGATGTCAATCTGACGGAAGAAAGCCCTGTTGCGCGTTGCCGTGAATAGGTATCTGGAAGCGTTTGTGAAGACCTCCTGTTCATATTATGCAAAGAATAGTAGAGTATCAGATAGAGTATCTTCCTTGGGAGAAAATCATAAAATCAAAGTACTGAAAGTTCTGTAAGCTAGCAAAACTAGTTTTTTATTGAGTAATCTTCTTTGTCAAAGGTTATCATGATAAATAAACGAGTTTAAGTAACCCAGGACTTAACCCATTCCCATGCAATTCCCCCTTTTTACGCCGATTTAGAGAACACTTCTTGAAATACATAAGAACTATTTTTTATGGTGTAGGCATTCAATGGATTTAGTGGTTAAGCCCCCAATGTCAGTTTGCACTCGTTGAACTCTCTGAAGACCTTGTGAAGAGCTTTCAAAGCTGACGCTTTGCTGTCTTAAAAGAAGTCAACTGGATTCCTCATGACGTCAATATATCAGCTTGAAAATAACCGTGCATAGGCCTATATATAAAATGTCAAATTTTCTCCTTATGTCTGCTTTATATATTTCTGTAAAATGACGACACACTATAGTGTAAATTTATTGAATTCTGGCTTTTTACTAGCAATTTCTTCATTGTTCTCTATCGCAATTTCTTTATTGTTCTCTTCCATAAAAGTCAAGGATTTTTACAAATTACACCAACTTAAGATTGTCGTTTGCAGTCTAAAATTTGTTGTTTGTTTGTTTGAATGGGGTTTTACGCCGCTTTCAACAATCTTTCAGTTATATCGCGGCGGCTGGAGCACCTAACAATGGAATCCTGGTATTTCTCACACCAGTACTACCACTACATCCTTTCCTAGCCTCCAGCTGCTATCCCACATAGGTCTACGATTATCGACCCATTGGTGAGAGACAAATAGTCGGAAAGGATGAGTGCCGCCGTCGGGAATCGAACCCGGGACCTCTAGATTGATAGTCCGACGCGCTACCAACTGCGCTATGACGGCGGCTTAAAATTTGTTGTAGGGGAGGATTTAACCTTTCTTATTTTACAAAATTTTAGACCTGTCCAAATACACAGTTATTGCAGACAAAATTCTAAAGTTGTTTTGATTTGAAACATAAACCTTCAGAAGGGTAGAAAATGTTGTGGAAAACGAAGAAATTTTGCTACAAGTTTTTTTTTGAATTATAAAATCAAGAGGACTTAAAAAGCAGAGATTGAACAGGAAAGGGTTAAGCGAACTCCTCTATTAAGCAACCATTTTTGTTAAGCTACATTGATCAAAAGCATAGGCATTTGGGTAGTTGAAGAATTTGCCAAAATAGCGGAACTAAATCCCATGTTATTTGAACTCATTAGAATCGTCTAAAGAGTTCGAACAATATAGTATTGAGTAAGAATTCTGCAATAATTTATCTGTGCAAGCAAATCGATCCACATAACCATGTCACAAAATGTATTAAAGAACTATTCTCTAAAGTGACCAGGCCGCCGTCATAGCGCAGTTGGTAGCGCGTCAGACTCCCAATCTCCAGTCACGGGATGTCATGGGATCGATCCCGGTAGCGGCACATACCCTTTCCGAAATTTGTCTCTTAGCAAGGGCGGATAAGTGGGATAGCAGCTGGAGGCTAGGAAAGGATGTAGTTGTAGTACTGGTGTGAGAAATACCAGGAATCCATTGTTAGGTGCTCCATCCGCCGCTATATGGCTGAAAAACTGTTAGAAGTGGCGTTAAACCCCATTCATTCAATCAATCAATCCTCAATGACCACCTCTTGGCCGACCCTTGAGTGGTCGCTTAAGACAATTTACAGTTTTTTAGTGGACGAAAATGTCATGCGTCTTCCTTATCATAAATTCTTACCTGTATTCTCGATATCAAAGCTGGATCTTCGGGGACAGAATTTGATATTACTATCTGAATCCCATCATATCCGTTGTTGTTTAGGGCAATTCTGCCACTTGAGCAAATGCTTTGTGAGAATAACACGAAAAGAAAAAAGCTCAATCTTGTGAAGTGTATCATGATTTTGGTATAGTTAGTCGTTTCTCATTTCCACAAGAGGCGCTTTCTTGTCCTTTAGCACCGTCTGATAAACTGCAAATATGCTTATTTGTTACTTTTGTCAGAATAGGTCACTATTATTAATACATGAACCAGTATAAGGCAGATTTACACGTGCATAATGATGACAGGAGCAGCCCGGACGTTCACGAGGTGCAATTTATGAACATCGGCTTATCGTCTACAAACAAACAAAACAAAATGCACGAAAACAAACTTTGGGAACCTTCCTACAGGCGCAAGAAAGCAAAAGCAGAACACAACAACAACAACAACAACAACAAAACACACACATACACACACACACACACAAAAAAAAAAAAAAAAAAACCACAACACACACACACACACAAACAAACCTTGCACTCATTCATTCGACATATCGTTAGGTGGCTCTCTTTCGAATTTATAAAATGGAAATCGAATGATATGTTAATCTTTCATTTCAAAAAGTACATTTATCATTTTCGGCGGCATAACTCAAACATTCTGCGAGGGTTTAACCCATTTCCACACAATCCAGACGCTCCCCGAAACAGATTCGGAAAACATTGTTACAAGCAATTTCTTCATTTCCCACAGTGTTTCCAAAGCCTTTCTTCTGTGTGGCATCATATATAAGTGAGATTGTGTGGGAATGGGTTATTTAATCGGGGTGAAATAAATCGCACAAAATATACAAAATATAGAAAAAAGCAAAAGTAATGCTAATGATACCTAACCGTTGCTCCGTTTTTCACTGAGATTTCTTAAAACCCTCAAGAAGTGATTTTTGTATGAAAAAAAAAGAAAAAAAAAAAAACACCCCCAAAAAATCTTAGTTCCTTTTCCTTTCGCCTGCAAATAGATTGGTTCAGAAAAACAATTGACCAATCGCGTTGGTCAATCAAGGCACCAACCGACTAATCAAAATATTTATTCAGCCCGGACCTGAGCTTTCAACTCAAACATTGGCCGACTTTTTTGTTAACCATTTTGTAGGTTTGGCAACTTAAGCGTCGTAACTACAGCTTATTCAAGCTGTATAGGTCGCCAACCAACTATTTTACTTTTTTGTGACATGCTACTGGCCATAAGTTTTGAAAAATAATGACGTTAAAAATCGGAGCAGAACTTCCTGTTGGAGTTAATTGGCGGGACTTAGGGAGTTAGTGGGCGGGGGCAAGCGATCGGTCAATTACGAAATAGGAAAATAGTTGCACAAAGCATTTCTTAATTTTCACACTATATTTTTATTCAAATTTCAGACACTATTTCAGGTGATTTTTAACATGAGTGTGTACACTCCATTGCCTTAAAAACGACTGTTTTATCTTCTTCTGATCTAACCCATTACCGCATAATCTCGTATTTCGACGCAAGGTGTAGAGAAATAGCACAGGAAAAGATCGTGGAAGAAGAAGAAATTCTAACTGAAATGCCTCCCTTTCCCATAATATTCTCTATCCTTCATGACTTCTTTTCATCTATTTTTTTCAAATGCAAATTGCAGCTTCCTTCAAATTGGACTTGTCTAAATTTTGTCGTCTAGTTCAATCGATCTAACTCGAGCTACCACTTCTATCAAGTGAACACGTCCAGTAAGCAACAAAAATTGAAATCCTTTTCTAAAAGCAAAAGATCTTAAGAAGTGAACACATTTTGCTAAAAAAGTAAAATTAAAAACTCACACCTATAAAGTTGGATCTTATTAAAATCGATTCTAATAAGTCCTTACAAGATAGGACCAAGCGAGAAATCTGAAATAATTCATGTATTCAGTCAAATCAATCCTTCATTTCATTGGCAAAAAAGTGAAATAAACGACCACTTTTTTAAAGAACCACTTTTTGCCCCCCCCCCCCGAGTGGTTGCTTAATACAAACTGTATTTTGTTAACAAAGATCAACAGAATGCGCATTAATTATTCAATGAAACATCTCAACTATAGGTACATTGAAACTTTAGAAGAAATGATAACAATAATGATAGTTCTAATTTTAACAAAAAAAAAAAAAAAAAAAAAAAAATATTAATGATAATTATTATTACTACAAATAATAAGTGATAATATTACAAATCATATCAGTTCCTATCTTAATAGAATACTTATTCCACTGACAGCGTTTGAATTAAGAAATACACTCTACTCAATAGTGATCGTAAGGTTCGTACTTCCTGTTCTTATATTCGGAACATTTTTTAACGTTTAAACCATTCCTACACAATGCCGCTCTTTTACGAACTGCGAATAAAAAGCTGTGCAAAAACATCGTAGAAAATGAAGAAATTGCTTGCACCAAGCAATTTCTTCATTTTCCACAATGTTTTCAACCTTTAATTTCAAAGACTGCTTAAATTTCACCAACTTAAGATTGTCGTCTGCAGCTTCTTTCAATTTGGACCAGTTTTAAAATGTTTCGAATGAGAATGGGTTAACACATCGACACTCTATATTATCCGAGGGAGACCAGGACCTGGTTACTTTAACCCATTACCAGACGACAAAATTTTAGAACTGGTCCAAATCGAAAGGAGTTGCAGACGACAATTTAAAGTTTATGAAATTTTAGATTTTTTCAACTTACTAAGTAGAAAACATTGTGTAAAATGAAGAAATTGCTTGTTACAAGCAATTTCTTCATTTAGCACAATGTTTTCCAAAATGTTTTTCTTGAGGGGCGTCCAAAAGCGTCACTGTGTGGGAATGGGTTAAAAGGCTAAAGTTACGACGGTTTGGTCGAATACAGACAATATTGATTTTTAAAAAATCAAGTTATTAAAATATTGTTTTAACTCGGGACAGATTTTTTATAATAAAAATAATATGTAATATATTCATATATGATGATAATAATAATAATAATAAAATCTTTATTTAAAGAAGGTAGCTCATTAAGCTATCATCATACCAAACAATAAAATGAAGAACTTATTTACAATGAGGCCCTCTGCAACAAATGAATTATGATGAGCAAAGGGGTTATGATTATTATCATAACCTTACAGTTTATAATTCTAATTGTAACTCAATGAAAATGGTGATGATTATCAATATGGTCATAACGCAAATATCTAGTAATGTCAAAACACGAGATAATGATAATGATGAGAAATGATAATGTTAGCTAACATAAAGGTGATCTCATTTGCCATACCCAATCCTGAGTGATTTTATTGTAACTATAATCCGTTACTAGACATCAAATTGTCTTTCAAGGAGCTTTTAAGGTATTGTTCAAAGGTTTGTTGGTATGGCATTCCATTATTTCATACCAGTGAAAGAAAGGGTTTTCTTCAAAAATGCAGTTCTGGGAACATATTTTTGAGATAACTGGTTACCGGACCCTGATCTTAAATCATGAAATTGGTTGTTATTGACTGCTACATATTCAGACATATACGAGGGGGTTAACCCATGGATCGTCTTATAAACCATTAGGATCGTGTAATATTTACATCAGTTTTCAAAAGATAACCATTTGAAATAAATGAAATTTTTCTCCGAACTAGACCTCCTAGGCTGGCATTGAATAATTCGAGCAGCTCCATTTTGAATTTTGGATTTTATTGACTCTTTGAGCTAATGAAAATTTACACTTACTCCAAAGAATACACCCATAGTCAAAACACGGAGTGATGTAAGAGTTATAAAACATTTGTTTCATTTCCATAGTAAGAAAGTTAATAACTCTCTTAAGTAAACAAATATGTGATGTCAATTTTCCACATAACTGATCGATGTGAACTTTCCAGCACAAAGTATTGCCAATATGTATACCTAAACGCTTCTGAGAATAAACATTTTCTATCTTGCCTTCTCATATAATTGAATTTAATTCAGAACTTTTTTTATATTTTGCTTAGACGCTATTAGTTTATGCAGGATTAAGAATCATATTGTTATGTCTGCACCATTTTAGTAAGATCATCTTGTAGGAATTAATTGATAAGCGGTACCGAAGAACTACATTTATGAAGTGTTGCATCATCAGCATACATATCTAGGTTTGATGTTTGTTTGTTTTAATGGGGTTTTACGCCGCTTTCAACAATCTTTCAGTTATATCGCGGCGGCTGGAGCACCTAACAATGGAATCCTGGTATTTCTCACACCAGTACTACCATTACATCCTTTCCTAGCCTCCAGCTGCTATCCCACATAGGTCTACGATTATCGACCCATTGGTGAGAGACAAATAGTCGAAAAGGATGAGTGCCGCCGTCGGGGATCGAACCCGGGACCTCTAGATTGACGGTCCGACGCGCTACCAACTGCGCTACGACGGCGGCGCTCTAGGTTTGAAGATAAGGTGAACGAAATGCAACTTACATAAATTAGAAATAAGATAGGGCCTAATATAAATCCCTGTGGACCACTAGAAGTAATTGATCTCATATCGGAAGAAACAATACCATTTTCGACTGCCTGGTATCTGTCACTCAAATATGAACGAAACAAGTTACGTGTGTTGTGCGTAAAATGAGATGGCTTTAGCTTAAATATGAGAATATCATGATCTACAATATCGAATGCCTTTCTAAAATCAAGGAATACAGATCCTACCATATTGCCTTAATCTAATTCAGATAGCCACGTATCCACTAGTCGAATAAGAGCAGTTTGACAAGAATGGTTCTCTCTAAAACCAGGTTGGTGGCAAAACAATATATTTGTTTGCACCAAGAACGTTTTAAGCTGGTTAGCGACGTGTCTTTCAAAGAACTTCGACAAAGTAAGTAAAATGGAAATGGGTCTATAATTGTTAGGATCGCTTTTATCGCCTTTGAAAAAGGGTTTAACACTCGACTTTTTTAAAATCTTTTGGAAAAGTGTCCACGGAAATTCAATTGTTAAAACGCTTGCAATAGGTTTGGAAATGAAATCTTTGCAAATTTTCAAGATTTTTGATTCGATTTTATCAAGCCCCGTCGACTTATTGCTATCCAAATTTTCAATGATATTTCTAATTTCTTGAGCTGTTATTATTTTTACATCAAAATTACTATTACATGTACACAGTTTGCGATCAATGTAGATTTTCAAGGATTTGAAATATTCCTCATCAACAAATACCTTATCGACAATATGTGATATATTAACGAAGTGATTGTTTAACTCATTCACGATATTTATAATGCCCTCATTCTCAGAAGATTGAAGTTGTAATTTAGAAGGCAATTGATGTTCAATTATGTTGTCTGTCGTTATATTACGAAGATATTGCCAGGGATGATTCGGGTGGGATTTATTCTTAACTGCTTCATTAAAAAAAATATTTTTTGCTTTTCCTTATAATGGAAGTAAGCTTGTTTCTCCAAAGCTTGTACATTCCCAAGTATCCCATATGATTAAATTCGTCTCCTATCAATATAGCATTTTCAATTTCATGATTATTCCATTTTGGCTGTTTAAGTCTTTTAACACGTTTCTCTTCCAAAGGCAGATGGTTAGAAAGAATAATATCCATTTTAAGGTTTAACACATCGCCACTCCATATTAGTCTAGGTCTAAACCTACTTATTTTACATCATTTGGGAAACAAGTTCTTCCAACTAAGATTAATCCCTATCAATTCTGCTTCTTGGAGTATACGCCAGTACTCACGCCGAATGTGTGGCAAAATGGCAGAACCAAGATCGATAGCCGCTCCCGGGAATCAAACTCGGGACCTCTTCAATCGGGAAGACGACGCTCTACCCCTCGACCACGGACACCCCGTATTAGCAATGGAAGACCTAAACCCCGTAACTACGGCTTGAATAAGCTGCAGATACGACATTTTGTTCGAACACAACTGAATAAAAAATATATATGTGAATACAATGTGCGTACGTTTAGCACTTGCATTTGTAATAAACTTTCAAGTAACTTTTCTTCCAGTTGAGCGACTTTGATTTTTAAATTTTCTATAACCAAACACCAATGAAGCAAGTTTGATTCAAATCTGATATTTATTTCATAATGAAAGCATGTAGTGTTAACCCTTTCCTGTACAATCACTGATTTTTACGTCCATGTGATTTTATACTTGAGAAAACATTGTAGAAAAAGAAGAAATTGCTTGTAAAAACAGTTTCTTCTTTTTTCACAATATTTTCTACCCTACTGAATGGTCATTTTTCAGATTAAATCAACATTGAATTTTCGTCTGCAAAACCTTTGAATTTGGACAGGTCCAAAAAAAGGGGGGGGGGGTTAATGCAAAAAATTTAATTACTAAAACTTTTAGAATACACTATTTTTGCAAAGCGCGACTTAACAGCCTTGGTCTGTACGGTTGGTGGGTGCCAAGTTTTATGAATTCTTCACAATCAACGCGGAAGAGAGAGATCCAATCGAACGACCTAATTTTAACAAGTCCATTGTTAGGCTTAATGTGCGTATTTAGTCTTTGTTTGGTCCATTAGCAGACGAAAACATTTTGATTAGTTCATCCTCAGAGAGGTTACAGACAACAACTTTTAGTTGATGAAAAAGATTAAAATCTTATAAGGTTATAATAGAAGATTGAAACGAAAAATACAAGGTCTGTCATTTTTTCTCGGAAGATACCCCCTGTTCTGCACAACGCATTAGTGGCATGTATATTCCGCGAATTAAGACAGGGATCAGAGGCAAAGTTCGCGACGAAGTCGTAATGCACGTGTCTTGGTTCATGATTTGTTTTGGGGTGTCTTACACTTTGAGGAATTTTAATTTAATATTTCTAAAAGCCATAACTCGCTGGCTGTCAGCCAATGGAGCTAAATGGAGAAAATGCTGATTACAAGTATCGTCTCGTTTTCTTACATTATTTTCTTCCAGGTTTTCATTATTTTCAAAGTTTTGATCTATTGCCCATGAAGCCAGAATAGCAATGGAGTGTTTCCCGTCCGCCTGTCCGTTAAATTTCCCTTGTTAACGTGATAGAATCCACAGTTTTGATCGGATTCTCTTCAAACTTGCATAGATTGATCTTGTAATCATATTCATAAGTGCTAGCTTACTTTGGTCCTTTGGTGCCTTAGAAGACATTCGAATTGCGTGACGCATTTCAATAAACAATATTTAATCGTGGGTTTGACGACTGCGTAGTTTTCATACAAACCCGAGATGATCTTATGCATCAAGTCGATGTTTCTCAAGGTTTATCTGTCAACCAAATTAAGTAAACGTTTCAACTAAGAACTGATTAACGTGGTTAAAAAAAAACACCCAAAAAAACTTTTTGTTCATCCCATTCCATAGCCTTTCTCTAGATGTACTATAATTGTAATAACAGGATCAACTTTTGATTATTCATCCACTCCAAAATCATCGATTATTAAAACTGTTCTCGTATTATACTTTAAATGATGTGGGCTTTTTCAATTACTTGCATTATATTTGCTTAGTTGCTCGCATCTTTTCTTTAAGAAAAAAAAAAAAAAAAAAAAACAAAAACAAAAAAACACACACACACACAAAAAAAAACAGTTACACCCACCATGCTTTATAACAGCTCTGATACATATCTTACAGAATAAACTATTATCAGACTTTTTTTTATTTTAAACAAACATCGGTGTAGTACAAAAATCTATGAATAACATGTCCGCTTGAGGTAAATAAAGCATGACAATTATTCTCATAATTTCAGAGTCGCCATGTTGGATGTAAATGCAGTTACAATTACATCCGGTACAAATACCCCCCCCCCAAAAAAAAAAAAAATTGCACTTTGTAATGTTACTCGGATATAAAGAGTAAAAGGACATAAAATTTCTTTCATCCACCAGTGGCGTAAACCGTGTTATGTCAACAAATTATCACTTATGCTCATGCTTCAAGCTAGTCGTCCAAATTTGCCCCGCTCACTTACTCCATTGGCCCCGCCTATTGAATCCGACAGGAAGTTCGACTTCGATTTTAAACGGCGTTATTTTGCAAAATTCATGACAAGAAGCATGTAACAAAAAGTAGAATGGTTTGTTGGCGACCTGAACGTTGTAAATACAGCGTGTATTGTCGACAAACAAACATGCTGAAGATTTACTTTTTTCCATTTCCGAATGTTGAATTATGGTTCATATTTTGCAGAAAATTAGTGTGATCTATAGACATGACGTGCATTAATATGTTAATTTCATGGTAGCTTAACGGTAAAGACCGAAATCTATGACTAGTCCCAATTAAAAAGAATTGATTGATTGATTGAATGGGGTTTAACGCCGCTTTTAAAGTATTTCAGTCATATCGCGGCGGCTGGAGCACATAACAATGGATTCCTGGTATATCTCGCACCAGTGCTACCACTACATCCTTTCCTAACCTCCAGCTGCTATCCCACTTAGGTTTACGAATATCCACCTATTGGCGGAAGACAATTTAATAGCTATATGAGACAATTCAAAGTACATCAATAGAAGAACAAGTATAATTTAGATTAGAAAACAGTGTGAGTAAAGAAGAAACCGATAATTTCCATAATTTTATCTATATCTCCAGGTGTTTTCTACAGCTAGATTTCTTTATTCCACAAGAATGCGCATTGGGTGACCAAATTAAACATACGGCTTAATTCAAGCTGTTTTATGTATTTTGGTTGCCTAACGACAGAATATGTCTTTTATTCGTCTATTGTAATGTCGAAAAATAAGGGAAAGACATGGAAATGTGAAGAAAATACCTTGTCGAATAGTGAAAATATGCTTAAGAATTGTAATTAAAAACCCCAAGATGTGCGAGATATCGCCCTTTTTTCGGAAAAATGGCCCTGATAGTGACCTTGACGGACGACTGTGACCTTACAACCAACTGATGCCTATCAATGTATGGAACCTTTGTCCGAAATAAAAGCCATGTATTTTAACGGTGTTTGGATACTTGATTGATTGATTGAATGGGGTTTAACGCCACTTTTAACAGTATTTCAGTCATATCGCAGCGGCTGGAGCAACTAACAATGAATTCCTGGTATTCCCACACCAGAACTACACTACATACTTTCCTAGCGTCTAGTTGCTATCCAACTCAGGTTAACGATTATCCACCCATTGGTGAGAGTGTTAGGATAATAGTAAAGTATCAATTTTTTGCGTTAAGTTTACAAAACTGGTGACCTTTCTAAGTGACCTTGTTCTTGACGGATAACTCTGATCTTACAACCAAAGCAACTGATTCCTATCTTTAACCCATTCCCACACAACAAAATTTTAGACTGGTCCAAATTCAAAGATGATGAAGCCGGCAATTTCAAGTTAATGAAATATCTTAAATCTTTGTCTTCTGTGTAGAAAACATATAGGACTGCAGCTAAGCCCATTACCAGACGATTTAATTTTAGACAGGCCAAAATTCAAAGAAGTTTCATGCGACAATTTTAAGTTAACGAAGTACTCGAAATCTTTGTGCAATAGAACTTTGAGGATAATGAAGAATTACTTCTCCATATTCCTCAATGTTTTCAACGCTGTTTCCTTAAGGGGCGTAAAAAAGCAGAATTGTGTGGGCATGGGCTACAAATTATAAGCTTTCTTAAACGTTCAAAATAAAAATAATCCTAAAATTTGATTAGACTGATATTTTAACAGAAGTGGATAAGTTACTTATCTCAAGAAATTTTCTCTTTACCAAAATGTTTTCTTCGTATAATTAGGTGTAAATGCGAAAGACTATTGTAACAATTATAGGTAAATCAGTGGTAGATTAAAGATCTTAATAGGGGATATTTTAGTGAACTAGATTTTTGACACAATTCTTCCTGGTTCTAAATTGTTTGCTACCCAATATGTCATCAGATAGAACGACAAAGAGGTCCACCTGAAGCTCCCTTTACCAATTCACACATTGTGACGCTTTAAAACGCCTCCCAGAAACATAATTGGGAAAATATCAGGGAAAATGAAGAAACTGCTTGTGACAAGCAATTTTTTCATTATCCACAATGTTTTCAAATCCAAAACAGAAAAAAAATCCATAAGATTTCACAAACTGCAACTTCTTTGAAATTGGACCAGTCTAGATTTTGTCATCTGGTAATGAGTTAAACATTGACATGACAATAGATAATTCGACTGGACCAAAATCAAATGAGTTACTGTAAAAAGTAATTCCAAACAAAAGACCTAATGGGAAAGGAAAAATATATAATTGGTAAAGAAGAAACTGCTACTTTTGAGCTAATTTTAATTTTCCTACAGTTTACCGGAAGATGTGCCATTGGAAAATATAGATGTAACATGGAATTTAAACTAGGAGCGCTTGATTACTTGTATAACTCCGCTGTCCTGAATTTACTGATGTTGAAAGAATTGTTTTTCAACATTCGCATTATATACCATATTTCAATCGAACTCCACCCCCTTAAAAGCCACGCATTAAAACTCACCGAGATTCGTAGAAGGAATAAGGCAAAAGGGTCACCAGAGAGACATTCCTGAGAGATCTGGTTGAACCCCAGCCAAAAGTTTCTGAGAAGAAATTTTCAGTTTTACTCTATGCCATAAAAGGAAAATGGTCCTTCCTATGTAAGAAATCCTTTCATTTAGTCAACATTTCTGTACAGACTGTGGTAGAGGACCAACTATCATTTCCGCAGAAAATGGTAAGTTAATTTTCAAAATATAAACCATGTTTTGGAAATACCCCGATCAATAAAAGCCATATGATTTATCATATCAAGATTCTTCAAAGGAATCAGAGAAAGGGAAATCCAAGAATCATTCCAGTGACATTTTGTTGAAATTCATCCAGTAGCTTCTGAGAAGTTATATAAGAAAAGGCTGAAGAAAAAGAGACAGATGCATAAACAGACACTTGACAAGAGTCCCAATGCCTTGAGAAAAGCAACGGAATGGGATGAATATGATTTTTTTTCAATAAAATAAACTTTATTTTTTCTAAACAATGTACAAACATAGCAAAATACAAACAATAACAACTCTATAGAAAATAAAACAAACATTTCATTTCAGCTAACAATAATACTTTGAGCAAAGGCAGAAATAATATGTCACTTGTCAGGTAAAAAAGGGGCCTCCTACTTGGTCCAAAAAGAATCAACCCAGGTCAGAGTGCACTGACTTCACTGTCTGTCTATGGTCAAAACTTTTCTTTTAACAATTGTTGGTTTTCTGAGCCTAGAATTGATATTATACCTTATTTGAGTGCGTGCGCAACATTTCCAACCAATACACATGTGCGCCAAGTAAAGACTCAGATCAGCCTGTGCATCCACACAGTCTGATCGAAGTCTTCACTCTGTGCTCTGTAGATAGATACTGACCCAAAGCTTTTGTAAAACAATCAGCGAATATTCTAATTGTCCCAAACGGCTGTCCAGGGTGCTCAATGTGTGCAAGTCACGCAGCTGCGAAATGGTAGGAAATGTCACGCATAGGCTCATTATATCTTGTTTCAAAGATACTGTTTCTAGTTGACCTCTGCTGTATCCTATCCCTTTATCAGATACATTATATTTCGTGGGTTAATTGGAATACCGTTCTAAGTGTCTATACAAAGTAAACAAAGTAGAAGAGACATGGGACTAACCCTCTACCTGCTTCAAGGAACTGCCTGGAGGTCCATTTATAATTGAAAGGGTCACATGTATGATCTATTACACCAAAAAGGGCCATCATAGGACAAAAAGTACCAATCCTGAACCTTCTGTGTGTTCATAGTAGGCTAACCAGAGATGGGCCTTTTTTCTTTTTGTAGTTAATAGAATGATTAATAGTAACTCAAATTTACTACACTTCTAATTTTGATAATTAAAACCCATTACCACATAATCCTGATTTTTATTCCCTGAAAGAAAAAGGCTTATTATTGAAAACATTGTCGAAAATGATTCTTTCAAGCAATTTCTTCATTATTCATATTTGATAAACAAAAATACATTTTTTTTTTGTTGAAAATTTAATCAACTTCAACTTGAAATTGTTGTCTGAACTTACTTTGGAATTGGAATACTCTAATCATTTCGTCTGTCAATCAATGTTAAATTGCAAGAACTTATATTAGAATTTAGCTTGAACAACAATCAGTTTGTGCCTGTGCATCAAACCAACTATTATATTTCTCTAAACCCATTATCAGATGATGGGAAAATTTTAGACTGGTCCAAATTGAAAGGAGTTGCAGATGACAATTCAAAACTTATTGAATTTCGGATAATTTTTACTTGTGGGGTGGAAAATATTGTGGGTAATGAAGGAATTGATTGCTTCATTTTCCACAAAGTTTTCCAATGCTTTATTTCCTGAGGGCGTCCAAAAGCCTCACTGTGTGAGAATGGGTTAAGCTTTCTTGTGCTGAACAGCCTAAGTATTCCTTTTTTCCGTTATTTTTTTTGCAGGAGTTGTGCACAAAGATCAGCCTGCACATATGTCCTTTGAATTTATCCTTTTCTGTTTCTCCAATTTAGACTGGCCCAATTTGAAACATGTTGATGACGACAATGAAAAGTGAAACCATTCTATGTGGTAGAAAATATTGAGATTTAAGAAGAAATTGCTTTTTTAAAGCAATTTTATCTTTTATCACAATAGTTTTTTAAGTATAAAAATGCATGGGCGTAAAAACCAGTGATTATACAGGAAAGGGTTAATACAAATTTTAAGAGGATCTTATTCAGAGTTAATAAATGCTCCTAGCGATAAATGTTTAACAAGAGTAGCTTCCCCTTACAATGTCAACATAGATTTTCCACTAATTTGAGGATCACTTGTATAGTTTTTTAGAGGAAAAAAAATCCTCAAGTTAGAGGAAATTAAATCAGGAATGTTGATAAGGCAGAATTGTTGCTAGGAAAATTAGGTAGAATATAAGAGCACCCTGTCTGTGTTTTGCATAGCTTCCTGAAATATTCATATGGAAAAAATATGTCAATCTTTACCATGGACAAAGACAAAGCACAAAAATTCCTGCTTAACATGTTACTGTACAACTCTGGATTATGATATGCCCTCTTTGCTGCTTACATTGTAATGAACCTATTCCCACACAATCCCTATTTTAGATGCCCCTCAAGAAGCATGATTGGGAAAACATTGTGCAAAAACAAAGAAATTGCTTGTAACAAGCAATTCCTTTATTTTCAACCCAGAAAAAGGAAAAAATCTAATATTATTGTTGTTTGCAACTCCTTCTAATTTGGACCCGCTAGACTAAAATTTTGCCATCTGGTAATGAGTTAAAATATATTTTGAAATGCTGTAAGTAGCCTCTTTCAGCCTCTATAATCGCCAGATTGAGGTTGTCAATGAAAATATTGATATACCAATCAAATCATAAATTTCGACTGGAAGTGATTTTTTGGTTTGGCAGCTTAACTATTGTATAAGCTGTAGTTACAACTTTTAGGTTGCAAACCAACTGCTCTATTTTTCATTACATATTACTAACCATCAATTTTGTAAAATAATGACATCTAGCACCTTAGTTTAAGCTGCTGTCTGAGGAAGGTGGGCAAAGGGAAGTAATCCATCAATTCTGTTTACGATATTTCAGGTTAACCCATTCCCACTCAGTAATGCTTTTAGACGCCCCCAAGAAATAAAGCTTTGGAAAACATTGTGGAAAATGAAGGAACTGCTTTTTACAAGCAATTTCTTAATTTTCCACAATGATTTCTAGCCAGAAAGTAGAAAAACTACAAACTTTGATAATCTTTAAATTGTTGTCTGCAACTTCTTTCAAATTGGGACTGTCTAAAATTTTGTCATCTTGGAATGGGTTAACCCATTAATGTTTGGCAAAAGTTAAGACTTGCCCTAATTCAAAGGGGTAGAAGACATTATGAAGCAGGTACAATTAAAAGAGTAGTCATATTATATGACAGAAAATATTGTGGAAAATGTTTTCTCCATATAATATCATAAGAGTATAAAAATTAAGGATTGTACAGGAAAGGGCTAACCAATTATTTCATTTCTAACACAAACAGTATTGGTCTTAGGATATCCAAACATCAAAAGAATACATTGTACTTCCTTACCCAAAAGTAGCATGTGAGCTTGTCATGTTGAAACTGATCTTTTCTGTTTTTACACAATGTAAAGCCATTCATTGGCTTAGAAAATACACTTAATCATAATTCTATAGATGCAGTTGTTACGCTGAGTTTTATTATGTCAAGAAATATTATATTTAAAATAGCTCATGAACACATAGTTTCAGTAAATGCATTAATTAATACTATAAACAATTATTACAAAGAAATAATTTAGTATTTCTTTTTTTCTAGACACATTAATATTTCTAGTGCAAGAATTCTTTTAAATGATAGCAAAATTCTGCAAGTGATAGCAAGCTAGACAAGCCTGACATCCACCTATTACCTCTAAATCAAGCCTTTTTACTACAGGTAACCCTCAGGAAAAGTTTTTTGACAAGAAAAGTGAAGATATAGAAATTGCTCGTTACAGGCAGTTTCTTCATTTTCACCTTATCTTTTACACAGAATGACAGAGGCATTTAATTCTTTATCAACTTGAAATTGACCAAAACTAAAGCTTGAATAAGATTTATTTATGAGAATTCGGTAAACAAACAGCATTCAAATGTAGTCAAGGACCCTATGCAATCTCATTAAAAAAAATCTCTACGAAACCACTACCCTTTCTCTCCGTTACGTAGGGACGTAGCAATAGGCTATCATGGTGGATCTGATTTTAATCAGATTGGGACCCTATGTCAAGCCCCGTAATATTCTACCTTAAGCCATGACCTTGATCTCGGAGATATCAAAACATTTGTTTCAAAATGCACATCAAGCAGTTATGCCAAATTACATGCATTTTCAAAAATATCCACAGATGTAGGAGATATAATGTTGACAAGCTTAATTTGAATGTTTTTCCTTGAGTCATACCTTTTACTTCAAGCTATCAAAAAATTTATTTCATATAGCACATCCACTCATAATTGGGATCAATTGTGCCAAGATGTTTTGAAATTCATTTACAAAATGTAGGAGAAGGGCTTTGGAAAAGTCCTATTTGAACTTATGATCTTCAACCTTGATCTTGGAGCTATCTAAAAATTTGTTCAGAATGGTAAATCCACTCATGATGGAGAAAAATTGTGCCAATGCATTCTGATATCAATCTATGAATATGATCTGGACAAATTGGGACTGCCTGATGCACAAACATATTGTTTGTCATAATGATTTTATGGTTAATTTTGTAACTTTTGTAACTTTGAAATTGTGAGAAATTCTTCTACTTACAATCATACTTTGCCCCCTTTTTTTAATTAAGAAAGTCCCAAAAATGATATACAGTAAAATAACCATGGTAATGAAACGACTTTCAAACATAACCCATTCACACACTATCCCTCCTTTGTACACCCCTAAAGAAATAAAGCTTTAAAAAACATTGTGGAAATACAAGAATTTGCTTGTTTCAATTAATTTCATCAATGTCCATAATACTTTCTACCCCAAAAAACAAAGAATTTTCTAAACTTCATCAACCAAAAATTGTTGTCTGCATCTTCTTTCAATTTCGACCAGTCTAATATTTTGCTTTGTGGAAATAGGTTAAATGTAAACATAATACTCTTATTTACATAATTTTAAAGACACAACTAAAAGTTTGACATCTGTAAAACTATCAATTATAGTTTGAAATATTTTTGGGCATAGTAATTAACCCATTCCCTCACAACAAAATTTCAGACCAGTCCAAATTTCAAAGAAGTTGTAGACAAAAATTTAAAGTTTATGAACTTTCGGATTTTCTCAACTTTCTGGGTAGAAAACATTGTGGAAAATGAAGAAATTGCTTGTAACAAACAATTTCTTCATTTCCACAAAGTTTTCTAAATTGTTTTTCATAAGGGGCATCAAAAGGCGTCACTGTGTGGGAATGGGTTAAAGAGCACTGCTTGTCAATGCATGTAACCATCAGTTGTGGGCTCCAAATAGTCAAAAGGATAAATTGACTAGAAATGTGTTACAGATAAGGATGTCCCTACATAATTACTTGTCACATGACCTTCAGATTTGAACTTGAACTTGGAAACAGTATACAACACATTTTTATACTTGACACTAGAACTCTTCAAGGGGAACAACTGTCTCTTTTTGTTTTGAAATTCATCAGATAATTTAAAAGATATGTTCTAAACAAGAATTGAACACACACAAATACATCCTCACACACAGACAGAGGTAATTCTATATGTCTGTTGCCATTACATGGCGAGGCATATAAAGAGTAATTATTCTTACAGAGGGAATAAAGGTTATCTCATTCGACAATATGGCTTGATCTTTTGATTCTACATGCAAAGTAAATGCATGCAAAGTAAATGCAACATAAATATCTTATATAACAGAGACGTGACTAAGTTAAATGTTTGTAAGGCCAACAACTTCCAACTGCTTTACCAACATCGACACCAGTGAGGCAAAGGTCAAGCAATAGCTTTACTTTTTTTCTCCAAATAAGCCAAAATAAAATGTCACATTAATACTGATATCATGATGCACCAATACAATGATGTGTAATACTTGGCTGAAGGTACTGGATATTGGAACAAGAGGGACATAATGGCTCATAATTGGCTCACCTGAGTCTTATTTGAACAAAGAAGCAATTATCTGAAACATCAAATTAGGTCTTATTTGTGAAGAAACTAGCTGTTTACAATACAATGCAATTGAAATCATCAATATTGAGCAGACATGATGGCAATTAAATGGAAAACAGCAAACAGACTTTCAAGGTTTTCAAAAGCAGAGATATTATTGTACTCAGGTATGTTTAGAAAAAGAATTAGACCCTAGGTTCAAAAATTCAAAGTTTTATGTTCTTCTTTGACCTTGACCTTTGGCAGAGGAGCCACAAACATAAAACACTTGCTTGCAGAGTAGTCACAAATCACATATAACACTTGCTCTCACTAAGGCTTACAAGGGTGTAAGATATGATGAGAATGGGACAATAGGATCAAGATATATAGGAAAACTCACAATTTTACCTTCTGCAGTGATCTTGACCTTTAGATTAGGAGTCTGAATCTCTCATTGCTCTAATCATAATGTGCAAATATAAAATATCTTTACAATCAATGATATATCAAGGAATAAGGGCAAAGGTCAAAACTTTGCCTATGACCTTCTGCTGCAACCTTGACCTTCAGAGTAGGAGCCTTAATTTGAAGTGCAGCACACCTACTCTCATCAAGGATGTAAAAAAGAAAATATTACAGTTAGATTGAGACATATGAGTACAGTCAGAATTTGACCTAAAAACTTTGGCTGTGACATTTCCTTCAAAGATGCATCAATTTCACTTGCTCTTATTATGATGTACAAGTGTGTAAAAAATTATGGTTTAAAAAAGGATACAGAGATAAATATGAGCATTGTCCTTTTGGTAGGACTTGCAATTTTAGAGTAGGAGCCTGAATCTAGTGCACAACAATCACTCTCACCTAGATGTACAATTGTGAAATATTATAAGAATCTGACCATAGGACTGAAGGATATGCAGGGTAGGCAAGGTAAAAATTTGACTTTTGACCTTCTGCCATGACCCTGACTTTTAAAGTTGGAGGCTGAATCCAAAGCAAACCTGCTCAAAGATGTACAAGTGTGTAAAATATTTTAAGAATAACACTATGATAGGTTTCAGCGATAAAGACACCATTAAACTTAACCCTTATCATGCTGAATAAAAATATCCTTTTCAGAATTGTATTTAAACTCAAAGGGTTGATAGCATTAGTAGTACTTTTGTTCAGTTGTAAATACTTCTTTTGAAAATTAATTTCATAAACAACTCTGGCTCAAAAGGACAGACAGGAGGTGTAGAATAAGATCAGACTGCACTTATGTGCAGTCTGGTGTTTTCCTATACCCCCTGCTAAAACTGGGATATTCTGGATTTAGCATGATAAGGGTTAAACACTGCAATTGGGAATGCCAATGCAACCAAGGTGATTACAACAGCTCAACTTTTTGTTCCAAAATAACCAAGCTGAAAGTCTTAAATATGAGTACAAATATATAATGAATTTTATGATAATGGAATGTTAAACAGAAGAATGAAATTTATCATTAATTTACCCAATACCAGACGGCAAAATTTTAGACTGGTCCAAATTGAAAGAAGTTGCAGTTGACAATTCAAAGTTTATGACAATTTAGGTTTTTTAAACTTTCTGGATAGAAAACATCATGTAAAATGAAGAAACTGCTTGCTGCAAGCAATTTCTTCATTTTATACGTTGTTTTCCCAAATGTTTTTTTTTGAGGGGCGTCCAAAAGCGTCTCTGTGTTGGAGTAGGTAAATCACTATTTCCCATTTCTTTAATCTCAGCCTATAATCATTATTTTTTGACAGGGAAAAAAATATTATAATATGGACTAATAAATAAATTTTAAGTCAGCATATTTTGGTGCATTTCATTGCTGAGTATCTACACTGTTTTAAAGGAATCTTTCAAGTAATCTAGATTAAAAGCTGAGATTAAAAAAATACTAAAACATAAAATGCAATTTTTTTCATGGAAAATGTATCATTACATTCCTCTAAAATCAATCATACATTTTATAAAAGGCACAAATATAGTTTTAAATAAAGGGAGACAAAATCTTCTTTAGTTGAAAAAGATGTCTGCCTATAGGTTTTTCAGCTATCCAACAAATCACTTTCACATTAAAATCAGAATGAAGGAAAAATTTGAGAAATTAATATTTCTGCTGAAAAGTCATTCAATAAGCAAGTCATCAGGCTGGAATCAGAAAGAGAGGTGGTGTAAAGAATGCACATAATTATGTCTATACCTCCTGCCAAAACAGGGCGAGGGTTTACATCAAGCTATTTATATAGAAATGTAAAAAAGTTTTAAGTAACTATTTAAAAACAACAACACTTTTCTGTAGACCTTAGAGTTCTTGCTTTACATTAATGAAACTATTGTTGTTACTTGGGTAAACTTTAACTGCAAAAGACAATATTGCCATGGACATTCAGACTTGGCTTATCAACTAATTTTTTATGTTACTATCTGAGGTACTTTTACAACACATTTAAAAGCTTTTTTTTTTTTACAAATTATAGGTATCCTATGACACAATAAACACACAAAAGGAAATGCATTTGAAAGAATAATGCCCCAGTAACAGTCAATCTTCTGTAGAAGTAGTTTCTTCATTATCCACAATGATTTCTACCTTAAAAGACAAAATATTATGAAATTTCATCAACAAAATAATGTCATCTGCAACTCCTTTCAATTAGAACCAGTCTAAAATTTCAAGGTATGGGATAGCATTAAGGTCAGTGGTTGCTTTATACCAGATATCCTTTGATTCAAACCATTATTGTTAATACTATTTTTGAAACATGAATAATTCGAAGAATGAGGTCATTATTAATCATTTCTTTCCCAATGACATCAAACTTTAACCCTTGACATTCTTAACCATGAATATTCCTGTTTTTGCAGGAGACAATTAGCCAAAGGTTTGCCTACACATATGTGTAATCTGATCTTAGTCTACACCATTGGATGTTCCTCTCAAGCCAGAGTTGTTTATGACAAATTTTCAAAATAAACATGGACCCACAACTAGTGCTTCCAGTGCTTTTAGCCCTTTGATTTTATGTGGTTCTTTCAGTTATATCGCGGAAGCTGGAGCACCTTACAATGGATTCCTGGTATTTCTCACACCAGTACCGCCATCACATCCTTTCCTAGCCTCCAGCTGCTATCCCACATAGGTCTACAATTATCGACCCATTGGTAGGAGACAAATAGTCGGAAAGGATGAGTGCCGCCTTTGGTTATCTAACCGGGGACCTCTAGATTGACAGTCCGACACGCTGGTTCTGACAAGGATTTTATTCAATAAGCAAAGGTTTAACCCTTTCCTGTTTTTGGAAACTTTAGACTAGTCCAAATTGGAAGAGGTTGCAGAGGACAATGAAAACTGGATCCCTATTGAAATGAAACCATTTTATGTGGTAGAAAATATTGTGGAGAAAGGAGAAATTGCTTGTGACAAAGTATAAAATCACAGCGACATAAAATCCCGTATTTGAACGGGAAAGGGGTAAGTCTAAATCAATTATTTGATTGGCCCATTGATTATTTTTTTTTATTAGCCATGGTCCATCAATTAATTATAATCATTATACTCAGCTGTTTAGGAGAGGATAATAACACATAGCTTAAAGATAAACGCTCTCTTGAGTACAAAGAGGGCTAACTACAAATCAGCAAATATGTTCACAACCTAACAGAATCTAAAACAAATATTATTTATCACAACTATCACAATAAATATTGTCATATCACAACTTGTATCTCATAAACAAGAACATGAAGGTTTTATTTTCTCTTTCAAAAATATTTACAACTAGACAAACTTAACAAGAACATTAAGGTCTAAACTGTTTCTTCAAAATATAATCACAACTTGACAGAGTTCACAATGAATGGGATTTAAGGCCACTTTTAGCAGTATTTCAGTCATATTGCTGCTGGAAAGCTATAATTTACTCTCCCATCAATAATCACAACACATGAAAGTTAACAAGAACACGAAGGTCTAAATCTACTCCCCCAACAATAAACTTGACAACGTTAACATGAACACTAAGGCCAAATTTACTCTCCTGACAAAAATCACAACTTGAACAAGGTTAATAAGAACATGAAGGTCTAATTTTCTCTGCCAACAATATATATGTACATGTGCTATTTCTTCCATAGTCGACAAATGACAACAAGAGTGCCATAGTCACAATATACGCCACCACTTTGCTACTGTTTCATGAAAATAATTGTAGACACTACTTATTTTGACAGAACAAAATTCAAAACATTTGCAGACTACTTTTTGAATTGTCAAGTTCAAACTGTTTGTTATGATTGATTCATTGAATAGGGTTTAACGCCTCTTTAAACTGCAACTACTACTAATAATAATAATAAAAAAAAAACAGAGACTAAGTGTCAAGGGGCATAACTCTTGCAAAAATCAATGAACCATAAAATCCTTGATCCATGTACACCTACAAATTATGGTGATGACATTGACCAAGTTTCATTTAAATCAAGACAAAAAGTTAGGAGGAGTTGCGTTCACAAGGCTGCAATTTCAATAAGCCCCAGATACTAAGCTTTAAGGGGGCATAATTCAGGGAAAAATTAATGAACAATAAAATCCTTACTTCATGCACATCAACCAGTTTAGGTTATGACATCCACCAAGTTTCATTTAGATCCAGCCAGAAACTTAGGAGAAGTTTCATTAACAAGGCTCCAATTTCAATAAGCCCCAGAGACTTAGTTTTAAGGGGGCATAACTGAGGCAAAAATCAATGAACCATAAAATGCTTACTTCATGCATATTTACCAATTAAGGTGATAACATTGACCAAGTTTCAAAAAGATCCATCCAGAAACTTAGGAGGAGTTGTGCTCATGAGAAAAGTGGATGTACGTATGCACGTACAGATGGACAGACAGACAGATGGAGAAGATGACGCCAATATACGACCACCTCCGGCAGCGTATAATAAAAAGCTAATTGACCAATAATGTTATTTATTTGTACCAAAATAAAATGATTCCCTATGACATTATTTTAAGGTTTTTTGTTGGCTTGGTTACCAAAACTTAGCTGTATTTACGATGTTAAATAATATACATGAATTTTACAAGAGAGTTCATTGAGTACTACTTTTAATTGAAGAATCATTGTAAAATTGATAAAAACAAGACTGATCAGTTTTCATCACTTTTAAAATTATCAGGTAAATAAAAGTAATATGATACATGTATTTTATTTATACCACAGCCTGTAACCCATTCCCACACAATGACACTTTTGGACCCCCCTCAAGTAGAACAATTAAGGATTCATTGTGTAGAATGAAGAAATTGCTTGTGAAAACCAATTTCTTCATTTTACACAATGTTTTTATCAAGAAAGTTGAAAGAATCAGCAATTTCATAAACTTTCATTTGTCGTCTTCAACTCCTTTCAATTCGAATCAGTCTAAAATTTTGCCCTCTGGTAATGGGTTGAACAGACTTTTTATTTAAACCTTGCAATTCAATCCCTGATTTTGACACTATGATCAGTAATTTCTCCTTCTTCAAAAGACTTGTACCTTGTAAATGATATCTATTTTTCAAATTACGTGCACTTTGTTTGCAACTTCTTTCAATTAGGACCAGTCTAAACTTTTGATGTCAGTTTATGAGTTAAACAACACAGGAACAGGGCCATTAAAAGTAGCTGGAAATGGCCAATTCATATACACTGTTTGTAATAATACACATGTACAATGACTTACCCCATTCCCACTCGATCCCTCCTTTTTAGGCCCCTCAATAAAACCGCTTTAGAAAACATTGTGGAAAATGAAGAAATTGCTTGTTACAAGCAATTTCTTCATTATCCACAATATTTTCTTTCCAAAAAAGACAAAGATTTTTAAAATTTCAACAACTTTAAATTGATGTCTGCAGCTTCCTTCAATTTGGACCGGTTTAAAATTTTGTTGTGTGGGAATGGGTTAATGCCAAAAGTTGTCCAGTGGGTGTTTTCCACTCTTTCACATAGCATTATAAGGGAATCTTAAATGAACAAAGGAATACATCTTTAGAGCCATTCCAAATTTTAAGAAAACAGTGAAGATAGTATTAGCCATTCCACAAAGTTTCTCCAAAAGCATTTAACCTAAATAGAGCAACCTTGGACAATTCTGTGACAAAAATAAAAACTAACAATAATTAAGAAATAAAGAAACACAACTTAACTTCAAACAATATGCCTTTTACAAAAAGGCAGTAACAATTTTCCTTCCCTGAAGCTGTTTGGCCCTAATTTATTTAGAGCATCAATCAACCGACATTTCTGTGAAAATGAAGCAATAAATTTCTATACTACTTTCTCAAAATCAGAAGCACAATAAGCCAATATTAACCCTTGTCCTGCAGAATATTTATCCTCTTTTCACTATATTTCAAAACTTTGATGCAGTTATCTTGATGCTATGTTCAAATATTTTTCTCATCACAATAAGGATAAGTAAGTTGTATAGGCAAGGATCAGACTGCATGTCTGTGAAGGCTGATCATAGTCTACACACCTGCCACAACCACTGTAAAAACAGGCATATTCCGGGATCAGCATGACAAGAGTTAATCAATACCAGACAACAAAATTTTAGATTGGTTTGGTAGACATTTTAAACAATGTTTTTCACTCAGAAAGACAAAAGATTTTTAAAATTTCATCAACTTGAAATTGTTGCCTGAAACTTCTTTCAATTCCAATCATTCCAAATTCTGTTGTTTGGTAATTGGTATAGCAATAACCGAAGTTTTCTCAATAAACAGCTCAGCTATATTTCAGAATGCAATTATCTTTTTAAAAAGAGTTTGGAATAATCCTCTTTTATCCTGAACACAAGACATATGAAATTATAATACTATTAAAATACCCTGATAGACAATGTAAACCCTTCATTTAATAACCCTGTCATGCTGAACCTAACAAAATCCTTTTTAATCCTTGTCATGCTAATTAGATTTCATTGAGAATCACATCAAAATCAAAGGACTGAAAGTACTGTAAGGATTCAATGATGGGTCAATATGACAGTTGATTTTATAAACAATTCTAGCTTGAAAGGGAAAAACAGGTGGTGTATACCAAGATCAGACTGCACATATGTGCAGTCTGATCTTTGTTTTTACCTCCTGCAAAAACAGGAATATTCCAGGTTCAGCATGACAAGGGTTAAGCAAGATATATAACCAAAAAAAAGCCTGCACAACTGCTTATCCCTTTAATCCAGAGTTGTTTATATGATAAATTTTCAAATCAAATGTTAACCCACAACAATGGCTTCCGTGTGCTTTCAGCGCCTCTGATTTTAATTCAATTCTGTTGAGAATTCTACTCAGCAAGAAAAGG
The DNA here is from genome assembly GCA_946902895.1 of Fragum fragum. Lineage (NCBI taxonomy): Eukaryota > Metazoa > Mollusca > Bivalvia > Cardiida > Cardiidae > Fragum > Fragum fragum. The sequence continues at coordinate 17,269,496 of OX336368.1, forward strand.
ATAAATGAGTTTTTACTGAAATGATTTTAACCCTTTCCTGTTCAATCCTTGGTTTTTACGTCCCTGTAATTTGATAACTAAAAAGATATTGTGGAAAAAGAAGAAATTGCTTGTAACAAGCAATTTCTTCTTTTTCCACAATATTTTCTACCCGAGTGAATGATTGTTTTTCAAACTAAATCCACTTTAAAGTTTTGTTTGCAAAACCTTTGAATTTGGACATGTCTAAAATTTGCAAAACAGGAAAGGGTTAAAGGATTGTAATAAGCAATTTCTTTATTTTACACAATGTTTTCAAAAGCTCATTTCTTAAGGGGTATCAAAGAATAGGATTATTTGGGAATAGACTAAGAAACTTTATTTAAGCCAAAATAGTTAATCCATTACCTCACAGTTGCCCTTTCTGATGCCCTTTAAGGAAAACAATTCAGAAAACATTGTGTAAAATTAAAAAATTGCTTGTAACAAGCAATTTATTGATTTTATACAATGTTTTCTACAATTGAATTTGCAAAAATCTAAAATGTCATCCGCTTTGAATTATCATCTGCAACTCCTTTCAATTCGGACCAGTCTAAAATATTTCTGTCTGGTAATGAGTTAACCCATTCCCACAAAGTGACGCTTTTGGACGCTCCTCAAGAAAACAATTGGGAAAACATTGTGTAAAAAGAAGAAATTGCTTGAATCAAGCAATTTCTTCATTTTCACAATGTTGTATACCCAGAAAGATGAAAAATCTAGAATTTAATTAACTTAAAATTGTTGACTACAAAACCTTTCAATTTGGACCAGTCTAAAATTTTTCTGTCTGGTAATGAGTTAGCACCAGTTTATCAACTCTCATTGGAATGTAAGCTAACTCTTATATTGAGCTTTGATGTAAAGAAACTTGTCTGTAAGGACATCCTCACCATTGAGGAAGTCAATGCTCTTTTTACGCTTGTGTTCCACCACCATAACCGGATTGTGCTTTACGAGGTAGTGTTCCAAAGTCTCCCAGCCGCCTCCCACCCGCACCATCAGATGACGATTTTTTAACAACTGAAATATAAAGATAAAATGCATGTAAGCTGATTGAGAAGATATTCTGAATTATTGTATTCTGCGAAGATGGCTTATTAAAAGGATGTGACTAAATACCCTCGCTAGTTTTGTTTTAATGAGGCATATGTGGCTCATTGAAATAAAAGTCTAACAGGAGGTTATAAATACTACAATAGTAGAGACCTAATTTGTTCAAATTGTAACTTTGTAATTATAAGATCAAAATGAAAAACTGACAGATTAATGGCCACACCCACTGAGATCTGACAGGGAGTTCTACTTATATATTAAACTACATTATTATTATTATCATTACATTATTTTCTTAATAACCCATTACCAGACGGCCACATTTTAGACTGGTCCAAAATTGAAAGGAGTTGCAGTCAACAGCTTATAGCTTATGAAATTTTAAATTTTTTTTACTTTTGGAGTAGAAAACATTGTGGATAATGAAGATATTGCTTGAAACAAGCAATTTCTTCATTTTCCTCAATGTTTCCAAAGCTTTTTTCAAGGGGGTGGGGCGTCTAAAAGCATCATTGAGTGGGAATTGGTTAACACTATTGGTTTATAATATGCAACAAAAAAGTAAAAATTGTTGGCTAGCAACCTCAAAGTCATAACGATAGCTTGTACAAGCTGTAGTTATGATGTTTAAGTCCACAAACCAAAAAAAACTGTTTCTCTTAAATGTCAGATGATGTTGGAGCTTCAGTTCACTTCCTATCAAAATGGAAGATTTAATTGGTCGATTGATTGTTAATTTGACAGCTGAATCTGTCAATTCTAAAATACTCTTCAAGACTCGTTCTTAGTTCTTATCAAAGAAAAGCAAAAACAACAAAACTGTTTTTATTCATTATTAAAGAATTAAACAAGAGGGCCCCTGGCCCTAAAGCACTCACCTGAGTTGATGACTATAGAAATAAAATGGCACAAGTGACCTTATCTTGTCCTAACAAGAATTGTTACTGAAGTCTGGTCTAAGAAATTAAACTAGAAAGAAACTCTTATCATGTTTAAGATATCTATGCCAGAAGTATAGTGACTTCATAGAAAGGATGGTTATCATAACATCTGACCTACTGACCTACTTTATTAACCATGTAACCCAATATCAAATATGAAAGAAATCATGGAAAAAAACATGCTGAACACAAAAATAAGGGCCTCTACAGTGAACACAAGGTTATTCTAAAATTTGACCTGGTGACCTAGTTTTTGACCCCATATGACCCAATTTCAACTTATCCGTAATATCATATTGACAAACATTCTGACCAAAATTCAAGGCATTTGAGCCAAAAATGTGACCTCTAGAATGTACACATGGTTTTTCTCAAGTTTGACTTTGTGACCTAGTTTTTAACCCTGCATGACCCAATTTCGGATTCAACCATGATATCATGTAGACAAATATTTTGACCAAATACATGGTATTTGAGCCAAAAATATGACATCTAGAATTCAAACAAAGTTCTTGGGATTTGACCTTGTGATCTAGTTTTTGACCCCACATGACCCATTTTCGAACACATCCGACTGTCCGAGTTATCATGTAAACAAATATTCCGACCCTAATTCAAGGTATCTGAGCCAAATTGAGACCCCACAAGGTTTTTCTAATATTTGACCTTGTGACCTAGTTTTTGACCCCACATGAACCATTTTCAAACTCATCTGAGGTATCATGTAAACAAACATTCTGACCAAATTTCTAGACATTTGGGCCAAAAATTTTGACCTCTAGAGTGCACACAAGGTTTTTTTAAGATTTGAGCTGGTGACCTAGTTTTTGACCCCATTTGACCAATTTTTGAACTCAACCTAGCTATCATGAAGACTAACATCCTGACCAAGTTTCAAGGCATTTGAGCCAAAAATGTGAATTCTAGAGTGCACACAAGGTAAAAGTTGACGCGGACTCCAGACACAACCCCATCACAATAGTTCACCATGACCAGGTGAGTTAAAAAGAATTTAAACAATATTTTAAACATACATTTTAATAGAATCTTATATTGAAAATGAAACTCAAATGCTTATATGAATAAAAAATTCATATAAGGAAAAGAAAACATTAATTGTAAATCAGAACCAGTACATGTATATTCATTCCATATAATAGTTTAAATCCTGACTCCCTCATCACTGTAAGACAAAACAACTCCAAGTTTACCTATCAGAAAATTTGTTTCAAATTGCATAGCTACTCATGATTGAGAATAATTGTGCAAACTTTTTTAAAAATCCATCCCAAAGTGTAGAAGATGTGCTTTCCAAATACTGAATTTGAATATTCAACAATGAGCAGTGTTCCAAAATGGCAGATCTGCTCATGACGGAGAACAATTATTGTACCATGTTATCTTTCAATAAATGTAAGAGATATTAAGTGGACAAATTTCGACAGACTGACGCACTAACACACATGATCATCTTGAGATATTGACAAATATGTCTCACTCACCATAAGCGGGCTCAACAAAAATATTGCAAAAAAAAGGTAAGTGAAATTTGGGCAGTGCACAAGCAAATTTCATAACTATGCTTTGTTAATGCTTTTGTTATTAAATATTGCTCATGTACTGATAATTTAAAACTTGATTACACATGTAAACCTTTAACAATCAAATAAACAAGATGCACTCTACTGGATCTACTCCTTAAGCTCCCCAAATTCCTGTGATAGCCTTAACCCTTGTCATGCTGAACCCGGAATATTCCGGGTTTGGCAGGAGGTGTAGACCAAGATCAGCCTGCACATAAGTGCAGTCTGATCTTAGTCTACACCTACTGCTTGTACTTTTCCTGCAAGAGTTGTTTATGAAATTGATTTCTAAAAGAAAAATTGATCTTTTAACAACAAGTTCAGTCAGCACTTTCAGCTCTTTGATTTTACAGCAATTCAGTAAGGTTATTTATACAGCATGACAAGGGTTAATATTTAAAATTTTAGGAAAATATTATGAAAATTCTGTGTTGAATAGTGGTAAAAAATGATTTCATAGAAGTACTTTTTTCCTTTGACATTTTAACTCTTTCCCGTTTTTTAAACTTTAAACTGGTCCAAATTGAAAGAGGTTGCAGGCGACATTGAAAATTGGATAAAATTGGATGAAATTTGAACCATCCTATTGGCGGAAAAGGACAAATTGCTTATTACAAGCAACTTCTCCTTTTCCCCTCAATGTTTTATCAAGTATAACATCACAGTGACATAAAATCCTGTGTTTGTACAGGAAAGGGTTAAAGATCTGTTCCCTTTTCAAAAGGACCCATCCTTGTGATTAAAAAATTATTCCATAAAAGTTTCAAGAGAAGCCTATGAAAACTGTACAAAGGACATTTTTGATAAAATGTTTGTTTGGTTTCTCTTCCAATGTTATATGATGGATTAGACTCAATTAAGACATGAAGAGAAATCGATTGCGGTATGAAATTGAAAATTTCATCCCTCTGTATGAAAACACGTATGAAAACACGAATTAATTCATGTAGACACATCATTAAGCCTTTAATATCATACCTTGATGAAAACAAAGAATATTCTTTACAAAATAACATTTTCAATGAATATATCAGTAAAACATACCAAATAAGCCAGAATTAAACCAGTTTGAGTTAGTTAATTCCTTATCAAATTTATTTGTGTGCAATCACACAAAATAGTTTCATACATTTTTTTTCATTGAGATATGAAACAAAAGTTTAACCAATCAGAATGCAGTAATTTAGATATTGTGTTAATGAATATGTTTTCATCAAGTTTTCATTATTTAGCCCCCTTTTCACTTGTTATTTGACAGAATAGAACCGTTTTGAGAACTGAGGAGAACTAAGGATAACATTATTACCTTATCAAGTCTTGGCATGCTGAACCCTGAATATTCCTACTTTGGCATGAGGTAGAGCCAAAGATCTGCCTCAACATATGTGCAGTCTTATCATAGTCTATATCTCCAATTTGCTATTTGCCCAATTTAGTTCTGTAGAGTATTTTTTTCAGCATGATAAAGATTAACCCTTGTCATGCTGAAACCAGAATATTTCTGTTTTGGCAGGTGGTTTAGACAAAGATCAGCCTGCACTTAAGCCTGTCCCCTTTCAGTAAGAATAGTATAAATAATCAATTTTCAAAAGGAATATTGAGTCTCATTGAGACCTTCCCATAGCTGTCAATCCTTTGATTTTAAAGCAATTCTATATATGACTTTGATTCAGCATGACAAGGGATAACATACGGAAGAGTTGAGACATACAAGAAACAAGCCATTGCAATAGCTCCTCTGGCCTTTGGCCATTAGGGCTAACAGTAACATTTATTCTACCTTGCACTCAAAAGTGAGCTTTAGCTCCTGCAATAGAAAATCAGCAAAATTCTTTACCTTAACATATTACCAGACAACAAAATTTCAGACCGGTCCAAATTGATGATTTTGATTTTGAAGAAACCCTACATTTAATATTGAAGGTCAGAGAGAAACAGTTGTAACTGCCAATAAGTCTATTAACAAAATGTAGGATTTCTTTCTTACTGTACATACATTCATGCTGAAAATTGTCATGACTTGCACAAGTATAAAATTGTGTTAAATTGTAATTGGTTGAATTGAGCTATAATATATCAAAGTTTTACATCGTTGTGCATAACTAAATTCTTTTCTTAAATCAGTAATCCTCATTTAATCCTTAAAATTACATGCACTTTAAAAAATATTCATTGAAATTGAAAATCAACTTAGAGATTATTCAAGTGAACATGCATTCAGAACAAAAACTGAAACTGAATGGAAACTTACCCGCGGGACACGGTGACGTTTAAAAGTCATCTTTTGTTTCTATGGAGAAAGTGTAATTTTCCTAGATACTTAGTTACTAAAGAGTGTCTCACATGAGAAATGATTTGAAATGTAAGTTGAATTGATGTATGTAACTAGATCAGTTAATAGGTTGACAAATACTCCATAATCAGCACTCTGTAAACAATAGCAATGCTATCAGAGAAGCCATTTGTTTCTGAAACAATACTCATTCAATTTTACGTCACTGGTTTGACTACTGACCTATGCAACTAAACAAGGTGGCAAATTGTCACAAGATACGCCCGTCACACCGCTTAATATGAACTGGGGGTTTGAACAGAACTGAGGTTATTTTGAATTAATATTTTTTGTCAAACAAAGTATGAATAACAACAAAGGGCAATAAGTATAAAAAATAGGCTAGGTAGAGTTATGGTTCTTGTACACTGCACTCCCACTTGGTGAGCTCTATCCATCCATGAAATTTCATGATTCTAGCTATTATACTTTTAGAGATATACTCCGGACAAGATTCAAGTATGAAATCCGGACAAGATTCAAGTATGAAAAACAACAAAGGGCAATAACTCAAAAAATAGGCTAGGTAGAATAATGGTTCTTGTACACTACACTCCAACTTGGTGAGCTCTATCCATCCATGAAGTTTTATGATTCTAGCTATTATACTTTTAGAGATATACTCCGGACAAGATTCAAGTATGAAAAACAACAAAGGGCAATAACTCAAAAAATAGGCTAGGTAGAGTTATGGTTCTTGTACACTGCACTCCCACTTGGTGAGCTCTATCCATCCATGAAATTTCATAATTCTAGCTATTATACTTTTAGAGATATACTCCGGAAAAGATTCAAGTATGAAAAACAACAAAGGGGAATAACTCAAAAAATAGGCCAGGTAGAATTATGGTTCTTGTGCACTGCACTCCCCCTTGGTGAGATCTATACACCCATGAAGTTTCATGATCCTAGCTATAATACTTTTAGAGACATACTCTGTACAAGATTCAAGTATAAAAAACAACAAAGGGCAATAACTCAATTAATAGGCTAGGTAGAGTTATGGTTCTTGTACACTGCACTCCCACTTGGTGAGCTCTATCCATCCATGAAATTTCATGATTCTAGCTATTATACTTTTAGAGATATACTCCGGACAAGATTCAAGTATAAAAAACAACAAAGGGCAGTTACTCAAAAAATAGGCCAGGTAGAGTTATGGTTCTTGTGCACTGCACTCCCCCTTGGTGAGATCTATACATCCATGAAGTTTCATGATCCTAGCTATAATACTTTTAGAGATATACTCCGGACAAGATTCAAGTATGAAAAACAACAAAGGGCAATAACTAAAAAAATAGGCCAGGTAGAGTTATGGTTCTTGTGCACTGCACTCCCCCTTGGTGAGATCTATACACCCATGAAGTTTCATGATCCTAGCTTTAATACTTTTAGAGATATACTCCGGACAAGATTCAAGTATGAAAAAAAACAAAGGGCAATAACTCAAAAAATAGGCCAGGTAGAGTTATGGTTATTGCGCACTGCACTCCGTATTGATGAGAAGAATATAACTGCCAAGTTCAAAGTCAATCGGACTTACGGTGACAGAGTTATGCTCCGGACAAAGAAGTGGACACCGCCCGGACGACCGGACGACCGGACGCCCGGACGCCCGGACACCACGGGTGATCCCATAATACGTCCCGTCTTCGACGGGCGTATAAAAACAATAGAGAACACACATAGGTCATGGGTTAAACTTAGAAAATGTTTCATGGTAGGAAGATATTCCAGTCCCACACAATTCCTCCTTTTAACAACCCTAAAGAAAAAGCTTTGGAAAACATTGTGGAAAATGAAGAAATTGCTTGTATCAAGCAATTTCATCATTATCTGCAATGTTTTCTATCAAAAAAAGAAGAAAGAAAATAAAAAAGTCCATCAACTTGAAATTGTCATCTGCAGCTTCTTTCACTTTGGACCAGTCTGAAATTCTGTTGTGTGGGAATTGGATAAACAGCCCTAAAGTCAAAGCGCATCAACAGTTTTCAAAGGAGCTCCATCTTTGACTTTGACCCATGTGACCCTCAAACAATGCAGCAACTCTTTGGAAGTCTCAACTTTTCTTGAAAATTTTCAAATCAAATTTTTAGAATATTTTTGAGTAGGAGCCGAGAATCAGATAATCTCTGACCTTGACTTTTACCTATAAAAAATCGAAAGGCTACCTCTGTTGGTCAAGGACAATATCTGTATAAAGTTTGATCGTAAAAGATCATTTGGCTTTTAAGTAAAGGTTAAGGCTATTGTTTATTAAAGTGTCACCCCTATCTAAAGGGCCGGCCAGTTTTATATTGCTTTTAAAAAAGAAGATATTCCTGGTTATAGAAGCAATTTTTCATCATCCCAGACAATGTTTTCTACCCCAAAAAGACAAGAGGTTTTGAAATTTCATCTATTTAAAAATTGTAATCTACAATTTTTTTGAAGTTGGACCAGTCTAGGATTTTTATTTCTTGTAATGGATTAATGTTATGGATTTAAGAGTATACAATGGAACAAGTATACCGCAGCTACCCAAGGCACTTGCAGAAAAGTGGCTCTTTTACAGTCATGGCAGTTCTTATCAAGGTCCATGTATTAGATGGATTATCCCTTTACCAGACTACAAAACTTTAGACTGGTCCAGGTAGACAGAATTTGCAGAAATCTATGAAATCTTAAAAATGTTTTAGGTTAAGGTAGAAAACAAGGTAGATAATCAAGAAATCAACAATTTTTTTTTCTTTGAGCTGTTGAAAAGCGCTACTATGTGGAAATGGATTATTTGGCTCTACAGACAAAAATGCAGCGTCTGATACATGAGCCTTAATAATGACAGTCCTGAAATGCTTGAATAGTTTATAATTGTTCCGTTAACCCATTTCAACTCAATCCTATTTTTTTGACATATCCCTCTAATAAAAATATCTGGAAAACATTGATAAATGATAAAATTATTTGCAACAAAACAATTTCTTAATTATCCACAATGTTTTCTACCTCAAACGTCAAAGATTCTTTTGAATTTTGTCAAGTTGAAACTTCTCTCAATTATGACCAGTCTAAAATTTTGGCCTGTTGTAATGGATTAATCTCTAAAAGTCAGATCTAAAATCTAATAAAATCGTACTCCTAAAATCAAGTTTAGGAATATAAAATATGGCAACTGGTTAAGGTAGGTGAAACTCTTATACAGATATATATTACAGTATATTAATTGCCACAGGGATTTTTAACCCATTCACTAACAATCACGCTTTTTGACACCCCTCACATAAAAAAGCTTTAGAAAATATTTGTGGACTATGGAAAATTGCTTGTGACAAGAAATTTCTTCAATGTTCACAATGTTTTCTACCCTAAAAAGCAAAGATTTTTGGGAATTGAAATTGTCATTTGCAATTTCTTTCAATTTGGACCAGTCTAAAATGTGGTAATGGGTTAATAGTGGCTCATTTAGGCAATAGGAGCTCTTACCAACATTCATTATATGTATTCATCCAATGGGGATGTTTAACAGTGGCTCATTTAGGCTAATGAACCCTTTATACAGGTTCATTATATAATATTTTGCCATAAGGATGTTTTACAGTGGCTGGTTTAGGCAGGTGGACTCCTTAAACAGGTTGTTTATCAAGTGGGTTTGCATAAGGAATAAGCTGTGCAAGAGACTCTTTTCTGGGATGTGAAATGTTCCAAACTTAAAACAAGAGCACCGCCCACGGGTGCTAACGCTCAGCTGCAGGTGCTGGATAATACAAAATTTCAAAGCCAAAAAGGGGCATAACTCTTACAAAAACACTTTTAGATTTATCCCCCTTGATAGTCTAGATAGCTATTGTGATGGTCAATGCACATGCCAAGTTTCATGAGGATATCTTCAATAACAACAGAAATATGACCAAGGTTAAAGCTTGTCATGCCAACGCCAACACACATGACGCTAAGGTGATCAGAATACCTTAGGTTTCTCCAAAAACAGCCGAGCTAAAAATATCATGGCAATGAGTTCAATTAATCTATTTGTCTGCTGAAGTACTAAAGTAAATTATTCCAGTGCTTTTCATTGCCACTTTACAGACTTATAATGTTTTATTAGATTTCAAACAAATGCTATGCATTTGGATGCCAACGTTCTACTGCATGCGCTTCATAACTAGAGTAGAGATAAAAGAATGTCAAAGTTTTAGGAAGACATGCCCTTGGAATATGATCTTAACCGAAAACAATGACACATTTTTTGACATCCCCAAGGAAAATAATTAGGAAACGATTATGTAAGATGAGAAAAAATACTTATAACAAGTAATTTCTTTTTTTCACAGTGCTTTCTACCAAGAAATTTGAAAAAAATCTAAAATTTCATTAACCTTAAATTGTCCTCTGCAACTTCTTTCAATTTCGACAAGTCTAAAATTTTGACATCTGGTAAAGTGTAAACCTTGGACAACCTTATAACAGCAGAAAGGTCTTGTCACAAGTAATAGATATGTGGAATATGAGGTCCCTAAGTATAGGGAAAACAATGGAAAATGTCAAAGTTTTTGAACAACAACACCGCATACACAGACGAAGACACCATCAGAGCTATAGCAATACAAGCAAACCAGTATTCCAACTTTACGGATGTTTGTATCTTTACAAACTAACAAAGATTTCGATCAAATTTACATATTTAACCAGTTATTTGTTTGATCAAGTACCTTTTAAGATGGATTAATTTGTAGGTACAAAGCTACCCAGAAACGTAACCCAGGTGATTTCACTGTTTGTATAGAGTTTGCAAGCAATTAAAAGCACATAAGGTACAATATATTTCAGGTTGGTTTAGGGAGGAACAGGGGCATATCTTTATCATGATTAGAAGTACCTCATCGATTGATGATTTAATGCTCTTGGTGTTGATACCCTGCAATCATTATAAACATTAAACAAAACTAAAATTTTCACAAAGCCGACTTATACCCAACACTAACATTTTGTCACTAGAGAATCGTGTTGACCGTTGACCTATGTAACCTCAAAATGTTAGGGCAATTCCTTGGATCATTGTCAAAAATTGCATAAAGTTTCAAGGTGTAGGTCAACTGGTTAAAGTCTACAAAAAAGCGTTTAGTTAGGTGTTTGGACAGACATGGTGAGTCAAATATACCCCCCTCTACATCATAGGTTCATCGTAGGTGAGGGGTATTAATAAGTGACAGAAATCCAAAAATGATATAATGATCCCTGTTATAATGCTGGCCCCTCTTAAAGCTCAAATCCTGAATTTTTTTTTATTTTACAAGCAATGAAACATAATTTGCACTTAATGCTGATTAAGCCACGATTTACGCCATCCAAAATCTAAAAATATTGTAAATATTTCACACTTAGCAGAGGACCGTGGTGGTGATTAATCCATTGGTCAGAGATAATTGTTTTTTGATAACCAATACTAGAGAAAAAAATCTAAATCAAAACTGCAAGCAAAACTTTATTTCTGCACAATCTAGGAAAATTGGTCACAATAACTTTCTGCCTAACCTTGTAACTACATTTTTTTTTATTTTCTTTCCTGACTTATGATATCTATTAAACCTGTTGGGCTGATTTAACTTATTTCTTTTTGCCAATTTTGGAGCATTATCATGATTTAACAGGTGTCTGACTTTGATCTTCAGGTCCAATTTTGTCACCGTAGGAAAGAGGCGGGTTACAGCTTTATAGCATAATAAACCCACTTCTCCCATGGTTTCATTTCTTGAACCCACCTACACCATTATAAAGGGGTTGCAGTGTATATGTCTTATTCAAACTTTCTGTGTAGAACAATTTGCATGACAAACACCAAATTTACAAAATCTGGCCCTGTGATAAACTAGACCCCGAAACAGCGATTGTCCATATACAAGTGCTATCCGCCAAAGGGCCATAACAAAAAAAGGACTTTTTAGTTAAAGGGCCATTAATCTGTCAAAAATAAACGGACCATATCCAAAATAGGATATGCTCATGTCTGACTTATACTGAGTGTTTGTGTGAAATTTGAATCAAATCCATCCAATGGTTGCTGAGAAATTGAGCGGACATGATTTTTTTTTACCAAAGGGCCATAACTCCGTCAAAAATCAATAGACCTTAACCAAAATAGAATATGCACATCTCTGCTTGATGCTGATTATATCAGTGAAGTTTAAATCAATCTGTCCAACGGTTGCCTAGAAATTGAGAGGACATAAAAAAGCTACAGACAGATGGACGGACTGACCAACAAGCTGACTCCTATATACCCCCCAAACAAAGTTTAGGGCTGCATAAAAAAGTCACTTCTTTGAACAAAACTCAATTTTGAAATAAAACAATAAATTTGCTCCTTTTTGCCTTAATGGATTTCAGTAAATTATCAAGATTTCTTGGTGGAGTACCACTTGACAATTTCACCAAACAGCAAAACAATTTTAGACTGGTCCAAATGGAAAGGAGTTTCAGACAACGATTTAAAGCTTGTGAAATTATGAATATATTTTACTTCAGGGAAAGAAAATATTGTGACTAATGAAGAAATTGTAACAAGCAATTTTTTCAACAATGTTTTGCAAAGCTTTTTTTCTAGCGGCTTCAAAAAACCCCCATTCCTCCTTAATCCCTCCTTTTTACGCCCCTAAAGAAAAAAGCCTTGGAAAACATAATGTATCAAGCAATTTCTTCATTTTCCACAATATTTTCTATCCAAAAATAAGAAAAAAATTGAAATTCAATCAACTTCAAATTGTTGTCTGCAACTTCTTTCAATTTAGACCAGTCTAAAATTTTGTCGTTGTGGAATGGATTATATAGATTTAGCCCAGCTTTCATTAAACTAGTACTACTGAACATCATCTCAGCAGGATCAAAGACACTAATAATGTCATCATATAGCTATGTAATTCACATTTGTGATTATGTGCTCTTGTGATCTTTTGTCAAAATTCTCCCTTTTTTGTCTCTTTTTTTCATTTAACCCATTCCAACACAGTGGAATTTTAGACTGGTCCAAATTGAAAGAAGCTGCAGACGACAATTTCAACTTGATAGAACTTTGAATTTTTTCGTCATTTTGGGTAGAAAACATTGTGGATAATGAAGAAATTGCTTGATACAAGCAATTTCTTCATTTTCCACAATGTTTTAAAAAACTTTTTTTCTTGAGGGGCGTAAAAAGGAGGGAATGAGTTGTAATGGGTTAAGAAATAGAAAAAATGTTTTTTTGGTCTTTTCCATACCAATTTTCCATTTCCAGAAAAGCACAAGCTATATAATCTAACAAGTGACTCTGCGAATCTACAAAAAAAAAATGCAAGATAAATTGATCTTACACTGAAATAAAAAATTTACCAATCGCTTGCCCTGCCCACTGAGCTCTGACAGGAAATTCAACTATGATTTATAAGCATTATTTTGAAAGATTTAAGACCATTAAGATGTGACAAAAAATTGAATTAATTATTTGGTGACCTTAAAACATTTTTAGACAGCAAAACTTTAGAATGGTCAAAATTGAAAAAAGCTCAAGACAACAATTTCAAGTTGATAGAATTTTAATTCTTTTTCAGGATAGAAAATATTGTTGCAAGCAATTTCTTTATATACACAATGTCTTCACAATTATATTTCTTGAGCTTCATTGTAATGGAATGGGTTAAGTCAAAGAAACAATCAACCAAGCAAATCATTCATTTAGACTAGAAGGGAACCTTGAACAACAACATTGGCCGACATTCATGTGAATTTGCAACTTAAACATTGTAACTGTAGCTTCAGCTTATAGCACTGAGACACTTTGAATGACAAAGGGAAACCTTGTAAGCATGTAACAGGCATTACATATGAAACAAGCTGAAGTATTGAATAGCAATGCCATCTCTTTTCTGGCCCTTAAAATCAATTATTCTGTGAAATTGTCTGAGTCTAAGTCCAACATCTGTATTTTTTCAAAAGTTAATACACCAGAATGAGACTATAACTTGATCCATATCTCATAAATGCGGAGTCATACACCATAAATCAGCTCAACATTTCGCAAGAGGTCAGGTAAAAATAAATCCAGAAAACTTATTCTACTAGCTGGACAAAGTATAAACCTTAAGTCCCTTTCAGCTTTGCTGGTAGGTGACTAATAAATGAGCATAGTACGATATCATTTATAGAGAAATCACATTTGTTTTCCTACTTTTAACATAGGACAAGCTCATCAAACATTTCACGTAACTTACCCTAATTATCACAATTTTACCAAACACTGAGTATGTACCCTCTTTTATCCTTTGAACATATTCTGAACACTGGCACTTGGCAGCAATTCTTCTCACCTGTTGAAGAAAGATTATAGAATGTCATATTATAGTAGCAACCTGTGACTCTGTATTAATTTAAGGATAATTAAGGAAAGATAAAAACATGATACTGAAACTTCAAAACAGGTGTTATTTGTGAAGTACATGTAGTACAGAAAGGTAATCGTAGATATTTTCTTAAACAATGGTTTATCTCATCTCTCAAACTATTATTAAGTTTTGTTGTTTTAACCCATTACCAGACAACAAAATTTAGACTGGTCCAAATTTGAAAGGAGTTGCGGCCAACAATTCCAAGTTAATGATATTTTAGATTTTTTTCAACTTTATGTGCAGAAAACATTGTGTAAAATGAAGAAATTGCTTGCATCAAGCAATTTCTTCATTTAACACAATGTTTTCCGAATTTTTCAATTTTTGGGGGGCGTCAAAAAGCGTCATTTTGTAGAAATGGGTTAAAGCTTAAAAGGAAATTTATCTCAACCTCAATATTTAGGGGCCTTGATTTGTTTTGATTGATGGATCTACTTAAGAAGGGCACAAAACAGGGAGGTCATTCTTTTTTGGGTATTTCTTCTTCTAGCTGTCCCTCCCCTTTCTCAGTTCCCTTTTCAGTTCTAATGAATTTGGAAAAAATAAACCCCATACCTCTTCATCCAAGTTTAAGGGCCTTGACTTTTCCTGGGGCTTTTCTACTGGAGGTGGAGGGGAAGGAGGAGGGGGAGGTTCTTCTATTTTAGGAGGTTCTTCTTGAATTGGCTCCTCCTCCTTTTCTATTTCCTTCTCGATTTTGATGATGTTGGGAGGTTCCAAACCATATTTATAGCCAATCCTTGCAAGTTCTAACAATGTTATGACAACCTGTCTCTCTGATTTGTGAGATACTGAAATCAAAATACGTAAACAGAATAAATATGTAGATTTAAACATTTCTACAAAATCTCTTGTTTGACACTTACAAAGAATAACACTTCAAAGAATAATGTGAAACAAGAGCTGTCTGCTGACAACATAGCTCACCCTTTCAGGTCAAGGGATTGTCTCAAATGAAAGTCTATCTCCTGATGAGTGCATTTTATAAATATGACCCCCATAGGTTGAATATTGACCAGCTCCCTAGGTTGAAAAATGAAGAAGTTAGAAAAAGTTAATGATGCCAAGGGTATGACAAAAGCTCTTACAAGACATTCGTCCTGGACAAGTTAAAAGGAGGACTTGCTTATGTGATCAATATTTTTCAATTTACTCACACACACACGACTTACGAAACATTCCTCTACCTGGACAAACAATTAGAAAAAAATATTGTCTTGTTATTTTGAACATAAATATGAAAGACTAGTGGACTCAAGATCACCTTTAACCCATTGGCACATTACAAAATTAAGACTGGTCCAAATTGAAAGAACTTGCAGACGACAATTTAAAGTTTATGAAATTTTAGTTTTCTTCAACTTTCTGGGTCTTAAACATTGTGCAAAATGAAAAAATTGCTTGTATCAAGCAATTTCTTCATATACCACGATGTTTTCAAAAGCTTTTTTTCTTGGGCGCGTTAGTGTATAGGAATGGGTTAAAGCAAAGATCACCTTTTTTAATGATATTTTCTCTGCTTCAGAATAAAAGTTTCCATCATGTTCAATTTGCAAGTAAAAAGAAATAGTTTTTCTTCAAATCTAATGTTTGTACATATACAGTACATTGAAATCCAGAAATAAATTGCATATATCATATTGCAATGAAGAGGAATCCACTTTGCCTTCTTCCATTCTCAAAACACTCATCCAAGCAAATACAGGATTAAAGTTCATTCAGCAGTCTGAATCCTTATTTAACCAATTCCTACATAATCCCACTCTGAAAAAGAAACTTTGAAATCAATGTGGAAAATGAAAAAAATGCTTGTTACATTTTCCACAAATTTTTTCTACCAAAAAAGTTGAATTAATCTAGAATTAAGTTTTAAATTGTCGTCTGCAACTTCTTTCAATTTGGACCAGTCTAAAATTTCGTTATATGGGAATGGGTTAACCCTTTTTTATTTTGTTGATGGCAGAGGTTCGAGTGCAGATAGAGCTTTTACTTTTTTCAATCTTTACCGGGTACTTTGTTTTTGTTTTTTTTCTATACACACTTTGATAAAAGTTCTACAGAGTTCCTGAGAATGGAATTCTTTTATATGCTGAGCAGTCTATATTAACAAAATTATATTTTTTGTTAGTTTATAGTCTTTTACAGTGTTATCACTGCTGAGGTATCCTAGAGTTCCAGAGACGAGGGAGTGATGAAAAGTGTATGTACACATTGATGTTTACTTGATAGACAATTCTTATTTATACAAACAAATGGTTTTGATGAACAAAATTAAAGATGAGATTTTAAGATTTAGAAATAGAATACTCAAACTTAATTTGTAACCTGCATACATATATTGATTCAAATAAAAGAAATTCTTCCTCTAGATTGAGTACAGAAATAGAATGAAGAAATATATATATATATATATATAAAAAGAAATCTGACTGCATCAGATTCCAAATTCAGGATTCAGAAGCCTTGAAAATACAGCTGTAGCTATCAAAACTTCTATTGGCATGGGGCACTAATTGTTAGTTAGCTTAAAATTCCCAATTTGAACTTCCAAATTAGGAAAATTCTATGGATACTAATGAGGATCGAAAGAATATAACATGAGAGACAGGTTAAAAAAAAATTGCAATACCAATGAAATAGTTTACACTTGATAAGTATTTGACCCTTACCATGCTGAATAAAATCCCTCTTTTTCAGAATTGCATTAAAATCAAATGAAAGCACAGAAAGGCCTACTTGGTGGTCAATAGTTCTTTTGAAATTCAGTTTTATAAACAGCAAAGAGTTGAAATGGAAAAACAGTGCTTTAGACATTAGTCAGACTGCTTATACTTATAGTCTCATCTTTGTCTATAATTCCTGAAAAAACAGAAATATTCTGGATTCAGCATGACAAGGGTTAAGAGATCTATGGCTTATATCTATGTCAGGGTTACAGAATTCCTATGCCGGACATGTCTGACAACTGTTATTTTGCTGACAGTAAGTAGATTTCCTTCGGTACTTATCAGGGGACAGGTGGATCTTGATGCAGCAATGAAATCCACAGAATTCAGTGCTGCTATAAAACATACATGAAATGTACATTGAATAAAATGACTCATTTAAATAGAGACAAAATTTTAGACTTGCCAACAGTGAAATAAGTGTGCCATATAGGGCAGAAAATGTTTTCTTTCACTGATTTTCTTTAGTATGACTAAAGGGAAAGTTGTATGGAAACTTCTTCATCATGGAAAAAAGGTGTTAATTTCAAAGAAGAAACATTTCTAAACCATCAGGTCATACAAGTGAAACAATCACTTCAACTTGCCCAAAGATGAGTGAGAAAAATCTGAATTTATACAGCCCTGTTTATCTAGATAAATATGCTTACAGAAAAAAGGCATTAAATGTCTCATTTTTTTACTGATAACTTGCTCTCTGGATTTGGGTCAACTCATTCCCACACAACAAAAGCTTAGACTGGTCCAAATTGAAAGAAGATGCTGAAAACAATTTCAGATTGATGAAACTTTCAAATTCTTTTTCTTTTGGGGGTAAAAACAATAATTGAAAACGAAGAAATTGCTCCCTCCAAGCAATTTCTCCATTTTCCATGATGTTTTCCAAATCTTTATTCATGAGGGGAGTAAAAAGGATGGATTGTAAGGGAATGGGTTAATGGTCCTATAGCTGATTGCTATTGTTTTACTGTTTGACGAGAATGACTTGCCAACAAGAACACAAATGGGATGACAAATAAATACAAACCTAAGTCCTCTGACTCAAAAGTACACTCTGGATTCATTCCAAAGGCTTTACATCGTTTCAAAAAGTTGGCAGTGTTGTCTCTCGCAAACCAGCTTCCTGACTGAGCATTCCTTTTACATTTCAATTGCACTTTGGGAATATCCTGAAATAAAAGTTGAGTGACCTTTATAAATACCAGAAAGGGAGCTGATACAGTCAAATCTGCTTGATTATCTTCCCTTACAAGAGCTCCCCCTGTCAAAGATAGCCACATCAGGATGTTGTCTTTAGAGTAGCAGTAGGATGTATTGCTTTGATTTCTATTCCTCTGGTTTGATATTTGGCCACATCTATAGTACAGATAGAAGCTTGAGGACTGTCAATCATGAGGTCTAGAGTACAATCCCTGGTTGTGGCAAATATCCTTTTTGACATTTGTCTCTCACCAGTGGATGGATAATCATAAACCTAAGTGAAATGAGTAGCTTGACACTATGAAAGGATGGACAATTACTATGAATCCATGGCTAGGTTCTCCAGTCGCTGCCATATGACTGAAATACTGTTAAAAGAGGCACTAAACAACATTCAATCTAACAAACCTAATTTGATATTTCCTGTTGAAAATTCATGTCTATAGGAAACAAGTGAATGTCATATTGCAATGCAGTAGAGGGGTCCCCCACCAGGTTAAAAAAGTATTTTTATACTTAATCTTTTTAAAAAAAAGACATGGTTTTGACGTCACTAAGAGTAAGCTTAGGAAAGCATTGAGAGAAAAGAAGAAAATCCTGATAATTAACATTTTCTCATTTTTCTTCAATATTTTCTGTACTTTAATGTTCATTCTTTCTTTATTAAATAACATTCGTTTTTGTCATCTGCAACAACTACAAATATGGCTGTCACGCCTTCATTTGGCGACCTTTGGAACTTGCGAAAATCCTTTCGTTCCTTTCTTACATTTAATTACTTTTTGTCAATTTTCTTCCTTTCAGGCAGTTTTTTGCACGTTTCTTAAAATGACCTCATTGACGGCGTTTTCTTTAATTATTCTGCTGTTCTTCACAATTTTATGGCCGCATAGCGTAAGTCATGTTAAAAGTTAACAATGTCCTGTGTTGTTTATTGTGACTACAGTCATTGCATACTCCAGTACCTTTATAATGGTAGGATTTCAGATCTGTATCTATTTCGTACTCAGTATCTTTCGACAATTTCTATTTTTCGCTGCGTACAAATTTTGTAATACTTTTATAAACAAGCTTCTTTCCCATGTTTCATACATTTATCTTAAGTTAAGCGTACATGAGTATAATCTCTGTATTGTTGTAATTAGGATATCATTCATTTTTGGTAACGGGTTTCATTTTATGTATTTCAGTTTTTTACCAACAACATCGAGGGTTTATACTTAACGGTGTATCATGCCGTGACAATGGCCTAGTCTAAATTTTTGCCGTTTGGAAAAGGGTTTTCCAAATTTAGTCATTTAAAGGTAGACAAGATCGTTACGGTTCTTGTAAATGGCACTTCTACACATTATGATCTATAGGTGAATTAAGTTTGAAGTTGTTAACACTTATGATCTAGGAGATATGTTCCAGACAAAAATACAACAGTAAAAACAACAAAGGGCAAGAACTCAAAAAAGGGCATGACAGAGTAATGCTTCTATTCAACGTTGTAATCTATAAGTGTACAAAGTTTGAAGTTGCTAGCACTTATGGTTTAGGGGATATGTTCAGGACAAAAATGTCAAGGTAAAAACAACAAAGGGCAATAACTCAAAAAATGGGCAGAATACACTAATGGTTCTTGTTCATGACACTTCTCCACATTGTAATCTATAACTGTACAAAGTATAAGGTTGCTAGTACTTATGATTTAGGAGATACGGTCAGGACAAAAGTATGATGGATGGAACCAAACAAACCTATAGTCCCCCAACCTAGTGGGGGACCAATAACCTATCATCATACTTTTTTTTTTACACCAAAGCAAATTGAAAGAAGTAGCAGACAACCTTGAATAAGAAATAACTGACAAATAGGAAATAAAATATTGCAAGAAAAGGAGAAATTGCCTGAAATTCCTCAATATAGCTCTTTTAGGACATTAAAAAGCCAGGACTGTGTAATAAAGGTTTAATCAACTACTTAGAAAAAGCATCATAGAATTAACCAAAATCAAGCTTATCAAAAACAATTTTTGTACAGTCATTTTCTTGTTTTTGGTTGTTGGGTTTTTTTTCATAATGAAGGGAAGCTTGAAAAAATTTGATAATCAAATCAAAGAAAAAAACTTTCTTACATCATTGCACTTTCCTTCTTGTACACATTCTTCTGCTTTCTTGTGAATCACATTAATTAAATCACACAAATAGACACCATTATCAAGAACATCCATGAACGTATCTGCATTTACATCTATACCTGAAAGAATTTGGAATAAGATTTACTATAATACTAATCTCCAAAACTAAAATGAGATAACCAAAGCCAACTTGATTCAGCTTTCTCATAACCCTCAAGAACATTGCTAAAAAAATCATTGTAGACAAAAATGAAATTCCTTTTAACAGATTATACCACACAACAAAATTTTAAACTACTCCAAATAGATTGTTCAGTTCATGGAATCTTAAAGATATTTGTCTTTTGAGGTAGAAATTATTGTGGATAATGAAGGAACTGCTTGTAACAAGCAATTTCTTCATTTTCCACAATATTTTCCTTCTTTTTCATAAGAGTGTCCAAAAAGGTCATTGTGTGGGATGGGTTAACAATATTTTTTTCCATTGCCCACACTATTTTCTTGCCTAGGGGCAAAGATATATTAAATTTCACCGACTTGAAATTGTTGTCTGAAACCATTTTCAATTTCTTAAATTTGTTATGTGGTAAGGGATTAGAATAAAAGCAGAGGAGTGCATAATTGTTAATTTCATTTATATGAATAATATCACCCATAACCAGATTTGTTTATAGAACAATTTTTCAAAAGACATTTTGATCCACATTTAATGCTTGCGGTGCTTTCAGTCCCTTGCCATGACAAGGGTCAAGTTTATAACAGAAAAAATTATAGGAACCAAAAGAAGAAATTGCATATCTGGGGTTTGACGCTATTATATTTTTTATCACAGGTCTGCAGAACCAAATGGCTCCGGTTCTAAAGGTTCTCAGTGATGAACCTTCTAGTCTTTGTTCATAGTTGAACAATATAAAACCACATATATTACCAGCTATTAACAGTGGGTGGAAGATTATAATAAGAAATAAGAAACTGCTTGTTGCAAATCATTTGTTTGTTTTCCAACAATATTTTTCTCAATAAATTGTCTAGAGTTCATGAAAACTAGTGATTTTACAGGAAAGTGTTGTATATAGTTACTGTATCACATATAAAAAGTTATTTAACCCATTCCCACACAATTACGCTTTTAACACCCCTCAGTATGAAAACTTTGGAAAACATTGTGGATAATGAAGAAATTGCTTGTGACAGTTTGGGAAGAGCTATCTCTTTCTCCCACAATCTTGTCTTTAAACTACTACTGAAAAAAGACTTGAAACTGAACTTGCAATCCTGTTGTTATTCGTACCTAATATTTTAGAGAGCCAATCAGCCAAATCCTCTTTCAAAGGCACCAAGCTTTCTTCTTGTGCTGCATGAGCTTTTTTCTGTGTAACATCATCTTTCAGTGTCTCATCTGAGGGACTTTTAGGTACACTCTCTTGACCTTCCATGTACATCTTAGACTTCAAATCTGGAAAATACTAATCGATTCATTAATTCATAAAACCTTATAATAACATTTAACCCCTTTCCTACACAAGAAAATCTTAGACTGGTCCAAATAGAAAGAAGCAGCAGACGACAATTTGAAGTTAATGGAATTTTAGATGTTTTCATCTTTTTGGCTAGAAAACATTGTGGATGACGTAACTTCTTGATACAAGGATTTTTTTTTCATTTTCCACAATGTTTCCAACAGCTTTTTATCTTGATGAATTGTTTGGGAATGGGTAAAAAAATAAATGATTAAATTTTAATAATAAGACAAAAATGTATACAGGAATACAATTCTTATCACTTTAAAAGTCTAACTCTATCTGTTGTCATGATCAAGTGATCTTTCTGAAGTCACAAAATCATTCTCTGCAAGAAAAACTTGAATTGATAAGGTAAAACCTATACAAGCCAGTAAGATGACTTACACATGGTTGGAGTACTTTTACACTATTCTTCTATACAATTCATCTGATTAAAATACAATCAGAAAGTGATTTCTCACAAATTAATTAAAAATCAAACATATTACCTGCATTTTTTTTAAAAAAAGAGTTTTAACAATCCTATTAAAGTAGTCCTATTAACCTGTGTCATGCTAAATAAAATCTTTATTGAGAATTACATCAAAATCAAAGGACTGAAAGCAGTGTAAGGCTCTTATTGTGGGTCAATATTTCTTTTGACAAATGATTTTATAAACAACTCTAGCTTGAAAGGGACAAGCAGGTGGTGTATACAAAGATCAGACTGCACTTATGTGCAGTCTGAACTTTGTATATATCTCCTGCTAAAAGAGAAATATTCTGGGCTCAGCATGACAAGGGTTACTGATTATAACATATTTTTTATTTGCTAATTTCATAACATATGTATTTCTAACCATCTTTTTTATCTATTTTTTATTATTTCTTATAATTCAAATCTTCTCAATATGATACTTAAACTTTATTTGCTAATTTCATAACTAATGTATTTCTAACCAACTTTTTTATCTATTTTATATTATTTCTTATTATTCAAATCTTCTTAATATGATACTTTAAGAATTTTTTTTTGTCAACCCCATTTTTTGCGTAAATTTTGCATATATTGTGGTTTTTGTAATTGATATATGGATAATTGGGGCAGGATGACTTTAGAAGCAGATATTTGGAGACAAGATCTCTTTTAAATCATTTAGAAATTGAAAACTTTAAACAACTCTTGAATTCCAAAACGAAAAAAGTAAAATTTCCAATAAAATGAATACCAGAGTAACAAATCTTTTCTTGGGTTTGATCTTAGGGGAAAAAAAATGCAAAGTTTCAGAGCAATAGCACATTTAGGAACAGAGATATTACAGAAATCAAACAGTTGCAAAAAGCTCCTTTAAGGCAGGGATGTGGAAATACGGATTTTCTCTACTTGTCCATGGACAAGTAAAATGTGATTTTCTACTTGTCCAGGATCAAAATCGACTTGCCCGTAAAAAGATAAAGAACAGATAAATTTTGAGAAAACATTATTTTTAAAGAAGAAAATGCTGAAACTCAGCTTTTTCTTCATTAAAAACAATGTTTTCTAGCCTTAGATACAAACACTACACTCATAAATCTCTTCTATCTATTCAGTATCATTCAAAAAATTGCCCTGATATTTACTTGTCCCCAGACAAGTAGCCTCAAAAAATGTACTTGCCCGCAGCTAGAAAAGCCCATGTCGGACAAGTCGGGCATGGGAATTCCACACCCCTGTTTAAGGGTTAATTCAGGTAATTTGAAGTCCTCAGAAATTAGAGACAAAAAAAAATGGTTGAACATCCAACTAGGAACATGTGCAAAATAGGGTAGCTTCGATATCGTAGCCCTCTTTCTGATAATCTGCTAGCGAGGGCTGCGACATCCTCCTCCTTTGCGCTTTGTTGCAGTGCCCGGAGTGATTCAGTCCAGGCATTTGAATTATTGGAAGTTATTCAAATAGTACTACCAGAATTGCCCTTAACCATTTATCTATCCATCTACATAAATGTTTATCTGCAAGAAGTTGTATATTTCATGCAATTTTTTGGCCATTTTAAATCAATGTCAGCACTTCCAGCCAAAATGATAACAAATGAAAATTTAGGTCACCATAATTGGAAGAACAAAGTTGTATGAAAGATATTCAACTGTTTAGTGAATTTGATAGAAAAAATATTGACAATTCAGTATCTTTGACTAAAAAATTTCATCAATGGTATTTTAAAAAGATTCAGTATCTTTGACTATAAAATTTATCAATGGTACTTCAAAAAGGATACTCATTCAATAAGAGCACCTATTTTGACAGCATGATAGTGGTTAACAACATGATGTAATGATATATCATATGACAACAACAATTCTCACAGAAGATTATTGATGACTGGAACTCTTTACCCGAAAAAGTTATTGCAGCCAAAAATGTGAATGAGTTTAAATCAAGGATCGACCAACATCGGAACCATGAATTTATTTAACAATACTAATCAGTAATATGTCAATGTGACGTGTTTCTAAGTGTTCCTGTATTTAAATGCAAACCTGTACTAAAATGATTAGAAATTTAATCAGTCAAGAACACAGTGACACAATGATTTTAAAAGATTTAGGCTCAAAAAGGAGAATACTCCTTCCCCAAACAAGGATTCTCAATATCACAACAGCAAAACTTGGGAATTTTTTCATAAACTGAAAAGAAACTGGCATTAAAAAATTAATTTTCTTATCAATTTGATGGAATTTGTCCTTACTAATAACATATTTATGAAATAGATCCATAGATAGTCGCTTATCACAAAAAATATAATGTTAGGATTTGCATCTAAACACAAAGAAGGGGGGGGGGGTCGTAGCCCTCGCCAGCAGATTATCAGAAAGAGGGCTACATTATCGCAGCTAAAGATATGGTTACATGGGTCAAAATTATTTTATTTTCTTATCTGGCATTTATAGAAAGATGAAAACATAAACACGACTGAACATGACTAGTAACCAATTCATCCGCCCCATTTCTTAAAAATAGACTTTGATCTTTTTGTAAACAATATCAAGTTATTGGCATGTGTCTTGATTTAGGATATTGGTAAGACGCCTTTAGCAATTACAACAGTATCCTAGACGTGTTTATGTGGAATATTTGTGATAGTTCTGTTATCTAACAACTAAATTACATATTTAATGTGTTTTTGTGACTTTCTGCCTGACATCAGACGCCATTTGTAAACATTCGTCATTTCCGTTTTCGTGCAGATCAGATTTCTATGAAACCACATGAATGGGGGGGGGGGGGGAGAAAAAACGGTAACTGAGATTGACTGGACTTCTCGGTTTAGCACGCTCTTTTATGGGTGACCCTTTATGAGGCTTTAGGGAGTAAATTATGTCTCCCTGCTTCTTCATTCAAGTGAGGATCTATATCAATTTTGCTTTGACTTTAAATACATATCACGACAACTATCGGTTTCAGCGGAGATTGTTTTATTTTCGAAAGAAAAATATCGAAAGTAGCGTCACTCCTCTATCGTTTCTCTAGAGAGTCAAAAGTTTCATAATCTTAGTTGTACTACTGATTTTCAGATGCTGCAGATTGTTTTTTGCGTTCTCAAAATACCCTATGTCTTTTACTTACTCCGGCAAGTTGGTCTTACCTGGTCAGCTTGGGATCCTCTATAGACTGCTTCATCTGCGTGTGTATAAAAAAAAATCCGTTTCTTTACCATCGCCTGGACCATGGCACATGTCGATATGGTTAGGCGGTTAGTTGTTACTGGTAGTATTGATGCCACGAGTACGAAACTGCTCCCTGGCTCGATGTAAAGCACCGTCACACGGTTAACGTCTTATCCGAAAGATTATTTTGTAAGTTTTGTCAGCCTAGGGCTCGAACCTGAGGTAATGACGTTTGAAGTCAAGTGCTCTACTGACTGAGCTATTTGCCCGCTTCCAATTCTATAGATGTCGGACAGAAGCTGTGTATAAAAGAGACACGCGATCCTCCCATATCGTTTAAATGGGTCTGTTTGTGAAATATCCGAGATATCACCCCAAGTGGGACCCAGGGGGTCAGCCTTTTTCACCTTTTGTGAGTGATTATCAGACATAACAAGTGCAACTTATGGAGTTAAATACTTTATGATATGTTGCAAAGAAAACATTTCAAGATTTCCCTATCTTACTTTAAGGTAAATCGGGATCCTCCACATAGTCGTCATATGAACGGACTTGATAGAAGTCCTAAAATATATGCTCAATACCAAATACCAAGGCTATCTGATCCCTAGATTCACAGACAAGGACTTTTTTAAAAGGATTGCACCATTTTCCGTTTTGTGTTGCTATGGTACCCACATTCAATTTTCTAGAGTATTTTTGGTAGAGGCCACACTAAAGGAACATCCCTCCTACGCTTGTACGTTGGGCGGAAGAGTTAGGTGTACATTGGACGATCACGGGCGGAAGAGTTAGGTGTACATTGGACGATGACGGGCGGAAGAGTAAGGTGTACATTGGACGATCACGGGCGGAAGAGTTAGGTTTACATTGGACGATCACGGGCGGAAGAGTTAGGTGCACATTGGAAGATCACGGGCGGAAGAGTTAGGTGTACATTGGACGATCACGGGCATAAGAGTTAGGTGTACATTGGACGATCACGGTCGGAAGAGTTAGGTGTACATTGGACGACCACGGGCGGAAGAGTTAGGTGTACATTGGAGGATCACGGGCGGAAGAGTTAGGTGTACATTGGACGATCACGGGCGGAAGAGTTAGGTTTACATTGGACGATCGCGGGTGGAAGAGTTAGGTGTATATTGGACGATCACGGGCGGAAGAGTTAGGTGTACATTGGACGAACACGGGCGGAAGAGTTAGGTGTACATTGGACGATCACGGGCGGAAGAGTTAGGTGTACATTTGACGATCACGGGCGGAAGAGTTAGGTGTACATTGGACGAACACGGGCGGAAGAGTTATGTGTACATTGGACGATCACGGGCGGAAGAGTTAGGTGTACATTGAACGATCACTGGCGGAAGAGTTAGGTGTACATTGGACGAACACGGACGGAAGAGTTAGGTGTACATTGGACGAACACGGGCGGAAGAGTTAGGTGTACATTGAACGATCACTGGCGGAAGAGTTAGGTGTACATTGAACGATCACTGGCGGAAGAGTTAGGTGTACATTGAACGATCACTGGCGGAAGAGTTAGGTGTACATTGAACGATAACTGGCGGAAGAGTTAGGTGTACATTGAACGATCACTGTAGTCTAACTCATTTTTAGCTAGCAAAGCGTCAGCTTTGATAGCTTAAGTTAACATACAAACTTTTAAGGTCGTCTCAAAGTTCAACGAGTGCAAACTGCCACTGGAGGCTTAACGACTAAATCCGCTAAATGCCTACGCCATAAAAATAGTTCTTATGTTTTTCAGGAATGTAGCAAACTCTATTCAAAGCGTAGAGAGCTCTCTCAAAAGCAAGCTATTTAACCCATTCCCACATAATTTCGCTTTTCAAGCATCTCAAAAAAGCTTTTGAAAACATTGTAGACAATGAAGAAATTGCTTGTTTTTTTCTACCCAACAAGGGTAAGATTTTCTACATTCAACCATGCTTTGCTAGCTTACAGTAATTTCAGTACTTTGATTTGAGCTTAGACTTGCACAAGCTTCAACGGATTCCCGACGGATACTCACGGAAAATCAAAGACAATAAATTCGTCCAAAATGTAAGAGAAGATTTCTTAACAAGAAATTTTGCATTAAAGCGAGACAGACGGACGTACGAACAGACGGACAAAATGATACCACTACGCGTACACCACGTGCACACAAGGAAACTGTCTGTGCGAGATACTCAGCTCGACGAATCAGAGGCCTATGTGTGGCATTTCGTTTAGACTGTTTAGTTTATCCATCATAGTACCAGATGGCAAAATTTTAGACTGGTCAAAATTCAAAGGTATTGCAGAGGACAATTTAAAGTTCGTGAAATTTTATATTTTTAAGTTTTCTGGGTAGAAAACATTGAGGAAAATGAAGAAATTGCTTGTTGCAAGCAATTTCTTCATTTTACATAATGTTTCCCGGGTATTTTCTTAAGCGGCGCCAAAAAGCGTCATTGTGCGGGAAGGAGTTAATGCTGCAGAGGGACTCATGTTAGACAATCAAAGCAGAAAAAGAGTAATTACCTTATTTTGAATGTTTAAATGATTTATTTGCATTCATTCTCACCAGATAAATTAAAATAGCACACACATCAATGAATGAACAAAATACAATGTTGTTTTTCTGAACACTGATAATAAAAATGCAATTATATGAGTTTTCATTTTGTTTTTAGTCTATCGTTATCTAAACAAATTCTCATAAAACTAACCTATCAAATATACACGCAACTGAGTAACTCTAGTGTTTTTGTTGTTATCTTCACGAAATGAATTGTATGATCGGATTCGCAAAATTTTGTTTTTATTTGTGTAAAAGGCTTTCGTTTGGCCACAAGTATTCGGCTACCTATCTGCATATAGAAATACACTTCTTTGACCAGGGTCGATAATCCAAATTGCCCCTTGCTGACTGCGGGGAGGTGGTTGCCAGAGTGTTAATATGGGTAACAGGGGAGTTTAAATGTGTTCGTTGGAATTAATTGCTCGATTTGATATTTTTGTAACGGGGTTATGCTATATACCGAAGTATTCACAGATTTTGCTATCTGCGCAATTGACCAATCGCTGGCCCCGCCCACAGACTCCTAAGGCTCCGCCTATTAACTCCAACAGGAAGTCCCGCTACGATTTTTAACAGCGTTATTTTGCAAAATTTTTGGCAAGCAGCATGTTACAAATAATTAGAATGGTTGGTTCGCGGCCTAGACGTCGTAACTACAGCTTGAAAAACAATAACAACCAAAAATCAATTGACCAGTTACTAGTATATCATTCATTTTACAGGGAAAAAAGATCCGTCTCATAAATAAATCATTTTAGTTTTGTCTATCCAGATTCGTACATTCTGATTGGCCAAAAAGTTCGTTTTATACCCCCCTAAAACAAGAGGGCAAAAATTACCATAAATCGCTCATATGAGAATGATTTGAATTAAACATTACTTGTCACGCCCACTTTTTTTTGCAAATCAAAATTTTACGAACAAGTTTTGAAAATGGTCACTCAAGGAACATTCCTGCCAAGTTTGATCCAAGCTGTCCCTGTGATTTAAGAGTAGAAGATGTTTTGTTGACGATGGACGGCGCCTTTGGAAGACGGACAATGTACTACCTTGAGCATGTACAGTGTGCTTAGGATAGTTATAAAACAACAACAAAAAAAAAGAACCCCAGTACAACACAATTTTGTTTGCTTATGAATTAAGTAGTCATTTGCTTATGCATTAAGTAGTCATTTGCTTATGCATTAAGTAGTCACATGTTATGTGAGAAACGCAAAAACTTAATACCATTGTATTAACCAACTGTCACTTAAGTTGTCACAGAAAATACAATCCTAAACAGATTCACGATGAACAACGAATTAATTTTCTCTGCTAATTTTGATCATAATTAATTCCAGGTGACTTTAATCATATCTGTCGGAATAAAAGTGCATTTTTCACATCGATAAGACAAACGATTAGAATCCTTACAAAAACAAGGCATATTTTCTGTCATGTCGACATTGATCAATCGCGGCTGCAAATCAAATAACCAGTCGACCAATGAAATCATGCAGTGAGACCAGACATGAGGTTTGATCTCTGACATTTGCCGCCATCTTCGGTAGCAATTTTGCTCTTTTGGCGACTTAAACGTCGTAACTACAGTTTATTCGGGCTGCAGTTACGACGTTAAGGTCGCTAACCAACTATTCTACCTTTTACATACTACTGGCCATATGATTGATTGAATGGGGTTTAACGCCGCTATCAACAAATCAATCATTTTTTTTCAAAATAACGCCGTCTAAAATGGAAGTGGGACTTCCTGTCGGTGTCAATGGGTGGGGCTAACGAGATAAGTGGGCGGGGCTTGCGATTTGTCAATTTATTTGACTTTGTAAAATCCGTAGTTCGATTTTACAGGATTTTATTTTGATGCAAAAAAGGGCTATTTTACAACAAAACGTTTATTTGAACCAAGACTGCTTTATTTTACCCATTTCCCTAGACCCTTTAACTCATTATCTGAAGGCAAAATTTTAGACTGAACTAAATTAAAAGGAGTAGCAGACGAATATATAAAGCTTATGAAATTTTGGATTTTTTGTGTGTGTGTGTGTGTGTGTGTTTGTGTGTGTAGAAAATACTGTGGATATAGAAGAAATTGCTTGCAACAAGCAATTTCTTCATTTTTCACAATGTTTTCTTATGCTTTTTTCCTTGGGGGAAGTCTTAAATCGTATGGGAATGGGTTAGGTGAATATAAAAAATTCTAATGAGTGTGCACGGCCAAGATTGGATGTCATGGGTTCGATCCCCGGCGGCGGCACTTATTCTTTCCGACATTTGTCTCTCACCATTGGGTTGATAATCGTAAACCTATGTGGGATAGCAGTTGGAGGCTAAGAAATGATGTAATGGTAATACTGGTGTGAGATAAATCAGGAATCCATTGTTAGGCGCTCCAGCCGTCGCGATTTAACTGAAATATTGTTAAACGTGTCGTTAAACCCATTCAACCAATCAATATAACTGCTCATGGGGGTATATCATCGCGGTTTAAATCCCACATAAGTAATATTCGAGTAAATTGGTGGCAGCCAGTGAACATATAAAAGCAACATAGTCGGACAAGCAAGGAAAATCGATTCATTTCAGACTACGCTGAATAGCAAATGCTCTCTTTGAGACAGGGAAGTATCTAATCTCACCTTTAAAAAAACGTTCAACGTTTTTTGAGCTATATGAAGGCATCTCGCGGATCAAGCGATTTTAGCACAATAAAACTTTAACTCAATGAAGAGAATCTGGGGTAAGGAAAAAGTAAGGAAACCATGGTCCAATCATATAACAACGCTGGACTTGTACCACTGTCGACTTGTAAGTCTTTTAATAGCCATTCCCATACGATGCCGCTTTTTAACGTGCCTCACGAAAAAAAAATGTGAGAAAACATTGTGGACAATGAAAAAAATTGCTTGTCACAAGCAATTTCATAATCATCCACAATGTTTTCTATACCCAAAAAGACAAAGGTTTTGAAAATTTCATCAATAACTTCAAATTGTCGTCTGCAATATCATGAACTTGGACCAGTCTAAAATTTCGTCGTGTGGCAATGGGTAAAAGTCGACGGCGGTAACAGTTTAGCAACCACGCTTGTTACCTGGGGCTAGAGACATCATGCAAATATAGTTTGACACAATTTACGCATTCTGATACACGTAGACACATTTCTCCTCCATTAATCCATCTTATTTTCAGTAAAGCAATTTTCTCTCGACAGTATACCGATATTTGCTTGTTTTAGTAGGTTCTGTATTCTTTTACCCATTCCCAAACAAGCCCCCCTTTTTACGCCCCTCAAGAAAAAGAATAAAGAAAACATTGTGGAAAATGAAGAAATTGCTCGCATCAAGAAATTTCTTCATTATCCACAATGTTTTCTATCCAAAAATACAAATGATTTTAAAATTTCATCAATTAAGAATTGTCGTCTGCATTTTATTTTCAATTTGGACCAGTCTAAAATTTTGTTGTGTGGGAATGCGTTAAATAAGGTCAACATTGACGGATCACTAACCCCGCCCACTAACATCCGACAGAAAGTTCGACTTAGATAGTAAACGGTGTCTTTTTGCGTCAGACATAAGGTCCGTAACATCGGACAAAATTAAATGGTTTGTTAGCGACCTTAACTTCGTAATAATCGATTCAATAAGCTGTAGTTGCGACGATTAAGACGAGAAGCCGACAAAATACTTGACATTAATGTCGGAGTTCAAAGTTCACTACCAGTCTAAATAAATGAATTGATTGGTCTAGCGATTTTTTATTGACACCGGCGAACCGTCAATTTCGACATTCGGCAAATTCGGTTTTTATCCTAGATGAATGAAAACGGAATAAAGATATCAAACAGTATGTGAACAGTCGAGGGATAGGGAATCGTCTATAAGAAGTGAGAAAGTATCAACTCCAGTCATCCTGCGCAACTCGGACAGGTTGACCATGGTGGATCCTTATCGCTTTTCCAGAATGTAGAATGGTTATTCTACCTTACTTTGCATTCATTTTGAATGATCAACTCTATTACCCAAGTGCTGGACGTGATCTCTTAAACTCTTTCCCACATAATCCCGAATATATTTCCATTCTATGACCAATCTATGTAAGTTGTCATGATGACGTCACATTCACTCACGATTCACACATACTTTTTTGTTGATACTGAATAATAATATGGTTTTCATTAAGGACACTTTAAATTTCATCCCATACTCTCTCACCTTTTAGTTTCTCAATTTTTGCAATAATTGGTGGCTAAACTTCTGAATATCATAGATTGTGACAATTTATTTGCCACCAGCATTGTACTTTATTCTGAAAAGATCCTTGTAAAATTCATTTTGAAAATTAAACTGGCAATTAATATTTTTTACGCAGAATACACGCTCCATTCTTGTTAATAAAATTGCAAATATTGTATGGTCAAACTTGCATGATAGTTAATCTGAGTGATCGCTTATCAGATGCAGCAGCCAAAGAAAAACTGCCAAGCTCTAGCCTAATGTAAGTAGCAAAGAAGTATTAAAAGACAATCAGTCAAAATGTGCAGTACAATGTATGTTATTATTAGAATTTGGTGTCAAATATGCGAATTCGATGATAAACGGACCCCCATTCATAAGTAAACTGCAATAATCTAATTTTCAATTTCGTCTATCATAATCGGGCGTTCTGATTGGTCGAAAAAAAATCATAACTCCATGAACAAAATTTTGGGCTCACAGCAATTTTGAATGCTTCCGCGCAAAATAGTTCCATTCAAAAAGTTATCAAAAATTGTAAAGTTTTTGCCTATTTCGACCGATACTATTAAATCATAAGAAATCAAGAGAATATTTTTTGTTTTCATGGAGGTATGAACCGAAAAATCTAATCACACTTATGTATGAATCCGCTTCGCGTATTCATACAGTGTGATTCATACCTCCATGAAAACAAAAAAATATTCTCTTCATCTCTTAAATGAAACAGCTTTTTAGAACACACGATAAATGGACCATTTACAGACGCGTGTATCTGTGTTGGTTCGATTTATGTCCTCCGTGCTTTTTTTGCCCAAATATGGTAGAGACCATTTAGAAGATACAGTTCACGTATTTATGTACGGTATATTCGCACCAACGATAATTAATAAAAGAAATTTCGTATTTGCGTAATCACATTAAAGACGATTAATGAATCAAGTCTTAAAAGGTAAAAGAGTATGGGATATTTTGAAGAATTAATTAAATAATATCCAATTTGTACATAGGCTCTATGAGTGAATAGTTTCCGGTATGTCACGTGCCCTTGTCCCCACTGCCTTCCGCTTCCGCTTGCATTTGGCGTTTCTTAGCTTTCGCCGTTGTTCGTTGACGTCGTTGTGTGTTCGGGCCGGAAGGAGGTAATCCTGATACAGGCTTGGACGTATCGAAATTAGCTGTTTCGTTTTCTTTATTTTCTTTGTTTTCTTCGTCTTCCTCCGTTAGCCGAAGTTCCGCCGATTGAACTCTCCCTATTTCAGATAAACTAGTTTTCACCGATTTCGGATGACAACTTTCCACTGCTACATTTTCTTCTATTGTGTCTGCAGTCTTTTTCTTTTGCTTTGGTAGCAGGCCATCCATTGATTTTGAAAATGCTGCAAATTGATTTCTAAGCCCGTCTGTTTTGTCTTTGTCTTCCTCTTTTATGTTTTCTTCATCAACTTCTTGAATCTCGTCAAATGTGACAGGTTGTGTTTTATACCGAATACCCTGTCGTGCTGCCCTCGACTTCCGGCTTTTGCGCTGTATCGGATGGTTCCCGTATTCTGGATTCAAATGAAGCCGGGATAGACGTTCCGGAAAATGAGTCTCGAAATGAAACAAGGGGTCGTGGACCCTTCCTGGCGACGACATCTTTCGTCGTTATCGATATCTATTTCAGCCTCAGATGCTTCGAAATGTCACCTGTAAATATACGAACAATAATTTTCAAAAAAAGGCTAAATATATCGAATAGCTAATGAAAATCCCGATTTCGAATGATCCCGCGATAAAAGGTACCAATAATGATGACGATGATCGCGAACAATGAGAAAATGACATCATCGTCATTATTGTAACTTGTTAAAGCAGTAGATCTGGCCACGCCTACTGAGCTCCGATAAGAAGTTCCACTTCGATATTGAACGGCGTTAATTTGTGACATTCATGGCCAGTAACATGTAACAAACAAGGAAGATGGTTGGTCGGCGACCTATACGTCGCAACTACAGCTTGAATAAGCTGTAGTTACGACGTTTAAGTCGTCAGACCAACACAAATGCTTTAAATAAATTTCGATCAACGTCGGAGTTCAAACTCTATATGAATGATTTGATTGGTCGATTGGTTCTTTGATTAACAGCCGTCAATTTATGAAATAGAATTAGGAAATGCTATGAAACTAATTTAACACTGTGTTTCTACACCATGTGAATCTAACCTACAAGGTGAATATGAACATCCTGAAAGTGCAATAGATATCGAATCTAGTCAGACTAGTGTGGTATTTCTCACACTTGAAATACCGTTACATCCTTTCGAGCCTCCAGCTGCTCATCCCACTTAGGTTTTCCGATCTTGTATGCGAACAACGTACACAGGATCGACAATAACACCACTCCTCTTGTCCCGAGAATTGTGATTTTTAATGGGCTGGCAATAAATAAGGAAAATTATAGAATAATCGTGATACAAAACCTTATATTGGATTCGAGCCGCGTAGGGAAATTGGATATTTCACGAGACATCAGTGAAATATCAATTTTTCCTACTTGGCGAGAATGCAATGCAAGGTTTTGCATCATAACTACATAGTAGTATTCCATTTGTTACCAACGAATTGAAATTATGAACAATAAACAAGAAGGCTATTGGCCCTGAAGCGCTCACCTGAGTCGATGACTATAGAAGTAAAATAGCACAAGTGGCTTTATTTTAGCCAAAAATGACCCATTATCGAATCTTGTCCAAGAAATCACGAATAAACATTCTAAGTTCCAAAGTATTTGTGCAAGAAAAGTAGCTAGTAAATAGGAAAGAAGATTTCTTCAAATTAGACCTTGTGACCTAGTATTTGACCCCATGTGACCTAATATCAAACTTGACATAGATTTTTATTATGACAAACCTCTGAATAAAAATCCAGTCAATATGGTCTATAGAGTAAAAACAAGGTTTTTCTCAGATTAGACCTAGTTTATTTTTTTACCCGATTGACCCAAATTTGAACATGGTTGAGATATTTTGAAAACAGATTTTCTGACCAAATATCAAGCCAATTTGAACTTGGCTAGCATATCATCGACACTAACAATCTGAACAAAAATCAGTTCAATTTTGGGACCTCTAGAGTGCATGAAAGTGTTTCAAAGATTTGACCTAGTGACCATATTTTTGACCACATGAAACCCAAGTTTAGGTTTGGTTAAAATAACATCGAATCAAACATTCTCACCGAATATCATTTGATTTGAGGCAAAAATGTGGCATCTAGAGTGCACACAAGTTATTTCTAAGATTTGACATAGTGACTTAGTTTTTGATCCCGTGTGAACCAAATTTTAACTTCACTGAGATATCATTGAAACAAACATTCTGACCATATATCATTTGATTTGGGCCCAAAATGTGGCCTTTAGAGTGCACACAAAATTATTTCTAGGATTTGACATAGTGACCTAGTTTTTGACCTCACATAATCATATATCGAACTTAACCGAGATATTATGCAGACGAACATTCTGACCAAATACTAAGACATTTGAGGCAAAAAAGTGACCTCTAGAGTGCACACAAGGTACTTATAATATTTGATCTAGTTAACTAGTTTTTGACTCCATATGACCCAATATTGACTTGTCCGAGATTTCATGGAGAAAAACATTCTGACCAAGTTTCAAGACATTTGAGCAAAAATTGTGACCTCTAGAGTGCACAGAAGATGTTGTCACATGACGGACGATGGACGATAGAAGCCGGACGCCGGACACAGCTAGATATTTGTGGTGAAGTGAGCTTAAAGAAAAGAAAGTTAACGGAATTTGTCCAACATCAACCTTATAATTTTACCGCGAAAGGGTCGTCATTTAACAATATCGTATCAGTTCACTACATGTACGATACGGATTTTTTTCCTGTCAAATTCGATTTTGTCCGCGTGCAACAAATCTATTTATATGGAGATTTGGAATGTATATCAAAATGATTTTCAAACGATCTTCATCACACAATACAACGAAAGGTGTAGCGGTTATAATATCTTACTGGATTGTAATAAGGGTGTGCGTCTGGACTCTATCGGAAACACGTGCACGGGGAATTTGTTTTCGCGATAAACAGCGCAAAAATGTGCGAAATATCAAGTTCAAGGTCGTGATAATTGTTTCTAAGCAACAGCAATGTTATTGCTAACAAGAAGATTAAACTAAGATAAATGGGCGAAATCAGAACATTTATCAGACAAGTGATGGTTTTAATTGCATTTTCTTTGATAGAATCATGGAATTCCTGTTCTAAACGGAAGCATCTTCAAGAAACAATTGATATAAGAACGCTATATAATAAAATTGGCTTAGCGCTAGATCTTGTGCTCAACTTATTTCGACACGATCCCTCCCTTTACGCCCTTCTAGAATTAAAAACATTGTGGAGACTGAAGAAATTGCTTCATTGTCCACATTATTTTTTTTGGGGGGGGGGGGGTATATATAAAATGGGCAAAAGTTCCATCATCTATAAATTGTCGTCTGCAATTCCTTTGAATTTGGATCATTCCAGTCGTCTTGTACATGTAACATGTTAATCGAGCATGCTCGACGCAGCCTGGGTCCAAATGTTCGTGCCACACAGGGCTCTATTTTACGTGTTGAAAGGAACATTTACTGATAATGGTTATTATTGACATATATGAACCCGGCTTTTCTCAAAAACACTTAACTAACTGACTTTTTGTTATTGTTTTGTAATAGTATCATAATCATTTTACATATCTGTATAATTCATTTATATATTTTTTATTTAGCCGAGTAAGTAACTTTATTCAACCGACAAACCCCAATAAACGAAAAACAAACTTTCAAATGCCCACATCTAAATAAGATTTGTAACAAATGAATCAAATAACCGGATGTTTAACCCATTCCCACTCAGTGACGCTTTTTGACGCCCGTCAAGAAATAACAATCGGGAAAACATTGTGTAAAATGAAAAAATTGATTGTCACAAGCAATTTCTTCATTTTACATAATGTTTTCCCAAGAAATTTCCTTGGGGTTTGATTGTGTGGGAATTGGTTAAAGGAGTGTATTCCCTGAGAAATAATTTGTTGGTTTCTTAATCACTGGAATTAATAAGGGTAATCTGACTTAACCCTTTCCAGTTCAAATACGGGATTTTACGTTCCTGTGATTTTATACTCAAGAAAACATTGTGGAAAAAGGAGAAATTGCTTGTAACAAGCAATTTCTCCTTTTCCACAATATTTCCTACCACATAGGATGGTTTCTTTTTAAATGACATCCAGTTTTCATTGACGTCTGCAACCTCTTTCAATTTGGACTAGTCTAAAATTTCCAAAAAACGGGAAAGGGTTAACAACAGCACATGCAGGCCGCTGACTACATCTTGTTCAAAAGTATATTATGTATAGCATAAATAAACTGTAAATCCGATGGTTTTGGTAGCCTATCGCGGATAACATCGTTTGGGTCTATTTTGACCTAGCTGGATTACAGGATAGCGTGATATCTAATGATGAATTATTTACATTGATAGTATTCCGTGACTTGTAATATCTTAGGGGAAAACTTGTCGGAAATTCGGTCGATTCGTGGTTAGGCCATTTCGAATTATAACGGTTGCTGACATAACATTGACCTTTTCTTGCCATTGGTCAGAAAGTTTGCCATAACAAATGTACAAGGATAAACGCAATAATCCGACGCGATAAATAGATTTATAATTTTATGCTTGTCAATTTGCCTTTTGAGATACATTCAATGCCCGCAGTGACAAAATCAATAGTAAAAAAATTCCGTAACAAACATATACTGACCTTATGCTTTCATGAAGAGATATTCACGGTAAATACGTCAAACCAAGAAAGATATTATTGGGATTAGAAAAGGTTGAGAATGTTATGGTGTAGTACT
The DNA here is from genome assembly GCA_946902895.1 of Fragum fragum. Taxonomy (NCBI): domain Eukaryota; kingdom Metazoa; phylum Mollusca; class Bivalvia; order Cardiida; family Cardiidae; genus Fragum; species Fragum fragum. The sequence goes on from OX336368.1 coordinate 17,307,733, forward strand.
GATACAAAACCTTGTATAAGATTCTCGCCACGTAGAAAAGCTTTAATATTTCCCTCGACCCTGTCGTTAAATACCCAGATTTCCCTACCAGTGCCCAATCAAATATCAGCTTTTGTATCACAACTAAAACATGGACTTCCTTGTGGTTGATGCTGGTTCTAAGAGAACCTCCAAAATAGGGGCGGGGTTGTGGAAGGTTAAAGTTTGTGATTTAACCCATTCTCACACAATCCCGCTTTTTTACGCACTTAGAAAAGACTTGTGGAAAACAATTTTGAAAATGAAGAAATTGCTTGTAACTTCATTTACAACCTTGTTTTTTACCCAAATAGACTAAAATATCCAAAATTCTCTCAATTTGAAACTGTCTAAAACTTTGCCAAGTGGTAATGGGTTAATTCACTATTCTTCGGTCAAAGTTTGTGACCCAATCCACTATTTTATGGCTAACTAGACACTATGCTATTGATGAACAGCTATCCTCAAGAGGCAATATCTATTTTTTGGCTCGTAACTCTTTTGTTTGAATAGGGCTTAACGCCATTTTCAACAGTATTTCAGTGGATGGTGCACTTAACTAAGGTTTCATAACGTTTCTTCTAACCACAAAAATAATTCCGAGGTCAAAAGCTGCCAATCAAATTTATGCGCATTGCTTTTCCTTCACCAATCGATGGGAGATAAATGAAGCTATAGTAACAATTCCTTTTTACAAATGTTAGAAAGAATGTCGTAGGAGTCTAGGTTCGAACTAATGACCTCAGGATTGAGAGCACAGCGTGTTACCGATCGGACTCGGCCTGCTTCTGCAATACAGAATATTGATAGATGGGATATTATAGAGGATAGAGTTACCTCCAATAAATAAACAATCCGTTAACGAGATTCAACAAAATCCATTGAATAATCCAACAGCATGCATTTCGATCTACTAGAAAACAATGTTCACATATTTACACTTTCTCTGTAGAGAATACACAAATCAGCATCACTGCAATACACTTTCTCCGCGGAATAAACATCAATTATACAATTAATCAATTAACCTAAGTCACTGAACGTGTAACAGTCTACATGTCAGCGGCGAGAAAACGAAATAAAACGCAATATCTTTTATCATAGTTGGGCGGCTAAAACCTCGTAAATGCAGCTTTATGACAGACTGTAGTTATGATAATCTGGTCGCCTAACGACAATTTACCGTATATTTGGTCTTATTGGCAATTGTCAGTAAAATGACGGATCGCTGGCAACACCCATTGATCTCCGATAAGGTAATACGACTGAGTTATCAGTTGGCATAAATGCAGGGACATTTTCAAAAAAGACAAATTATTGATTTGCGACCCAAACGTCGTCACTACATCTTAAATAACAGCAGTGAAAATGCTTTTTTTTATGAATACTTTTCTTGATGCGGAGGAAATTTTGATATTCCACTCGACCCTCGGTCTCGTGAAATATCAAAATTTTACCCCGTACCTTAACCCTTTCCCACTCAATCCCTCCTTTTTACGCCCCTCAACGAAAAAGCTTTGGAAAACATTGTGGAAAATGAAGAAATTGCTTGGGTCAAGCAATTTCTTCATTATCCACAATGTTTTCTATCCAAAAAGACGAAAAATTTAAAATTCCATCAACTTGAAATTGTCGTCTGTAGCTCCTTTCAATTTGGACCGGTCTAAAATTCCACTGTGTTGGAATGAGTTAAAGCAAATGCACTGAGATGACCAATTGACCAATCGCTGGCTCCGCCTACCTACTTATTGGCCATTGACTCAGACTGGAAGTCCCGGTTCGATTTTAAATGGCGTTATTTCGCAAAATTTATGCGTCAAATAAAAAGGTGGAATAGTTGCTCGTCAACCTAAATGTCGTAACTAGAGCTTGAATAAGCTGTAGTTAAAGAGTTAAAGTCGCCAAACCAACAAAACGTTTCACGCAAATAGCGACAAATTGAAATCTCAATTCTAGGCTGATGTACCAGCATTTCGCTACTTTTGATGAAATCATGGACAAAACAAAACAAACAGCTGTTGCCAATATTCACGTAAGGAAAAAATACCATTAGGGCTTTACATTCTTTGGTATTTGCCATCCCCGAGATATACATGCACGTTTGAACGAATAGCATAACTTTACGCCATGAATTGATTGTTCGGTCGATTAATAGATTCAAGGTTACCACGGTAAGGAAAGATACGCGGATAGAAATATTTCTTAACCTTTACAACCAAAACATGAGAGCTACACTGGGATATAAACGTTTCTGTGGTTGTTTTGATTAGAGAAAAGGGTTGTTGAGACGTTACTGAAACAAACGGACATCCAAAAACATTTTCAACTGGTCTTTTAAAGGATTTATTACAAAAGGATTATCAGTAATAATAGAGGCATTTGAAATCAAAGTACTGAATGTACTTTAAGCTAACAAAGCATAGTTTTGTTAAGTAATCTTCTTTGCCAAAGGTCATCATTATAAATAAACGAGGCTAAAGTAACCCAGGATTTTACCCAATACATGACAAAATCTTAAGACTGGTTCAAATTGAAAGAAGTTGCAGACAACAATTTCAATTTGGTTGAATTTATAAAACCTTCACTTGCTGGTTAGAAAACATTGTGGACAATGAAGAAAATGCTCTTCGTTATCCACAGTGTTTTCCAAAGCTTTATACTTGAGATACTTAAAAGCGGAATTAAGTTGGTATGGGCTAAATAGCATGATTTTGAAAGAATTCTCTACAATTTGAATAGAGTTTGCAATATTCCTGAAATACATAAGAACTACTTTTATGGCGTAGGCATTCAATTAATTTAGTGGTTAAGCCTCCAGTGACAGTTTTCAGACGTCGAACTTGGAGAAGACCTCAAAATTTTGCCTGTTAACTTAAGTTACCAAATCTGACGCTTTGCTTTTGCTAAAAGGTTAGAGGAGATGTTTGTGTAAGTTTTTACTTATTTATTTCAAGCTGATAGAGTCGGTCTTGAAAAAGCAGTCCAGATTTTTTTCACGTCCCAGATGGACAGGCAGTAGCTTAACCCATTACCACACAACAAAATTTTAGAATGGTCCAAATGGAAAGAAGCTGCATTCGACAATATCAAGGTCGAGGAGTTTCGAAAATATTTGCCTTTTGGAGAAGAAAACATTGTGTACATGGAAGAAATTGTTTAATACTTTATTATCAGCCATGTTTTCCAAAGTTTTTTCATAAAGAGCGCCAAAAAGCGCCATTGTGTGGCAATGGGCAAATGCTACCCAATTTTACGGCTAGGAGGACTAGGGGCTGGCTTCTAAGTGTCTTCCAATGAACACACTCCGTTGACTGTAGGGGCTCGAACCCGCGACCTCAAGATCTCGACTCCAGCATCTTTACCACTCGGTCACCAAGGGACTATCATGCTGGTATCAAATGTCTTGCATGCCAACAAATTGTTGATATAACCTGGCTTTTGGTGAATATTCTGATAATCTCGAGAAGCTCGACGAACTCTCATTCCTTTGCCAACATTATATATTCAAAATTTGCTTATATAGCAAAAAAAGTGCTTAGATGAGTGGGTTTAATATACATAAAAAGGTACTTAATTTTGCAATACGTTCAGGTTAGATAGAATACTAAGAATTAATTAATATATTACAGATCTAGGTTAATGGCATGAATGTTTATTCTAGAAAGTCAACGCACCTCGCTCGTTTAACCTACAAATCTGAATAAGTAATGCCAAGATTCTTTTGATCAGTTTTGCAAAGAAAGACAGACTTAGGAATTACTGACAGTATTCAAACATCGAAAATGATGGCCCACATAATCGCGTGTAGCGTTTAGATTTAGCACCAGCGGTCGTGAGTTCGAATTGCGAATCCCTCAAGCGAGCTAAAGATGACCCCCTACTCTGTATCTTTTTCCGATAAAATGAGTAAAAAAGGGACATCGCCAGTCAGCCCCATTAGCTCAGATGGTAGAGCACTGGGGTTCAAACTTCGAGATCACGGGTACGTTGCCCGGACTTACCAAACTAACAAACTAATTGTCTTTCGGATGAGACATTAAACCGACACAAAGCTGGACGGCGCTATTAATCAAGGCGGCGCTCTCAGCAGTCCTGTCTTGTATCCATGCACTATCCCTCGTTAAAAAAAACTTGCCGTCCTCTTGGAACGACGCTCATGTGGGCATGCGCTACGGTAACGACGGTGAACCACACACCGATGTGGCATAGCTTAAAAATAGCTGGAAACGTGTGAATAAAACACACACACACACAACGCAGTGGCATAACTAAAAAAATGCTGGAAAGGGTATGAATCACATGCATTGCCGTGGCATAGCTGCAAAAATTGCTGGAAATAGTGTGAATCACACACACCGCCATGGCATAGCTAAGAAATAGTTGGAAAACGTGTGAATCAAACAAAGATCAGTCACTAAGAACATAGAGCCGTAGATCTGGTTCAAACAAATGTTATTCGTCAGACGTATACAAAGCTGCTACTGGAATGTGTGAAATGTATCAACCTAGGTCAGACTGCGCGGACAGCGCAGTCTGACCAGGGTCGAAACTTTTCGTGCTTTGATTATTTTCTAAATTAAGAATGAGCAGTCTGCCTTACTATGTAATCATCTACGGATATCAACCCCTGTTTGACCTCTACTGGACCCAGTTTTAATCTAAAGTAGTGGTTTTGCGGAATCTCCGACAAGTCTCCTTATTGGTCACACATTCTTGTAATCGACTTTATGATGTACAAAGAAATAGCAGATATAAGTCCAGATCCAGAAGCTTCAAAAGGAGTCCTTGATGTTTCAGTAGTTGTTAATGAGTTAGATTTAAATCTGTTCATGTTACATCCAACTTGAATTAATCCCTCTCTATTCTGTTTCCTGGAGAATGCAGCAGTACATGTACTTGCGCCGATTATGTGGGCCAATGACAGAACCAAGATCGATAGCCGTTTCAGGGAATCGAACTCGGGGTCCTTTGATTAGGAAGCCGATGCTCTACCTCTCGACCACAAACACCAAAATACGGACTTAATAATTACTTGTAGTGTTAGAGAAGTCAAGTGTTGCAGGCTAGTATCCCGGTCGCGCCACTACAGCTAGTGTCTTTGGACAAGACATTCAGAGTCCTAGCACAGATGATTCTAAGGAAGCACATGAATAAGTGATATAACTGAAAGACTGTTAAAACCGACGTAAAGCCCCAATCAATCAAACATAATGCTTGAGAATTGCTCATGACACCTACTGCGAAATGTACTACAATGTAGCAGGTATGTAACGAAAGGTGAGTAGTAATATCAAACAGAGACACGTTGTAAGGAAAATTCTTTAACGAATTATTTGTTATTTTAAATCAATATTTATTCAATCCGTGGAGTGGAAAAGAAATGGTATATAGATGCACACGCCATAGTGAGTGATCAAAGGTCAATTTTGTCCATGCCGGTATGGACAAAATTTACCTTTGATGACTCGATCACTATAATTGTACATCTATACATATTTCGACGAGCAACTAAGGAAGAAAATACAAAAAAGCAATAACAAAACAAAGATAAAGCGGTTTCAGATTCAACATATACTTTTAGGCAAAGTCTAGTAAAAAAGAAAAAGAATTAAAAGTTAAAAGTGGGCGTTTTAAGGGGTATGATGAACGTTCTTTTCCAACGGCGAAGATCTTAACCCATTAGACTATTTCGAATTCTTAGAAGTTGAAGTTTGTCTTTTGGGGCAGAAATATTGTTAAAAAAAAGAAATCGCTTACTATAAACCTCTGAAAACAACCTTTATAACGTGATTGTGGGTCAATATTAACCTTATAAACATGAATTAATGGGTCAATCAGGTAGTTTAGACTAAGATCAGACTGCGTATTTTGAGCAGACTGATATTTGCCTATGACTCCTGTAAAAAAGGAAATGTTTCGTGTTTAGAATGACAAGGATTAAAATGTTATTCAGAGCATGATTAAATGTGCACGTACTTTTAAAATGTCAAAAAAATATATATCTCCAACCTACGAATAGATCCGGTTACGCCACTTCTGCAAGAGTCCAAGAAATCTGAGTCATACAGGTAAATAGAAAGTTCATAAAAACACACAACACTGGTTGTTTTTACCTTCTCTATCTAGGAATGCATGTTGCCTTCCCACTGACTGCAGATAACATTATCTTGGCTCAGTGCAAATAAGCAGCATTTAGATACAGTCTCGTAACTTGAAATGTTACATAAAAACAATGCCTTCCATTCATCATGAAAATTGTGGTATCTGTTTGAGTGTTTTTTTACCCAGAAAAATGGCATAGAGTCACAATTGACCAATCGTGGCTGTCAGTCAGTGAATAAACCGACCAATCAAATAATTTATTCAGCCCGGACTTGAGCTTATCAACTTCGACATTGACGCCATTTTTGTTTACCTTTATTGTTGGTTCGATGACTTAAACGTCGTATTTAGAAGCTGTAGTTACGATGCTTTTGCAATCATAAAATCATAGGGACGTAAAACAACAGGAAATAAACAGGAAAGGGTTAATAGGGTTCATTCATCCTTATGACCTTGAAAACACTCTCATCTGTGTTCTCCATAGGAACGGTCCCATTTTACAAAAGGTTAATCCTTATGACCCCACAAGCCAGCATTCTAAACAACTCAACTAAAAGAGTGGCCTCTACAAAAATAAACACCTAAATAGTTGACGCCCACGACACATGATGTACAAGGGAAGACAGACATTCGAGAACCATAAAAGCTCACCTTGAGCACGTTAAAAAAGGTTACGAAATCATCACCGTAGGATCAAATGAAATCTTTTCCAAAATCCAAACCTGCACCAAATTCTTAAATATCCTCAGTAGACGATCAAATAATCATAACTACTGATCAAATAAGCTTTAGTTACTACATTTTGGTCCCCCGCGGACGACATGTGTTTACGCTATATAATTCATCACACATCGCCATATTATTTGTAAAAATCTTTTCGTACTCTAAGCTCATTGGGTCGCAAATTGTTTACGTTCTAGATGTTTACTTCCATGTGTTTTTTCGGGGCAAACAAGTGCTTTGGCAACGTTTCTCGGCTGTTGGTCGTTTTGATTGTAATCTCATGCTACCTAGTTTTCATGTTTCGTCGATTTATGACTTGTACGGGAGTTTCGTTTAACTATGTCTTATATCTACATTACTGCATATCGTCGGTGGGCGGCCAAAATGTCGTAAATACAGCTTTATTAAAGCTGTATTTACAACATTTTGGACGCCCACCGACGTTATAACTGACACGCAAGCAGAAATGCGCTCAATATATTTTATTTTCGTCATATATGACAAAATTAAAGAAAAATAAGAAGAAAATTATGAATTCTCAGCCAAATCAGTTAACGATTTCGGTGAAATACACATGTATTTGTTGCACTCGTTTTAGTTCAGGCCGTTATTGTATTACATTGTTTCGTTATGTATAGTAGATCTTGAGAGGTGATCATATTTTCTGAAAAACGGGTAATACCTAAATTCAATTTAGCTGGAACTCATTAGAATCGTCTCAGTAAGACGATTTCTACGATCTCCAACATCATGATATTTAGAGATTATTCAACCCTTGTCATGCTGTATAAAATCCCTTAAGAAATTGCATTAAAATCAAAGGACTGAAAGCACTGCTAGTACTTCTTGTTCTTTTAAAAATCAATTTGATAAACAACTCTGGCAGGAAAAGTACAAGCAGGAGATGTAGACCAAGTTCAGACTGCAATTATGTGCAGGCTGTCCTTGTCTATATCTCCTGTCCAAACCGGAATATTCCGGGTTCAGCTTGACAAGGGTTTAAGAGAAGAAGAGAATTTTTTTTTTCATGGAGGTATGAACCGGATAAAAAACCACACAAAAAAAACTTATCACACTGTATGAATACGCGAAGCGGATTCATACATAAGTGTGATTAGGTTTTTCAGTTCATACTTCCATGAAAACATAACAAAAAAAAAGCAAAAGCTTATCAAATTTTGATACCTTTTTGTCTGGGACTATTTTGTTTGGGACTATTTGGTGCGGAAGCATACAAACTCGCTGCGTGCTCAATTTTTTTTTTCGACCAATCAGAACGCCCGTTTTTGATAGACGAATCTAAAAATTAAATTATCCTGGAATATATTCAATCGCACCAATCCTTCGTACATTTCACAAACGAAAGGGTTTAGGTTACAAATGTCTGCAACGGCCACATTTTAGTCGCCCCATGCGTTTACAAAGTTTAATACAAGGTTGTCTGTACGTCTCTCTAGCCTAAGTTCGTGTTAAACAGACACAAGGGACTTAATTCATATAATAGCCTTGGAACGACTTAACTCCATTCAAACAATAGACTGGCAGCCAGACTAGTATCGAGACACCGTTAAGTCATCGTTTCTTACCTTGAGAAGCTTTATTAAACAGACGTGCTAAATAAAGTTTCGGGTTAACCTTCTACGTTTTATTTTATGATAAAAATGAAAGAGAGAGAAATATATATAGAGAAAAAAGTGGGTGGATAGACTGAAGAGAACGACAGACACACACACACAGACACAGACAAGAGAGAGAGAGAGAGAGAGAGAGAGAGAGAGAGAGAGAGAGAGAGAGAGAGAGAGAGAGAGAGAGAAACCGACAGACAGAGAGAGAGAGGGGGATGAGAAACAGGGAGACAGAGGCAGACAGAGAGATTAAATAACTATAATGATTCATTTTCTTCAAACAAATTTGTCGTAGAAATTATACTGTTCTGTACCAAAACGTTGTCATTTACACAAATAAAACCCAATCAATTTGTTAATAAATTACAATGATCAAATTTCTCATTTTTGCGTTCGTTTGCTCTTCTTTAATCATTTTTTTTAACATAACGGATTAAATCGTAGTTAAAAGCCACGCAAATCGTATTTGTATCGTCGGTATTTTAAAAAAGTGTGTCATGTAAAGAACTCATTAAAGATGAAAGTGTGAGCATTTGCGTGAAATTTCCAACCATTACACATGTGCGTGTAGTAAAGATTCGCACAGTCTGAGCAGAGTCTTCAATACGCGCTCTTTGGGTAGATAATAATCCGAGGCCTCTTTAGACGATCTTCGAGTTATAGATGCCCTGAGAGGTTGCCTAGGCTGTTCTATGGTTGTGCTTCAAGCACAGGCGATATAATTGGAAATATCACGTACAGGATCGCGTGTCTTGGATAATGGAATGAGACGTAAAATATGACACGCTAAATGTGCGCACATAAACTTTCATTGTATTTATCACCCATTTTCTTCATAAAAGTTCTACTTTTCAGTTTTGTCATTAGTCACTTATAGGTACCATAAAAAATCTCTGTTTAACATTTCCTACTTTACCCTTGTCATGCTGTACCCGAAAAATTCCTGCTTTGGCAGGAGGTATAGACTAGGATCAGACTACACATCTGTGCAGTCTGATCTTAGTCTATACCACCTGTTTTGTATTTTTAATAAATAATTATAATGATAATAACAACAACACACAATATCAGTCATTCCAGTGCTTTCAGCACTTTGATTTTAATACGATTCTGATTAAGCTTTTATCTAGCATGACAAGGGTTAAACAGTTATAGACAATATTACACTCTGTCGTCTGGAAGTTTCCTGCTTTGGCAGGTGGTATAGACTAAGATCAGTCTACACATGTATGCAGTCTGATCTTATTCCAAACTAACTGTTTCACATTTTTATTCCGGAGTTGTTGTTAACAAAAAATAATAACAAACAATATCAGGCAATCCAATGCTTCCAGCTCTTTGATTTCAATGTAATTCTGAATAAGGATTTTATTCAGCATGACAAGGGTTTAACAGTAACAGACATAAAGATGAAATGATTAGCTTCAAATGTTGAAGACAGCTCTGTTTACTGTGTGCCAATTTACATAACTCCGCCAATTAACTCATCCCTGGGATTGATTTTCTAGACAGCTTGAAATCTGGTCCTTCGCCAGAAATCCCTGTCTGATAATGCGCAAAAATTTACGGAAATGAAAAAAGATCAACGGCTTTGCTATTGAGACGATGTCCAACGCAGACTTTCATTCTATTTTGTGTCTAAACTGATGTCATCTACTACGAACCTTAATAACAAAACGAAGCTGACATCGTACTTTTACGAAATAATGCTTTAAAAATCGTAGAATAATATTCTATTGTGGCTTCAAATTGACAGTTCGCGGCTGTTAATCAAAAACGACTGTCCATTCAAATCATGCATCACGGTTAAAACCCGAAGTGAACTCTGAACTCTATATCATTGGTTGACATTTATATGAAACATATACGTCGGTCCTGCGACTTAAACGTCGTAACTACAGCTTATTCAAGCTGTAGTTACGACGTTTATGTCGCAAACCAACCATTTTATGTTTTATTTTTGTAACACGTTGCTAACATTACATTTTGCAAAAATAAGGCCGATAAATATCTAAGCCGAACTTCCTGTCGGAGATCGGAGGGTATGATCACAGATTCATCAATTTTATATATAAGACACGATTACCGTTATTCTGTCAGTCTGCAGGATTGGTTGTCTCTCATTCCTTGTCACGTTTGTCTTGATTTCAAAGTCTAGATCCAAGTTGTCTAATATGGTTGACATGGTTTAACGACACATAATTATGTGGTGTCAGAACACGTCGTGAACACGTTATGGGCTTGCATTTGATATCTGTCTTAAAATTGGATTTTTTTTCTTAATCATCTATTATTACCTTCAATTATTATTATCATCCTCATTACCATAATTATGAGGCTTGTTTTATGCCAAAAAGTTAAAACCTTCCTTGTGCAGAGGGTGTAGTGGGGCTCGGATATCAAAAAACGCTCTTTTGAGTTAATGCATCTTTAATAATCTTCGTTAGTTATCAATGTCAGAAAGCTGATGATTCTCAACAATTGAGCTGACCGTTCTTCAAGCCCGCACAACTAAAAACTGATTTGAAAAACGGTCGTTGCAAAACATTTACGTCATTTTGACGTCGCGTGAACGTCGCGCGTATTTTAGTACGGCGCGACGCTACGTTACGTCGAAATGCACTCCTAAGAGCTAGGACGCTCTTACAGAGGGTATATCATTTTTTTTAACCTTTTTACAAGAGTCTTCCGTGCGGTACGACCATTGAGGTCTCCAGGATGGGTCTTGTTAAAAAAGAGGATAATGTGCCAGTTAAGGTTGTTGTTTTTTTTTTCTGTTTGTTTTGTTTGTTTGTATGTTTGTCTGGTAGTGGTTTTTAAATGATGTTGTTGATTTTCCTTTGTTTGTTTGTTTTCAATATATTCACTGGCTTACCATTGGGTTTTATCTTTCGGTTGTTTTTTTTACATTACTGACTGTAATTATTTCCACGAAACAAAGAAAAGGTGACCTCATTACCACACAATCCCGCCTTTTTTCGACCCACAGGAGTAGAGTTTTTGAAAACAATGCGAAAAATGAAGAAATTGCATGTCACAAGCAATTTCTTCATCTTCCACATTGTTTTCTACACCGAAAGATTAAGATAATGCTATCCGTTCAAAAATGTCATTTGTGATGTCTTTGAACATGAACAGTTAACTTCGGACAGTTATTAGTTTCTCTTGTCTGATAATGGGTTAGTTCATACAAAAGGCAGCAATAGGACTTTCTCCCATACACAAAACCTCACATAAAAGACATCTACATTGATGAGGTCTCCAGGATAGGTCTTGTTGAAAAGCGGGTCAAGTGTCAATACTAAAAGCAATTATGAAGGTGATAATTAGAAATACATTCCAGGTCTAGCTTGATGATCTTACGAATGGATCTTGCAAGAGTGGCACACTACGGACCGATAAACCGTCATTTTTAATTCATTATCCAAGAAAATATGCTTAAATGACGTTACTTTATTGCATTGAAATATTCGGTATTCTTATGACGTCATAATTATCTGGGGGAAAAGGATTTTCATATCGATGATGTATTGGGAATATCATGTTATGCGATAGCGATACAGCATCTTGTATTTGCGTTGAGCTGTGGAGGAACATTTTGATATTTCACGAGACCAAAGGAGTCGTGAAAAGTCTTTTTCCCCTTCACAGCGAGAAGCAAATACAAGATGTTGTATCACTATCGTAACTTAGCAACCCATTTCATATATACCTACATTCTTATGATAAAATTTATGAAATACAAAAAATCTGTATTCCTAAAAGTATTTCCCTTCTTTTTTACCATTCTGAAAACGTTTTTTCGCATTATGACGTCACCTACAGAATGAAAATTACGTCATCTTACGTTTAAGTGAAATAAGCGACAATGATTGCCGAGGATAATCGATACTCCACCGTGCATTTCTTTAACCCTTTCCTGATTTTTAAAACTTTAGACCTGTCCAATTCGAACGAAGTTGCAGACGACAAATAAAGGTGAGTACAATTTGCAAAGCAACCGACATACAGGGTAGAAAATATTGTGGGAAAAGAAGAAAGTGCTTGTTACAAGCAATTTCTTCTTTTCCCACAATGTTTTCTCAAGTATAAAATCACAGAGACGTAAAAACCAAGCACCATGAACAGGAAAGGGTTAAGTAAACAGGAAGAAATGATACAAGAAATTACTATTTCATATAAGAAAACTGCGTCGAGAAAAAAAAGTCAAGTCGTACACATGCGACCAAACATCGTAAATACCTCTTGAATAAGCAGTAATTTCGATGTTTTGTCGCTTTTACATTAAGTCATTTCCATATGTAAAAGTGGAGTAATGCAACCACAAAGAAAGTGATAAAAAGGGGTTGTAAGAATCCGTTTTCATGCTTGTTATCATCGTGACGAGCGCCTATATGGCACACTAAAGTGGTGGAAATTGGTACACGCCATAAAATGAAATGTGCTCATACGCACAAAACAAGAGGACCATGATGGTCCTAAATCGCTCCCCTGAGTATGGTGGTTTATGGCTTTATGATATAAACAAAATAGCAAAGCCCTCTGTCTAATTATTTTGGAGAAGTTGTTTAAGGATTTCTCTTTTAATCCTAGGTATATTGATGATCCCACCATATAGCACTTATTTCCTGAATGTGGAAATGCTTTGAAGTATAGACATCAATACAAACCAAGTATAAAAGCTCTAGGCCTAATGGAAGAAGGTTTTCAAAGATATCATTATTTATTCCTAACTGAAATTAGGGATTGCACAGAAAAGGGCTATTCTTTTTAAGTATTTTGATAGACGGTCAATATATGATCATATGTACCAAATATCAAAGCTCTAGGCCTTATGGTTTGGGAGTAGAAGATTTTTAAAGCTACCTTCATTTATTCGAAGTAAAATATGGGACCGCCCGAAAAAGGCCAATTTTCATAATAATGTAATTCTTTGAAGTATTTTGGTAGAGGGTCAATAGATGATGATTTGTACCAAATATCAAAGTTCTAGGCCTTATGGTTTTGGAGAAGAAGATTTCCTTCTTTATTTCTATGTAAAATCAGGGATCCCGAAGACAAGGGCTAATTTTCAGAATACGGTAATTCTTTGAAGTATTTTGGTAGAGGGTCAATGGATGATGATGTATACCAAGTATCAAAGCTCTATGCCTTATGGTTTGGGAGAAGAAGATTTTTAAAGACTTCCTTCTTTATTTCTATGTAAAATCAGGGATCGCCCAGAAAAGGGATATTTTCATAACACGGTATATCTTTGAAGTATTTTGGTAGAGGGTCAATAGATGATGATTTGTACCAAATATCTAAGCATTAGGCCTTACCGCTTGGGCGGAGAAGATTTTTAAAGTTTTTTCACTCCGTTGCCATGGCAACCAGAGTTCTTCATGGATTTCAATTCTTTGAAGTATTTTGAAAGTGTATGACCTACGGATCATTTCTGTGAAGTTTTGTTGAAATTCCATGGTTAGTTTAGGAGGAAAAGATTTTTTGTAATTGTGAACGGACGGACGGACTGACGGACAGACGGACGGACGGACGGACAGACGATGACCGATCACAATAGCTACCCCAGAGCACTTCGTGCTCAGGTGAGCTAAAAACAAGTGCACGCAAAATATAAAAGTGACCACTTTGTATGCGTGCACGCTCATATCTTAGAAAAATGTACGATTTATTCAACGTGTTCAGCTGTATTATTTAGGCGTTTTCCCGAAGCGAACTCACGAAGCCGTTTTCGGTTGGTACTAACGTCCCTACTGTAGTAGATGCAATCGGACCCCTCGATAAATTCGAGAGTTTAGAAAGGGTTAAAGATTAAATGACGTCGTTTTTTTGGTTATTACTTTACTTGTTCGACTGGAACGTCAGTTAAAGTGGTAGGAACGTTGGTCCCAGTCGAAAAAGGCCTCTGCAGTCTTTCGTTTACCTGATTATTTGAACGAATCACCAACCAATGTTTATTCATTCGAGATTACTTACCCAAACAAATCTTGTATTAAACAACAACAAATGAAATTCGACGGCAAACTGTTATCAAAAATATGAGAATAATAAAAAAAAACTCAACAGTTTCGAACTTTCCTTCTGTTATATCTTTATTTCCTCCCTAATGTTAGTTAGCTCTAAATTATTGTTTTTTCTATTCGATTTATAACAGTAAACCATTTTGAAAAAGGGATATAAACGTTATCGCAGAATATCTTTCAAAGACAAGAAATGCTTTAATCTTCAATTCTGGAAGATCGAAATCAAAAGTAGCAGAAACACATGAGTCATTTATTAGGAAATATAAACCGGCCCAGTTCAAAAACCTATCATCGCACTCCACATGGTTTTGCCAGGAATAACTTCGATGATTGAAGGCAGGTGGTGGACGTTTCCCAACTACTTACTATAAACAAGAAACATGCAGTTTTCGTGGTCGATGTGCATTATCCGCAGAGCTCAGATATCATCAATCTAAGATAGAACTTGTCTCGAATTTTATTTTTGATCAATTCACACACAATAACCCTTTTTGACGCCCTCCCCAATTTAATCAAAGCGCTGAAAGCACTGAAAGCCTGAGATATGTATACATGAGATATAACCTGGGCAGAAAAAGGTTGATGATCACTATCTATCCAAATCTACTTTCGATTATACGCAGATCTGCCAATTTGTGCGTTAGGGGACACAACCTGCCCACAACAATTTTCTTCCCGCTTTTCAGGTATTGTGACGTTATATTTACATGTTTATATCGTTACATATTTTTCAACTGATTAAAATGCTTTGAAGGAATCTGATAGAGGCCACACAAGCATCCTTCCTGTGCATTTTGGTTGACATATGTTCAGTTCTTTCTAATAATAATGTTTTTAAAGTAAAAGTTGACGGACGAACGGACGACGGACACCTCATCATGACAAAAGTCCGTTGGCTATTATATTTATTGCGTTAGATGTTTTTACATTTTTACATTAAACTCTGCATGGGTTGAAAATGAATAAAATTAATAAAAAATATATTAAGGGTAAATTAACCATATCCTTTGTTACAATATTTTAGACTGGTCCAAATTCAAAGGTTTTGCAGACGAAACCTTAAAGTGGATTTAATTTGAAAAATTACCATTCAGTAGGGTATAAAATATTGTGGAAAAATAAGAAATTGCTTGTAACGAGCAACTTCTTATTTTTCTACAATCTTTACTCGGTTATAAAATCACAGGGACGTAAAAACCAGGGATTTAACAGGAAAGGGTTAAGAAATTGCAACAAGAAAATTCTTCATTTTACACCATGTCTTCTACCCAGTCAGATGAAAATTCTAAAATTTCTCCTATGAAACTGGACTAGTCTAAAATTTTGTTACTGATAATTGGTAAAAGGGGATAAATGCAACTGTTAACAGCATTTCAGGTATATCGCGCTCTCTTGCACTCCGGTCAATTTCGTATTATGGCAGTCACGTACGACAACTCTGCTTGGAGAATGTCGCTGTGGCTGGAGCACCTAACCGTGATTTCCTGGCATTTCTCACACATGTACTACCACTACATTCTTTCAGAGCCTCTAGCTGCTAATTCCATTTCGGTTTACGAAAATCTACCCATTGGTGAGAGACAAATGTCGAAAAGGTTATATGCCACGACCGGAAATAGAACCCTGGACCTTATGTTTGAGAGTCTGACGCGCTACCAAATGCGCTGTCCAAGTCTTGGAATCCCTATAAACGTTTTCAAGACAATGAAACATTTTTGCTAGAGACACTCAAAAAGGCTCATAGTTGGAGTTTCGTGTGACCTAATGTTTAAGGTCTCGTGCGACTCGCTGGTTAAGGTGCAAAATTTACACTTTACTCTATTTGTTATAAAAAAATGACGAATCGCTACTGTCAATCAAAATAGCGATCCACCAATCAAATCATTCATAAAGATCGGTGGTGAACTTTGAACTCCGATCGTTATTGGTCGTCATTTATTTGAAGGATTTTTGTTGGTTTGGTGACTTAAACGTCGAAACTACAGCTTGATGAACGCTTATGTCACCAACCAACCATTATATTTAGCTAGCAAAACGTCAGCTTTGATAGCTTAAGTTAACAGACAAAATTTTGAGGTCATCTCAAAGTTCAACAAGTGCATACTGCCACTGGAGGCTTAATCACTAAATCCTTTAAATGCTTACGTCATAAAAGTAGTTATCATGTAATTCAGGAATATTTTAGCTAACTTGAGCACATCAATCTTAAAAAAAATGGAGACGACAATTTCAAATTGTTGAAAATTCTAAAATATTTATCTCTTTAGGTAGAAAACAATGTGGAAAATGAAGAAATTGCTTGTAACAAGCAATTTCTTCATTTTCCACAATGTTTTCCACATCTTTTTTCTTGAGGGGCGTTAAAAGGAGGAATTGTCTGGAAATGGGTTAACAATTTGGTTCCTTATACCTCGTTTCTTTATTATGGTAACGTTTAACAAAGAAGATTATTGAACAAAACAATGCTTTGGTAGCTTACAGTACTTTTCAGTACTTTGATTTTACATGTTACTGACCATAATTTTTACATTATAACGCTATTAATATACAAGTCGATCTTCCTGTCGGAGCTAAGTGGGCGGAGCTAAGTGGGCGGGGCCTGCAGCGATCCGACGATTGCACTGGTTCTTGCATCCATGTAATTGATTTAACCCATTCCCACTCAGTGACGCTTTTACCCCAAGAAAAAAAGCTTTTGAAAATATTGCGGAAAATGAAGAAATTGCTTGTAACAAGCAATTTCTTCATTTTCCACAATGTTTTCTACCCAGAAAGTTGAAACAATCCAAAATTTCATAAACTGTAAATTGTCGTCTGCAACTTCTTTCAATTTGGACCAGTCTGAAATTTTGCCGTCTCGGAATGCGTTAAGACGAGGTCCTTGCGCCTCTCTATCGTAATTCGGTATTTTTTATTCGACTGGTCCGTAATTACTAATGTAACTAAATATTATTCTTGGATAATTACCAGCACTCTCTAGATCCAGAGATGCAAGTAACTGTATTGTTGTTTTAACCCATAGCCACCCAGTCCCACTTTCGGCACGGCCTTTGAGGGAAAAAAATCCTTAGAAACCATAGCGTAGAAGGAAGAAAATGCTTGTCACATACAATTTCTTTATAGTCCATTGCATTTTTTTCTCTCTCTCAACTTCACTAACTTCAAACTGTTTTCTGCATTTTTATTTATTTGTTATTATTTTTTCATTTTGGACTAGTCAAAACTTATGTCGTCTGGTAATTAAACCTAAAGCTGAAGCTTATGGCAACGCATTTTCATTACATTGTATTTTAAAAGTGACGCCACAATGCATGTAAAGACGGCATTTTGTAAACGGCGTTAAACAGGGTGCTTCATAATATCTGATACCATTTTAAATGGTTATTTAAAAATGTTTTTGAATTGCTGTTTTTATGAAGATCTCGCCATAAGAAAGGCGACGTTGTAAAGTTTTTATATGGTACGTTTTTATTAAACAACAACAAAAGTAAAGAGGGCATAATTAGGATAAAGAGTTTGTTATAGAAGTTTGTTTTTCCATATGACGTTGTTCCATGCATTGTAACGTTTTACAATGTATCTGTATATTCTAAGCAGGGCATTGAATGTTTAAACTATACATTTGGTTTCAATCTTGTACTTCTAGAGTAAGTATAATTCACACGCACACAAAGAAAAAACTACAACAACAAAATCAATCAATGTATCTGTAGGTATGTTTGTTATTAATAAATACATGTATTTTGATCGTCGATTCTTTTCTATTTGAAAATTTGATGAATTGCTGCATTGCACATTAATCAAAATCAATGGCTTACGATCGCAAACATGCTAATGTCAGCAATCTAAATGTTATTAATTATTGTATAATTAGAAAAATATTAAAATTAAGCCCCTTGGGGTCTATACTAATTATACACTAAAGATTCATTAAGGTTACTTCATGCTTTATATTTTTTCTAGAAATGTGATTTTGAAGTAGGCAAAATGACGACGCGTGAATAATTGCTGCAAATCAGTACAACTGCTTAACCATTTCCTGATCAATTCCTGATTTTGAATTCCCTGTGTTTCTGTACTTGAGAAAAAATTGAGGAAAAAGAAGAAATTGCTTGTGACAAGCAATTTCTTCTTTTTCCACAATACTTTCTACACTACTGTATGATTATTTTTCAAATATAACCGACTTTAAATTGTCGTATGCAAAACCTTTGAATATTGGGACATGTCTTGAGTTTTGCCATACAGTAAAGGCTTAAACACGTAATCGTGCAATATAAAGTTGAAAACACTTTCAAGACTTAATCTGTGTTTTTCCGTCTTCTATTTACGCTCCAGAACGTGCAACCTTTTGAGGGTTGGGATTTTGCGTATTCGAAGGTGCGACGTCATTATTGCCTGTTTAGGATACGGCAAGTCAGTAAAGAAAGGGGACCATCATTGACTGAGAAAGTGTCGACCCTCGTCAGACGGCAATCCAATGATCGTTTTTTTATTTCTATTTTGGGGACATTTTTCCAGTGTAATAGATATATTACGTTACTTCAAACTTATTTATAATATATACTCCTATTGACCTATGCTGGAAATGAAGGTTCGCTGGCCCCGCCCACTGACTCCGCCACGCCTACTGACTCTGACAGGAAGTTCCAATTCGATATTAAACGGAGTTATTTTTGCAAAATTTTATTACCAGTAACATGTAAATAAAATGGTTAGTAGGCGACTTAAACGGCGTAACTACAGCTTGAATAAGCTGAGTTAAGACACTAAAGTTGCCAAACCAACTAAAATGCTTCACCTATATGTCGGCCAATGTTGGAGTTCAAAGTTCACTTCCGGTCAAAATGAATGCTTTTATTGGTTGATTGTTTCTTTGGTTAACAGCCACGATCGGTCACTAGGTCTCTTTTCCAAAGCTTCAAGACGAACGTACGAGCGCCTTTTAGACTTAAGAGTTCAAAAACTCGAAGTTTGAGATAACCAATTAGATTTTTCTTTACAACACAAGAGTGATCTTTAAAGATATTACAATAGATAATATTTCAAACCTAAATTTGGAGCTGTAATTTTCACAGAAAACAAGTAGTTGATTCTAATCAATGATTTGGTTCCAGCATTATTTGCTTCATTAACGATTACACAAGTAATATTCTGATATCTAACTGAACAAATTGATTTTCTTTGTTGTTATTGTTGTTGTTGTTGTTTTCTAGAAAACCAGAACGTGAACGTTATACGAACATCGAATATAACATGGCTGAGATACCAAAACAGTGTAACTATTGTTGATTCCAATTGGAGTTACGTTCTTTTGAAAAATAAGCTGATTGATTGATTGGGTTTAACGCCACTTTTCACAGTATTTAAGTCATATCGCTGAGAGCTGGAGCACCTAACAATTGATTCCTGATATTTCTCACACAAGAACTACCACTACATCCTTTCCTAGCCTCGAGCTGCTATCCAACTTAGGTTTACGATAATCCAGCCATTGTTAGGTGCTTCAGCCGCCGCGATATAACTGAAATACTGTTAAAAGCGGTGTTAAACTCCATTCAATCAATCTTTGATTCTAGCACCAGGCACGGGCTGTTTTTTTCGATCTATTTTACGTTATCAATGAAGCCATAATATACTGGAAGCATGAGATATTGTAAACACCATACTTTTTACACTAAACCAACAACAACAAACACAGCCATGATCTGCCAAATAATCTCGTTGGGTTGTGACAAAAACCTATTCTGGCTCATGGGCTGAAATATTGTAGCGGGAGTGGGCTTCCGAAGTCGTTGTAACTTCAGCTATTTAAAAGCTGTAAGCTACGAAGTTTTGATACTTCACCACCAATGTATCGGATAAAGATACAGTCTTAAGTGATTTTGATGTTGGTACAAGGTTATCGATTTCTGCAAAAAGGATAACGTAAGTCCACAAGACACATACAAATAAAGTTTCGGAAATAAGCCTTCCTATTTCTTATTGTTTAAACCATTTCCTGTTTTTTCAAAAAATGACCTGTCCATATTCAAAGGTTTTGCAGACGACATTACAAAGTTGATTGTATCTGAAAAAGAATAATTCTTTAGGTTGTTACAAGCAATTTCTTCTTTTTCTATAATACTTTCTTAAGTATAAAAACAAGTTGATTTAAAGAACATTGATTGAATAGGAAAGGGTTAAACCATTTCCACGCGACATAATTTTAGACTGGTCAAACTTACAATAAAATTGGAAAACAATCTTTAATTTTGAAACGAAATGTCCTTAGCGTTAGAAAACATCGTGGTAAATGAAGAAATTGCTTATAACAAGCAATTTCTTCATTTTCCACAATGTTTTTCGGGCAATACTTTTCTGGAGGTGCGTGTTAAAAATCGGAATTTTGTGGGAATGGTGGAAATATATGAGGATAAAGCGAACAAGTATTTTCTAGGCATGGATGAGGGCCTTTTTCCGCACCTGTGATATAGTTCCTTTTAAGGATCAAAAACCTATGGCTTCCATATGAACCGACAGATAGTATTTAAAAAAAACCAACTAATACTCAGCTCAGTTTTATTTTCATAAAACATTTGACAATGACACGAAATGCGACAAAACAAGATACAATTCAACGACGATAATTTGTCACCTCACGAAGGCCAAATTGCGCCTTCGCTCACATAAGTTATACACAAAGGTAACTTGTTTGTAAACAAGTGGCATTTTATCTCCGGGGAAGTTTTTACCGTGTATTCTACAGATAAATATATTTGAATTTCCATCTACTTTGTTTTTCGCATTCAAAATTTGTTCCCCAGCATCACCTTCCAAATTCTGCAAATAATACTACAGGCGAATAAAAATTCCGGTCATTAAAATTCATCTGTATATCCTGTTTTATAGTGTGTCATAGACTGTAATATGTATTCATATAAATATAAACAAATGCCTCGGAATAATGCATATTACCATTATACATTTACTTTATTTCCTAGATTATCGTCTCAAAACAAACAACGTTGTTCCTGAGGCAACGTCATAATGTTCGTCAATGCCCCCACATCTGAAATCTTCGGGTAAAGTCGGTACCTTATGATTAATAGAGGGAGATAAACAAACAAACAAACAAACAAAACCCCGAAATGTTCCGATGCTGACCAAGGCAGTTCGATGTCGGACCGATTCCAGAATTACGCATTATGGATAGACTATCTAACCCATTAAAAATGTTTTTGGACTGGTCCAAGTTGTGAGAAGATGCGACGACATTTCAATTTGTGTCTTATTTGAAAAAAAAAAGATAACTGAATATGGTAGAAAACATTGTTTGAAAATGAGAAGTGGATTGTTAAAAGCCATTTCTCCCTCTTCCACAATTTTTTCTGTAGAACTGTTCCACAGAGACTTCAAAGGCGTCATTGAACGGTAATGGGTTAAGCAGTTGTCGAAGGTTTAAATTCTTCGAATTGATCAGAAGCAAACCATTCTTATACACCTGGTAAATGAAAGCATCTTGTGTGGTTCGCTTTAGCAACTCAATACGTTTGTAAAATTCAGGTTCTTTTGGTAATTGCTAATGAAACATGGATAACTTTAGGTACAATGCAATTACCTGGATTCAATAGCTCGTCGTCAATGACGTATTACAATGGATAATCTTAACCCTTGTTATGCTGAACCCGGAATATTCCGGTTTTGGCAGGAAGTGTAGACAAGATCAGCCTGCACATAAGTGCAGTCTGATCTAAGTCTACTCCTCCTGCGATTTCTTTTCAAATCAGAGTAATTCATGAAATAAATTTTCGAAAGATGTATTGACCATTGAACAAGTACTACAAGTGCTCTCAGCCCATTGATTTTAATAAAATTCTGGAAAGATTTAATTCAGCATGACAAGGGTAAATGGCGTCGACTGGTACTACTGCAGACTTGTAAATAGCTTTGTCACAGACGACGCGGTACCAGTCTAGATGGGAAATATGGTTTATTGATTGAATGGGGTCTAATGGCTTTGTCACAGTCGACGTGGTACCAGTCTAGTAGGGAAATATGGTTTATTGATTGAATGAGGTTTAATGGCTTTGTCACAGTCTACGCGGTACCAGTCTAGTAGGGAAATATGTTTTATTGATTGAATGGGTTTTAATGCCACTTTTAACAGTTTATCAGTCATATCACACCAGTACTACAACTACATTTTCTCCAGCTGCCCATCCCACTTAGGTTTACGATTATCCACCAGTTCCGGGGAGACACATGTCGGAAAGGATATTCGCTTGTCCGGGGATCGAATCTGGGACCCCATGACTACGAGTCCTGCAGGGAAATATGAGGTATTTCATATATACCAATATCTAAAGGCAAAATTGATGGATTCTCTGGCCTCTTTTGCTGGTATTTTCAACCAATCACCAACCATCCTTTATTCATTTTGGGCTTCATTCCTACTCAAATTTCAAACATTTTAAACAACAAAAACAAAATCTAGAATTAGATTCATACGCCTAGTATAGCCATGCCTATCAAGACATTATTTTGTTTTAAACTCTCTAAGAGAAACCTGATTCTAAACTAATAAAAAGTTAAATTGTTTAGTTAAAATAGATCATTTCCCATAATTCTCCGTGTTCCGGAAACCCAGATTCATTTTCTACCTGGTTTTCAACCCCATTAAGATGATTTATAGTTTGACCTATATTCTTGATGGCACTCACTTGTTGCTCTTTACATTCCAATGTCATAGTATACGTTTTAAGATTTATATTTCTAAAGAAAGAATGGAAAACTTGTTCTAGGGATAAAACAATGCAAACAACGCAAACTTCGAAAAGGTCTTGTTTTTCAATCGTAGACATTAAGAAATGCTTGGTAAAATGACAAACTATTTTTGGATTAATCTTTAATACGCTAAATTTTGACACTATCACAGATCATATTCAACATTTTTTCGTTTCCTCGTATAAATAATATCTGCTAAACAGTTATTTCGACAGACGAAAAGCTGAAAACAGCTATACCCATACGTTTGAAAAGAGTGAGTTAATAATTAAAAGGCGTTATTTCTATCCGAGTAATCGAGTACTCGATAGGAAGGGTGGCCGAATACTCGATTAGTATAATTGGTTACCATCTCTAAAATGAACGCATTTGAACCATCAGAAACAGAAAGTGAAGATAATGATGCCGCTTATAGTCCGAGAATGATTCGAAGAGAAAGAGAGAGAGGGGGAGAGTGAGAGGGTAATGGCTTCCTTTTCGTGTGCAACATATTTGAACCAGTCTAAAACTGTGTCGTGTGGTAATGTGTTGAAAAAATTCTATGCCTTGTGGTTTGTAAGTCGGGAGAAGCTATAAAGATTGCCTCTGTTTCTGTATAAATAGGTTGTGTCCGGGCGAAGCCAAATTGACACCTATGGGAATTATTTTGACAAAAGTAGAAGTGGGTCCAAAAATGATGCAACGAATATAATGTTAAACTCCTGTATCTTATCGTGTGTCAGGAGAAGTAGTAATGATTCGTGTAAAATGGGGTGTACTAGGTCAGAGCCCAAATGACAAACAATGGCATAATTTTAATAACTTTGAAAGAAACCACCAGGTGATTCAATTTGAAAAAAGAAATGTTGAACCTCTGTGTCATGTGGTTTCTTAAGAAAAGATTCCTTTTCTTGTTTTCATTTGAACTAGTATCCGCATAATTATTGCCTTCTCATCCAGGGATTTTTGTCGAATTTAAATGTTTTGAACAACTTGGTCGAGTTTCGCCTAAAGAACAGTGCTAAAAGCTTAATTAACTCACTGATTTGGGAGACTTTTTTAAAAGATTTCGGACCCCGGGCGCGATGAACGGACGGATGGACGGTCGACTACCAGTCACTGGCAATATCTCACATCAAATTTATCATTTGGAGACTAATTTGATTATCGGGACATTCCAACTTAACCCATTCCCACACAGTGACGCTTTTGGACGCCCCAAAGAAAAACAGTTTGGAAAACATTGTGTAAAATGAAGAAATTGCTTGTTACAAGCAATTTCTTCATTTTCCACGATGTTTTCTACTAAGTAAGTGGAAAAAATCTGAAAATTCATAAACTTCAAATTGTCGTCTGCAACTCCTTTCAATTTGGACCAGTCTAAAATTTTGCCGTCTGGGAAGGGGTTAAATCATTATGGGCATGTACCATTTTCATACGAAAGTTTCAACGTTTAAAATAAGTAGCTTACATACCAAAGTCGCCATAATGAAAGCATTTTTTTTTTCAATGAAACCTTCTAAAGTGCAAGGGAGTTCCTGTCAACTTTTATCTGAATTTACGAAGGGTTTAACCAAGACAGATTTCACTGTATGGCTGCTTGAACAGAACAAGGTTTTAACCCTTGTCATGCTGAATGAAATCCTTAATAAATGCGTTCAAATCAGAGAACTGAAAGCACTGTATGATATGATTGTTGTTCAATCTTAATCAATTTGTTAAGATAATAATTTTATAAGCAAATTTGGCTTATAGGCGCCTAATGTTTTTTAAATAAATCGTATAAACAAATTTGGATTTTAAAAGGCAAACATGTGGAGTAGCCTAAGAAGATAAGACTGGACGTACGGTCAGTTTAATTCTATACACCTCCTGCATAAACAGAAATATTTCGGTTTAAGCATGAACACGGTAAAAATAGGCCGACAGTAGACCGTCGGTGCAAGAACAATATGTCGTAACTACAGCTTTATCAAAGCTGTAGTTACGGCATTTTGCTCGCGCGCCGACGATTATCTGAAGAGGGTAAGATGGGCGTGGGCCAACGTGTTCAGCTGTATTATTTAGGCGTTTTCCCGAAGCGAACTCACGAAGCCGTTTTCGGTTGGTACTAACGTCCCTACTGTAGTAGATGCAATCGGACCCCTCGATAAATTCGAGAGTTTAGAAGGGGTTAAAGATTAAATGACGTCGTTTTATGGTAATTACTTTACTTGTTCGACTGGAACGTCAGTTAAAGTGGTAGGAACGTTGGTCCCAGTCGAAAAAGGCCTCTGCAGTCTTTCGTTTACCTGATTATTTGAACGAATCACCAACCAATGTTTATTCATTCGAGATTACTTACCCAAACAAATCTTGTCTTAAACAACAACAAATGAAATTCGACGACAAACGGTTATCAAAAAAATGAGAATAATAAAAAAAAAACTCAACAGTTACGAACTTCCATTTTGTTATATCTTTATTTCCTCCCGAATGTTAGTTACCTCTAAATTATTGTTTTTAGCCTGAGAATCTGAGGCTAAACTTACAATGCTAGAAATTCAAACCCATGCAGAGTTTAATGTGAAAACATAATGTTAAAACATCTACCGCAATCAATGTGATCTTCTGTCGCATGAAAAGTAGATCGGATCTGACCATAATTTAATACGCCCGATTGAAGAGGCGAGATATAACTCATTGAAAGCTGACGGCTTGATGTACAGTACTTTCGTGTGAGTGTTCTTAATTTGGAAAAATTGTCAAAACTTGACGAGTGATGGAAAGAAAGAGATATACAATATATTGGAAATTATTAAACATATATAATCATAACATATTGTTAAGAAAAAAATAAGGTGTTTGTTTCATACCAAAATAATATTACTTATTCTAGAGTAACAATGTTAAAACGGTCCGGTTAGACGAAGTTGCTGTACAAAGCTGATAAGCGAAGCTGTCGGTTTTATGCACGATTGGAATGATTTGTTTCACAAATTAATTGGTCATTCATAGGATCATATTCGCACTGTCTGAAAACAGTTTGGTCGTGCTCGAACTTTGTGTCTCTATATTTTTACCTCCGAATTCTATCCAAAGGATGCAACGTCTACATACCGCTTTTGAGAGGTGTACATAATCATGTTAACTTGGTAAACGAACGTCCGCCCTCTCGCGCTCTCTTTATCTCGAGATTATAAAGCGCATATTTACATAAAGAAATTGGTCCTTGTGGTAGAATACTCACATCGCACACAAAAGCCTCCTAGTTCGAACCTGGCTACACGCTCCGTTCCCCCATCTCTCTCACTCTCTAGCTCTCTCTCGCAATCTCCACTGGCTGAAAGCCAACGACCTTTTGTCATGATATGGTTTCCGTCGTCCGTCCGCCCGTGAACTTTTACTTTAAAAATCTTCTCAGAAAGTACTGAATATAATTCAACCAAACTCAAACAAAAATCACAGGAAGGGTCCTTGGGTGGCTTTTATCAGATCCCTTCAAAGCATTTTGATCGTGAAAAATATGTAACGATATATACATGTAAATATATCGTTACAATACCTCAACGGAATGGAAATTATAGCGGGCAGGTTGTGTCCCCTAGCGCACAAATTGGCAGATCTGCGCATAATCGGCAGTAGATTTGGGTAAAAAGTGGCACCTCCGATAATGCGACCATCAAACTTTTTCTGCCCAGATTAAATATTTTGTATACATATCTCAGGCTTTCAGCGCTTTCAGCGCTTTCAGCGCTAAGGTTTCTATTCGATTTATAACGGTAAGCCATTTCGAAAAAAGGATATAAACGCAATCGCAGAATATCTTTCAAAGACAAGAAATGCTTTAATCTTCAATTCCGGAAGATCGAAATCAAAAGTAGCAGAAACACATGAGTCATTTATTAGGAAATATAAACCGGCCCAGTTCAAAAACCTATCATCGCACTTCACATGGTTTTGCCAGGAATAACTTCGATGATTGAAGGCAGGTGGTGAACGTTTCCCAACTACTTACTATAAACAAGAAACATGCAGTTTTCGTGGTCGATGTGCATTATCCGCAGAGCTCAGATATCATCAAACTAAGATAGAACTTGTCTCGAATTTTATTTTTGATCAATTCACACACAATAACCCTTTTTGTCGCCCTCCACAATTTAATCAAAGCGCTGAAAGCACTGAAAGCCTGAGATATGTATACATGAGATATAACCTGGACAGAAAAAGGTTGATGATCACTTTCTACCCATATCTTCTGTCGATTATGCACAGATCTGCCAATTTGTGCGTTAGGGAACACAACCTGCCCACAACAATTTTCTTTCCGCTTTTGAGGTATCATAACGATATATTTACATGATTATATCGTTACATATTTTTCAACCGAGAGGCCACACAAGGATCCTTCCTGTGAATTTTGGTTGACTTATGTTCATTTCCTTCTAATAAGAATGTTTTTAAAGTAAAAGTTGACGGACGAACGGACGACGGACACCTCATCATGACAAAAGTCCGTTGGCTATTTTATTTATTGCGTTGGATGTTTTTACATTTTTACGTGAAACTCTGCATGGGTTGAAATTTTACCGTGGTAACGTTAGCCTCAGATTGCTACGCAATCTCAGGCTAAAAATGAATGAAAATAATAAAAAACATTTCAAGGATAAATTAACCATATCCTTTGTTTCAATATTTTAGACTGGCTCAAATTCAAAGGTTTTGCAGACGAAACCTTAAAGTGGATTTAATTTGAAAATTCACCGTTCAGTAGGGTAGAAAATATTGTGGAAAAATAAGAAATTGCTTGTAACGAGCAACTTCTTCTTTTTCTACAATCTTTACTCGGTTATAAAATCACAGGGACGTAAAAACCAGGGATTTAACAGGAAAGGGTTAAGAAATTGCAACAAGAAAATTCTTCATTTTACACCATGTTTTCTACCCAGACAGATGAAAATTCTAAGATTTCACGATTTCTAATTTCTCGTCTACAACTCCTTTGAATTTGGACTAGTCTAAAATTTTGTTACTGATAATTGGTAAAAGGGAATAAATGCAACTCTTTTGCACTCCGATCAATTTCGTGTTATGGCAGTCACGTACGACAACTCTGCTAGGAGAGTGTCGCTGAGACTGGAGTACCCAACCATGGTTTCCTGGTATTTCTCACACATGTACTACCACTACATTCTTTCAGAGCCTCTAGCTGCTAATCCCATTTAGATTTACAAATATCTACCCATTGGTGAGAAACAAATGTCGAAAAGGTTATATGCCACGACCGGAGATAGAACCCTGGACCTTATGTTTGAGAGTCTGGCGCGCTACCAAGTGCGCTGTGACCGCGGAAGAACTTATCCAAGTCTTGGCACCCCTATAAGCGTTTTCAAGACAATGAAACATTTTTGCTAGAGACACTTAAATATGGTTCACAGTTGGAGTTTCGTGTGACCTAATGTTTAACATGCAAAATTTACAATTTATTTCATTTATTATCAAAAAATTGACGAATCGCTACTGTCAATCAAAATAGCGATCGACCAATCAAATCATTCATAAAGATCGGCGGTTACTTTTGAACTCTGATCGTTATTGGCCGTCATTTATGTAAAGGATTTTTGTTCGTTTGATTACTTAAACGTCGTAACTACAGCTTGATGAACG
Organism: Fragum fragum; assembly: GCA_946902895.1. Taxonomy (NCBI): domain Eukaryota; kingdom Metazoa; phylum Mollusca; class Bivalvia; order Cardiida; family Cardiidae; genus Fragum; species Fragum fragum. Next base: position 17,336,618 of record OX336368.1, read on the forward strand.
CTTATGTCACCAACCAGCCATTATATTTAGCTAGCAAAACGTCAGCTTTGATAGCTTAAGTTAACAGACAAAATATTTGGTCGTCTCAAAGTTCAGCAAGTGTATAATGCCACTTGAGGCTTGACCACTAAATCCTTTAAATGCCTACGCCATAAAAAAATACATGTAGTTATTTCAGGAATATTTTAGCCCACTTGAGCACATAAATCTCCAAAAATGTTGGAGACGACAATTTAAAATTGTTGAGAATACTAAGATATTTTTCTCTTTGGGTAGAAAACAATGTGGAAAATGAAGAAATTGCTTGTAATAAGCAATTTCTTCATTTTCCACAATGTTTTCCAACACTTTTTTCTTGAGATGCGTAAAAAGGAGGGATTGTGTGGGAACGGGTGAACTCCTAGGTTACTTTAACCTCGTTTCTTCTTTATGGTAACGTTTGACAAAGAAGATTATTGAACAAAACAATGCTTTGCTAGCTTACAGTACTTTTCAGTACTTTGATTTTACATGTTACTGACCATATTTGCAACTTCTTTCATTGTGGACCAGTCTAAAATTTTGCCGTCTGGGAATGGGTTAAGACGAGGTCCTTGCCCCTCTCTATCGTAATTCGGTATTTTTTTATTCGACTGGTCCGTAATTACTAATGTAACTAAATATTATTCTTGGACAATTACCAGCACCCTCTAGATCAAGAGATGCAAGTAACTGTATTGTTGTTTTAGCCCATATCCACCCAGTCCCACTTTCGGCACGGCCTTTGAGGAAAAAACCTTAGAAACCATAGCGTAGAAGGAAGAAAATGCTTATCACATACAATTTCTTCATGGTCCATAGCAGGTTTTTTTTTTCTCTCTCTCAATTTCACCAACTTCAAACTGTTTTCTGCATTTTTATTTATTTGTTATTATTTTTTCATTTTGGACTAGTCAAAACTTATGTCGTCTGGTATTTAAACCTAAAGCTAAAGCTTATGTCAACGCATTTTCATTACATTGTATTTTAAAAGTGACGCCACAATGCATGTAAAGACGCCATTTTGTAAACGGCGTTAAACAGGGTGCTTCGTAATATCTGATACCATTTTAAATGGTTATTTAAAATTGTTTTTGGATTACTGTTTTTATGAAGATCTCGCCATAAGAAAGGCGGCGTAGTAGAGTTTTTATATGGTACGTTTTTATTAAACAACAACAAAAGTAAAGAGGGCATGATTAGGATAAAGAGTTTGTTATAGAAGTTTGTTTTTCAATATGACGTTGTTCCATGCATTGTAACGTTTTACAATGTGTCTGTATGTTCTAAGCAGGGCATTGAATGTTTAAACTATCCATTCATTTGATTTCAATTTTGTACTTTAAGAGTAAGTATATTTCACACACACACCCTCCACACACACACACACATACACACACAAAAACTACAACAACAAAATCACCCAATGTATCTGCAGGTATGTTTGTTATTAATAAATACTTGTTGTATATTGATCGCCGAATTTTCATTCTAGTTAAAACTTTAATGAATTGCTGCATTGCGCCTAAATCAAATTTAATGGCTTACGATCGCAAACATGCTAATGTCAGCAATCTTAATGTTATTAATTATTGTATAATTAGAAAATTATTAAAATTAAGCTCCTTGGGTATACACTAAAGATTAATTCAGGTTAGTTCATGCTTTAGATTTTTTCTAGAAATGTGATTTCGAAATAGGCAAAATGACGACGCGTGAATAATTGCTGCAAATCAATACATTCCTGATCAATACCTGATTTTTAAGTCCCTGTATTTTTGTACTGAGTAAAAGGAAGATATTACGTGTGACAAGCACTTTCTTCTTTTTTTCTCAACATTTTCTACACTACTGTATGATTATTTTTCAATTATAACCGACTTTAAATTGTCGTATGCAAAACCTTTGAATATTGGGACAGGTCTTAAAATTTACCACACAGTAAAGGCTTAAACACGCAATCGTTCAATATTAAGTTGAAAAAAAAAAACTCACAAGACTTGATTTGTGTGTTCAACCTTCTAATTACGTTCCAGAACGTGTAGCCTTTTAAGGCTTGGAATTTTGCGTATTCGAAAGTGCGACGCAATTATTGCATGTTTAGGGTACGGCCCGTCAGTAAAGAAAGAGGTCCATTGACTGAGAAAGTGTCGATCCTAGTCAGTCGGCAAACCAAATGATCGTATTTTTAGTTCTATTTTTGGGGACATTTTTCCAGTGTAATAGTTTAATCACGTTACTTAAAACATATTTATAATATATACCCCTATTGACCTATGCTCGAATTGACGGATCGCTGGCCCCGCCCACTGACTCCGGTGGCCACGCCCACTGGCTCTGAAAGGAAGTTCCAATTCGATATTAAACGGAGTTATTTTGCAAAATTGTATTACCAGTAACATGTAAATGAAATGGTTGGTTGGCGACCTAAACGGCGTAACTACAGCTTGAATAAGCTGCAGTTACGACATTTAAGTTGCCAAACCAACTAAAACGCTTCACGTAAATGTCGGCCAATGTTGGAGTTCAAAGTTCACTTCCGATGAAAATGAATGCTTTGATTGATTGATTATTTCTTTGGTTAACAGCCACGATCGATCACTAGGTCTCTTTTCCAAAAACTTCAAGACGAACGTACGAGCTCCTTTTAGACCTAAGAGTTCAAAAACTCGAAGTTTGAGATAACCAATTAGATTGTTCTTTACAACACAAGAGTGATCTTTAAAGATATTACAATAGATAATATTTCAAACCTAAATTTGGAGCTGTAATTTTCACAGAAAACAAGAAGTTGATTCTAATCAAGGATTTGGTTCGAGCATTTTTTGCTGCATTAACGATTACCCAAGTAATATTCTGATATCTAACTGAACAAATTGATTTCCCTTGTTGTTGTTGTTGTTGTTGTTGTTTTCTAGAAAACCATAACGTGAACGTTATACGAACATCGAATATAACATGGCTGAGATACCAAAATAGAGTAACTATTGTTGATTCCAATTGGAGTTACGTTCTTTTGAAAAATAAGCTGATTGATTGATTGGGTTTAACGCCACTTTTTAAACAGTATTTTAGTCATATTGCTGAGAGCTGGAGCACCTAACAATTGATTCCTGATATTTCTCTCACCAGAACTACTACTACATCCTTTCCTAGCCTCCAGCTCCTATTCCACTCAGGTTTACGATTATCCACTCTACTTTGTTTTTCGCATTCAAAATTTGTTCCGCAACATCACCTGCCAAATTCTGCAAATAATACCACAGGCGAATTAAAATTCATCTATAGTGTCATAGACTGTAACATGTATTCATATAAATATAAAACAAATGCCTCGGAATAATGCATATTACCATCATACATTTACTTTATTTCCTAGATTATCGTCTCAAAACAAATAACGTTGTTCCTGAGGCAACGTCATAATGTTCGTCAAAATGCCCCCACATCGGAAATCTCCGGGTAAAGTCGGTACCTTATGATTAAAAGAGGGAGATAAACAAACAAACAAACAAACAAACAAAAAACACGAAATGTTACGATGCTGACCAAGGCAGTTCGATGAACTCGTCCAAATTGTGAGAAATTGCGACGACATTTCAAATTGTGTCTTATTTGAAAAAAAAATGTTGACTGAATATGGTAGAAAACATTGTTTGAAGATGAGAAATGGATTGTTAAAAACCATTTCTCCCTCTTCCACAATGTTTTCTATAGTACTGTTCCACAGAGACGTCAAAGGCGTCATTGAGCGGTAATGGGTTAAGCAGTTGTCGAAAGTTTAAATTCTTGGAATTGATCAGAAGCAAACCATTCTTTTACACCTGGTAAATGAAAGCATCTTGTGTGGTTCGCTTTAGCAACTCAATACGTTTGTAAAATTCAGGTTCTTTTGGTAATTGCTAATGAAACATGGATAACTTTAGGTACAATGCAATTACCTGGATTCAATAGCTCGTCGTCAATGACGTATTACAATGGATAATCTTAACCCGTGTTATGCTGAACCCGGAATATTCCGGTTTTGGCACGAAATGTAGACAAGATCAGCCTGCACATAAGTGCATTCTGATCTTAGTCTACTCCTCCTGCGATTTCTTTTCAAACAGAGTAATTCATGAAATAAATTTTCAAAAGATGTTTTGACAATTGAACAAGTACTACAAGTGCTCTCAGCCCTTTGATTTTAATAAAATTCTGGAAAGATTTTATTCAGCATGACAAGGGTAAATGGCGTCGACTGGTACTACTGCAGACTTGTAAATAGCTTTGTCACAGTCGACGCGGTACCAGTCTAGTAAGGAAATGTGATTTATCGATTGAATGGGGTTTAAAGGCTTTGTCACAGTCGAGACTCCAGCTGCCCATCCCACTTAGGTTTACGATTATCCACCCATTGCTGGGAGACACATGTCGGAAAGGATATTCGCTTGTCCGGGGATCGAATCCGGGACCCCATGACTATGAGTCCTGCAGGGAAATATGGGGTATTTCTTTAAAGAAAGTTCGGGGGAGGGAGGTGTAGTTAAAATGGATTCAAATTACAATTATCTAAAGGTAATAGTGATGGATTATCATTTGCCGGTATTTTCAACCAATCACCAAACATCCTTTATTCATTTCGGACTTCTTTCCTACTCAAATTTTAAACAACAAAAACAAAACCCAGAATTAGATTCATTAGCCATGCCTAACAAAACTTTATTTTGTTTTAAACTCTCTTAGAGAAACCTGATTCCAATTTAATAAAAAGTTAAATTGTTTAGTTCAAATAGAGTATTTCCCATAATTATAGGTGTTCCGGAAACCTAGATTCGTTTTCTACCTGGTTTTCAACCCCCATTAAGATGATTTATAGTTTGACCTATATTCTTGATGGCACTCACTTGTTGCTCTTTACATTCCGATGCCATAGTATACGTTTTAAGATTAATATTTCCAAAGGAAGAATGGAAAAGTTGTTCTGGGGATAAAACAATGCAAACAATACAAACTTCGAAAAGGTCTTGTTTTTCAATCGTAGACATTAATAAATGCTTGGTAAAATGACAATCTATTTTGGGATTAATCTTTAATACGCTAAATTTTGACACTATCACTGATCATATTCGACAATTTTTCGTTTCCTCGTATAAATCAGCGACACAATATCTGTTAAACAGTCATTTCGACAGACGAAAAGCTGAAAACAGCTATACCCATACGTTTGAAAACAGTTAGTTAATAATTAATATTGTATTATTGTGTTATATTTGTATAATCCTCATGGGTCAAAGGCCTTCTGGATATTTTCTAATATACTATGTTCTATGTTTTTTATTTTAATTAAAAGGCGTTATTTCTATCCGAGTACTCGAGTACTCGATGGGAAGGGTGACCGAATACTCGATTAGTAAAATTGGTACTCATTACTATCTCTAAAATGAACGCGTTTGAACCATCAGAAACAGAAAGTGAAGATAATGATGCCGCTTATAGTCCGAGAATGATTCGAAGAGAAAGAGAGAGAGGGGGAGAGTGAGAGGGTAATGGCTTCCTTTTCGTGTGCAACATATTTGAACCAGTCTAAAACTGTGTCGTGTGGTAATGTGTTGAAAAAATTCTATGCCTTGTGGTTTGTAAGTCGGGAGAAGCTATAAAGATTGCCTCTGTTTCTGTATAAATAGGTTGTGTCCTGGCGAAGCCAAATTTGACAAAAGTAGAAGTGGGTCCAAAAATGATGCAACTAATATAATGTTAAACTCCTGTATCTTATCGTGTGTCAGGAGAAGTAGTAATGATTCGTGTAAAATGGGGTGCACTGGGTCAGAGCCCAAATGACAAACAATGGCATAACTTTAACAACTTTGAAGGAAACCACCAGGTGATTCAATTTGAAAAAAAAATTTAACCTCTGTGTCATGTGGTTTCTTAAGTAAAGAATTCTTTTCTTGTTTCTATTTGAACTAGTATCCGCATATTAATTGCCTGCTCAACCAGGGATTTTGTCGAATTTAAATGTTTTGAATAACTTGGTCGAGTTTCGCCCAAAGAACAGTGCTAAAAGCTTAATTAACTCACTGATTTTGGAGACTTTTTAAAAGATTTCGGACCCCGTGCGCGACGAACGGACGGATGGACGGTCGACGACCAGTCACTGGCAATATATCACATCAAAATTATCATTTGGAGACTAATTTGAATATCGGGACATTCCAACTTAAATCATTATGGGCGCGTGTCATTTTCATACGAAAGTTTCAACGTTTAAAATAAGAAGTTAACATACCAAAGTCGCCATAAGGTATTTTTTTCAATGAAACCTTCTAAAGTGAAAGTGAATTCCTGTCAACTTTTATCTGAATTTACGGAGTGTTAAATCAAGACAAATTTCACTGTATGGCTGCTTGAACAGATCAAGGATTTAACCCTTGTCATGCTGAATGAAATCCTTAACAAATAAGTTCAAATCAGAGAACTGAAAGCACTGTATGGTCTGATTGTGGGTCAATACTTATCAGCGAATTTGGATTTTAGGTGGAAAACATCTTTTGAATAAATCGTATAAACAAATCTGTCTTTTAAGAGGCAAACATGTGGAGTAGTCTAAGAAGATCAGACTGCACATGTTCAGGTTTATTCTATATACCTCCTGCCTAAACAGAAATATTTCGGGTTAAGCATGAAAACGGTAAAAATAGACTGATTCTCAAATCAAACCACCAGAATACCGTCGGTGCAAGAACAATATGTCGTAACTACAGCTTTATCAAAGCTGTAGTTACGACATTTTGCTCGCGCGCCGACGATTATCTGAAGTGGGAGAGATGGGCGTGGGCCTCATAAATTCAATCATTTAACGGCTCACTTACATTTAGCAGAACAATTCAATATTTGTTAGAGTAGCGTAAAGCCAAGTGGTCCCCCCTTAAACTACTCATCATTCCAGGAAAAAAATCAGGCCTGCTTAACCCTCTCCTTTTTTGCACAAATTTGGATCTGTCCGAATTCAAAGGTTTTGCAGACGAAAATATAAAGTGGATTTAATTTGAAAAGTAACCGTTCAGTAGGGTGGAAAATATTGTAAAAAAAGAAGAAATTGCTTGTTACAAGTAATTTCTTCTTTTTCTACAATGTTTTCTCAATTTGAAAATCACAGGAACATAAAAAACAGGGATTGAACAGAAAAGGTTTAACTTGTAATTTGAAGGTCAACCATTGCAGGATAGAATGATATTGAAGATGCTAACCAATTACCAGCCGAAAAAATTTAGACTAGTCTCAATTTCAAAGAAGCTATAGATGAAAATTTTAAGTTATTTGAATTTAAATATCTCAGATTTAAGCAAGTTTCGTTGCCATCTTTTTCATCAAAACTATGTGGTTAATAAAGTGATTGCTCGCCGTCGGACCCAGGTCTTTGCTGGCCTAGAATATTCTATAAATACAAATCTACGTTTTGATTATTTCTTTTTCAAAATTAGAAATTAGTTCCATATAGCTCGTCCTCTACCAAAAACCATACCACGTGATGTATGTTTAATATTTTTGTAAATATTTTTTGTATTGACAATGTACTTTGTGCACGTCTTTCGAATACATGTTCTGTTCTGTTCTTAAATTTTGTCATTTTACACGTTGTTTTCAAAACCGCTTTCTTTGGGGACATTAAAAAGCGGATTTTAGCGGGAATGGGTGAGCGACATTCGGAACAGCTGTTTCAACTGTACTCAGTCTCCGAAGTAACAATGCATGTATCTATTCTTGATGACGGTACAAATGAATTAAAAATGGAATCAAATATCCAGCCCCAGCTCCGCCAGTTGAAGACTGTGATCAGACTGTGATCAGACTGTGATCAGACTGTGCGGATGCTCAGGATGAGGCTCTGCGTCTCTTTAACCCATTACCAGATGGCAAAATTTTAGACTGGTCCAAATTGAAATGAGTTGCAGACGACATTAAAAGTCTGCGAAACTTGAATATTTTTCCATCTTTCTGGGTAGAAAACATGTAAATGTAAATGGAGAGATTACTTGTTTGCAAGCAATTTCTTCATTTTACACAATGTTTTCTCATTTGCTTTGGGGCGTAAAAAAGTGTCATTGTGTGGGAATGGGTCAACAAAAAAACATATTTCAATAAAAAAACAGCGAAACTGGTTATTTCATGTAACTTTAAAAGAAATACGTTACTGAACCCATTACCCAATGACACCATGTAAGACTTTCCAAATTTAAAAATGTTGCAGATTACAATTGTTAGTCTATGAAATTAAATTTCATCTATTTTATTCAGTTGATCATTTTTCATTTTTATTTATTTATCTATTTGTCTTTTGAGATAACAAACATTGTGTATAATGAAGAAATTGCTGTTAACAAAAAAAAAAAAAAAAAAAAAATCATTCTCCATAATTTTCACCAAAACTGTTTGGGGTTGTAAAATCGGGATTTTTTGGAATGGAATAAACAATTAGTTCTTCAAGACCACTGAAAACAAAACAGCTTGTAAACAGGTAAATGTGCAAAATCAACAAGTTTTGAATATTATATTGCAAGGAAAATATGCAGTTTTCAACCCAATCGTCTTTACGGATTCAATTCAACGGTTTTTGTTGAGCTCTTAAACCCGTCAAGTAGGCTGTACACGTTTGCCAAAATATTTCAAATGATAGAAACCAGGTGGGAGTTTCACCCTTTCCTGTTCACTCCCTGGTTTTTACGTCCTTAGTTTATACTAAATTGTTTTAAGTCGATTGCCCATTCCAAAACAATGACGCTTTTAAACGCCCCTCAATATGAAAGCTTTTGAAAACATTGCGGAAAATGAAGAAATTGCTTGTTACAAGCAATTTCTTCATTATCCACAATGTTTTCAACCTAAAATGACAAACGTTTTAAAGATTTCATCAACTTAAAATTGTCGTCTGTAACTTCTTTGAATTTTATCGGGTGGGAATGGGTAAAGCTGATAGAGTCGCTCTCGAACACCCACAATCCATATGTTTTAAAGTCCCTGCATCCTACTGCTACCCACTTTGACAACTGGCTAGACTGGTGCTGGCTATTAAGTGTCTTGCCAATGACCACACCTCGGTGACGGTGGGGCTCGAACCCGTGACTTTTCAGATCACGAGAGAAGCACCTATCCATCGAGGCAGTAAATTTACGTCCTTGTAATTTTACAATTCAGAAACCATTATAGAGAAAGTTAAATTGCTTGCTACTAGCAATTTCTTCTATCTCAACAAAATTGTCTACCCTACTAAATCGTCATTTTTCAAATTGAATCCACCTTCAATTTTCATCTGCAAACCTTTAAATTTGGTCAAACAAGCAAACAGAAACCGGACAGAACAAAAACTTTGCCCCCGATCCAACGATACATCAATTTGGGGTTCATAAAAAGTCCCGTGTAATACATCTCATACGATTCTATAAACGTGGTCATTCAATGTAGTAACATTTTGCAAGTCTGAAACGCAGAACCTAATTAAGAGAAGAGAGAGAGAGAAAAAAAAAACTAGTCGATAAAGAACAAACGCTACCCGCGTGTTATGTTGTTTGTCGGTGATATCAAATAGTAATTTTAAAACATGTGGTCGTCGGCAAAATATAACTCGTTTTTTTTGTTTTCGTTTTTTTTTATTGGGGGGGGTGTCATAAACGTCGTAACTACAGCTAGAATAAGCTGTAGTTACGACGTTTAGGTCGCCAAACTAAAGGAATTCGAGACATGTGTTTCAGAGGTCATTCTCGAATCCCCGGTTTGAATGAAGGATTTTTGTTAGTTCTATGATAGTTTTCATTGTTGGTTGTTTTTTGTTGTTGTTGTTGTTGTTGTTTTTATATGTCTGGTTAACGTTTGTTTATGATTTTTGTAAAATTAATTGGTAAGAAAAAAGAGAGGGAAAAATCCTCGAGTTTTACCCAAGTCTCATGAAAATATTAATATGAATTAATAGGAAAGAAAAAAAAATCATGTAATGACTGTAAGGTCTTTGGTAGAACGATAAGAGCTATAAAAGATCAAAGTTAACGGTTAACAACAAACAAATAGCATAACTAACAACAGACAATAATGCCATTGAACCCAAATCAGAGGTTAAATCTTTCCACTCATGTTCTTTGGATTTAACCCTTTTACCCCAAATTATGTTGTACTTCATTACAATAAAAAGTAGATCCGTAGAATTTATAGCATAGTATCTATTATGCACAATACCTGCGCACTTACGTTAATAAAAATATTTCACGATTTTGATGCACATATTGGTATTTGGTGATCAAAACATCGTAGGTACAGCTTGAATAGCCCCACATAACAAATCCAGTCGTATTCGGGTTAATCCAGTTTGTACCTTCTCTCTTGAGTTTTCGGCTGTCATGCTTGCCTTTTGCGTACAATTTTCCGAATCTTGGATACGCCCAATGAGGAAGGTTAGCAACAAACCATTTTCATAACTAACAACAGACAATAAAACCATTTAATCCAAACAGGGGTGAATTTTCCCTCTGGTCCCATTCGGCTTTACCATTTTGCCAACTATCACTGATCTTCACAGCCCCTTTTTACGGAGAATTGTAAGAAAGTTGCTTTTGACGAGCTTTTTCCTTATTTTCGAAAGTGTTTCCTGTAACTTAACCTTCACCATGGAGCACAATCCCGCTTTTTACGCGGAATAAAGCTTTTCAAAACATTGTGAAAAATGAAGAAATTGCTTGTTACAAGAAATTTCTTCATTTTTCACAATGTTTCCTGCTCCAAATGACAATCATTTTCAAAGTACGACCAACTTGAAATTGTCGTCTGCATCTTCCTTCAAATCAGATAAGTCTAAAATGTTGTCGTTTGATAATGGGTTAAGACTGTTACCTACACCTTGATACACATTGAAAAAAATCTTTAACTATGTTGTTATTCGTTGTTCTGATGCGATTTTAAAGAAACCTTTTTAGACCATGCGTGTTATTTATTCCTTGTTTCACTCTGTTTTCCTATGGGATAGACTATACTTTATTTACAGTTAACCCAACTTTAATTTATTACCTACATATTTTTTCAAATTTGACAGGTCTAGACATTTTTTGTCGAGAATAGCTGACCGAAGGAACACTGTTGTTTAAAATGTGAATATTAAATAATACTTCAAACAACCCATTCGAAGATTAGCCCATACCTACGCATGTTTTTTGACGTCCCTTAAGAAAAAAACATTTGGGAAAACATTGTGCATGGAAAATTAAGAAATTGCTTGTAACAAACAATTTCTCCATTTTCCACAATGCTTTCTTACCAGAAAGTTAAATTTTTTTTTAAAAAAATCATAAACTTCAAATATTCGGCTGCAAGTCCCTTCAGTTTGGACTTGTCTAAAATTTTGCCGTCTGGTAATGGATTAATGCATACTTGAGTGCAAAAGCAAGTCAGAATCATTCTTTAAGATGATCGCACGGCGTCTCAAAGAAATAAAAATACCATGTGTGAGAATTCCATTATTTTAGACGCATCATTTGGGTCTCGTCCAACAGGTTAATCCGGGAAGATCATTCAAAATGATGTTGAAAGAAAATCTAATTAGAGAATATATCAAGCAACAGATGATATTGAGGAGAATACAAGAGCACCGCATGCAGATGTCAACCCTTGGCTGCTCAAGCGCTTGATAGCGAATAAAGTCGAAAAAGGGGCGCGATTCATTCAAAAATGTATTCGGAATTATTTCCCTTCTTAATATAGATTGCTCTTTTGGTAGTTGACAAGAGCACCGCAAGCGGGTGTCAACCCTTGGTTATTCAAGTGCTTGATAGCGGATAATGTCGAAAACAGGGCCTTGATTCATTCAAAGAATTATTCAGCATTATTCCGCTTGTTCGTATAGATTGCTCTTTTAGTAGTTGACAAGAGCACCACAAGCGGATGTCAACCCTTGGCCATTCAAGTAATTGATAGCAGATAATGTCGAAAACAGGGCCTTGATTCATTCAAAGTTGATTCTGAATTATTCCCCTTGTTAGTATAGATTACTCTTTTTGTAGTTGACAAGAGCACCAAAAGCGGATGTGTACCCTTGGTTGTTTAATAGCCAGATTATCACTATTGCGGATAAAGTCGAAAAAGGGGCATACCTCGTTCAAAAATTATTCAGAGTTATTCCCCTTGTTAGTATAGATTGCTCTTTTGGTAGTTCACAAAGTTCTGAGAATCAAGTGAATGTGTTCAGTAATACCAGAGATATTTCAAAATGTCAGTTTTCGGACGACGACGACGCGGACGCAGACGACAATCTGACAATGGCTATTTCTCGGGTTTTCTCCAAAAATAGCCGAGATAAAAAAGAAATTGAACGAAAAGACATGATATGTCACGTATTATCCCTCACTAAAACCGCCTCTTTATTACAGTGCAAATCCCCATAACTCCTAAATAGCATTTAGAACAAGGTGTGTTTGTTAAACACGATGTCCCCGCAACAGGACTAAACGTTTGACCTTGGTATGTGACCTTGACCTTATCACATGACCTTGACCTTGATATGAGGAGCTGCGTATTACGGAGATGTATCATCATGGTAAATATGAGCATTGTATTTTGAATAGGCTGGTAGTTATTGGCAATGTTAAGTTTTTTGGTCAAGTTTCGCAGACCAACAGACGGACAGACGAACAACGGGAAAACAATATGCCCCCGATCTTTCGACACGGGGGGGGGGGGCATAAAACATAGGAAAAAGAAGAAAGTTTTTGTAATGCGTAATATATCAGATTTCTATTCCACCAACATATGATACAAAGAGACACGTGCTATGTATTAACTCAACTCAACTCAAAAGCATTCGGCAAAAAAATATGCCATTGGCCATTTACAATATTATCATGGAAATATGGCAATGACGCAACATGCATACATACAAGTGTTTTACCAACAACATAACATTTCAAACATTCATATGCAAGTAAAGATATATATATATATTTCATCAAAATATTCATATACGTACATTTTGGACTGGTCAAACATTCGTGTTCAGTTAGGAATCTGAATTTCAACATGTATCTCATTAACAATCTCATACATGATTGCAGGATCGCTGACCAAAACTGAGGTCGACTTAGATTAAAAATTTTGTAAAATTTATGGTCGGTAACATGTAACAAAAATCCAAAGGTTGCTTGGCAATCTAAACAATGTAACTAGAGATGCAAGATAATCCAATGAAAATTTGGACTTTTCTCATCAAAATGGGTGAACCTTTTAACAGAAGACGTGTTTTAGACTGGTCCAAACCCAGAGAAACTGCAGACGACAGATTAATGGTTAACCCATTCCAACATAGAAAAAATAGACTGGTCCAAATTGAAAGGAGTTGCAGACCAAAATTTAGAGATTATGAAAATTTGGGTTTTTTTTCAACTACCTAGGTAGAAAGTATTGTATAAAATGAATGAATTGTTTATTTCAAGCAATTTCTTCATTTTACCCGATGCTTTCCAATTTTTAAGGGGTAAAAAATAAAGCGTCATTGTGTGTGAACGTTGTAATAGATAAACTATACCAGAGAATCCGATTTAATGAGACGAAAATTATGTTAAAACCAAGTACCAGACAACAAAATTTTAGACTGGTCCAAATTCAAAGGAGTTGCAGAGAACAAATTCAAATTAGTGAAATTTTATTTATTATTTATTTATTTCAGTCTTTTGGGTAGAAAACACTGTTAAAAAGAAGAAATTGCTTGTAACAATCAAATTCTTCATTTTACACAGTGTTTTCTCCATTGAGGGTCGTGCAAAAGCGTCAATGTGAAGGAATTGGTTAACGCAACTGCCTGGGTGCAAAACTTTGTCATAATCCGTTTGATTGAGATTATCCAGCGTTTCCCTGGTAAAACTTTAATGTGTGAGAATCCCATTATTTTAGACGCAATATTTGGGCCTCGGCCAACAGGCTTACCCGGAAAGACCCTTTATAATGACGTTGAAAGAAAATCTAATTACAAGATTTACCCAGCACCAGATGATATCTGAGAAGATTGGAAATTGGAGGAAATTACGTGCGTTTATTCGATTCATAGTTTGGCGACCAAAATTTCAAAACTGCAGCATTGTTAAAGTTACAGTTACGATATTTTGAAGAAAAACAATTAGGAAAACATTGTGGGCAATGAAGAAATTGCTAGTCACAAGCATTGCCTTCATATTTAAAAACAATGTTATTCCCCCCCCCCCAAAAAGAAAAAAATTAACCTTTCAAGGCTTAAAATCTTCATCTGCAATTCTTTCTTTCAATTTTGACCAGCCTAAAAATTATGCCGTCTTGTAATGAGTTATAACCCTATGATATTATGATATTATAATTTTGAAACCTTGGGTAAAAAGAAAACAGAGGATTGTTACAGTATGAGGCTGCCGCAGTTCGCATTGCTGTTCAGGATACTCCGAGTAGTCACTACAGCTTTTGAATGCGGAGGAACAGTGTTCGAAAATATGTTCTTTCTGTGACAAAAAACTCATGAGCGATAACCGCGGTCTATGCAATTCAAAAATGCCATCTCAAGATTAATTTTGTAACTGTTAAAACTCACACACGGTACACCTGTGAAAAGTTGATTTGCTCTCAAAGATTTCAATAAATGAGCTTGAATTTAACGAAAAGCAATGGAATATTGTCATGAATTGGAAATTTTCGCAAAAAAGCTTTTTTAACAACTGCACCGAGATAGACCCAAATCGCTCACCTGAATTATCTGCTATTCAAAATAAAACTGGTGCTAAATAACTTTAACCAGCTTCGTGAAGATTGAGAAAAAATCTGGCTCATAGAGCGTAAACAAAGAAATTGTCATTAAGGCCCTTTTCCCCGAGTCCCCCCCCCATTGAACCGTCCCATAATCAGTGGGGTCCATCCTTATGACCTTATAATTATCCCAACCAAGGTTCATGAAGATTGGGCCAAATTTGTGTCCTTTTAAGAGCGTAAAAAAAGAAATTGTCATCGAGGCCCCCTTTCCTGTGTTTTTCAATAGAACCCTAACATATTCAAAAGGGTCCATCCACATGGCCTACACTTATTCCTACCATGCTTCACTGAAATTGGGCCAAAACTGTGACTTCTAGAGCTTAAACAAAGAAACTGTCATCAAGGCAACCTTTCTCGCGTTTCTAATGAATTCCTTCCATAAACAATAGGGTTTACCCTTATGACCTAACAATTATACTAGCTGCGTTTAATGAAAATTGAATCAGAATTTTGGCCTCTAGAGCGTAAACAAAGAAATTGTCATTAAGATTCATTTCCCCCTTATTTTACAATAGAACCTTCCCATAATCAGTAAGGTTCATCATCATGACGTAACAATTCTGGGCAAGTTTCAGGAATATTGAACCAAAAATGTGGCGTCTTGAGTGTAAACAAATAAAATGTCTTTTATGCCCTTTCCCCGTGATTTCCAATGAAACCTTTCCATAATAAATAGTGTATATCTTTATGATCTAACACTTATTCCGGCCGCATTTCATGAAAGTTGAGCCAAAAGTGAGGCCTCTAGAGTGTAAACAAAGAAATGACATTAAGGTCCCTTTCCCGTGTTTTCAAATAGAACCTTCCAACAAGAAACAGGTTTCATCCTAATGACCTCACAATTCTTCTATGCACGTTTCATGAACACTAAAGTGTGGCTTCTAGAGTGTAAACAAAGAAATTGTCTTCCAGGTCCCTTTTCCCGTGTCCAATAGAACCTTCCCATAATCAATAGGCTTCATCCGTATGACCTCACAATCGTTCTTGGCAAGATTCGTGGAGATTAAGTTAAAACTGTGGCCTCTAAAGAGTAAACAAGAAGGTGTCATTAAGGTCCCCTTTTCCTTGTCCAATAGAACATTCCCATAATCAATAGGGTTTATCCTCATGTCCTTAAAAATATTCCGGCCAAGTTAAATGAAGATTGAGTCAAAACAGTAGCCTCTAGAGTCTTAACAAGAAGATTTTCGTAGGGTGACACGATATCG
Source organism: Fragum fragum (assembly GCA_946902895.1). NCBI lineage: Eukaryota > Metazoa > Mollusca > Bivalvia > Cardiida > Cardiidae > Fragum > Fragum fragum. The sequence goes on from OX336368.1 coordinate 17,352,625, forward strand.
ACGAAGGATTATAATTCACTGGGGATATATTGTCACTCGTTTACAAACAAAAACCTTTGTAATCATAACATTGGCGACCGTGTTGGTATTTTCGGTTTCTTATTAGGTGTTGTTCCTTTTGAAATAAAAACTATATGAGCCTATGCGTGACATTTCCATCCATTTCGCATGTGCGTGAATCGCACACATAGAGCAGCCTGGTCAGCCATTCGGGGCAATTAGAATATTCGCTGATTGTTTAAAGAATCTTTTGTTCAGTATCTATCTACAGAGCGCAGAGTGAACACTCTGATCAGACTGTGCGGATGCACAGGCTGATCTGAGTCTTTACTTGGCGCACATGTGTAATGGTTGGAAATGTCACGCATGCGCTCATATTATTTCGACCTGTATTATGTGAGTGTAGACGTAGATCGGTATTCGTCAGGTGACACTTTATCGCTGTAGGATTATACGAATATTAACGAGTTTGAAACACTCCACGACAATGACAACACGTAAAACAATAATGATATTGGCTGACATTTACTAACTGTCGACATGTCTACAGATTTAGATCACATATCGCACCTTGTACTAATTACTTTAGACCGTTCTATACTGTATCCGATGTCATATATTACACACGCGGCAACGTGAAATGCCCTTAAAAAGGAGCATTTACATGGCTTTTGTTTTTGCACAGATTATCTAATCTTAGTTTCGCCTGTTATGATTGGCTGAATATTTCTTTTTATGCTTCAATGGACAAATTATTGAGCACGCAACCACTGCCTTGAATGTTTGCCCACAAAGTAGATCCACAAATTTTTATGTGCCGCCGTCATAGCGCAATTTGTAGCGCGTCGGACTGTCAACCTAGAGGTCCCGGGTTCGATCTCCGACGGCGGCACTCATCCTTTCCGACTATTTGTCTCCCACCAATGGGTCGATAATCGTAGACCTATGTGGATAGCAGCTGGAGGCTAGGAAAGGATATAATGGTAGTACTGGTGTGAGAAATACCAGAATTCCATTGTTAGGTGCTCCAGCCGCCGCGATATAACTGAAAGATTGTTGAAAGCGGCGTAAAACCCCATTCAAACAAACAAACAAAATTTTATTCATAACTAGTGGAATATTTGCTTTGTAATGCTTGATGGCTTTAAATTATAAGAAATGAAGAAAATGTTTTGATTTCGTTGAGGTATGAAATTAAAAACTTAATCACGCCAATGTATGAATCTACTTCGCGAATTCATACAGTGTGATTAAGTTTTAAGGCTCATTTGTCTATGACAACAAACAAACAAACAAAAGTATTCTTTTCATTTCGTAAATAACTTAAACTTTTTACCTCACGGAACTGATAAAGATTAATAAATGTTAATATGATTTATGACAAAATTCAACTTTAATTGTTTACCTTTTACATGGAATTAATAAAGGTAAACAAATGTCAACCCTTGTCATGCTGAAAAAAAAATCTACAAAATTGTGTTAAAATCAAAGGGCTGATAGCACAGAAAGTACTAATTTTTGGTTGGCATTTCTTTAGGAAAATAACTGGTGTAAGCAATGTTGGCTTTAAAGGAACAAGCAGGAGCTGTAGATAAAGATCAGACTGCACATATGTGCAGATTCAGCATGACAAGGGTTAAAATGAATTATGACAAAATTCAAATTTGGTTGTTTACCGTCCTTCCTAGGCGAGCTTCTATATTTTGCGGTGCATGACGGCATGTACTTTATAAAGATAGCGACAAAGTATGCATTCAATTAGCATAATGACTTCTATGAATCACCAATGTCAGGGGAAATGATATCGACTTAAAACATTGACCCAGACGCAACGATTTTTAGAGTCGTCGAAATAAAACGTGAAATAAAACGATCACCCATACTTCCCTAATAGATAGAAATCATGTTGGAAAATTAAAGGAGAGCTTCCTGACCTGAGTTCAGAATGCCAAAAGGCTCGCCAATGTCTAGTCAATGGTACCCTGCGTTACCTTTGTAACCAAAACGATCGCAGGTTTCAAGAGTAAGCAGCTGGCGAGCGTTTCGTTGTATCCGAACGTGAACCTGTCATGCGTTCAGGTTAACATAAATGCTTGTAAACGTTTCGAACGCCCCGCCCACTAGAAGTTCACTTAAGATATTCAACGTTGTTATAATGCAGAATTTATGACCAGTAACACGTAATAATCAAAGTACTGAAAGTACTGTAAGCAAGCAAAGCATGGCTAGTTTTAGAAAATCTTTCCCAAGTTGGGTAGAAAATATTGTGGACATTGAAGAAATTGCTTGTTACAAATAATTTCTTCATTGTCGTCAATGTTTTCCGAAGCTTTTTTCTTGGGATGCTTAAAAGCAGAATAGAGTGGGAATATGTTAAATAGCTTGCTTTTTACATAGTTCTCTACAATTTGAATACAATACAATACTTTATTGTCGTAAACTATACAGTTTCTTGTCAAACACACAAAAATATTAACAAACATAAACAGCACGTGATCTAATAGTCCTAGAAAAATATATGTAAACCATAGTGTATGGAAGAGAAGCAGATGACTAACTAAAATTGCATAGAGCTGTATCCATCAAAAAGAAAGAAAGAGAAAAAGGAAAAAGGTTAGAGTTTGCAACATTCCTGAAGTATATATGAACTATTTTTTATGGTGTAGGCATTTCATGGATTTGGTGGTTAAGCCTCCAGTGACAGTTTGCACTCGTTGAACTTAGACTTCACAATTTTGTCTGTTAACTTAATCTATCAAAGCTGACGCTTGCTAGCTAAAAAGTAATGCTGTTTCAATCGACCTAGCTTCATTTATTTAGACGAGGTGACCTTTGCAATCTGACATTGGCCGACGTTTATGTTAAGCATTGTCCGTAGTTTGGCAACTTCAACGTCGTAACTACAGCTTATTCAAGCTGTTGTTACGACGTTTAGGTAGCCAAACCAACCACTCTATTCGTTTGTCACATGTTACATTGCCATGAATTTTGCAAAGTAACGCCGTATAAAATCCCAGGGGAACTTCTTGACGGAGCTTAGTGGGCGTGCCAGCGCTTAGGATTAAACCCTATAGTGTAGCGTCAGAATAACAGTGTTTAACCCATTACCACACGAGATAATCTTAGTCTCGTCCAAATTGAAGAATTTGCAGACAATTTAAACTTTATGAAATGTTAGTTTTTTTCAACTTTCTGTGTAGAAAACATTGTAGAAAATGAAGAAATTGCTTGTTACAAGCAATTTCTTCATTTTCAACAATGTTTTCAAAAGAAAAGTTTTTTACTTGGGGGTGTAAAAAAGCGTCATTCTGTTGGATTGGGTTAAAGTTTTCGTCCAAGAATTAAGATATGTTATGGACCGCATGGAAGAGTTAGTCTGTTCCATCTATGTCCATCTATGTCGTTGGTGTGCGAACAAAATGTTGTAAATACAGCTTGAACAAAGCTGTATTTACGACATTTTGCCCGCCCACCGACGATACGAAGTTGGACCACGCAACGATATTATCTAGGTGTGTGCAATTCGGTCAAGGAAGTTTCTTCATTATGCATGAATAACATGATAACCTATCAAGGCGAAAGGGATTTATAGAGCAGCTGGGAATCTCGTAAAACAAATATTTGATTGATTGTATACGGTGAATGTTCTATTCGACAACTGTGGTAAAATGGAAAGGGGTATAGAATTAAAGTATCAACGGAATGGCTGGAGACTGGGGGAGGGGAGGGGGTCGAACCAGGGGCCTCTAACAATGAAGTCTAGCGTGTTACCATTAAACCCAAACCTCTTCCAACGAATATTTGAAAAGATATTCTGATGCAGCACAGGTTAGAAGACACTGTTTCAAAAAAAAATTAAGTAAGGTAGATAGAATGACTGCTCTTCGTTCTTAAAATCCTCCTTAAACAAATATTAACGACTCTAGTAAAATTGGGCTATTCAGGGCTTAAACTCACCTTAAATAAATAGGCTCCAAATTATTCCAAAATAATCATAAATTCCCAGAAAAAATGATAACACGAAATTACTCCTACTTCAGACAGGCTACCTATGAATAGTTGCTCTAAATACAACCCATCGGAGAAAGCATGAGAGCGGATGAAATAATGCAATCCACCATAGGTGAAAATTAACCCTTAACACAACAGGTAAAACGCTTAGAGCTCCTTAGTCTGCGTTTATGATGATAGAACGATCACCAGTGCTTTTCCTCTTTATACCTGCTTTTTCAGTTAATTTGATGTAGGTTACTACTTAGGAAAAGTTTCAACATTCTTAACCCATTACCAGACGGCAAAGTTATAGAATGGTCCAAATTCAAAATCGATCCAGACAACAATGTAAAGTTCATGAAATTTTAGATTTTTTCAACTTTCTGGATAGGAACACTGTGTAAAAGAATTTCAATAAAGTCTTTTAAACGACATCCTCTCCGTAACCATTAAACACATTTGAACCAAGCATGGAAGAAATGTTACGAAGGTGCCCCCCCCCCCTATAAATAGCCGAAAATGTTAAAATCTGTTGAAAACTCTGGTTGCCATGGCAACAAAATTGAAATTTTAGGGAATCTTTGAAAGTCTTCTCCTGACCCAGAAGTCCTAAGGCCTTGATAATTTGCATGAAACATCAGTATATTAACCTCTTTCAAAGTAGCTAAAATCATTACTCTCGGATACCCAGACGCCGAGCCTTAGGCTGTGTATGTTCCTACACAGAAGTAAAGAAGGATTTGTATGCATCCCTTCCAAAACCATTAAACCAATTTGAACCAAACATGGAAGAAATGTTCCTTAGGTGGTCCTCTTTAACAATAGCTAAAGAACGAAAATTTGTTGAAAACTTTAACTGCCATGGTGACAAAAGTGACTTAAAAAAAGAAAGAAAGAAAGATCTTTAATTACCTTAGCCAGAAGACGCAGAATCTGGATAGTTTGCATGAAACGTCAGTATATTGACCTCTTCCTAAATTTTTAGAATAATTGCCGTCAAGTCCCAAGGGTTGGACCTTTTGGGCTTATATAGAAACAAAGAAGGGTATTTAAACGACATCTCCTCCCAAACAACTAGGCCAATTTCATCCAAATTTAGCAGAAAGTTTCCTTATGTGGTCCCTTTTCACAATATCTAAATGAACATTAATATACGGCCCACCCGTAAAAAGTATGTTTTCAACCGTTTATCTATCATTATTACCAATTTCATAGAATCTGATAAAGTATCATCCAAGGATCAATTCTGTGATGATTGGTTAAAATAATTAAATTATATTTTGAGAAAAAGATTTTCGAAGTTTTCAATATATACCATAAAAGGAAATATGTACTATAAATAAAAGACGTGTTTCCATCCAATCACAGTTAACTCAATGCATCTGACAAAAGGTCGCTCAAGGGTCATTTCTCAGATTTAGTTATGATTGGTTTCTGAGAGGAGTTTTAAAGTGTGTTCTCTATATTGGAAAATAGCCTCACAAATAAAAGCCACGTTTTTTATCCGATTACAACTATTTCAATGTATATGACAAAGGTTCACCAAAGATTTCTTCCTTTGAAATTTGGTAAGAATTCAGCCATGGGTTTCTGAGATTTTTTCCCCAAAGTTTTCAAAATATACTATATTTATCTCTTGGGGTAGAAAACATTGTGGATAATGGAGAAATTGATTGTAACAGGTAATGCCTTCCTTTTCCCAACTGTTTTCCAAAGTCTTTTTTCTTGAAGAGCGCCAAAAGGCAGAATTATGACGAAGATAGTATTTTTCATTATTGACCCGTGACCTCTAACTTGAAGACCTCCTTTAAAAATATTTTGACAATTGATATTATTTGTACCAAAATAATTAGTTATGTTCGAAATAAGCACTGACAGACGGACAACACCAAAACAACATACCTCCACTTATCAGAGGTTATAAAATACCTAAACTTCTTTTGCCTGCTGTGGCGAAAATCTAACGAAAGCACCGCAGGCGGATCCCAACTGACCAACCGCGTCTATCAATCAAGGAATAAACCGACCAATCAGATAATTCATTCAGCCCGGGCCTGAGCTTTTAAACTTCACATTTGTCGCAATTTTGTTAACCTTTATTATTGGTTTGGTGACTTAAACGTCGTAACAACAGCTTATTCAGTCTGTAGTTACGACGTTTAGGTCACCTACCTACCATTTTACTTCTTTTATGCATGCTATATGCCATAAACGCTGTTAAAAATCGAAGCGGAACTTCCTGTCGGAGTTAATGGGCGGGGCCTAGGGAGTCAGTGGGCGGGCCAGCGATCCGTCAACTACCGGCTGTTCAACGACGACGCTGATGACGACCTGGCGAAAGAAATACCTCGGGTATTCTCCGCAAACAGCCGAGCTAAAAATAAAAGCTCTATGCCTCGATTGTCGCTTATTCAATCCAACACATGCCTTTTTGGGGCTTATTATCAAATCTGAAAACATTGTCGAAAATGAATAATTTACTCGTTACAAGCAATCCCTTCATTATTTACAATGTTTTCTAACCCCAAAAGACAAAGATTTTATGTCATCAACTAAATTTGTAGTGCGATCTCAAGCTCTTTGAATTTGAGCCAGTGTGAAATTTTATTATCTGATACTCGGTAGTAAATAGAGGATAATCAATTGGTTATTATAGATATGAAAAAAAAAATCACGAGGATGCGTTGTTAGGCGTTGAAAAAACGAGTGCGCAGCATGAGTTTTTTTTTTTAATGCCTTACAACGCATCTGAGTGAAATATTTTTTTCATATCCGGAATAACCAGTTGATTATTCTATTTATTATATACCTTATTATTTTATTTTTCTATCAAAATATCGAAACCAGTCTTTTTGATAGAGAGATGGTCTATTGAAAAAAAGTGCGGATGAATACATGATTAAAGATTTATTACAGAGAGTGAAACTGAAAAGTGTTATCGTCACTTCAGTGACGATATAAGAATTTATTACACTGAGAAATCCCAAGATTTCACAGCAAGGTATTTGATAATATCGTATAACGGCGATTAAGTTCAGATCAATTGCAACAAGTTTTCAGTGGGCGAATTTTTTCAACGAATTCTGAAGTCTTTTTTCTACCAAGTTTCATCACGATCAAGCTTTTCCCTCTGTGTAAGGACGAGGTGTTTTATGAAATTATGGATGGACTAATGCGAGGGTATTAGTTCATCACAATATCTCAAAGGAGGATTAACACAACTCTACTTTTGGACGCAACCCTACCCCCACTCCCCGGAAAAAAATTCTTGATTACCCACAATGTTTTCTACCCTAAAAGAAAAAAAATCATCAACTAAAAATTGTCGTCTGCAACTTCTTTGACTATTAACCAGTCTAAAACTTTGTCGGTTGGTAATGGAATAACTATTAATCAGACACCGCACAATACATCATATTCACCTGATGGGCATCGCAGAAAAAAACCATTCGTAAAGGAAAGAAGATATTCAATGCGGGGAAAAAATCTTGATAAGGTTAAAGAGTATTTATTGCTAACCAGATTTATAGGAAATTTTAACAGAAACTCTTTTTTCATGGCTACAAGTAGGAAGATGTGCAATTGATATCTACAAGCAGCCTCTCCTTTTACCACATTGTTGTCAACCTTTCATTAAGATGCATTTAATTTGCAATTGATTCAATGTCTTGTCTGCAACATTTTTTGATAAGGACAAATTCAAAAATTTGTCAAGTACAAAAGCAGAAACACTCGTTCAGTGATGGAGTTCGGCGTTGTTAAGTGTTGTTGTTGTTTTTTTTTAAATTAGGTTGACTTTTTAAAAGACCGTATGAAGAAATTCCCCTCGATTCATTAAAAAAACTAAATTATCACAATCAAATTGATACCATGTACGAATGCTCTAATAGCCATTTTCCTTCCTAACATTTGACATTATTTTGAATATAACAATTGTATTTCTTTCGTTTTATTTTCAAACTGACTTAAATTGGTCATTATAGAATCAAACTCTTTTCAATAATCAGTTTTATGTGAATACATTTATTAAGTGTGTTGAAAGGAGTTGGCATAAAGAACCAAGTATGATAAAGTATTATTGCATCTGAAAAGCATTTTCTCTATTTATCAAAGCAATTTTCAGTCATAATAATATTGATTTGAGAAATCAAGGTGTTGTTAATAACATTTTAATAATTCCTTTCTACGTTGTACATTATCATATCGTTGCCAGGGAAAGGATTACTTAAGTAAGTGCATACTTAATTATATGCAATTCTTAATAATTATATAATTCTTTTAACAGTTGAGTAAAAGAAAATTATATCGACTTGCTATATTTGTATATATTTGGCCTTTTTGGACTAGGCCTTTCTGGTCAGTTGTAAAAGTGAGCCTTTTTGGATAAGGCCTTTTTGGGCCGGGCCTTTCTGACACTGGGCCTTTTTGTACACTGGGCCTTTTTATCACTGGGCCTTTTTGACCATAATAACACAGACTGGTTCAAATGTGGAAAAGGTGTAGTCCAGGGCGACAGCGCGTCGCCGACATTATTCTCAATTTTTATCAACGATCTAGTAAAAGAAATAAACGATCTCAACCTCAGTTTCAATCCTATTATACGCCGATGATATTGTTTTTATTGCTAAAACAGCTGATTCTCTTCAATGTATGTTAGACTGCTTAACAAAACGGTGCAAAAAGTGGCGTGTCTAAATAAATACAGATAAGTCAAAGTGTGTTCATTTTAGACATAATAGAAAGAAACGTACAGAAAGTACTTTCAAAATGGGAAACAATATAATTGAAATCGTTCCAGAATACAAATACCTAGGGGTTATTTTTAATGAAAAACTAGACTTTTCGTCGCACTGTGATTCCTTTTCAAAATCAGCAGGCCGAGCTCTCGGTAGTGTGATATCAAAAATACATCACCTGAAACATCTCGGATATAAATCATTTGAAAAACTATATTTCAATTGTGTTGTACCCATCCTTGACTACGGGGCCTCCAGTTTGGGATACAAACATTACCAATCTATCGATGACGTGCAAAACCGTGCAATTAGATACTTTTTGGGAGTTCACAGATTCGCACCAAATGCTGCCATCACAGGAGAAATTGGTTGGCTACCGGGTGAATATAGACACTGGATAGTCATGTTAAGGTATTGAAACCGTCTTCTATCAATAGATAACAATAGACTTACAAGAAAGGTATTTGAAAACGACTACCGTTTATGCCGAAACAATTTGTGTAGCCAAATAAAAAAAGTATTCGAAAAAATAGATATGTCTTCACATTTTGAGAACAAAATAAGAATTGATATACCAAGTATCGAGAGAAAAATACGTTCATATTTTGCTCAGATTTGGTTGGTTAACGTTGATAGTACGATCAAATTGAGAACTTATTAACTCCTAAAGAGAACACTCGAAACGGAAAAGTATCTACAGTTAAATCCGAGTAAATGTGAGTGGTCACTCTTATCACAGTTACGCTGCGGAATACTACCATTGAGAGTAGAAACTGGCCATTATGTGAACGAACCCTACGAGGAGAGACTCTGTGTTATGTGTAACTCTTACGAAATCGAAAACGAGGTACACTTTCTTGTTGACTGTAACAGATACTGTGAAGAAAGACGCCTTTATCTTGGAAACTTAGCTAATAGTGATTACCAAAACCTTACTACACTAGACAAGTTTCTTTATCTATTGCGTGAATATCCAAGAAAATTGCCAAATTCATTGTCTCAGCTTATCTAAAAAGACGATCCATTCAGTATGCTACCAACTAAACGATAAACGTGAACAACGTAACGGATTCAAACCTTATGGCCTGAAACCGAGTGCGTCGTAGCATTTATCAACGTTAACTCGAATAAAGAAATTTCTAATAGCATATTTATCTATAAATCTATACTCTGCTTTAAAGTTCATTATTTAATACGTGTACACTTTTACATTTATAAGCTTATTTATTCACTTTACCATGCTGTTCTCTTTTCTCACTTTTCTAATGATTGCTTGCTATTTGCTTTTTCATATGCATGCCATTTAAAACCGATTAGATTCAATGCAGGGTCTGGTAAGGGAGCTGCAAACTGCCTTCCCTGACCCCGTTTTGATAAATATTTTTTGATATGTACAAATACTAAAGAGTTTAGGTGTCCCTTTCTCTTTCGTCTCGTGCAAAGGACGTCTTTATTTGAAACATTGCAGCCTATCATATGGGGATAACCTTTTTAAGAAAAGCAGCAATTTTGCATAACAGTTGCCTCCTTTATCCCACCTCGAAAGACACAGATCAGAAAGGACAAACTTTTCTTCGTTCGAAGGTCAGTTAACAATCCTTTCGCGATCCTGTAATGAAATTAAACAATTTATAATTCGAAATTTTATTTTTCGTCACAAATTGAATTAATTCTTCGATCAAATACATCAGTAAATCTGGTAGCAAGAAAAATCTTTAAGTGGTTGTACCCCTTTCTCTTGGTGCCCTTTCGGAGCCCAATGCGACAGGGGAAGGGCCACTGAACATCCCCCTTTTAAACGGTCATAAACTTGGGAAATTATTATGAAGTATAAAGGTGACTTATAGGCAACTTTTCTTTGTTTGTATATTATATGTATAACACAAGTCACTATAATAAATAATATTTACTTACTTACTTCTTTATTTGCAGTGTAAGGAAGCAATTTCTCCTTTTCCCGCCATGTTTCCTACCTAATGAGATTTTTTTCTAATTTACTTGAATTGTCGTCTGCATCCTTTCATAATCACGAGTACCCTAAATTTGTGATGTTTGACAATGAGCTAAAGCATTTTCTCTTTATCTGGGCACTGAATGACTTGCCTACAGATAATTTTAGGTCTAAACTATACCTAGCCTAGGGTAGACTAACTTCGTATTTCCGTTTATTTATCGTCGCTACCGTAGCACATGCCCATATGAGCGACGCCCCTAGAAGACGGTTAGTTGTTACGGGGGATAGTGCAAGGATACAGGACGAAACTGCTGCGAGCTCCGCCTGGTTCTTTAACGTGCTCGGTGGATAGCACCGTCACACGGGGCCTCGGTTTAACGTCTCATCCGAAAGACAATTAGTTTGTTAGTTGATATGGTCAGCCCAGTGCTCGAACCCATGACCTTGAGGTTTGAAGTCAAGTAGCCTAACTTTTACTATTCACAATAATTAAACACCTCCGGGGGGAAATGTTGAACAAAATAAAAATTGTAAAGAAAGCGTTTCAAAAGGTAGAATATACTAAAACTGTGCCACAAAATCACGACTATATACACCCTGTTGAATTGATATGAGAGGAAACATCATGGAAAGAGGAGTTTTGAATTGCGATTCTCTTTAACCACTTGCATCTGGATATAAATGACTTGGAAACAAAATGCCTTTTAAGCAACAAAGTATTTAGAAATAGGATATTCCACATTTATTTCATGATATCTCGTGTTGGGGAACACTTTTGCCATTTTTACCAAATCCTTAACCACGTATGTCTACAATAATGGAAGTGCTTAAAGAAAACAGCTCGAAACAAGTATTTTTCACTTTTCGCAGTATTTTCTACACTTAACCCATTCCAACACAGCAAATTTTAGATTGGTCCAAATTGAAAGAAGCTGCAGATGACAATATCAAGTTGATGGAATTTGAACTTTTTCGTCGTTTTGGATAGAAAACATTGTGGATAATGAAGAAATTGCTTGATACAAGCAATTTCTTCATTATCCACAATCTTTTCAAAAGCTATTTTCTTGAGGGGCGTAAAAAGGAGGGATTGAGTTGGAATGGGTTAAAGATACTTATCTTTTAATGAATTTGCAACCCATTGTTGCCTGCAACTATTTTTTCAGTCTAAAACCTTACTTTCTGGTAAAACATTCAGGGAAAAGGACAAATAGATGACTGCCATCTAAAGATATTGAAAATAAGAATACCAAATATTAAGAATAACATTGTGATGGCTCATGTGACTTAAATATTCGTATAAGTACTTTCAGTTCTTAAACAAGGGAATTAAAAATATCACAGGATAATATGGACCAGGGTGAAGGTCAACATGGTGAGGACTTAAAGGCAAAATTACTCCCAATTCATTAACGGAAAAATAAAGAACGACACAGGATTTTAAGGACTAAAGTTAAGGACATGGCGATGGCTTTATGGTCGTCAATATTTGAAAAAAAATCTTCTAATACTTTAACGGACAAATGAGAAATATCACAGAATATTAAGGACCTAGGTTGAGGGAACATTGTGATGGCTTAACGGACGTTAATAATCGTAAAAGTACTTCCAATTCTTTAACGGGAAAATAAGGAATGTCAGAGGATATCATTGACCAAGGTTAAGGGCAACATGGTGATGGCTTAAAGTTAATGGATGTTAATATTTGTAAAAGTACTTAAAATTCTTAAACCTTTCCAATACAATCCATGATTTTTACGTCCCTGTGATATCATGCATGAAAAAAAGTGGAAAAAAAGAAATTGCTTGTAACAGGCAATTTCTTCTTTTCCCAGAATATTTTCTATAATATAGGATGGTAACTTTTTGAATTGCACTCACTTTATCATGTCGTCTGCTATATCTTTGAATTTGGATAAGTCCTTTATTGAAAATAACCAACAGCAAATGGTTAACGAAGAAGTACGGGATATCAGAGGATAATATGGACAAAGGTCAACAATAACATGGTGATGGCTGAACAGACCTTTATATTGGTAAAAGCATTTTCAATTCTTTTAAGAGATTCAAGCTTGATAGAAAAATCATTTTATTAACATCACAGCCAAGTATTTATAAATCGTAATTGTAAATATTGAACGTATCTGACTAACACGAATGAATCTTTTTCAATGATAAGACCCTTCATAGATGATGTTGTTGAATGCACAGAGTTAAATGCAACTGTCAACAATCTATTGTTTAGCTATGATCACTGTCATTTCTCAAACCAGTACAACAACATTTTTCTATTGGGTTGTGTTTGTATCATGGGGCGTAAAGAATCTTGGAACAACCTTTCAACTGACCAATTGCTGGCCCCGCCCATTGACTCCGACAGGAAATTCTGCTTCGATTTAAAACAGCATTATTTTGTAAAAAAAAATATAGCAAGTAGCATGTAACAAAAAGGTAGAAAAGTTGGTTGTTGACCTAAACGTCGTTACTACAGCTTGAATAAGCTGTAGTTACGAAGTTTAAGTCGCCAAACCAATGTAAAAAGGTTAATGAAAATTGCGGCCCATGTTGGAGATCAAAGCTCCAGTCTGGTCTGGATAAATGATTTCATTGGTCGACTGGTTATTTGATTGAAAGCCGCGATTGGTCAATTATATCACAGAGAAGTTCACTTATTTGTGTGCTATGTGGGTATTGCCAGTACTTGGCTTGGCCTCTCAAATGCCTTGCCTAAGGACATACTTATGTGACCAGGAGGGCAGAGGGTATCGAACCAGCTACTCCCCTAAGTTCACTACCCTTATCACTGGGCCATGCACGATAGCGCCTTAGACTCCCAATCTTCAATTATGGGATGGTTCAATACCCAGTGGTCACACATGTCCTTTCCGACATTTGCCTCTCATCAATGGGTGGATATTTGTAAGCCTAAGTGGAATAGCAGATGGAGGCTAGGACAGGATGTGGTGGTAGTACTGGTGCGAGAAATACCAGGAATCCATTGTTAGGTCCTCCAGCTGCTGCAATATGACTGAAATATTGTTAAAAGTGGCGTTAAAACCCATTCAATCAATCAGTCTATGCAGAACCACTACAGGAACGTACAATTCTTAACCCATAATCATATGGTCTCTCATTTTGACATGCTGACAAAATTATTTTTTACAGAAATATTATGATGAAAGGTCTCATTTTCCCACATTGTTTTCCGCAACTAAATTCTTTCATGCATCAACATATGGAATTGTGCATTCATACATTGATTTGTGCAACAGCACTAATTTTATTCTTCTTTTTGTGCGTGTTTGGAGAGGGAGGGGGGAAATACATTTTTTCCGAGGTGTTTTCATATCAAGCTTTTTTTCTTTAGCTTGTTTAAACATATCTAAGTCAATGTTCTGTTCAAATTCAGATTTCTCTTTGTACAGAATGTTTTCCATCCTTACTTAAACAATTCATAATTCTATAAAAGGTAATCATATTCATCATCATGTTGCTTTCACACAAAATAAACTTTGATCCTGAAACAACTTATTTTATGTAACGGATGATCCATATCTATTTGTTTTTCCAGTGGTCACAAATCTGGTCTGTTAGGAGGTAAATAGGCATTTCTACATTTCTCATAAAACACCTGCAAAGAGACATAAAATAATTTGTTGGTGTTCAACAAAAACTTCACAACAACAGCTGTTTTGAAGCTGTAGTTAAGAAGTTTTTTATACAGTAGAATTTCATCTAAACTTAAAGCATGGCATGATATTTATCTAATAATATATGTTCATGCCATTGCCTATTAGCCTTACCTATGCTTGAGCTTTTAAACTGATCTTGTGAAGTAAATTACATGTATCTAGTTTTACAAGGAATATCTAAATACATGTATACTGTATGTGACCCTTATAACCCATTCACACAAAATCCTGCTTTTTTATGCCCTTTCATATCTAAGATGAACTTCCTTCGGGAGTCAGTGAGCATGGCTAGTGATCCATCAATTTGTTTTGGTTGTGAAAAGTTTCCCTTATACTCAAAGGTTATAAACAACTTCAATAATCAGACATTAATCAATGGATTTCCATTGAAATGACTCTAAGGTAACTGGTCTTTCTCCCTTATCTATCATTAACCAATTACCAGACCTCAAAATTTTAGACTTGTCCAACTTGAAATACGAACCAGACTGGCCATGCCCACTGAGCTCTGACAGGAAGTTCCTCTTCAATATAAAAGGGAGTTATTTTGAAAAACTTATGATCAGTAACATGTAACAAATCAAAGTACTGATCGTGTTGTGAGCTAGCAAAGCATGGTTTTGATAACTTATCTCCTTTTCCAAAGATTATCATAAATAAACAAGGTTAAAGCAACCCAGGAGTTAACCAATTTCAACATTTCAAAATTTTAGAATGGTTCAAATTGAAATAAGTTGCAGACAACAATTTTAAGTTGGTTTAATTTAGGAAATATTTCCCTTATTGGAAAGAAACAAGCAATTTCTTCATGGTCCACAATATTTTCAAAAGCCTTTGTCTTTAGATGCTTCAAAGTGGAAATGAGTGGGAATGGGTTAAAAAGAATGCTCTTGAAAGAGTTCTCTAGAATTTGAGTAGAGTTTGCAATATTCCTGAAATAAATAAGAACTACTTTTATGGCGTTGGCATTCAATGGAATGAGTGGTTAAGCCTCCAGTGGCAGAAAGAAAGATGGTTGGTAAGCAACCTAAATGTTGTCACTACAGCTTGTTTAAGTCGCCAAACCAACAAGAAAACTTCACAAAAATGTCAATATAAAAGTTCAATTATGGTCTAGATGAATGATTTGATTGGTCAGTTTATATGAATTTATGTTCAAATGAAACGAAAGCTTTAAGCTTATAGAGTTGTTCTCAAACACTCACAATACAGATATTTTCATGTCCCCGAAAAATGGCAGTGACTAAAACCCACCGCTTTCCAATTTTACAGCTGTGTAAACCGGGGCTGACTATGAAGTGACATGCTAATGAACATGCCCCCATGACAGAGGGGCTCGAACCAGCAACCTTCAGATTGCGTTCAAAAACCTATACCACTCGGCCATCAAGGCAGTCAATTGATTAGTTGACAGCAGCAATCCAACAATTACAAGATGTCTTTCTTGTAATAATAAACAGTGAGAGTGTAACAACAGGTAATCTCTTTTATTTTCCATAATGTTTTCCCAAGGGTTTTTGGGGTCATAAAAAAGCTGGATTGTATGGTAATTGGTCGAAAGGGCAAGGAATGGCCTTCAAAATTTAGCAGTTTCATGAAATTCTAGGGGGTCAGACATGTTTTTGGAGAGGTCAAAACAACAAAGAGATCAAATTTTATGTATGAATTTGAAGAGCATCAACAGACACTTTCTATTTCTAGTTGATTCACTTATGTATATGATATCTCATATGAAGATGGGAGGGAAACAATTAACTGATTCCCACACAATTCCCTCCTTTTACGCCTCTCAAGAAAAAGGCTTTGGAAAACATTGTTGAAAATGAAGAAAATGCTTGTTTCAAGCAATTTCTTCATTATCAACAATGATTTTCTATCCAAAAAAATGAAAAAATTTAAATTTCCGTCAACCTGATATTGTCGTCTGCAGCTTCTTTCAATTTGAACCAGTCTAAGATTTTGTTCTGTGGGAATGGGTTAATTGATGTGATTGTTTTACATGTTCTAATACACATAGCTGAAAACTTGTAGGGTAAAAAAGACCCCCATGAAAGGAATTTCTTATGGTTAATCCATTCTCTGACAATCCAATTTTTATGCCACTCAAGAAAAAAGCTTTGAAAATCATTGTAGAAAATGAAAAATTTATTGTTTTCTAGGCAAAAGATAAAGAACTTTTATAAATGTGGTCTGAATCTTCTTTGAATTTAGACCAATCTTAAATTTTGTCACAAAGTAAATTGTAATTGGTCTAACCGGAATTTTTTCACATTTTCAGGATCAAACGTTTTCAAGTCAAACATATGCCAAAAATTATAGAGCAACCTAAAAGAAGCTTACCTTTAATGACCTATCTTTGACAACTTCATCTACTTGTAATTCTTTTTGCATTAACCGTAACTGAAAAACAAATTCATCCTTTTAAAGCATTGCAAGTTAATGGAGAAGCATATAGAAACCTATTCTATACCTATATTTTCACACCAATAATTACTATCATGCAAAAGAAATGAAAAAAAGAAAAGAAAAAAAGAAAAAAGATGTGTTTGTCAAACACCACGCCTCTGCAACAGTTTTGTTAATATGAAGTTTTTTTTTGTTAAGTTTTGTAGAAGTTTGACCTTGACATATCACCTTGACCTAGTCACATGACATTGACTTTGTTATCTACAGAAGCATATTAGCAAGATCTATCATCATTATAAATATGAGTATTGTATCTTTAAAATCGGCTTAAAGTTACTGTAAATGTAAAGTTTTACAGACAGACAGATCAAGACAGATAGACAACAGTAAAGCAATATGCCCCTAACCTTTCCATTTTGGACAGGTCTAAAATTTTGTTAAACAGGAAAGGGTTTAAATTAACAGTAATTTTGCTCACATTCATTACCATATTGATCTTGCTTGTTTTCAAAGCACCTAGATATGACACAAAACGAATTATGTGAAAAAAAAACAGGGAATTCCTTTTTCTTTTCATCATTTTAAACCAATACAATAAATTGCTATCTGCAATTCACTTTGACAGCAGTTTGAATTGTCATATACAACTTCTTTCAATTCACAAAAGTCTTAACCCTTGTCAAGCTGTACCAGGAATATTCCGGTTTTGGCAGGAGGTTAAGACTAAGATCAGACTGCACTTATGTGCAGGCTGATCTTAGTCTATACCTCCTGCTTGTACTTTTCCTGCCAGAGTTGTTCATGAAGTTGATTTCTAGAAAAAAATATTGATTTTTGAAAAATCAGTTCTATCAGTGCTTTCAGCCCTTTGATTTGACAGCAATGAAGTAAGGTAATTTATACAGCATTACAAGGGTTAATTTTTGTAGTCTGATATCTGGTTCAATCTAAACTAACCTGTCTCTGTTTATCTTTCAATTTTTTATGTGTGGCATCATCATCAGGGTCCTTGAGTTTTTTGTCTCGTAATTCAGACACTTCAATAGATACCGCATTGATACATCGTTTAATTGCATTGTCTCTTTCACCATAGTTTGTCTGAAGCTGATAAAATATGCAAGTTTAACATGTCTTTAATCTCGTCAAGATCTTTCACAGGAATCTGATAAAGGGTCAGCCAAGGATCATTCCAGTGAAATTTGGTTAAAATCTATTCAAGTGTTTCTGAGAAGATGATTTGAAAAAATTTTCATAAACACCGTACTTGGAAATTAGCCCCACCAATAAAAGCCATGTTTATTTTACGGATAAAAATTCTTTGATGGAATCTGATAAAAGGTCACCCAAGGAACATTCCCATGAACTTTTGTTGAAATCTGTCAACTAATTTCTGACAATATTTTCAGTACATGTATTTCACTATGCACCATTATATGGAAATTAGCTCTGACCATTAAAGCCATGTTTTTAACTGATTTGAAGGAATCCGATAACAGGTGACTCAAGGATCATAATGAAATTTGGTTGAAATCTGTGTAGTACATTCTGATTTCTAAAGTAAGTGTTTATGGACAGACAGATGCACAATGCACACAATACCATGACAATAGCTTGCTGGGTTTAAGCCAGTGGAGCTAAAAGTATTTGTATGATCTTGAGTAGAAACGTTGTGAAAAGTATTTCAATTCTGTTTCAAGATTGTCCTTACCTGTTCATATAATGATTTACACTGGTTAGTCGTATCAACTTTCTTTGCAAATGACTGAGTTGGTACAATTCTGTTTAACTCATACACAATACGATCATCTTTAGCCCTCATCTGCTTTAATGCTTCCTGCAATTCATTGTGTTAAAAATATCCTTAAAACTATGTCAAAGCTCAACACACAGAGAGAGAGAGAGAGAGAGAGAGAGAGAGAGAGAGAGAGAGAGAGAGAGAGAGAGAGAGAGAGAGTGATGACAATGTGAATCTATTGATTCTCATCCAAAACCTTTTTGATGGTACTTATTGGAATTGATGGAGCACTAGCAAGCCCACTTACCTCAAACAGGAAGTTTGACTTCCATTCGAAACGATGATATTTAGCAAAATTTATGATCAATAACATGTTATAAAAAAAATGAAATGGTTGGCTTGTGATCTTAATGTTTAACTACAGCTTGAATTAACTCTAGTTATGGCGTTTATGGCAATAGACCAACAAAAATGATGAAAATAAAAGTCGAATTTCAAAGTACACATCTGGTCTATATTAATGATTTGACAAGTCAATCAACATTTTGATTGAAAGCAGCAATCCATCAAGTGATAGATCGCTGGCTCTACCCACTATATCCTCTCGCCACATCAACTGACTCCAAAAAGAAGTTTTACTTCCAGATTAAACGGCATTAAACAGCTTTATTGTTTAAAATTTATGGCCAGTAACTTGTCACAACAAGAGGACCATGATAGTCCTAAATCGCTCACTTGAATTGTCTGCTGTAAAAAAATGTAACTAGAGCCAAATAACTAACCAGTTTCATGAAGATTGAGCAAAAACTGTGGCTTCTATATTGTAGACAAAGAAATTGTCATTAAAGCTCCCTTTTCATGGTTTTCCTGTAGAACCCTCCTATTATCAATAGGGTTCATTCTTATGACCAAACAATTATTATGAAGATCGAGCCAAAATTGTGGCCACTAGAGTGTAAACAAAGAAATTGTCATTAAGGCCCCTTTTCCTGTGTGTTTTTTTTTATAGAACCTTATCCTTATGACCTAACAATTACTCTGGCCAAGTTTCAGGAAGATTGAGCCAAAATTGTGGCCTCTAGAGTGTAAACAAAGAAATTGTCATTAAGGCCCCTTTTCCTGTGTTTTGTAATCCTACCCATAATCAATAGGGTTCGTCCTTAGGACCTAATAACTATTCTGGCAAAGTTAAAACTGTAGCCTCTAGAGTGTAAACACTTCAATTGTTAATGCTGCAAGCCGTACGACAGACATTCAACAATCAAAAAAGCTCACCATGAGCACTTTGTGCTCAGGTGAGTTAAAGAAGTAAAATAGTTGGTTGGTGACTGAAACATCTTTAGTACTGCACGACTCTTAAAGTCCAAAACATTGTCCAAAATCTGTTGAAAGCCACTTCTCAAGATACTGATTCAATTACTACTTTCTATGAAATAAGAGAAACAATGTTGGAAAAGGATAAATTGGTATTCACTATACTATCTGTATCAAGGCTTTTGGATGCAGATAGGGCTGCTTTTGCTGTTTGGTGACCAAAAAATGAAATGTGACATTGAAGTGTGGTTGTATGAAAATTTTCAACCCCGATAGTTGTGTCTTTTGACATCTTTAAATTTCAACAATAATGACAGTCCGTTTTGATTTTTTGAACTTTGCGCATTATCAAAGGGCAACCACCCTAGCTGCGATAATCTGAAAGAGGGCTATGATATCGCAGCTACAACCTCCCATGTAACTGAAGCCATTTTTCATTAAATTTGCCTTGTTTTGTCTTTGGGATAGAAATTAGTAGTGGCGTCATTGATAGTCTTTTTCGGCTACTTAGATCTTCCGAGCTGCAGACGACGTCCAAACGATATGTCCGTTCGCAGCATCATGGTCCCTGCTAATGATAAGGAAAAAACTCAAAACAGGTAGAATCTTGAAAATGTTTTTCTTCTTCCCTTTTATCTCTAAATAATATGTGGGGAACAAGTGTATATGGTAGTTTATTATGCTGATTTTATGTTATGTCTGGAAAGAACTGACCTTGAGAAAAAATTGGCTGGTGAGAAACGGTATGCGAGAATTTGTAGATATAGCAATGCGATTTCAAAATTTAATGAGGAAATCTCTCTATTTCACTGCCGAAAATGATCCCTGTTTTGAGCAACAATCCTTAATTTCCAAGAGGATAGAATGATAATTGTGGACTTTATCACATGAAAAAAGAATATTTTGTGTTAAAAAGTAAAAGACCGCTTTTTCCTTATCTGAAATGACCTTTCCTGACCATATAATCATCCTGTGAAAGTTTCTGGAGATTCAGATAATAATTACAGACTGTACTGCTTATTTTGTACTGCTTAAGCAAGAATAATTTTATATGAAAATCCATAAGGTCCCTTTTCTTATGTTTTCAGACGAATTCACTTGATTTTAAAGAGGAACTTTCCTTGTGACTCTAAAATCACCTTGGGAAAGTTACAAGAGAATCCAATAATTGTGGGCCTGAATGGTTTGGGCAGGGATGTGGAAATATGGATTTTTTCTACTTGTCCATGGACAAGTAAAATGTGATTTTCTACTTGTCTAGGATCAAAATGGACTTGCCCGTGAAGAACAGATAAATTTTGAGAAAAAATTATTTTTAAAGAAGAAAGTGCTGGAACTAAGCATTTTCTTCATTAAAAACAATATTTTCTAGCCTTAGATACAAATATTACACTCATAAATCTCTTCTATCTATTTAGTACCATTCCAAGATTTGCCCTAATTTTAATTGTCAACGGACAAGTAGCCTCAAAAAAATGTACTTGAGCGCAGGTAGAAAAGCTTGTGTCAGACAAGTCGGGCATGGAAATTCCACACCCCTGCTTTGGGTGAAAATCAATAAGGCACCTTTCCTATGTTTTCTGACACCATTTTACTTTTGAAAGGAACTTTTCATATAAACCTACAAACATCCTGTGAAAGTTTCAAGAGAATCTGATAATTGTGAACTTTATCATGTTAACATGAAGGTTTTTAGTGATCATCTGTTTTAAGGCCCCTTTTCCTGTGTTTCTTACTTTTCAAAAGGTTACTTTTTTCCATGTTACAAAGTGGATTGGACTAAAAATTTGAAAGGAGCCATCCACCTGATAGTATAATTATTCTGTGAAAGTTTGAAGAGAATCTGCTGAAAACTGTGGACTTTATATTGCTAACAAGGATTTTTCAATCAAATTTTCATAAGGCCCCTTTTCCCATGTAACCTAACAAATCGAACTATCCTTATGGTGGTGCAATGTCTGTGAAAGTTTGAAGATAATCCAATGAAAACTGTGGACTTTAGAGAGTAAACAAGGAAGAGTTAACAGACGGAAAGACAACTGGACGGACAGGTGCAAGATTGTTAACATACCATCTCTATATCTTTTCTGGTTTCAGTCAGTAGAGCTTAGAATTAAAAATAAGTTTCATAACATCAAAAAGCATAATTTTGTAATGCAACACTAAAACTGGTATTACCTTCATTTATCTCCATTTAAAAGCAAGCTTTCTTAACTAGCAACTACATATTGACTATCTAATAAAAAAAAATGTCAAAGAAAATCAGAAACCTTTTCTATGCGATTTGTTTGCAAAAGATAAGTAGCACCGGTGTCCTTTGAAAAGGGGGTGAAGGGCAGTCCAGTTTACTCCAAGAGTCAGTAAAGCGCGTGACTGACATTCATATTTTCGACAAGATCTATTATCAATATGATCCTAACACAACACTGAATCGCATTATTGGTGACGTACCTCAAATAAAAAGAAATCGTCACAAGGACAATTTATTACAACATTGCTATCTCTGGAAGCTGCCATTTTGATTAGACTGGAATACACTGGTTAGTCTCGCATTAGACTGGAGAGAACGAGAGAGAGAGAGAGAGAGAGAGGGTCAACTCCACTCCGGAATTACTTCCGGGTGGTTGCACCCTAAAGTAGTCCGTTAAGAAAATTTGATATCCTCCTTTTGTCACACTGTTTTAACGTTTAAACAACAGCAAGTTGCTTGATGTTAAGTTCTGCAGAGTGAGAGATCACTGCTGCATGTCATGCATGTGATTCAAAGAATTTATCTGGGAACTATTTCTTTGTAGAAACTGACAACTGAAGGTGGTACTCTGCAAGACTTTCACTTCGGAACCTAGTGAATTTCAGGGGTTGATGTGTTTGATGAAGATTTGCCAAAAACTTTATCCCTAATGATATCATTTTCTTGGCCTGTAATTCAAGACCAAAGACTGCTCTTTAAGACAGACTAAGATTTAAGGCCCAACGAAACTTTTGGGAGAAGCTACAGATTGCTAAAATGGACCCTTTTTGCTCTTTATTTAATGAGGCAAAAACGGACAGGAGTGTAACCTATATGAAGCAGCCGGGGGCTATACAAAAAGGGTGATATTGGCAGTGTTTTTTTGAATTTCCTTTCCAAATTTTGAACACAAATAGGAGACATAGTGTAGAATTGGATTTTAATAAAATTCTTTAATGGTAAGTGAAATTTTGATTTTATTTTTTTAAAAACCACTTAAATTTCAGTTTTCACCCTATTTGTAATACTCTTATCCCCCAGAATGCATCAATTTTGGCCAATGTTGCCATGAAAAGCTCGTCTGCACCACTTGTTACCACTGGATAGTATTTCAAATGACACCAATTCACCACAAGGTGGCCAGCCTTGGGCCAACATTGTGCTTCATTAGTATTTGCTCTGTTTCGGCTAGCATCAAGCCTCATCAGTGGTGTTGCTATACACCAGACAGAGATTGCTGTAATCTCTCATCCCATCTTGTTTTCTGTTTAGTAAATCTCTGTCTGTCGTCACTTTTGCATCTATTTCATAATCTATGCATAATTATGTATGTCATCATTGCCCACACCTTTTACATACTCTGTGTCATTTCTGTTTTTCCTAGCCTCGCGGTATTGAAATTCCATGACAGCTCTTCTTCTAAGACGCTTCTTTCTGTAACAGTCAGTTTTTCTATATTTCTTTGCCTTCATTTGGCGCAGTGAAATTTGTTGAAGACGCCTTTTTGCCCAAACTCCAAGCCCTGTCCCTGTTATTTTCCATAGTTTCTTCTTGACCGCCTTGTCGAAAGCGTTGTTTGAACGCAAAATTTGGGCTGAAAGTCTTCCTGTGAAAGTCCGGCTGTAGCTTATACTTTTGCTTAGAGTAGCAGATGCTGCTCTGTTAAATGCTTCACACTTTTGTGTGGATGTCCTGGAACTTACACTGTAAATTGCACCTTCACTGAGTCGCATCTGCAAGATCACCTCTAACAATGCCTTATCATTATCAGTCATGCAGAGATATGTTATGTTGGCAGGGCCGAGCACTTTTGAATTATGCCACCAAGTCGAAACTCCATCACATACAAGGGAATGAGTGGCACAGTTACTGCAATTACCAGCATAGCATTGCACGGTTGAGGCTCTTATTAAGGGCAATTTCTTTAACATTTTGGTTATATCGCCCTGCCCCCTTCTTGCCATTTCTGCAATGATAGCGTTACATCGCATTCTTATATCATTTCCCAGCTTTCCCTGTGCTGTCTGTCTCTCACGCTTTGTATTGAATGGAAACATTCTTTCACTGAAGTGAACGTTACGTACTTTTCGTTCTTGACAAACAGATAAATGGTTTGGGTCGGCCTGTCTTGTCACGTTCCATACTTCATCGAGTGAGTTGTAAAAGTCCTGCATTCCAAGCTGCGACTTTGTATCGCCATCCGTGGTCAGGGTGCGCACTAAGTATCCTTCTTTATATAAGTCTTCAGCTACATTGTAGGCCATTCGTCTTTCTGAGTGTGGCGTGAAGTATTCTATGTCAGCAGTGCACCCTGCATGACCACCAGGGCAGTATATGTCAAGTCCTTTGTACCTCAGTGAAGCCCCCGTCATACAAAGCTTGTTTTCAACTGCCATTCCGACAATGAATTTGTATTCTGTATGATTCTCCGTCGCGATGGTATATGCCTGAGAAGAGCTTTGCCCTGGTTTGTAGGAGGAAATCATTCTTTGGCTGTTATATCTTGCATCAATTGAAATGTCTAGCTGCTTTGGATCCTTTGAGCCTATAGAGATATTGTGTCTGGTTACCTTGTCCCTTTTTTCTGCCATGTCATCATTATTTATTTTGACCATTTTCTTG
The DNA here is from genome assembly GCA_946902895.1 of Fragum fragum. Lineage (NCBI taxonomy): Eukaryota > Metazoa > Mollusca > Bivalvia > Cardiida > Cardiidae > Fragum > Fragum fragum. The sequence goes on from OX336368.1 coordinate 17,377,307, forward strand.
CTGACCTGGTTGCACAGTTCATGCATATGACTTGCAGCTGGAAAGGGAAGGTCAAGCTGGGTAAACAAGTCCTCAGCTCTGGCCACACCCATGGGGCTGTCCATCAAGGCAACAGCAAGATTTGTATTGAGTACAGCACGTCGCGTATTCTGAATTTCCTCATACATTTTGAAAACATGTGATAGGTAGCCACATGAACTGCATTTGAATTGTAGTTTTAATCCAAGTCCTACCTTTATTTCATTTACATAGGTGATCTGAGGAGCCCGGCATCCAGTCCTGGTATGGCATTTCATCACTTGGTTGATGGTAAATAATAATTTGCACATGCTAACAATACGGTTTCCCCTGAAGTCATCCTGATCTGTATCACGGTGTCGTGGTCGTAGGTTATAGCTATTTTCTTCCGCAACATTGTTGTCTGTAGCAAAAATGATATTGGCCCTTTCAACCGTATCTTGTGAAGGTCCTGATTGGTTCCTTCTTCTTAGTAGATGAAATGTATTCCCTTTTTTGTAAAAGCAGTTTGCTGATGCTCTTCTTAGTCTTTGCCCTTTAACCATGGTGAATTCAATATTTTTTGTAATGAATGAATAACTTTTTTTGGTCAAGAGAGGCATTTTCATCCTCTTTTATACCTACCCTGCCAATGTCACCCTCTGAATCATATGACCAGGAAGGCATTGATTGGATTGGCTGCCAGCCTATGACACTCTTGAAATTAAGTTGATAAGCTTCCAGACCCTAACCCTATTTGGGGTATACTCTTTAAAGAGCCCCTTTTCATTGTTGCATCATCAATGGTCTATTGTTGGATTCAGCAACTTCTTAACCTCAATTACAACAACAACAACATGCAAAAAAGGTGAACATTTCACAAAATCTAGTATCTTTAACCCATTCCTACAAAATGCTGCTTTCGGAAGCCCCAAAGGAAACAATTAGGAAGACTGTGGAAAATGAAGAAATTGCTTGCAACTAGCAATTTCTCCATTTTCCACAATGTTTACTACCTTGGAGGTTGAAAAATCTAAAATTTCATGAGCTTTGAATTAATGAGTTTAAAAACATTTTGGAAAGGGAAGAAATTCCTTGTTACAAGCAATTTCCTCCCTTTCCACAATGTTTTCTACCCAGAAAGTTGCTTTCTTTTAAAAATTCATAAGCTTTAGATAGTCATCTGTAAGTCCTTTCAATTTGGACCAGTCTAAAATGTTGTCGTTGGGTAATGGGCTAACCAAAAATACCCTGCAGCTACATTAATTTGAAGGTGCCAAGGCCATTTCTGATTTTGGAGTATATGGGTACCCTTTATGAACACTGTCCTGTTAAGCCTATTTACCTTTTTCTATGTGCTTTTTTACTTAGACTTACTATAAACAAACCAGATTTGTTACAAACACCAATTTAGAAGATTTTGTGTGTATTAATGATATACTTTTCAAAGATAATTTAATTTGGTTTAAATTTAAATTTCATTTTTTCGGTCAATTTTTTAGTTTTCAAAAGCAGTTTTTGACAAAGTCATCTTGTAAAGGGTTAAATGTGAAGATAATGCCTTTTTTCTACAGGACACTTTTTATTTCATGAAAATTCATCTGTTATTAAAAAAGTTATGACTATTTCTGTTGACCATAAGAAGAAGACCTAAACTGCCCGATTTTGGTGATAATTTAAACAAAACAGGCCTTGTACTAATTCTCCTGTCATTTCACTCCTAAGCCATGTATTTGAAAAAAATAGAAATAGGGGTTGTTGCAATAAGCATATGCATAGACTCATTGCATTTTTTTCATAATCAAATGAAAAAAATGTCTCATATAGGGTCAACTCCACTCCGGAATTACTTCCGGGTGGTTGCACCCTAAAGTAGTCCGTTAAGAAAATTTGATATCCTCCTTTTGTCACACTGTTTTAACGTTTAAACAACAGCAAGTTGCTTGATGTTAAGTTCTGCAGAGTGAGAGATCACTGCTGCATGTCATGCATGTGATTCAAAGAATTTATCTGGGAACTATTTCTTTGTAGAAACTGACAACTGAAGGTGGTACTCTGCAAGACTTTCACTTCGGAACCTAGTGAATTTCAGGGGTTGATGTGTTTGATGAAGATTTGCCAAAAACTTTATCCCTAATGATATCATTTTCTTGGCCTGTAATTCAAGACCAAAGACTGCTCTTTAAGACAGACTAAGATTTAAGGCCCAACGAAACTTTTGGGAGAAGCTACAGATTGCTAAAATGGACCCTTTTTGCTCTTTATTTAATGAGGCAAAAACGGACAGGAGTGTAACCGAGAGAGTGACTTTCAGACAGACAGTCAAAGAGAGACAGACAGAGAGGGAGAGAGAGACGGGGAGAACGAGAGCGATAGATAGATAGAGAGAGAGAAGAGAGAGAGAAAAACGTTTTCTTCCGTCTTCATCTAAAAGCCTATTCATTATAGAAGAATTTGTTTCAACTGTCTCCATTAAAAATCTAGACTTATTTTAGCGGAGAGCTCATTTGTCTTTAAAGCATGTGAGTCAGACAATTTTGCTGCTAATCCAAATATACAGTAATCGTATTTGATATGAGGACACCCCTCCCTCATTTATACACCTGTCATCTATGATAAGGTAACGGTCGTTTTAAAAGTTAAGGGCTAAATAAGAAGGTCAACAACATCTATCACATTATTCTGGATGGGCATGTCGAGATACATACATAGACCATTACAAAACCTTTACAATGGTTAACGGAGAATGAAACTAAAACACAAGACCCTATTGTCGCCTAATAAGACAAGCCAGTTGTCACATTTGTTCTGCACCTTGCAATGTGTGTGTGTGTGTGTGTGTGTTAAACAAAAAATAAAATAATGCCAGAAGAGGAAAAGATAGAATTCGTGCCTTGGTCTCCTAATCACGATTCTCCCAATGTTTTTTTTTTTTTTGTTTTTTTTTGCATTAGCTACATCACCATGAGCTTAGATAATAAGATACTTTTTAGCTTTCACATCAACATGTACAATCTATAATTCTTGTAGATCATTCGGGAAATGCTGAAACTGTCGTCTAAATTTAATAGACATATTATCTATTTCCCAGGAAATATAGAGCGTTTTTGTTTTTTTTGACAAGCTATGATCGTTTGCAAGGGTTTACCTTGTATGATATGAATGAGAATCAACAGGGCAAAGAACAAAAATGTCTAATCCAAAAAATTCATAAACGCTGAAGTTATAGCAAGTCAATTCGATAATATTTCACTCAACTGATAGAAGACATATGCAAAAGTTTATACGTTCATGCATTCGTTGAATTAAATTTGCTATCCCAGACAATGATGCTATTATTTTACATCGAGACATTTAGACGTCTTTGACCCGATACCTATCAGACAGTATCCAACTTCCGCTAACTCAATGAGCGTGTTTATTTAGGATCCTCGACCTGACCTACCCTTTTAATCGGTATGTGAATAAACTAAGTTATCTGACTCTTTGTAAAAAAAAATGTTTATTATAGTGTCACTCCTATATATAGGGACGGCAAGTTTTGACTTTTAGACACTTTTCTTTGTGTGCACTGTTCCTCCCGATTCCATTTTCTTTATTGCTGGGCGTCTGGCTGAGAGGGACCTTGTAACTATTCATTAAACTAGCTGGCGGCTCATAAACAGGCCGCGACAGATAAGTTGCGCAGTGAGCCGGCTTTCACCGGGATTCGAACCTTCGATCTCCCGCTTCTAAAGCGGACGCCCTAACCACTCGACTGTGGAAGCGGTGTGTTGATACCTAAGCCACTAAGTATACGTGCATATATAGGATCCTCGACTTCACTTACCCTTTTAATTGGTGTGTGAATAAACTAAATGACTTTCTTGTATGTAGCAGTGTTACAGCTAAACAAGATTCCTGTCCGTTAAGGAATCTTTGATAAAGAGACATTTTAAAATTGTTTATTTCTGCTTGTGTGTTAACAAATAAAAGGTTCATTTCATTAACACCTTTTATTGTTATTATTATAATTATTATACAATGGGTTTTGGTAATAAAAAAATATTTTAAGCTCCTTTCTGAAAGTAGGCATGAACATATAAATACCTAACCCGAACTATAAAATATGTGTGTATATTTAAAATAACCCTTCTAAATTTTAGTTGGAAAAACTTAATGCTCATATTTCATTTTACATGCACAGCTGGTTGATTACAAGAAGTAAAGAAATTTTTGTCCATTGAAGAAAATGGGGAGAGCTCATTCAGCCCTTCTATAGATAACACAATTTCATGAATACAATTTTGAAATTGAAAGATGTTTATGAAAATTATGAAATTTGAAAATGTTCGTCTTAGCGGGTAAAGAACTCCACAGGAAATGAACTAAAACCTGTCGATAGACATTTTTCAGGCAAACCATGTCATCTTGTTTAAATGTTATATACTTATAAACCCCCCCCCCCTCAGCGAAGTTTAGGGAGGTATACTGGAATCAGGCTGTCGGTCGATGTGTTGGCCAGGCGTTGGGTCCGTCAGGCTGCAAAACCTTATCTGAACATCTCCTCTATTTATTTGAGTCCAGTTCATATCAAACTTGAAACTGTTCATTATAAACTGTATATCTGAAAGCAGCAACTGTCATGTAAACTGCATCAAATATTATCGAGTTGTTGCCCCAATTTGACTTCAGAAAGCTTCGCAAATCCTTGTCCGGACAACTTCTCCTACAGTGCCAGTCTGATTTGCTTCATACTTGACAGAAGTGTTCATTAGGAGCTGTAGATTTGTAAGACGTGACTATTGTGAAATTTCATAAAGAAATATTGTTTAATTCTCCTGGTTTGATTTGAAAACGCTTGAAAAAAAAATGTAGACATAACTCCTGCTATTTCTGTCCAATTTCCTTCATACTCGGCGGAAGTGTTCATTTTTATTGTAGACATGCATGACGCATCTTTCGGAAAAAATCTATCAAACATTATGGGTGATTACCCCATAATTTGACTTAAAATGCTAGTAAAAATCTTGTCAAGACAATTTCTACACTTTCAGTCAAATTCGCTTCATACTTGGCAGAAGAGTTCAGTACGAGCTGTTGATATGCAAGATACACCTTTAATGAAATTTCCTTAAAAATTATTTGGCTATTGTCCCTGATTTGACTTATATAACACTTGTCTGGACAACTCCACCAACATTTTCTGTCTGCTTTGCTTTATACTTGTCGGAATTGTTCATTAGAAGTTGAAATTGTGCAAGATGCTACTTCTGTTTAAATTCCATCAAGAATTAATTATTAAGTTCTAGCCCCTGATTTGACATAGAATTAGTCTGATTTCTTTTATACTTGTCAGAACTGTTCATTTGTTTTTACAGATGTGCAAGTTGCAAATTTTTGAAAATTCCATCGAGTAATTTTTCTCAAACTTGGCTGGGGTGTTCATGGGAGCTGTATAGGTGCAGGACGCTACTTTCACGCAAATTCTATGAAGAGTTGAAGGGTTGTTGGCACTTATTAACTTAAAAATAAGTAAAAGAGTATGCCACATTATTTTCAAATCTCTGCAGTATCATATTACTTGTACTTATAATCCCTTAACCAAATGACATGCAGGGTTATTTGTACCATGAGAAATGGTAGCCATGTCTATTTCACACAGATCTTAGACTGTCTCTTTGATCTATCTATCTATATATACTGCCCAACTCCCCTTTCGGGTTTACTGGCAGGTGCGCGTCTGTGCTGGAATAAAAACTGTTAGACATTTGTTAAGGTGCACAATTTTTAAAGTATTGTGAGTGTTAGATTAAAAGAGCTGATAAAACATATTTTGGTCATTCAGGGACGGCTCACTATCTGAAAAGAATCAAGACTCTTTTTGAACGCTGCAATATCAGGTTGCTGTACAATTGTTTCTGGAAGGCTGTTCCATAGTATCACTGTATAGGGAAAAAAAGAATTTTTAAAGTAGGCTGCATTTGTGTGGATCTGTCCGAAAGATGCTGTGTGCATATGTTGGGTGGTCCTCACTGGTCTTTCAAGATAAGCTGGTACTGGCACTGCAACAAAATTGTTAACGATTTTATAAAACATGGTCACTCCTGAGATGTCTCGTCTGTATTGGAGAGTTTCCCAACCAAGCTCCTTCTGCATACAGGTAACACTGTCATAATAAGAGAAATTATTTAGAACCCATCTTGCCGCTCTACGTTGTACTTTTTCCACTTTGTTGATATAGGTTTTTGTGTAGGGGCTCCAAACTGTTGATGCGTATTCTACCTGGGGTCTCACTAAAGTTTTATACGCTTTTTCTCTGATCTTCTTATTTTTGGTCTGGATGTTTCTGCGGAGAAAACTTAAAGTTTTATTAGCATTTGATGTTAAATTGTCAATGTGTTTGTTCCATTTGTTCTGCAAGGTGTAATGGTTGATGTGAAAATGGTATGTCTACAGCGGTTTACTCTTATATCCAGATTGAACCACAAGGGGTCTTATCAATATAAAGCTTTTGTAAATCTTGAAAGAAAATATATGTTCTGATCTCGATATCCCTTCACTGGGGAGGTTGAACCTGATATAGCCGCCGTCATAGCGCAGTTGGTAGCGCGTCGGACTTTCAATCTAGAGGTCCCGGGTTCGATTCCCGACGGCGGCACTCATCCTTTCCGACTATTTGTCTCTCACCAATGGGTCAATAATCGTAGACCTATGTGGGATAGCAGCTGGAGGCTAGGAAAGGATGTAATGGTAGTACTGGTGTGAGAAATACCAGGATTCCATTGTTAGGCGCTCCAGCCGCCGCGATATAACTGAAAGATTGTTGAAAGCGGCGTAAAACCCCATTCAAACAAACAAACAAATTGAACCTGATATAGTCCATAGGACAGCAGTAATTTGATCTCGTTTAATAACCATTACCTGCCAAAAAAATTAGACTTGTCCAAATTCAAAGAAATTGCAGACGAAAATTTTCAGTTGAAGGGATTTTAGAAATCTTCTTCTTTGAGGTAGAAAAAATTATGGATAATCAAGTATTTGTTTCATTTTCCACAATGTTTTCCAAAGCATATTTCTTTAGGGGCGTCAAAAAGCATCAATGTGTGAAATTTGGGTATTTCTCAAAAAAGTACAACCACAGTTTTCTATTCGAGCCAACGGCTTGTCATCCAAAATAGCCTCAGTCGCGATGGCTTTCATCTGTTGTCGGACAGAACGTAGATCTAACCGGGGTTCGATCTCACGACCAATGATTGAGAGCATCATGCGTTTCTGACTGAGCCATTGAAACGTCCAACCGAGGCCTTATTTCACGTTGCTAAGCAGTACTTATTTTAGGCAATTACCATTTACAATATCCCCTTTCAGAGCTAATATCTTCGGGGAGGGTGTCTTATTTAGGAAACCAGTAACGACGGTAAATTAAGGGGAAAAAACACATTCTGACACAATCCTTTGTAGAGAAGAGGAACAAGGGCCTCTTATGATTAAGGTAGCTATGGTAGAAAGTCAAAAGCTTAGTTTCATTTTGATTCGGGCTCTTTAGAGATAGGATTTAACTTCTACCTTATATAGGAAGTATTTACATTATGTATATTTTTGCTCTAATTCTTATGGATGAAATTTATTACACTTTTAATTTCACTTGGCATGACCAATTGCCAGAAAACAAGACTTTTAACAGGCTATGTAATACAGGTGTGTTTGCCAATGTGTGTGTGTGTTAAACAAAAAATAAAATAATGCCAGAAAAGGAAAAAATAGAATTCGTGCCTTGGTCTCCTAATCACGAATCTCCCAATGTTTTTTGTTTTTGTTTTTTGCATTAGCTACATCACTATGTGCTTAGATAATAAGATACTTTTTTAGCTTCACATCAACATGTACAATCTATAATTCTTGTAGATCATTCTTGTAGATCATTTAGGAAATACTGAAACTGTCGTCTAAATTTAATAGACATATTATCTATTTCCCAAGAAATATAGAGCGGGTTTTTTTTTTTTTTTTTTTTTTTTTTTTTGGACAAGCTATGATCGTTTGCAAGGGTTTGCCTTGTATGATATGAATGAGAATCAACAGGGCAAAGAACAAAAATGTCTAATCCAAAAAGGCCAAAATATATTCATAAACGCTGAAGTTATAGCAAGTCAATTCGATAATATTTCACTCAACTGATAGAAGACATATGCAAAAGTTTATACGTTCATGCATTCGTTGAATTAAATTTGCTATCCCAGACAATGATGCTATTATTCTACATCGAGACATTTAGACGTCTTTGACCCGATACCTATCAGACAGTATCCAACTTCCGCTAACTCAATGAGCGTGTTTATTTAGGATCCTCGACCTGACCTACCCTTTTAATCGGTTTGTGAATAAACTAAGTTATCTGACTTTTTGTAAAAAAAAATGTTTATTATAGTGTCACTCCTATATATAGGGACGGCAAGTTTTGACTTTTAGACACTTTTCTTTGTGTGCACTGTTCCTCCCGATTCCATTTTCTTTATTGCTGGGCGTCTGGCTGAGAGGGACCTTGTAACTATTCATTAAACTAGCTGGCGGCTCATAAACAGGCCGCGACAGATAAGTTGCGCAGTGAGCCGGCTTTCACCGGGATTCGAACCTTCGATCTCCCGCTTCTAAAGCGGACGCCCTAACCACTCGACTGTGGAAGCGGTGTGTTGATACCTAAGCCACTAAGTATACGTGCATATATAGGATCCTCGACTTCACTTACCCTTTTAATTGGTGTGTGAATAAACTAAATGACTTTCTTGTATGTAGCAGTGTGACAGCTAAACAAGATTCCTGTCCGTTAAGGAATCTTTGATAGAGAGACATTTTAAAATTTAATGTTTCTGCTTGTGTGTTAAAGGATAAAGGGTTCCTTTCTATAACCCCTTTTGTTATTATTATTATTATTACATGGGTTTTGATCATAAAAAAATATTTCTAAATTTTAGTTGAAAAAACTTAATGCTCATATTACATGCACAGCTTGTTGATTACAAGAAGTAAAGAAATTTTTGTCCATTGAAGAAAATGGGTAGAGCACATTCAACCCGTCTATAGATAATAAAATTTTATGAATACGATTTTGAAATTGAAAGATGTTTCAGAAAATTATGAAATTTGAAAATGTTTGTCTTAGTGGGTAAAGAACTCAATAGAAAATGAACTAAAACCTGTGGATGGAAATTTTTCAAGCAGATCATGTCATCTTGTTTCAATGTTATATACTTATACCCCCACAAGCGAAGTTTAGGGAAGTATACTGAGATCAGCCTGTCGGTCGATGTGTTGGCCGGGCGTTGGGTCCGTCAGGCTGCAAAACCTTGTATACATCTCCTCTATTAATTTGAGTCCAGTTCACATCATACTTGAAACTGTTCATTAGAAACTGTATATCTGCAAAAAGCAACTGTCATGTAAACTGCATCAAGTATTATCGAGTTGTTGCCCCGGTTTGACTTCATACAGCTTCCTTGCCCGGACAACTTCTCCTACAGTGCCAGTCTGATTTGCTTCATACTTGACAGAAGTGTTCATTAGGAGCTGTAGATTTGTAAGACGTGACTATTGTGAAATTTCATAAAGAATTATTTGTTAATTCGCCTGGTTTGATTTGAAAACGCTTGAAATTTTTTAGACATAACTCCTACTATTTCTGTCAATTTTCCTTCATACTCGGTAGAAGTGTTCATTATGATTATAGACATGCATGATGCATCTTTCGAGAAAATTCTATCAAACATTATTGAGTGATTACCCATAATTTGACTTAAAATGCTAGTAAAAATCTTGTCAAGACAATTTCTACACTTTCAGTCCAATTCGCTCCATACTTGGCAGTGTTCATTACGAGCTGTTGATATGCAAGATGCAACTTTAATGAAATTCCTTAAAGATTATTGGGCTATTTTCCCTGATTTGACTTATAAAAAACTTGTCTGTGTAACTCCACCAACAGTTTCTGTTTGCTTTGCTTTATAATTGTCAGAATTGTTCATTAGAAGTTGAAATTGTGCAAGATGCAGCTTTTGTTTGTTTTCCATCAATTTTTAATAACTGAGTTCTAGCCCCTGATTTGACATAGAATTAGTCTGATTTCTTTTATACTTTTCAGAACCGTTCATTTGTTTTTACAGATGTGAAAATTCCATCGAGTAATTACTCTCAAATTTGGCAGAGGTTTCATTTCGAGCTGTACAGGTGGACGCTACCTTCGTGCAAATTCTTTGAAGAGTTGAAGGGTTTTGGGCACTTATTTAGCTTAAAAAATAGTAAAAAGTATGCGACATTATTTTCAAATTCCTGCGGTATCATATTACTTGTACTTATATCCCCTTAACCAAGTGACATACAGTGTGATTTGTTACATGAGAAATGGTAGCCACGTCTAGTTCGCACAGATCCTAGACTGTCTCTTTGGGCATGACATATATTACACCTATTTTCGTTTCTTAGCATAATGGTACCCATTCCTTGAAAAATAAACGACCCTTACCTCATTCACACAACCACAAATAATTTGTTGCCATGGTATTTCAGCTTTTAGCAAACCTTTAAATATTACTTCCATCTTTATTATGCCTTTCTAAACTTTAACCATTTTCCCCTTCAAATCTGACAGTTACACCGTGTGATGATATTGATGTCAAAAATTCTTTTTGTTGAAAAATGTAGATTTTTTCTGTCATTTGGATAGGCATGGGATATATGCAGTAATTTAATCGCTTATTTATTAAGTCTACATTTGTAAATCCTTTGCTCCACCATGGAGCGACGTTTTACTTGCTTGTAAGTAGTGGTGTGACACCAATGCAAGCTTCCACTCTGTTCAGAATCCTTTTGTAAAGAAATATTATGGAATTTATTAAAAAGGTAATTTTTAAATATTTGTTTAAAAAATTTAGAAGTCCCTCTATTTTTTTCTTTTTTATAAAAATATATTTTCCACTCCTTTCAGGAAGTAAGCATTCACTTGCGCATGCGCAAATGAGGAACAGCTGAACACAAAACTTCGAAGACGATATTTGCTTTTCAATAATTACCTAACAATTCCTTTGTACTCCTCCACATGCCATTAGATGTACGTAAAATGAAATAACTAAAATATCGTTCAAATGTTATAAATGTTTAAAACGTAGATCTTTTGTATTAAAAACCGGAAATTTATCTCTAAAAAGTTTCACGTGTGTTTTCAAAACGACCACCTTGTTTTAACCGATACTGTAATATTGTAGATAAAGACACGATTAGCTATGTTTCTGTGTTGTTTAAGCTTGGTTAGTTTTAAAAGGATTCTAGGATTCTATGTAAAGTTATACACAGCAAATCTTAACTTTCAAATGATTTGCATTGCCTAAGTGTCAATCAATACACTTAATAGGAAAGGAAATGGCCACTGAGGTATATGTCTAAGAATTGGTCTTGACGCACAGGTAACAGGAAACTGATACCAAGGCTCTGTAGAGTGGGCAACTCAGGCATAGAATCTGATCAAAGTTGCCTGGAATATACTGGAAGTAGCCTCATTATGATAGGCAACAATTGCAGTTTGCCTAGAAGAAACTGTAAACTTGAGGTTTGAAGTCTAGTGCTCTACCAATTGACTACGGGTTCCAGCTCCTGATATCATTATTATAAAAGAGTAAATTATGATTCATCTTAAAGAATGATATGAATGGAAGGGGTCATTGTCCATTTCATGCGAAGGAATTCAGTTGGCTGTAAAAATTTGACAAAGGGGATGATGTCCGCCGAATCCGGGTCCGTTCGCCCTAAAACATGTTCGCCCTAATTACTTTTCGCCCTTATTCCCATTCGCCCCGGGTCCGTTCGCCCTTATTCACCTCCGCCCCTGGGTCCCTTCGCCCTTTATTTCAATTTCATTATAGTTTTCTACAATAGAAAGAAATCTCGTAAACATTTGTTTTTCCTTTAAGATATGTTTAAGTTATGTAAGGTAGTTCTTTTAACTCATATTCAGACAAAATTTCAGACTGATCTAAAGTTGAAGTGAACATGTATTGATTCCAAGTACATAAAAAGGAAAAAGAAATTTATTTGAAAAGGAGGTGGTTGTTTCAAATTCAATATACGAATTGAATTTTCATTAATTAAGTTATTATAAGTTAACAATCATGTTAAATTGCCACAATTATCGGTTTAATAATAATTTGGATAATATTACAAGACCGTTTTTGCTAAAGATAGATAATTATTTGACACAATCTATTTGTTATCAAAATTTATTAGATCACAAGAATCATTTACAAGTTACCTTTAATCAAAACAATGAATAAATATAAAATACACAACCCCGTCCTAGACCTTTAAGACGTTCAAAGAAAGATTATGGGTAAAAGTGTAGAAATTGAAGTAAGAATGTTTAATTAATCTAATTATATAACCCATTACCAGACGACAAAATTCTGCATGGGTCTAAATCAAAAGCTTTTGGAGATGACAACTGAAAGTAATAAATCCTAAATACGCTTTAAAGCATTGTGAATGAAGGACAAAATTGCTTTCCACAAGTTGGAAGGTAATAGTACATGAAACTTTTGGCAGGGTTGTATTTGATAGGAATTTCCTTGTTTCAATTCTACAAGTTGTTTACAGAAAACATACATGACGTCTTTGAAAAGAGGAAGTACTCTCAGAAACAAGCTAGACCAATAGGGTAACTTCGATGTTTCTACAACAGAAGCCATGTTAATTGATGAAATAGAATTCCTTGAGTCATGAACGTATTTAAATGTGCATTTTTGATGCTTGATTCCATACCTGCCTCGAAGATGAGACTCCACATTTCCGGTAAACGAATACTGGCCAAAACAGTAGTTTACAAATTTGGCAGGACGCCAATATTTTGTGAAGTCTAGTCCGATGTCTACAGGCCTACTCGATTTAAGTCCAACATGTTCTCAATCGAGTAACTTCAAAAAAAATAGACTGGTACCAAAACAGGTAGTCTAGATAATGAATTCAGAATCATATTCCTTAATTCCCAAACCTAAAGAAAGAAGACCAGAATATTTGTTCACAGGATCTCTGTAATAAGGACTGAAAGAAATGAGCAGTCCTTTTCATACTAGTTGCACACTATACAAAACAAATTACTTAGATGTAAAGCAATCAATGTTTTAGTAGAAAACCAACAATGTGTTATGATCTAATAAAAATCTGCAGATATATGTCTCAAAGTAATAGATTCTAAGTATTTGCCTTTTTATCTTCTACATTCAGATGAGTTCTGAAGGTGCAAGTCCGGCAAACCACCGACTTAAATCATACAAAAATAAGGCTCTTGATTCCTTAGAACTAAGGAGGAGAAGAGAAGAGGAAGGCATTCAGTTAAGAAAGCAGAAAAGAGATGAACAGGTAAATCAAGGCTCATGTTTGACTTTTAAACCCAGTGTTGAATTTAACCTTGTATTTCAAGGGGCCAGAGGGGCCCATAACATTTGAACATGAGGATGCTGGTGACATTTTTTCCGAAATAAGGGCATTCAATACAAGCATCAATTAACAATATACAAATTATAACACTGATTCTAGTCAATAATTAGTTAGAATAGGCCTTTTAACCCGTTACCACACAAAATTTTGGTTTCAAATTGATGTGGAGTTGCAGACATCAATATAACCCTATCACGTTTCTTGAAATGTAATACTAGTCCAAATTGAAAGAGGTTGCAGACAACAATGAAAATTGGATGTAATTTGAAATGAAACCATCCAATGTGGTAGAAAATATTTCAGAAAAACAGAAATCGCTTGTTAACAAGCAAGTTCTTTTTTTCTTCAATTTTTCTCGGGGTCATATCCTGTTTTGATCCTATTAGATATCTCACGGGATTATTTTGACCTACATAGAGTAATTATTAATGTCAATATAGGATGTTTAAACCCCTTAATGCCGCCATCATAGCACAGTTGGTAGCGCGTCAGACTCCTAATCTTCAATCATGGGATGTCATGGGTTCGATTCCTGGCGGCGGCACAAATGGGTGGATAATCGTGAACCTACTAGGGATAGCAGCTGGAAGCTAGGAAAGGCCGCAGTGGTAGTACTGGCGTGAGAAATACCAGGAATCCATTGTTAGGTCCTCCAGCCACCGCTATATGACTGAAATACTGCTGAAAGCCGCGTTAAACCCCATTCAATCAATCAATTAACCCCTTAAATTTTCAATAGTACTATTGAAATTTCTATACAGTGTTTTATCTGATTTATGGGAAAGGGGTATGGTGACCCTTGCAAGGGGAAAATCTTGGAAGAAAAAGTTTAAAAAGGGGACAAATGCATTTCACATCTTGTATTTGAAAGTATGAAAGGAACAAATTGTAATGGATATCATAAGTATATTCAAGAAAGGGGGAATGAGGCCAGTATACTCCATTTCCTTTGGTCAGAAAAAACACTGCTAAACACTGCTAATAAATTAATTGCTAACTGCATATCTTTCATAACTAGATTTATATACAAACAGACAAGGATAATGATAGACAATATCAAATTAGGGCTATGGGCAATTTCTCCAAAAAGTTTAGGGCCAAGCTCAATATTTAGGGCCCATGTGAGCCTTGTCAATGTCGTCACCATAATTTGTAGGTGTACATGGATCAAGGATTTTATGGTTCATTAATTTTTCCCTGATTTATGCCCCCTTAAAACTTAGTATCGAGGGCTTTTCGAAATTGCAGCCTTTTGAACGCAACTCCTCCTAACTTTTTATCTTGATTTAAATAAAAACTTGGTTTTTATGGTTCATTGAATTTTTCAAGAGTTATGCCCTTTGACACTTAGTCTATGGGCCCATTCAATCAATCAGTCATAACAAACAGTTTGAACTTGACAATGTAAAAAGGTCGTCTGCAAATGTTTTGAATTTGGTTCAGTCAATAAAGTAGTGTGTACAATTATTTTCGTGAAACAGCAGCAAAGTGGCACTCTTGTTAATGTCAGTGGGCTGGGCCAGCAATCTTTCAATTTTGTGGTACAATAAGGAAAGGCCTTGTAGGAAGTTAGTTTTTGCAGCAAATTTTCATTAGTATTGTAATGTAATTATCAACAATAAAGGTGTAATGTCAAATTTAAAATTTAAAACTTATCAAGTCAAATATTACATTAATATTAAATTCTATTTCAGTTATTTAAGAAAAGAAATGTAAATCTCCCTGATGATGATGAAGAAGTGACAGGGAGCGATGTCCAAGAGCAATTTGTTTCTTCAACAAATGTAAGTCACAGCAAAATGGGTTTGGACAGGGTTTTTAATGGACTCTTAACCCATTCCCAAACGACAAAATTTTAAACTGGTCCAAATTCAAAGATGTTGCAGAGGACAAATTTAAGTTGATGAATATTTTATTTCTTTTTGCTTTTTTAAGCAGAAAACATTGTGGATGATGAAGAAATAGCTCATAACAAGCAATTTCTTCATTTTCCACAAAGGAGAAATTGTGTGTAATAAGCAATTTCGTCTTTTTCCACAATATTTTCTACCCTACAGAGTGGTTATTTTTCAAATTAAATCCACCTTAAATTTTCTTCTACAAAACCTTTGAATTGTGATGGGTCTAAAAGTTTGAAAAACGGGAAAGGGTTAATACAAGTTTAACTGTATCCTATTTTGACCCTTAAAAAATTTCTCCCAAGGGGGTCAATTTTGACAATGTCAAAGTCCCCTTAACCCATTCCAACACAGTGGAATTTTAGACTGGTCCAAATTGAAAGGAGCTGCAGACGATAATTTCAAGTTGATGGAATTTCAATTTTTTTCGTCTTTTTGGATGGAAAACATTGTGGATAATGAAGAAATTGCTTGATCCAAGCAATTTCTTCATTTTCCACGATGATTTCCAAAGCCATTTCGTTGAGGGGCGTAAAAAGGAGGGATTGAGTGGGAATGGGTTAATTTCAAGTGCTGGCAGAAGTCCGGCTGAATATGATGAAAATGATACAATTGACAACAACAAAACCATTGAATGAAATACGGCCACAGCCATAGCGCAGTGTCAGACTCTAAATCATGAGGCTCAGGGTTTGAACCAGATCAAGGCAAATGAGCCTATGCGTGACATTTCCAACCATTTCGCATGTGCGTGACTCGCACACATTGAGTACCCTGGACAGCCATTCGGGGCAATTAGAACATTCGCTGATTGTTTAAAGAAGCTTTGGGTCAGTATCTATCTACAGAGCGCAGAGTGAAGACTCTGATCAGCCTGTGCGGATGCACAGGCTGATCTGCGTCTTTACTTGGCGCACATTTGTAATGGTTGGAAATGTCACGCATGCGCTCAAATGTCCTTTTCTACATTTGCCTCCCACCAGTGGATTGATAATTGTTAATATAAGTTGGATGAGCAGATGGAGGCTCAGAAAATATGTAATGGTTGTACAGGTATGAGAAATACCAGAAATTCTTGATTAGGTGCTTAAACTGCCACAATATGACTGAAATATTGTTAAAAGAGGCTTTAACCCATTCCCATATGACAAAAGTTTAGACTGGTCCAAATTTAAAGATGATTCAGCTGATGTGATGTGAAAATTCTTTGTCTTCAATATAGTTATTATCCCCCGCCGCAATCGGGATATAGTAATGGACTCCGCCCAGTATTCCGTCACTAATTTTGTCAGGAGCATTTCTCTGAAAGTATAATAACTTCAAAGGTCGATAGATCTCATTTAGGAGAAGTGCAGTGCACAAGAACCCAAACTCTTGCTTGCATAATTTTGGAGTTATTGCCCTTTGTTGTTTAAAGACTGACATTTTGTCCAAAGCATATCCCTGAAAGTATAATAGCTATTAAGTTTAAACTTCTTATGTGGATAGATCTCGTCGAGGAGAAGTGCAGAGCATAAGAACCACAACTCTTGCTTGCATAATTTTGGAGTTATTGCCCTTTGTTGTTTTAAAGACTAAGGTTTTGTACAGAGCATATCTCTAAAAGTATAAAAGCTATTAACTTGAAGCTTCATTGGTGGATAGATCTTGTTCCATCACTAATTTTGTCAGGAGCATTTCTCTGAAAGTATAATAGCTATCGGCTTTAAACTTCATAGGTCGATAGATCTCATTGAGGAGAAGTGGATAGGTGGATAGATCTCATTCCGTCACTAATTTTGTCAGGAGCATTTCTCTGAAAGTATAATAGCTATCAGCTTGAAACTTCATAGGTCAATAGATCTCGTTTAAGAGAAGTGCAGTGCACAAGAACCACAACTCTTGCTTGCATAATTTAGGTGTTATTGCCCATTGTTGTTTTAAAGACTTAGATTTTGTCCTGAGCATATGTCTGAAAGTATAATAGCTATTATGGAACTCATTGAGAAGAACTGCAGTGTACAAGAAGCCTAAACCTAACTGGCTTCACTTTACTATCAAGCTTTTAGGGCTGGGGATTGCCATGTCCGACATGGCTCTTGTTTATCATTGAATCTTGAAAATGATGCATGAATCTTACTTTTATTACTTTCTTTTATTTAAATTATGTTTTCCTAATTCTTCTGAAAACTGTGCAAAAATTTTCCAAAAGAGGCTAAGGCCTCTTCCCAATTTCTAGAAAACAAGCCCTGTGAAATCATTGTGGATAATCAAGAAATTGTTCAAGCAAATTCTTCATTGTTCACAATGTTTTTCCAAAGCCCTATTCTTGGGGTGCATAAAAAAGAGGGATAGTGTGGGAATGGGTCAAACCACATTTAAACATACAAAATTACATAAATGACACTTTATTATAATTATATAACAACCTTTCCATAATGATGTATGCATGTAAATAAACATTATCAAAGTCATGGCAGCTCTTCAAGATCTGTCCCCTTATAGTACAAGATAATGTTTGAAATTTAGGGTATACAAAATCTGAAACTAACCTTGCTGTTTAACCCCATTAACAGACAAAAAAATTAGACTGGTCCAAACTTAAAGCAGTTGCAGATAACATTTCAAATTTGTCTAAACTTGAGAATTAGTTCCAAATAGGGTACATTGTGGGAAATGGAGAAATTGCTTGTAACAAGCACTTTCTCCTTTTCCCAGAAAGTTTTCCATAATATTTTGTCAGGGCATCAAAAAGTATGATTGTGTGATAATGGGTTAAATGGCAAAAAGTCTAATAGTGAAGAATGATTACTCATCAACGAAATACAAACAGTTCAATGCTGAATAATTATTTATTGCAGGGTGGAATTACACAAGAGATGGTTCAGGCACTTTATAGTGAAAGCATAGATGAACAAGTGCAGGCAACACAGAAATTTAGAAAGTTATTATCAAGAGGTAAAGTACATGTTTACTTTTTGACTGCCTTAATTCTCTGATAAAGTTTTGCCACTTAACCCGTTCCCACACAATGTCACTTTTTAATGACACCCCCCCGAAAGACAATTCGGAAAACATTTTCTTCATTTTCCTAATGTTTTCTATCCAGAAAAGTTGGTAAAATCTAAAATTTCACAATCCTTAAATTGTTGACTGCAACTCCTTTCTAATTGGACCAGTCTAAAATTTTGCAGACTGGTAATTGGTTAATGGATTGCTATCCAACCCAACTGACCTCTGATAAGGTAGTTCAACTGAGGTATCCAGCAGAAATGGCATATCAATGGGTCAGCACCTAAAAGTTGTACCAGCCTATATGTTTTATAGGCAGTGTTGACTGTTTTGCACTGAGCCATCAATATTTGATCAGGGACTTGAGTTAAGTGGTCAAATTGGCATACAATTACATGCTGTCAAAATGAAAATCCTTTACTATTTCAAATTGTCAACAGTCATGTTTTCTATTTATAGAGCCAAACCCACCTATTGACGAGGTAATCCAGACAGGAATTATCCCAAGATTTGTAGAATTTCTAGAGAAAGATGAAAACTGTAATCTTCAGGTAAATTAGTATTATTTATCTTATGGCTTCCTAGAAAATTATATACTTTGAGAATGTGTAGTATTCAGATTGAATTCCCAGTATCACAGATAAGGAAAAGCCTTTGTCACTAAAATTCCATGTTGTATTCTTTAAAAAGAATATTTTAGTGAGCTCATCAAATTCATGTAGAATATGGTCTGACCTACATTGCGCGTTTAAAAGTGTCTCTGAGTGGAAATGGGTTAAACTCCAAAAGAGCAAAAAGTCTGTTTTTTATCTGTTTATAGATAACTCTTATAATATAAATTATGTATTTCATGACAACGAATTGAATTTCACTACCTTCTATTTTGCAGTTTGAAGCAGCATGGGTATTAACAAACATTGCATCAGGATCATCCCTGCAGACCAGGGTTGTGATAGCCGCAAATGCTGTACCAATATTTGTGAGGCTTTTGTGCTCTGAAATTGAAGATGTACAAGAACAGGTATTAATAGCTACAGCTACTTTTTCTCTTTTCTTCCCTAGAATTTCCTTAGAACCAGATGAGAAAATGTTAGAACGATCTGAAATGAAAAGAAGTTGTAGGTAGCATTCCAAAGTACACTTAAATTGAAAACTAATAACCATTTAGAGTAGAACACCTTGTGGAGAGAATTTGCTGCTGACAAAGTCTCCTCAAGGTAATCTTGATTATTGATTTTTAGGGCTGTCAAAAGGAGGGATTTCATGGTAATAGGTTACCTATTTATTGTGATTAAAAAAAGAGGGATTGCACTGTTTTGGCTTGAGAAGAGCATGTTGATAGCTTAGTGTAAAAACATCATAAGTGTCTATACTTTGTATAGACACTTATGATGTTTTTGCTCTAAGCCACTGATATTAGGTCAGGAAGTTAGGGAAGTCTTGAACTATTCTTTATTTATATTATGACTGAATGAAGATGAGGAGTATTTTGGAGTGCTGATAAGAGTTTGGGAACTATTGAAAAGGAAGACTTAGTGTTCATAGAAGCTTCTGCCATGATACTGTTTTGACTCTTTCAAACAAAACGAATAAACAAAATGAGAAAGATTTGATTGGTCAAGATATCATGTTATGGCTCAATGGTAAGGGTTGCGTACATGTGACTAGAGACACATCTTATGCCAAGGGTGTGAAACCAGGCTTTGCTGCCGACAGCTGTTCATACTATTTCTATCAATTTAAATGCCACGAAGAATCCCCAAAATGAACTTTTTCTTCAATATAACCAGCCTAGCATTCAGGATAACAAAACCCTAGCTAATGCTTATCCCATTAACAGACTAATTTTTTTTAGGTTTGTCAACACTGAAAGAAGATGCAGACAACATTTCAATGTGCACTCAAATTTGGAAATAAATACCAAATAAGGTGGAAAGCACTTTTAGAAAAGGAGAAATTTCTACAAGCAATTTCTCCTTTTCTCACAAAATTTTCCATTTGAATATTTCTTTGAGGCATCAAAAAAGTCAACATGTGGTAGTGGGTTAAATTGTACCTTGCTTTGTACTTGTGGTTTTGGCAAGGGGGAAGTTTTGAGCAAATAGATAGTAGTGAAAGCCCAGCAGAAGCCTGATTTTTGCATAATTCTTTTTCTGTGTGTATTCTTTATCCTTGACATACTGTATAAATTACCTTACTGAATTGCTGTGAACCTCATAAACAACTCTGGCAGGAAAAGTACAAGCAGGAGGTATAGACTAACTTCAGCCTGCACATAAGTGCAGTCTAATCTTAGTCTACACCTCCTGCCAAAACCAGAATATTCTGGGATCAGCATGACAAGGGGTTAATAATTTTGTGGTTTTGAACAGTTTTACCATTTTGTAAACTCTACCAACTGATTCTGATTGGTATGTGTTTTCAGGCTGTATGGGCATTAGGTAACATTGCTGGTGACAGTCCCGAGTGTAGAGACTATGTTCTCAGTGAAGGGATATTAGTACCTTTGTTACAGTAAGTAGTAGTTAAAAAAATACTTGCTCGAGAAGCCAGTTTATGAAAAAAATGACTTTATACCGTGAATCTGGTTACTTTTTTTGTTATCCTAATTACAACCTTAGTTTGTTATGCTTGGGCTAAATCTTGTGATCATGACTGAACACTGGCTAGGCCAACATACTTTCCAAGATTTGACAAACGTCATTCAAGACATAAAATTTGTCAATTCTATCTCACCAATGGATAAGTGATAAGTATTACATCTTTGTTGGATAAGCAGGTGGCGACTCGATAGAATGTTGTAATTGTACTGGTGTGAGGAATGGCAGTTACCAGATCGTGCGCTATAACTAAAATTATGTTGAAAGGAGTATTTAACCCCCAAAATGTGTTTTTCTGGAAGCAATTATATTCTTTTTGTCCAGCCAACTTGCGGCTAGCGAGACGTAGTCACTATGACAAGTCGGTGTATGTGCTTTAGTCTGTTAGTCCATTCGTCAATCCGTCTGAATTTGTCCGGACAATTACTCCTACATGATTTATGGATGGATTTCAAAATAACTTGGCACAATTATTCTCCGTCATGAGTAGATGTGCCACTTGAAAGAATTTTGGGATAGTTCTAAAATTGTGTTTGTCCGGACAATTACTCCTACATTTATAGATGGATTTCAAAATAACTTGGCACAATTATTCTCCATCATGAGTAGATGTGATTTGAAAGAATTTTTGGGATAGTTCTAATGTCAAGGTCACAGCTCAAGGTCAAACACTAAAACTTTGCTTGTCCGGAGCATGATGCCTACAAAACTTTGCGGGCTCGACAGCAGTTGTCCTGGGACAACCATCTAGTATTGACAAGGGTCCTTTTCAATTTTTGAACTTTGATTAGTTTAAATTTGTATCATCTCATATATCAATACAAAAATACTATAGATACGAGTTAGTTCAGATGGTAACATACTTTAGTCTCAATCCTGGGTTCATGAGTTTGAACAACATTCTTTCCAACATTTTATAAAGTTATTTTGACTAGCATCATTTGTCCGTCACAAATGGGCAATTTGTGAGTATTGCTTCATATTAGAATGATCAGCTGGTGGTTTGTATCGAATGTTGTGTTTTTTCTTGTGGGAGAAACTGCAGGAAGCTATGGTTAGATGCATCATCAGTCCTGATATAACTGAAAGGCTGATGAAAGTGGTGTTAAACCCCATACACTATTCACATTTTTCTCCTTCATCTGTTGCAGGTTATTAAGTAAAAGTACAAGCCTCTCCATGACTAGAAATGCTGTTTGGTGTTTGTCAAATTTATGTCGTGGTAAAAACCCACCTCCAGACTTCTCAAAGGTAAAATAAAGGTCTTTTCAGTAGAAAAGTAGATGAACTGTAACCCTTGTTACGCTGAATAAAATCATTAACAAATATTGCAATAAAATCAAAGGGCTGAAATTGTGAAAGGGGCAAGTTGGAGGTATAGACTAAGATCAGACAGATGTACAGGCTGATCTTTGTCCATACCTCCTATCAAACAGGAAAATTCAGGTTAAATGATATGCCCGACTAATGTGAATGCATAAGAATTCTTTATGATTTTATAAGCCCTTGTTTTCAGAAATGAGGTTTTCCCTCAAAAAGTCAATAAGCATTTATATTCACAACATTTTGTGCTTTAACCTTCTAGATGTAAAAATGTTAGTCATTTGCTAAGAAATAAAATAAGAATTATTTTTTTAATTGTTGTCAAAAAATGTGTAATATAACCACAATCCTGCCTTGGTTACACAGGTGTAGAAGCAAATCCAAAGTATACATAAAGTTTTTACCTTGGTATTCTTAAACTGTTTATAAAGCATCAAATATGCAGTGAATTGCTTGATATTTATAGAGTTTGACTACTACTGCATAAGAATGGATAGAGTTATTCAAATTTGAGCAGATAACTGAAGCTTTGAGGCTATAAACTTTCCCTTGGGAGTAAAAGATTAGAGAACAATTGTTTGTTTCAGTTTAAGATTGATTTATTTACCATTGAGTTTTAGTGAGCCACTAGAAAACTTACATGTAGTTGTTCACTAACTGAAATATTTATTGATCCTGCTTGAAAATAAATGATTATTCTATTTCTTAATTGGTAATAACAAATTTTGACATTTTGAGGTCAAAATCTCATGTATGCCATTTGCACATGAATTACTACGCAACGAAATTGAAGAATCAGTATCTTTGATCTGAGATGGCTTTTGCAGTACAAAATTAATGAAATTAGTGATAAATCTATCAAAACAGATGGAAAATATTTTGGTAATTTAACTGATTTGTTGATGAATTGATCAAGCTATAGTCTGTCAGACAGCATTTAACCTTTTTCCGTACAAATACAGGATTTTACGTGGCTGTGATTTTATATCTCAGAAGACATTGTGGAAAAAGAAGAAATTACTTGTCACAAGAATTTCTTCTTTTTCCACAATTATTTGCTACCACATAGAAGGTTTCATTTCAAATTGCATCAAATTTTTGTTGTCATTTGCAACCTCTTTCAATTTGGACCAGTCTAAAACTTCCAAAAACACGAAAGGGTTAAGGTAATTAAAAAATCTCTAGTTTGAAGGAGCACGCTTAAAAAAGCTATTGAAATGTATGGACTTCAGTCACTCTTCACTTTGTGACAAACAAACACTGTTAAGAATACTCTTATGATATTAGTTAATTTCAATTTGATCTACTATTGAAAAATCTGTTAAATCTCTTTGTGTCCAGGTATCACCCTCCCTACCAGTATTAGCTCGATTATTATTTCACATGGATAAAGATGTTTTAGCAGATGCTTGCTGGGCTTTGTCCTATCTTTCTGATGGTCCTAATGAGAAGATACAGGCAGTGATAGATTCTGGAGTATGCAGGAGACTTGTTGAACTGCTCATGTATGTTCTTTGTGACTTTTGAAAAATAGCAATCTTTACCAGTAATTGATTTAATTACAGGCCCTTGTTATCCCTTTCCCATTCAATCACTAGATTTTCATTCCTGTGATAATATAATTGAAAAAATATTGTAGAAAAAGAAGAAATTGCTAGTAACAAGCAATTTCTTCTTTTTCTTCAATGTTTTCTACCCTATTGAATGGCTAATTTTGAAACTGAATCCGTTCTAAATTATCATCTGCAAAACCTTAAAATTTGGACAGGTCTAAAATTTTGCAAAACAGGAAAGGGTTATACTGATTAAAATCTGTGTTAAGAATTGCGGTAAAATCAAACAGTTGCTAGCACTGATAGGCCGTTATGTAGGGTAAATATTTCTTCCGTTAGCTATATTTATAAACTATATTCATAAATGATTTTGTCCTAAAATGTCAAGCAGGCGGTGTGGACTAAGATCAGACTGCAAGTCTGTGCTGGCTGATCTTATCCATACCTCTTGCCAAAGCAGAAATATTCTGGGTTCAACTGTGACAAAAGTTAAATTAAGTTTCCTGTTTAACTGAGGTACAAATGTGTATTAATAGTAATTTTACAGTTTCCTTTTATCTTTGACTGGATTTAATCAACCAATATATTTTTAGCTTCGCTGTTTTCGGAGAAAACCTGAGGTATTGTGAAAGCCTTGGTGTCGTCCTTATTTTTGTTGTTGTCGTGCGAGAACATTTGTGATACCTGGTTCTGCTGAAGGTACTCACTTGAAACTGGGCACATTTGTTCACTATCAAAAGAAAAAGCAAAAATGCCCCCTTTTTTTACTTAGGTTTTTATCCACTATCCAGCACCCAACAGTCGAGCGTAGACACCTGTAGACGGCGCTCTTAATTTACATGAGCAATAAATTCTTTATTAATTAGTGCTAAATGACCCCAGCTGTTGATGTGCTCTAAAACTCATTCATACTTGATAACAAACCTTAACAATTTAATTATATTTTAAAAATCTTTAGTTTGAATGGGTTTTTTTACCCACCAACAAAATGGCTTCACTTAGGTGTTCAAGATTAAAAAGTTATGATTCAACATTCTTCCAGATGGAAAAAAATAGATTGGCCAATCGTTACTGAATGACAATGATAATTTCAATTTCAGTCATGCTTAATCCATTAATGGATAACAAATTTTCAGTCTGATTCTAATGTTGTTGAGATTGCAGACCAGTATATTGAAAAAGAAGTCTCAAATAATAATATAAGAGAAATAGTGTTAAAAGCAAAATTTGAAGGTAGTGAAGCATAGTAAACTAAATCAATATAGTTTTCAGCATGTGTTGGATCATTTGAATATTGTGAAAATGAAACAAGTTTTGCTCACCCATATACATAATTGAAATTCTCTTGTCTTGCAGGCATAATCACCAGAGTGTGGTTTCAGCTGCTCTACGAGTTGTTGGAAATATTGTAACTGGAGATGATTATCAAACACAGGTAATTGCCAAACCCTTTTTAATCGAAATAAGATATGTCCAAATAGACCGTTTTGTGAAAAATGAAAAGAATGTGTAAAGATCAAGATCATACTGTGCTAACTGCATTATTCAAAGCCTTATGTTAGTACTGGTGATACCCAGAAGGCATATTAATAAGTGATCATTGTTGTGGTATAACTGAAAGATTGTTCAAAGTGGCATTAAAACCTCATTTTTGCCATTGCTTTCTTCTTGAAATGATAAGACAGAGCTTTTTACTTATAATCATTAAAACAGACCAATGGCTCAAGAAAGATTTTATGATATCTTCATTGGTTTTGGTACTGTTAATGCAAGAACAACCAAATCCTCTTAACTTCAGCTTGAATAAAGCTATAGTTACGAGGTTTTGATGGTGTACTGATGCTAATTGTTTTGAATTGGTCTGTAAATTTCAGGTTATTCTCTCCTGTTCAGCACTACCCTGTTTATTACACCTGTTGAGCAGTTCAAAAGAATCTATAAGAAAGGAAGCTTGCTGGACAATCTCAAACATCACAGCTGGAAACAGAATGCAAATACAGGTACAGAAAATAGCGTCTGTCAAACTGTGACATTTTGTGTTAAATGTACATACTTTATAAGACTGAAAGGTCTTGAATAATCCTAAAGCATAGTATTGGTGAATTATTTTCTACAAACCTTTTGATTACCTTTGACTCACATGTCTTATATTTCAATCCTTGTCAAAGGATTACCAAACATCAAAATTTTAGACTTGTCCGATTTGCTGCAAAAAATAATTTCAAGTTAGTGAAAGTGTTATGAGCAGTTGGTGGAGGAATGATTGAATGTTGTGGTTGGACTGATGTGAGAAATGACAGGAAACAATAGTTAGTTGTACCAGCTGAAATACTATTGAAAGTGGCATTACAACCCAAACCAATCAACCCATAACCAGCCAGCAAAATTTTAGACTGGTCCAAATTGAAAAGAAAGTTGCAGGCAGGAATTCAAAGTTTTTTCAAACATCTGGGTTGAAAACATTGTGGAATATGAAGAAATTGCTTGTTGCAAGAAATGTCTTCATATTACACACTGTTTTCCTCATAGTTTTTCCAGAGTGGTGTCAAAAAGCATCATTGTGTGAGATTGGGTTAATCTGTATTAAAAACGCTTATTTTTTAATCAGAAGACTAATTGTATACAGTTCTACACCATAATTGCCAAGTAACATAACTTCACATGCAAAGAAGCTTTTATATGTTTAGATAAAATGAGAAAAAAAATATATTGATGGGTGTTGTTTGCTTCATGTTTAATGCTGATTATGACAAATAACTACAGTTAATTACACCAGCATTCTTATTTCATCAGGCTGTTATTGATGCCAACATTTTCCCTGTACTGATTGACATTCTTGGTAGAGCAGATTTTAAAACAAGGAAGGAAGCAGCCTGGGCTATCACTAATGCAACATCTGGTGGATCGCCTGAACAAATAAGGTCAGTTCTATCAAGATATTTATCCGACTCCAAATCTTCTATCATGGGATGTCATGAGTTCAAATTCTGGCGGCGGCAAATAATCTTTCCAACATTTGTCTATCACCAATGCATGCATTATTGTAAACCCAAGTGGGATAGCAGCTGGATAAGGTAAGGAAGCTTCATTGTGCGGTTATGGGTTCAACCATTGCCAGAGGACAAACTTATTTGAATTTTAGATTTTTTTTCTTTTTTTAAAAAGTTTTGAGTTTTTTTCCCCCATTTTGAAAATGCTTATTGAATTGTTTATTGGTTAATAAATACCTGTGTTTGATTAAAATTGTTGTGAATTTGTGTAGTTTAGCTTCTTTTGAAGAAATTATTGCGGGAAATGAAAAAGATGCTTATAAAATCTCTTATTTTCAAGTTTTTTCCCATAAGTTTTTATACCCCCTCTAAAAAATTGTTTGGGGTATATAGGAGTCAGCTTGTCAGTCCGTCTTTCAGTCTGTAGCTTTTTAGAGTCTGCTCAATTTCTGGGCAACCATTGGACGGATTTGATTCAAACTTCACCGATATAATCAGTATCAAGCAGAGATGTGCATATTCTATTTTGGTTACGGTCCTATGATTTTTGACGGAGTTATGACACTGGTGAAAAATCATGTCCCCTCAATTTCTCAGCAACCATAGTACGGATTTGATTCAAATTTCACACAAACACTCGGTATAAGTCAGACATGTGCATGTCCTATTTTGGTTATGGTCCATTTATTTTTGACGGATTTATGGCCCTTTAATTAAAAAGTCCATTTTTATGCCCCGCATACATAAGATCAGGGGCATATTGTTTTACCGGTGTTTGTCTGTCCATCTGTCCATCCATCTGTCTGTTCATCTGTCTGTTTGTCTGTTTGCAAAACTTAACTTGCCAACTAAACATTTTCTATAACTTCAACCCTGATTCAGTTACAATGCTAATATTTGGTATGTAGATAGGTCTCAACAAGGCTCAACTGGGGAAGGTCATTTCATCAAGGTCAAGGTCAAAATTTTAACTTTTTCCCCTAAAACAAAGAAAAAAATAATAAAAATCATCCGTTTGTAAAGAATTCCTATTTGGGGGACATAGTGTTTCTCAAACACATCCTGTTTGATATGGCCCTTTGGCGAATAGCACTTGTATATGGACAAGCACTGTTTGGGGGTATTAGTCCACTTTTTGAAAATGTCTAGTTTTTTCTTGAGGTTGAGATTATTAAAAAAAGGGCATGAATGTGTAGGAATGGATGAATGGGGAATGTTAAAATATCCATATTCACTTTGATAATGCATAATGGTGCTAACAGTTATTCATTTTGCTGCAAAACTATTGAAAGTCAACATTCTTGACATTCTTGATACATGTATTAGGTTGCGCATAACCAGATGTCAAAGTTTTAGACTGCTCCAAATTCAAAGAAGTTGCAGAGGAAAGTTTTAGTTGATAAAATCTTTGTCTTTGGAGCAAAAAACATTAATGATAAATAAGAAATTGCTTATGATAAGCATTATCTACATTTTCCACAATGTTTTCCAAATATCTTTGCTATTTGGGGTGTGTGTGTGTAAACAAAAGAGATTGTGCAGGAATGAGTTAACCCATTCCCACACAATGAAGCTTTTGGACACCCCTCACAAAAAACACTTGGGAAAACATTGTGTTTCCATTGTTACAAGCAATTTCTTCATTCTACACAATGTTTTCTACCCAGAAAGTTGAAAAATCTGAAGCTCTATGAATTTGAAATTATTGTCTGTAACTCCTTTCAATTTAGACCAGTCTAATACTTTGTAGTCTTGTAATGAGTTAAGACTAACTATGATAAAATCTCATCCTGTTTCAGGTTTCTGGTTGATCAAGCTTGTGTCCCACCACTGTGTGATCTATTGACAGTTATGGACAGCAAGATTGTCCAGGTGGCTCTAAATGGACTAGAAAATATCCTACGACTTGGAGAACAGGATGCTAAAAGTAATGATGGCACAAATCCTTATGCTGTCATGATTGAAGAGTGCTATGGTAAGACATAATGATAGTCAATATTGGCCCCTTTACTAGATGACACAATTTTAGACAGGTCCAAATTGAAAGAAATTGAATACAAGAATTTTAAGTTGATTGAATTCTAAAAATCTTCCTTTTTCAGTGTGGAAATAAATTAGGAAATGAAAAAATCTGTCGCAATTTTCTAATTTATAACATTTTTACCACGGCTGTTTTAGGAGAAAACCCAAGGTATTGTGATCACCTTGGTGTTTTTCGCGTAGGCATTGGCGTGACAAACTTTAACCTTGGTCATATCTCTGGCTTTATTGAAGATATCCTCATGAAACTTGGCATGTGTATTGACCATCACAAGAGCTATGCCCCTCTTTCAACTTAGAGTTTTTGCATTATGCAGCATCTGCAGCCGAGCATTGGCACCTGTGGGGGGTGCTCTTGTTTTATGAATCTTTTTACTTTAGGGCAAAAAAGAGTTGGAATATGTGGTAATTGGTTAAATTACACAACTTTCATAAAAGAAAATAAAGATTATCAAAAGTTCTACTGTAAAATAAAGATAGCTGTGTACAAATTGAATTTGACATTCTGTTGCACAAAGAAGTACGGAAATCCAGTTTATGGTATTATTTCTTTTCAATATAATATAAATGATTTATAGTAATACAGTGAAACCAATTGTTTGTAGAATCCCAAACACTGTTTAGTGTTTTCAGTAGTTGAGAAAGTGGTAACTGATATTAAAGAACAAAAATGGTTGGAAACACATTTGGATAAGAGAGAGATTTAAATCCTTCAAAATGTGGCCTGACTTGTTTATTATAGTGTCATGTAAAATGTTATGTAACTTATAGTTTTCAAGGACTAAACATTTATTTTTTCAGGTCTTGACAAGATTGAATTTCTGCAGAGCCATGAAAATCGTGAGATATATCAGAAAGCATTTGACATGATTGAGAGATATTTTAGCACAGAAGAAGAAGATAGGGCCATTGCCCCAGAAGTAGATCAGAACGCAGAACAGTTTCAGTTCCAAGCTTCAGAACCTGATGGTGGATTTAAATTTTAAATTAATCTCATTTGACCTCGAAGAAGAAACACAGACTGGTCCCCCCCTTCATGCATTGCTGGACATCGAGAGCATGTTCTCAGTGCCATTAAGGTCCTTCGCCCATCGACGATGACAAAGACGAAGATACAGACACAGACATCTTGGACCATCAAAGACGAGAAACATACGACAGGGAGAGAGAAGAGAGATCGCAGACTACACATACGGTAGATTTACAAAGAGAGTGAAGAATACCACATGATTGTATGGAGATCTTACATCTGAACTGTCAGAAACATCTTGAAAGCTTCCCCAGCTGAAAGTCAACATAAAATCTTGGTTTTAGATTTCAAAACCAAGGAGAAAAAGACCACTTGAGTAGAAGAAATCGAGAAAAAAGCTCAAACATGCAAGAAATACCAAGGTTTAAAACAATATGAGTGCTTTGGAAAAAGCTTTGACTATAAATGGCTTCATTAACTGAATTACATTCTACAGTGGACTAACAAAGTATTTTTGATAAAAAAAGATCTCATCTTGTTTCTGTTTGAAGCATTAACTGATAATGAAAATATGTGGTGGAGTGACGGGAGAGAGAGATAAACAGGGAGATAGTGTGTGAGAAAGTGGTGTGTATAACACACAGACAAACTCGACATGTGTTCAACAAACTGACGTTACTACGTTCCAAATCATGTTTATTGTGATCAATTGATGAGATCCTTGAGTGGATTGTTATGACACACGGTGGTGCTGAAACAGAGTTTTATTCCGGATTAAAGAACGGTTGTGGGAAGGTTCTTCAACATAGGAGATAGTGTAAGGATCAATTGATTCAATAAAACATTACGATTTTCCGACAGGATTGACATTTTTATATCGACATTGTCCCCTTCATAGAAGGATGCTTCATGTGATAAAAGTGTACGTTATAAAAGTGTGAAAAGTTTTCATACTAACTGACCTTGACATTGTTTCAGATAATGTAAGTGTTATAATTATGCTACAGGAATTCGTGTTGATGTAATATTGTATCATATTTTTTAACCAATCAAGACTTGCAATTAGATATAAGATTTTATAATACATTGGAATTCAGTTAATTGCAATATTGATTTGTCAGCGTTTTTGCTGCAATTAAGTAGAAGTTGGTATCCAAAGGAGCTATTTGTTCCTTATATCTATTATTATACCCCCAAAATTATATTGGGGGTATATAGGAGTCTGCTTGTAGGTCCGTGGGTCCGTGGGTCCATCCATCTGTTTGTAGCTTTTTCGTGTCCGCTCAATTTCTCGGCAAGCATTGGACAGATTTGATTCAAACTTTACTGATATAATCAGTATCAGACAGAGATGTGCATATTCCATTTTGGTTACAGTTGATTGATTTTTGACAGAGAAATGACCCTTTGGTGAAAAATCACGTCCGCTTGATTTCTCAGCAACCATTGGACAAATTTGATTAAAATTTCACAGAAAGATTCGGTAAAAGTCAGACATGTTCATATTGTATTTTGTTTATGGTCCATTAATTTTTTGACAGAGTTATTGATCTTTAATTAAAAAGTCCGTTTTTGTTATGGCCCCTTGGTGGATAGCACTTGTATATGGACAAGCACTGGGGGGGGGGGGTATTAGTTTGCTTTGCGACAATGTCTAGTTTGTGAATAACATCTGTTGCAATTTAAGCAGTGAATTGCTTTCATCAGATTCTTAATTAAGAGGATTCCTCTGAAAAACAACTAGAAGCAACTGTGTAAAGGGTAAATTTCTGTTTCATTACATGAAAACTTAGATACCTGAATCAACCCAATAACCGAAAACAATCTTTGGGACTGGTCCAAATTGGAAGCAGTTGAAGATGAAAATTTGATGGTGAAATCTTAAATTACTTTTGTGATTTAGGATAGAAACATTGTGAGATATAAAGAAACGCTTGTTAAAAACATTTCTTCATTATACACAATGTTTTCAGTTTCTGTACTTGAAAGAGCTGGGGAGGGATTGGGTTGAATTGTATTTATTTTAACCCATTCCTCCACAATCTCGCTCTTTTATGCCCCTCACGAAAGAAAAAGTGTGGAAAACATTGTAGAAAATAAGAAATTGTATCAAGCAAATTCTTCATTACCAACAATGCTTTCTGCTCTGAAAGACAGAGTATCTAAATTTCATCAACTATGAACTGTTGTCTGCAACTTTTTTTAGCTCACCTGAGCACGTGGTGCTCAAGTGAGCTATTGTGATCCCCTTTTGTCCAGTGTCTGTCCGTCGTGTGTCGTGCGTCGTCCGTCGTCCGTCAACAATTTCTTTAAACGACATCTCCTCCTAAACCACTGGGCCAATTTGAACCAAATTTGGCAGAAATGTTCCTTAGGTGGTCCTCTTCAAAATAGCTAAAAGAATTGAAATCCGTTAAAAACTCTGGTTGCCATGGCCATAAAATCAAAATTTTAAAATAAACCTAAAAAATCTTCTCCTCCTGACCCAGAAGGCGTAGAGCCTTGATATTTTGCATGAAGCATCAGTATGTTGACCTCTTTCAATATAGCTAAAATCATGATCCAGGGTTTCCAGGGGCAGACCCGGGGGGGGGGGGTTATATATCTTTCTTATTTCTGAAGATATAACCCATGGAAAAAGTTTTTTTCCTTCTTTCAAATCAGTACTAAAGCCCTGGAATTTGTAATTTAGACTTTTGGATCCCCAGGTTCATAGTCTTTATATGTAATTGTAGCCCACTTGTTTCATAATCCTAACCTTAACATGAAATTAGACTGTTGAAAGAAAAAGAGCCTTTATCTCAGGTGAGCGCCCCAGGGCCAACGGCCCTCTTGTTCAATTTGGATCAGTCTAGATATTATTCATGTTGTAATTAAATGGGTTAAGGCTTGAAAATCTTTCCCCTTCTCTCCAAAAAATGTTTCTAAAACTAATAGAATATTCTAATAAAAAGAAGAAATCTTGATAATCTACTGGAAAGCATTAAAGATATGAGGCAAATACTTCTAAATGATGAATGTACAGAATGGACATTGAATTTTTTTAAAAATATACAGTGCTGTTGGCTCTTCTATTGCACTTCATCTTTAGTGTACAAAATTTTGAAAACTTGTTTCTTGTCCAAATTAAGAGATGACAGATGTTACAAACCATTTCACTTTTGTAAGGGTCCTTTTTTAGCTAGATCAAAATATCAGAGCTTACAAAAAAGTGTCTTAAAAAGCGACACAGTCATGATTTTTCGATGCCATTTTTATGCCCCCTCATCCAGATTGGGGCTAATTTACCAATGTCCTTCTGTCTGCAGGCAAGATACATGGCTCATATTTGGGACATAGGTTCCTTGCTATGATAGGCATCAGCTGGTTGGAAGGTCAATCTCATCCATCAAGGTCACTTATTAGGGTCATGTTTCAGAAAAAGGGTGTTTCAGAGCATGGTGTTTCACAAACACATTGTTGGCTAAATCTGCTCAGATACGAAATGAATAAGTTTGCAGAGCGATTTGAAATGTAAAAATGAATTGAAACAATGTGGCTATGAAATAGAGAATCTTTACCTTCAAGTCAACTTGGATTATTTGTCTTGGGAACATAGCCAACATTCCAATTTTTTCAAAATAAGAAAATGAGTTGTAATTGGTCTTACAGATCAATGCCATTTTTCTCTCGTTATATGTGTCATAATATGCACAAGTTAAGATGAGCAGGATTTTCTGAAACAGCTGTATTTGTGAGAGAAAGTTATAGCTTGCATGCACTATGCTACAATGTCCCAGATATTTTTAATCAGCAGCATTATTCCATTAGTAAATGTTAAAAGATTTTCTTTCATTAACCCATTCCTGCTCAATTCTGCTTTCATGCACCCCACTCGAAAAGACTTTGGATAGCATTGTGAAAATGAAGAAATTGCTTATAACTAGCAATTTCATCATATCTCACTTTGTTTTAACTAGAAAGCCCAAGGTTTTAAAATTTAGTGAACTTAAAATTCTTGTCTGCAACTTTTTTGAATTTGGATCAGACAAAAATTTTGTCGTCTCGAAATGGGTTTGATGTAAAACAAGGAATCGGGCACAAAAATTACAATATGAAGAATCATAGTCTTTCAAATAAAGGCCTAGCACAAGTTTATTTTTTGTGTGATGCTTTTCCACCCACTTAACAGATTTTTCTAAGTTTTGTTGTAACATGTTGTTAGCTGTAGTGAAATTGTACAGACAATAGAGAATGGAAGTTTTTAGTGAGTCTTACTTTTTTGTACGCCCAAAGAGCCGCATGGTGGTATGGCTATCATCCATCCATTATCATGTGTACAACTCCTATAGTTTCAATACTAATGAACTGAAACTTACCACTATGAATCTCTATGATGTCTAGTTGTGCATGAGACATAGATTATGGTAAGTCCTCAAGTAGTTACTTAATGATCTGTGCTTGACTTAGCAAAATAGCTTAAAAATTCAGTGTTTTTTGTATGCACAACTCCTAAATTTTAAATGGAATGAACTGAAACATGCCACAATGAATCTCTATGATGTCTAAGTCTGCAGGAGACGAACACTATTTTGATCTCTCATTATGTTCATTATATTTGGTTATGGGTTAAGTGGGTGCCCCTCCTTGCTACACATCTAATAAGTCATGTGATCAAGTTGTTTATTATCTAGTGGTCTTGAGTAGTCCAACAACTTAACCCATCAACAGAAGGCAAAATTTTAGACTGGTTCAAATTGAAAGGAGTTACAGATACCAATTCAAAGGTTATAAAATTTTAGATTTTTAGCTCCACTGGCTGAAAGCCAGAGAGCTGTTGTCATGTTGTGGTGTCCCTCATGCATGCGTAGGTCCGTAAACTTTTCCTGTAAAAATCTCTGTAAGTAAAGATCGGATTTCAACCAAAATTCACAGAAGTTATCCTTGGGTGACCCTCTATCAGATTTCTTCAAATAATTTTGATTGAATTGAAAATTGCTTTAATGGGCGGAGCTAATTTTCATATATGGTGTAAGCTTTAAAAATCTTCTTCTAAACCAATGTATGGATTTCATCCAAATTTCACAGAAATGATTCTTGGGTGACCTTTAATCAGATTCCGTCAAAGAATTTAGATTGGATGAAATACTTGGCTTTAATGGGCGGATTAATTTCCATATATGGTAAAACCTTTAAAATCTTCTCGGAAACCATTTGATGGATTTCAACCAAATTTCACAAAAATGATCCCTGGCCGACCCTTTATCAGATTCATTCAAAGAATTTTGATCAGATGAAAAACATTGCTCTAATGGGCAGGGTAATTTTTCATATATGGTAAAACCTTTAAAAATCTTCTTCGCAGAAACCATTTAATGGATTTCAACCAAATTTTACTAAAATGATTCTTGGGTCAACAATTATTTGATTCCTTCAAAGAATTTTGAGCCACCGTCAGAGTGCAGTTGGTAGTGCGTCAGACTCCTAATCTTCAACCATGGGTTGTCATGGGTTCAATCCCTGGAGGCAGCACATATTCTCTACGACATTTGTCCCTCACCAATGGTTGGATAATCGTAAACCTGAGTGGGATAGCAGCTGGGGGCTAGGAAAGGATGTAGTGGTAGTACTAGTGGGAGAAATACCAGAAATCCATTGTTAGGTGTTCCAACTGCCGCGATATGACTGAAATACTGTTAAACTCCATTCAATAATTCAATCAAAGAATTTTGATAGGATGAAAATATGGCTTTAATGAGCGGGACTAATTATTTCACAGAAACCATTTAATGGATTTCAACCAAATTTTACAGAAATGATTCTTGGGTCAACATTTATTGGATTCCTTCAAAGAATTATGATAGGATGAAAAATACAACTTGAATAAGTGGGGCTAATTTTCATAAATGGTGAAAGCTTTGAGAATCATCTCATAAACCAGTTGATCCAAATGATCCCTGGCTGACCCTTTATCAGGT
Source organism: Fragum fragum (assembly GCA_946902895.1). NCBI lineage: Eukaryota > Metazoa > Mollusca > Bivalvia > Cardiida > Cardiidae > Fragum > Fragum fragum. Next base: position 17,413,084 of record OX336368.1, read on the forward strand.
TCCTTTAGAGAATTCTGATCAAAGGAAAAACATGGATTTAATGGGTAGGGCTAATTTCCATATTTAGTAAAGCTTTGAAATTCTTTGTCTCTGAAACCAGTTGGATGGATTTCAACCCATTACCAGATAGCAAAATTTAATACTAGTCCAAAGTGAAAGGAGTTGCAGACGACAATTTAAAGTTTATGAAGTTTCAGATTTTTTCCAACTTTCTGGGTGGAAAACATTGTGTAAAATGAAGAAATTGTTTACTACAAGCAATTTCTTCATTTTAAACAATGTTTTCCCAATTGTTTTTATTGAGGGGCGTCCAAAAGCGTCATCAAGTGGGAATGGGTGAACCAAATTGATTGTTTAGTGACTGTTTATCAAAAAGTATTTTGATAGCAAGAAAAATATGGCTTAAATGGGCAGGGCTTATTTCCATATATGGTATGTACTGAAAATAGACTGTTGATAGAATTCAACCAAAATTCACGGGAATGATCCTCATATAACTATTTGTCGGATTCCTTCATATGGTTTTGCTTGGTTGAAAAGCTTGGCTATTATGGTTGTGGCTTATGTCCATATATGGTATACAATGAAACTTTTTAAATTTTGTTGATACCTTTTCATCTTCCCCAGTGAATGAATTATACATAACTTAACTTGACTTTTCTAAAAACAATGAAAGTAGAAATGCTTCTCTAGAACTATTTCAGAAATTTCTGGTAAGAAAACTATGTAAGCAATTTCTACATTTTAAACAATGTTTTCCCAGTTGTTTTCAGCTCCACTGGCTGAAAGCCACTGAGCTATTAATATGGCTTTGTGTCCATTGTGCATCTGTCAGTAAACTTTTACTTTAAAAATTTTCTCCTCAGAAAATACTGAACAGAATTCAACCAAATTTATGGTGAAAGCTTGAAAATTCTTCTTAGAAACCAGTTGATTGATTTCAAAGAAATTTTACAGGAATGATACCTGGTCAAGGGTCTCTTATATGGTCAAATCAACTATCAAGTGAAAATCTCTGAAATTATTAGCTGAATTTTAACCAAAATTATCATGTATGCATCAAATTTTTGCACAAGCATATCAAATAGCTGATTCTCTAAATTTTCTTCATGGAAGTATGAAAAGAAAAAAATTCAGCCAAACAAAACACTTGAAACTTGATAGACCAAACTAAAATTAAATTGTTGCTGGTTGTGAAAATCTTCCTCTCAATTAAAATTAAGGCCTGCTGAGTGATAATTTTATACCCAGCAATTACTCTTTTTCTCACAATGTTTCTACCCTATGTCATCTAGTCATGTTTTAATATTATCTGATAATAAAGAGGCACATAAACACAAAAGAAAGTAATTCAATAATTTTATTGTTACTTTAACACATATAGCCATCTTACAAAGAGAACTACTTAATACTTACAAAAAAAAACAACCAATTTGTATCATAATCTTTCAGAATCAAACTTTTCAACAAAGAATCAAGGAAAATTAATCAGGTTTGGTCATTGAGTCTTTGCCGTGCCTTAAACTTCAAATTAATAGATTTGTGACCTGTCACACAAATAGTGATATCAAGCGCACAAATATAGTAAGGTTGAAAATAAAGTAATATGTTATTACAATTTATTTGTATGTGGCCTAATTTGACTTTGAAAAGTATTTCAGTTTTATTGTGGTGAATCACTGCAACCGTGACACTCAATCTGAGCTGCCAGCTGCTCATCTAGATAAAAAAAGTGAAAAGTTTTAACTAGTGGTCCTAAGCAGTCTAATGAAGTTAATTGGTAGGTGGTTCTTTTTATGCAATATGTCATACTATTTGAAATACATTTGGTGTTAAGCAGGCAGTATTTTCTTGCAATTTGACCCTTGTCATGCTGAATCCTCGGCCGAAAAATCAAAGGGCTTGAAGCCCCGGATGCACTAACACTGGGTTAGTAATTACAACAAAAAAATTATCTTATGAATATTTCTGGTTTTAAAAAGACAAACAGGTGGTGTAGACTAAGATCAGTCTGCACATATGTGCAGACTGATCTTTGTCTATACCTCCTACCAAAACAGGAATATTCCGGGTTCAGCATGATGAGTGTTTAGTTTTCACTGAATTAAGAATATATTTGAGGCAAAGTGCATTGTGTGTTAAAGGGCTTTTTTCTTGAATTGCTATATTGGTGTAACGTAAGGTAATACTAATATCACAGACACAAACTATTTTTGTTGCAATATGGAAATGAAAACAATTACAAGTTGTATTGTGTGTGATCAAAATGTCACAATCACAGCTTTAATAAAGCTGTAGTTACTACAATTTGATCCCCCAACAATGACATAGAGAATCACAGACAGGCTTTTGAATCACCACCCTCATAAATAAAGTGGGGTACTTGAGGGGAAAATATCTAATTTACAATTGGTAGAAAAAAAAATTATTGGAGCAAGATTTGTTATTTCTTTCCACCATTTTGATGGGCCTCAAATAAAAAGCCTGCAAAAGCAAACTTCCCAGATCTATGTAATTTAAAAAAAAAAAAATAATACTGTTATTCATGTAAAAACAGAAAATAACCCACAAGTACTGACAAGAAAACTTGGTGTTTTAACTAATTCCCAAACAACAAAATTTTAGACTGGTCCAAATTGAAAGGTATTGCTGACAACAATTCAAAAGTTTATGAAATTTTAATTTTTTTCAACTTTCTTGGTTGAAAATATTGTGCAAAATGAAGAAATCGCTTGTTACAAGCAATTTCTTCATTTTACACAATGTTTTCTTAATTGGTTTTCTTAAGGGGCGTCCAAAAGAGTCACTGTGTGGGAATGGGTTAACACATCACCACACTCCCACATTTTGACAGGCTAAAGGAAAACTTGTTGAGAATTTGCTTATTTCAAGCAATTTCTACAAACATCATAGAATTACTGCAATCATTGTCTTTAACCCTTTTCCGTTTAATCCCTGGTTTTTAAGTCGCTATGATTTTATAATTGAGAACACATTGTAGAAAAAGAAGAAATTGCTGGTAACAAGCATTTTCATCTTTTCCACAATATTTTCTACCCTACTGAATGATTTTTTTCAAATTAGATCCACTTTTAATTGTTGTCTGCAAAACCTTTGAATTCAGAATAAAATTTTGCAAGAAAGGAAAGGGTTATGCCATTCGTTCTATAACCTTATCCCTCATTTCGATCAAACACAGATCCCTGTGTAAGAGTTTTATTTTTTAACCCTTTCCTGTTTTGCAAAATTTTAGACCCGTCCAAATTCAAAGGTTTTGCAGACGAAAATTTAAAGTTGATTTTATTTGAAAAAAATCCAACATTTAGTAGGGTAAGAAATATTGTGGAAAAAGAAGAAATTGCTTGTTACAAGCAATTTCTTCTTTTTCCACAATGTTTTCCTAATTATAAAATCACAGGGATGTAAAAACCAGGGATTATCAAGAAAAGGTCTAAGAGAAATCAAAGATGTTGCTGATGACAATTTCCTGTTGATGAAATTTATAAAATCTGTCTTCTAGGGTAACAAGAAAGTCCTTCATTTTACAAAATATTTCCAAAGCTTTTTTTTTTCTTGGGATCATTAAAAAGCAGAACTGTGAGGGAATGAGCTTAAGTTACGTTTCAATTCATGTGTCAAATTTCTTGTCAAAGTCACTTGTGAAGTTTATTTAATACACAGACTAAAGACTAGGAGCACAGAAGAAACAAAGAAAAGAGTATGCAAGCCTTGAGAAAGGATAAAAAACAAGTGCTGTTTATTCTGTATGTTTAACAAAATTAAAACACAATTCACCATTCAATACTAAGCCTTTATAACTGTGTTTAACCCATTCTCAAACAACAGAATTTGAGACATGAAATAAGAGTTCAAAATAAAGCGGGTTCAAATTGAAAAGTAAAGGCCATATCACGTAGAAAAACTGTGAGGAAAGAAGAAATTGCTTGTCAGCATTGGGTAAATGAGTAGCCATGACGACGTCGAATATTGTCACCCAAAATAACAAAAAGCGTTCTTTATGACGTCTTAAAAATCTTATTTAGCGGGATTTTTTATCTCGACGAAAAGAACGCACCTCTGGAATATTTGTGTTTTGACAGGAAACATAAACAACGGTCAGCCTGCCAACTGTTTTTTTCCATCTAAAGCTCATTTCCACAAGAAACTTTGGCAAACAACCTTGCCTTCCGGCACTTTTAGTCCTTTTATTTTCATTCTACTCAGCATCATAAGGGTTCATGATAAAGTTCATACATGTATATGTATTTGACCAATGAAATTAATTCATCAAATGCTGTTGCAAAATGAAAGCTATTAACTTGGTTAACAAAAAATGATGAAATACAATATACTAAAATGGATTCATCAGATGTAAGATGTTTTATAGCATCATCAATGACGTAGGAGAAAATGCAAATTTATATTACGTCATTTACATTAAAAGATTTTAGATGATACTTTCCCTATATGATGCATACAAGTAGATTCAGTAATCACTGTACTCTCTGTCTAAATATTCACAAATTTATAGTAATGTTTGCCATGAATTTGTAAGCATTAAAAAGGAAAGAAATTAAAGAATGACAGAAGAGGAAAAAATGAGGACCAAATTTTGAGCCATGAGGACTTTTTATCAGATGTGCGCCAACATGTGATTCATAGCTTTCTTTAGCATCATATGTAATAATGCATTGGTTGAGTTAATTTTAGAGCATTCTGTCATTTAGTAAATTTTCATAGAAATTCCATTAATTTGTTTACAGTTTGATCAAGTAAAGTTCAGCAATTTGAAGAATATATATTGTAGACATGGTCACATTATAATAATTAAATGCTGGACTGTGCAAGAAAAGATTGGAATATCTGAAATAGAGATACCACAGTTTGAAGTACCAAATCTTTATCATTATACAATTTTGTTCAACAATGAAAGCAGAGAAGAAGTTTGGAAGGGAGAACAGTTGAAAGAAAAGAGGAGAGCAATAACATTGAGATACGTTTTAATACCATGAATTTTGAGTAAAAGGTTTGGATTTTAAAAGAAGAAATGAAAATAATTCAGAAAAATTCATTTAAACCATCAATCTAGATCCGGGGATGTATCGAGACTCACTCCATAAATTAGACTCGCCGCAATTACGCATTACACGCTTACACTGAGCACAACGATTATATTTGTCACATTGTTCATGAAGAAGTATCCCAGGACTCATTGCCCGAATATGGTCTTCCTTTAGACGATCTTGTTTTAACATCACAGCACGAGTCCAGTCATCCTCAAGCCTCTTTCTGGCATGCATTCTTCTGTTGAATCTATTGGCCCTATCATGCATCATTCTAAAAATAGACAAATATCCATTATTATACAAATGAGTTTTGATTAATCTTTAGGCAAAGACTATAAACCAAAAAGTATGTTCGAGAGACGAAGCGAATTTTTTTGTTGTCATTGAGATATGAACCTAAAAAACTTATCACTCTAATGAATATACTAAGCGGACCCATACATAAACCCATTCCCAACAACTAAATTTTGGACTGGTCCAAATTGACAGAAGTTGCAGACAACATTTCCAAGTGTGTCTAACTTGAAAAATAGTGACTGAACATGGTAGAAAACACACTTGTGTGAAAAGAAGAAATGGCTTGTTTCAAGCCATTTCTTCTTTTCCCACAATGATTTCTGTAGTATTGTTTTACAAAGGCGTCATTAAGTGGTAATGGGTTAATGTGATTGAAGCTTTTAGGTTCATACCTCAATGTTAACCAGAAAATATTCTATTCATTCATAAACTTTAATGCCATCAAGCCAAACAAAGGAAATATTTTTTTATATTGAGTAACATTTTATAGATTTACTTTGTGCAAAAGCATACAAAATATTTTGGGCTCGAAATTTTGTGCATGGAAGTATAAAAAAAATTCAACCAGTCATAAGTTTTGAATCTGATTGATGAAACGTAAACTAAATTATTCATTGGTGCATCAAAAAAAAGAGGAAATGCCATTTTAAATTGTGACCAATTTTTTGAAATCAAATGTCCTGTTTTCTACCCGTTATGACACTTATTTTCAAGTTCAAACAGTTTGAAATGTTGTCTTTATTCCATTCCCACAGAATGGCGCTTTTGGACACCCGTCAAGAAAAACAATTGGAAAAACATTGTGTAAAATGAAGATATTGTAATAAGCAATTTCTTCATTTTATATGATGGTTTCTACCCAGAAAGTTGAAAAAATCTAAAATTTCATTAACTTTAAATAGTCCTTTGCAACTCGTTTCAATTTTGACAAGTCGAAAATTTTGCCGTCTGGGAATGGGTTTAAACCCTTTCAATTTGGACCAGTCTTAAAGTTTGTCTTCTTGGAAAACATGTTTACAGAAGTAAAGAGTAAGTAATAAAACCATGCTTACTCATTCTTGGTGTGTTCTAATACTTGCTCCTCTTCCTGCTGTTCGGACAGACGTTTCAGAATATTCTCACGTTTTCGTTGTGCAACAAGTTCTTGTTGGTCTTTAAACAACTCATACGCCCTTCTTCTGCGTTCGGCCATCTTTTCGTTGGTCATATCATTCTTACCGAATACTTCATGATCAGGTTCTCTGGCAGGAACTTGTAGTGGTTTGAAACGGAGCTGTAAGGAAAATTGTCACATTTAAGCATTAGTCATGTTTCTTAGCTTTTTTTATTAGGTCATCATACAATTTTGATTTTCCTACTTGTTTGATGTATTAAAACAAGTAAGAAAGAAAGTGTGAAATCCTTAGAGTTTTAACTTTGAGTTTTAAATTACCATGAGGAAAATGTGTTGTTATTTTATAGACCCATTTATCAAAAGTTGAATTCAACCCAGTCCAACACAAGCCCTCCTTTTTACGTCCCTCCAGAAAAAAAGCTTTGGAAACATTGTGGAAAACGAAGAAATTGCTTGTTACAAGCAATATCTTCATTATCCACAATGTTTTCTATCCAAAAAGACGAACAAATTAAAATGCCAACAACTTGAAATTGCTGTCTGCATATTCCTTCAATTTGGACAAGTCTAAAATTTTGTTGAGTGGGAATGGGTTAAATCATAGAAATTTATCAAGTATCTTTATTTGATTAATACTTTTAGTTGGTATTGAAAATGATAGTCAATTATAGGGATATGTAGAAATGCCAGAGAAAATTCATGTATTAAGTACATGTATTAATGAACCTAAGGAAAACTACTTTTGAAATCATTCTTATACAGTTGAACACTGCCATTAATTGAATTCTAATATTTTTTCTTTTACTGTAAAAACCTTTTGTTGAAAAATAGGTCTCTTATCTGGTGGAAGAATTTGTAAGAAAGAGAAATTGATGGTATGGGGCTTTAGACCACTTTCAATAATATTTTGGTGACAATTAAGTTAAAATAAACTTAAACCATTACCAGTGACAAAATTTTAGAAGGATCCAAATTGATAGATATTGCACGCAATAGTTTTTACTTGAAGAAATCTTTAAAATGTTTGCCTATTTAGGCAGAAGACATAGTAGATGATGAAGAAATTGTAACAAGCAATTTTTCATTTTCCAGAATGTTTTTAAAAGCTTTTTTTTTTGGAGGCAACAAAAAGCGTAATTTTGTCGGAATGTGTTAATGTTGTTGCCTGCATCTTCAAATTTCTGTTTGTAACTTATTTCAGTTAGCAAGGGTCTTAATTTTCATCATCTTGTAATGGGTTATCTTCAAAAGGTCTTAACCCTTGTCATACTGAACCCGGAATAATCCAGTTATGGTAGGAGTTATAGACTAAGATCAGCCTTCACATAAGTGCAGTCTGATCTTGGTCTACACCTCCTGCTTGTACTTTTCCTGCCAGAGTTGTTTATGAAGTTGATTTCTAAAAGAAATATTGATTTTTGAACAACAAGTTCTATCAGTGCTTTCAGCCCTTTGATTTAACAGCATTTAAGTAAGGTAATTTATGCAGCATGACAAGGGTTAAGTCTATTTACCCTGCCAAAGAAAGGCCTCCAGTCCTCATTCATTCTCGCTGGACTAGGATCAGAGAAGGGTCTGAGGGTCTTTGATTGAGGAAGATAGGGAAGGCGTAGCAGAGGAGAGGAAGAAAGAGAGCAGGGATGTCGCATCTTGTTCATCAGGAATATCTGCGTCCGAATCTACACACACACACACAGGATAGACAGAATGATAGGTAGAAGATAGAATAGAAAGAAGAGAAAGGATAGAATAGAAAGAAAGGAAATATATGTAGACCAAATATCAAATGACTGTATTTCAGACCGGTCCAGTTTGAAAGAAGTTTTGATTTCAGGAGATATTAACAATTTATGTTTTTCGGGGTTGAAAAAATTGTGGGAAAAGAAGAAATTGCTTGTTACGAGCAATTTCTCAATTATCCACAATGTTTCCAAAGCATTTTCTTGAGAGGACTTACAAAGCTTGATTTTGTGGGAAGGGGTTAACATGACTTATTTTACCTTCATAAAGAACAATTTTATATGTTATAAGCCATGTCATATGAAAGAGTTTATTACAAAAAAGAACAACATTTTTTATTTCATTGCCATTAATTTGTCCTATTAAACAAATTTGTGATAGAGTGATATATGATACCGGATTTTGTCAAGTTTTGGAAAGAATGATGGAAATAGAGTAATATGGAAATTCAGGCTACAACGCATTTAAGTTTTAAGTATATAAATCGATTTCAATTCATCTTTTTGATTTTCTTTTTTTATAGAGGTCCTAGTCTTGTCTTGAAAAAGTTAATTGCACAATTAAAATAAAACAAATCAAAGAATGAGTTAGTCAATCCGGAGAAACAAATGACGGATCGCTGGTTACACCTAATGAGCTCCAACAGGAAATTACACTTCGATATTCAACTGTTATCCAATTACCAGACAGCAAAATTTTAGACTGGTCAAAATTGAAAGGTGATGCAGACAACAATTTAAAGTTCATGAAATTTCAGATTTTTTCAACTTTTTGGGTAGAAAACACTGAAAATGAAGAAATTGCTTATTGCAAGCAATTTCTTATTTTACAGAAAGTTTTCCCATTTGTTTTGTTCTAGAGGGGTGTCTAAAAGCGTCACTGTGTGGGAATAGGTTATTTTGTAAATTTTTGGCCAGTGCCATGTATCAAAAAAGCACAGTAGTTTGTTGACGATCCAAACTTAATAACTGCTGCTTAAATTAGCTGTAGTTACGCCATTTAAGTGGTAACCATCAAAAATGCTTCACATAAAAATCGAGTAATGTTGGAGTTCAAAGTCTACATGAATGATTTGATAGGTCAATCGATTCTTTGATTGACAGCCATGATCCATCATTTAACTTATTGATTTTGTTAGTTTGAATGGGGTTTTACGCCGCTTTCAACAATCTTTCAATTATATCGCAGTGGCTGGAGCACCCAACAATGGATTCCTGGTATTTCTCACACCAGTACCACCATCATATCCTTTCCTAGCCTCCAGCTGCTATCCCACATATGTGTATGATTATCGACCCATTGGTGGGAGACAAATAGTCAGAAACGATTAACTTATTGATCCATAAAGGACAAGCGAAAGATATTCTAAACAAAGTCTAAATGAAAATATTTTCAAACATGCAAATGGCGTTGACATTCTGAGTAGAAACAGTTCTGTACAAACCTGAGAGTCCAGGGCTTTCTTTTAAAGAAATCCTATAGATATCCTAAACAAAGTCTAAAATGAATGTATTTTCAAACATGCAACATTCATATTGAGTAGAAACAGTTCTGTACAAACCTGAGAGTCCAGGGCTTTCTTGTATTTGTCTTGTTCATCAGCTTTTTCTTGTAAGAACTGCTCTCTCTGTACAGCAAGACTAAATAAAAGGAAAGAAAAGAAATTATAAATAACGGTTAACCAAATACCAGATTGCAAAACTTTAGACTGTTCCAAATTGAAAGAAGTTGCCTTTGAAAGCAATTTCTTCATTTTCTACTATGTTTTCCAATTTGCTATTCTTGAGAAGTGTCAAAAACGGTCGTTGTGTGGGAATAGGTTAACCCATCACTAAATGATAAAAATTTAGACCATTCTAAATTCAAAGAAGTTGCAGTCAGCAACTTTTAATCGACAAAATCTTCAAAATCTTGGAGTTTTTGGGTAGAAAACATTTTTTATTAGGAAAAATGACATGCAACAAATAATTGCGTTATTTTCCACATTGTTTCCGGAACTCTGATCTTGAAAGGTGTGAAAAAGAGGGACTATGTGGAAATGGGTTAAAAACAATAACACAGCAAAGGGTTTATTTAACCCTTTACCAAACAACAAAAATTTAGAGCGGTCACTGTCAGAATTCAGACATGTTGCAGACAGCAGCTTTTAGTTCATGTATTTTTTTATTTTTTGGTCTTTTGAGGTAGAAAGCATTGCAAAGAATGAAGAAATGGCTTGTCTTCATTTTCAACAATGATTTCCAAAGCTTTTATTTTTCTTTGAAGAGTGTTTGGAATGGGTCAAAAGCTGTTATCCAAAATTAAAAAAAAATCTTTTGCAGACAAGATATGTTTGTGAAACACAATTGCCCCACAACAGGAAACGTTTGACCATGGTATGTCACCTTCACCTTATCACATGACCTTGACCTTGACATGAGGAGATGCGTATTATGGAGACTGTATCTTGAATAGGCTGGTAGTAATTGGCAATGTTAAGTTTTTTGGTCAAGTTTTGCAGACAGACAGACGGAAAGACTGATTGATAGATAGACAGACAGACAATGGTAAAACAATATGCCCCCGATCTTTTGATGCGGGGGCATAAAAATATCAAAACAGCTGCCAAGTAAGGCATTATGATATTAAATACAACAGCTTGCTACTTACTCTTCAGCTAATTGAACCTGTTCCAGTCTCTCCAAGAACTCTTCATCAGTCCTTCTCTTGGTTTTAGAAGATTCCTTTTCAACAACCTGGGATGAACAAATAAGGAATATTACGTTATAGTTGTGATTCAAAACCTTGCATCGGATTCTCACTCGAATCCAATGCAAGGTTTTGAATCACAACTTCACCTAAGTTTTTCATTTATTATTAAAGAATTTGGACTAAATTCATTTTATAGTCCTGAAATCCTCTAATTTTGTGTGATGTAATTTTACCAGGAAAATGATGTCATCTTACAATATATATATATTACTTCAGTACATGGCCGATAAGGATTTATTTTCAGACTAGTACAATTTTGTCAGTGCACAATGAATGTTTCTTATAAGGAAAATTGGTAGTTATAAAATAAAGTGTTATTATCCTTTCTTTGGTTTTTAAGAGGAGTTTTCGATTATAGCTGATAAGGATTTATTTTCTGACTAGCACAATTTTGTCAGTGCGCAATGAATGTTTCTTTAAACCCATTACCAGATGTCATAATTTTAGATTGGCCCAAATTGAAAGAAGTTGCAGACGACAACTTAAAGTTTATGAAATTTCGTATTTTTTCCATTTTCTTGGCAGAAAACATTGTGGTAAAAGAAGAAATTGCTTGTAACAAGCATTTTCTTCATTTTCCACAATGTTTTCCAAAGCTTTTTTCCTTGGGGGCGTCCAAAAGCGTCACTTTGTGGGAATGGGTTATGGAAAAATTGTAGTTATATAATAAAGTGTAATTATCCTTTCTTTGATTTTTGATCGGAGTTTTTCATTTATATTGGCAATCCATCAATTTTATGTACAAACCTGTTTTTCCAAATCTTTGGAATATTCTTCCTGTTTATAGAATCTTGGTGGGGTCAAAGGTCTTCTTTGGAATATGTAGGACCTCTGCAATATACAGAGATAATATATGAATAAATGTGGTGAATGTAACCATTTAGGAATTCCTTACTACGAAATATTTGAAAAACAGATCCAACCTCGCAAAGGTCAATCAGAGATGCTATTTCAAGAATGATGTAAACTATAGTAAGGTAGAATGACCCTGTTTTATTCTGAAAATTTCATCAACTCATTACCAGATTTTTGAATGGTGCAAATTCAATAACAACATTTTAATTGATGAGATCTGAAAAATAGGTAGAAAACATAGTGAATAATGACGAAATAACATATAAAAAGCAACGAAAACATTTTCCACAATGTTTTCGTGTGGGGCATAAAAAAGCAGAATGGCTTGGGAATTGGTTAAAGTAATAACAGTCCATTTTGGTCAGCCCTCAATCTGACCAGGGTTGATAGTTTTTACGATCCAGAGAAAGTCCCTTTTCGTTGAGGCTGCATGTGCGACATTTTCAACAATATCATGTTTGTGAAATGTAGACACTAGCGGCCTAGACAGCCATACAGTGCACTTAGAATACTTACAAATAATCTTAATCCACTTCCGACTGGTCTAAATTCAAAGATGATGCAGACAACAAGTTTGTTTGCCTTTTCGAGGTAGAAAACATTGTGGATAATGAAGAAATTGCTTGTCACAAGCAATTTCTTCCTTTTCCACAATGCTTTCCGAAAATTTTATTCTTGAAGGCATTAAAAATTGTGATCTTGAAGAAATGGGTTAACCCATTCCAACTCAATCCCTCCTTTTTACGCCCCTCGAGAATAAAGTTTTGGAAAACATTGTGGAAAATGAAGAAATTGCTTGTATCAAGCAATTTCTTCATTATCCACAATGTTTTCTATCAAAAAGACGGAAAAATTCAAAATTTCATCAACTTAAAATTGTCGTCTGCAGCTTCTTTCAATTTGGACCAGTCTAATATTTTGCTGTGTTGGAATGGGTTACATCAACAGAAATATCAAATTGTACACAAATCCACCAAATTTCTATGGAACCACATTGTGTTCCACCATACAGAAGTCCTCAAACTTTGTACATGGGGGTATAAGACAATGACTATCCAGGAATTTTGATAGACTAAATTCGAATTAAAACCAATGAAAATTATTGACACTTTTTCTTTAGATTCAACTAAACATCTCTTTAATTTTAATTGAAATTGATGTCTTTAGTCTTTAATGAAACATGAGTGCCCCTGTAACAGTTCTTTAGAAGTTTAACATTCCTTATCTCATATTCAGAAATCTTGAATTTTCTGATATGTCGAGATCATATTCAAGCCCTAAATTTAGCCCTTCTTTATTAGTCCCCTAACAGCAAAGCTGAAGAGGACTATAGGTTTGCACTCTGTCTGTCTATCGGTCCGTCCGTCTGTCGGTCCAGACTTTTTTCCTAACCCTGGGAGATATTGAGCTGATTTTTGGTATGTGAGTCAACATCAAAGAGTTACAGAACAAGTTTGAGTTTGGTTCCGATCCATTGATTTTTGAGGAAGATATGGATGCTGAAAATTACCAAGAACTTTCAGTTCTCCTGACTTTTTTTCTTGACCCTTGGAGATATTAAGCTGATTTTTGGTATGTGAGTCCGTGTCAATGAGTTACAGAACAGGTTCGAGTTTGGTTCTGGCCCATTGATTTTTGTGGAAGATGCTGGACTTAGAAAATTACCAGGAAATTTCAGTTTTCCGGACATTTTTTTTTAAAGCTTTTACAACTTTTTCTACAGCCTGCAAAAATTGAGATGAGTTTCAGTTGTATAATTTATATTTTTAAACTTTAACAGAAATTTGATGTCTTTAGTCTTTTATGAAACATTTATGACCTTGTAACAGTTTATCCAGAAGTTTAGCCTTATAAGATACCTTGACCTCCTTCTATGACCTTGACTTTGACATCAACAGATGCATAGCAATTAGATATGATTATGAGCATTGCAACATTATTAGTATAGAAGATATAGGAAAAATCTAAATTCACAGGTTAATTTTCAGCAGACAGACAGACACCGGTAGAACAATATGCTCCTGAATCCAGGTATTCTAAGAATGAAGCTGGTGATCTAGTTTTTGACCCAAGTGACCCAATCTCAAACTTGTCCCAAGATTATCGTAGGACAACCATTCTTACTAATTTTCAGGTTGATTGAGCCAAAAATAAGTCTTCTAGAGTGTCTACAAGGTTTTTCTAAGAACTGTCCTGGTGACCTAGTTATTGGCCCTATGTTACCAAGATTTCATCAATCAAGACTAACACTCTGACCTTTTTTCATGTTGATTGACCTAAAGCTGTGTCCTCTAGAGTAAATGTTGTCGAATTACGACACATGTTGGACCCTGTTATTGGTTGATGGACGCCAGACATTGCTGAACCACAATAGCTTACCTTGAGCACATTGCACTCAGGTGAGCTTAAAAACATGAAAACATCATACAACCAGTCAAAAAATCTAAGGTATAAAACTGTTAGTATTAGACAAGAGAATCCTCAAGACAGGTCTGTGATCCTTACTAGAAAATTTACACACAAAACTTGTCTTGAAGGCTCCAGGCTATCCAATTCTGTCTAGTATATAACCCATTTCCAGATGGCAATATTTTAGACTGGTTCTTATTGAAAGGATGAAAGGAGTTGCAGATGACAATTTAAAGGTTATGAAATTTCAGATTTTTTCAACTTTCTAGGTAGAAAACATTGTGGAAAATGAAGAAATTGCTTGTTGTCAGCAATTTCTTCATTTATCCAAATGTTTTTTCTTGAGGGCATCCAAAAGTGTCACTGTGTGAGAGCTGGATAAAAGGATTAGTAAGATTGGAACATGGTCATGCAATCATCATGCAGGAGCAGATCAATCAATTATTAAATTTTTTAGGGACTCTCTATAAATAATGGGAAACCATGGCAACATTCAGGATGACAAAATACTTGCAAAAAACTAGCCTATTAATCCACTACCATGCAACCCCTAGCAATTTCTCCTTTTCTCTCAACGTTTGCTAGACCATTTGCAACATTTTTTTTTAAATTGAATATTGATTTGTCAACTGCAGCCTAAAATTGGACCTATCTGTATTTTTGCTGCATGGTAACGGATCAAAGCACTCTTTTTCCCCCCGAGTTCAAGAATAAAATAGTGCACCATTTCAAGGAGTTCTTGCAAGCCATTAATTGTCACCCTGAACACATAGCATGCACTAGTTAAATTTGTTTCAACTTCTTACCACAGGCTTGTTCTACAACAAATGGGAGAATATTTTAAACTCAGTATTCATACAAAAACATACATAGGGCAATAATTTGTTTGAGCATAAGATTGATATATCTTTAATGAAAGAAAGGTGACAAATTATGAAATATTGGTCAAAATTCAAAATCGTGAATTACATAGCAATATGGTGACATCATCAGTGTCTTGGGACAAACATAGATGATGTTCAGTTTCTCAAAAGCTTGACTAAACCTTCAAAACAGTGAGTTTATCATTTTGATAATTCACTGTTTTTTCAATAAAATTGCAAATCCACTGGAAAGCATTAAAGAATATCTCTTCCCCTGGTCTCAAACAATACAGTTTTTGGGTCATTACCAGACAACAAAATTTTAGACAGGTCTTTTTTGGGGGGTGGGGGGTGGGGTAGAAAACATTCTTGATAATGAAGAAGTTGTTTCTATCAAGCAATTTCTTCATTTTAGAAAATGTTATTCTTAGGGCGTGAAAAAGCATCATTGTGTTGGAATGGATTAACATCACTCATTGAAAGAGTTTGGGAAATTGTGAAAACTAAAGAAATTGATTGTTTTTCATAATTGTTTTCTGACTAGAAGGACAGAGATATATTTGTCATCTGGAAATAGATTAAGTAAAGATTTCTGCTTTTCTATTCATCAAGAGGTCTTTGGATGACCAGTGCATGGCTTGGGCTTGTCTACTTTCCAACAAGTATGTTTTTCAGGGCACCTTGTTAGAAGACAAGTGAATATAAGGGCAAATTATGGAATGGTTCAAAATAGATCTCAAAGATAAGTTTTATGCATTGGAAAATGTATTCAAAAGTATTTATACTGATGGGTAGAAAATAGTAAAATTTACCTCTTCACTTTTTTGCGATCAAGTTCATTTTAATTCTGGACAGGTAGTAAATTGTTTCTTACTTATCCTAGGAGATATGGAGAAAAGCTACTACCACAACATCCTTTCTGAGCCTTCAGCTACGCATCCCACTTAGGTTTACAGTTATCCACCCATTGGTGGGAGACAAATGGTGGAAAGGATATTCAGCAGGGATCGAACCAAAGGCCCATGATTAGGAGTCCTACACCCTAGCACTGCACTATGGCCACTGCCTAGGTTAAATGATCCTGAGCATGATATTACATGTGTTCAAACTAAAGACTCAGATCAGCCTGCACATCTGAGATAGCTACTCACTCAAAGTTTCACCAGACAAGGAATTTACTAAAACTGTCTGTGGCCATCAAGGCTGCTCTCACACATGCTGTTTCACAGGCAGCCTCAAACATCAACCTATTACTACACAATCACTCTTTCTGACGTCCATGAAAAACTAACATCATGGAAAACATTGTAAGAAAAGAAGAAATTGTATGTGACAAGGTATTTCTCCTTTTCCCACAATATTTACTGCATAATTCCTCTTTCTAACGCCCATGTGAAATTAAGATTTTGGAAAAGATTGAGGAAGAAGGAGGAGTTACCTCGTAACAATCAATTTCTTCTTTTCTCATTATATTTACTGTAATATTTGGTACTTGTTTTTCAAATTACACACATTTCAACATGGCCCCTGCAACTTCATTCAATTTGAAGTATTCTAAATTTCTATTGTCTGGTAATGGGTGATATAATCATGTGTGTCAAACACCAAAACACTTACATGGAAATCTGTGTCACGAGAACGTTTCTTCTGATGTACAGCTTCCGAAACACCCAGATTAAAAGCTGCAATCTTCTGTAAGTTGTGTCTCTTTGCCATGTTCATTTCCTGCAAAAGGAAACAGAAAATGTTATTGATCTAAAGCTTATTAATATATGAACATGATGTTTGTTAAATACTATGCTAATGTAACAGCCTTTTTTTCAGAAATGTGACCTTGATAAGTGACCTTAACCATAGTGGAAGACGGTGACCTTGCAACCAACAGATGCCTGTTATTGCAAGGACCTATGTCCAAATATGAGCATGCCACTGTCATAGCGCAGTCGGTAGCACGTCAGACTCCTAATCTTCAATCATGGGAGGTCATGAGCGGCACATATTCTTTTCGACATATGTCTCTCACCAATGTGGGATAGCAGCTGGAGGCTTGGAAAGGATGTAGTGGTAGTACTGGTGTGAGAAATACCAGGAATCCATTGTTAGGTGCTCAAGCTGCCGCAATATGACTGAAATACTGTTAAAAACAGCGTTAAACCCCATTCAATCAATCAAACCCAAATATGAGCCATGTATCTTGAATAGAACATGTATTTGAATAACAACAAAATTGATAACCATAAAACTTGGCCTTACAACCAACTGACACCTATTAATGCAAGGAACCTTTGTCCCAAGCACAAGTCACGTTTCTTGAATCATGTTTAACCCATTCCCACACAATGACACTTTTAAACACCTCTCAATAGCTTAAGAAGCTTCAGAAAACATTGTGGAGAATGAAGAAATTGCTTTTCACAAGCAATTTCTTCATTCTCCACAATGTTTCTAGCCTAAAAGATAAAGATTTTTTTAAATTTCACCAATTTAAAATTTCCATCTGCAACTTCTTTGAATTTGGACTGGTCTAAAATTTCATCATGTGGGAAAGGGTTGAATAACAGCAAAATGTTAGGCTTTTGTGTTAGGTATACTGCTCACAGACAGACAAACAAAACAATATTCCCCTGATCTTATTGATGTGGGAGCATAATAAAAAATCACACAAGAACCAAGTTACTCTTGATTTTTGTTCACAATTATTTTCCTGTATTAGTTTATTTTTGCAGCCACTTTTACCAGTTTATTGACGGTTCAAATGAAAAACTTTTTTTCAACATGATACTGTAATACAATTTTTGAGGAAAAGTAAACACCTCTCTAAAAGAGTGTCTTGCTTTTTGAGCATCTTAGTACAAAATATTCAGCCTGATGCCCAATTCAAATAGATAACCACCAAGAAAACATTTGGAAAAGCATTGTGTTAAATGAAGAAATTGCTTGCAACAAGCAATTTTTTTCATTTTACACGATGTTTTTAACCCCAAAGTTGAGAACTTTAAATTGTTGTCTTTTGCCATCTGGCAATGTGTTAAATGCAAAAAACCTTTTTCAGTACAAAAAAATGACCAAAATTTATTTTTTACTTTAAAAGAAACACAGCCGGGAAACAAGATATACATGTATTTAGCTAACAAGGTGAAATAAACAGTCTGATGTACAATTTTGTCAATGAAATGTAAACTCTCCAAACCTGTTCATTTAGAACATTCTCCGCATCTTTCATGTACTGATACTGTTGTAACAACCTGTCTTCCTCTTCCTCTCTTCTCTTACGTTCCTCCGAGAATGACACAGGAATATTTCGTCGAGCTCTCTGATGACAGAGGTAACAAAGCTCCTGCCCTGCATTTGCATGACCACAGGCGGTACTAGGTGGGGTATTGACCTTATCACCAGGCTTCATCTCGTCTAGACTAAGAGATCTGTGCAAGGGAGCCAGCTGGGCAGGTGGGTGGGGTTTAAGCATTCCCCTGAAAGTACAAGAACTATTCACTTTATTCAGATGTAATAAAACATTACTGGAATGCTATCTAAAAGTGAACTCTGACAATTCTGCTGCTTATATGCATCCTTCAAGAAACTGTCAAATGATAGTAACAAGCAGTTTCTTCATTTTCCACAATATTTTCCAAAGCCTATTTCTTGAGAGGCATTTCAAAGAAGGGTTGTGGGGGAATGGGCTTAAGACCCCTTATTCACTAATTAATCTTATTCTTAAACAGAAAAATCAGTACTTTTTAAAAACATCATGCTAAAGAGGAACAAATGATTCAACCAAATTCATCTTTTCTCATATTTTTCTTCCACCAATATTAATACAAAAGGCTATTAGAATATGTGAGCCATTAGAAAAAAGTTTACCCATTACTACACCATCCTGCTTTTTTAAGAGAATACAGAAAAGAGTATGAGCAAACATTGTGGAAAATGAGGAAATTACTTGTAAAAACCAATTTATTCATTTTCCACATTGTTTTCTTCCTGGAAAGACTGGAATGTTCAAAATTCAATCAACTTGAAAATGTTGCCTGCAACTTTCAAAATTTAGGCTATAGTCTAAATTTTTGTCGTATGCTACAGGACTAAACTATTGTTTGGGCAAAAAGAATTGAAAAAATTGTAATAGCTGAAGTATCCATAAAACAATAAAATTCACAATGCATAAAATATGAATAATCGGTAAGCATGAAACATTATAGCATGCCAACATGCCAGTCTGAAAGGAAAAGGTCATTAATAATTCTAGAAATAAGTTGAAACCATTGTGTGTGATAACTGTTTGAACATTAAATACACATTGTATTCTGAGCTGCTGTAATTTGAAGCAGAAAAACCTTTCACAGAACTGCCAAAGAATCCAAAACTTTAAATATTGCTAATTGTGGCTCATAAAATGTTTCCCAATAAGAAGTGATTCTTGATTTGGTGGCCATTCATATTTCTTAGAGGAAATCAAATAATGGCCATTACATCAATTCATATACGAAAAAAAATGTAATTTTGTACAATATTTACCATGATCTAGACCCATTCCAATCATCTTGAAAATGAATTTATAGTGTAAATCAAATAGAGACCCATATATTATTCCATTACTTTTAATTACAGGGAAAGATGACAAGAATTTGAAGATTTTCAGTTGTATTGTGCCGTTGGTTTTTTTGTGTTTCTTTTAATTGGGGAGGGGGGAGGGGGGGGGGAGTTCTAAATTAGTTTCATACAGACTCAGTCCAAGACATCTACCAATTTTGTATTGATCTGTAACTTGAATATCAGTCGAACATCATTGACCTGGCTATAGCCAAACCTTGACCATACACATTAAGTATTCTACATCATAAATTATTCCTGAGAAAGAGTAGATAATATCAAGACTACAAGTATATGGGTAGAAGTTAATTAAAGATCTTGACACAAACCTAAACTTTCAAGCCGGGGGGAGGGGGGTGGAGGGGGGGGGGGATGAGATAACATAAAAGAAACAGCAGATTTGGAAACAGCCCAAATTAACCCTCTGAATAAAAATTGGTTTCCAAGGAAAGCACTGGAAGCCCATATAGATGGCTTGTATTTCTTTTGAAAATTAATTTCACAAATAAATGCCCCTTAATTTTGGTACAGGCAGGTGGTGTAGACTTAGATCAGACTGCAAAAACAGAAATATTCTGGGATCAGCATGACAAGAGTTAAGAGAATTATTGAAGACCACTTTCAACATTTGAACCAGTTTCCAGATGGCACCATTTTAGACAAATCCAAATTTAAGAAAGTTGCAGATTCCATTTTAACTGAAAAATAAGAGTATTTTAGAGTGTGAATCACTGTGATAAATGGAGAAATTGCTTATTTTAAGAAATTTCTTTTTTCACAATGTTTTCTTTAATCTATTTAAAGAGAACACAGTTTAAAAACTAAATTGCCTTAAATAGTTGAGAATTTCATTAAGAAACCTGTAATAAGCAGGTTATCCTTATCTTAAGATAGAGGCTTATTTTGGGCTCTAAGAAGTTCCAACAGGGAATTTAACTGTTTACCGATAAAACCTCTCAGATAAAAGTCTTTACAATGAATAAATCAGAAAACCATGCTGGAATATTACCTTTTAAATGAAAAAAAAGCAAAAAAACTATATAGATGTACTGGGATAAAAGAGTAAGAAAGAACCCTTAACCCTTTCCTGGTTAATGCCTGTTTTTTACGACCCTGTGATATTATAATTTTGATAAATTGTGGAAAAAGAAGAAATTGCTTGTGACAATCAGTTTCTTCTTTTTCCACAATATTTTCCAACCTACTAAATGGTTATTTTCAAATAAAATCCTCTTTAAATTTTCATCTGCAAATCCTTTGAATTTGGACAGGTCTAAAATTTTGCAAAATAGGAAAGGGTTAAAACCAGAATCATCAGTAGGGAAAGCACAGTTAAATTTGTATGTGAAAAGCTAGCACCTTCAAATACGAAGTATTCTATTGACCATCACCATCGTCAGTACTTTATTTGATCAAAAGTTCAGAAGTATCACAGTTTAACTGTCAAAAATTTCATTTTGTGTTACGAAAAAATAAAAAAAGTTAAGCGTTTTATTAAGTTTTGTTGGTAAAAGATAAATTGACCTTGATCTCCTTAACCCTTGTCATGCTGAATAAATCCATTTTGGAATCGCATCGAAAATCAAAGGGATGAAAGCACTGGTAGTACTTGTTGTTCAATCATCAATATTCTTATCAAAATTAATTTCATTAAGAACTCTGGCATGAAAAAGACAAACAGGTGTAGACAAAGATCAGACTGCACTTATGTGCAGGCTGATCTTTGTCTTTAGCTCCTGCCAAAACCGGAATATTCCCGATTCAGCATGTTAAGGGTTAATTTGAATGTGATGAATGCAGACCAAAAGTAATAATGGAAAGACATACAGTAAAACTTGTATTAAGCTACCACTCAAGGGACGGCTAAAAGTGGTCACTGAAAAGAATTTGTTGCTTAACCTATTCCTACACAGTGACGCTTTTGGACGCCCCTCAAGCAAAAAATTGGAAAACATTGTGGAAAAAGAAGACATTGCTTTTGAAAATCAATTTCTTCATTTTTGACTTTGTTTCTTTCCCAAAAGTTGAAAAATTTTAAACTTTCATGGACTTTAAATTGTCATCTGCAACTCCTTTGAATTTGGACCAGTCTAAAATTTTGTCGTCTGGTAATGGGTTAATACTTTTTTGTGACATGATTAGGATGGATCGACTTGCTTGCATACATGAAATATTGCAGAATTCTCACTTGATCCTATGTTATTTGAACTCATTAGAACCGTGTCATTGAGATAATTCTAATGACTTCAAATAAGGTAAAACTTAGTTTCATTTATTTTTAAAGCAAAATCTTCAACTTCTTAAAAGCTTATGCTTTGTAGAAAGAAAATTTTGATTATGATTGATTATTAGATATGGCTTTTTAATGAAGATTTCTTATAAATTAATTGATCTGTTACAAATAAAAAAATGTGTATCACTATCAAAGTGCCAAAAGAGTAGAATTGAAAACTTGAAATCAAAATTTTTAAATAGTTTAAAATTCATGAATTTGGGTATATCTTGCAGGAGAAGTGTAAGAACCAGATAAGATCACTAAATTTGTGTTCTTTTCACAGTTGTTCATTTCGTTTACAGCGAAAGCAGCCAGGGTCACAGTGTAAAGTGCTTTGACGGAACAGGAATTGCATGTCTGCATCCATTCTAAAGTTCAGGAAAATAACATATTTACCACACTGTATCACTATACTGACAGATTGCTTTTGTAAATCAAAAAATCAATAGACCAATCAAATAATACATTTAGACCAAAAGTGAACTTTGTACTCCAATATTGGCCGACATTATTTTATGTGAATGATATTTGTTGGTTCGGCAACTTAAACGACATAACCACAGCTGTTTAGACCTGAAGTTATGTTATTAACCCATTCCTACACAATCCCTCCTTTTTACGCTTCCAAGAAAAAAGTCGTGGAAAAAGAAGAAATTGCTTGTATCAAGCAATTTCTTCATTATCCACAATGTTTTCTATCCAAAAAGACGAAAAAATTGAAAAAAATCATCAGCTTTAATTTGTCATCTGTAGCTTCTTTCACTTTTGACCAGAATAAAATTTTGTCGTGCGGGAAGGGGTTAAGGCAACCAACCTACTATTTCATTGTTTGTTACATGTTACTGGGCATTTTTTTTACTGAATGAATTAACCCATTCCAACTCAATCCCTCCTTTTTACGCCCCTCAAGAAAAAAACTTTGGAAAACATTGTGGAAAATGAAGAAATTGCTTGTATCAAGCAATTTCTTCATTATCCACAAAGTTTTCTATCCAAAAAGACGAAAAAATTCAAAATTCCAACAACTTGAAATTGTCGTCAGCAGCTTCTTTCAATTTGGACCAGTCTAAAATTCCACTGTGTTGGAATGGGTTAATATCTTTGTCAAACTTCCTGTTGGAATTAGTGGGCCAGGCCAGCGAACTGTCAATTTTGATGATCAATTTAGTAACAGATGAGAAGACAGTCATGAAAAAAATACATGTACTCTAAAATGTTTTTTTGTTGTTGTTCTTTCTCAAGCTGATAATGTGTAAGTAAAACTCATTCAAAATGAAAATTGCTCCCTGAAAATATGTTGAGACAAAAAGATGAAGAGACTGGTAATATAGAAAATAGCAATAAATACTACATAAAGGAAAGTATTAACCCTTGTTAGGTCTGACAGCACCGGAAGGTCTCAATGAGGATCGATATTTCTTTCGAAAATTGATCATTTAAAAAACTCTGGTTTTAATTGGAAAAATATGAGGTGTAGACCAAGATCAGACTGCACATAAGTGTGGGCTGATCTTTGTCTATATCTCCTACCAAAGCAGGAATATTCCGGGTTCAGCATGACAAGGGTTAACAAGATAGTCAACTTTAATCCATTACTAGATAACAAAAATTTTGGTCTGCTTCAAATTAAAAGATGTTATACAAGGCATATCTAAATGCAATTTAATTGATAAAAAAAATATAAGTGTCATTTGAGGTAGATAATATTATGAGAAAAGGAGAAATTGCTTGACAAATAAAATGATTCCTTTCAATACCAAGTGAACTTTTAAACTCAGACATCTATGGAATTAAGCATTTTTGTTTTATGCTTTTATGCCCCTGACTACATATTTTACCAAAACATGATGTTAACCCTTATCATGCTGAACCCAGAATATTCTGGTTTTGGCAGGAGGTGTAGACTAAGATCAGACAGCACTTATGTGCAGGCTGATCTTAGTCTATACCTCCTGCTTGTACTTTTCCCGCGAGAGTTGATTTTTGAACAACAAGTTCTATCAGTGCTTTCAGCCCTTTGATTTGACAGTAATTCAGTAAGGTAATTCATACAGCATGACAAGGGTTAATTACCTCAGTCTAATTGTCATGTCAGAGATCACTGGGCTCGACCAGTCATCTTTCAACAGGTCGATATCATGTGGAGGAACCTGATCAGTGTTCTCCTTTTCTTTTTCATTAGAAAATCCATTGACCCATTACCAGAATACAAAGACTGGTTCAAAATAAATGAAGTTAGTTGTAATTTTATCACATTTTCCAAAACAATATTCCCCCTTTCTTTAGTGCAGGGGTATGAAATATAAATAAGACTTAACCCATTACCACTCAGCAAAATTTCAGACTGGTCTGAATTCAAAGAAGTTGCAGACAACAATTTCAAGTTGAGAGATTTTTGAATATCTGTGTTTTTTGGGGGTAGAAAACAAGCTTAAAGATGAAGAAATTGCTTGTAACATCGAATTTCTTCATTTTCAACCTTGTCTTGAGGGGCTTAAAAAATGAGATTGTGTGATAATGGGTTAAAAGAAAAAGGAAGAAACTTTAAGTCTGCTTACTCTGGTTGAACAGGACTTTGTCTTTGACTTGGACTAGGGGCAGATTTAGGTGTGAGAGCAGATGGTACCAGGTCATCCAGTAGACTAACTCCAGTTGCCATTGCCATAGGGGCTGCCATTCTTGAACCAGTACGACTTGGTGGTATGGATGCTTTCTTTGTGGCATCTGAATTAAAGAGAAAAGTTACTATAATTATGTTAGAAATGTTGGTGAAATTGAAAGGCTTCAATGTTAGCAGTACTAACCAAAACATAAAACAACAAAAATCTTTATCAATTCAAAAATAAGACATTTAAGAATAACAAAAAAGAGAAGTTGTCTACATGATTTTTCATTTGTACTTGATTCAGTTAAAACATATACTTCTTTTACTATAATGTGTTTAACCCTTGTCATATTGAACACGGAAATTCCTGTTTTGCAGAAGGTATATACCGGTACAAAGATCAGATTGCACATATGTGTAGTCTGATCTTTGCATACATCACCTGTTTGTCCTTTTCAAGCTAGAATTCTTTATAAAATCAATTATCAAAAGAAATACATGTATTGACCCACTATTAGAGCCTTACATAGCTTTTCGTACTTTGATTTTGATGTATATATCAATAGAGTTTATTCAGCATGGCAAGGGTTGAAATATCGTTTCTGTGGGCTTTCTTCAGCATGACTTTTTATGACCCTGAAAATTTTCAAATGATACATACAAAT
The DNA here is from genome assembly GCA_946902895.1 of Fragum fragum. Taxonomy (NCBI): domain Eukaryota; kingdom Metazoa; phylum Mollusca; class Bivalvia; order Cardiida; family Cardiidae; genus Fragum; species Fragum fragum. Next base: position 17,438,314 of record OX336368.1, read on the forward strand.
ACTCCTTTTCTAATAAACAGGCTTTTTTCAATTTACATTGTACTTTGATAAATCATCTGCAACGTGTTTCAATTTGGACATACCAAATTTTTTGTTGTCTGGAAATGGGTTAAAATGTGCTAATGCATTAATGGCTGTACCAAAACACTGATTTATGAATATGCCTATACTTAGAATAAGAAAAAACAATGCAAACATTTAAATATATTTATAAAAAACAACAATAACACAGAGGGGAAAAAATAGAATTTCATTTTGGTTTTATTTTAATTCAAGAATTGCACAAAAACCTTTAAATGAAATATTGATATATACTACCCAATAAAGATGTTTCATTCAATTTACACTTATTTATTTCAGCTAGAATATGTTGAAAGATAATTAAAACCACTCCCACTCAATCCTGCTTTTTTGACACCTCTCAAGAAAAGAAGGTTTGGAAAGCAAAACATAAAATTGCTTGCAATAAGCTATTCCTTCATTTTCCACAATGTTTTCTATCAAAAAAGTCAAGACATTAAAACATTTCATCAAGTTTAAATTGATGTCTCCACTTTCTTTGAACTTGGACCGGTCTAAAATTGTGTAATCTAGTAATAGGTTAAGCTTTTAAAGCTGCTTTCGAACACACAAACCAGAAATGTTCACATTACTTAGTGATAGGCAGTGGCTATACACCAACTGCTACCATGCCACCCATTTTTCAGTATCTTTATGCTCGGAATTCTTAAAGAAATTTGTTGCTTTGATCTCGGATAAATAGTACCTTCCAATGAAATGAAGGTGTTTTTTGTCTACAACAAAGACAATTTACAACATATACACAACACCTAACTCACCCCAAGATTTACTCAAACCACTAAATCTAAATCCTGTCACAGGCCTATCCTTATTTATCATTGGCAAGTATAACCCACCAACAAAATCGGTGCTAGCCCGAGATTTGGGCATCTTATTTCTTTTCTTAATACAAATCTTCAAACAGTAATATCAAATTCAACAGAGATAGCACAACAACTGTTTCATTCAGTCAATATTTCACCCTGTCAATTATTATTTCTGAACTCTCATTACATCCTGCTGATTTTAATAAATTGCAAAACAATCAATCATTGATTTTTGACATCAGACAATAATAAAAAAAAGATAATGAAATGATTAAAACTACCGTATGACAAAAAATGAAAGTAGCATTTTGCCACTACGAATATTTTTTTTTTGTTTAGCCATTTTCAGATTCTAATTTCAATCTGATTTAATAGGAAACACATGATGCTTTGAAAAATAACTTTAGATTAATGGATCTTTAACATAAAAAATTATCAATTGAAAATATTCAGGGGCTAATTGAATGGAAAAATTAATATAAAAGTATTAATATTAAATCCAAAAATTTATAATTTTATAATCACTAGAGTGTAAAGTTATTTATCACATAATTTTTGAATATTTAGAATAATCCAATACAACAAAAAAAAAATAGAAAAAATCACAAAGCATCTGTATCCTTCAGGCTTGTCAGAGCAGTTTCCAACAAATGGCCGTTTGATGTTAGTAACGGTTGCAGAGTGACAGAGTACCACCTTGACAACCAAACTCCGAGACTGCCACAGCAGACTGTAGTCAATTCTAAATACATCTTATAGTCCTTTTCATCAACCCATAAAACTCTTACCCACACTTGATGACAACATGGGTAAACATCATAAATACATAAAGCCAGTCTTTCTTCATAATTTGATCTCATGATGTTAATGAAGATATTAATTAACAAGATAACATTAAGATTCAGAATATAGTTTACTTTTCGCATTTTTTCAATACAATGTACCAGTTCATTTTTTTTTACTTATTTGGTAGTTCAATTTTGCTTGAATTTGAATATCTCAAGACAGAACAACTTAATTTAAGTTTACAAAAATAATAAGCCAAAATATTGAAATCTTGCAAAAGTAATTGATTTTTCTAGCATTACACCTTTTTTTTTTACTTTTTTTTTGTAAAATATCCCATACTGTTTAGCATATAGATCAAATAAATGTGAACGATCTTGGAATTGTCGAAAAAGTCACAGATGCTTTATGATGGAGCTTGGAATTGTCCAAAAAGTCACAGACACTATATGATGGAGCTGCAAAAATAAAACAACCCACAACAGTTTGCCAAAAAATTATGCAGAAAATTTAAAAGAATTCTACTTATAGCTACAAATAAGGTGTGTCATTAGACGCCCAAATTCTGACACCTATGTGACAATATTTTATGTTTTAATGGTACTTATTAGATCAAAATTTAAAGTCAAGAGAACAATCAACATGATAGATACAATTTATGACAAACTTTTTTGGGGGCAAATAAAATGTTTGACAATCTTTAATTTTTGGGGAAATAAAAAATTAATCTTTTACAGTAAAGTGATATACTTTTTTCATATTCTTAACCCATTCCCACTCAAAATTCTTAGAATTTGGATCAGCATAAATGTGTGAATGGGTTGAGATCCTTCCTTGATTTTCAAACTTTATTGTAACTCTGTGTACACCATTATTTATGCAGTGTATACTTTTTCATCTTCCAAAATTTAAATAATCAGAATTGTTTCCGAACCCGTAGAATTCTACAAATAACCAATAGACCCCATGCAGTTCAACCATCCTGAAAGTTTTGACATCAAGAGAAAGACTGAAATGTGGAAGGAAAAGTTACTAGGAATATGCATAATCGAACCAATCTTAATTTTTTATATCACAAGTAATGAATGCACTTCAGGTGTCCATAAAAGTTACAGCATAAATATGGGTATGAATTAATTTAAATATACCAAGTACCTGAAAAACCTCTTCAAGGGAGTTAAACATTAACATGTCTTTTTTTTTTTTTTTTTTTTTTGTTTTGTGAAAACATAATGATGTGCGTGAAATCATATAGGGATATTTACATTACTGTTAATCTATTACCACATGACAACATTTTAGACTAGTCTAAATTGAAAGATATTACAGACAACAATCTTAAGTTGGTGAAATTAAAGATATCTTTGCCACTGAGGGTATAAAACATGGTTTACATATAAGAAATAGCTTGCTACAAGTCATTTCTTGATTGACTACAATATTTTCCAAAGTTTTTTTTCTAGATGAGTGTAAGAAGCATAATATGTGTGAAAGGGTTACTAGAAAATAATAATAGAGCATGAAATGAGCATATCATTGGACATCTGGCATATTGAAAAATCCCAATAATGTGCATTAGCTAATAAATCAGTCAGAACAATTCATATTACATACATTATTAGTCTACATTCTTTACATATACATTGGAAATCCCCTTAACTGCAATCTTGATAATATTCATTCACTGCATAACCCATTACCAGACGACAAAAGTTTAGACTGGTCAATATTGAAGGAAGTTGCAGACGACAATTTCAATTTGCTGAAAATTATCATTTGTTAAGCCTACTGGGTAGAAAGCATTGTGGAAATGAAGAAATTGCTTGTTGCAAGTAATTTCTTCCATTTTCCACAATGTTTTCCCAATTACTTTTTTAGAGGGGCATCAAAAAGTGCCATTGTGCGGAAATGGGTTAAACTGAAACTGACTTTATGCACATACATTAGGTTCATAAAATTTATTAAAAGAAAGTTTTAAATCCAGTCCTTTTTTTGGATTATGATAGAATTAATATTATGAATAATGTATATCTAACAGGCACAAGAACATAAACAGTCTTAACCCTTTCCCACACAATCACACCTTCTTATGACCCTCAAGAATAAAGGTTGGGAAAACATTAAAATGAAGAAATAATTGTCTACAATGTTTTCCTACCCAAAATCACATATCATTTTAAAATTTCAAATAAAAATTGTCGTACACAATTTTTTTCAATTTGGATGAAAACTTTTTCATCTGGTAATCGGTTAAAAAGACAGACTCTTTACAAAGTTCAAAATTATTTACTGCAATTCTGTACAATAAGGATTATTGATAAAGACTATAGTGCCAATATCATTTAAGTATCCCAACTTGGTTACATGAATAATTAAGAAAGGAACAAAACAATCCCCTTGTCGAGAGTAAATTCCCAACTGTAAATATAGAGAATCTCATTTACGTTTTGTCACGTTATACCCTGTGATCATTGAATTAAATATTCATATGCCTAATAGCCCTTAACAACATGCTTTCTTAGGCGCTGAAAGCTTATGGCAATGGCTCATATATTTTTGATGCTTAAAACAATTATCGAGGCTGATATGAAATAATGTAGGTAATTATTATGCAAATTGACTTTTCTCATTTTATAAAGAAGATGGCTTGAAGAATTATAACGTGCATGCTCTAAAAGACACATCAACTTAATCCTTTACAATTACAAAGTTTTATACTCTATGTGAATATGTAAAGGAAATCATTTTTTAGAGGAAAAAAGGGATCATTTGTTATATAGCATATATTTTTCCCCCATTCTTTTTTTTTCTTGCCATTAAATTAAGATACCTCACTCTATAAATCTGTCATAGTGAAGTCAGTAGCACGTCAGACTCCTAATTTTCAATCATGGGATGTCATGGGTTCGATCCCTGGGATGGCACATATTCTTTCCGACATTTGTCTCTCACCAATGGATGGATAATTGCAAACCTAAGTCGGATAGCAGCTGGAGGCTAGGAAAGGATATAGTGGTAGTACTGGTGTTAGAATTACCAGGAATCTATTGTTAGGTGCTCCAGCTGCCGTGATATGACTGAAATACTGTTAAAAGCAGCTCTCTTAGAGTTATTTTCAGAAAATCTTTACTTTTAGACCAGTCTGATTTACTTTCTATACTATAACATAGACTATTCATTGATTATGTGACAAAATCAATTCATTGCCCTCATGCATTGACACCTGAAAATCTAAAACAAGAACATGCTTATACCAATGCCATTGAACTTTAATTAGCTCATGTATTTTCAAAGAATTTAAACCCTTTTAAAACTCAGATAAAAGCAACTTTCTTTTTAGACTAACAGTGTGGAGGTATAACTACATCTATGTATGATAAAATGTACATTTACATATAATTTTTTCTTTAGTTGAAAAAGACAATATTTTTATTTGAGGAAAGTCAATCTCTGTCCTTTGAATTACAGGAAATCTAATGACAATACATTTCCTCTTGTTAGCTGCTTTAAAACAGGTGGATCTGGCAAGTCATTAAAATCTTGTCATTAAAACATACTCGGTTGAATATTTTCTTGATAATGAAAGCTGTCGATAACAACCATTGATAATTATATTTTACATTACTGACAAGAAGCTATGATAAGGTTTAGCTCCTATGTTTGATTTCAAACTAGTCTTTTTGGTACATGTAGTATCAAAGTATTCAATTGGCTTATTTCACTGAAATGCCCATAGTCATACTACTTAAGCTTTCATTTAAACTCGATTACATCCCCCAAACCTGGCCAGCGCCTTAATACCACTATAAAGTTATGATGGGAAAAACAGGTTGAGCTCTCCAAATATTGGACTTTAAGTCTTGACTTTAGAACTATCCTTTTTTTTCAAATGGTACATCTACTCATAATTGAGAATAAGTGTGCCATTTTATTTTGAAATCCATCCATAAATATAGGAGATAATGCTCAGGACAAATTCATACAGACTTGAAATACTAAATACCAAACACACTAACACAATGTCAAGTTATTTTGAAGCACATTCATGAATGAAGAAGAAATGCTCTGGAGGGACTGACACACTTACTAACACACAAATACCGACTTGTCAAAGTGATGACAACTATGTTTGGCTCATCGCAAGTGGGCATGACAAAAATGATGCTTATTGCTTAACAATGTCTAGTTTAGTATAAAAGAGTTCAGGAAAAGCTAATATAATACATTTGTTAGAGGGTGGTGTTCGTGGTCGAGAGGTAGAGTGTCGGCTTCCCAATCAAGAGGTCCTGAGTTTGATTCCCGGGAGCTGCTATCGATCTTGGTTCTGTCATTGGCCTGCACTTTTGGCACCAGTACTGGTGCATTCACCAGGAAGCACAATCAAGAGGGATTAATCTAAGTTGGAAGAACTTGTTTCCCAATCAATGTAAAATAAATAGGTTTAAACCTAAACCTGTTACAGGGTAATTAGGGAATGATACTAGTAAATCCAAAATGCCAAAATCATCTTTAGTCTCAGCAACACTTGAGAAAAGTTTTAGGGTTGTTCAAATAGAACAGTGCATACTTGTAAATGCACTAAAATGTTTTCCAAAAAGATTCATCTGTGACCTTGACCTTTGACCTTTGTGATCTTAAAGCGGCAGGGCACTTAAGATCATGATAACTTGTGCAATCAAGCTTCATGGTCCAACAGCAAATAGCAACCGAGTTACAGCAATTAATCAGAAATCTAGCAAAAATTGTAAATTTCAAGGGCAGATAATTCTTGATCACTTTATAGAAAATTCGATATGCAATATTTCTTAATCATAGAAAAATAATTTGTAACAAGAGCACTGCCTGCGAGCGCCTATGCTTGGCTGTTAGGTGCTGGGCATAAATAATGCATAAATTTCAGAGTAACTGCAACAATGTTAGATAAAAGCGCTTGACAAAATTGTGTCTAGATGAAAAGCCATGGCGATTCCAGTATACCCACCTCCACTTGAGGTAATATAATCACTGAGTATATTCAATATATTGATAAGTTCAGTGATTTTTCATTAGGTTGATGCAGTTATGGAATTTTAGTAAAGGCTGTAGAGAAATTAAATCCATCTTTAAGATAACTAGAAAATGTCGCAATGTGGACTATACCCCCCAACAGAGCTTGTCCATATACAAGTGCTATCCCCCAAAGGGCCGTAACAAAAATTTGACTTTTTAATTAAAGGGCCATAAATCAGTCAAAAATAAATGGACCAAAATAGGATATGCACATGTCTGACTTATACTGAGTCTTCTGTGAAATTTGAATCAAATCCGTCAAATGGTTGCTGACAAATTGAGCGGACATTATTTTTCACCTAAAGGCCATCTCTGCTTGATATTGATTATATCAGTGAAGTCTGAATAAAATCTGTCCAATAGTTGCCAAGAAATTGAGCAGACACGAAAAAGCTACAATAAGACAGACTGACGGACAGACAGACTGACAGACCGACCAACCGACAAGCTGACTCCTATATACCCCCTAAACATAGTTTTGGGGGGTATAATGATGTAACAATTCATAAAAGTTACTGTGAGAGAAAGAAACAGATTGAAAGATGGAAGGATAGAGGGATGGACAAAAAGTGAGATATATTAGCCTCAATGTAATTAATTCTACCAGCTTTCCCTGCATAGACTATATTGAATAGTTTTAATTTTTAATCAAATATAGACATTGCAAAAATTTAACTTATCAATAATGCAATGTATCAAATTAGAATTGTACCTGTGCGTCATATTTTCAAAAATTTTGATGTGAAGGATAGACAGTGAGCAGCCTGCACAGCCATACTGTGTATTAAGCCATTAACAGACAACAGAATTTTAGACTTGAAGTTGCAGTGGGCGTTCCAAATTTGAACCAAAATTTGGAAAAGAAATGCCACATACTAGGATAGAAAACATTGTGAAAAGAGGAAAAATTGCCTGTTGCTAGCAATTTTCTCCTTTTCTGACAAAGTTTTCCATTGTCGTATTTCTTTAGGGCGTCAGAAAGCATCATTGTGTGGTAATGGGTTAAGAATATTTGCTGATGGATCAAATTAACTATTTTCCATACAAGATAAGAAAAAGCTACAGACCAACCAACAGGCCACGAACCAACCAGCAAACCAACCAACCCACAAGCCGACTCTTACATACTCCTCTAAAATAGTTTTGGAGAGTATAATCATTGTCAAAGTGTCACACAAAACTCAGTTCCAAGCTACCATAAGCCAAGAAGTATTCATATGCTTTAAATAGTTGAATTCAAAGTACAAATATACACATATAAAAGCTTACAGCACGGAAGCAACATTTTTAAAATCGTACAGATTCACTTACACTCTGGTAAATCTTCAATAGCAGGTAACATATGATAGTTTATAACTGCAATACAAGGATTATTTGTAACTTAAGTATTAAACAATTCCAACACAATCCACTTTTACGACCCTCAAGGAAAGCACTTTGGAATACATTGTTGAGAATGAAGAAATTGCTTGTTACAAGCAATTTCTTCATTATCCACAATGTTTTCTTCTCAAAACAACAAAGAGTTTAAAAATTTCATCAACCAAAAATGGCCGTCTGCAACTTCTTTCAATTTGGAACAGTTTAAAAGTTGAATCAGTGGTTATGGGTTGAACACCGAGAGAAGTAAACTAACCTGGTACAATTCATTACAAGTGCACCACTTTTTTAGTAGGATTTTTTCACTGGTTTCAATTAAGAGTGCTTAATTTCAGAGCACAAAAAAACAGCTTTGACACCAAATCCTTTATTCTATTTCGAAAACAGATGCTTCTACAATTGTCAGCAGGCATGTATAAAAGTGATTTTACAATAAAAGTGATGAAATATATGATGCACAATTCCATGCAGCAAAATGTGAATGAACAGACAAATGAGTGACAAAAGATACAAACAATATGCATGCAATATCTTGTTCTTTATGGAAAACAAGAGGCCCAGTGGGCCTTAACGGTCACCTGACTAAAAGAGCACCAAGACAAGTGATTTTGTTTGAAAGAATAAGAAAAAGGTTTGGTTGAAATCCCCTCAGTAGTTCTTGAGAAGAAGATGAAAATGTTTAAAAGTTACAAAAAATTACCCCCTTTTGGTCCCTATTTTAGGCACCCCTGACCTCCAGCCTTTTAATTTTCACAAATCTGTATAATCAGTACCCAATGATGCTTTTCACCAAGTTAGTTTGAAATTGGCTTAGTACTTCATAAGAAGAAGGTGAAAATGTGAATTTTTTAACATGATGAACTTTGACCTCTGGGTGTGGCCCCATACATGACCCCAGGGACATGAATTTCACAATTTATAATATACCTGTCCTAGTTGTCATGCACACAGAATATTTAAGCTCTGGCATTAACGGTTTATTAGAAGAAGATTTTTAAAGAAGTACCAAAAATTACCCCTTTTTGGCCCCTATTTGGGCCCCTATGACCCCCAGAACCCCTATTTTCACAAACTTGAATTGGCATCCCTCAATGATGCTTTCTACCAAGTTTGGTTGAAATCCGCCCAGTAGTTCTTGAGAAGAAGATGAAATATTTAAAAGTTACCAAAAATTACCCCCTTTTGGTCCCCATTTTAGGGCCCCCTGACCCCCAAGCCTTTTTATTTTCACAAATCCGAAAAACCATTACCAAATGATGCTTTTCACCAAGTTTGTTTGAAATTGGCTTTGTACTTCATCAGAAGAAGTTGAAAATGTGAATTTTTTAACACGATGAACTTTGACCTCTGGGTGTGGCCCCATACATGACCCCAGGGGCATGAATTTCACAATTTATAATATACCTGTCCTAGTTGTCATGCAAACAAAATATTTAAGCTCTGGCATTAACGGTTTATTAGAAGAAGATTTTTAAAGAAGTACCAAAAATTACCCCTTTTTGGCCCCTATTTGGGCCCCTATGACCCCCAGAACCCCTATTTTCACAAACTTGAATTGGCATCCCCCAATGATGCTTTCTACCAAGTTTGGTTGAAATCCGCCCAGTAGTTCTTGAGAAGAAGATGAAATATTTAAAAGTTACCAAAAATTACCCCCTTTGGTCCCCATTTTAGGGCCCCCTGACCCCACAGCCTTTTTATTTTCACAAATCTGAATAACCATTACCAATGATGCTTTTCACCAAGTTTGTTTGAAATTGGTTTTGTACTTCATCAGAAGAAGATGAAAATGTGAATTTTTTAACATGAAGAACTTTGACCTCTGGGTGTGGCCCCATACATGACCCCAGGGGCATGAATTTCACAATTTATAATATACCTGTCCTAGTTGTCATGCACACAAAATATTTAAGCTCTGGCATTAACGGTTTATTAGAAGAAGATTTTTAAAGAAGTACCAAATATTACCACTTTTTGGCCCCTATTTGGGCCCCTATGACCCCCAGAACCCCTATTTTCACAAACTTGAATTGGCATCCCCCAATGATGCTTTCTACCAAGTTTGGTTGAAATCCGCCCAGTAGTTCTTGAGAAGAAGATGAAAATTTTAAAAGTTAACGGACGACGCACGACGGACGACGCACGATGCACGACGACGGACAAATGATGATTGCAATAGGTCACCATGACCATTCGGTCAGGTGACCTATAAATTGAGACAAACTTCAAAGTTTTAGCTCTCCTAAGCACAACATGCTTAAGGTTAGCTTTCGTGATCCTTTAATGTTTACACTCTAGGGATAACAATTTTTACTCAATCTTTATGAAACTTGGTCAGAATGATTGTTTGGTCTTAAGGATGAACCCTATAGAAATTGGGAAGTTACTTTAGGGCAGATCAATATGGCTTGAATAAACTGTAGCTTCAACATTTAAGTCGCCAAACCAACAAAAATGATTAACATAAATGCTGACAAATGTCCTAGTTCAAAGTTCACTTCCGGTCTGAATGAATGATTTGATTGGACAAATGATTCTTTGATTGACAGCTGTGATCAATTATTAATGACCAATCCATATACTTGATATGTAAAACAAAATTTGGATGCATCAAAGAATGAGTCAGGGGTAACATTCAACATTTCAGATGCCTTTCTTGAAAAGAACTTGATAACACAATTTCACTGTAGTTGTTTTGGTCCTTAACCCATTCCAACTCAATCCCTCCTTTTTACGCCCCTCAAAAAAAGGCTTTGGAAAACATTGTGGAAAATGAAGAAATTGCTTGTATCAAGCAATTTCTTCATTATCCACAATGTTTTCTATCAAAAAAGAGGAAATCATTTTAAATTCCATCAACTTGAAATTGTTGTCTGCAACTCCTTTCAATATGGACCAGTCTAAAATTTTGTCAAGTGGGAATGGGTTAAAAGAATTCCATTCTTATCCTTCTCTATTACAAAATGTTTCATTGATTCAAAATAATAGAGGGATTGCCAGCCATGCCAATTGACCTCCGACATGAAGTTCCCAAAAGATATAAAATGGGTTTTCTTTTTGCAAATTTTGAGTCAGTAATATGTAATCAAACAAAAAATGGTTAATTCGTGACCTAAACAATGTAACTACAGCTTGAATTAACTGTAGTAAAATGAAGCAAAATCAACAAATATGTTGGAGGTCATAGTTCACTTTGGTCTAAATAAACTTTTCCTGTACAATCCCTGGTTTTTATGTCCCTGAGATTTTATACATGAGAAAATATTGTGAGAAAAGAAGAAATCGCTTGTAACAAACAATTATTTCTTCTATTTAACAGTATTTTCTTTCCTGTAGGTTTAATATTTTTCAAATTGCACACACTTTTAATTGTCGTCTGCAACTGCTTTCAAATTGGACCAGCCTAAAATTTTGAAAAACAGGAACGGGTTAATGATCAATTAAACCTTTTCTGTACAATCACTGGTTTTTATGTCCTTGTGATTTTATACTTGAGAAAACATTGTGGGAAAGAAGAAATTGCTTGTAACAAGCAATTTCTTCTTTTTCCACAATATTTTCTACCCTACTGAATGGCTATTTTTCAAATTAAATCCACTATAAATTGTTGTCTGCAAAACCTTTGAAATTGGACAGGTCTTAAAAAATTTAAAACAGGAAAGGGAAGCGATTTCTGATTGACTGTGGTGATCTGTAATTTTGAAATGTCAAATAACCAATGATCACTTACAACAAGTTATTAACAACACAGTTTTCTTGTGACAATGATAGTGAACAAAACTGAACAACAAGAAAATGATGAACATTCATACACTTACACATTCACCAGGTCAAAGAATTATTCGGCGTCCTACATATAAATTGATTATGAGGTAATTTAGAAATTAAAGGAGTCAATAAAATGGAACCCACAATGCAAAAACTTTCTGTTATATTGTAATGAAAAATATTCTATCAGCAATGTTAAATGTATAATTGTATCAAGAAAATGGTCCAAAAGATCAATTGTAATTCTTTTGAGTGATTCTTTAGTTTAGTACCTACTTAATTAAAAGGCTAAAATATTTAACCTTTTTTTCTTCTAAATTCAAAACCGGTTGGTTACTTGTTTGTTTTTGTACATTCCAGATGATTTTTTAGATAGTACAATTGAAATAGAAGGCATAATATGGATGATGTATGATGATAAACTAAAGACTAAAATAAGTTAAGCCATTAACACATAATCCCACTTTTTGATGACCTGATGAAAAATAGTTAAGGAAAACTTAGTAGGCAAAGAAGAAACTGCTTGCAACAAGCATTTATCCTTGTCTCACAATGTTTTCTACCTTATGTGGCATTTATTTTTGCTTTTTCAGTGCACTTTGAAATGTCGACTACAACTCCCTTAAATACGGACCACTCTAAAAATGTTCTTGTTTGATAATGGGTTAACTGTCATTTTTACTAATTTGTTGGCTCTACTAAATAAGCACACAACACATTTCTAAAGGATTTCTCACATAATAGGGGTGTGGTAAGTTTATGTGATATCATAAATAGGAATATCATCTACCGGTATTATAATTTAGTTAAGGGAGGATATAAAGCTACTACAGGGAATTTAGACAAAGAATTATCTCCCTTTGGTCAAGTCTTTGGCTTATATCTTGTGCTTAAAATATGAATGGAGAGAAAATGAGAAAAGAATCCCTAAACTAAATAATGTTTGGAGGATGAATGAACAATAAGCTTAAATTCATAATGTCCTTATTGCTGCCAAGATACCTATTTATTTAGTCCAGTAAAGGTACACTTAATGAGTTCAGTAAAGAAAATCTGATTACAGAAATATAGGCAGAATTCAGGATGACAAAACTTAATTCCCTCTTGAAATTTGCTTTACACACAAACAACAATTATGCAGTTGTCCAAAAATTCAAAGAAGTTGCAGACGACAATTTTCAGTTGACAAAATTTTGAAAATCTTTGTCTTTTGGGGTAGAAAACATCTTGGATAATGAAGACATTGCTTGTAATAAGCAATTTCTATATTTTCAATTATGTTTTTTAAAACTTTTTTTAAAGAGGTGTAAAAAGGTGGGATTGTGGGGGATTGTCTTAAACATCACATTAAAAACAAGGTACCATTTCCTGTGTAATAGTTTTTTTGTAATTTTTACTTTTATACAAGGCTGATGTCTGTCCAAATTGTTTACTTAAGGATTGATAGAGGTATTGCTATCTAGCCTAAGCTGGATAAATCAACAAAAATGAATGTAAATTACTGATCTTACCTGGTTTCGCTTCTGTGTCCATGTTAAGGGCTTGTAAGGTGTCTACAGGGCCTGCCTGCCCTAAGGTGGGGCCGTCTCCTTCCATTTCGATATGTCTGATAGCAGCGGCAGTAGCCATATCTTCGTTTTCTTCTCCTGCAAGAATTAAACCCAGACGGCAACATTTTAGACTGGTCAAAATTGAAAGGAGTTGCAGAGGACAATATACAGTTTATGAAATTTTAGATTTTTTGATTTGAAGAAAACATTGAGGAAAATGAAGAAATAGCTTGTCACAAGCACTTTCTTCATTTTACACAATGTTTTCAAAAATGTTTTTCTTGAGGGGCATCCAAAACCATCATTTCCTCATTGTCAAAACGGATTCTACAGCTATTTTTCTTGAGGGGCATAGAAAAGGGGGATTTTGTGGGAATGAATTAATTCAAAATCATTCAGCAATGCACTATAAGCAGAGAAAATGTGCATAGATAGTTTTGCATAATAAGTCAACCCTTGAGCTTCTCATCAATGCAAGAGCAGAGTTACAGATAGAGGGGTTGATTTCAATTTCAAAATAGAATATTTATTTTCATTATTTGTACTCACAGCTGTATATTGCAGGGACTCATTAGAATTGTCTTGTTGAGATTAAGTACCCACATGAAAGGTTTGGATAAACTAGAAAGTCATCCAGGGACAACACGTGGAGCCCACCAAATATTTGACCTTGAGCTGTGAAATTGGAGCTATCTAAATCATTGTTTCAAAATGGGAAAACCACTACTGACGGGGAACAATTGTATCAAGTTATTTTGAAATCCATCCATAAACAAAGGAGATAATTATGCACTGGATAAGCTCAGTTTGAACATTTCACCTTTAACTATGACCTTGTCCATGGAGGTATCCTAAAATTTGTTTCACATGGCATATCAACCCATGATGGAAAACAAGTGTGCTGAGTTATTTTGAAACTCATCCACAAATGTAGGAGATATGCAGGAGAAAATTCTGACAGACTTGCGCACTAATGTACACGCAACAACTTCTCTTAGTAACCACTATGTTTTGCAAAGTCGCAAAAACCAACAAAATGCTTCACATAAATGGAAACCAATGTGGGAGTTCAAAATTCACTTCCCCTCTAAATGCATAAATTGGTTGGTCTGTTGATTATTTGACTGACAGCTACAATCAGTCAATTTGTAAAATACAGTTATGTTTTTGTCTTTGCTAGCTATTACTAGCTACTACAAATATAAACATTTCAAAACATTTCAACAAAACAATGATGGTAACTATTTATGTATTATAATGCAATGATAATATAACAAAGAATAGCCAAGTTATCAGCTAAGCAATCATTGAATCACCATATCATAATACGACTTATTCAATGACAAAAAGGTGATTTGTTATCTTGAAAAGAATCAGGAAAGAACACATTTTAACCGATATATTCTCAATCTTACAACTAGTTTTCAACATTCCATGAAGAGTGAAAAATGGTCTTTGTCAATTTAAGCCATTCCCACACGAAAGACTTTTGGACATATCCAAAATTGAATAATTTACAAACAACAATTTCTTCAAGTCTTCATTTTCCACAATGTTTTCCAAAGCTTTTATATCGAGAGGCATTTTAAGGTTTAATATCTGGGAATGGTGTAATTATTAAGACTGTGATTGCATGCAAATAGGTAGTGATTTCTTGATTCTGCTACATATTTAAGTTAGAAAAAAAAATGAGGAAAAGAAAAAACATGAAAATCTAATTTCTCATTTTCATCTTCTTAAGATTGCTGTTTCTTTAAGCCCCTAAAGAAAAAAAGCATGAGGCAAAGTTGAGGAAAATGAAATAATTGCTTGTAGCAAGCCATTTCTTCATTTCCCACATTGTTTTCTACCAAGATAGACAAAGATTTTTTAAAATTTCATCATCTTAAAATGGTCTTCTACATTTTTTTTTGATAGTATTGTCACCTGCAACTTTTGTCTATTTGAACTTATTTAACCCATCCCCATACAATCACATGTTTTAATGCACTTCAAGAAAGAAATCTTAAGTCAATAATATTTATGTGGAAAATGAAGAAATTGCTTGTCACAAGCAATTTTATAACCCTTGCCATGCTGATCCCTAAATATTCCTGCTCTGGCAGGAGGCGTAGACAAAGATCAGCCTGCACCTGTTTGTCCTCTTTAAGCCAGAACTGTCCATAAAATTGTTTTCCAAACTAAATATTGACCCTGACAACAAGACCTACTGTGACATTTGATTATAATCTATTTCTGTACAAGAATTTTATTCAGCATGAAATTGGTTAATATCCACTATGTTTCTACCCTGCAAGACAAATCTATTTAAAACTCCACCAACTAAAAATTGTCATCTGCAACTTCTTTGAATTTGGACCAGTCTAAAATTTTGTTGTGTGGGTCTCTTATAAATAGTTACTATCATCGTAAGTCCTCTTGACATGCATTCTTATTATTTTGTCAAATATTTTACCTTCCATTCCTTCTTGAGTTGTAACATTTGGCGGTGGCATGAACCCCTCGGCCATGACTGGGGAAGTTTGTGGTATAGGGTAATCAATATCCATGGTCTGTACAGGGGGTTCTTCTGGTCCCATATCTGCAATCTCCTCCATCTGTTCTTGCAGAGGTGGTAACCCTCCATTTTGATTTAAACTTGTGTTAGATATTCTGAAATAAAAACACCAATAATTATTATGTAGACTGATTACTGAGGTCAATCAAAAAGTAAATTGACCAGTCAAATCAATAACTTTGACTGTGATTGAACTTAAAACTCCAACATAAATATATAAATCATTTTGTTAGTTTGGCCACTTAACTCATTCCAACACAACCCCTACTTTTTACGCCCCTCCAGAAAAAACTTTAAAAACATTTTGGAAAATGAAGAAATTGCTTGTATCATCAAATATCAGACATCTTTAACTTTTTAGGCTGAAAACATTATTGATAATGAAGACATTGCTTCTAGGGTCGTAAAAAATGTAGGATTGTGTGGGAATGGGTTAATATTCCATACAAACTCTGTGAGCAAAAGAGTTCATTGACTTAAGTTATTGTGCCAACATAAGAGTACAAAATTTTTGCTCGGTTAGTTTATCTTAGACAAAAAATAAAAAAATATTCTGTAAATCCAAATAAATCTTACTAAGTAACTTCAAAATATCTACACCTGTCAAAAATAAATAAAAAGCTGCATGTGCAGACGTCAAGCCCAAAGTAGTAATGAAGCACTTTGAAAACAACTAATTCATTCGTAAAAATCATATTTTTAACCCTTTCCTGGATAATCCCTGGTTTTTACGTCCCTGAAATTTCATATAGAGAAAACATTGTGGAAAAAGAAGAAATTGCTTGTTACAAGCAATTTCTTCTTTTTCCACAATATTTTCTACCTTACTGAATGGTCATTTCTTTAAATAAAATCTACTTTAAATTTTTGTCTGTAAAGCTTTTGAATTTGGACTGGTCTAAAAAAGGGTTAAAGTAAATATTTTTTGTATCAAGTTTTTTCATAGTGTTGTTAAAACTTGTATCCCTTACCAGACAACATTTTAACCCTTGTCATGCTGAATATAATCCTGTTTTGTATAAAAATCTACGGAGACACTAGTTGAAAGTCAAAATTTCTTTTGAAAACTTGTTTTGTAAACAATCTGGCTTGAAAGGAGCAAGCAGATGGTGTAGACTTAGATCAGACTGCACATATGTGCAGGCTGATCATTATCTATACCTTCCGCCCAAACAGGAATATCCCGGGTTCAACATGACAAGGGTTATGCTGTTCTAAATTGAAAGAAGATGTAGATTGAATAATTATGGCAAAAATCAACATGATAGAAGGAGAAATTGTCTATAACAAGCAATTTCTCTTTATGCTACAATATTAATCTTAAATTCAACATCAGAGGGACACAATGTGGGATTGTGTTGGAACAGGAAATCATAAACTTAATACCACACAACTGTCTTATAATCCAATTCCACAGGACAAAACTTTGAAAGAAGTTGCAGACATCATTTCAGGTTGCTTTGAAATTGAAAGATAAGAGCCAAATCAGGTAGAAAATATTGTGATAAAAAGAGAAATTGCTTGTGTCAAGCAGTTTCTCCTTTTCTCACAATGTTGTCTTTGATGTAATTCTTCGGGGGCATTAAAAGCAGTTTTGTATAGGAATTGGATATTAGCCTTTAAGCTACTGGATTCAATTTTGTTACTAGGTTTTTTTTACATAAATCGTGAAAATGTTGCAGCCACTAAAACTCAACAAGAACAATGTTAAAGCATCTGCTATGTTACAGCAAGAGAGTGTTTCTGATTGTTACAAAAAGAGAATGTTTCTGCCGTACAGTAATCAGTTAATCCTTATCATATTGAACCTAGAATACCCTTGTATTGGCTGGAGGTAGTCAAACATCAGCTTACACATTGTGCAGTGTGACCTGTCAGTCTACTCCTCCTGTTTGACATTGTAAGCCAAGCAATTAGAGCCTTTCAGTACTTTAAGCCCTTTGATTTTAATGAAACCATGAAAAAAAAATTTATATACTGTATATCACACATGGCAAGGTAGCAACTAATAATAGTCATATGATTAAAACTGCATGAGAAAGTTTGAATCAAGTATTAAACAGGATTAATTTGAATTAAAGTTGATTGCACTTTAAAGTACATGTACTTGGATACCAAAGTTTTCAAACCAATTGTATTTGGTTGTTTAATTGTTTACCAAACAATCCCACATTTGACACGCCCAAGAAAAAGAATGAAGTAAAATAAGAACGCATTGACCATGTTTGATGATCTTGTAAATAGCCCATTCTGAAACAATCTCACTTTTTAATGCAACCCAAGAAAAAGTTTTGTATGCTATTGTATACTTAATTTTCCATTTAAATACACCTTGACATTTTCTTTCAATTTGGACCTGCCCAAAACTTTGTGGCCCTGTAATGGCCCCCAAACCAACCCCAATTTGACAATTATAAGTGAGTTGACCATCAATTTTAACCCTTGTCATGCTGAACCCGGAATATTCCGGTTTTGGCAGGAGGTGTAGACTAAGATCAGACTGCACTTATGTGCAGGCTGATCTTAGTCTATACCTCCTGCCTGTACTTTTCCTGCCAGAGTTGCTTATGAGGTTGATTTCTAAAAAAAATATTGATTTTTGAACAACAAGTTCTATCGGTGCTTTCAGCCCTTTGATTTTACAGCAATTCAGTAAGGTAATTTATACAACATGACAAGGGTTAACATCTTTGTTCTCATAATCCTGAATTGTATTGGCACTAACTTCTTTAACCAATTACCAGACTGCAAAATTTCAGACTGTTCCAAAATGAAGTGATTTGCAGACGACAATATAAAGTATATGAATATCAAAAAAGTGTCACTGTGTGGGAATGGGTTAAGCTATTGCCAGGGGAAAAAAAATTGAGACATATGTCTAAATTGATAGACGTTGGTTGAAAGAAGTTGCAGAGATCTTTAAATTTTAAAAAAATGTAACACATTTTTTTTTCAGAAAATATCGTAGATAATTGTAGGTAAACATATTATTACATTTTTTGGGAAAGCTTTTTTTTCTATTTTTTGAGGGGCATAAAGCAGAATAGAGTGGGAATTTGTTAGCACCTAATCTCTTACACTTTCAAATTATTTTATTGTTTCTCTAATTCTATACTCATCAAACCATTAGTTTCCACAAGAGAACAGTCTCTGAAGGTCCATCTTCGCTAGCCAAGGGTTCTAACTCCACCTTGTTCCTTACGAACGTTCGTAAGGAACAAGGTGGAGTTAGAACCCTTGGCTAGCGAAGATGCTGAAGGTCATGGTCATTACATTTCTTATAAATAGCACATATGTTTTCTCTAATTCGAAATCCTCTATCCTATCATAAAATAAGAACATGCAGAGTGCAATGCCACACCAGGCAAAATGTACTGCATAGCAAAAAATTCGGAAAAGGAGTGTATAATACTTGTAATGCATTTACAGCATTATGTAGGATGAATGAAACGCTCTTCTGGTAATGAACATATCTGCATAGTTTCAGGTAAACACATAAATCATAGGCTAAACCTATTCCGAGACAGTGACACTTTTTGATGCCCCTCAATTTAACACAATTGGGGAAACATCGTGAAAATGAAGAAATTGCTTGTAACAAGCAATTTCTTCATTTTACACATGTGTTTTCTATCCACAAAGTTGTAAAAATTCTGAAATTTAATTGACTTTGAATTGCCGTCTGCAGATTCTTTCAATATTGACCAGTCTAATAATTTGCCGTCTGGTAATGGGATAAGTTAATGTCATGCCAAGAAAGCAAACACAAACACCAGCTCTAATTCCTATAACATCTATATTTCCTATTCAGAAATAGACTGGTACCGCTGTCGACTTTAACAAAGCCGACAGGTAGATCTCAAACAACTGAATCAAGAGATTGGCTGATGGGCATTTAATGACGTATACCCAAACATCAAATCTGATTGGGTAATGTATTGTTTGTAAACAATATGACGGAAGCGGAAAGCGGAGTTCCTCATATATTTTACATGAAAAGAATGACATTTCAAGTTTTTTCTCACACACAATTTGGATTGTTCATGTTAGAAATGTTTTAACATTAAAACTGACTACTTTAAAACTACAAAAGTAAGATTTTTATCGTATTGGATGGAAATCCCGCAGCATGTCCAAATTTTTTAACAAAATTTGCTGCCCATGCGTAAGCCTTGTTTTCTGTTTTAGTAAGGAGTAAACCCTTACGGGCCAGGCTTTCCGTGTACGTACCGAAAATCGGTGTTAACCTGTCGGCTTTATTAAAGTCGACAGTGGTACCAGTCTAAATCAGAAACAGCCTAAAAATTTATACACAATAAGCCTTCTTCCTCTTTGTCAAAAATCATGAATAAAAGCTCTATGAAGAGATATTAGGCAAACACTCTAAATTTGCATGCTGGCGATATTGCTACCTGTGGGTAATTGAATGTTCAGCCTGTGTATCTATCACATTAGATTTGATGAAGATGATCACTGTCAGTGACTGCACAAAGATCAGTCGTAAGTGTTGAAATCAGTCAGATCATGTTCAACTACTTAACCCATTCCCTTACAGTGACGCTTTTAAATGCCTCTCAATATAAAAGTTTTGGGGAAACATTGTGGAAAATGAAGAAATTGCTTATCACAAGCAATTTCTTCATTCTCCACAATGTTTTCTACCACAACAGACAAAGATTTTAAAGATGTCATCATCTTTAAGCTGTCGTCTGCAACTTCTTTGAATTTGGACTAGTCTACAATTTTATTGTGTGGGAATGGGTTAAATCACTATCATCACAAACATCATTG
Source organism: Fragum fragum (assembly GCA_946902895.1). Lineage (NCBI taxonomy): Eukaryota > Metazoa > Mollusca > Bivalvia > Cardiida > Cardiidae > Fragum > Fragum fragum. Next base: position 17,459,082 of record OX336368.1, read on the forward strand.
TTTGTGCTTTTTTGGGTATCACAAAGCACAACTAAATTGCCATAAAAAATATCTATTATAATAAAACTGGCTATGGAACAAACAATAAAACCATTACAAGACTGCAAAACTTTAGACTGGTCCAAATTGAAAAGAGATGCAGAATGACAATTTAAGTTTATGAAATTTCACATTTTTTCAATTTTCTGGGTAGAAAATATTGTTGAACATGAAGAAATTGCTTGTCGCAAGCAAATCCTTAATTTTCCACAATGTTTTCCCAATTACTTTTATTGAGGGGTGTCAACAAGCGTCATTGACTGGGAATGGGTTAACCAAATTCACCATGCCCAAAACAGCAAACACAAGGTCTATTTACATCTCAAATTGAAGGGTTGCCATTGTCAATCAAAAACCCACTAACCAATCGCATCCCTGACCACAAATTTTGCAAAATAATGTTGTTTTCTACTGAGGTCAAACTGCAGTGTCGGAGGTAAGTGGGCTTGGCAAGCAATCCATCAATTTTTCAAAGAGCACACCAAAAGACTAGTAATTTAATTACCCTTGTTTTGTAGATTTCCTGTGGGAAATGTAAATAATAAATTAGATTTAAACCATTACCATTTAAACTGGTCCTAATTCAAAGAAGTTGCAGACAAGAATTTTGAGTTGATGAAATTTTAAAAAATCTTCATCTTTTGAGGGTAGAAATGAAGTAATTTCTTTTTACAAGTAATTTCTTCATTTTCCACAACACTTTCTACAGCTTCTTTCTAGATAGGTGTATAGAATCAGACATCTTGTGAGAATGGGTTAAACTGAATTACAATCTACAACTGAATCCACACATAAATTGTCAGATTTCAAGTAATTTGATATACATTTTTAATCTTTATATCATTAATTCAGTCTGGCAGTAAATTGTTGATCTCCAAAATTTATTCAACCCATCACGAGACTACAAAATTTCAAACTGGTCCAAATTCAAAGATGTTGCAGACAACAAATTTTATTTTATGATTTTTTTTTTTCAATTTTATGGGAGAAAATATAGTGGATAAAAATTTTGCTTTTATCAAACAATTTCTTCATTTCCCACAATGCTTTCCAAAGCTTTTTTCTAGGGGACGTCAAAAAGTATCATTGTGTGGGAATGGTTAAATGTCATAACTACCAGTATTCAAGCTGTAGAAATGGTATTTAGGTCGCCCTACGAAGATTTGCTTTCTTGTGTTATGTTTAATATATTTTGCAAACAAACATTGTTTGATATTTTAGTCAAACTACCTTGCCAGAGAGTGGCAAGCAATTGGTCAATCAACACAAGCCACTCCAACTTCAAATCAAGATCACCACTTAACCCATTCCCACACAATCCCTCCTTTTTACGCCCCTCGAAAAGAAAGTTTTGGAAAACATTGTGGACATAGAAGAAATTGCTTGATTCAAGCAATTTCTTCAATGTCCACAATGTTTTCTACCCCAAAAGACAAAGAATTTTAGAATTTCATCAACCTTAAATTGTTGTCTGCATTTTTTTTCAACTTAGACCAGTCTACAATTTTGTCAAGTGGGAATGGGTTAACACCTTGACATGGCCATTTGTCTCAGATACCAAAAGACAATAGTTTTAGTTAACCCACTACCAGAGGGCAAAATTTTAGATTAGAAAGGAGCTGCATACGACAATATTTAGTTGATGAAATTTAAGTTTCTAAGTAAAAAATTTTGTGGTAAATGATAAAATTGCTTGTAGTAAGCAATTTCTTCTTTTTGAATAATGTCTTTCCTATGGCTTTTATGGAGGGACGTCAAAAAGTGTCATTGTGAGGGAATGGGTTAATTTGTTCTCAAAGAACTATCAAACAAAGTTTTTAGTTTGTAATCAATGATAATTAATGCATGCAAATTTTCTAAGAATACAGTTATATGCATACTATTCAGTAAGCATTGATTTTCATTGTAAAATAGCTGATTATTTCAAGTGCATGGATTACTTTAATTCAGTTTTTACAGTTAGAGATAAACAAAGGTGATAAGAAGAAAAGGTTTTAAAAAGTACTGCATTGACCAGTTTTAGAAGGTTTGTGCTATCCAGAAATCAAGTAGTTTGTGGGCCATTATATGCAACTTGGCCCGGGCGGCAAGGCATGTCGGGTAAAAATTTAACAAATATGCTCGTTTTGTTGACAGGGCTGCAATCAAAGAGCCTTGAGTATTGTCCCTTTTATAGGGTATCTGTATGATATATTGCAATATTTTACTAGTTTCACATCCTATTCTGACAAAGTACATGTTTGTTCTATTGAAGAATGTTGTTTCATAGAATAGTATTGTGCAACATTCGAATATCAGGGTTGACAACACAGGAAAGAGACATAAAACCCTAGACTAAGACCTTATAAACAACCAAAGATTTATAGGAACTAGCTGATGGTGAAGACTAGGATTAAACTGCATATTATGCATATTTTTTGTCTATACCACCAACCAAAACAGGAACATTATAGGTTCCTCATGACAAAAATTAATGTCACACTAGATTCGTTCTGTGTCTGAATGTGAAGTCAAAAATTGTGTTAGAACACTGATAAACAACACCAAAGAGATATATAGTGTGTAAAACTGAAATTGCCAGTGTGCCACTGTCAATCAAAAGATAGATTAATTAATCACACAAATCATTTAGATCAGATGAGAACTTCAAACTCTTTAAACATGTATGTCCAGCAACTTTGTTGTTTTGGCAACTTTTAAGCTGTTACTACAGCTTATCCAAGCAGTAGTTACGGCATTTGGGTTGCAAACCAACAATTAACTCTTTATCTGTTGCACCTGACCATATATCTTTTAAAATAATGTCAGAGATAACTTCAATTAACCCATTCCCATACAATGACTCTTTTTGACACCTCTGATGAGAAAAAAGCTTGGGAACACATTATGGAAAATGAAGAAATTACTTGTTACAAGCAATTTCTCCATTATCTGCAACGTTTTCCAATCCCCCCAAACAAACATTTTAAAGATTTACTCTGTTGTCTGCAACTTCTCTTTGAATTTGGACAAGTCTAAGATTTTGTCATCTGGTAATGGGTTAAGCTGCCTTGTTGGAGCTTAAGTAACAGGTGGCCGGCAAATCCTTCTATTATGAATTTAATGGAGTCTACTCACTTTGGCAAAATAACTGTGTTAGAACTTTGTGGTCTAAGGACACTTCTATCTGACATCACAGAATCAACAGTGCCTGGTCTCTGAAATGGAAGCATGAAGGAATGACTAGATCTATCAACTACAAAAAAGAGGGTCAGGATAGTCCTTTTTCGCTAGAATTAAAGAACAGCATGTATCATAAACTAGATCACAGAATGTGATTAACCCATTACCACTAAATGACGCTTTCTGACACTCTGAATAAATACAATTTGAAACTTTGAGGGAAAAGGAGAAATTGCTTGAAAAAAGCAATTTCTCATTTTCTCACAATATTTTCTATCTTTATTTGCACTTATTTTCCAATTTCAGCACAATATGAAATGTCATCTGCAACTTCTTTCACTTAGGACTAGTATAAAATGTTGTTGTCTGGCATTGGATTGAGCTTGCTTTACAAAATTTAAGACTGGTCTGAATTCAAAGTGGTTGCAATTGTACATAAAATTGACTTCAAATAGAAATTTAAGGGCATTAAATGTGGAAAAAAATCTAAGAACATATCAATTTCATAGGCAATACTCTCTGCATGTCTGGAGAGTAAAAATCTCAGGATCATTTCTTCAATGTGATTTTCCATGGCTATTGACCAATCGCTTGCCCTGCCCACTGACTCCCTAAGACCCTGCCCATTGACTCCTACAGGAAGTTCAGCTTTGATTTTTAATGGCGTCATTTTGCAAAATCTATAGCCAGCAGCATGTTACAATTATGAAGAATGATTGGTTTGTGACCCAAACGTTGTAACTACAGTTTGAATAAGCTGTAGTTACAAATTTTAAGTTGAAAAACTAAATGAATGATTTCATTGGTCGACTGATTATTTGATTGGCAGCCGCGTTTTGTTAATTACATATATATACCAATTGCTTCAAATTAGAGAAAAAAATCCAAATTTACTGATTTATCAAACAAATTAGTATACAATTAGTATATGACACCTAGGCTTTTTCTTTGTTGGTATTTAGGGTGGAACCTTAAAGCATTACCACAAATTCCAACTTTTGATCTGCTGAGATAAAGGTTATGAAAACATTGTGAAGAATAAAGTAAAATGCTCTTCACAAAAAGATCCTTTGTTTTTTACTACATTGTCTGAACAATTTCTTGCATGATTTTTATTTTCAAATATAAATTGTTGTCAGCAACTTCTGTGACTATGGCTAATAATTTTGTCCACTGGTTATGGATTAAAGATGAGGGTTCCTATAGCAGAAATCTGGTTTTGATAGTCATTATTACTAAGAACCTATCTGTAATCCCATTACCAGATGACCAAACTTTAGAACTATAAATTGAAGACAAGAGTGCCATATATGGAGGACACTGTGAGAATTATTACAAGCAATTTCTCCTTGTTTTACAATGCTTTGCAGTCTGATCTTAGTCTTCACCACATGGTTGTCCACTTTATGTCAACATTGTCTATAAGATCAATTTCCAAATGAAATATTAACCATAACATTCAGACCAACAGTGCTATCAGTCCTTTGATTTTTAATGCAACTCATAAATAGGATTTTATTCAGCACAACAAGGATTAATAATCATTTTCTTCATTTCACACAATATTTTCTACCCAAAACAACACAGATTTTTGTAGTCTGCAAAAAACTTTGAATTTCGAATGGTCTAAAATGATGTTTTATGGTAATAGATTAAGTTTATAGATTGTGAAAATTTATTGCATAGATTCATACCTATTCACTTGAGCCGAGTCTTACCAAGTCTATAAAAAGGCAATATGTATACAATCTATCAGTTTACTTAGCCCTCAAAGATAATAGGTATTTTATTTATTCTTTTCACCTTATTCAAATACTTTCTTTTGAAAAAACTTTTATTCACTCGATACAACCCTTGCTTTTGATAGCAATGTGGGTGACAATGTTGTATGGTTTACTAGCCTACCCCCCCCCCCCAATCAAGTCCCACCCCATCCAAACCCCACCCACCCCTTGTTCTTACAGGCCTGCAAACTAACTAAGTCAGACTCTTTACTACATTGTTTTATAGGTACATACAAAATTTAAATTCAATTACCTGGTACAAAAAATATAATATCTAGATGATCCTACAAGTATATACTTTTTTCAAATCTGATAGATTAGACTAGTCCAAGTTGAAAGAGGTTGCAGACGACAATGAATATTAAGTACAATTTGAAATGAAACCATCCTATGTGTTTTTATTGAATGAATTGGATTAAATGCCACTTTTAACAGTATTTCAGTCATATCGCAGCAGCTGGAGCATGTAACAATGGATTCCTGGTATTTCTCATACCAGTACTACCACTACATCTTTTCCTAGCCTCCAGCTGCTATCCCACTTGGGTTTACGATTATCTACCTATTGGTGAGTGACATATATTAGAAAGGATATGTGCCGCCGCTGTGGATCTAACCCATGACATCCCATGATTGAAGATTAGGAGTCTGATGCCCTAACGACTGCGCTACGATGGCGGCCCATCCTATGTTGTAGAAAATATTGTGAAACAAGCAATTTCTTCTTTTTCCACAATGTTTTCTCAAGAATAAAATTACAACAACATAAAATCCCGCTCTTGTACAGGAAAGGGTTAACCGGAGAGCCTAGTTACTGTTTTTCTAAGCATTGAATCAAACTAAGCAAAAGACTGTCACTTATAGATACAAAATACCAATGCAATTACACTTTTACCTGGTACAAAAATTATATTTATAAAGCTATATATATATTTAGATGATCCTATAACATTTCTTTTACATCAGATTTAATCATGGCAATTACAAACAAGAAGTTGCAGACAGTATTTCAAACTACATTTATTGATAAATATGTAAAACATATGGTTAAAACATTTTGAGACAAGAAGCATCTGTGAAACACTAATGCACCTAAATCAGCAATTTGTCCAGAAATTTTTAACTTGATAGATGATCTTGAGATTGTTAGATGAAATTGACCTTCATATCAACACATGCGTATCTTTGAGAGCAAATGGTGGATAATTTCCATCTATCAAAAAATCTATCAACCAATCCATTTATTCATTTAGACTGGAAATGAACCTTGAACTCAAACATACGTATATTTAAGCATATTTGTTGGTTTGGCAACTTAAATGTCTTAACTACAGCTTATTCAAGCTGTAGTTGTGACCTTTAGGTCATCAACCAACAATTCTATTCTTTTGTTGTAGATTATTTACCATAAATTTTGAAAAAAAATACTCTCTACAACTTTAATCAGTGAGTCAAAATGTACTATCGTTTGGTAATAGATTATAAGGATGAGCCTAGTAGATTTTCTAAGTATCAGATCCTGCAAATGCTATGACTAGACAAATTCTAGACAAATCATCTATATCATTATGGTTAGCAGAATAATCTGCCAATTCAAAGTGTTGACAGGCATGTATTCAATCCATTAACATGATAACAAAATTTTTCACTGGTCCAAAATGAAAGACATTGCAGAAAACATTTCAAAGTGTGTTTGAAGTGCCAAATTAGGGGAAAAATATTGTGAAAAGGGGAATTTCCTGTGTCTGCAATTTCTGTTTCTAGTTTCTGACCAAAAGTGACCCAATTTCGAACTCTTCTATAGTTATCAAGGAGGTATTTTCTGACCAAGATGTCTTAACCCATTCCAACTCAATCCCTCCTTTTTACGCCCCCCAAGAAAAAAGCTTTTGAAAACATTGTGGAAAATGAAGAAATTGCTTGTATCAAGCAATTTCTTCATTATCCACAATGTTTTCTACCCAAAATGACAAAAAAAATCAAAATTCTATCAACTTGAAATTGTCGTCTGCAGCTTCTTTCAATTTGGACCAGTCTTAAATTCAACCGTGTTGGAATGGGTTAAAATTGAGGCCAATGTATACCTTCTAGCTTTACACAAGGCAATTTCTTAGATTTGACCTGGTGACCCCAGGTGAAGACACCACATGACAAAATAGTGATGTTGGTATCTAAATATCAGAGGCAAACATTATGACTAAATAAAACATTTTTTTTTCAAAGACTGTGGCTTTCATGGTACGCTCAAGCAATTTATAAGACCTAGTTTTTTCCCAAAGTGACCCAATATCAAATTTGTCCCAGATATCATGGATACAAACATTGTGACTAAATATAACAATGTTTGAGCCAAAAGTGTAGCCTCTAGAGTGCACACAAAATACTTGTAATTCTAAGGTTTGACCCAGTAACCTGTTTTAAACTTGAATAAGACCTAATATTAAACTTGGCCATGAATATAACGGAGATAAACATTCTGACCAAGTTTCATGAAAAAGTTGTGACCATTTGTAAAGTGGAAACAAGAATCTGACATAGGAAGATGCTGGACACAGCTAGAACTGGAGCATATTGTGTTCAGGTGAGCTGAAAAAAAGAACCTATATCTAAAGCCTAAGCAAACATTTTAAATCTTGCAATTGTTATATAATTTCTATTGTAACAGTTGTTGCTTTTTTAAGCCTTCTACAATATCTTACCTTTTTGATGTCTATATTCTGTTAAACATATTATAAGTACAGAAAACTTGCATAAAACTAAACATGTGAGAGACTTTGAAATGCTTTTAAGACTATTATTTTCTTAACTTAATACTGTAGTTGCAGACAACATTAAGATCAAAGGTGAAAAAAAGGAATCTGTAAGGCAGAAAAACGTTGTGAGAATATGTTAAATGCTTGTTACAAGAATATCTCTTTTCCCACAATATTTTTCTTTAGAAATACCAGTGAGGTAGGAAGGTAAAAAAGGGAATTGGTGGTAATGACAAAGTTTGAAAGGATTTTTTTTTTTTTTAAGTAAGCACTAAGTACCAGTATGACGGCTTTTCTTTTTCTATTTTTTAAGATAAAGGAAATGCATCATTCTTATCCACAAAAGCACAACTATCATTTGTATGTATGCTATGCTAGGCTGCAATGTTGGATAGAGTACAAGTTAACCCTTTCCTGTTTAATAAAGTTTTAGACTTGTCCAAATTCAAAGGTTTTGCAGTCAAAAATTTAAAGTTTTTTTCAATTTGAGAAATAACCATTCAATAGGGACTTTCTTCTTTTTCTACAATATTTTCCAAATTATAAAATCACAGAGACGTAAAAACCAGGGATTGAACAGGAAAGGTAATGGCCCATAACACTTAAAAAAAATCATATTTAGCTGTCTCCCTTAATACTATGATTGTCATGCTAAGTTTCAAGAAAATTTCTTAAATGATAACTGGTCAATGTGACCCAAATTAATTTTGTCACGCAAACTGTGAATACCAACTCCGAATACTGATGACACCAACATAAAGACAGTATCTTAACTTTTCATTCCAAACAGCCTAACTAAACAAGGTGCCAAATTGTCACAAGATACGCCCGTCACACTGCTTAATATTAACTGGAGGTTTGAATTGAACTGAGGTTATTTTGAATGAATATTTTTTCTCAAACAAAGTATGGAAAACAACAAAGGACAAAAACTCAAATTATACGCTATGTTGAGCTATGGTTCTTGTGCACTGCACCCCCCCCCCCCCCCCCTGGTGAGATCTATCCATCCATGAAGTTTCATGTTTCTAGCTATTTTACTTTTAGAGATATACTCCGGACAAGATTCAAGTATGAAAAACTACAAAGGGCAATAACTCAAATAATAGGCTTGGTAGAGTTATGGTTCTTGTACACTGCACTCCCACTTGGTGAGCTCTATTCATCCATGAAATTTCATTATTCTAGCTATTATACTTTTAGAGATATACGCCAGACAAGATTTAAGTATGAAAAACAACAAAGGGCAATAACTAAAAAAATAGGCCAGGTAGAGTTATGGTTTTTGTGCACTGCACTCCCCCTTGGTGAGATCTATACACCCATAAAGTTTCATGATCCTAGCTATAATACTTTTAGAGATATACTTCGGACAAGATTCAAGTATGAAAAACAACAAAGGGCAATAACTCAAAAAATAGGCCAGGTAGAGTTATGGTTCTTGTACACTGCACCCCCACTTGGTGAGATCTATCCATCCATGAAATTTCATTATTCTAGCTATTATACTTTTAGAGATATACTCCGGACAAGATTCAAGTATGAAAAAAAACAAAGGGCAATAACTCAAAAAATTGGCTAGGTAGAGTTATGGTTCTTGTACACTGCACTCCCCCTTGGTAAGCTCTATCCATCCATGTAATTTCATGATTCTAGCTATTATACTTTTGGAGATATACTCTGGACAAGATTCAAGTATGGAAAACAACAAAGGGCAATAACTCAAATAATAGGCTTGGTAGAGTTATGGTTCTTGTACACTGCACTCCCACTTGGTGAGCTCTATCCATCCATGTAATTTCATGATTCTAGCTATTATACTTTTAGAGATATACTCTGGACAAGATTCAAGTATAAAAAACAACAAAGGGCAATAACTCAAAAAATAGGCCAGGTTGAGTTATGGTTCTTGTACACTGCACTCCCACTTGGTGTGATCTATCCATCCATGAAATTTCATGATTCTAGCTATTATACTTTTAGAGATATACTTCGGACAAGATTCAAGTATGAAAAAAAAACAAAGGGCAATAACTCAAAAAATTGGCTAGGTAGAGTTATGGTTCTTGTACACTGCACTCCCCCTTGGTGAGCTCTATCCATCCATGTAATTTCATGATTCTAGCTATCATACTTTTAGAGTTATACTCCGGACAAAATTCAAGTATGAAAAACAACAAAGGGCAATAACTCAAAAAATAGGCCAGGTAGAGTAATGGTTCTTGTGCACTGCACTCCCCCTTGGTGAGATCTATACACCCATGAAGTATCATGATCCTAGCTATAATACTTTTAGAGATATACTCCGGACAAGATTCAAGTATGAAAAACAACAAAGGGCAATAACTCAAAAAATAGGCCAGGTAGAGTTATGGTTATTGAGTACTGCACTCCGTATTGATGAGAAGAATATAACTGCCAAGTTTAAAGTCAATCGGACTTACCGTGACAGAGTTATGCTCCGGACAAAGAAGTGGACACCGCCCGGACAACCGGACGCCCGGACGCCCGGACGATCGGACGCCAGGACGACACGTGTGATCCCATAATACGTCCCGTCTTCGACGGGCGTATAAAAAGAGACGGATGATTAAGAGTATTTTCTCAGCTAGGTAAGGACAAAGCAGTAATAATTCGCAAAAAAACCTTTCTATTAACCCTATTCTGTTTTGCAAAATTTAAGACTAGTCCAAATTCAAAGGCTTTGCACACAAAAGTTTAAAGTTCATTTAATTTGAAATATAACCATTCAGAGGAAATATTGTGGAAAAAAAGAAGAAATTGCTTGTTATAAGCAATTTCTTCATTTTCCACAATGTTTTCTCAAATATAAAATCACAGGGACGTAAAAACCAGGTATTGAACAGGAAAGGTTCAAGTCAGAGAGTTATCTTACTGATATTGATCTTTTCAATCCAAATTAAAAAGAAAAATTATTCCACCAACTTTGATTTCTTTTCTGCCTTTTTTTTGTGAAAAGAAAAAGAACAACAAAAAAAGTAAAATCTGTCTGAAAATAACCCTAAATGAATTAGTTCGTACAGGGGGGGTTGAATTATGAAGTACGAACCCTTTACCATACAATCCTTTCTTTTGATGCATTGAGGAAAATGGATTTGATAAAAAATGTGACGAAAGTAAAAGCTACTTGTCAAAAGCAATTTCTTATTTTTTCACAATGCTTTCTACCCTATATGCACATATTTCATATTTTAGTGCTATTTCATTTGTCATCTGCAACTTCTTTGAATTTGGACCAGTCGGAAATTTTGTCATTTGACTTGTCACACCTCGTTTCTAGGTGGACATATACAGCAAATCTTGTATGAAGTGATCACTCAAAGAACGACCAAAAAATGGTTGCTTTAGAGAACGGTCACTTATAACACAATTTTTTGTGAAATTCTATGAGGGATTGAATCAACTGCATACATGAATTTTACCAAACTCATGCTAAATCCTTTGAAATAAATACGATAATATCAGAGACTGCGAACAAAGGCTAGAATTCTAAAGGAATCATATTATCCTGGAATCAGTTTTGATAGGTTATACTTTGTCTTCCAACAGCAAATCACAAGATAGCAGTAATCAACCCATTACCAGATGGCAAAATTTTAGACTGACCCAAATTGAAAGAAGTTGCAGATAACAATTTAAAGTTTATGAATTTTGGATTTTTTCAACTTTCTGAGTAGAAAACATTGTGGAAAATGAAGAAATTGCTTGCTATAGGCAATTTGTTAATTTTCCACAATGTTTTCCATAGTTTTTTTTTTCCTTGGGGGTGTCAACAAGCATCACTGAGTCGGAATGGGTCAAGACAAGTCAAAATTGAAAGAAGCCGTTCTTGACAACTTGTCATGTTGCGATGACTTGTTAAATATTGCATAGAATATACCTGCCGTTGAATTAATGGCCTTCAGAAAAAAGAAAAAGTTATTAGATCGTCCTTTTTCCTGTGAGTGGTCTCATATATGACCCCACACATGACATTTGAACAATTTAAAAGCAACTGTCACTAGCGATTTCTTCTTTTACCACAATAATTTCTTTAATATATCATTTTTTAACCCATTCCTACACGAGGATGCTTTTTGAGGCCCCTCAAGATAAAAGTTTTGGAAAACATTTTGAAAATGAATAAATGACTTGTAACAAGCCATTTCTTCATTTCACATGTTTTCTACCTGGAAGGCTTAGAAAAAGTTCAAAACTTCATTAACATTAAATTGTTGTCTGCAACTACAGTCTAAAATTTTGTTGTCTGGTAATGGATTAAGAGATTCAAAAGGAGACAATGAATGGTATCAGTTTGATTTAAGAAAAAAAGAATAAGAAATTATTAAACTTACATTCTGGAGAGAATCCAGTAACTTTCCAGAGCCATCCATTTGGTTTATAAATTCTTTATAAAACTTCATTTTAACTTTAGAATCACGAATGGAGAGCTTTCCAATTCCACTGAAAGTCAGTTCTACATTTCTTTTGGCACCAATAGCACGCTGGACAGCATTTAGGATTTCTCTGACACATGTTTCAACTGTATCCCGGTCAAAAGGACTCTCAAAGGACAAAGCAGCAAAGTTTAGCTGAACTAATGGTATTGTACCTAAATAGAATAATTTGAGTGATTAGTGTTCCCTGTGCACCAACAGCTACAGTTATTAAGAGATCAATTAATTTAAAGACAGCAAAACATTGAACATATAATTAATCCTTGTCATGCTAAAACCAGAAAAAGCGTCTTTATGTTGGAAGGGTTGAATGAAAATAGAAATACAGGCTTATGAATAAGAACTATCATGCTGCCAAATCCACGAATTACAAGCAAATCACTGATTTAGCTGAGAATTTAGTTGCCTCCCATGACAGGCCAAAGAGAAAGGTCAAGGAAAATGCCTGGCACCTGATGATACCTCAATAGAATAAATGAAAAAGGTTTTGGAAAATATTCTGGAAAATGAAGAAATTGCTTATTACAAGCAATTTCTTCATTAGCCACCATGTTTTCTACCCTGAAATATAGATTTTAAAAAAATCACCAACTTTGAATTATAGCCTGCTACTTTAGATTTGGACCAGGATAATTTTTTTGTCTGGTAAAAGGTTAATGTTTAAAAACAGTTGCAACCTTGTCAACTTTTTTTAAAAACTTTTTTGAATAAGATAAAAAGTTTATTATAATATTTCAGATTTTTTTTTGTCATTCAGGCAGGTTTTCCTGGATGACAGATCTAATATATTCATGGGACAAAATTATCATTGAGAAAATTAGGTACAAAACTAAAATCCGGTTCTGTGTTTTGTATAGCTCCGAAGAGTACAAATGTATTTGATTAACCCATTACTAAACATTAGGTTTTATACTAGCCCAAATTGAAAGAAATCTTTTTCAACTTCATGAAATTCTCAAAATCTCTGTGTATTGGGAAGAAAAGATTATAAGCAATTTCTTCATTTTTTCATGATGCTTTCCAAAGCATTTGTCTTGAGGGGCATATAATGGTGGAAATATGGTTTGTTAATATAAAATACAGCTTGTTTAGTTTAAAATATGTTTAAACGAATAGAAATATCTACCTGGTACATGGTGTTTTATATACTGTAGGCCTTGACTTTGTGCCAGTTTCTCTGATATATTGAACACTGGACGTTGTAAAAGAATGAATTTGTTGTTGCCAATATCTAGTTTCTTCTGGCTAAATGTGAAAGTACCCAGTGATTGAATCTGCACCCCCTGAAAATGATGAAAAAATAGTTCAACCATTTAACCCACTACCAGACGGTAAATTTTTAGACTGGCCCAAAGTGAAAGAATTAACAATCAACAATTTCAAGGTTATGAAATACACCTTTATAGGTAGAAAACATTGTAGAAAATGAAGAAATTGCGTGTTGCAAGCAATTTCTTCATTTACTACAATGTTTTTCCCAATTAGTTTTCTTAATGGGCGTCAAAAAGCATCACTATGTGGGAATAGGTTAAGAAAAATAAATCAGTGACTATAATACAAATAGAATGAAATGGATAATAGACAGGAGTGTGGAAATAGCGTTATTTTCCCCTTGTCCCCAGACAAGAAAGAGGTGATTTTCTAATTGTCCATGGGTTTTCAAAAATTTGAACAGATAAATTTTCAGAAAACATTATATTTTCTACCCTTCAATATTAACATAGGGATAATTAATCTTTGAGATCTATTTACTACCATTCTAAAATTCATTCTTTTATCTATTTGTCCCTGGACAAGTGACCTTGAAAAATGTGCTTGTCTGCAGGTAGAAAAACCCATATCAGACAAGTGGGGCATGGGAATTCCACACCCCTTGATTAGGCAATTTTTAGTAAATATAAATAAGAAATATATAACCCAAGTTTCTGTATGACACTGATACTTGCCATTGAGATGTATGGGCAGCTAATTCCCAAATCCTAACCCAAGTTTTAACTCCTGTCATGCTGAACCCGTAATATTCCTGTTTTGGCAGGCTGTATAGACAAAGATCAGCCTGCACATATGTGCAGTCTGATCTTAGTCTACAACCCCTGCTTGACCCTTTTATGCAAGAGTTGTTTATGAAATAAATTTTCAAAATAACTATTAACCTAAAATTAGCAATTTGATTTTAACCCATTCCCAGACAATAAAATTTCAGACCAGTCCAATTTCAAAGAAGTTGCAGACAACAATTTTCAGTTAATGAAATCTTTAAAATCTTTGCCATTTAGGGTACAAAACATTGTGGATAATTAATAAATTGCTTGTAACAAGCAATTTCTTCATTTTCCACAATGTTTTCCAAAGCTTTCATATTGAGGGGCGTATGAAAGAATCATTGTGTAGGAATGGGTTAATGCAATTCTGTAGAGGATTTTATTCAGCATGTCAAGAGTAAAGATAGGCAGCTCTAGACATTCTAAAATGGGAAACACACACACATAATCACATATATATTACAAAAATACACTGAGATAGACAGACATACAGGTTACCAACTGAATATTCTTTTCCATCCTTTCAATGTATAAAAGCCACTGGAGTTAATGTGTATTTTTATCAATTTGAAATCGCTAGCCTGCAGGTTACCCATATGAGCATTTACCTGTAATGGTTACAGCAAGAAACTACTGTATCCTCATGGTTCTTTAATGTGCCTGGTGCAAAGCATTATCACATGGTATTAACCCTTGTCATGCTGAACCCAGAATATTCTGGTTTTGTCAGGAGGTGTAGACCAAGATCAGCCTGCACATCAGTGCAGTCTGGTGTAGGTCTACACCTCCTGCTTGTACTTTCATACCAGAGTTGTTTATGAAATTGATTTCTTAAAGAAATGTTGAATTTTGAACAACAAGTTCTATCAGTGCTTTCAGGCCTTTGATTTAACAGCAATTCAGTTAGGTTATTTTCACAGCATGACAAGGGTTAATTTAAGGCATTATCCGAAACGTAACTGTTGTGTCAGCCCAGGGCCCCAACCTTCAAAATCTCAAGGTTTAACCCATTCCCACTCAATCCCATTTTTATGCCCCTTAAGAAAAAACCTTTAGAAAAGATTGTGAAGATGAAGAATGCTAGTAACAAGCAATTGTGAAGATGAAGAATGCTAGTAACAAGCAATGTCTTCAATGTCCACAATGTTTTCTACCCTTAAGGCAAATATGTTTTAATTTTCACTAACTTGAAATTATCCTCTGCAAATTCTTTCTAATTTCTGTCTAGTGGGAATGGGTTAAAGAAAAGGGCTCTACCTTATGAGCTAATCAGAATAACTAATTTAACACATTCAAACACAAGCCCTCCTTTTTACGCCCCTCAAGCAAAAAGCTTCCGAAAACATTGTGGACATAGAAGAAATTGCTTGGTTCAAGCAATTTCTTCAATGTCCACAATGTTTTCTACCACAAAAGACAAAGAAATTTAGAATTTCATCAACCTGAAATTGTCACCTGCATATTCTTTCAATTTGGGCAATTCTAAAATGTTCTTGTGTGGGAATGGGTTAAAACTAACTTTGACCCTGTGCACAAAATAAGTATCAGTATAAGTATACTAACCTTCTGCTGACCCATCTGCTTTTCAATGTAACTGGATACATTCTCCCAAACTGCAGCAATGTCTGAATAAAGAGGAATGCCAAGTTTCTGTTTATACATGTATATCAAAGATTAGTATCAATGTTTTTCCATGTCGCAGATATTGAAATGATTATTCTTATTCCCTCTTTTATACTGTTTCAATACAATATTCAGAAAAGTAGTTTTTAGAAAAATCAGAGGTCGTCTATCAGAATAAACCAGGGTATTTCCCTAATAGCCTACATAGGCTGTTAATCTATTTTCAGATCAAGCCAAGACAGTTGCAAAGAATAGTTGGTAATTCACTCGGTGCATATAACCAAATCCTGCCTTCAGTTTGACTCTGCTCAAATCAACATCATGGTTACGATCAGTCCAAAACTGCCGTAAGTGTCAATACGAAAACAGACACTTACTGCAATTTTGCGCTTACCCTTTGGTGTGACATTATTGAGGATGTTGGTTGTTTTGTTTGTCAATTTATTACCTTCCGTTGACTTTGGATCATATGCAAATGAGGTCATGTGGGTTAACAACCTAATTCTGTGATATCTAAGATAACCTGAAACTCTGCTGAACCTTTCCTATGTAACCAGATAAGGCATTCTAAGCCTATCAGATTATCGCAAAGGCAATGACTAAAATTTAATGCGTATGTTTGAGTGTATGACAATTGACATTTTTTTCTTCTCAATGTTTGAGAAACATTGATACCTCCCTTTAACAAAAAGGAAATAAACCTGGCTGATTTACTTAACCCATTCCAACACAATGATGCTTTTAGATGCCCCCGAGAATAAGCTTTTGAAAACATTGTGGAAAATGAACTAACTGCTTGTTTAAAGCAATTTCTTCATTAACCAAAATGTTTTCTGCCTCAAAGGACCGAAACATTTAAAATTTCATAGACTAAATTGTCCTCTGTAACATATTTGATTTTGTATCAGTCTAAAATGTTGAGGTTTGGTAATGGATTTAATCATTGAAATACAGCCAATACCATAAATAGTTAATTGAATTGGTTGGCGCAAAAGTTTTGCATTTGAATATTCTCTCGTTATCAGGATAGCTAGCTTAGTGCTTCCATTTAGAGTTTCATCTGAAACACCGGAGGAGATGGGGTTAAATATGGGGTTCTTGACACTGGTGTCTGTTAAATAACAATATGCACTCAATTCTTAATTATACATATTTCATTTATAATGACTTTCTAATATCTACATGATATGATGATACATAATACATCTATATACTTTAACTAGTAGAACAGAAGAAGAAGTGTTCAGTGCGGCCAGTTAATGAGTTTAAATACTCACTCTCTATGAATCATACATAACCCCTTACTCAGTATGGCATTATGTTACAGTGTCTGTTAGGTTATACTTCTTCATAAAAATGAATTAAAAAAAACTTTGTAATTACAATTTTTTTAATAAGTTTAATCTCTTAAGGAGTTTTTCTATTCATGATATTGTTGTCTACCCACACTCTGCTCAGTTGCCCCCATTTTATGAATTAGGTTACCACTGCTATTATACAGTCAAGTTTTTGCCTTGCAGACACAACCATGGACATAAGTTGATTTCCGCAGCACTTTGTTTAGGATGTACCAAAACAAATGAAAAAACTGAAACAATTCTTTATTCAGGTGGGAAGTGTTTTATCTGTTATGTTATACCTACATTGGATACAGAGTATTGTTTGTGTGCATGAAGACACAAGTGATGTCACCAACAAGGCATTTCATTTATGATAAAATGAAATATTAACCCTTGTCATGCTGATCCCGGAATATTCCGGTTTTGGCAGGAGGAGTAGACTAAGATCAGACTGCACTTATGTGCAGGCTGATCTTAGTCTACACCTCCTGCTTGTACTTTTCCTGCCAGAGTTGTTTATGAAGTTGATTTCTTAAAGAAATATTGATTTTTGAACAACAAGTTCTATCAGTGCTTTTAGTCCTTTGATTTGACAGCATTTCAGTAAGGTGATTTATACAGCATGACAAGGGTTAACAACAATGCTAGAAAATTCAATGACATTAAAAGCCAGGTGACCAAATCAATAAGAAGTAAGCAAGTCGCCATAATGTCTCAGAACAAGATCATGATGTATACCAAGGTCGAAACTTCAGGCTTTGGTTTATTCTACTATATTTATGTCTAAAAGTGTGGGATAAGGAAACTTACTAAGAAAATAGAACTGACAGCATGCACAGATAGAATCATATCTTAGTATGAATGTTAAATGCTAGTTTTAATCATGTAATTTTCATCAAGTTCCTTTAAAAGTGTGGGATAAGGAAACTTACTAAGAAAAAAGAAGGCAGATGTTCAAAATGTTTTTTTGCAGTTGGGTAAACTAGCTATGCTATTGCCACGTATCTCCCAATGTTAGAACAACATGTGTTGAAATAATGAGAACACACAAATTTTCACTGCAGAATTATTATGATAAAATGGAAAATAAAAGCAAATCTAACAAAACCAATATATCCAAGTCCTTTATCAGAAGTACACTAGTAGACCTTTCTAAATCAACCAGAGGCTTCACATTGAATTGAGGCATATGATTGGCTGTAGTTATTTAAGGCTATCAAGGGAATGGTTTTCACTTGTATCTTAATGTCCAACTTTGATTCTTATGTAAACAAAATGAAATCTAAAGTCATATTGTATCATACTCGCCATCAGTAATATATATTAGATAAGAATACTATTAACCCTTGTCATGCTGAACTCAGAATTTTCCTGCTTTGGCAAGAGGTATATACAAAGATCAGCCTGCACATATTTATGTGCAGTCTGATCTTAGTCTACACCACCTGCTTGTCCATTTCAGGCTAGATATGGGTATAAAATCAGTTTTATAAAAGAAATATTGACCTAAAACTAGTGCCCCTGAGATATCGGTGCAATTCCTAACAGGATTTTATTCAGTATTACAAGGGTTAAAGGGTTTCAACACCAATTATCTGTCACTTTTGTGTGCCAGAGCAAGTCAAATTACAATAAGTTGTTAATATTAAGCTGTGCATTATCCTGATGAAAATGTATATTTTGGGTAATAAATGAGTATTTTCAATACTCTGACTGACTTTTAATGACCCTTGGCATATGAATGATAATTTTCAAGAACCATTATGATGCTGCTAGATAATATTCAAAATTACGTCTTGTTGATTTCCTTAATGCTAAAGACCCAAAGTCAAAGGTTCTATGTACAGCTGAACCCTGTTCACTATGGAAGGAAAAAGCTTGGGGTCACATGATAATCATTGACATTCAAGATGTTTCAGCTAAACACTTAAACATTTAATAGATAAAAAGAAAAACAAGAAATCCAGAAACAAATGTGAAATAATCTCTACATAACAATTATCAATTACAGTATTGGTCCTTGATTGACAAGAAATAAATTCCATTAGTATTATTGGGACATTTCCAGTTTAGCGGTTCCTTGACATCTGTCAATAGATTCTTTCAATTTTACAGATTTTAATTATAGGGGCTCTTATCCCACACCCCTGTTGGGTTCAGTTGTGCTGATTCATTTCTATAACCTTACAAAACAAAGTTAGCAGGGACTGCCTAACTTGAAGCTACTCTATCATTACTATTACTTTCATTTCTTTATACAAGTACAAACTATTGAAGTTATATTTTAGCACAGGCGTAATATGTGAGTGAGATTTGATGCAAATCCAATTAGAAGGTACAAATTGATGGACATCACGGACAGATATCAAAGCACCCAAGGTCAAACTTGAACATGTTGCCCCACTTAGGTAGAGAAGCAGAAAATGCAATAAGTTAATGACAAGTGTTTTTTTCCAGTGAAATTCAACATCAAGAGGCAAAATCAGTTAAAGAAAATTAAATGGCTCTCCACAGCAACATGGTAACTTACCATCTTCGGACAGACTATCCTTTATTCCGGAATATTTGTTCTTTTTGGCTTCAGCCAGTATTCCTTGCATATCATCCGTCATGCTGACAGCTTCAGTCAATCAATCAATCCGGATAAACGAAAATTATTGATGAATTATGACCCCATAATGACCAAATCGACTTTCATTACGGAAAAACAACGTTGCCAGGGGACGCACAATCTCATTGGCTGTACGTCGATAGTTATATTGCAAGTCGCATACTCGTATTTTTATTTAAACGAAAAGAGCCGAGATTCCATATCCGCTTGATGGACCGTATATTCGGATGTCAAATCGCAATATTTTGGGCTGTGAGCGAAAAAAAGGAGGGGGCTCATTTTATTCATTTACTAGATGGTTAACCGAAATAATGTTTGTCAAACAAATTTGAGACAATACTATATTGATTGACAAATTAAAAAAAGTTTTAAAATAATAAGAATGAAACAAAAGCTGCAACAAGGTCTGAACTTTGGTCCAAAGACCATAATACGTTGTGAATCACAGATTTTTCTTTATTTATTTAATTGTTTGTTTTTTTTTTTTTTTTGTTTTTTTTTTTCTTATGTCTAAAATTTTGTAAGTGTCTCATTGAAAGCGCCTTAATCAAAGAATGGTGTAGGTCGGGGGGAAAATAATTTTGGATTACGAAATTTTGCCTTAAAAATGAAGGACCGAAAAATAAGGGGTGGTAGGTTATCGCCTGGCTACTATATCGCAGCCAGGCTATCGCATACCCAATGGCCTGATTTTGGTACTAACCAGACGGCAAAATTTTAAACTGGTCATAATTCAAAGAAAATGCAATCGACAATTTATAGCTTGTGAAATTTTATACATTACTTTATCTTTGGAAGGAAAATTATTGAGTCGGTCAGCTTTTTATACTTACCACAACACAATACCGCGCATCGAGTCTTGACACATTAAAGAAGTACGTGTATATTAACAGAAAAATTTGCGAGAAACGGAGAAATTGCTTGAAAGCATTTTTCCCTTTCTTGCAATGTTTTCCACCGTATTTGAATCTTATTTTTACATTTTGGTGTAAATGTCGTCTAAACTTTTTTCTGTTTGGACTATCCTAATTTCGTCGTCTGGTGCGCTTGTAATCTTAATGGATCGAATAAATGAAGTCGTCAGCCCGATTAGCTCAGTTGGTAGAACACTTGATTTCAAACCTCAAGATTACGTGCTCGAGACCTGGTTTGACCATATCACCAAACACAACTAATTGTCTTTCGGATAAGACGTCTAACCTTTGTGAAAGTCGACGGCGGTAACAGTCTAAGGTCTCGTGTGACGGTACTATGCATAGACCTAATATTTAACCCATAACCCCACTTTTTAAGCCCCCCTAAAACACACACACACACGCACACATGCACACAAAACCCAACAACATAGGAAGACAATTGCTTTATAAAAAGCAATTTCAATTCCCACAACGTTTCTCTCCGATAAAAGGCAACAATGGGAATTAAACATCACAGAATCGAAATATGGCGCACCACACGGGTCAAAAGTCGGTGGGTCCTTATTCTAGTTGTGCACGTTGGGACCGGACATCTTGTCGTACTATCCCTTCACTCGTGATGATGGGGATCGGGTTGAATCTTCTTAGAACCGAAATCAAATTTGAATCGTAGAATCAGTTCGCCTCCACTATAGTATGTATTGAACGTGTAGTTCTATTCGAAAAAGGCCAAAGAGGATAGTAGGGGTTAGAGATTAGATGACGTCAATTTAGTAGGTACTGTACTTATTTGACTGGTAAGATTAGTAATCAAAGCGCTGAAAGCGCTGAAAACCTGAGATATATATACACGAGATATACAACCTTGGCAAAAAAGGTTTGATGGTCGGATTATCGGAAGTATCACTTTCTACACAAATCTACTGTCGATTATGCGCAGATCTGCCAATTTGTGCGCTAGGGGGATACAATAAGTCGAATTTCCATCCCGTTTCGGAGGTAATGTAACGATATACCTACATTTTGGTTGAATTCTGTTTAGTGCTTTCTGAAAAGAATATTCTTAGAGTAAAAGTTGACGTTCGGACGGACGACAGACACCACATTATGATAAAAGCCTGCTGGCTTTTAGTCAGTGGAGCTAGAGAGAGACGGGGTAGAAATGGAGAGTGTAGCCAGGTTTGAACTAGTAGGAAGCTCTCGCGTGCGATGCGAATATTCTACCATACAGACTAATTTCGTTATGTAAATATGCGCTTATAATCTCCAGGTAAAGAGAGAGGGGGAGAGAGAGGACGGGCGGCTCCGTTCTTATATACACATCTCAAAAGCGATATGCAGACGTTGCTGTTATATGTATATCCTATAGGTAGAATTCGGAGGTAAATATGTATAGACGCAAAGCCCGAGCACGACGAAATTGTTTGAAGACAGTGCGAATATGATCATAAGAATGACCAGTTAATTTGAAATAACAAAACATTCCAATCGTGCGAAAAACCGACAGCTTCGCCAATCTCATTAAAATCATCTCTACGAGACCACTACGCTATCTCTCCGTTACGTAGGGAGGTAGCAATGGGCTATAATGGTGGATCTGATTTTAATCAGATTGACAGCTTCGCCTATCAGCTATCTGCAGCAACTTCGTCTAACCGGACCATTTTAATACTGTATTATTCTCTAGAATAAGTAATATTATTTCGGAATAAAACAAACATATTATTTTTTCTTAACAATTTGATATGATTATACATGATTAATAACTGTTCAATATATTATATAGCTCCTTTCTTTCTGTCCATTCACTCCTAAATTTTTGATAATTTTGCAAAATTCAAAACACTCACACGAAAGCACTTTACATTATAAAATCAAATGAGTCATATCTCGCCTTCGTCCTTCTTGACTCAATCAGACGTGTTATTCGGTCCGAGCTACTTTCTATGTGGCAGAAGATTGTATTTATTTCGTTAGATCTTTTAACATTAAACTCTGCGTGGGTTGAAATTAGTATTTACACCATATTATTACTGTTAACATTATTTTTTACCCTTTTTGATGGACTCCGTAGGCGTCTATCAGTGTTACCCAGTTTGGAAAATCCAGTAGGGTATTACTTTGTTAGAGAAGAGTAGTGCACGAGATTAGGTTCGATTTATTATTTTTCAAAACCTGCCACCCCAAATAACTGTACATTTTGAAATGGCGTAATACGAGGCTTAAGAAAAAATCGCAGAACGCGTAAAGACTCCTCTTAAATCCGAAAACACCTACCAAAAACCCGCTTAGCGTATATGCGGTCACGGTTTCTGAAAAAAATAAAATAAAATAAAAAATAAAATAAAAAAAAAAATAAAAAAAAAATGAGAACGCAGCATACCAGATACATACCGCGGGAGTGATACGCTATACAATCACATATATTTAAAGATGCTTATCATTATTTTGAAAAAACCTTTTCATTCCATCACCAAACGGCAAAATTTTGGACTAGTTAGAGACGTCATTTCCAATCGCTTTCGGATTGAAAACTAAGGCCCTGATAGGATAGAAAACATTGCGAAACTAGCAATTTTTCCTTTTCTCATAATGTTTTCTCTAATGCAGTTCTCCATGGGCTTAAAAAGCGTGGTTGTGTGGGAATGGGATAAGCTTCTACTGGATCAAGGAAGGTTCAAAAGATATTTGAAGATCTCTCATTTGTTTCTTACAGGTAATAATACCCAATGAATATTGCTAATCTAATATTGTCCTCGTTTCTTAAATGATATCTTAATTATTTGTGAAAGGACAATCTTGGAAAAGTAAAAAAAAGTATTTATCTTGAAAGATAGTAAGGAATTGGGTTTTCGAGGCTTTCAGTAGTGATTCCGTAAAACCGCGGTTAGAAGCATACCCAACCATAGCTTCCTATCACTTTATACAACAGAAACATGTCAAATGCAACAAAAAATTTGAGACATTACATGTTTAGCTGCTCAGCCAACTTAAAAGGCAAATTACTTATCATATTTCGATCGGTGAAAGACAAATGGCATTTTTACCGAAATTGTGATCGCGCTCAGGACAGTAGAATAAAAACACCCTGTATCACATTTACCTATTAAACACACCAGACTAGGCGAGAGGTAATGCTTGAAAAGAATATCTATATGAAAATTGGCAATTTGTTCACCAAAACGGGCATATCACTCTACTATACCAATACGGTCGTCCATCATATGTAATTTCAGTGCTTTGATTTATTACTACTACTTTTCTTAATATCATTATTAAACAGTGTTAATTTTAACATATTATTACAATTAAGTCGTAATAAATAATCTTTATATTTTATGCCTTGAACAGTGCACTGAGCTCTAGGTAAGTATTATCTATTATCTAGTTTTTTTAGTTTCGTTTGTCCAGTGCTTATTATCCCCCGCCGTTTCGGCGAAGGGGATAAAGTAATGGCCTCCGTCCGTCATTCCGTCCTTCCGTCACTAAACTTGTCCGGAACATATCTCTGAAAGTATAATTGCTATCAACTTGAAACTTCATAGGTGGATAGATCTCGTTGAGGAGAAGTGCAGTGCACAAGAATCACAACTCTTGCTTGCATAATTTTGGAATTATTGCCGTTTCGGCGAAGGGGATAAAGTAATGGCCTCCGTCCGTCATTCCGTCCTTCCGTCACTAAACTTGTCCGGAACATATCTCTGAAAGTATAATTGCTATCAACTTGAAACTTCATAGGTGGATAGATCTCGTTGAGGAGAAGTGCAGTGCACAAGAATCACAACTCTTGCTTGCATAATTTTGGAATTAGTGCCCTTTGTTGTTTTAAAGACTTCGATTTTGTCCTGAGCATATTTCTGAAAGTATAATAGCTATTATCGAACTCATTGAGAAGAAATGCAGTGCACAAGAAGCCTAATTCAACTGGATTCAGTTTACTATCAAGCTTTTACGGCGGGGGATGGCCATGTCCGACATGGCTCTTGTTTACACTACTTTTAAATGAATTCAACATTGGTGCTTCAGTAATCTGTATTGTCAATGTATTCTATGTGTTGACTATTCTATATGTAAAACTATGTTTTTTACAATCTATCCTTACTCGTTTTTTTCTGGATTTTTTTACTGTGTCCCCTAGTTGAGGCATTATTTCTTTAAGGAAACTATCTTCCATTCTGTCTATATTATTCAATATTTTGTACAGTTGTGTTTGATCTGCTCTATCTCGTCTAAATTCTAGACTTTGGATACCTGATTCTAACAATCTTTCTTTATATGGAGAAATATAGTCGTTTTTCTCGAAATGTGCGTCGATGACCTATGCTTATTATTAGTTATAGATCGGAAATCGCATTTGAAGAGAGCGAAGCGACCTACTTTTTAATACTTTCAAGCAGCCAACTCGTTTGGTCGACAAAGATTTTTATAAGGATTTTATTTTTCCGTCGACCGGTGAACATAAAGGGATTGTAACCGGACGTCTTTTTTTATGTTGTTTGCGAATTATTTATAAGAGTACCATTACATCGCTGAGTCCTTTTTGAATTACGATGATATAGAATTTTGTTGCCTAGCAATGGTCTTTAATGAAAATTTCTCGTCGGGCGATGCAATTATAAAACACCGTAAATAGAGCAAAGTCCTTTTCCAATGTTTTGATATATGATAATATGCAGTATAGGCTGAATATATTGACTCGATCCTGGCATTTATGCATAAAACTAATTAGGCTCCCAAATGATATTTCGACAAGTATGCTCAAGTTGCAGAACCCCTGACACTGAGAAACTCCTTCAGTTGTGTGAAAGATATGTACTTGTTGTGATTGCGAAATAGGTAGAGCGCTTGTCTACCAGACGGATGAACCGAGTTTGAATCTATACCAGGGATATTTTTGGGTCAATACTTTACAAAATATGTTATTTTCACTAAAAATGTCACTTAGGACCTACAACCAACTACCATCGAAACAATTTTTACGGGCTCTTTTTTTCTTTTTCCCCTTCAATTATCACCATTGAGTTGTTTTTATATATGCAAGAGTTCGTATTACATGTATCTAATTTGAAGTGGTCAATAACTCGTCATGCCAAGAAAAGTAAGTACCAAAAGTCCACTTTAAGAAACTGCAGCCAAAAGATCCTATCTAGCTATTTGTCCGTTAACACCTCATTAAAACTCGGCAGCAAATAGCTAGATGCCTTCTCGAAATAATTGATTCAATTTTAATTACCTGCAAGGTCGTAAAAGGGCCGTTAACCGAAGTCTGGTTCTAAGTCAGGTGTGTAGCACTTTCGACTAAGATAATTTCTCTACCGTAACCCACCTCAATCCAGGTCTAGCGCGATAAACATTATTATAATGATTGTTACAATATTTGCCTTATTATTACTATTATTATTAGTTTATTTTGATTATCGATGTGGTCTGTAACTAAGCTCAAACAAAAAATATGATAGAGACAGACAGACAGAGATTAGAACTGAGACGAGTTTATCATCAGGCTGCACTAATTACGAACCTAATTGACCTCTGCTGAAAATGGCATATCTTAAATATTTGTCTCATAGGGCTTTCGGGTGGTCTACAGGACTGTCACAAGAAGTTTTAAATCTGGCCACCTTGCACATTCTGTGTCAATCGTAAGATTTCTTGTGAAATCTTCAAACCAAGGTTGGTTGACGATTTTCACCAAAATACTCATTTGAAAGCTATTGAAATGGTCTACTATACTTCTATTAAAAAGTTCAGAGTTTCGTAACATTTTGTCGAATTAAATCAGGGAGACATAAAATTAATAGGACAAAAATGATCAAAGAACTTTTGATACGCAATACACACGCAATCAAAGATGAATTTCATAATCTATCTATTTATGATACATATTTAAATATCCGGAAAAAAACCGACCCCCCAAAAGAAATACAAAATGTATTTCATTAGAACTAGTTCAATGAATGCATTAACTTGTTCTTATGCTTAGAATTGATTGAAAGATCAATTTAGTGAAGAATACATAAAAGAAGTTTTCATACTGAGGACAAATATAGTACAAGATGGATATTTTTATAGGTTAAGGTGAAATGTGAGTTGCTCAAGTTGATAGTTAATGATGAAAAGCTTCATTTGTTATAAATAATAACGACAGTCCTTCTGTTTCGTCGTTTGGCAACCAAAACCTCGTATCAACAGCTTGATCATTGATTGTCCAACGACGATATATGAAAGTGTTGAAAGCAAAGAAATCACGATTGGACCCGTGTATACAATGGACGAGCTATATCTTATATTATAATATCTATCTTAACCATCATATACCAAAGAATTTTTTTCCATTCAAATGTAGTTCTGTAGGAATACACAGGGTTAAGATAAAAGTCTAGGGCCATTAGGTTTTGCAAACAATACTCTTGAGATTCTTCATCCCTCGGGCTAAAAACAAGTAAGTGTCGTAAGTCTGGTACCTGTTTATATAACCCACAATCTTGTCGTATAAAGGACAGCGAACCTTCTACTCATCTTATATTAGAGAAAAAGATGATCTCGATATCCCTTCACTCGTAAAGATGATAATCCACCGACAATAGTTTTATTGACCGTTCAGTGGGGCATCGAATATCAGCTCTAATTTCCTAAATCAATTCGTATATAATTTATGTGAGTCTGTGCGTTGCCTTTCCACCCATTTCACATGAACGCCAAATAAAGGCTCAGATATCCATGTGCATCCACACCGTCATCCTTATTAGTGAAGGGATGTCGAGATAATCTTTTCCTCTAATACTTTTGATAACTTTTAGAAAAAGTAGAACCTTCGACGCTATTGGTACGATAAGATGCCGCACCGTCTGACCAGAGCCCTCACTATTCGCTTTGTAGATAGCTAATGATTTAAGTTCCTTTAGAAAACCAGCAGTTTTAATCAAGTTACTCAACATTACATCATGGACCACGAAGAACTATCTTGTACCATGGGGTGAAATGAGGGCCAGTTTGTATAAATGAACATAGAAAATTCATTTACAGCTACTTTCTTCGGGAAATTTCTGGTTGGAAGTGACTGATATGAAAATAGCCGAACTATTTTAAAAGAAAAACATTTCCCGCTTTTTTAATACGATTCAATATACAAGGGTAGTTTAATGAGAAATAGCCAGAAAACAGGGATTCGTCATAGATGAACAAAGAAATTTCATTTACAATTACTATCTTCGGGAAATTTCTGGTTGGAAGTGACTGGTATGAAAATAGCTGAAATATTTTCTTTGAACGAGTACACTTTAAACATTTCTGATTTTTTCTTTCTTTTTTTCTCTATTTTTAATAGGATTCAATAAACAAAGGTAAATTAATGAGAAATTGCCAGAAAACATAGATTGGTCTATCGCATAAATCAGTTTTTAGCTCTACTGGCCGAAGGCCACTAGAACTATAGCGATGGCTTTTCCCGTCCGGCGTCCGTGCGTCCGTGCGTCCGTCGTCCGTCCGTTCAACTTTTCCTTGTTTACGCGATAAAGTCCACGGTTTTCATCGGATTCCCTTCAAACTTTCACAGAATGATTGTACCATCATTAGGATCGTTCCTTTTGAAAATGGGTATGATCCATCAAGAAACACAGGAAAACGGGACTTATGAAAATTTAATTAAAATTTCAATTAAAAATCCTTGTTTACGCGATAGAGTCCACAGTTTTCAGCGGATTCTCTTCAAGCTTTCTCAGAATGATTGTACCATCATAAGGATACTTCCTTTCGAAAATTGGTATGATCCGCCAAGAAACACGGGAAAAGGGGCCTTTTGAAAATCTAATTAAAAAATCCTCGTTAACACTCTAGAGTCCACCGTTTTCATCAGATTGTATTTAAACTTTCACAGAATGATTGTACCAACATAAGGATCGTTCTTTTTGAAATTTGGTATGATCCGTCAAGAAACATGGGAAAAGGGGCCTTATGAAAATTCCATTAAGAATCCTCGTTTACACTCTTACATCAGATTCAATTAAAACTTTCACAGAATGATTGTACTAACATAAGGATCGTTCCTTTCGAAATTTGGTATGATCGGTCAAGAAACACAGGAAAAGGGGGCCTTATGAAATTTTTAATAAAAAAAAAATTGGTTTGTCCTTTCGAAAATGGGTATGATCCGTCAAAAGACATGGGAAAAAGGGGCCTTATTAAAACTTAATTAAAAATTCCTCGTATACGCGATAGAGTCCACAGGTTTCATCGGATTCTCTTCAAACTTTCACAGAATGATTGTACCAACATAAGGATCTTTCCCATCGAAAATGGGTATGATCCGTCAAGAAACACGGGAAAACGGGCCTTATGAAAATTTAATTAAAAACTCCATTAAAAATCCTCTTTTACGCGATAAAGTCCACAGTTTTCAGCGGATTCTCTTCAAGCTTTCTCAGAATGATTGTACCATCATAAGGAACGTTCCTTTCGAAAATAGGTATGATCTGTCAAGCAACACGGGAAAAGGGGCCTTTTAAAAAAATTAATTAAAAAATCCTCGTTAAGACTCTAGAGTCCACAGTTTTCATCTGATTGTATTTAAACTTTCACAGAATGATTGTACCATCATAAGGATTGTTCCTTTGGGAATTAGGTCAGATCCATCAGGAAACACGGGAAAAGGGGCCTTTTGAAAATTTAATCGAAAAATCTTTTAAGAAATCCTCTTTAACACCCTGGGGTCAACAGTTTTCATCGGATTCCTTTAAAACTTTCACAGAATGATTGTACTAACATAAGGATTGTTCCTTTCGAAATTTGGTATGATCGGTCAAGAAACACAGGAAAAGGGGGCCTTATGAAATTTTTAATAAAAAAAAAATTGGTTTGTTCTGTAAAGTATCGTGAGAAAAGGGGCCCTATGAAGATTTCACTATAAACTCATTAACACAATAAATCCCACAGAATACACAGATTGATTGTACCATCATTCCAATTGTTGAAATTGTCAGTGGATCTGATTATGGCAAGTGTCACATAAAAAGGGGCCTTATGAAAAACTTTTTTTAATATTCTGGTTAACACAATGATGTCCCTTGATTTCACCGGATTCACTTCAAAATTTCACAGAATGATTGTACAATGCTCAGATGGTTCTTTTCAAAACTGGGTACAATCCATCAAGTATCATGTAAAAAGGGGACATATGATTTTTTTTAAAAATATTCTTGTAAACATAATGAATTTCCAATATTTCATCGGATTCACTTTTAACTTTCATAGAATGATAAAAACTAACAGTAAAATATCACGGGAAAAGGGGCCTTATGAGAACTTGAATTTAATATCTTTGTTAACACAATAAAGTCAACAGTTTTATTGGATTCTCTTCAAAGATGCATGGAATAATTGTGGCATTCGAAACACAGGAAAAGGGGCCTTACAGATTATCATTCAAAACATTCTTGTGTATGTGATGAAGATCACAATTATCATCAAATTGTCTTTTAAATTTCACAGGACAATTGTAGGGTTGTAAGGAAAGTTCCTTTTGGAATGAAATTGATCCATCAGAAAACACAGGAAAAGGGGCCTTATTGATTTTCATTCAAAACAATCCTGTTTATGTGATAAAATCCACAATTATTGTCAGATTCTGATGAAATATTCACAGAATGATTGCAGGGTCATAAGGTAACTTTCTTTTGGAAATTGAGTGGATCCGTCATGAAACATGGGAAAAGGGACCTTGAGGATTGATGCTTAAAATGATAAAGGGGATAAAGCCCTTTTTTTTTCTTTATGCATTCTTCTTTGAGTAATTAACTTCCTTTAATATCATATTTCTTTAACGGAAAACTTGATAACCAGTAGAGCGTCTCAGGCCCTCATGGGCCTCTTGTTGAGAAAATGCATTTAGTTTCGTCATGTTGGTCAAAGAGGATATGTGCTAGCTACAAACTAGCCTGTCTTCCAGGCTGTCAGTAATTGCTTAGGTTTGAAAGTAACTAAGATACATCAATCATGCAAATACATTTCATTCCTTGAAATTACCTCCCTTACGTCTCACAAACTGATCAGCAAAACAGAAAAAGATAACAGCTAGAGAAAAGAAACTTTTCAACTAAAATATAAGTATCAGTGAGACGGGGAGCGGGTCTAGCTACAATCCTTCATCGTCATTTCTATATATTGACTTTTCCCAAAATAAATGCTAACACTTTCTTATAAATCCTTTGTTGTCACTTCCATTTGATAAATCACTTAAGATGGTGAGACAAAGTGTTGTAATTGTCATTTTATTCTAATTCATTACGCTTTGTTATGTATTACATATTATTGAACTACTTTGTACAGTTGTTTGTCTGCAGATCAATTCTAAAATGTTAAGAACGCAATAAAGCAAATGTGGAACACTTAAATCCGATTTGCCATGAAAACCCAATGCACCATCTGTGACGGAACGGCTAAAAAGATTGCTATTTTCTGAATTATGTACATCTATTACATGTACAAACAGAGATACTTTTGTAGAACTTATGGAAAGAAAACAACAAAAGAAACGTCTTCACTATCCAAGTTATTCGTTCCCACGAGAGAGAGAGAGAGAGAGAGAGAGAGAGAGAGAGAGAGAGAGAGAGAGAGAAGAGAGAGAGAGAGAGAGAGTATTTTGTGACATTCATTTAAGTGGTATGTTGTATTTCTATAAAGAATATATAATTCAATGGCAAGTATCTTGATTTTTCTGTTAAGACAGATAAACATACAGATAGACGGACTGAAAAGGTTAATATGTTAGAGAAAACGAGAATGTTTAGTTTTGCGATCAAGGAATGTTACCATAGAAACTCATCTTGGACTGGCACTTTACTCTGATATACACAAAAATAATGACCATTAATTACCAATTTTCCAGGCAGCTGGAAGTTGGAGCATTCACAAAGAATGACTGGGGTTTGGGGATATAGTGGAACCTAGAGAAAATGTGTTTGGGTTTCAAGCTCTTATTTCAGTCATGAACAAGTAAGACACATATTGTAAATTTTGCGATATTGCGAATGTATCATTCATAAATATAGTACTTCAAACCATAACCATCCGGGGTGCCGTTCTTTTACTAAATAGTTTTCATCCTACCTTTGAAAGATGAGGGGACATATAATAAATCACGGTTAAAGAAGACAACCATCAGCCGTCATAGTTCGCTCAGTCTGATCAGATCGTAAACTTTCGCAACTACTTTTTTCCCGTGACGATTCAGACATCTCTATATTTTCTAATAATGAAGTCCAAATGTAAAATGAGTTCGTGAGGTTTAACAACAACAACAGCAATTAAAGAAAACACGGCGAAAGTTAAAAGTTTTCATCTCCGGTCAGTCTGCGCGGGGAGACCATACATGTAACTTCAAATTCGCCGCGAGTCCTGAGATCTGCCGCCGGCAAATTTATGCTGGTTTGATGAATTTTGAAGACAAAAATGGATAATCTCGCAAACAGTTTCCATCGCATTAAGAGGTACTGTGGGGAGTGAGCAGGCTTACCATGATCGAGACTTCTCCCTATCGCCTAATTACAATTGTAGATTGGTTATTCTACCTTGATATACACTCAATTTTGAAATACCACCTATGTGGATGGTTTGTGCTGGTTCCGATCTATTTTTCTAACCGTATGTCTGTCTCTCTCACTGTGTCTCAGAGCAGCTGTAGTTACATTGTTAAGTTGGCTGAAGAGGATATATGCTAGTTACGATTTTAACTTGGTCAAAGAGGATACATGCTAGTTAAAATGCAGATCAAACAGATTCAAGGACATGCATGCGGAAAAAGTTTTTACATGGTTAGGAAAAAAATGTGTAAATATCTCCACTAGCTTGGTAATCAAAGAATGCTACCATAGAGCCCCGTTACCATGGAAACACCTCTAAGACTGTCCCATTGCACTGGCATACGCTAAACTAATGAGTGTCTGACAATTAAATACCCATTTTCTAGGCACCTGGAAGTTAGGACAATGAACATTGATAATCAAACTGAGTAAAATTTGAAAAAATGTGTTTCGTTTTCTCGCTCTTATGTATACGAGTATAAAATAAATTACTTCCAATCATAACAACCCGGTTAGTATAAAGTCCAAGTTACTTTTACTTTGGCCCGAATATTTAATGCCTATTTGCCGTTCAGCATATTTCAAAGTTTTTGAATTCAAAATTAAACTTGTAGATACTTTTATATCTAATGCTGGGATAAGACATAAAAGTATGAAGCATTTTTCTAATTATTCTGTTCGAGCAAAAATGTCACCGGGGCTTGAAAAGATTGGGGGACGAAAAAAATCATGGATAAAAAAGACAATTATTTTTCTTAGATAAATCTTACACTGCTTCCAAAATTTCCCGCTGCATCTAGGATCGAACCAGAACAAAGTTTTGGTCGTCCTCCAACGATTAATATTATAAGTTTATTTCTTTGCTTTTCTCTATGTCTGCCTCTTTATCTCTCTCTCTCTCTCTCTCTCTCTCTCTCTCTCTCTCTCTCTCTCTCTCTCTCTCTCTCTCTCTCTCTCTATCTCTATCTCTATCTCTGATATGGAAGTGAGTTTCCCTACGATAGTTCAAAGCTATATTAAGCCCCGTCACAAACACATACTCTCAGCCTGCTCTCTCTTACACCATATCCACTTCTTCTTTTTTGACCACGTCCATAGGGCAGTGTTAGCGCGTATGACTCCGTGTTCGATCCCTGGTCGCGGCGAATATCCTTTCCGACATTAGTCTCCCACCAATGGTTGATTGTTCGTAAACCTATATGGGATGATCAGCTGGAGGCTCAGAAAGGATTTAGTATTAGTACTGGTGTGAGAAATATCAGGAATCTATGGTTAGGTGCTTCAGCTGTCTCGACATGACTGAAATACTATCAAAATTGGCGTTAACCCCCCCCCCTCCCCCAACAACAATAATAATAAATTTCTCTGAGGCATTTCATCTCTCATGGCTGATATTCATCATTAAATGATTGGACGATTACACCAAAGAACTACAGCCGGAAATTATTGGAAATAGTTTTTTATTTCAAAGGATTTCAGTTTGAGATTAAAATAAGAACGCGAAATGAACGACTTTCTCTAAGTAAAATGCATTAGAACTATCTCTGCACTCTGTGCATACAAAACCAGATGCTTTAGACATCAGAATTTAATGATCATACAAACATACATCACTATCAAAATGACAGTCGTATTTGAGTTACCATGGGAACCAACTTTGCTGTCCGAAATGACTAGGTCCCTTCTCGATTCTTTCTCAATGTTTAACATCTTCAAGTGTTCGCCTTTCTTAGTCGACATATCGAAATGGTTATTCTTACATGATATATTCATGTACTGCCTACAACTTCTTTCAATGACATCTGGTAAAGGGTTTAAAGAGGCATGGAAAACCAATACAGTACAAGGAGGGTTGTAAAGTGACGGACCGCGTCTATCAATTAAATATGGATTACCGATAAAATCGTCCATTTATGACGGGAGTGATCTTTGCTTTTTTGTTGGTTTGACGACCTAAACGTTTTAACTACAGTACATTCAACCCGCAGATACGACATTAAGATCTTCATCCAAAATGTTGCCTGTTCATAATTCATGTCCAAGACAACATATCTTACAAAGTAACGCACTTAAAATAACCTTCTTTCTATTATGACTACGATTTAAATTACATGTAGGCCCTACATGTTCACAAATTATTATTCTTTGGCTTTTATCTCTCTGTTTTGTCTGATTTTGTCAATTCGCTCATCTACCTAACTGCGAAGATAATCAAACAATATTGATTTCAGTTAAAAGTAAGGTGATTTTGAATCACAATTAGGAAGTAGATATACATATATAGCTTGCCCGTGAACTATAACTAGGCCTCGAAACCTTCCACAAGCCAATCATAATTGTTTCCTTTTCAAAATTGAATGTATATCAAGGTAGAATGCCCTTTCTATGACTGAAATATTGAAAAGAGAAAAGTCTGCACTATGGTCAGCCTGCGTACCCAGAATAGTAGGTCAGAAAACGTTCGAAACTTTTTGCTCTTCCGAAATGATCCGTTTTTGTGATCCGCCAAACTGACATATCGGGACTTCGCCCTTTAAACGTCGTCCATGGTCACACTGCGCGGGCTTTCCGGCATCAAAAAATTATATTTTTTACCAAGTTTTTCCACCTACCTGACTATGCAAACTATGCTTTCAGTTTGGATTGCATTTCCTCTTTCACGTGCGCAAGACCAAACTTTTTTCTTCGTATTATTATTATCTTTATTTTCAAAATAGAATAATAAAGTGCAAAGTGTTCAGTTGTCCCGTAATTTCAGATACTATGGAGAAATGTGAATCGTTCCGGAAAAAAAAAGATACAAGAAATGAGTTGCTAAATGTTCCGATCTGATCAGACTGTGCCAACTATAAAGGTTGACCGTGGTCGAATCTTTGTTCTTTTTTCAGATTCTATGTTGATCGCTAATCCTACCTCTATTCAAGATCTGGATCTCAGAGCTTATGCAGCCCATTTCACCTCCAATGAGTTCTTTTCTTTATGCACAAGTATACAGTTACTTTTTTGTCAAGGAGGATATGGTATTGTCAGAATGCGACCAAAATATAGTAAACACAGGTTGAATAAAAGCTGTATTTGCGACATTTTGGTTGCACAACTGCGATATTTGATACACTTTTTAATAGATTCAATCAGAATTAATAAGATCCATCCTTGCTATAAATAAACCAAGACCAAACAGTATGACTATTTGAGTGTTAATGGGAATCAATAGTTAGCAACTCACACTTCTCCATCTCCTTTGGGACTCATTTTAAACATCCTATTAAGTAAAGCCACTATTTACACAGAACTTTCAAATTGTCAAAGAGCCCGCCATGTACAATTACAAACAATAATAATTTACCATTGAGTATAAATAAATATTTTACATTCTTATTTATTCATTTTCCTCATGAATTTCAGACGATATGTTTTACTTTTATTATCATTTTTATTTAACATTGGCTCAACATCGGTGATTAAACCATTGGCATTTTTTTTAAATAGAATAAAACTCGTTTTTATTTAACATTCACTCCATATCCATTTGGTGGGCTAATGAAACCACGTAACTACAGCTGAGCAGAAATTGGATAAGAATTTAACCTATTTTTTACATCGAGTGGGAAACAAGCTTTTCAAGCCTCGATTCTGCTTCCTGGAGAAACAGCAGTACCCGCACCATTTATGTGGGCAAATAACAGACTTAATGTCGACAGATGCTCAAAAGAATCGAACTCTGAACCTTTTGATCGTGAAGTCAATACTTTACCTCTTAACCACGCGTTAAAATTCCCCTTCGTTAAAACGTTTCGGAGGCTCGTTGACCGTTGGTTTACTTAATAATTCCCTTTTTTCTGATCATGTTTATGTTTTATCATTAGTCCGATTTTGAAAAAAAGTATGTTAAGTAGTGTCGGCATACATATCCCAATCATTAGCTAGAAAATAATTCTGATAAAAAAAGAGAAAAAAAGTGATTTATGATGTCGTAAATTATTTTGTTAAACAGTCAACGTTCTGCGAGGCTTAATTCACTCCCACACAATCCCGCCTTTTTACATTCGTGAAAAATTAAATTTAGGAAAAATGTGAAAAGGGAGAAATTGCTGTAATCAGGCGATTTCTCCTTCTTTCACAATGTTTGTGTGGTGTTTATCCTCTTCTTTGCAGCTCCAAAACATTTGAATTTATATGTTGCTTCTTTCAATTTATATATATCAGTCCAAACTTTTGTCGTCTGGTAATTGGTTAATCCGGGTCATAATTGTTTGAGAATAACAGATGAAAACGGAATCATCCATCGATTAAAACTACAGACGGCATATTTCTATCCCTTCATTGAGGTGGTCGTCTACTGACCGTTAATTAAAAATTAATGTGTGTCTGGTTTATTTCACATTGACTGGCCGCTGCAAGAAAGGTGTATCGATAACGCTAAGACCGTTAGCCAATGCAAACTTAAAGTGGAGGAGATTTCTTCGCATGTTAAATGATCGTTTATTAAACTTTAACTAATATCGAAAAAGGTCTAGATAATGAATATCTAACTGGTAAAATGTCGATCTAGTGCAAATGGAGAAGTTGAAAATGCAAAATTACACCATTTTAACAGCAAAAGGTATGGCGTGTTTCAGTCTCGAACTCACAGTATGACTTTCAGCGACATCGTTAAGTGGTAACCTACTAATCAACTGCGGTATGACTGCGCATGATGATGTGAAATTTAACCCTTTCCTGTTTTTCGAACTATTAGACTAGTCCAAATTGAAAGACGTAGCAGATGACAGTAAAATGTTTGTTCAATTTGCAATAAAACCATCCTATATGGTAGAAAAAATGTGTGATAAAAGAAGAAATAGCTTGTAACAAGCAATTTCTTCTTTTTTCACAATATTTTCTTTCGTATACCGTTGCATGTACGTAAAAAATCAGGGACTGTACAGGAAGGGTTAATGCATAGCAAATTAGTTCACCTATACTGTATATAGATCTATTTGTGTGCGATAAAAAAAAAAAAAAAAAAAAAAAAAACACACACAAACCTAGACATTATTGAGTGAAATCCGAAGGCAGAACGTGCTTTTCCCGAGGAAAAATACTCGAAAATAAATTCATCTATAGATGTCAGGATCGGGATAATTTTTTTATTCGTGGCACTATAATCATCATCATGTTAAGCATGTTAGACAATCGAGCTAAAATGATATCAGATTATTAAAATTCATCGAGAGAGTCTGTATCTTATTTACATGTGTACTGATATTATATCAGAATTAATATCGCATTCTCATTCTCTCGAAATTTTAGTCTTAATATTTTTCGGTGTAATTAATACATCATCAGTGTTTTTGATCATGAAAAAAATAAACGGTATATTTCAGTCGAGCTATCCTATCTTTATACCCGATATGATTTTAGTAAAATTAATGAGTTTCTGCATGTAATTAGCTTTTCGAACTCCTGATGTGTTTCCCTCATTATAGTAGCCTCAAAGTTCTTGCTAAACTAAAAGTGCATTCCCTTCTTTTCCCAAGGGCTGAGATGACACGTCGCTTTTTATTTTTAGGACGACAACGGCGGCGTACAATCTATTCTAATTTACATTAATCATTATATCCAAAATGGACGTCGGAAGTTAAAATTTTGCCGATGCCATCACAAAAAATGAATATATACTAATGAATCGTGATAATTGATGACTTACATTGAGTTAGAATTAGATAAGAACTGTTTTTAGATCAAACGTGCAACTGTCATTATGCTCAGTGAACGTGAGCAAAGTTATTATGGAGAGCTTTTTCAGACGTGTGATGTTGAAGGCACTGGGAAATTCTCCGGTTTAAAAGTTTCCGAGCTCTTCCGATCTTCTGGACTAAGCCAAGATGTTCTGCAACAGGCAAGTATTTGCACTGATTGCTATGCAGTTTGAGTGTCGAAAGTAATGCTTATATTTTGGTGATTTGACAAAAAATGCATTTGCCTCTCGTGTTTTGAACACCACGCACACACCAACCTAAAAAGTTTCTTGTGATATATTTTTTTTAAATCTTTATATACCTTTTCATATAGCTTTTTATACAGTGGAAGTGTATGGTTCTGTTATCATTGCTGCTTTGCTTTTTAGGGCTATTTTAAATGTTTCTATGAAGCCTGCATGCAGTGACTGTCTCAGCTGCAATATCATAGTCCTCTTTCTGATAATCTGCTGGTGAGGGCTACGACACAGGCCTTCTTTGCTCTTTGTTGATCCTAATGTTATATGTTTTGTGTTGAGCGATTATCTTTGGATCAATTTATACATATGCTAATATTATTGACAAATTCTATCAAAATAATGAGATTCTAATTGTATCAATCATTTAATAGTGTTATTTTTTCACTCTATGAAAAATTTCTTAAGTTTGGCTGCCATGACATGCGAATTATTAATATGTCACATTGTTTAATACTGTCATGCTGTCAAAACAGGTGCTCATTATAAATCATAGAATCATTTTTTCACCTATCTTTGAGAAATTTTATCTTCAAAGATACTGAATTGTCAATACTTCTGTTTTTTCTATCCACTTTAATTACTTATACACACCTTTGATCTGGTTTTCTATCATAACTGTGTCTTCCAAAAATGGTGACCTAATTTTACATATGCTATCGTTTTTTTAGCGGGAAGTGCAAGATTTCTTATGAGATCTTGCTATCAAACAGCAAAAAAGGCTGACATTTGATTCAAAATGGCAAATAAACTTAGATTTTCTAATGTTGTAGCAAATTGAGACTAAAATGCATGAAATTTCCAACTTTTTGCTGATAAATATTAATTTAGATGGATAGATAAATGGTTATGGTCCATTCTGGTATTAAACATGTGTTTGTACTACAGTCGAATCTGTGTACAGCAGCCAGTCATGGGAGAGGGCCAAATTGGCTGCTGTACACAGATTGGCTGCTGTTCACAATATCAATTGGGCGGCCATTTTGTCATACCATTTTGGGTTAGCTCATTAACAGATC
The DNA here is from genome assembly GCA_946902895.1 of Fragum fragum. Classification (NCBI taxonomy): domain Eukaryota; kingdom Metazoa; phylum Mollusca; class Bivalvia; order Cardiida; family Cardiidae; genus Fragum; species Fragum fragum. Next base: position 17,498,382 of record OX336368.1, read on the forward strand.
ACAAAACTTTAGACTACTCCAAAATCAAGGAAATTCTAAACTTACATTTCAAGTGTCTTTAAAAAAAAAGAAGGCACTTTGTACCATTTGTACCATTTAAGCTAGAAAATATTGTGACAGAAGTGAAAATATCCTGAGAAATTCTCGTTTACGTTTAGCAACATTTTGGACCTGGGTACGACCTACACCAAACTCACTAGCAATAATCCTAGAAGAACGTTCAGAGTCAAGCATACGAACAATTTTCACACGATCCTCTAGAGAGAGGAACTTACGTTTAGAGAGCGACATGATAGCAAGATTTGACAGCAAAAGCAAGTTTTCATCCATATTAAAGACTTCAAGAAATCGGTTTTCTAAATGTGTAAACAACCTATAATGCTCAAGTTCATTTTATTTAAAGAGACCAGACAACTTAAAAAAATCCGTCTTCTCTGATCAATAATCATCGCTCAAATAGATCAAATCGACCAAATAAATATTAATGGCTAATTACACGTCAATCAATCAACTACACGAGATTAAGTCGATAATTAATTGTTTATATCTTGTACATTACGATAAGGCGACTTCGGCAGTTACTATAGTAGTGATTATCGATTTTTCGAACACGACTAATTAAGTCGCGTGTTATGTTAGATGACCGTTGTTTAGGTGCGATATACTGTTGACAATAGACCAATTAAGGTGACTGCTGGCCGCATTTCAGGAGATCACGCTATTCACAGTGCAATTAAAGAAGGAATTTGCACGGGGGGAACTCGAGTGGCCGCTGTCGGCAGATTGGCCGCTGTGCATAGTTGGCCGCTAACACAGATTTGACTGTATTTACACAACTTCCAATAATTGATCTCAAAGTGCCTGGAGTGAATCATTCAGGGCATTGCAACAAAGAAGGAGGATGTGGTAGCCCTCACCATTGCAGCTATGTCATTTGGCAGTTAGTTTCACTGGATAGTGGTATTTGCTAAAAAAGAGTGCTTGTATTTGGGTCATCTGCCTGAGGCTATGACTAGGCCTTTAGATCCAAACTACCTGTTCCATGATAGATATTAGTAGTGACATACATGTTGTTTTCCTGAATGTTTTTGGTACTTTCTTCAGTTACGTTTTAATAATCCAAAACTAGAACTGTCTTTGTGATAATTGTAATAATTAAATGTAATATGAAATGAATAATTTCTTCTATTGAGTACATTGAAAATCTTTAGTTGGCAGTGCATCAAGATTCTTTATTATGTGTCAATTCAAATGATTTAACATGAAAATCACCATTATTTTCTTGCAGATAACAGAGTTATGTGGTGCAAAACGTTTAGGACACTTTGGACGAAGTCAGTTCTACATAGCCCTCAAGCTAATAGCTGCAGCCCAGTGTGGTTTGCCTGTATCACATGACAGTATCAACTCTGGTAAGTTCTATCAAGACTTAGTTAAAAACTGAACTCTTTCCTATGACCCCTATGTTGCGGCTGCTCATTTTATGTATCAGATAATTGGCTGATTGTGGTTGGGAGTCGAATAATCAGTCAATCAGTGAAATCATTAAGACCAGAAGTGAGTTTCGAACTGCGACACTGGCTTGCATTTTTGTTAAGCTTTTTGTTGGTTCAGCGACTAAAACATAATAATTTTAACGCATTGTAGCTGTAATTATGATGTTTAGCTCACCAACCATTCTACTTTTTTGTTACATGTTATGCTACTTGTCATAAATTTTGAAAATGAAGACACATTTTAAAATCAAAGTTTAACTTCCTGTTGGAGTCATTTGATGAGACCAATAGAGTGAGTAGTAGGGGCCAGCAATTTGTCAATTGAAAAGAGTACCATCAACATAGGGTTTCATATTGAAATATCAATTCTTAAATGTTATGAATCCCTCTTTTCCATTCTCTATCAGGGTTTAAAGATTTCGTTTGACCAAAGACCTCGGGCTTTTACGCACAGAAATTCAAAAAGAAGCAATTTAGCCGCTCAAAAATTTGCCATTGTGAGTTAAAGTGACACTCGAAGATTTGCAACCATGCGTAAATGGTCATCATTAGTGTGCCAGATTATTGGAAAAAGGTTTATAGATTGTGAAAATATGCAACCTCATCATGTATGATACCTAGCTTGATTTCCATTTGGTAATTAATACTCTGGAGTTATGGATATGCACTGGCGATCATAATTCACAGGTACCTAACACCAGGGTTTTCATTAGTACCCAAAAGTCAAGAGTCATTGACCCTTGGGCCAAAATTTCCAAGAGTCAAAATTGAAATCCCAAGAGTCAAAATGCGATATTTCCCCCCGCAAAGCAATTTAGAAAAAAAACTTAAACCTTGTTAGCAATGGTGCCTTAAAAGTGATTGTATGTTGTTTTTTTTTTTCAGCAATGGTGCCTTAGAATAAACTCTGTCTCAGATTGAAACATTTCTCCAATCTGACAGTATTCTTTTTTCAATATAAGTTAAATTTTAGGGAAAGTTTAGTATTTATACATATTATTAGTTTGAATCAGTTTTAGAAAATCTTTAGAGCACTAAGAGGATCAAATTATTTTAATTTCTTATAAAAAGAAGTGCCGATTTTATGCACGAAAACCAATGACATTTCTTGGGCAATATTTTCTTTGGTTTCACTTTACTTCTTGATTATATTCTGTGAGCTTTTTATTAAAGAAATAGCAAATAAGTAAATTTCAGTAGGATTAGAACTCTGAAAATGGGTTTCATCATTAATTTCACAGGTGTCAAGTACCTGTCAATGACGATCGCCGATGCATGTTCATCACTGGGAAGTGCTAATTGCCTATCAAGCTTGGTGTTAAACTTGATGGGGTGTAAATTTTTATAATCAATTAACCATTTTCCAATAATTTTGGCACACTTATGATGACCCTTGACGCATGGCTGATAATTTTCGAGAGTCAAAATGACGCACAGTTACAAATTTTCAAGCGTCAAAATTGCATTTTTTTGAATTTCTGTGCGTCAAAACCCGAGGTCTCGGGTCAAACGAAAACCCTGCCTAACACCCATGAAATCAATGTTGAACCCTTTTTCAGAGTTCTAATTCTACTGAAATTTACCATTTTGCTAATACTTTTATGAAAAAAACAACTTAAAAACTATGATCCAGGGCTCTGCAGATTCTCAGAATTTGGGGAGAAGTGACTTCTCCCTAGTCTGAGAATTGGGAGAACTTTTTCAAAATAGGGAGAAGTGGTGAGACTTTCAGGAGAAGCGGATCACATTAAAAAGCAATTTTTCGTCTGTATTCCTTATTTCTATAGGGAAAAAAAGCTTTACAAGTAGCTGCATATTTTGGTTGATATAGTATGCAGTTATTACTAAAGTATTTCTCATCCTTTCTTTCAGTCCTTATTACAGAGATCTTATTCCTGTGAACAAATTTTTTAGGAATCTGATTCTGAAATTTTCTTGAATATCTTATATATGGATGGTATTATAATCTCAATTATCAAGAGTTATAATAATCAATAACTTGAAAAGAGAGTAAAATTATGTGGTCTGAACTTACTTAAATGTTCAGAGTTTAATTTGAGGCAGAAAATAAGAAAATATTACAATTTCATTTAACTCATAACTAGAAGACAAAATTTCCAGACTGGTCTAAATTAAAAAAAAGTTGCATACCACATTATTTATCAGAGTATGCTCAAAACAGAAAATAAGTACCAAATAAGGTAAAAATATTGTGGGAAAAGGAGCAATTGCTTGCTACAAACACTTCCTCTTTTTCTCACAAGTTTTCCATTTAAATTCTTCAAAAATCAAAAAAAGCAGAATTGTGTGGTAATGGGTTAAAGTTTGACAGTTTCACCTGTATGTATTTATTTACAATAAATGGATAAAAAGCTTTTAAATAATAGATTTAAAAAGAGTTCATTTTGACTGAGTTGCAGTTATTGTGAGTTAAGGGTATTAAAGATAACAGCTGAGTAATGTTACATAAATCACAGACTGTGTAGAGAATGTTTAAATTTGAAACTATGTTAACACGGAACCATTTGTTCTAGTGTTTTGGATTATATGTCATTGAATTGATTTATTACCAAATAAGATAAGTGAAGTTTAATTTCTGGATAAATCCTAACAATTTTACTTATGTAAAGATGTCTTAGTTTTTCTATATTTAATAAATGAAGAAGATATTAAGGGACCGAGGATTTCATTGAATATTTTTTTTTCTATCTAGTTTTACAGACAAATCAGTATTTACCAGCAAGACTTTATTCCTTTTATCAATGAATTTTAAAATACGGCAAATGATATGACGTTCGTAATAAAATCTGCAATTATTCTCGCTGCTTGAAAGTACGAAACAAATCTCGTATATTGATAAGATGAACATAATGTGCCACTAAATAATTGAATCTTCAAAAGGAAAAGGGTTTGATATCTAAAAGTTCCTAAATTCTGGCAGTTCAGAAGGGCTTGCAACCATCCAATCAGCCGAGGTGCAAATGAAACGAGCATGTCGTCTATAGATGCACGCTTGATTTACGATCAAAGGGCTTCCAATCAGCAGTTGTATAATTGATTTACAGTCCCCTGATTTGACAGCCTCTAGGCAAAATGCATGATCGCCTATCATAACGAGGCGACTTCAAGTATTTTCCAGGCGACTTAGACTTTGCTTTGATCAGCAACTCAGTTGAAGTTTTATGAAACCAGGCGACTTTTTGGCCTGAGTGGCCCACTCTGCAGAGTCCTGAATTAATCAAGAAGTATTATTAAATCAAAGAAAAAGTTGCTCAAGAAAAGTCATAGTTTTTGTGGATAAAATTGGCACTTCTTTTTATGAAAAAATAGGAATAATTTGATCCTTTTAGTACTCTTGAGATTTTCCAAAACTGATACAAACTTATAATATGTGCATGAATACTAAACTTTCCTTAAAATTTATCTTGTATTGAAAATAAAATACTGTCAGATTGGAGAAATGTTCGAATCTGAGACACCATTGCAAAAAAAAACAAACTATCTTTTTATCTACAAATATTTTTTCTAAAATAGTAAAGGGGAAATATCGCAATTTGACCCTTTGACTTTAGGGTAGTAGTGAAAACCCTGTCTATGATAATTTGCAGTTATTACTTACTTAGTTTACATATTGATGTAGACAATGTTTTCTATCACAAGTGTTAATGGTATGTTGTAGCCGATATCGGTAAAACTGATCTCTCTATATAGGATATAAATCAAAGGATAAGTAAAAGGGAATCTGCAGGGGCTATGGGATGTACTTGATAAAAGTGGTACCTCATTCTTACCAATCTTGTTTTAGACGGAATGGATTGTAGTTAGAATTCATTGGATTTCGTCTCATATTAAAAGTCATTATGATAATTGCTGTCAGTTTGGATTCTGGTTGTTATTTTTGAAATGAAATAGTGTAACTCAGCATCGAGACCCGAGAACTATACCAGCTGTTGAAAAGAACATTACTGTAGTCTGCATCTATATCTTTACCTTTGAATCCTAATAATATTCTTCAGTTTAGATTACCACCACTAGTGTTTAACCTATTACCTCTCAAAGAAATTTTAGACCAAATTCTGAAAATTTGTAGGTGACAATTTCAAAATAATAGAATTTTGAGTTCCTCTATCTTTTTGGTAAGAAAACAAGGTTGAAAATGAAAAAAAGTGCTTGCAACAAGCAATTTCTTTATTTTGGACTTAGTTTTCCCTAAGTCTTTTCTTGGGTGGAATAAAAGAGCAGGATTGTGTAGGAATGGGTTGATTTAAGCTGTCTTGCATCATGCAAAGTTTTTCAATGTTATGAAATATGAATCTTGAATTAACCGAAATCATGCTGAATAAAAGCTTATTTCAGGATTCAATTAAACCAAAAGGCTGAAGGCACTGAAAGGCAAACATATTGTTCAACATTTCTTTTGAAAATCCTTTTTTTTGGGGGGAAAACTCTGACATTAATCAAAGTGCAGGGATATGCAGGTAGTGAAGACCAAGATCAGATTGGACATGTGTGCAGGCTAATCTATGTCTGTACTTCATGCCAAATTAAGAATATTCATAATAAGAGTTAATGTATACATTGAAGTAGCATTATTTGAAAGTTTAATAAAGTAACTTACAAAAAATCTGTTTCAGGAATTGACATTCCACTACCCAAGTTTCACAAGAGCTCATCTGGGGATCAAGGTAGGTAACTTTATATAAACATCAATCTTTGTGAAATACAACCTGTTATCTGATGAGAGTTATAGACTGATCCAATTTGGGAGAAATAATAGTCAACCTAAGGATCATCCCTAAGTAAATCTCAGATCCTTATGGGGTTCTTTTTAAACCCATAACGAATTGATAAAATTTTAGACTTCAGATTGGTGGAATTTTAAAAAACATTGTGGATTATGAAGAAATTGCTTGTTACAAGCAATTTCTTCATTTTTCACAATGTTTCCCAAGCTTATTTCTTACGGATATTGGTATTGGGTCACTTAAGTCAAAGGTCAAGGTCACAATTGAACTTTGATTGAAAACCATTACCTTGCTCTTCTGCCATTTGACCTTGGTCCTTGAAAATTTATGTTGTCCATGACACACATGTTTGTGCAGGGGTTTAAACCTACTTTTCGAAAATTCAATTATGAATAGATTTTGATATGCATATTGTGGTAATAGATATATTCTATCCTATTAAACTATTGGAACTATTAAAACCAATCCTTACAACAAACCTGGAAATAGTGGCATCTCGCTATGTGATATGCTAAGGTTTTGAAAGCAAGAGGACAATGTCCCTGTAGTCTAAGCAAGCTTGGGTCATTTTACAAAATTGATGGATCACACTAGCAATCTAGTGACCAGGGCTTTGGAGAGAAATGGGCATTGTCCACATGATCTTAAAAATCTGTAGACATTAATGTTTTTTGGGGGTACATTGGTGCAAAAGCGCAACCTCGGCAGATCATTGACACAGTAATATTTTAGACTGTTCTAAATTGAAAGAAGTAACAGATGACAACTTCAAGTTTATAGAAGTTGCAGGCGACAATTTCAAGTTGATAGCCTTTAAAAGATAATTGCCTTTTAGAGAAGAAAACATTGTGAACATTGAAGAAAATGCTTTTTACAAGCCATGTTATACTGACAGGTATTATAAGGACACCCCTATTTTAAGTGATGCATGGGAGGGTGTGGGTATCCCATTCTCGTACAGAGCATATCTTCTACATTAATGGATGGATTTCAAAATAACTTGGCACAGATATTCGCCTTGATGAGAACATGTACTTTTGTCATGTGTAAAGTTATGTTGGATACTCCCTAATTCAAAGACACAAGTATAGGTTGTGTGACAAACACTTAAGTGATTCTGACACAATAAAAATTTAGACTGGTACAAATTGAAAGAAGCTGCAGACTACAATTTCAAGTTAATGGAATTGATTTTTTCATCTTCTGGGGTGAAAAACATTGTGGATAATGAAGAAATTGCTTGATATAAGCAATTTCTTCATTTTCCATAATGTTTTCCAAAGCTGTTTCTTGAGGGGCGTAAAAAGGGAATGGATTAAGCGGAGGCATCTGAGTGTGTGACTCATTCTCGTCAAAAGGGGATTTTGCAGAGTAGGTTGATAATGTTCGTTATTTGCATAAAAAAATTGTAGTCACAGAAAGTATTTGATGTACCTACGGTTGGACACTGAATGCTTGTTGATTGACTAATGAGATTGAAAGAAACAATTTCAGCTGTATAAATGTAAGAATGGTTTTGATTGGTTGAGGATTAAGTAGGAGGTCTACAATTTGTTACAAATGGTGTGAGGAAAATTGAGTTTGGATTCTGAAAGATTAACTTAGCTTTGAGGTAATAGGAATTTTATTATTTAGAAACTTTAGCTTAGAATAAGAAATTGAAGTGTTAATTAAGCAAGATCAAATAGATGGACTGTAATTATTGAAGAGTAAATATTAATCCATACCCACACAATCACACTAATTTACACCCCTCATGAAAGAAGATCCATAAAACTTTATGGAAAGTGAAGGAACAGGCAATTTTAACAGGGAATTTAATCATTATCAACAATGTTATCTACCCCAAAAGACAAAGACTTTCAGAATTTCATTGGATAGAAATTGACGTATGCAAGTTCTTTGAATTTCGACCAGCATAAAATTTGCTGTCTGGTAGCAGGTAAATGAGACAATTGACATGTGGGAACTAAAAAAATAACCTTACTAGTTGAGTTCCATCAAAAAGTTAATCCTTTCCTGTTTCCTGTTTAATCCCTGGTTTTTACGTCCCTATGTTTTTATGCGTGAGAAAATATTGTGGAAAATGAAGAAATTGCTTGTAACAAGCAATTTCTTCTTTTTCCATAATATTTTCTACCCTCACGAATGATTATTTTTCACATAAATTTGACTTTAAAATGCCTGCAAAATCTTTGAATTTGTACCAGTCTAAAATTTCAAAAAGCAGGAAAGGGTTAAAGACATAGTAAAATTGATGCCCATCCCAATCAATTTTATTATAAAAAGCTTGTCTACTGTTTCATTTATATCATTGAAATCACTCACTCAAATGGTTCAAATAATCAACATCTAAGTATATACGGCTCTCAAAGCAGGGCTCAAATTACAGCTTGCATGCTTGCAATTTCAGAGTTGAAAAATAAAGATTGCAGATGAATTTTTATGCAACTCCGATCTTTTGCAAGTGAAAAATTAGATGAAAAAGTTGTCACCTTAATTTTGCATTTTTTTCTTGCATACGCATCATGCTTAACCTTCGAGACATGTATCATGATTTATGCATTTGCATGTATCTTGTTTTTTTTATGTTTTCTCCTAAACAGGAAGTAGAGATATCACATTGAATAGAAGGATTGTAATACCCGTAAACTTAGGTTACTGTGGTCACATATTTAGGAATTTATTTCTCAACAATTATTGAAATACAAACGTCAAAGTAGTCAAATAATACTTCTAAATGGTTTTAAAGGATCAATAAATTGTCTTTAGTCACAGACCCAACCAGAAACATTGGTCTGTGATCACTTAACCCATTCCAACTCAATCCCTCCTTTTTACACCCCTCGAGAAAAAAGCTTTGGAAAACATTGTGGAAAATGAAGAAATTGCTTGTATCAAGCAATTTCTTCATTATCCACAATGTTTTCTATCCAAAAAGACGAAAAAATTCAAAATTCCATCAACTTGATATTGTCGTCTGCAGCTTCTTTCAATTTGGACCAGTCTTAAATTTTGCTGTGTTGGAATGGGTTAAGCAACTTCCACAAGATACATATGACATTGTCCTAGCTTTTGAGACTTATCTTTTGCATAACTTTTATTGTCTGCATGTCAAAATGGGTGAGTTTGAAGTTTAAAAAAAGAAACAGCTTGCAGAAATTTAGTCCTCTGACTAGGCTTCAAATAACCCTTTCCTGTTTTTCAAAATTTTAGACCAGTCCAATTTGAAAGAAGTTGCAGAAAACAATAAAATGTAGGTGAAACTTGAAAAGTAACGAACCTACTGGTTAGAAAATATTGTGGGAAAAGAAGAAATTGCTTGTGACAAGCAATTTCTTCTTTTCTCACAATGTTTTCTCAAGTATAAATCACCAGGGGCGTGAAAACAAGGGATTGTACAGGAAAGGGTTAAACAAGTTTGCAGTTTGTGGTTAGTGAAAAGGATCTATGCCAGTGGATGCTCTCTGGAATGACATTAACCCTTTCCCGTTCAGACCCTGGTTTTTATGTCCCTGTGATTTTGTAATTGCGAAAACATTGTAGAAAAAGAAGAAATTGCTTGTAACAAGCAATTTCTTCCTTTTTCTACAATATTTCGTACCATACTGATTGGTTATTTTTCAAATCCTCCTCAAACTTTCGTCTGCAAAACCTTTGAATTTGGACGGGTCTAAAAGTTTAAAAAAAAAAACGGGAAAGGGTTAAATGTAGGATTTGGTGACACAATTTTGTGTCGGTCACTTCCTTGTTATATTTAATGATAAGATTTCACACCCAAGCAACTACCCAAATGTTTGTCAGTTTTAACCTTTGTGAAGCTAGATAAAGTCCTTTTCATATTTGCGTTAGAATCAAAGGGTTGAAAGCAGTTGTAAACTTTAGCTGAATTTAGCAATATTCAGACATCCTTAACAATGCACATGTATCCATGATTTTTTTTCTCTGCCCTTTTTGTATTCCCTGACTATTGTTCTCATCCCAATAAAGACATTTTCCTTAATTTCATTAACTTTAAAATGTTGCCTAAACCTTTTATTTTGGATGAGTCCAAAATTTTGTTGTGTGGTATTGGTCTGTTACTCAGTTTTCATGTGAAGGTTTATTCAAAATGAAAAATAATGAATCAAATGATAAATCATGTTTTTATTTTCTATATGTTAAATTACTGAAACTAAAATAGCAAGTGAATTTGGCTTTTTGCAGGGTTGTTTCCAAAGCTAATTGCAAAAATTGCAAGTCAATTTTTAAAGGAAACTTCAGGCCTGTCAAATCATTTGGCTATATCATTGGCTGACCTGCATTTAGAAATTTCTAACTGGTAAGAGTTGATTACCCATTTCTGCACATTCTAACTTTTTAATCACGAAAGACAAAAAAACTTTGGATAACATTGGGGTAAATGGCGCCCTATCCAAGCCTTGTTGATGGATGGAGGGCATTATTGGAGTAAAGCCGAAGGCTGAGCATGTAGAAGACAGCATATTATTCTGAACCTTATTTGACCAAAAGAAAAAAACTGACCTGCATCTAGAAATTTCTAACTGATGAGAGATGATTACCCATTTCTACACAAACTCACTTTCTAATGAGAGACAAACAACTTTGAAAAACATTTGGGTAATGGTGATGGATGGAGGTTTGGTTGCTAAATCAAAACAGGGAGAGCAAGACATACATGCCTTATTTAATGTTCCTAAGAACCTCAAGGCAAAGAAGTCACAATAAAGTACATAAAGAGACAAATACCTCTTCACTAGTCCAATGCCGGATTGAGTATGAAAACGCTGTTTTTGCTGTTTCCGATGGTCATGTGTGGACATACTTGATTTTATCATTTAATTCAAAACGCTCATTTTGTTCAATCACTATGTCCATTCATTCCATTCCTTTCAAAATTATTTAAAAATCATTTCTATTTCACATTGTTTTTTACCCATTCTCTCACAATTGTTGACACCTCTCAAGAAAAATGCTTTGGAAAACACTGTGGAAAATGAAAAATTTGCTTGTTTGTTACAAGCAATTTCTTTATTATCAATAATGTCTTTATTATCAACAATGTTTTCCAACCCAAAATACAAAGATTTCCAAAATTTTATTACTTAAAATTGTCGTCTGTTCAAGTTCTTGAATTTGGACTAGACCAAGATTTTGCGTTCTCATGGTTGGTTAACTTTAGTACAGGAAGAAACAATCCCATGCTTATACATGTACTGTTGTTTACTGCATAATGAAAATTTTAGAATGGTCCATGTTGAAAGATGTTGCAGACAACAACTTGAAGCTAGTGGAATTAAAAGTAAGGTTGTTTAGAAATAAGTTAACTAGCTCTTATTAGTATAAATTCTTAAGGCTTGTGAAAAAATAAAATTGAATGGGAATGGGTTAAGCAATTCCGATACAATGACACTTTTGGACTCCCCTCAAGAAAACAATTGAGCAAACATTGTATAAAACGAAGTAGAAATTATCTATAATTTCATGAACTTTGAATTGTTGCCTGCAACTCCTTTTAATTTGGACCAGTCTAAAATTTTGCCATCAGGTAATGGGTTAAGCTTCTTGAAAAAGAATTGAGTGGAAATGGGTTAAGGTACTTTTTCTGAATTACCTCTGCAAAATTTGGGATCATGGAGTAAATAGAAAGCAATTACAGCAAGCATTCTTACAGTAACAAGCTCCTGAGCTAGGCATTAATATGGCTCCATAGAACCGTAGATCTCTTTTTGGTGTATTGATTTATATGGCTAGCCAAGACACATTTCTCTGCAGGAATCAAAGATTCTTTTCATCATTGTATATAACTTCTATTTTTCTGTTTTTTTTGTGAGGACTCTCTCCTTCTTACTGAATGAAATTTTCTAAATCTGAAAAAATTAAAATATTTTTTTTCATACTCTATTTAAGTAAAGACCTGCTTTAGCATGAGCTATAGACTGAAATCATCTTGCACATTATGTGCTGTGTGATACTAGTCTACACCACCTGTTTTATGTTTTAGTTGATGCCAAAATAATATGCAAGATTAACTAACAAAGGGAATTTTGACCAACACCAGAGCCTTTAATGCTTTCCTGGTAAATCCCTGGTTTTTACGCCCCTGTGATCTTATAATTGAGTAAATATTGTAGAAAAAGTAGAAATTGCTTCTTTCTTCTTTTTCTACAATATTTTCTACCATACTGAATGGTTATTTTTCAAATTAAATCCACGTTGAAATTACGTCTGCAAAAGGTTTGATAGTGGACAGGTCTAAAACAACAGGAAAGGGTTCAGTGCTTTTAACCCATTCCCACACAACAAGATTTTAGACTGGTCAAAATTAAAAGAAGTCGCAGACAAAAGTTTCAAGTTGATGGAATCTAAAATTTGATTGTCTTTTTGGGTAGAAAACATTGTGGATAATGAAGAAATTGCTTGTAACAAGCAATTTCTTCATTTTCCACAAGGTTTTCCAAAGCTCTTTAATTGAGGGGCGTAAAAAGGAGGGCTTGAGTGGGAATGGGTTAACCCTTTCATTTAAATGCAATTCTGGTAATAATGGTTATTATTCAGTGACTCATTCCCACTAAATCCCACTCAGACATGAACATAAAGCATGGAAAATTAAGAAAAGCTTGTTACATTTCCTACCCAAAAGAACAAAGATTTTTTAAGTTGGGTTAACTAAGAATTGTCATCAGCACCTTATTTCAATTCAGACGACTATAAAAAATTTAACCATCTGTTACGGGTTAAAAAAACGAATAATTTCAATTTGTTTCAAACAAATCTCTGTAAATGCATTAATAACAATTACCAAGAAGTCTCTATGTTGATCATGTAATATTCAAATCCCATTTGAATTTATCAGATGGAAATATTTGTAAAGTTGTCTGCTGGAAGAATACAACTGTTGATTTGGAAGTGCTGTTAGATCAATGATATGTAGGACATCGTGTCTGGGATGTGGGATTAGCTGTTTCACAGTTTTTGATGATGAAAAATTGGATTTTTGTGTAAAAAAAGTGTTTTTTTTCTCAGCTTGTACTTCTGCCTCTGCCTGACATCATCAAATATAATACATTTGTGCCTCGTAAAGACTCAAATCAGCCTGTGCACCTGCATAGTCTGATCACAGTCTTAACATTGCTCTCAAAACATTAATTTTGACTCAAAAAATCTTGAGAAAACTGGGGAATTTCTAAAAGTACTATGGAGGTGTCTAGGCTGCTCTGAGTGTATTTACTTTACACAGATATAATTTTATTAGCCCTTGTCATGCTGAACCCGGAATATTCCTCTTTTAGCAGGTGGCATAGACAAAGATCAGCCAGCATGTACATACAGTCTGATCTTTGTCTACACCATCTGCTTGTCCCTTTAATTAAGCCAGAGTTATGTATAAAATTGATTTTAAAAATAAAAGTAATGGTCAACAATTGTTGTCTCCGGTGATTCCAGTGCTATCATATTAGGGCAATTCTGGACAGGATTATATTCGGCATGACAAGGGTTAAAACATAAGTTTTGCCTATGAAAATCCTGCATTCCGATTGGCTGAAAAATTAATTTCATACTCTTTTGAAAAAAAAATGTATATTTTCACTCAAAGTATTCTCATTTGTTTGAATGGGGTTTTACGCGGCTTTCAACAATCTTTCAGTTATATCGCGGCGGCTGGAGCACCTAACAATGGAATCCTGGTATTTCTCACACCAGTACTACCATTACATCCTTTCCTAGCCTCCAGCTGCTATCCCACATAGGTCTACGATTATCGACCCATTGGTGAGAGACAAATAGTCGGAAAGGATGAATGCCGTCATCGGGGATCGAACCCGGGCAAAGTATTCTCATAAAAGTGTACCTAACTAGTGAATCTTTTGCTTCTTTATGTTTTATATTAGATTATTTGAAATGGACAGATTTCTTTTTCAATTAGGTATGATTCGGAAAATCTCAGCTTTTTTTCGTGAATGTCCTTTGTTGTGCCATATCGTATGATTAGGTGTTTCATTTTATGCCTCAGTGGTACAAATGTAAGTTGCACATAGTTAACCTTTGTCATGCTGAAACTGGAATAATCCGGTTTTTCGCAGGAGGTGTAGACTAAGATCAGACTGCACTTATGTGCAGGCTGATCTTAGTCTATACCTCCTGCTTGTACTTTCCCTGCAAGAGTTGTTTATGAAGTTGATTTCTAAGAAAGATATTGATTTTTGAACAAGAAGTTCTATCAGTGCTTTCAGCCCTTTGATTTGACAGCATGACAAGGGTTAATAAGCTGATACTATTGTTCCTTCAGCTGTAGTTTTTAGCTAGCAAAGCCTCAACTTTGATAGCTTAAAGGCCTAGTTTAACCCTTCTTTATTTGACCCCCCCCCCCAAAATGAGATATACAATTAACCACCCGCTGAGAATTTAACGACCTTATCTGATAAGGAAGCTGCACACAGTATACAAGGGATTAAATCTGCTATATTATCATGGTTCAGTGTGGCATATATTTGAACTTTCTTTGTCACTAATTTGTCTCTTGAATAAATTTTGAATTGTATTTTGTTATAATTGTTAATGAATAATAAGTCCTTATTTTTAAGACTTTTTTCAAACTGCAGAAGACTGTGAAAATGCAAATATTAAGCTATTGTTTTCTTAACAGATAACAATAGCAACTAGAATATTTTGGATAGACAACATTGAGAAAAGGGGAGAAACATTGATTTTTCTGATTTCCCCTTTCGTCTCAATATTTCAACACTTTTTCTCTTCAGGCCAGGAGATAAACCAAACTTGGAAAAAGTATTTTTACTAGAATTCTTACTTTACCACAAAGTTTGAAGAAACTGTTTAACACCTTAAATTATAAAAAATATAATGCTTGTAAATTTCTTTAAAAAACATTCAATCCAGCATTCTGCAACATAGTCACTTTTCATTCAATAATTTGAAATTGATTTAAAATATTAAAAGCATAAAAAATGACAAGATAAAATTCAAAAAATAACTTTACTTTGGTATCTATCAGATTCTCATCAGTGCAGCTATTGCATAATATTGACAAATTTTGACCTTAGTCATAAATGGAATATACAAGATGATTAACCCCCTGGTGTGATTTACAGATAAGGCAATTGGCTTATCAGTTGGGGTCCAACATACACAACATTCTTTAAACTAGGTCTTTAAGTTAACAGACAAAATTTTTAGGTCTTCTTAAAGTTCAATGAGTGCAAACTGCCACTTGAGGCTTAACCATTAGATCCATTAAATGCCTATGCCATAAAAAGTAGTTCTTGTATAGGAATATTGCAAATTCTATTCAAATTGTGGAAGATCCTTTCAAAAGCATGCTTTTTAACCCATTTCTACTTGATTCCACTTTTTAAGCATGTCAAAACAAAGCTTTGGAAAACATTTGGACAATGAAGCAAATTTTTTAATTGCTCACAATGTTTTCTTCTTAACAAAGGAAATATTTTTTTAAATCAATCAACTTGAAATTGTCTTCTGTGACTTCTTTCAATTTGAACCAGTCTAAGATTTTGTCATGTTGCATTTGGTTAACGTCTGGGTTACTTTAACCCTGATTTTTAATCATGATACCAGTTGGCTGAGTACATTACTTAACAAAACTATGCTTTGCTAGCTTACAGTACTTTCAGTACTTTGATTCACAATCAAGCACCCAACAGCCAAGTGCAAGGCATCTGTATGCAGCTTACTTGGATTGCCCCTGCATTGATAAGATCATTGGTATATATGTTTGTCTGCCTGTCTATTAACCCATTACCAGATGACAAAATTAAAGACTGGTTCAAATTGAAAGAAGTTGCATACAAAAATTTCAAGTTGGTGGAATATAAATCTTTGCCTTGTAGGACAGAAAACATTGTGGGCATTGAAGAAATTGCTAATTACAAGCAATTTCTTCATTGTACATAATATTTTCCACAATGTTTTTCTTGAGGGGCAATAAAAAGCATCATTGTGTCAGGATGGGTTAATACTGTCTGTCAGTCCATCTCAAAATGTTTGTCCCTAACTGAAACTGTCAACTTGACTTTTTTCATGATCCAGCTTTTTTACGCCCCTCAAGAAAATAATTGGGGAATTCATTTGGAAAAATACTGAAATTGCTCTTAACAGGCAGTTTCTTTATTTTCAACTGTTTTCTACACAGACAGACAAAGATCTTTACATTTCATCAACTTAAAATTGTTGCTAACATCTTCGAGTCTAAAATTTTGTTGTCTGGTTATGGGTTAAGTCAATGTTAATTTAATCCTTATCATGCTAAACGCAGAATATTCCTGTTGTGGCTGCAGGTATAGATTAATATCAGCCTGCACAAAAGTGCAGTCTGATCATAGTCTACACCACCTGTTTGTCCTTTTCAACCTAGAGCTGCTCATGAAATGAATTTTCAAAAAATCTTATTCCACAACTATTGCATACAATGCTTTCAGCCCTTTGATTTTAATGCAATTGGGACAGGATTTTATTCAGCATGACAAGGGTTAAGGTTAACCCTTTCCTGTTTAATCCCTGGTTTTTACGTCCCTCTGTTTTTACACTTGAGAAAACATTGTGGAAAAAGAAGAAATTGCTTGTAACAAGCAATTTCTTCTTTTTCCACAATATTTTCTACCCTACTGAATGATTATTTTTCAAATATGTTCCACTTTAAATTGTCGTCTGCAAAGCCTTTGAAATTGGACCAGTCCAAAATTTCATAAAACAGGAAAGGGTTAAGTTATAAAGTTGTAAGATCATCAATTTAGGTCAAGCAACAGAACATTTTTTATTAGAGTTTCACAAATACATTTTCTTTTTCAGCAATACCAACAGCAAGTCAAACCAACCTTCAAGGCCAAGATAATATGGCAATGACTGACAGGTAAGAAATTAATATTTTATTTCAAATTCTGAACTTCAGACAAGGGATCCTAGAGGAGTGATTAGCCTATTACCATGAAACAATTTATGGTCAAGGAATTATGATGTGGATATCATTGTGAAAAAGGAGAAATCTGTATCAAGCAGTTTCTCTTTTTCTCACTATGTTTTCTGCCCAGCACAGATTTCAACAAAATTTCACAGGCATGATCCTTGGATGACTCTTATTCAGATTCTGTAAACAAATCTAAATAAATGAAAAAAATGCTTTGATGGGGGAGGGCTTTAGTTTTTAGATCTCTCCTAAGAATTTTAACTGGTTTAGTATTGTGGTGTTTAACCCATTCCAACTCAATCCCTCCTTTTTACGCCCCGCAATTAAAGAGCTTTGGAAAACATTGTGGAAAATGAAGAAATTGCTTGTATCAAGCAATTTCTTCTTTTTCCACAATGTTTTCTACCCCAAAAGACGAAAAAAAATAAAATTATATCAACTTGAAATTGTCGTCTGCAGCTCCTTTCAATTTGGACCGGTCTAAAATTTTGTTGTGTGGGAATGGGTTAAGCACTGGGCTAAATTCCATTAATTGAAGTCTGAACATAATAAAAAAATGAAAATCTTCCAAGAAACTAGAGGGTGGATTATAACCAGATTTCACAGACATGACCTTTTGGTGACCATTTGCACGCATGCGTCGTGCAACTAACAGCTGTTTTTTTCTCTTCCTTTTCAGATCGTGAAAATTCTAAATTAAATCTATTTTTCGGCTTCAGGGATTGTCCTAATTGACGCAAGAAGATACTCCAATCATTTTTGGAGGTTGTTCCATACATCAACTTGGAATATTTTCAGATAAAACGATTTTTCAAGTATTTTTATTTTTCTAGATCCGGTGACCTCCCTTTGTGCCACGAAAACCCATAACAATTTTTGTTTGTTTTGAAAATTTTGAAAATGTTTACAGGTGTATTTGCCCCGATTCTTATTACAGCTTTTTGGCTCAGCATCCAGATAGGTCCAGACCCAATCACAGAAAATCAACCATTAGCTTTTATTAATCCAAATATACTAAAACCTAGTAATTCGTATGTTTGTGCCTGTTTGCTGAAATCAACACGGTGGTCCGTCCCGGTCGAGAAACACACAAGAAACTCTTCGCTAACATATTTATGTCTTCTCTTACTGTCTTTGTCTGCAGATGTAGAAACAAATCCTGGCCCTGAATTCCCATGTGGTTCATGTCAATATGAGGTTCTTAACGAAGACAATGCTGTTGAATGCGACACCTGCCAAAGATGGTTCCACGTCAAATGTCAGGATATTACTAATGAAACCTATTTTGATCTTGTAGCTCGAGACACATCTTTCTCCTGGATCTGCTCAATCTGTGAAGCCCAAAATTTCTCTAGACATTCAAATCTTTCAATTTCTTCTTTTTCAAAGCATAATAGCTACAGTGTTTTGAGTGAGCAGTCCAACTTACAACATCCAAGTACCACCTCCGGAAATACAGTACAGAGACAGAGATCTAAGCAAAATAATATTCCTTTTCAGCTTAAAGTAATTTCAGTGAATTGCCAGTCCATTGTCAACAAAAAAGCAGAATTTCTTTGTATGATAGATCAACATAAACCTGATATAGTTGTAGGTACAGAATCCTGGTTAAATAGACATCATGCAGATTGTGAATTCTTTCCAAAATCCCTAGGTTATACACCCTTTAGATTAGACAGGTCAACCAAAGGTGGGGGAGTATTCATCCTGGTTAAAGATACTTTCCTTGCAACAGAGCAGAAACAACTAAAGACTGATTGTGAAATTATTTGGATTAAATTACAGGTCAGAACATGTAAACCTCTTTATATAGCAGCCTACTACAGACCGAAAGAATCCGACATCCACAGCTTTAACGAGTTCAAAAAGTCCTTAGACCTGACAAGAAACCTTAAAGGATCTTTTTGGGTGCTAGGTGATTTTAACTTACCAAAATTCTCATGGAACTGTGATCATATACCAGTATTAAAGTCAGGATGCAGTTATACCAACTTGTATGAAGAATTTAATGACTTACTTTCAGATTTCAACCTCACTCAGATGGTAACAGAAAACACCAGAGGAGAAAACACACTGGACCTTTTCCTAACATCAAACCACACCTTAATTAAAAATGTAAAATGTCTTCCAGGTATATCGGACCATAATATTGTCTCTATTTTTGCAGATACAAAGCCACAGATGACAAAACAACAACCTAGACAGGTTCATCTGTACAAAAAAGCTGACTGGGGTAGCTTTAAAATCTACATGGAGCAAGTTAAAAATGAAATTCTGAAAGATCATCACTCTAATTCTGTTGAAGAAATTTGGTTAAAATTTTCAGATGCAATCTCCACAGGTATCGAGAAGTATGTTCCAACAAAACGACTTGGCCACAAGAGATCGCTTCCATGGATTACGCAACCTATAAAACGCCTTATCAGAAAAAGGGATCAACTCTATTTCAGATTGAAGAAAGAAGGAAACAACAAGATGAAGACTGCTCTCAAGGCTCTAAAAAGAAACATCAAAAATCAAATAAAAGTTTCCTATATTAATTATATTGAATATATTTTAGGCCTAGATGGAACCACTGAAGACAAAGAGAAAGCCACAAGATTTAACAATAAGAAACTTTTCAATCTGATAAAGAATGCCAAGCAAGACGCAACTGGAGTAGCCCCTCTTCTCGATAAAATTTCAGGTTCCATCAAATCGGACAACACAGAAAAGGCGAATATCCTAAATCAACAGTTCCAGTCAGTCTTCACTCCAATGACACCAATTTCTTTGGCTCAGTCCTGCCTTTCATCTATAAGACAAAATGTATTCTCTTCCTCTTTCAGCAAATACCCAGTTATGCCGAACATTACTATTTGCACCAGTGGAGTACAAAAACTTATTTCCAACCTGAAACCAGACAAAGCAGCAGGACCAGACAACATCAAACCTCTTGTACTAAAAAACTTATGTTATCAAATTTCCCCGATCTTACAAATTCTCTTTCAGAAATCCCTAGACACAGGCACTCTTCCCCAAGTTTGGACAAAAGCAAACGTGACTCCACTCTTCAAGAAAGGAAACAAAGAAGATCCTGCAAATTACAGACCTATATCTTTAACATGCATACTGTGTAAAGTTCTAGAACATATTGTAGCATCAAATCTAACTGAACATTTTGATAAAAATAATATCCTTTATGACTTGCAGCATGGTTTTAGAGAAAGGCGTTCATGCGAAACCCAGCTACTTCAACTGACCGACCATCTTGCCAGAAACCTGACTGAAGGAAAACAAACTGATCTAGTTTTATTAGACTTCAGCAAGGCTTTTGACAAAGTTAGCCACTTAAAACTTTTGTATAAATTGCAGGAACATGGTGTTAACAATGCTACCCTTTTGTGGATTAAATCTTTTCTAATAGGCAGAACACAAAAAGTAGTTTTAGAAGGTGGATGCTCATCAGAAGTACCAGTCACGTCTGGAGTACCTCAGGGATCTGTACTTGGCCCTCTTTTGTTTCTTTTGTATATAAATGACCTTCCAAATAACATCACATCCCAAGTTCGTTTGTTTGCAGATGACACTGCCGTTTACTTAGCTATTAACAACAGACAAGACTGTTTCACCCTACAAGAAGATCTAGACAAGTTAATGCAGTGGGAGAAAAATTGGGAAATGGAGTTTAACCCCAGCAAATGCATTGTCCTAAATATTACTAAAAAGAAGAAAAAGACTTCCTTTGATTACAGGTTACATGGACAAGTACTAGAGACTGTGGACAATGCCAAATACCTAGGAGTTACAATATCTGGAGATCTTTCCTGGAACAAACACATTGACAATATAACATCAAATGCTAATAAAACTTTAGGTTTTCTCCGCAGAAACATCCAGACCAAAAATAAGAAGATCAGAGAAATAGCGTATAAAACTTTAGTGAGACCCCATGTAGAATACGCATCAACAGTTTGGAGCCCCTACACAAAAACCTTTATCAACAAAGTGGAAAAAGTACAACGTAGAGCGGCAAGATGGGTTCAAAATAATTTCTCTTATTATGACAGTGTTACCTGCATGCAGAAGGAGCTTGGTTGGGAAACTCTCCAATACAGACGAGACATCTCCAGAGTCACCATGTTTTATAAAATCGTTAACAATTTTGTTGCAGTGCCAGTACCAGCTTATCTTGAAAGACCAGTGAGGACCAGCCGACATATGCACACAGCATCTTTCAGACAGATCCACACAAATGCAGCCTACTTTAAATATTCTTTTTTTCCCTACACAGTGATACTATGGAACAGCCTTCCAGAAACAATTGTACAGCAACCTGATATTGCAGCATTCAAAAAGAGTCTTGATTCTTTTCAGATAGTGAGCCGTCCCTGAATGACCAAAATATGTTTTATCAGCTCTTTTAATCTAACACTTACAATACTTTTAAAATTTTGCACCCTAACAAATGTCTAACAGTTTTTATTCCAGCACAGACGCGCACCTGCCAGTAATACCCGAAAGGGGAGTTGGGCAGTATATATAGATAGATTTACATGATTTTTAGAAGGAATTTAAGTAATTTTAATAATGTCTCTTATGCAAACTGAGCTTTGGAAATTAACATGTGCTGTGAAAAATGAATAAATTAACTTGGAAAATGAATGTCACCTGTATTTAGCAATGTCTAATTATTTCCAACAATGTTTCTAAAATGCAGGATTTTGTGGTATTTGGTTAAATTTGACATTACACATTGTTATAAATGAAACTAGACAACCAAAAGAGTTTATTTTCCTGGTAGAAAAAGACAAAAGCAGTTTGCTTTTATAACCATTTTGTTTTCTAAATTTTAACCTATTTCTTGTTCTTCCATATTTCGCTCCACAGGCTGAAAGCCAGCAAGCTATTGTCATGGCGTTGTGTCTGTCTTCCATGCATGCATGCGTGTGTCCGTAAACTTTACTTTAAAATCTTCTCCTCAGAAAGTACTAAACAGAATTCAACCAAATTTAGCAGAAATGATCCTTGGGTGACCCTTTATCATATTCCTTCAAAGAAATTTGATTGGATGAAAAATATTGCTTTAAGGGGTGGGGCTCTTTTCCATATATGTTGAAAGCTTTGCAAATCTTTGCTCAGAAACCAATCGACGGATTTCAACCAAATTTTGCAAGAATGATGATTGAATGACCCTTAATCAGAATTTTGATTAGATGAAAAACATTGCTTTAATGGGTGGGGCTAATTTCCATTTATAGTGAAACCTTTCAAAATCTTGTTCTCAGAAACCAAATGATGGATTTCATCCACCAAATTTACAGGAATGATCATTGGGTGACCATTTATCAGATTCCTTCAAAGAATTTTGACCAGGTGAAAAACATGGCTTCAATGGGCTAATTTTCATATATGGTGATAACTTTGAAAATCTTCTTCTCAGAGACTAATTGATGGATTTCAACCAAAATTCACTAGATTGATCCTTTGAAGACCCCTTATTGGATTGCTAAAAAAGAAACTGATTGGCTGTAAACATTGCTTTAATCAATTGGGCTAATTTCCATATATGGTAAACAGTGAAAACCTACAATCTTCTCAGATTACAAATGATTTTAAGTTTTCAACAAAATTTCACAAAATGATCCTCTGGTGATTCTTTGTCAGATCCCTTCATAAAATATGGCCCAGATGAAAATTATGGCTTTTAAGGGGGGGGGCTTGTGTCCATTATGGTATGTAGTGAAATTTTGAATATGTTATTGTTGCAAACTGCAGGATGGTTTTCAACCAAATTTCTCAGGCTCGATAAGTAAATTCAGGCCAGTGGAGTAAATCAGGTGCTCAAGTGCCTCAAGTATTGACTTTTAAATTAGTTAGGTTTAACTTAGATAAATTGATTAGGATAATTAGCACTGATTAGGGCAATTATCGTCTTAAAGAAGTACATGTATAATGATCTCATGAATTTGCTGATTAACCAATTACCAGATGACAAAATATTAGGCTGGTCCAAATTGAAATAAGTTGCTGACAACAATTTTAGGTAGATGAAGATATGAAATTCTTTGTCTTTCTGGATAGAAAACATTGTGGGAAATGAAGAAATTGCTTGTAACATTTTCCACAATCTTTTTGCCAACAAGACAGTCATAAGAAATTTCTTCATTCTTCACAATGTTTTCCCAAGCTGTTTTTTAGAGGGGTGTAAAAAACTGGGATAATGTGGGAATAGATAAATGTTGTAACTACAACTTGAATAAGCTGTTGTTATGACATAAGTTGCCCAACAAAAAAAAGATTGCTTTACATAAATGTTAACCTATGATAAAGTTCAAAGTTTACTTGTGTTTAAATTTATGATTTGATTGGTCTATAGATTTTTGATTGACAGCAACCTGTCATTTTCTGTCTTGATAAGCATTTGGTAATACATGCACCAAGATCAAGGTCATCTGAAAAGTTAGAGGTCTTCTCCTCACCAATTACCAGACAAATATTAGACTAATGGGTTAAATTAAAACTTCCAAAGAATTATGCTGCTTTTTAGGGATTTGTGTTTTCACATGCATGTATATATGTTGTTTTACTGTAGGCAACAGCAACAAGGCCAGTTACCCCCTCCACCCACCTCCACAAAGAAATCTCATAGTAGGAATCTATCTGGACAGTTTAGAGGCCATACAGAGGCGCCCCAATTGCAAATTCATACAACACAGGTAAAAATTACTATTGTCTTAGTTAGTTAGTTAGGTAGTCAGACATTTTTAACCCACTCCCAAACAATGACACTTTTTGATGCCCCTTGGGAAAAACAATTGGGAAAAAATTGTGTAAAAGAAGCAATTGCTTTCACAAGCAATTTCTTCATTTACCTCAATGTTTTCTATTCAGAAAGTTGAAAAAATCCAAAATTTCATGAAGTTAGAATTGTCTTCTGTAACTTCTTTCAATTTGGACCAGGCTAAATTTTTCTCATGTGGTAATTGGTTAAGTTAGCATGTAGATTTTTGAAACCTATGTTCGCCAACAATTTCATTATAAGAGCTTATTTCCTTTTAAGGTAAACGCCATTCATGGATCATTGAAATATATTAACAAATTCCCACACACTCCAACCTTTTTAAGCCCCTTAGGAAAGAAGCTTCAGAAACCATCTGGAAAATTAAGAAATTTCTTCATTCAAAATGGTTTCTTTATCGGCTTAAAAAAGTAGTCTGCAACTTTTTATGCCCCTGAATCAAGTGAATGGGGGCATTTTGTTTTACTGTTATCTGTCTGTAGGTCTGTCTGTCTACCTGCAAATTTAATTAAAAGCTTTACATATACAATTACTTTGAGCTTGTTCAAGGTACAGTGCTCATATTTGGCATGATGATAGATCTTGTCAATATGCATCTACAGTTACCAAAGTCAAGATTATGTAACAACATCAAGGTCATCTGTCAAGGTCAAACTTCTGCCAACCTAACCAAAATCATAACATTTACAAGGCTATTATTGGGCATGGTGCTTCACAAACACAGCTTGTTTTAATTTGGACCAGTTTAGAATTTTGTCTGGTAATGGGTTAATCTTGTTTGTGTTTTAACTAACTGGTCTTATCAACTTTTTTTCCATTCACTGAATAGAATACCCTGATCAGTATCTTATCTGCACTAAAGCCAACTAACAGCTTATCTTCTTGAATAAAATATTCATAATTGATATCATTGGTTTGCTACCCAAACCTCATAACTACAGCTTGAGTAAGTGGAGTTACAAGGAATTTGCTCATCCACTGACCGTATGTGGGTAGTTTCCATTATTTCGCTTCAGCTGATGACGAGTACCAAGGTCATGGTGAGACATCAAGGTCAAATGGTTGTAAAGTTGCCATTTGTTTTTCTAATCCACATTTTGCTTTTCAGGTCCAAAACAAAGATGGCCTTTTACAGGACACAGTAACACAACCTTACAGTACTGGCCAATCCCAGATGCCAGCTTCTTCCATAAACCCACAATCTCCTCCCACTTCTCCACAAGTAACCAATACAGGACCAGTATTTTCTTCCCCAACCTCCCCCTCTACAGCAATAACCAATAGTTACTCTTCCCAGCCACCCATGGCTCCACTCCCTGTACAAAACCTAATCCAGAATGTCAAAAAGGAACAGTTTCAAGACCAGAAAGGAATTCCACAGAAAGGCACAGAAGAATGGGCAAGATTCGAGAGTGATGATGAAAAACATGGTAAACAACTTCTCCTTTGCTTCTTTCTTTGCTAGATGACAGGATTGAGTACTGATCCCACAACTAATTGTACACATTTGATGGATGGCTACTGCCATAAAAAAATCAATAGATCAATCAAATTGTACATTATCCCTTTCACGGTTTTTACATCCCTGTGATTTTATAGTTGAGAAATCATGGTAGAAAAAGAAGAATTTGCTTGTAACACGCATTTTCTTCTTTTTCTTCAATATTTTATACCCTACTGGATGGTTACTTTTCAAATTAAATCCACTTTATATTGTTGTCTGTGGGTCTAAAATTTTGCTAAACAGGAAAGGGTTAAGATAAAAATGAACTATGAACTCTGACATCGGCCCACATTTATGTACAGCATTTTTATGCCCCTGCATCGATAGATCGGGGGCATATTGTTTTACCGGTGTCTGTCTTTCTGTCTGTCTGTCCGTCTGTCTGTCTGTCTGTCTGCAAAACTTCCAACTAAACATTTTCCTATAACTTCAACCCTAATTAAGTTACAATGCTAATAATTGGTATGTAGATAGGTCTCAACAAGGCACAACTGGGAAGGTCATTTCATCAAGGTCAAGGTTAAAATTTTAACCCTTTTCCCTAAAACATTACTCAAAAACTTAACCTGCCAACTAAACATTTTCTTATTACTTCATCCCTAATTAAGATACAATACTAATATTTGGTATGTAGATAGGTCTCAACAACGCGCAACTCGGAAAGGTCATTTCATCAAGGTCAAGGTCAAAATTCAACCCTTTTCCCTAAAACATTACTCAAAAACTTAACCTGCCAACTAAACATTTTCCTATAACTGCATCCCTAATTAAGATATAATGCTAATATTTGGTATGTAGATAGGTCTCAACAACGCACAACTGGGAAAGGTCATTTCATCAAGGTCAAGGTCAAAATTCAATCCTTTTCCCTAAAATATTACTCAAAAACTTAACCTGCCAACTAAACATTTTCCTATAACTTCATCCCTAATTAAGATACAATACTAATATTTGGTATGTAGATAGGTCTCAACAAGGGGCAACTGGGAAAGGTCATTTCATCAAGGTCAAGGTCAAAATTTTAACCCTTTTCCCTAAAATGTTACTAAAAACTTAATCTGCCAATTTAACATTTTCCTATTACTTCATCCTTATTTAAGTTACAATGCTAATATTCGGTATGTAGTTAGGTCTCAACAAGGTGCAACTGGCGAAGGTCATTTCATCAAGGTCAATGTCAAAATTTTAACCCTTTTCCCTAAAACAAAGAAAAAAAAAACAATAAAAATCACCCTGTTTGGGGGGCATGGTGTTTCACAAACACATCTTGCTTTTTATGCCCCCACATCGATAAGATCTGGGGCATATTGTTTTACCAGTGTCCGTCTGTCCGTCTGTCTGTCTGTCTGTCTGTCTGCAAAACTTAACCTGCCAACTAAACATTTTCCTATAACTTCAACCCTGATTAAGTTACAATACTAATATTTGGTATGTAGATAGGTCTCAACAAGGCGCAACTGGGGAAGGTCATTTCATCAAGGTCAAAATTTTAACCCTTTACCCATTTCTAAAGAATTCCTGTTTCGGGGGCATAGTGTTTCACAAACACATCTTGTTTGGTTGGTGACTTAAATTTCATAATGCACCTGTGTATTTTCTATTATACATTAGGGACCATAAATTTTGAAAAATAAAGCCTTTTAACCCTTGTCATGCTGAAACCGGAATATTCCGGTCTTGGCAGGAGGTGTAGACCAAGATCAGCCTGCACATAAAAGCAGTCTAATCTTGGTCTACATCCACTGCTTGTACTTTCCCTGTCAGAGTTGTTTATGAAATTGATTTCTTCAGGAACTATTGCTTTTTAAACAACTATCAGTTCTATCAGTGCTTTCAGCCCTTTGATTTTACAACATTCCAGTAAGGTAATTTATTCAGCATGACAAGGGTTAATATCCTAGTTAAAATTTCTGTTGGAGTTCAGTGGGTGGGGCTAGTGATTTATTTATCAATTTGAGGTTGTTGCTGT
Source organism: Fragum fragum (assembly GCA_946902895.1). Lineage (NCBI taxonomy): Eukaryota > Metazoa > Mollusca > Bivalvia > Cardiida > Cardiidae > Fragum > Fragum fragum. Next base: position 17,525,816 of record OX336368.1, read on the forward strand.
GATTAAATTTGAATTTAAACAACTACAAATATTTCTTGTGAGCACTACTAAATTGTTTGTTTGGTTGGAAAAAGTTAGGGTGGGACAAAAATGTAGTATGATTATTTAGGCATAGACAAAGAGAGTTTGACTCAGTAAAGTTTCCATATTTATTAGTAATCTCCAAAATTTAGTAGATAACAAAGAAAATGAATAAAACAAAATTGGTTTTTACTTTGGATATTTGATTTAAAACCCATTCCCATACAATGACTTTTGGACGCCCCTGAAGAAAAACAAATTGGGAAAACATTGTGTTAAATGACGAAATTGCTTTTAACAAGCAATTTCTTCATTTTACACAATGTTTTCTATCCAGAAAAATGAGAAAACCTTATATTCCATAAACTTTAATTGATCATCTCCAACTCCTTTCAATTTGGACCAGTCTAAAATTTTGCCGTCTGGTAATATGTTAAACATGAATATGTGAACTTTGCAGTACTTTACATAACTAAAAATCTAAAGATTTTTAGAAGCAGCATAAAACTTACAAGCAAACTAATTGAAGAGAACGGATGTTGATATAAGAAAGGTATCAACATTTGCTAAATAACCTCTTTTCATTACCACCACTTTACTGCATTTACAGGTCTGCTAGGCCATGGTAAAAAAGAAGAATGGGACAATTTAAAACTTCCCGAGTTTGATTCCTCATCCATAAGCTCTGATACAGAGAGTGTTGAAGATGTATGGGCCATCAACGATGAGCAGAGAGATTATTATGTGAAACAGTTTAATACAATAGAAAAAGATCCTAATGGCCACATAAGTGGTAAGTAGGTGTAAATATGTAGACAGTATGATAATATGTGTATAGAAGATCCTAATGGCCACATATGTGGTAAGTAGGGGTGAATTACACAGACAGTATGATAATACAGTAAAACCCCTCCTTACGACCACCCCGGAAATACAGGCACCCCACTATTACGACCGATTTTTACAGAATGGAATTTTTGTTCTTTATTTCCATGGTCGCGAACCTTCTAAAACGGGCACCCCGCTATTCCGGTTTACGACCACTAAATTCAGTACCAACTATAGCTGATACACTATTTTGAACCCCACTAAAACGACCAGACCGACCACCCGCATTTCACACATAAGAGCGACACTAATTGGGTACGAATACATTGTAAATACATTATCAGATTTTTGATTATGTGATATCGAACACTTATTATAATAGGTGTTATGATTAAAGTGGCCGATCACTTTTAGAAATTATAGCTTGTATAATTTTTAATTGTTGTTTGAATGTGTCACAGGTTTTGATTTCAGTAATAAATTCGAAAGTGAAAAAGTATCCGAGAAGTTACGATTATTTTGTTTTCGGTGTTCCGAACAGTTATTAGCAATTAAATTTTGATTTCAACGTAAATGATGCTTGGTATTCGCATTATAGAAGATATGATATCGACAGTTTGACACTTTGAACCTGTACTTACGTATAAATAATCTGAGGTCGGCCTTCTGAATCAGATCCAAATAGAGAAAGTATAACTTATCAAAGATCATAAATTTGAAAATGACATAAGATTTGGCTGTAATACATGTTCTTTTAGATTCATTTTTGTATGTATAGTAGTAATATATTCAAATAACGAAAATAAAATACACATGAATTACTTGACCACAAACAACCAAACCTCAGTATAACGACCACCCCGCTATTACGACCACTTTCAGAAAGTACCGCAAGTGGTCATATTAGAGGGGTTTTACTGTATGTGCATAGGAGATCCTAAAGGCCACATAAGTGGTAAGTAAGGATGAATTACATAGACAGTATGAAAATATGTCTATAGGAGATCATAAAGGCTACATTACTATTAAATCTTATGGAACAGTTTAATTCAAAATTATTTGATCAAAATTGACACATAAGAAGTGAGTAGTGGTGTATACTATAGAGAAGTTTCCTAATGATCATTTAATCCAATCCTAGTTTTGGAGGCCTAGGGAATTAGCTATGGAAATCATTGTGGAAAAAGAAAAAACTGCTTGTTACAAACAATTACTTCATTTTCCACAATGTCTTCTACTCCAAATGACGAAGATTTTCAAAATTTCATCAACTAACTCTTGCCATCTGCAACTCTTTGAATTTGTACCAGTCTAAAGTTTTGTCTTCTGATAATGGGTTAGAGAGATGAATATATCAGTTATTATTGTAATAGGATCCTTGTAGCCACATTAGTGGCAAGTGAAGGGAAATTATATGAAACTTAGATATTTTAGAGTGGGAGCTATCATCTAAGCAGCAATTTAGGTTTATTGTGTGAAACTTTTGATATAAAGAAAAAAGAGAAAATTACCATATAAGTGATAAGCAGGGTTAAATGATGCTCAGAAATGTAGGATGACCTTTTGAAATATTCATAGTAAAAATGTTTTCAAATATTTTTTACAGAAATATCATGTTTATTTTCAGGTGCAGTGGCGAAGGAATTTTTTGAGAAATCTAAATTATCCAATACTGAGTTGTCAAAAATATGGTAAATATTTTTGTCTTGCAGAAAAATTGTACATGATTAAACTTCATAAATTCATAATGATTTAGTGAAAGGAAAATATATAAATATATCAAATAGAATTCTAGAATATTTAATTTGATGTCAATTTGTAAAGCAAATGAGTTGCACAAATTCATGAATACAGTTCTTCATAGGATTTTTAATTATTGAAAAGTTAGACTTGATGTTAAACTATTCCCACAAGCTCACACCCTTTCATGGCATTCAAGAAAAATGCTTGTGAAAACATTGAGGGACATTAAAAAATTGCTTGTAACTTTTCACTCTTAATTAAACTTGGTCTGAAAATAAAACTTTCCAGTAAAAGCTCACCAAGACATATGTATTTGAAGACCTAGTGACTTAACCCTCAGAGCCCTTTCATTAATTATACCCACCACCTATGAAGAAGAGGGGGTAGGTATAATGGTTTCACCATATCTGTCTGTCAATCTGTCTGTTTGTCCGTCTGTAGACTTCTTGTTTCCATGCTGTAACTCTAGAGCAAACTGACCTACAACCATGAAACTTCATACAATTCAATGGTTCAAGGAAGTGTACTACTGTTTTTGGGTCATGCAGGTCAAAGGTCAAGGTGGCAATTAAAGTTTGATAGACACTATTTGCTTACTCTCACTCATAACCTATTTGACCTTGGACACAAATGTTATCTTTTACCAAAGAGTTGCCCAATTGCTTTTGAGTTACTTACATAGGACTAAGGTAAACTATGCTATTTGAGTGACAAAATGCTGGTTGGGGGTACAAGTGGGCTTTGCAATAGTTCTAGGTCATATTGCTTTCCCAAACCATTTCCTTGAGGTTCATTAGAAATCGGGATTGTACGGGTTGAAGTAATTGATTTATTTTAATATACCTTACATACTTAATGATTATTCTCTTAATATAAGATTCCATCAATTCATTCACTTAACCAAATCCCACACAATCATGCCTTTTAACACCCCTCAAGAAAAATAGCGTAGAAAAACAATGTAGAATATGAAGAAATTGCTTGTTAAAGCAATTTCTTCATTTTCCACGTTCTTTTTTACCTGAAAAGACAAATAATTATAGAATTTGTCAGTTTTAAATTATCATCTGCAACTTCTTTCAATTTGGAAGAGTCTAAAATGTTATCATCTGGGAATAGATTAATGACCTTATCCTTAATGTTAGAAAACATTGTGTAAAAGGAAGAAGCACCCATTCCCACACAATCCCTCCTTTTTAAGCCCCTCAAGAAAAAGAGTTTGGAAAACATTGTGAAAAATGAAGAAATGGCTTGTATCAATATATTCACAATGTTTTCTATCCAAAAAGACGAAAAAATTTGAAATTCAATCAACTTGAAATTGTGGTGTGCAGCTTCTTTCAATTTGGCTTGTCTAAAATTTTGGTGTGTTGGAATGGATTAAGCATAGCTGTGTTCTCTGCCAACAACTCTTGATAAAATCTTGTCTTTATTTTCAGGAATCTATCAGATCTGAACCATGATGGTGCATTGTCAATAGAAGAGTTTTGTATCGCCATGCATTTAGTTGTGTTACGGAGAAACGATATAGAGGTTCCTGAGAGGCTGCCCTTTTCACTTATGCCATACAATGCCTTTACTAATGGTATGTAGAGGATGAAAATTATTTCTAGTTATAGTGAAGTATTTATTTAAGCAAAACATTGTCGGAAAAAGTAAAAGCAGTTTGTATGCCCCGCCATGTTGTGGCAAATATCCTTTCTGACATATTTTCTACGACCAACTGATGGATGATCGTAAACCTAAGTGCCATGCGCAGCTTGGGCCTAGAAAGGATGTAGTTGTAGTACTGATGAGAGAAATACCAGGAACCCATGCTTAGGTGCTCCAGCCATTACAATATGACTGAAAATACTGTTAAAAGTGGCGTTAAGCCCAATTCAAAGCAAGCACCACCAAGAAATTGTATACTTCCATCTGGATTGAAAACAATGACAGAACAGAGAATTTCACAATTTTCTGTGGCCTATGAATGAGGTATTTCAATTTCAATGAATATTAATAGGTGTAACCCCAATGTGCACCTATGACAAAAGCTATGACCTGCTTCACACTTTAAAACTTTCAAGAAGTTCCTCATGTGACCTACTTTCAAGTTCTGGTTGACGTACAAACAACAATGCTCAGATTGCAGTATGTCTATAGAGCCATATACATGTGTCATGATAGAACTAGATGTAATCTTTGTTTTTAGGATTCTGCCATGCAATGGCATAGGGCTTATTGAGTAATCTCTGTCCATATGAAAGTGTGTGCATAGGTGTGTATATGAGTGAGTGTGTGATTGTGTGTTTTAGTGTGAAACAGTAAGTTTTTACCAATATTTTGACAGATGTGCTGAAATTAATGACTTTCACACCTCAGACAATTTTTGATGGTCAATTGAAACCAAAAAATGTTGTAAGTTTGTTAATCAGGATTATAGTTACATCATCTCTGTTAGTCATATTGTCTGCCTAACAGGTAAATTTTGATGTGAAAATTGAACTTCTGCAGAGAGAAAACTTGACATAACTGGAACTGTGGGTTTTACTTATTTAAGAAAACATTCAGTTTTATATGAAATATAGAAGGAATAAAGTTTGGACTTGAATGTGACTTCAACCTATTATAGATTTTGAGATAGTACATATTGAATGTAATTGAAAATGTATAAGTCTTTTCATTTTGTGAAGAGCAAAAGCTACATAGTCTCTTGTATCATCTATGAAAATTGTATATATCAACTGTATGAAATATATCTTGTTTCATGCTAAAAATCACACTCCTTATGTATTCCAGAGGACCATGAACCATTTGCGGCAGACCTACCCCAAGGCAGTACTCTTAAACGCCTGAGTCCCAACTCTCCTCCAGAAGCCCTTGCTCAGTGGGAGTCACCCCAGATATCCAGTAGTGAAGTATCGTCACCCAGTATTACCCCAGCAAACTTTGATTTCCAGAAACCGGAACCCTCAGATCATGTAAGAACTGAATTCATGTAATTATCTCATTACAAAAAGTCTTATTTATTCTCTCTTCTGAGAAAATAGAAAGTCTGAGAATCTTTGAACATTTTTTGTTTATTCAGCACATTTTTAGCTTGGCTGTTTTCGAAGAAAACCCGAGGTATTGTGATAACCTTGGCGATGTTTGCGTTGGCGTGATAAACTTTAACCATGGTCATATCTCTGTTGTTATTGAAGATATCCTTATGATGATATTACCATTTTTTGAAATTTTATAATTGTCCAGTATCCATGAAAACCTTATAGCATATGATGTATGCACTGTCTTTTTCAAATATTAACTTCGGTTTTCGTGAAGGGTCTTATATATTCATTGTTCATTTTAGGATGCCATGATAATCCAACCAAAAGCTCGCCGGATGTCACCGGAGACTCTGTCAGAGATAAGTGAAACACGACCAGAAAGGGGTAGGGCATTTTCAGGTAGCTTACTAACACTGGGTGGTGGTGCTATAACCCAGCTTTTTGCTTTACTAACTTGACTTAAACTAGATAGAGTAAACCCATTTCCAAACTTTGCTATTTTTTATGTCCTTTGAGGAAAATAGCTTTGAGAAACATAGTGTAAAACAAAGAACAGCTTGTAATTTCTTCATTACCAAACATTTTTTCCGCGCAAAAAGAAAAAGATTTCCAAAGTTTCCTCAACTATTAGATGTCTCAGTGAATTTGTTTGATTGAATGGAGCTTAACGCTGCTTTAAGCAGTAATTCAGTCATATTGCGGCGGCTGGAGCACCTAACAATGGATTCCTGGTATTTCTCACACCAGTACTACCACTACATCCTTTCGTAGCCTCCGGCTGCTATCCCAATTAGGTTTACGATTATCTACAGATTGATGAGACAATTGTCCTAGTCTAAAGTTTTGTGGTCTGGTGTGTTTATAGGCACTTCCAATAGTATTTGCACTTAGCCATTGATATTTGATGTCACTTGTGGTGTCATGTTGTTTTTTTTGTTAGGTTCTTGTCTAGAAAAAGCTAGGATATTTCATATAAAGATTCTTTTTATCATATGATCTAACTACAACTTTTTATGCATGGTACATTTGTGCATTTTGCCATTTTTCCATTTTAGACTTGTTTTAGCTCTAACCCATTCCCACACAATCCTTTTTTTATGAGTTAAAAAAATACTTTGATAAAACAAGCAATTTCTCTGTTTCTCACTATGTTTTCTACCTCATATGGCCCTTACTTTTCAGATTGAACCAACTCTGGTTTGTCGTCTGCAACATCTTTCAATTCGAGTCTAAAATTTTGTTGTTTGAGAATGGGTTAAGCGGGTCAAGTAGGAATTAAATGTGATTTCATTTGAAATTAGTTTTAGCTTAGTGCATTTGGCATATGTTGTGTTTTTTGTTTGTTTTATTTGGATTTAAGTGTGATTTCATTTGGAAAAGATTATGTTTATTTTTGATTCATGGTAGATTGTTTTAACTTTAACTCTAATACTTTAAAGTGATTATTAAAGCTTTTTAGGTAAAGAAAGGAACTTTTTCCCTAGAGCATATCTAAGTCCATTTCAATGAATTATTATTCATGGGACATTTATTATAGCCCCTGTCCGTCTGTCTGTAGCTTTTTCGTGTCCGCTCAATTTCTCTGAAACCATTGGACGGATTTGATTCAAACTTAACTGATATAATCAGTATCAAGCAGAACTGTGCATAGTCCATTTTGGTTACGGTCCATTTATTTTTGACAGAGTTATGGCCCTTCTGTGAAAAAACGTGTCCGCTCAATTTCTCAGCAACCATTGGACGGATTTGATTCAAATTTCACAGAAGGACTTGGTATAAGTCAGAAATGTGCATATCCTATTTTGGTTATGGTCCAGTGATTTTTTACTGAGTTATGGCCCTTTAACCCATTCCCACACAGTGACACATTGGACACCCCTCAAGAAAAATGTTTTGGAAAACAGTGTGGAAAAAGCAATTTCTTCATTTTGCACAATGTTTTCTAGGCAGAAAGTTCAAAAAATCCAAAATTTCATATACTTTGAATTGTCTTCTTCAACTTCTTTCAATTTGGACCAGTCTAAAATTTTGCTGTGTGGTAATGGGTTAATCTAAAAGTCTGTTTTTTTTATGGCCCTTTGGTGTATAGCACTTGTACATTGACAAACGCTGATGGGGGGATTAGGCCACTTTGGGACAATGTCTAGTTTTTGCTAAATTTAGCGAGTTACCACACAATTCTTCATTTTGGTGCTATTTTAGTACAGACCTTAGTAGCAGACGAAATGTATTGGGAAAGTTAATTTTTTATTATAAACAAGTTCTCGTTTTCTGTCCATGTTTTTTCTTCTTTAGGTTCTTGTATATGTGCACCTTAAGATATGGAAAGGTCTATAATTTTAGCTCAAGGTTTTGGAGAAAACCCAAGGCATTGCCATGGCCCTGATGTTGTCTGCGTCAGCGTCATCAGAAAATTTTAACATTTGGTAATATCTCTGGTATTACTGGACACATTCACTTGAAATACAGATCAAGTGGGTTAACTAAATGAAAATTACGCTCTTATTAGACTTTAAAGTTTTAACCACAATTAACTCATTCCCACACCATCCAGCTTTATTTGAAAAGCATTGACAAACATTGTTGAGAATGAAGAAACTGCTTGTTACAAACACTTATTTCATTATTCACAATGTTTACTTTTAAAATGAAAAATACAAAATTGATTGAAATATTGTCAGGTTGAAATTTTCATCTGCAACTTCTTTGAATTTGGATCCATCTAAAATTTTGTTGTGTGGGAATGGTTAAGCATTTGAAAAGCTGAGAGTTGGCATTGCTCTTAATTCATCCTGTAATGGTTTATAAGCAGTTTATTCACTATTCAGTGCAAAGTAAGGCTAACATGTTACACCTTTGTTTGATTTTTATACGCCCGTCGAAGACCGGATATATTATGGGATCACCCGTGGTGTCCGGGCGTCCGGCAGTGTCCAATTCTTTGTCCGGAGCATAACTCTGTCACCTTAAGTCCGATTGACTTTAAACTTGGCAGTTATATTCTTCTCATCAATATGGAATGCAGTGCTCAATAACCATAACTCTACCTGGCCTATCTTTTGAGTTATTGCCCTTTGTTGTTTTTCATACTTGAATCTTGTCCGGAGTATATCTCTAAAAGTATTATAGCTAGGATCATGAAATTTCATTGGTGAATAGATCTCACCAAGGGGGAGTGCAGTGCACAAGAACAATAACTCTACCTGGCCTATTCTTTGAGTTATTGCCCTTTGATGTTTTTCATACTTGAATCTTGTCCGGAGTATATCTCTAAAAGTATAATAGCTAGAATCATGAAATTTCATGGATGGACAGAGCTCAACAAGTAGGAGTGCAGTGTACAAGAACCATAACTCTACCTAGCCTATTTTTTGAGTTATTGCCCTTTGTTGTTTTTCATACTTGAATCTTGTCCGGAGTATATCTCTAAAAGTATTATAGCTGGGATCATGAAACTTCATGGGTGTATAGATCTCACCAAGGGGGAGTGCAGTGCACAAGAACCATAACTCTACCTAGCCTTTTTTTTGAGTTATTGCCCTTTGTTGATTTTCTTACATGAATCTTGTCCGGAGTATATCTCTAAAAGTATAATAGCTAGAATCATAAAACTTCATGGATGGATAGAGCTCACCAAGTGGGAGTGCAGTGAACAAGAACCATAACTCTACCTAGCCTATTTTTTGAGTTATTGCCCTTTGTTGTTTTTCATACTTGAATCTTGTCCGGAGTATATCTCTAAAAGTATAATAGCTAGACTCATGAAATTTCATGGATGGATAGAGCTCACCAAGTGGGAGTGCAGTGTACAAGAACCATAAATCTACCTAGCCTATTTTTTGATTTATTGCCCTTTGTTGTTTTTCATACTTGAATCTTGTCCGGAGTATATCTCTAAAAGTATAATAGCTAGAATCGTGAAATTTCATGGATGGAAAGAGCTCACCAAGTGGGAGTGCACTGTACAAGAACCATGACTCTACCTAGCCTATTTTTTGAGTTATTGCCCTTTGTTGTTTTTCATACTTGAATCTTGTCCAGAGTATATCTCTAAAAGTATAATAGCTAGACTCATGAAATTTCATGGATGGATAGATCTCACCAAGTTGGAGTGCAGTGTACAAGAACCATGACTCTGCCTAGCGTATATTTTGAGTTGTTGTCCTTTGTTGTTTTTATTACTTTGTTTGACAAAAAATATTCATTCAAAATAACCTTAGTTCTATTCAAACCCCCAGTTAATATTAAGCAGTGTGACAGGCATATCTTGTGACAATTTGGCACCTTGTTTTAAATTTCTTCTTCAGCAAGGCTGTTAAACTTAATCTAATGCAATTAACTGATATAGCTTGTTTTTGTTTCTTTTACATGTTTATTTCATTATGAATGCTATTTAAAGCTAACAGAGGTCATTAGATAAGTGAGATTGCACTCAGTGTAAATATTATGCATGATATCTCACATTATTGTTTTCTTGTGCCTGTAAAAGTCTGTAAATGTGTTTCCGATTGACGACGCGCTGGCTCTGGCCCTCTGATCTCCAACAGGAAGTTCAACTTGGATTTTAAAATACGTTATTTATTATCAAACAGATATTTTTTGTTGCTATGAACAAGTTGAACGTTGCAATAGATTTAGATTTTTTACATGTATTTATAGTATATTTCTCTTTTTTTTCTTAGTGCTTTTAACATAATGCATATACTTTAAATTTGCTTCTTTTAGGCTTGAAAAGACAAAATACAATAGACTTTTTTGTTGGAAATTACATTCTAATACAAAAGAAAAACAACAAAACATAGATTAAAAATGATGTAGAATTTATTCCACCAGTTTCATATTTCCACAGCTAATGTTGAAGTTATGTTTTGCTGTAGAATAATGTGATTAATTTCAAACAGTGATCTTTCTTTCACATAGCGGTTAAAAAGATGTTTGTAAAGTAATAATTGACATTTAAAAGAATTTTGAATTATTGAAAAGGATTACAATATCAAACTATGAATTCAAAAGCTCCTCAAGAAAATAGCTTGAGAAAACATTGTTGAAAATAGAGATATCTTTTCATTAGCCTCAATGCTTTATACCCGGAAGAACAACAAAAAAAATAATTTGGACCTGTCTAGAATTTTGCATGTGGTAATGTTTGTAAGGTTTTCTTAATGATGGATTCCACCTCAGTCACCAGTCACTTGGAATTTCCTTAGGGCAAAGCTTTTTGGAATCCCAATATCAATGATGATGCCAATGAAGGGCTTGAATTAGTAAACTTTGTCATGAAATGGCAAAAGGTTAAGGATTTGTGGAAAGGAGCTTAAACCTGTATATTAACTAATTAATTTTCAACATGAATGAAGAGGTTAAGAATAAATAATTAAATTCATTATTGACATTTGATCATACATACTTGTTTTTCCAGAACCTGAATTTTCTTTCATTCTCTTTAGTTGCGTAGTACTCTTTCTTTGTCATGCTGAATTAAGTCCTCTACAAAATTGCATTAAAATCAAGAGACTGAAAACACTGGAAGTACTTATTATTGCTTAATACCTTTATTAAAAATTTATCTTAAAAACAAAACTGGCATAAAACAGACATACAGGTTGTGTAGACTGAAGTCAGACTGCACAAATGTGCAGGCTAATTTTCATTTATACCTCCTGCAAAAACAGGATTATTGCAAGTTCAGCATGACATTGGTTGATTGCATGTTTGTTAGATATTGTTTCTGCATGATATCTGTTCAGTTCTGTTCCGTTCCGTTTTGTTACGTTGTTTGTTAATTTGCAGACCCAACTGTGCCTAGTTCTGGTGATGGTGCTATGTTGCATGACTCTGACATAACACATGCTCCGTTAACTAAACAACGATCAAACACCACAACAAACACTGACCAAAATCACGTTGATGCAGCTACAGCCTCCTTGCAAAGCCGTCCACGGCCGCTTGCTAAAAGGAATACAGGTAGACTAAATGGCTCAGTGTGTTCTTGATTGGTTGTAAGGGTTCTAAGCATAAAGTGTAACCTTTATTACTCGACCACTTTTTGGTGAACGAAACTGAATGTCTTTCTCATGAGGCATACAAATATTTATAAGCCATTACAACTCTAAACATGATGACAATGTTATCTGAAAAATGCAACCAGGGAACTGTCTAGGAAACAAATTGATCCTTAAACTCACTACCAGATGACAAAATTTAGACTTGGAAGAAGTTGCAGATAACAATTCTAAGTTAATGAAATCTTAAAGATCTGTTGTGTCTTTCTGGGTGGAAAACATTGTGGAAAATGAAGAAATTGCTTTTTTTCTCAGGGGGGGGGGTTAAAAAAGTGGGGTTTGTGTGAATGGGTTAAACTCATGACCAGATGACAGATATTAGGGAAAATGCAGGATTGTGAGGTTAAGAGTTAATACTTTGCTCCTAGGAAGTGCATCAAAAGGTCTGTTATATATTTGTTTGGTTTTGTGCAAAGGTTTCAATACAGCTGCACAATAACGTGAGTTCAGCTTTTGACATCACTTGTGCCAAATTTTAGATAAAAGTCCAGCAAGAGATACAGAATGCAATAGTTTGGCACCACAGTAAATGAATTTCGCCTTTTTCTATTGTCAAATGACAACAAATTTTGGACAGATGGAAATTGAAAAGGGTCACACACAGCAATTCAAAAGATGTTGAGGTTTAATAAGTGCCAAATATTTTAAAAAATATTTTGAAAAAAAAAAAGGAGTAATTTCTTGTATCGAGCAAATTCTCTAAAACTGTTTTCCTAATGCTGTTTTTTAAGGGGGTAAATATTCAGGATTAAGTGGTGATGGTTTCCCAAACAATCCCACTTTTAACACCTCTTAAGAAAAGTATTCAAGAAAACAAGAAAAAAAATTTGTCATTTATAATAGGTAAAACGTGTAGTTTGTTAAAAGAAACATTTGACTATATTTGGAACATTTGCAGTTGTATGGTTGTGCTTACATGTAGAAACAACTTGAAAGAAGTTGCAGACGTCATTTCAAATTGCTCTAAAAGTAGAAAATAAGTGCCAAAGAGGTTAGAAAATATTTCAAAAAGAGAAGAAATTGTTTTCTTTGATTTTATTTCTTCAGGGCATCAGATAGCGTCATTGTGTGTAATGGAGTAAGATAAATGATAAAAGTTTATGTACTGCATCGATGCATGTTTCCTGAAATTGCATGCCTGTATAAATGCATGGTTCTAAACTTATTACTTTGATCTAAATTCAAGGAATAGTTAAGTTTTCTTTCTTACTTTGATTTTTATAAAGCTCTTATTCTCAAGAAATTCTTAAATGAAAAAGCAACAACAACAAAAAACACTAACAACCTTGCCTAGTATTGCATCATTATTTGCCAAATTGAGAAATACATTATCTATTGTAAAATGTAATTTAACCTATTCCCAAACAATCCCTCTTTATGACGCCCTTCAAGAAAAAAGTTTTGAAAAATATCGTCGAAAATGAAGTAATTGCTTGTTACAAGCTATTTCTGCATTAATCCATCATGTTTTATAGAACATAAAGACAGAGATTTTTTAAATTCAGTCAACCAATTATTGTCGTCTGCACTTTCTTTCAATGTGGACCAGTCTAGAATTTTGCCATCTAATAATGTGTTAATTACCCCCTGCTGTTTCAGCGAAGAGGATAAAATAATGGTCTCTGCCCGTCCTTCCGTCATTCTGTCATTCTGTCACTAAACTTGTACGGAGTTATCTCTGAAAGTATAATTGCTATCAACTTGAAACTTCATGGGTTGATAGATCTCGTTGAGGAGAAGTGCAGTGCACAAGAACCAAAACTCTTGCTTGCATAATTTTGGAATTAATGCCCTTTGTTGTTTTAAAGACTTAGATTTTGTCTGGGCCATATCTCTGAAAGTATAATAGCTATTAACTTGAAACTTCATAGGTGGATAGATTTCGTTAAGGAGAAGTGCAGTGCACAAGAACCACAACTCTTGCTTGCACAATTTTGGAGTTATTGCCCTTTGTTGTTTTAAAGACTTAGATTTTGTCCGGGCTATATCTCTGAAAGTATAATAGCTATTATCGAGCTGAATGAGAAGAAATGCAGTGCCCAAGAAGCCTTAATCTAACTGGCTTCAGTTTACTATCAAGCTTTTACGGCGGGGGATGGCCATATACTGTGATTATATTTGCATTTTGATAGCTGTCTGTGATAAACATATGCTAGCTTTCATTGGCAAACATCTGGATATACCAAAATTAAGATCATCTGAAGCGGTCATCTTCATCTATCAGGGTAAATTTCCAAAAAAAAATTTCCCTGCATAACACATCTTGTTAATCCTTGTCAAACTGAACCCAGAATATTTCTGCTTTGGCAGGAGGTAAAGACTAAGATCAGCCTGCACATATGCTCAGTCTGATCTTAGTCTTAACCACCTGTTTGTCATCTCAATTTCAAAGTTGTAAGTAGAATTAACTAAGTATAATGACCACAATTATACCAGAATTTTTAGCTCATTAATTTTGATGCAATTCTTAATAATGATTTTATTCAGCATGACAGGTTGAGTTTCAATTTACAATCAAATACAACCTGCAACTTCTTTTAACTTTGATTACTCTGTAGTTCTGTAACATACTATGAGGTTAAGTTTCAGGTATACTGTAATTTCTTCTTTAATAATTTCTAATTTCCAAGTTTTAAACGTGTATTATATTCCTCTCTAGTTCCAGGTGCTCTCCCCGGCCATATATTGCCCCCTGTTCCTCCCTCTAGTCAACCAATCCCAGAAGCAGGTGAAAAACAGTTATTTAGTAGCATGAGTGTTGATGGGGGAACAGACGAGCCTCCAGCCCCACCCCCTAGACCTGGTCAACATGGAAGGAGCCTTTCTGTAGATTATAAAGGTAGGTAGCAGCAGCTTTCTGATACCATTATCTTTCTTTCCCTTGGATTGATTGATCGCTGCTGTCAATCCAAGAATCAATCGACCAATCGAATCATTAAATTAGACCAGAAGCGAACTTTGAACTCTGACATTGGCCAACATTTATATTAAGTATTTACTTGTATTGGCGACTTAAACATTGTAACTATAGCTAATTCAAGCTGTTTAGGTCGTCAGCAAACCAATTTACTTTTTGGTTACGTGCTACTGACCATTAATTTTGCAAATTTACACCGTTCTAAATTCAAAGTGGAACTACCTGTCGGAGCTCTGAGGGCTCGACCAGCGATCTGTCAGTTACAGACTTTCTGAAAATCTGTCAGTTACAGACTTTCTGATAAAAAAAGTTATACAATAAGTGTTGGCAAAGATGAGGGTTTTTCTTATGAAGTTTTATCTTAGTCTTTGTGTCTGTTGATTAAAAAAGTTCAAGAATTAGCATATTCATACAGTGTGATTAAGTTTTTAGATTCATACCTTAATAAAAACATCATCAACAAAAAAAATTCATATCTTAAATGAATAGTTTTGAATTTTGTTTTAGCCCCTCCTGCAGTCCCTCCTAGAGTCACAGATAAAGATGTAAGTAACAGACTTTTTTTTGTATGGTGTACTTAACCCATTCCCACGCAATGACACTTTTAGATGCCCCTCGGGAAAAACAATTGGGAAAACATTGTGCAAAATCAAGAAATTGCTTGTTACAAGCAATTTCTTCATTATCCATGATGTTTTCCTCTTAAAAAGTCCAATAATCCAGATTTTGTAAACAAAAATTTGTCCTCTGCAAAATTTTTGAATTTTGGCCAGTCTTAAACTTGGTTGTCTGGTAATGGGTTATATATTTAAAAACCGATTGTGATCAATAATAGATAAACCACTTGAAAGAACATTTAAAAATGAACAAATTGAAACAAAGTAACTTCAGCTCATTGATGTGTATATATTCAAGTTTCAGTGCTTTAAAATAGTGTGAAAACATTCTTGAAAATAGAGAAATTTATTTTTTTATCCTTGTCACCCATTATAGCATATAGACAAGTACAGATATTGAAAAAAAGTTCAAATTAACCCTTGTCATGCTGAATTGAATTTCCTACAATTTTTTTTTTAAAATCAAAGGACTGACAGCACTGGAAGGTCTTAATGAAAATTGTTTATTTAAAGTGGCTGAAAGGGGACAAACAGAAGGTGTAGAACAAGATCTGATTGCACTTATGTGTATACCTTCTGCCTAAACAGGAATATTCCAGGTCAGCATGATATTCGGGTTCATCTGGTGAAAAAGTTTAAATGCTCCCTCAAAGTCTGACCCTGAGCAAGATCATTTATGTTTAAAAAAGTAATTGTTTAGGCAAATCAAACTATTCAAGTCTGTATCTAATTTTCAGGCTCCTACTTCAAAATTAGCCCAATTCAAACACTTTGAAGCGATTCAGTCACAAGAAGTTTTAAATTTGGTACCCGGTTCTAGTGCGACCACAACCATACCTAGTGTAGACAGAGATAGGAACCAGCGATCAAAGTCATTAGATTATAGAAAGGTAATTATTTGTTTTTCTAAGTATGGTTCTTTGTTTAATACTTATCATGCAGTGTCTTAAATATTTTCTACTTTAGCAGGAAGTATAGTATATCAGCCAGCAGATATGTGCAGTATGATCTTAGTCTATACCATCTGTTTGATGATTAACCTAGAGTTCTTTTATGTTTTAACCTATTCCCCCACAATGACGCATTTTGACGTCCTTCAAGGTAAACAATTAGGAAAACATTTTGTAAAATGAAGAAATTGTTTCCATCAAGCAATTTCTTAATTTTCACAATATTTTCTTCCCAGAAGGTTGAAAAAATTAAAAATTTCATAACTTTCAATTGTCAGCTGCAACTCCTTTCAATTTGGACCAATCTAATATTTTGCTGTTTGGTAATGGGTTAAGCCAGAACTCTTTATGAAATTAATTACAGCAACAACAAATTTGCTCACACCAAAGCCTTTCAGTGCTCATAGCCCTTTGATTTAAATGCATTTATGAAAAGATTTTATTCAGCAAGACAAAGTTTAATTATAGATTTATCTTATGAAATGATTCTTAAACACAAATATATTTGACATTCTTTTTTTCAGCTACAACTTTTAGGTATATCTCAGCTGATTACAACACTTTACATCTTTGTGATGCCTCACCAAACATTTTTATTGAAAACTTTGTAGGAAACTTTGCAAAAATAAAAGATAAATAAATAGAACAAAATGAATATATTATGGTTTTGTGGTATACAGGAATCAGCTTGTTTTTAGGTTTGTTGGTTATCACATTCTTAAGAGAAGGTGAACTTTGAGCTCTGACATTTATGTTTTGCATTTTAGCTGATTTGGCAACATAATCATCATAACTTATTCAAGCTGTAATTACAGTGTTAAGGTTGCCAACTGACAATTAGCTTTTTGTTTTATGTGACTGAGCACATATGTTACAAAATCATTTGGCCTCTTTAGAATAGACAAATTACTGGCCCACCCATTGACTCCTATGGCCCCGCCCATTGACTCCAACAGGAAGTTCCGCTTTGATTTTTAATGTTATTATTTTTCAAAATTTATGGCCAGTATACGGTTATAAATAAGTTGAATGGTTGGTTGGTGACCTAAACGCCATAAGGATAGCTTTAATAAGCTGTAGTTACAATGTTTAAATGATTTGCCAAAATGATGGCAAATGTCAGAGTTCAAACTTAACTTCTAGTCGAAATAAATGATTTCATCGGTGGACTGATTGTTTGATTGACAGCTGTGATGGGTCAATTGCAATGTTGGGGGTCAGTGGGCATGACCACAGTCTGTTGGTTCAAGTTAGTTCAATAAATTATTTTATATATTTTAATTTTTACATTTCAGACCAGTGGATTGTCTGAGCATCATGGTAAGTCTAGTAACAATAGTGAATTCTGGGGTCAACACTAATGGTGTCCTCAGGATCCTGAGGATCCCTGAAAATTGGAAGGGACCCAAGCAATCTCAGGCTAGGGATTTCGTCAAGATCCTTCAATATTTCTCCAGTACAACAGATCTTAATGTATCAACTAATGCTCCTGATTTTTTTTTGCTCGTTTTTTAGAAAACATTGTGGATAATGAAAAAATTGCTTGTAAAGCAATTTCTTCATTTTCCACAATTTTTTCAAAGGTTTTTTTTTTCAAGTTGGGATTAGAAGAACAGGATTGCGTGTTAATTAATTAATGTATATCAAGGAGGGATCCCTTAATTAATTAATGTATATCAAGGAGGGATCCCTGATTATCTGGAAGACCCTGAAGTAATAACTAGGGATTCCCATGGGATGCCATTGAAACAAAGTTAGTGTTAACCCCAGGAATTTATTTAACAAGGCAACACGGTTTGATTTACCCAGTATTCCCTGCTTGCCTCTAGAACATTTACAGAGGTAATACATACAAAATCAGGATATTACAAATACAAATATAATATACAGAATATTACATAAGAAAATAAAATATGATAACCTCTTGTCATAATATAAAGTACAATTAAAGGTAACACTTATTCCTAATTTAATAAAACACCCAAGCAATGAAGATGATTTGAAAAAAGAGGACAAACTCATTAAAGCTTTTACTAGAAATTATATTATGCAGATTTTCATAATACTTTCTTTTACATTTAAAACGAACTGTAATAATATTCAATATACAAGTCATGATAAAGTGTTCATATTCAAAATAATTTTACCACTCGAGTTCATCCAAATCAGGAAGGATGATTTAAATTCATGTACACTGTCAGAATTTTAGATACAAACAGGAATCTGGTTCAAAATCTTTGCGCCAGAGTGCCATTTATTTGTGGTATTTTTCAATTTAAACCAACTTTGTTTTACCGTCTGCAACCTCTTCCAATTTTGGCAAGCCTAAAATTTTAATGTTTACGAATAGGTTGATACATGCTTAGTGAGGGTCAAGATGATCAAGGGAAAATATGTATTTTTTATTACTTTTGAATCATTTAGGTCAAATGTCAATGTGATTTAAAACAGTTCCCACACAATGACGCTTTATGAAGCCCCAAAGAAAAAAAAAATGTAAAACATTGTGAAAATGAAAAAATTGCTTGTTACAAGCAATTTCTTCATTACTCGCAATGTTTTCTACACTTGAAGACAAAGAATTTAAGATTTCATCAATTAAAAATCGTCTGCAACATCTTTGAATTTAGACATGTCTAAAATTTAATGGGTTATAACAGTTCCCATGCTTTGACTCATAGGCCATTGAACCTAGAAAACTTTATACACAAATTATCAATGATGCAAGGAGTTTCCCTATTGTTTTGTATTGTGTGGGTCAGGGATCAACTGTGTTGACAAAATGCTTGTGTGGGTATAAGTCAGCTTTTTAACAATTCTAGTTGGTAAAAGGTCCCACACTTTAATATGCATCTACCTAGGTCAAGGTGAAGACCGACATTCAATGCCAAACATCCGAAAAATTAATGTTATTGAGGCTTTGGTGATTTTTGGACACATCCTGTTTGGTTTTTTTTTTTTGTTTTTTTTATTTTTTCATTTTGTCTTACTTTTCATTTTTCAGAAACATCTTCAGAATCAAAGGTAAGCAGTCATTTAATTTTTTATTTAATTCTAAAAATTATCAAAATCTCAGTTGCGATATTAGAATTTTGTTGAGTATACCTTGTTGCCCAGTAGTTACAGTGTTGCTTGACTAATAAACTTTGCGAAGAATATGAGGAGAAAATAACGGTCAACTGCATTTTCTTGTTTTCCCTCAATATTTTGAAAAGCTTTCTAAGATATTAAGATCATTATGACAATGAAAATATTTTGTCCGATTAATAATAAATAATAACTCCAATCAAATGAAAATTCAATGACATGACCATTTTACAAGATGGATTGGTCATACAGTGTATTTTGACCAGCCGTTGTATATCCTACTTAATATTGTTATTTTTACAGACTGCTGTGGCCTGGGACTTGCTCGGTGACGATTTTGCAGATGGTTCTGCTGAAAGACAAGCTGAATTTGCCCTGGCTGCTCAAAGGTTAGTTGTATCAAAGTCTAGAAGTAGATTTATAGTACTAGTGCCTATGTTTTAATCCATTACCTGACCACAAAGTTTTAGACTGGTCCAAATTCAAAGATGTTCAAAGAGGTAGATACCCCAACAAGATTGACTGTATGTAAAATAATAGGACATTACAATGAGGAACAATTGCTAGTATTAGAATATTCACCTCTTGCCAACTTTAATTTTGAATTTTGTAAGTTAATTTCATTTCAACTTTTTATTCCAGGCAAGCAGCCAGAGATAAAAAAGAACTCCATATGGCCATACGAACACACAAAGAACGGAATTCCATGCTGTCTAGATTGAACTCTGAACTCAACCAAGAACTCCAAGAGGTGATGGAACAAAGGATAGCCCTAGAGATACAATTAGAACATTTAAGACCCTTCTCCAGCTAACACTGGCTCTTGTTGTTATTTTACCCTTGCTTTGAGAAAACCAGTAGATTTTGGCATTCATAGAAATTTTAATTTTACAATCTAGTAATCTATGAATTGTTATAACAAAATAAAAAGAAATGCTTCTAACAAGCAATTTTCTACAGTCACAAAAAATTTCAGTGTCAATTTTCTTCAGCATATAATTATGTGCAATAGTGTGGTAATAGGTTATTATTTGATATGAAAGACTGACCATTCTGCATTAAGATAATCTGCAGAAACTAAAAGTTCACATAAGATAAGCCTGAACTGGCTCTCAGATCAGACCAGGGTCTATAAAAATGTACAATGTACCCTTTATGCCTCCAAGATTTTTCCTTTTTATAATGACATATAGAGTTGACTTGTTCTGTGTGTGAGAGCATGTTTTAGTGAGTGTGTCCAATTGACCAGTTGCTGACCTCCCCCCCCCCCCCCCACTTACTCTGTTGGCTCCGCCCATTTACTCCAACAAGAAGTTTTGCTTAGCTATTAGAAGGCGTTATTTTTCAAAATTCATAGCCAGTAGGATCTAACAAAAAAGTGGAATGGTTGATTGTCAACCTAAACATTGTAAATACAGCTACAGCTACAGCTTGAATAAGCTGTAGTTACGATGTTAAGTCACCAAACGAACAAAAATATTTCAAACAAATGGCAGCCAATGTCAGGGTTCAAATTACAATTCGCGGCTGAATAAATGGTTTGATGGGTGGATTGGTTCCTTGATTGACAGGTGGGATTGGTCAATTCTTGTCAGGAGCATATTTTCTACATTGATTGATGGATTTCAAAATAATTTGGCCCAGTTGTTCACCTTAACCCTTTCCCGTTCAAATACGGGAATTTACGTTCCTTTGATTTTATACTCGAGAAAACATTGTGGAAAAAGAAGAAATTGCTTGTAACAAGCAATTTCTCCTTTTTCCACAATATTTTCTACCACGTAGGATGGTTTCATTTCAAAAAGCATCCAGTTTTCTTTGTCGTCTGCAACCTCTTTCAATTTGGACTAGTCTAAAATTTCCAAAAACAGGAAAGGGTTAAAGAGTACTAGTGTCATGTGTAAAGTTGTCATGGATACACCCAAGTTCAAGGTCACAACTGAAGGTCATATGAGGAACAATTGTGAAGGGGCATCCATTTCTGTTGGACATTTCTAGTCTCATGAAGGGTCACAATTATTTTGACTGCAGGTTTTCTCGAAGTAAGGCAGTTTTATATTACTTGTTGAGATATGCGATGTTGTTATTTATAGAACATGTAGAATGGGTTTATTGCAATATCATTGTATCCAAAATATAACTGTTTATCTCCTCTCATTAAATCATAAATACATTTAACATTCGCAACCAAATTTTGAAACCTTTACAGCTTTTTGATGTTATTCTTTATGTTTTACAAA
The DNA here is from genome assembly GCA_946902895.1 of Fragum fragum. Lineage (NCBI taxonomy): Eukaryota > Metazoa > Mollusca > Bivalvia > Cardiida > Cardiidae > Fragum > Fragum fragum. The sequence goes on from OX336368.1 coordinate 17,547,313, forward strand.
TCAAGGCTTTCCAAAACTATCACAGCTTACAAGGTCCTTGTTCAAGAAAGCTTTTGAAAACATTAAGGGGAAAGAAGCTATGCTGTTGCACAAACCTTTTCCCTCTTATGTTATATTTCTTTTAATCACAAATGTCAATGTATTGGCCATATCTGATCTTATCAGCTCAATTGCTTTTTGGTTTGAAAAGTTAGTATGAAATGTTTTGTACCTTAACCAGCCTAGCTGAGTTGATAAATTGCCATGCTGTTAATCTTGGTTGTGAGTTCACCAACAATCTTTCCAACAATTGATGGATTGCTGGTTACGCCCAATGACTTCGCTGGCCGTGCCCATTGACTTAGACAGGAAGTTCTAATTGATACTAATCGGCGTTATTTTACAAAATTTGTAGCCAGAACCATGTATCAAAAAGTAAAATAGTTGTCAGGGTCCAAAGAATTTCAAAAATGCCACTCGTCCTGCAGGGCAATTAACTTGAAAAAATCACTCGTCCTGCATTGACTATCACTTGTCCTGAAATAAGCCTAGGTATCTTAAAAAAGAACAGCAGACAAAACAAAAATCACAAAATTCGTGACGTCCAAATAAATTTTTATTTCGGGTCATGAATACCGGTGAAATGATCGGGATAAATGAAACAATATTGGTAAACATACAATATCACAGATTTTTTCCTGTATAATTCAAAGAATGTTGATGCGCAAATATTACAATCAAAATGCGCAAAACCTGCCGCCATATATGCATGATAATTTTCTTATCTTTAAAATTGACTAATTTTACGGTGTTTGGGTATCATGTCATATTTAGGATAAAACCAGAAACAATAAAAGATCAAACTACATTTATATATATCCTGTTACAAACTTTTATCAACAGTTTTTGAGGTATTTCTATTTGTATTCATCCTGAAATGAATTATTCAATGATTTATTTTCACACGTTTGGGTGGCCGAATTTGTACTCATCCCCCTGGATTTCCTCCTCTTAAATACGACCAGACTAGTGGATTCTTTGGACCACGAAGTTGTTTGGCAAATAAGCTGTAGTTATGACGTTTAATTTCCAAACCAACAAAAATGTTCACATAAATCTTGTTCAATGTGGGAGTTCAAAGTTCACTTCTAGCCTAGATTAATTAATTGCTTGGTCGTTTGATTCTTTGATTGACAGCTGCAATCTGTCAATTGACACATGTCGTATTTGTCTCTTCTCAGTAACCAAATAAATAGGGAATATTACTACAGTGTCTTTTTCTATGCGTTTTTATCGTGTTCAAGAATCGGTGTAGGTATCTTTTATTGGATGAGATCGCAGGTCGAATCCAATAAAAATACCTACACACGATTCGAGAACACGATAACAACAAATAGAAAAACACACTGTTGTAATATTCCTTTTATTATATACCTTTTAGGACATGACATTAAGAAAATTCTTTTAATGATTAAGAAATAACCAACTTTCCGAAAAAACCTGAACGTCAATACACAAAAGAGTAGTCCGTGTTTGACGTACTCGACGAATACGGTTTTTTGGTACACGCCGAATATTGATTTTTTTCTGTCGAGTTGTATTTGATAGCCAGATTTTAATCCATATCATTTATAGGCATATAATAAATGATAAGCTGTGCACCTAAAGGGGATGACAAGCTGATGGCTATTGTAGAATTTGGGGTTGTACTGGTGTGAGAAGAAGCCATGGTTAATAGGTGCGCCAGCCATGTTATATTAGATAAATACTTTTTTGAAGAGGTGTTGAGCCCCATTCAATTAATCAGCCACTGAAATGTTTGTTACCTGGTAAAAGGTAGTTATTTTACTTTAAAGAGAGTCCTTTTTTGACTAACTTCTTCAATACTATCAAGCTGTGTAACATGTGATGCTCTTGATTGTTATGGCCTAAAATATTATGATTTTGCTTTCACGGGTCTAAGGTGCTAATGAAATTAGGATTTTTCAGGCTAATGTTAGTTTACAGGTTTTGTAATCATACTCTTTCTGTTTTCTCCTTCCAAGTGGATTTGACTGTTTTTATACCACCCCCTACAGCCGTAAGTGTGTTTGGGGGAGTATAAAGGAGTCAGGTTGTTTGTCAGTCTGTTATATGGTTGGTTGGTCTGTTGACTTGTTCTACAGTTTGTAGGGGGTCCTGCGTTGGTTAGGGCTGCAGACTAGAAATCTAAGAGAAGTCCAGGGTTGCTGTTTTGAATCACTGCTATGAATCTGGTCACTAGGGTATGCTCTTGGGCAAGACATTTCAGAGCCCCTGTCTAGTTTTGCTTATACCCAGGAAGCACATAAATAAGTGAATGGGATTCAAATAAATGGGTGAACTCTGCTTTGATATAACTGAAAGATTGTTCAAAGTTGTGTTAAGCCCCATACAAACACAAACAAACTTATGCCTGTTTCAGTGTGACAATGTTTCAGTTTCATTAAATCAAAATCACATCATTAGAATCTCAAATTTCTTTTTAGTGTGGTTGGCTTAACCCATTACTACACCACAAAATTTTAGACTATTCCAAATTGAAAGTTGTTGCAAGATGACAATATCAAATTGGTGAAATTTAAAAATCTTTGCCTTAAAGGGTAGAAAACATGGTGGATATTGAAGAAATTGTTAAAGCACTTTCTTCATTGTCCACAATGCTTTCCAAAACGTTTTTCTTGAGGGGCATGAAAAGAGGTATTATATTGAAACAGATATAACCCTCACCATTCCCATTCAATCCCATTTTTAGCAACCTCAAGTTAAACATAAATGATGATTTTAGCCCATTCCCGCAAATACTTTTTACAACCCTCAAGAGAGTAGCTCAGGAAAACATTGAAAATGAAGAAATAACTTGTTAAAGGCAATTTGCTCCATTATTCGCGATGCTGTTTACCCTGAAAGACAAAATAGCATAAAAAGTAAATAATTCTTGCCAAATTGAAAACATCTTTTAAAAATTCCATCAACTTGAAAGTGTCGTCTGCAGCTTCTTTGAATTTGGACCAGTTTAAAGTTTTGTTATGTTGGAATTGGATACATGACAAGTATTGACAATGATCTGTTTGTACCATTGTGATGGATTCAAATATTTGTTATGGAGGAGTTCCTAGACTGCAACCCATTACCGCACAATCCTTCACTGTTACACCCCTCAAGAGTTAAACTAAAAATAACATTGTGAGAAAAGGATTTTTTTTAAACTAGCAATTCTTATTTTCTCACAATTTTTTGTCATTTTTAGCCTGGCTGTCTTCGGAGAAAACCTGAGGTATTACTATAGTCAGGTTGTTGTCAGGGCCAGCGTTCGAAAACTTTGAAGTTTTTGTAATTTCTTTGGTATTGCTGAGCCTTTACACTTGAAACTAGGAATATACGTTCGACACCACGTTATTTATATCAATCTTTTCCAACAAAGGGAATAACTCTATGTGTTTATGACCAAATTAAACCCATTTTTTGACATAGAAGTTGTTTCCACTATCAAGGACTTAACTGCCAAACATTGGCATTTGCATGCAGTACTCTGGTTGAACTTCAATTTTCATTTCTGTTACATAGCCCATATTTGGTTTGGAATGATAATCATCTACTTTACCCATTACCAGATGACAAAATTTTAGACTGGTCCAAATTCAAAGAAATTGTAGACAACTTTTTTATTTAATGCCATTTTGTATTTTTTTTGGGGGGGGGAGAAAATATTGTTGGCAATGAAGGAAATACTTGCTGAGAGCCAGCGAGCTATTGTCATGTTGTTGAGTCTGTTGTTTGTCTGGAAACTTTTCCTTTAAAAACCTTTTCCTCAGAAAGTACCAAACAGAACTCAATCAAATTGCACAGGTGTATGGTGTATGGTGAAAACTTTCAAAAGCTTCCTCTCAGAAACCAGTGGATGGATTTCACACCTTGGGTTACTATTTGTAAGATTTATTTGTAGAATATTGCTCAAGTAAAAACATGGCTTTTATGATCGAGGATTATGGTTAAATTTTGCTAATCCTTTTCTCTAAAACTAGAGGATGGATTTCAACCAAATTTCTACGGAATTGTCTGTTGGTGTTACTTTTTTATGTTAAGTAGTTTTAATAGGTTTGATGATAATGTTTAGGAGGAATGGCCAAATTCCAGGGTGAGATGACAGCGATGCAAGGGACATAAATAATAACTGAGAGTACTTGTTGCACAAAAGAAAATTTCCTCCTATGAAAATAATTCCAAAAAAGTAATTCTTTTTATGCCCCCGAATCGATAGATCGGGGGCATATTGTTTTACCGGTGTCCGTCTGTCTGTCTGTCTGTCTTCCCGTCTGTCTGTCTTCCCGTCTGTCTGTCTTCCCGTCTGTCTGTCTGTCTGCAAAACTTAACCTGCTGACTAAACATTTTCCTATAACTTCAACCCTGATTAAGTAACACTGCTAACATTTGGTATGTAGATAGGTCTCTACAAGGAGCAACCGGGGAAGGTCATTTCATCAAGATCAAGGTCAAAATTTTAACCCTTTTCCCTAAAACACTACTCAAAAACATAACCTGCCAACTAAACCTTTTCCTATAACTTCATCCCTAATTAAGTTACAATGCTAATATTTGGGATGTAGATAGATCTCATCAAGGCGCAACTGGGGAAGGTCATATCATCAAGGTCAAGGTCAAAATTTTAACCATTTTACCTAAAACAAAGAAAACAAACAATAAAAATCACCTGCTTCTAAAGAATTCCTGTTTCAGGGGCATGGTGTTTCACAAACACATCTTGTTTTAGTGAATTGTCTCCTATATCAAAGAAAACTAATCGATCTTTATGATAAGTAAATTCAGACCGATGGAGCGAATCAGGAGCTCAAGGGCCTCTAGTTTCCCAGTCTTTTTCTATGGCTATGTGAAAAAAATGAGATAGTGTGTTATAGGTTATTTACACAAACTTCAAAAAAATTGGTCAATGTCAATTGTGTAGAATATATTCTTTAATTTGATTGATTGGTCGATGTTTTAATCACAACCATGTTTTGTTGTAACAGATATATAGACACATACCACAGTTTGGCTGCGAAATTTTATTCAGTTTAACCCGTTCCCAAACGGCAAAATTTTAGATTGGCCCAAATTGAAAGAAGTTGCAGACGACCATATAAAGTTGTTGAATTTTTTTTTTCAACTTTTTGGGTAGAAAACATTGTGGAAAATGAAGAAATTGCTTGTTATAAGCAATTTCTTAATTTTCCACAATGTTTTCCAAAAGTTTTTTTCCCTGGGGGCGCCTGAGTGGGAATGGGTTAAGGACTAGGAAGTATTTGCCTCCCATGCAACCATTTTGTAAGAAGAAAACGGATTTTCTTCTTTTCTCTCAATCATTTCTGTTCTTCGTTACACCATTTCCAGACAACAAAATTTAAGACTTTACCAAATTGAAAGAAAGTGCGGTCGACAATTTTAACCTGTTTGAATTTTCAAAATATGTGTCTTTTGGGATAGAAAACAACGTGTATGACGAAGTAATTCTTCATCCTAAACAATCTATTTCAAGGGCTTTCTTCTAGAGGGATGTAAAAAAGCGGTATTGTGGGAATGGGTTCATACAATTCTGTCAATTTAGGACATTATGTCACCAGCAATTGCTTTGAATATGAACCATTCTAATTTTTTGTCGCCTGGTATTAGCTCTTGATATAACGCCATTTTCATCTGATTGATATGTGTTTAAAATATGATAATGATAATAAGTAAAAGTATTGAAAGATGATAGTGTTGTAATCTTTTCATTGAAATATGATTTTATCCCTCCTCCATTGATAAAACGCTGGTTCTGCCCCCTTTCTCTGTTGGACCCGCCCTTTGACGCCGACAGGAAGTTCCGCTTCGACAATTAACAGCCAGTTGCATGTATTAAAAACTAGAATAGTTGGTTAGCGACCTATACATCGTAACTACAGCTAGAGTAAGCTGTAGTTACGACGTTTAAGTCGCAAAACGAACAAAAAAGCGTTATTCAAATGGCGACCAATGTGGACTACAAGGTTAACTTCCAGTCTCTGTGAACGATTTCATTGCTTGACTTGTTATTTGATTCACAGCCCCTATTTGTCATTTTGGCCATGTTTATCCTCCTGCTAAAATCATGTACCAAAGCAAAGCAATATATTTCTGAACTCATAACGTATTTGAGTGTTTTACCCATTCCCACAAATCTAACTTTTTTATGACCGAAGACTAAAGCATATTTTTATTTTCATAATAACGGCTTTTGTTATCTAAATGGGACTTCCTGTCGGAGCTCTGTGGGCGGGGCCAGCGATCCGTTAATATGTTTCAATACTGTCATGTAGATTGATAAGCAGATCAGATAAAGCCAGTCGCAACTTTAACTCCGTGCGTGTATGATTATTTATATATCTTTTTATTACAACTTTTACAGTTGGAGGACGTTGCAGGAAATGAAGAAATTGTTTGGTTTAAGCGGTTTCCTTATTTTCAGCAATGTTTTCCCAATTGTATTCTTGAGAGGAGTCTAAAAGCATCATTGTATGGGAATGGGTTATAAAAATTGATTCGCTTACTTTCAATCTACAAAATAGTTATTTCAAATATCCGGTCAAAACGTAGATAGAAGTCAGTGAGACACTCATGACTTAACGACAATTATCGTCTGCTATCCCATTAAGATCTATATATATATATCAATATCTATTTTAACTTTGAACTATTTTTGACCCCAGTTTATAAAATAAAGGTATTTGTTATTATAATTAAGCAAAAACTTATGAGACTTTTTACCAAGGCAGTGGTACTAGGAGAGGAATAAACATACTAATAGCTGGACCACATCCATGATGACTGTAAATTCTACCACATCTCAAACTAACTGTTTTCACCAACCTTTTTCACTTCCCGACTTTTTTTCTTCTTATATATGCCATATTTTCGATCAAGCTTTGTATTGCATTTCCGCCATTGCCACATGTTTGTAGTTTTATATGTTTTGTATGTAGATTCTCATGTTTTGACGATGAACGATCACGTTCAAGTCAGATGAATAAACTATATGTTATGTTATGTTATGTTATATCGTAGCTGCAGTAGCATTTGACCGACGCCCCAAGAAAACGGTCATTGGTTACGGGTTACGGGGGATAGTGCAAGGGCACACGACAAATCTACTGGTGGCCCCGCCCGTCACAGGAGACACTGGCATAATGTCTCATCCGACAGACACTTAGTTTCTTGGTTGTGTCAGCCCGGGGATCGAACCTGCGATCACAATGTTTAACCTCGAGACCTCTACCAAATAAGCTAACGGGTCTGACAAAATCAAATGTTTAGACGCCGCCACAGACTATTCATGCGTAATTCAATCAATTGATCAACGAATTTATCTACCCATTTTTAGACGGCATTATTTTAGACTGGTCTAAATTGAAAACTGATGCAGACGACAATTTAACGTTTATGAAATTTTATATTTTTTTCAACATTCTTGGTAGAAAACATGAAATAATAAAATTGCTTGTTGCAAGCAAATTCTTCATTTTACACAATGTTTTTCCAATTAATTTTCCTAAGAAGTATAAAAAAAAGCGTCCTTGTGTGGGAATAGGTTAGCGAAAATAATCAATTCAATAGAATCAGATGGAATTTACGAATTAAGGGTGACGGGAAATATTCATGTTTGTTCATCGAGTTTATCAAAAGGTATACAACCTTTGCAAATTTATTCATTTACAATTCCTTTATCTGATTAGTTCATTTAGTCACACCTTGTCACGAAAGAAATAGGTCTTTCCTTTGTTAACCGATCCCCAAAACACCCGCTTTTCAACGCCCCTTAAAATAAGCGGTGGAAAATATTTTGGAAACTTTCTTTTGGAGCACTTTCTTTATTTCCAAAAATATCTTTTTAACCTCAAAAGTTAAAGATTTCTGAAAATGTCATCAACTATTAAAATATCGTCCGCAAATTCTCTGGTAATAAGATAAGCTATGTTGCGATGCAGGGCTTATTTGCAATTTTTTAGTTTTAAATGTTGAGCACAAGTCGATGCTTGAATACCCATTTTCCATCTCAACAACCAAGGGGTCGCAAATAGCTACAGGGTTGATTTCATCCCGTTCGGGAATTCCTGGCAAAATTTATTTTACCTACGAAGTAGAGATAGTATATTGGTTTCATTGTGTCTGTCTTTCCTTTTGTCCGTCTGTAGACTTGTTTCGTTTCCTTGTTCTAACTTTAGGATCAACTGACAAACGTCCATGACACTTCATACATGTTATGCCAATGGTCTACAGATTTTAGGATCAAAGGTCAAGGTCATAATTTTGATTGAAATGTTTCCGTGCTCTAACTAATAAGCCACTTGGCCTAGGACCTTGAAACATCATGTAATATGTTATCCATGACCGGGGGACGTGGCTGTTGTTTTGGGGATATTGTAGGTCAAAGGTCTGTCTTGCTACTTGTGTGACAAAATGCTGGTTTGGAGTATGATCAGTCAGCTTTGCGACAATTCCATTCACATGCTGTATATAACAACGTTCTTAACCCTTTCCTGTTATTTTTTTTTTAAATTTTAGACTGGTCCAAATCGAAAGAGGTTTCAGACAACATTAAAAATCGGATGTAATCTAAAATGGCACAATCCTATGGGGGTATAAAATATTGTGGAAAAAGAAGAAAATGCTTTTCACAAGCAATTTCTTCTTTTTCCACAATGTTTTCTCAAGTATAAAATCAATTCAGCGTAAAATCCCGGGTTTGAACAGGAAAGGGTTCAATAGTAAGAAACTGTAAACATTCTTTTCGCTCCATGAACTTTGTGTTTATAACGATTTAAAAACTAATAAAACATAGTATTTACTCTGTAGATTTATTATTACGTTTATGATTGTTCAGCAGTAGTAAATGGATGATTGAACTTGAGTGAAGTCAGTTAAGTTGATAAATATTTACCCCACCTATTCTCATTAGTGATGTCATTCCTTTAACCTCGGTCAGCATCTTGCAATCGACTAAATTTCGACATGGTTGCGTGATTAACCCATTCCCATACAACGACACTTTTAAACGCCCCTCAATATGAAAGCTTTGGAAAACAATTGTGGAAAATGAAGAAATTGCTTGTAACAAGCAATTTCTTCATTATCCGCAATGTTTTCTACCCCAAATAACAAAGATTTTGACGATTTCATCAACTTAGAATTGTCGTCTTCAAATTCTTTGAATTTGGACTGGTCTAAAATCTTATCGTGTGAGAATGGGTTAAAACTGACGGATAGCGGCTGTCAATAAAAAATAACGGTAGACCAATCAAATCATTAGATATCCATCTGCCTAAGAGAGCGTCTCCTAGTAAATTCTTATGAAAAATTTCCATAATAATGAACCTCTTTCATACCCCAACCTAGCTACCAGCCTGTACTTTTCGAGACAAGATTCGGCCAATCCTAGCAATCCCATTTTTTCACGCGCCTTAAGAAAATAGGCTTTGAAAAACATGGTGTGCAACGAAGAAATTGTTTTTGACAAGCGAATTCTACATTGTGCACAATGTTTTCTATCCTAAAAGACGAAAACTTTGCAATTTCATCAACTTTATTTCGTCATCTGCAACGTCTTTCAATTTTGGCTGCCTAAATTCTGTCCTGTGGTAATGGGTTTAGAAAAAATCTATCTATAGGAACATCGTGGTTTAAACAAATCTCCGGTTAGATTGATAAAATGATTCTGATGAAAATGGACAAAAGCGTGAGTAATCAGTTAAAATCCCTGTAGTAATGTTAGTCAAGCTCTATAGAACTGTGTTACTTGATTTAACACACCTCAAATCTAGTAAATATACTTTCCATGACTTTGACTAGACAGTGATAAGATTGAAATTCAATTAAAGATTCCAGTCACTAAACTTATATGCCCAACATGGCAAAGATCATATAGACTACATGGAAATCATGAAAATATTGTTTTCTGAATCAGTAATTTTCAAGGCTGTTGGGCGATACAGGCTCTCAGGGGCCGCTTAAAAAATGATTCAAAGTCAAATTGCATTTCCTCTGTAACACGTTATTTTTATCTCTCGAAAGCTGATCTAATTTTGTTTGTTTGTTTGTTTGAATGGGGTTTTACGCCGCTTTCAACAATTTTTCAGTTATATCGCGGCGGCTGGAGCACCTAACAATGGAATCCTGGTATTTCTCACACCAGTACTACCATTACAACCTTTCCTAGCCTCCAGCTGCTATCCCACATAGGTCTACGATTATCGACCCATTGGTGAAAAACAAATAGTCGGAAAGGATGAGTGCCGCCGTCGGGAAGCGAACCCGGGACCTCTAGATAGACAGTCCGACGTGCTACCAACTGCGCTATGACGGCGGCGATCTAATTTTGTCTTCAACCCCTATCACACCAGTTAATCCTCTCCCTGATTTTACGCCCCCCACCCCTGCCTGATTCATACATGACAAATCATTGTGGGAAAGAAGAATTTGCTTGTTACAACTATCTTCTTCTTTTCTCACACTATTTTATACTCTCTATGATAGTATAATTTTGAATAAACTTCACTTTCAATTATCTTCTACGATTTCTCTCAAATTAGACTAATGTAAGTTTTTTGTTGTTTTTTTTGTTGTTTTTTTTTCAGAACAGGAAAGGGTTAAAATGGTCAATCCATTTCCACAAAATCCAGCAATTTAACGCACTGAAGCTAAACTACTTTGAAATGCATCGCGAAATTGGGGGACATTTCTTGCTATAAGCAATTTCTCCTTTACTCACGATACTCTTTATCCTATGTGTCACTTATTTTTCAATTCTCAGCCATTTTGAATTCACGCTTTCAACCTCTTTCAATTTTGGCCAGTCTAGAACTTATACGTCTGGCAATCGAAAATCCCTTTCCTGTACGATAAATAATTTCTACGTCCCTGTGGTATTATACTGGAAAAATATTGTGGAAAAAGAAGAAATTGCTTGTAACAAGCAATTTCTTCTTTTCCTACAATATTTTTTTTTCATATAGGATGATTGCTTTGTTAATTGTAGGCCCTACTTACGTATGCTGTTCATTAAATTTGGACAAGCCCAAAATTTCGAAAAAGGATAAAGAGTTAGGGGTTAATCCGAACTAATGGGATGTTTTCTGATAGATCATAAGTTAGTCCAACTTTATAACCGTAGAAGGAGGAATTTTAAGTGCATAATAAAGTTTTAATGTTCGATGGAGACTTAAGTGTGGGACCGCTGATAAATAAATTAAACATTTTACACCTGCATTAAGAAACGTGTGGTTGGAATATTGAAATTCATTTGAATATATAGAAGGAATTTATCGTATTTGTGATTGGGAGTATTTTGCTCATAAGGTATGTACATGTTTGGATTTATTCAATATATGGATGATTTATTGATTTAAGTGATTCTTTACTTAATAATCGGAAACATTTATTGCCTTCTTGACTATATCCGGTTTAACCCATTCCCACATAATCCCGCTATTTTTGCCTATCAAGAATAAGGCTTTGGAAAACTTTGTGAAAAATGCTGGGAAACAAGTTCTTAAAGCTCAAAATTATCTCACCCTTTTCTGCTTCCTGAAAGAATCACTTGTCTTCGTGTCGACTAAGTATGTCAATGAACGGTCAATTAACAAATCTATTACAAACAATCACTGTTAATGAAAAATGGTGTCTCCAAAACAAATGTTTGAAAAAGAGATAGGATATAACAGAGGTCAGTTCGATTTGGTTTATCGAGAATAAACATATGGTTTGACAGACTGACGATTTTAGATTCAGAAAATATCAAAGAGCGAAAAGTTTCTACTCTAGTCAGTCTGCACAGTCCGTGCAGACTGACTAGAGTTGATACTTTACGCACATCCCGAGTAGTTCTCTTTTCGCTTGCCTGGTCCCATTTGTTTCCGGAAGGCTATTGACGAAATAATGGTCTTAACTCATTCACACACAATCCCTACTTTTTACGCCCCAAGAAAAAAATAAGCCGTGGAAAATTTTGTGGAAAATGGAGAAATTGCTTTTATCAAGAAATTTCTTCATTGCCCACAGTATTTTCTAACCAAAAAGACGAACAATTTGGTATTCCATCAGCATGAAATTGTCGCCCATAGCTTCTGTCATTTTGGACCAGTCTTAAAATCCTGTTATGTTTGAATGGGTTAAGTCAATTTGAAATAGCATTTTCGTAGATTTCGCTAATATCTTTTTCCCACGCAACCAATTTTTAGACTGGTCCAAGTTCGAAGAAGTTGCTGACGACAATTACTAGTTGATTAGATTCTTCGTCTTTTGTCGTGCAAACTATTGTGGATAATGGAAAAAAAACAGCTTGTAACATTTTTTCCACAAAAACTTTTTACTTGAGTGGCGCAAAAAATGGGGATTGTTTGAGAATGAGTTAATGTCTGTATGTTTGCATTCAAAAGAAAGGGTATTTATCAGATAGCATGCATTCCCAGGTCCAAATGTAGATTTAACCAATTCACAATGACGCTTTTTGACACCCCAATTGGGTAAACATTGTGGAAAATTAAGAAATTGCTTGCAACAAGAAATTTCTTCATTTTCCACTATGTTTTCTAACCAGGAAATTGAACAAATATAGAATTTCCTTAACTTTATATTATCGTCTGCAACTCCTTTCAATTTAGATTGGTCCAATCTAAATTTCCGACATCTGGAAATGGATTTACTGAAAGGGCCCAATCAAACTCATATTCTAATTCATTCCTAAAGCAACAACAAAGATAGTGTTACAGAGTTGGGTGTACCCAGTTTTAGATTTGAAATTTACTTATTTATCAATCGAGTATCGAAACGTCATGTCCACACAATGACTCTTTATAAACTTTATACTCAATAATGAAGGGTTAATCGATCTGTCATTGTTATCTTTTTGGCCAAATTTAGACCTGTCTTCACTGAATGGCGCGAACATGTTCTGCGAATATTTTTTTTTTCAGTGTGAGGATGGATATATGAGTGAGTTGCAATGTCAAATTCTAAGCCATTTTGAGTCCTCGTATGCAATCCCAGCTCGCTATGTTTGGCTCTGCGGCTTTTTGTCTTCCTGTCCAGGTTCATTGGGGAGGAGAATTAGGGGTGGGGCTTGTTACAAGTTATTGTTTTCTATGGCTCTTATTTTTTAGTTCACGGATCGTGTGTGTCAATCATTCAGTTGTGTGGCCAATCAAACCATTCATTTAGATGAGAAGTGAACTTTGAACTCCGACCTTCACGTTTAGAATTTTTGTTGGTTTTGGCGGTTAAAACTCCGTGATTACAGCTTACTCAAGCTGTGATTACGACTTAGAACGATATCCAACGATTTTTAGCTCACCTGAGCACGAAGTGCTCTGGGTGAGCTAGTGTGATCGGTCACCGTCCGTCGTCCGTCCATCCGTCCGTCCGTTCACAATTACAAAAAAAACCTTCTCCCCCTAAACTAACAATGGAATTTCAACAAAACTTCACATAAATGATCCTTAGGTCATGCTCTTTCAAATACTTAAAAAAATGAAATCCATTAAGAACTCTGGTTGACATGACAACGAAGTGAAATAAACTTAAAAAATCTTCTCCTCCCTAACCATAAGGCCGAAAGCTTTGATATTTGATACAAATCATCATCTATTGACCCTGTACCAAAATACTTCAAAGAATTACCGTAATCCGAAAATTAGCCCTTTTCTGTGCGATCCCTAATTTCACATAGAAATAAAGAAGGAAAACTTTAAAAATCTTCTTCTCCCAAACCACTACAAAGAATTGAAATCCATTAAGAACTCTGGTTGCAATGGCAACGAAGGGAAAAAACTTTAACAAAAAATTCCCCTCCCTAACCATCATAAGGCCTAGAGCTTTGTTATTTGGTATACATCTTCATCTATTGACCCTCTACAAAAATACTTCAAAGAATTACCGTATACTGAAAATTAGCCCTTTTTTATTACATGTTACAGACTTTTTTTCAACCATTTAATTTTTAAGTAGATCTTCCTGTCAGAGGTCAGTAGGTGTTGCCAGCATCCCGTCAATGCCCGCGCAGTCGGCAACTTTATTCAATTTGGAAAGTATGTTGGTCTCCTGGTGCTGCTTTTAATTGGAATGCCCAGCCCTCCAATCTAGACCCGTTCTCACACAACATATGTTTAGACTCGCCCAAATTGAAAGAAGCTGCTGACGACAATTTTAAGTTGATGGAATTTTAAACTTTTTTCTTTGTTTCTTTGGATAGAAAATTGAATATTGAAGAAATTACGTGATACAAGCAATTTCTTCATTTTCCACAGTGTTTACTGTCCTGCTCTTCCAAATTGGACGAGTGTAGAATTTATTGTATTGAAATGGGTAAAATAGAGTGGAGAGAGGCGGCTGCCAATCCTAATTCCTAAGACCAATCAAACTATTTATAAAGATCACGAGTGACCTTTGAATTTCGACATTTTATGCAAATCATTTTTGCTGATTTGGGCGACTTAAATGTATTAACCCATTCCCACTTGACAAAATTTTAGACTGGTCAAATTTTAAAGAAAATGCAGACGATAATCTTAGGTTGATGGAATTTTATTTTTTTTTTTTTCATCATTTTTTGATGGAAAACATTGTGAACAATGAAGAAATGGCTTTTTCCACAATGTTTCCAAAACCTTTTTCTTGAGGGGCGTAAAAAGGGGGGATTGTGTTGGAATGGGTTAAAGCGATTAGATCACAAACCAACCATTTTACTTGAATGTTGTATGTTACTGACCATAATCATGCAAATTTCCTGAACAAACCGCGGATTTTACGTCGCTGTGACTGTATACTTGAGAAAAATTGTGGAAAAAGAAGAAATTGCTTGTAGCAAGCAATTTCTTCTTTTCCCACATTATTTTCTACCACATAGAATGGTTTGACTTTAAAGTTCATCCAATTTCCACAGTCGTCTGCAATATTTCTAAATTTGTTCCAGTCTTTCATAAAAACGGAAAAGGGTTAATTTCGTAAGCATGCCCGAGCGACGGAATTTCTAAATTTGTTGTAATTTATCAAGTTTATACCCAAATAATGAACACTCGAATGATAAAGTGAGGATAAAGATAGCAAAAGAACAAACAAAATATCTTTAAAGCAAATAAAGTTAAACAAGGGGGCCTTTTAACCCGATTTAGATAATAACCGCAAGGCGTTTTACGATTATAATTCTGAATTCGTTTTTCAGCGGTAGTGAGTTTAAAAATGTGGAGGAAAATTAGATAACAAAGGTACCGGAACCAAACATTTATAACGAGAGCAGTCTGACCATGGTCGATAACTTCCCCACTTTCGAGATGGTCACTTTTTGCGATGTACATCATATCACCAAGTGTGTTAGAAAATGAAAGATTTTGTTTGTTTGAATGGGATGTAACGCCACTCTTAACAATTTTTTCAGTCATATCGCGGTGGCTTGAGCAACTAACAATGGATTCCTGTTATATCTCGCACCAGCACTTCCACTACATCCTTTCCGAGCCTCCATCTGCTCATCCCACTTAGGTTTACGATCATCGACCCATTGGTGAGAGACTAATGCCGGAAAGGATATGTGCCGCCATCGGGGATCGAACCCATGACACCAATTATTGAAGATTGGGTGTGTGATGCGCTACCAACTGCGCTCTGACGGCGGCAGAAAGTGAAAGAAATTTAAGAGGTCGTGGAGGTTGTTTAATTTTCGTTGTCCTTTAGTGGTAAGATTACGTTTGCGTTTCGAAAATCCTGTATCATGCTAACTATGGTCTATTACAAAGTAGTGCCCAAAAAATTAATCTCAATTTATCTGCTCCCTCTGATCATCTTTAGCAACCATCTATGCATGTTTCAAGAGCAATTTAAAGAAATTAAAATATATATATTACACGAAGATTCCTTTTAACACAGTTAACATTAACCAGTAGTAATTTGGTTTCGAAATAAAACTAGTTTTTAGATTAGTATTTTTGTCAAAGGTAGACAACTCTTGGTATTAGTCAAACAATGAAAATAGATCATTACCCTTACAAGATTTTCGTTGTTTAAAGTGTAGACCCAGGCTCATAGTGCTGGCAGATAGAATTATGTCATCCTGAGTATGAAATCACCACATGTAGGTACTCAATACAGTTCTCTTAACCCTTTCCGGTCAATCTCTGTTTTTTACGTCCCTGTAAATTTATAATAGAAAAATATTGTGGAAAAAAAAAAAAGAAATTGCTTGTAACAAGCAAAGTCTAATTTTCCACAATATTCTCTACCCTACTGAATGAATATTTTCAAATTAAATCCAGTTTCGATGTTCGTCTACAAAACCTTTGAATTTGGACAGGTCTACAATTTTGCAAAATAGGAAAGGGATAGCACCTAATGGTGGGTTCCAAAATATCGTTTTAATTGGGTAATAATTTGATGTTTAGTTTCGTCTATCTAAAACAGGCGTTCTGATTGGTCGAAAAGACATTATTCATAACTCCATGAACAAAATTTTGAGCACGCAGCGATTTTGCATGCTCCCGCGCAAAATAGTCTCATACAAAAGGTATCAATTTTTTTTATTTTGCTTTTTCCTCTCGATGCTATAAAGTTAAAAGAAATGAAGAGAATATTTTTTTTTATTTTTATGGAGATATGAACCGAAAATGAAAACAAAAAAAAAAAAAAATATTCTCTTCATTTCTTAAGTAAGACTTTTGTCCACACAGTTAACTCTGTCGCACGAAAACAATTCTAATTATCTCTACAGATTACAATAATAATTGATTGATTGAATTGAGTTTAAAGCCACTTTCAATAGTATTTCAGTCATATTGCGGCGGCTGGAGCACCGCTACATCCTTGCCTAGCATCCAGCTACTATCCCAAGTAGGTTTACGATTATCAACCGATTAGTGAGAGACAAATGTCGGAAAGGATATGTGCCGCTGCCGGGGATCGAACCGATTACAATAATAAATCCATCGGTCGATCTAGCAGGGGTTGCAGTCACATGGACTTTTTTCTTTTAGCACTAATTTTGTCTGATAAAACATATCACAAAAGGCTAATGAGACACTGTGTACTATAGCAATCTATGATAATTTCATTCAAAACTGTATAGATTGAGTTAAAAAAAAAAAAAAAAAAAAAAAGATTAAGTCCGCTTTCCTGTAACACATTTAAAAGGGAGACATCCCCCCGAATATACAAAAGGTAACATGCCCAAACAGAGTTTTTGAAAAGTTTGTTAAATCTGACACAAAGAATAAAGCTGTGTGTACTTTCCATAGAATTTTTGCTTTATGCCAGTACAAAACTCATGAAAAAGTTACATGATAAGATACTTGTGAGTTGGACAACCTGTGAACATTTCATCCTAATTTGTCTATGTAAGAATAGTTGTACTAGGAAAAAGGGCGGACAGAGAAGATGATGTCAACATACGTCTAAACATTATTATGAGAGTGCAAGAAATCTGTAACGTGTTCACGTACTTTCCGGGACACCGATTTATAGTTTTAGACCTGCCCAAATTCAAAGGTTTTGTAGACGAAAATTGAAAGTGGATTGAATTTGAAAAATAATCATTCAATAAGGTAGAAAATATTATGGAAAAGGAAGAAATTGCTTGTTACAAGCAATTTCTTCTTTTTCACAATGTTTTCTCAACTATAAAATCATAGGGACGTAACAACCAGGGATTAAACAGGGAATAGTCAAATGGGTGAAAGAGTTCCAAATTGGTTAAAATCAGCAAAGAGCCGATTCATTCTCTAAAATACTTGTCAGATAATTTCATACGAACAAGTGTTACAATGTCGTGCAAGAATAGAGTTTGTTTGAATGGGGTTTTACGCCGCTTTCAACAATCTTTCAGTTATATCGCGGCGGCTGTAGCACCTGACAATGGAATCCTGGTATTTCTCACACCAGTTCTACCATTACATCCTTTCCTAGCCTCCAGTAGCTATCCCACATAGGTCTACGACTATCGACCCATTGGTGAGAAATAGTCGGAAAGGATGAGTGCCGCCGTCGGGGATCGAACCCGGGACCTCTAGTTTGACAGTCCGACGCGCTACCAACTGCGCTATGACGGCGGCGCAGAAAAGAGAAAATATGATATTAAAAAGAAAAGGGTTTTCTCAATCATCGATTAAGCACTAAACGACCGATCGATTTGGTAAAACTTGAGGCGTGTAATTCCAATAAAATATTCATCTGCACATATAGTAATCAAATAAATGTTAATCTGTCCCAATAAAATACCGTCCCTCTTTTTGTCACACAAGGTTGGAAATTTGAACAAAAGTTTCTACAATTCGAGGTCTTATACGTGTCAATGGAAATGATACAAACGACGGATTGACTGGTCGTGCCCTCGAAATGCCACCAAACTCCAGCATTTTAATGGTTTAAGCTAAACTGACTGAACGCCAGTGAAATATTGTTATTGCGTTGTGTCCGTCGTGCGTGCGTAGGTTCTTGCGTGCGTCAGTCCTTAAAATTTTAGATAAAAATCTTCTCCCCGGAAAGTACGACACAAATTTCAAACAAATTTCGTTGGAATGGGCAATGAGTGACCCTTTATCAGATTCCTTCAAAAGTATTTTGATCGGATAAAAATGTGAATGCATTCAGTAGAACCAGAGATATCACAAAATGTCAAAGTTTTCGCACGACGACGACGACAACGACAATAACAACGACGACAATGACGACATGACACCGACCCTATCGCAATACCTTAGGTTTTCTCCGAAAACAGCCGAGCTAAAAAATGGGAAAATATTATGTAAAATGAAGAAATTGCTCATAACAAGCAATTTCTTCATCTTACACAATATTTTCTATCAAGATAGTTGAAAAAATCTAAAAATCTAAAAATTTCATAACTGTTATATTGTCGTCTGTAACTCCATTCAATTTGGACCAGTCTAAAATTTTGCCGTCTGGTAATGGGTTAATGATGCTAGCCTTTTATCCTTTAGAGATCACACAGTGTTGAAAAGGAAATTATCGATACTGCTTGACTTGTTGCATAATAAAAAAGTGTGCCTTATTTAAATTGAATTGAAAAGAGAGTAGTGCATTCTAAAAGGAGTTGCCTTTGTCAAATGTATGATAAGTGCCGACGGAGCGAGTTAGGCCCTCAAGTGCCTCTAGTTGTTTATTACGCTAATTTGTTAACGCTAACTTTGTTCCATTCCTAGTTTTATTGAGGGTTATGACGACATGTAGTATCGTCGATGGGCGACCGAAACTTCGCAACTACAGTTTCATTAAACCATTACCAAACGACAAAATTCAAGACTTGTCCATGTTGAAAAGCTGTTGCATACGACAATTTTGGTGGATGGAATTTTATATTCTATTGTCTTTCGAGGTAGATAACCTTATGAAAATATGAAGAAACTGCTTGTTACGAGCAACTTCTTCACCATTCGCAATGTTTTCAAAAGCTTTTTTCCCCAAAAAGCGTCATTTTGTTGGAATGAGTTAAGTTCATCAGCGATATGAATTAGACACATATTGAAGTGTCCTGTGAAGATCGTTATATTTGGATGTAATGTGATACGTCTCTAGTTTTAAACATTCTTAAGTCTATTGGTATGAGAAATAGTAAGAAATCGTGGCTAGGAGTGCATTAATGAATGGGATTTAACGCCACTTTTAACAGATAGATAATCTTTTATGAATGGAGCAACTAACAATTGATTCCTGGTATTTCTCACACTAGTTCTACCACTACATCTTTCCTAGCCTCCAACTGATATCCACTTAGGTTAATGATTATCCACCCATTGGTGAGAGACAATGTCGAAAAGGATATGTGCCGCCGCCGGGGATCGAACCCATGACTCCCATTCTTGAAGATTAGGAGTCTGATGCGCTACCGACTGCGCTATGGCGGCGGCTAAATCGATGCTAGGAATACCAGCGCATATGAACTATTTGAAAACGCGTTCAAAGTATTTAACCCCATACAGCGAAAAATAAAGTTGACAATTACTATTGACAATTGATTGGGTCCTATTGTTGTGGAAAAAGTGGGTATCACATAATGAACAATATTGAACTATTATTGGTTTTATTGAAGTCGATATTGGAATCAATCCATAGAAAAGAGAACCTATCGTTATCTAGGTTCGAAAACCATGCTGCTATTTGTTGGGGGTGATTTTGCGTGACTGTTTCTGCAAGAAACGTAGTGCAACATTTCAATGACACGATCAAAGTCAAGATCACGTTTTATCCATTTTGCCAGACGACAAAATTTTAGACTGGTTCAAATTGAAATGAATTACAGACGACAGTTTAAAGTTGGTGCAAATTTTTGAAATATTTGTCATTATGGGTAGCAATTTGAAAACAAGGTGCCAAATTGTCACAAGATACGCCCGTCACACTGTTTAATATTAACTGGGGGTTTGAATAGAACTGAGGTTATTTTGAATGAATATTTTTTGTCAAACAAAGTATGAAAAACAACAAAGGACAATAAGTCAAAATAAACGCTAGGAAGAGTTATGGTTCTTGCACACTGCACTCCCCCTTGGTGAGATCTATACACCCATGAAGTTTCATGATTCTAGCTATTTTACTTTTAGAGATATACTCCGGACAAGATTCAAGTATGAAAAACAACAAAGGGCAATAACTTAAAAAATAGACTAGGTAGAGTTATGGTTCTTGTACACTGCACTCCCACTTGGTGAGCTCTATCCATCCATGAAATTTCATGATTCTAGCTATTTTACTTTTAGAGATATACTCCGGACAAGATTCAAGTATGAAAACAAACAAAGGGCAATGACTCAAAAAATAGGCGAGGTAGAGTTATGATTCATGTGAAATGCACTCCCCATTGGTGAGATCTATACACCCATGAAGTTTCATGATCCTAGCAATAATACTTTTAGAGATATACTCCGGACAAGATTCGAGTATGAAAAACAACATAGGGCAATAACTAAAAAAAAAAAAAAAAAAAAGGCTAGGGAGAGTTATGGTTCTTGTACACTGCACACCCACTTGGTGAGCTCTATCCATCCATTTAATTTCATTATTCTAGCTATTATACTTTTAGAGATATACTCCGGACATGATTCAAGTATGAAAAACAAGAAAGGGCAATAACTCAAAAATAGGCAATGTAGAGTTATGATTCATGTGAAATGCACTCCCCATTGGTGTGATCTATACACCCATGAAGTTTCATGATCCTAGCAATAATACTTTTAGAGATATACTCCGGACAAGATTCAAGTATGAAAAACAACAAAGAGCAATAACTCAAAAAATAAGCTAGGTAGAGTTTTGGTTCTTGTACACTGCACTCCCACTTTGTGAGCTCTATCCATCAATGAAATTTCATGATTCTAGCTATTTTACTTTAAGAGATATACTCTGACAAGATTCAAGTATGAAACAACAAAGGGCAATAACCCTAAAAAAACTAGGTAGAGTTATATGAGCTCTATCCATCCATGAAATTTCATTATTCTAGCTATTATACTTTTAGAGATATACTCCGGACAAGATTCAAGTATGAAAAACAACAAAGGACAATAACTCAAATAATAGGCCAGATAGAGTTATGGTTCTTGTGCACTGCACTCCCCCTTGGTGAGATCTATACACCCATGAAGTTTCATGATCCTAGCTATTATACTTTTAGAGATATACTCCGGACAAGATTCAAGTATGAAAAACAACAAAGAGCAATAACTTAAAAAATAGGCTAGGTAGAGTTACGGTTCTTGTACACTGCACTCCCACTTTGTGAGCTCTATCCATCCATGAAATTTCATTATTCTAGCTATTATACTTTTAGAGATATACTCCGGACAAGATTCAAGTATGAAAACAACAAAGGGCAATAACTCAAAAAATAGGCCAGTTAGAGTTATGGTTCTTGTGCACTGCACTACCCCTTGGTGAGGTCTATACAACCATGAAATTTCACGATCCTAGCTATAATACTTTTAGAGATATACTCCGGACAAGATTCAAGTATGAAAAAAAGGGCAATAACTCAAAAAATAGGCCAGGTAGAGTTATGGTTATTGAGCACTGCACTCCGTATAGATGAGAAGAATATAACTGCCAAGTTTAAAGTCAATCGGACTTACGATGACAGAGTTATGCTCCGGACAAAGAAGTGGACACCACCCGGACAACCGGACGACCGGACGCCCGGACGCCCGGACACCACGGGTGATCCCATAATACGTCCCGTCTTCGACGGGCGTATAAAAAGCGCTTTATTTATTTTCCACAATGTTTTCCTCAACTTTTTATTTTTATTGAGGGGCGTAAAAGCGGGATTGTGTTAATATGCTTACAATAATGGTTGCTTTGTACAGTTTGTGTAGAACCCGAAAACATTTGAACTTCAAGCATGACCTTGACCTTGGGCCTGCATCTGTGTTCGTAAGTACAGTCCTGCTTATTATGACCAGTGGTGTTGAAAAAACAGATTTTTCCCAAGAAAGACACGTGGTTCTACTTATCCAAAAATAAAATGAACTTGTCCGCAAAAAAGGCTAAGCGATAAATTTTCAGCAAAACATTGTTGATCGTGAAGAATATGCCAGAATCCAGAATTTACTTCATAAACTACAATACATGTATTTTCTATCCTTAATATAAACGTTATGATAATGTTCCAATATGTAATGAATTATCATTGACCATGCCAAGATTTGCCCTGGCATTTACTTGTCAAAGGACAATAAGCCTTGAGAATGTACTTGTTCGCAAGAAGAAAAGCTCATGTTGAGTATGGGAATCCCTGGTGGAGGACAAATATATGGGACACGGAATGGGTCCAGTGTCCACTTTAAGTCGTGCACGCTAAGTGGAATGGTTGCCCGCGTAAATGACACGGGTGCATCCGAAAAGTCAAGGCGTGTCCGCTAAAAACTGAGAATGCACGAGCTCAAAATATGCGTGTGCATATAAATTTCAAGTACATTCATAAAATGAAGGTGTTGTTCAAAGATTGAGCGTTCACGTGTTGAAGTGCTCGTGTATTTTTATTTTTTGAGCGTGCACGCTCAAAATTTTTGGATGTCTGTTTGCACGCGTACTTCTGTGTTTTACGCGAATTCAAATGGACCTTTGACCAAAACAGTGCACTGTATATTGAACCCAACAATTGAATGTTATTTAGAGTCTTTGTTCATATTAAAAGGACCTTTGAGCCCTGGACCTACCCGAAGAGATTTTTAAACAACACATCTTCCAAATTCTATGTTGGACAACAATTATTTAAGTAATCAACAATAGAATTCAGAATCAAGACACATTCTGAAGAGAAGACACACATACTAAAGTGTCATTTTAATAACTATGTGGTGGGCTCGGCTAAATGAACAAGATGATAAAGTGGAGGTGTTTTTTCCTGATGTTTCACAAGCCGACGCCCCCTGTATTAACCCATTCCAACACAGCAACATTTTAGACTGGTCCAAATTGAAAGAAGCTGCAGACGACAATTTCAAGTTGATGGATTTTTGAATTTTTTCGTCTTTTTGGTAAAAAACATTGTGGATAATGAAGAAATTGCTTGATACAAGCAATTTCTTCATTTTCCACAATGTTTTCCAAAGTTTCTTTCTTGAGAGGCGTAAAAAGGAGGGATTGAGTTGGAATGGGTTAAAAGTCTGTAACATATTGTATAGGCATTTATGGCCCATTAACAAAGAGCTATCTAAATTTTGGAACTCAAATTGTTACCCAGATGACAAAAAATTAAAATTGTCAAAATTTAAAGATTTTGCGGACGGCAATATTTAGTTGGTGAAATTTCGAAACGCTTTGTCTTTTGAGATAGAAAACATGAAAGTGAGATCAAATCCAGCAGAGGTCGATCAAGGATAGTCAATAGACAATCTGCTTAGGGAAAATCTGTAAAATGATAAAATCATTAAATAATAAATTAAAGAAATATAAAAAAGCATACTGATATTCAAGGCCTATTGAATGCGCATGATATTTGCTTCCACAGAAATAACCACGCTAAAAGGGAAAATGATTAAAATGATTATAATTCAAGAAAAGAATGGCCAAGTTATTTAGAAACGAAATCAAGAGCTATTCTATTCTTGATTACAATCAATGAATGTTACGCAACTCTAATCGATTGCGTATCGAAGCAGAGTTAAGGAGTCAAGTTACGTTCAGGGTAGGTAAAAAGTGCACATAAAGAGAACACCCGGATTTGAGAATGAAATTATCGATTACAGGTCCTGAAGTGTTAGCCATGTTTACTTTTGTTTGACATGTTTGTGTCGCTCGGAGATAATAAAAACTGCTGGATATATAGATTGTGACTGTTTTTAGTACTATCATTTTTTATTATCTCCTTAATTTGTTGTTATTGCTTTTATTGTTTTTATTATTATTACAATAGTCGATGGCATCACCAATGTAAAGATTTTAACCCTTTCTTGTTTTTCACTTTTTAAGACTTGTCCAATTTGAGAGAAGTTACAGATGACAACCAAAAGCGAATGCAAATTCAAAAAGTAACCAACTTACTAGGTAGAAAATATTGTGGGAAAAGAAGAAATTGCTTGAAACAGGCAATTTCTTCTTTTCACACAATGATTTCTCGTGTATAAAATTAAAGGGACGTAAATACTAGGGATTGAACAGGAAAGGGTTAGTCTGAAACGCTCTCTTTTTTCACCTTTATTCGAAATTGTTTGCATCACACGAAGACAAGACAAAAACGGACAGACATGATTAATATTTCGGTATCATTATCAGTCATTTTATTATTATTGGTAGCAAGTTCATCATCGTCATCATCTCCATCATCGCCGCCCCCATAGCGCAGTGGTTAGTGCGTCAGACTCCTTATCATGGGTTGTCATGGGTTCGATCCGCTTCGGCGGCACATATCCTTTCCGACATTTTACCCCCACCAATTGATGGATAATCGTAAACCTAAGTGGGATAACAGCTTGAGGCTAGGAAAGGATGTAGTGGTAGTACTGGTGTGAAGAATACCAGGAATCCACTGTAAGATGCTCCAGCCGCCGCGACATAATTGAAATACTGTTAAAAGTGGCTTCAAATCCCATTCAGTCAATCACCTCCATCATCATTTTTACAAACTAAATGACAGAGCGCACCTGTCAATCAACGAATCTTTCGACCAATTAAATAATTGTTTTAGACCGGAAGTGAACTTTGAATTCCAATACTGGCCAACGTTTATGTGAAGCATTTATGATGGTGTTGCGACTTGAATATCGTAAATACAGCTTATTCAAGCCGAAGTTACGGCATTTACCTCGGCAGCCAATTATTTCACGTTTTATATGTTACCGGTCATAAACTTTACAAAATAACGCTGTTTAACATTTAGTCCAAACTTCCTGTCGAATTGAACTTTGAGTAAATTGTTGTCTACGGAGCGCTCAGTAAAAACTAAGATCAGACTGTGCGAATGCACAAGCTGATCTGAGTCTTTGCTTGGAGCACACGTGACCTCGTTTAGAATGTAACAAACTGGCTATTCCTTCATCTTTATCACCTTATTTTTCTCCCATTTCTCGAGTTTCTGGAGAATATAAAAGCTCCAAACAAATGTAAAAAATCATACTTTTCTATTCTGACAAGGTTTCGAAAATGAGTAGGCTATCTATTGACCAATCGCTGCTGTCAATAAAGGAACTGACCGACCAATAAAGTCATTTATTTAGCACAGGCCTGAGCTTTCAACTCCGAAATCGGTCGCCATTTTGGTTAACCTTTATTGTTGGTTTGGCGACTTGAACGTCGAAATTACAGCTTATTCAAGCTGTAGTTACGACGTTTAGGTCACAAACAAAACATTTTACTTTTTCGTTACATGCTACTGACAAAAACTTTGCAAAATAAAACCTTACAATTCGAAACGTAACTTCCTGTTGGAGTAAATGGACCGGGTCTAGGGAGTCATTGGGCGTGGTCAGCGATTGATCAATTGGCCGATCGCTGGCCCCGCCCACTGACTGCACTAGCACCGCCCACTGACTCCAACGGGAAGTTCCATTTAGATATTAAACGCCATTAATTTGCAAATAATAATAATAATAATAATAAATGGCTATTAACATGCAACGAAAAGGGGAAATCGTGGGTAGGCGACATGAACGTAAAAATTCCGGATGGGCCCAATCTATTGATCGATCCTCCGACCAAATATCTATTCATAGATCAACTAATTGGCTTTTTTCAATGGGTTTTAAATAATTTCAATAATGATGTAACACTAGCGATTTTATACGATTAGTTGTGCTTATTGCACTGTATGAACCAAAAATTACTTTAATTTTAACCACAAATGACTTAGTCAATAAAATTGGTCATATACTAATGTTACGTGAATATTGTGAAACCGGCAAGTGATTTTGGACGGGAAGTCAGTGAATTGATTTGACTGAATGGGGTTTAATTCCACATTTACCAGTATTTCAATCATATCGCGGAGACTGGAGCACCTAACCATGGATTCCTGGCGTTTCTTACAACAGTAGTACCACTGCATCCTTTCTGAGCCTCCAGATGCTCATCCCACGTAGGTTTACGATTGTCCACCCATAGGAGGGAGACATACATATGTCGGAAAGGATATTTGTCGCGACCGGCGATCGAGCCATATACCTAATTATTGAGAGTCTGATACGATACCTACTTCGCTATGGCCTCAGACATAAAGTCTGTGAAACAAATAAATGAAAAAGAGATTCGATCCCGAAGAATAGAATCAGAGATAAAACCTGTAATATAGTTGATTGACCATTCTTGATTCAGAAAATCCTTAACCCTTTCCTGTTTTTGGAAATTTTGGACTGGTACAAATTGAAAGAGGTTGCAGGCGACAATGAAAATTGGATGCAATTCGAACTGAAACCATCCTATGTGGTAGAAAATATTGTGCGAAACAGGAGAAATTGCTTGTTACAAGCAATTTTTTCCCACTATTTTCCCCAAGTACGAAATCACAGCAACGTAAAATCCAGGGTTTGTATAGGAAAGGCTTAAACGGAGAATTTCGAAGTCTCGACTACCAGTTTTAAGATTTTTTAATTTGGTCGATTAATTCTTTGATCCTTCAATTTTAGCCCACAATCAAAGTTTAGTTTAACCCATTCCCACTCAATCCCTCCTTTTTACACCCCTCAATAAAACAGCTTCAGAAAACATCGTGGAAAATGAAGAAATTACTTGTCACAAGCAATTTCTTCATTATCCACAATGTTTTCTTACCCAAAAGACATTATTTTTTAAAATTTCAACAACTTTCAGTTGTTGTCTGCAGCTTCTTTCAATTTGAACCAGTCTAAAACTTTGCCATGTGGGAATGGGTTAAATATTTCAATTTCAAGTGTGTCACTTGTTTTTATCAGTTTTGAGTTCGGATTATGCGATAATCCATTCTTTTGTGGATTATTGTAAAATTCATATTCTCCATTGTTGTGTAATTGTGTATTTGGGAATTTCGACCTATTTTACTACTACACGTCATTCATTCATTCATCCAATCGCCCATCCGTCCGTCCGTCCGCTCGTCACTTCGTTCCTTCATTCCTTCCTTCATTCATGCATTTTGTAATTTTTGCGTCAGTGATTCATTTTATTTCTGTGCTTCATTTGTGTTATATTCAATCAGTTTTTTGGAAATATTCAAGGATTGGATAAATGTATAAATAACTAGACTCCATACTTTCAATTTGATTTGAGTTGTGAAAATAAATTGGACCTTTCCTCGGACTAAATGTTGAGGGGTGTGATTTTTGGATTGTGGCGGAGACGTAAACATCACAAAGAGATTCGTTCATGATTTCATTCCTCCAAATGGCTTCTGCGGTGTCGGGTAGGTGAACATGTTCATTTCTTCTTTTCCCACAAATGGATCTTTTTGGTAAAAAAGTATGGGTTAGTGTCAAAATATCGTAAGTGACTATATGTTCGTGCAAAAATATCGTTATTGTCAATACACTATATTGACGCTTGTAATGTTTTTGCACCAACTCGTCGACATACAGATGTTCATTTACGTTGCTATGAAATGAATCCTTTTAACGCGGCGGTTATTAAGCCATTCCCACACAATGGCGCTTTTTTACACCTCTCAAGAAAACAATTGGGAAAACATCGTGTAAAATGAAGAGATTGGAAGGTAGAAAATCCTAAAATGATGTGAACTTTAATTTGTCGTCTGCAACTCCTTTCAATTAGACCAGCTTAAATTTGCTGTCTGGTATTTTTAACAATCGGTAATCTAGGTTTATTTTGAAGGCAAACACACAACCACAGACAATGAACGGGTCGCCACTGTCCACAAATAATCAATCGGCAAATCAAATCATCTCTTTAGAACGGAAGTGGATATCAATCTTAACCCCTCCCCCCGAAGAATTTTGTTTGTTTTGGAATTTAAACGTTAAAACAACAGCTTTTAAAAGCGGTAACTACAGCTAATTCAAGTTGTATTCACGACGTTTATGTTCCAAACCGCAGAGTCGCTTTTTGTTTTATGTTCTTGACTATGATTTATACAAACTCACGTCGTTTCATATCTCAGTCAAATTTCCATATCGGGGTTCAGAAGGCGGCGCCTGTCAGTTGACAGATTATCGGCGTCAATAAAAATAAATTGGCTGATCACATAACTACTTCAATCCAGAATCGCTATTTTTTATCTCAGACATTTCGTCGATGGGTGACCAAAACGTCGTAACTACAACTGGATCAGAGATATAGTTGGGACGTTGAGAGTCCCTCCAACAGTTTACTTTTTGTTTTCACAGTCCTCGACAATCACCAAACTAAGGTTGGCTGATGTCTCAGTCAAATTGTCCTGTCGGAATGCCGCTTGAAATGGACGTGTATCAAGATTCGCTATTCATCGTCGGGTGTGCAAAATGTCGAAACTACAGCTTGAATAAAGCTGTAGTTACGACATTTTGCACGCCCAACGACGAATTGTCTTTCGGACATCGCTAGACCCTGGTAATATATGAAGTTTGCGTTTCTTAGATCTTTATCAAATGATAATCGGCCAGTTCCGTTGATAATACTTAATCTTTAATCCTCTGGGATTAGAATTGGTTGGGACGTGTGTTGTTTATTGTGAATCTAGAATCTTAAAAAGTACTATCAATGTATACTGTGAGATACCAAACATAGTGTCATATATGAGGTACGTGGGTTTTTTTTTTGTTTGTGTGTGTGTGTGTGTGTGTATGCGTGTTGTTGTTTTTTCCTTTTCATATAACAAAAAAGAAGGTCATTGTGTAATAAAAGTATGGTTCTTGTCATATTTTGGATAATTGTCGGTGGATAGGATCTGGCGAAACTTTCCGCAATAAGCAAATAATGCAATTCAATATACGGGTCTCTGGCAACAACCACCCCGACAAGGTATCTCAACTGAGATAACACTAGAAGTGAATATGGAAAAAAAAAAAAAAAAAACCCAAAACGAAACAAAACAAAAATAACAACACAAAACCCTGAACCCCCCCCCAAAAAAAACAAAACAAAACAAACAAACAAAAAAAAAAAAAAAAAAAAAAAAAAAAAAAAAAAAAAAAAAAAAAAACACCTTCAACGTCGTAAGCTGGTGTGCGACATGAACGGCCATAACTATAGCTTGAGTAAGCTGTAGTTTCGACGTTTCGGTCGCCCACAAACGAAAATGTTTAATTCAGATGTCTTAAATAGTTCATTGTAGGCGACTTAAACGTCGTAACTACAGCTTATTCAAGCTGTAGTTACGATGTTAATGTCGCCAACCAACTAACGAAGATAAGGTCGCCCACGAACGATTTTTTATTTTTTTAGTTTCTCAATGTCGATATTCACATTTCATTTCAAGTCTAACTTAACGATTTCATCAACCACTTTTCATTGCTTTGGCGATCCGTCAAGTGTCACTTGAACTGCAAAAACGTTTAAAATTGCTCTTGTAAATAATACTTACTTTGAAAAAAATGTTTCAAAATCCATCCGCTACGAGAATAAATGATTAAATAAATGAATAAACATGGGTACACTACACTACAAAACTAAAAACAAAATAAAAACACCACCACCAACAACAACAACCAAACGACGGGGCATTTTTTTCAAAGCCGTGGTCAAAGTGCGTAGAATTCTGCATGTTGATGCCCCAGTCTATGATTATTGACACTTGTGGCATTTTGACAGATAAATTAGTGTAGACCTACAATAACCACAATGTAACAAGAGAAAGTTAATTATTCAAGTTTGTGTTTATTGGATATATATTGTTGGTATATGTTGGTCTCAATTTTCTAATCTCCCCCTCCCACTGATATATTGCGGTCTGTACAGAGAATTTTCAAAAAGTGGTGATGAAATAGCGATTTTAATAAACAACTCTTACATACAAAGTATTCCCCCCCCACAAAAAAAATGTAACTGATGATAAATATAGGCTAAATCCATTATGGATGGTTCTTATTGTCGCCTTTGATAATTCATCTGCAGTCGAGTTTTAACTGCTGAAAATTCTCATAACATTTTATACTTCCAAAAATAATTCGAAACGAATGTTAGATACAAATATTATATTGCCAAATAAATAAATAAATAAATAAAATAATAAAATAAGAAACTATAAACGATAAGCAAAATTGTGATCGGTTTATCGAAGTCTGTCAGGTTTTATTCCCAATGGAATGGTCCCTATTGCCAGCAGTAACAATCCATCGTCATATTTCATCGGTTGATATCTCTAGCATTTAATAGCACTTAATATATTCAAAGACAACTTAAGCGGAGGTCAAATAAAAAAACCAAATAAAAATGTAAAGAATTAACAGACCAATAAACTGATGTAAAAAAGTGGAAAGAAACCGTCAAAAGGTTCATGTATTGTTTATAAATCAATCTCATCCCATGTCAAAATGTATCGGTTTTTTATTCCCTGTGGAATGGCCCTTATTGTCACCTATAATAAATCAGCTTCGATTTTCAATGACTCTTCGCTCTACTGAACTGCTTTTATGACATTCCATGGTCATTAATTTGGGTCTGCATCAAATGGTAATTTGATTCCAAAACCTCGAAACTGCGACATATCTAAGCTGTTGTTACGATCTTTTGCAAGCAAACTCCCGAAATGACAAATATATGATTCCATCGCGTTTGAAGTCATTTGAACTGTTCCTTAGGAGTTATAAAGGTTGTATTCAGTTATTTAACATACTAGAAGGTAAGAAAATTGTTTCAAATTATTATTTCTTAGCACGAAAATATTGACCAATCGCTGGTCTCGCCCACCTATTACATTTGCAAGGCCCATCGACTCCAACAGGAAGTCCCGCTTCGATTTTTAAACGGCGTTAATTTGCAAAATTTATGGTAAGTAGCATACAACAATAATATTTGGTTTGCGACCTTAACGTCGTAACTACAGTTTTTCAGGTTGTAGTTACACCGTTTAAGTCTCCAAACAAACAAAAAAAAGTTAAAGAAAATGGCGGCCAATGTAAGAGTTATAACTAATCTCCGGTCTAAATGATGAGTATTAATAGTGCTCACAACATTGTGTTGTATAAAGAGCATGTCTTCTTTGTCCAATTCTTTCTGAAAAGTTTTCTTGCCTATTACAATACCCTACCCCCTTTATGACTCTCAATAAAGAAGCTATGGATAAAATTATGGAAATGAATAAATTGCTTGAAACTAGCAATATCTTTATTTCACATGATATTTTCTTTCCTTAAAAAGCAAAAGAATTTTCATTTAGAATTGCCGCCTGTTACTTCATTGAAAAATTGATCTGCCTAAAATGTTGACATTCAGCAATGGAATTGAACCAATGGAAGGACCATCTCGCAAGATTTGACAAAAATATACAAGAAATATTTCCGAAATTAAGAGTTGTATACAAAACATCACCATAGGTATATATCATGAACCCATCACACCCAATATTTTAATTAAATTTAGGCTTTTTCGAAAACTTTGCAGCATTTTGCCTTCTTGTAGGTCTGTTCTTTCAAACGCGAAGAGTCTAATGTTTTTAGCAGAGTAACTTACTGTGCAATGGAATAAAACACGTTTTGCCAAGTTGCGCATTGATACATAACTAAACGTCTAGTTCAAAACTGATCTGCCGATGTACGTATACTTTCGTCACCATTTCTATTTGAAACAAACACTTACCCTTAAATTCTAAATACAATCCGTTTATGAATTGAAATGAAAGAGCTGAAAGCACTGGAAGGGTTAGTTGTAGACCAATAATTCTTTTAATAATAAATCTATAAACAGTTTTAACTTTGATTGTACAAAGATTTGATATAGATAAAAATCAGACTGCACTGAGCCGCCTGCAATACCGGGTACAACATGGCAATCAGAAAGTGTGGACTAGTGTTCAGTAAGATCTGGCTGCACATGTGTATTTGCTGTTTGATGGTTGTTTTAGCTCCCACTGCGATCGGTAATTTCCGGAATAAATCAGTACAAACGTTAACGATTTTTCTATATTTGTTATATAGGTGCTATATGCTATATTGACACCGCCAGTTATTAGTTACCCGATATCTATAATTATCTTTTTGCGT
Organism: Fragum fragum; assembly: GCA_946902895.1. Classification (NCBI taxonomy): domain Eukaryota; kingdom Metazoa; phylum Mollusca; class Bivalvia; order Cardiida; family Cardiidae; genus Fragum; species Fragum fragum. Next base: position 17,579,910 of record OX336368.1, read on the forward strand.
TTTAACTCTTCTAGTGATATTATATAAGTTAGAATGTCGTAGGCGTGCCACTTAAATTCCGTAGCTACAGCTTTTTTAAGCACCAGTCGGCGAACGACGATTTGAGTAAGCCAATGCTTGGGCATACTAGAGATTAGGACCCGAGATTACAAAACCCCTTTTCGTACTCAATTGAGAATTTACTCTACATTCTAGGTTGAATTAATATTTTATTATATCCTTTATTGTTCTCTTAGTTTTATTTGCAACATGCAAATAGAAAAATATCTTATTTTCAAGCACTTGATATGGCATTTATTCAGGAACATATCTAAAATCTCGAGTCAACAGCTGAGTGAATTCTCAATTGAGAGTGCGGAAAGGGATTAATAATCTCTGGTCCAGATTACAAATAACGAAACCGTCTGATCACGAGGCACTGTCAGCCCGATTAGCTCAGTTGCTAGAGCACTTGACTTCAAACCTCAAGATCACGGGTTCGAGCCCTGGGCTGACCATATCAACTAACAAAACTAATTGTCTTTCGGATGAGACGTTAAACCGAGGCCCCGTGTGACGATGCTATCCATCGAGCACGTTAAAGAACCAGGCGGAGCTCTCAGCAGTTTCGTCCTGTATCCTTGCACTATCCCCCGTAACAACTAACCGTCTTCTGGGGGCGTCGCTCATATGGGTATGTGCTACGGTAGCGACGATAAATAAACGCAAATAATCAATCAATCACGAGGCACATTTTCCCTCTCGAACAAGGTATCAGATCTCTTCCTGAAATTGACTAATCGCTTAACCCGCCCACTTACAACGTTGGCCCCGCCCACCGACTACGACAAGAAGTCCCGCTTGGATTTCAAACAGCGCTAATGTGCAGAATTTATTGTCAGTAGTATGCAATAAAAAAGGAGAATAGTTGGTTGGCGACATAAACGTCGTAACTACAGCTTATTCAAGCTGTAGTTACGACGTTTAGGTCACCAAACCAACAAAAAGGTTAACAAAAATGGCGGCCAATATCAGAGTTCAAAGCTAAATTCCGGACTGAATGCATAATTTGATTGGTCGATTGGTTCCTTGATTGGCATTCGCGATTGGTCATTTGCAGGCTGTATTATGCATTGACCAGTTTTACTTTTCTTTTGAATGAGAAAAGGGTCGCATTTATTCACTTGATAGGTCCAAGGGGCCCGATCTAACAAGAGGGGCTTTATTCGGTTCGAATCTCGGCCTCGCATATAGTCTCGAGGGTACATGTATGTCCGTGGGCAAAATGAAAGATATCCATAGCCACGTGTGAGTCTGGAGAAACCGCTTCAGCCTATCATTCTCTCTATATAAAATTGATCTTTAATCACTGACTCGAACTTGTACATCTATAGAAATTTTAAGGCTAGTCCAAATTCAAGCATTTTGCAGACAACAATAGTTTCGAGTTATTAGAGGTAAAAATTCATTGCTTTCTTTGTAGAAATCATTGTGGATAACAAAGAAATTGCTTTTAACAAGCAATCTCCTCATTTTCCACAATGATTTCCTTTTTTTTTTGGAGGGGCGTTAAAAGTGGAAATCTGTGGGAATGTGTTTTATTAATCATTCAACTAATCAAATATAACATTACGCTAAAATGTTGCACCAAGTACTTTTATTTTACAATGCTTTATAAGCACTAGGCACACACAGTGTAGATATGATAGGCAATAACACAAATTATTACAAAAACAAACAAACAAACAAATAAAAACAAAACACAAAGCAAACCCAAATTGGTGTCGATGTGAACGATTATGCTTTATGTGATCTAAAAGTTTACCATCCAGCCCATGAAGGAAATGATTACGTCATACTGTAATCATATATTGATGGATTCGCACCTGACCTATTTCGAGGTCGGTAATAAGACTAGATTATATGGGGACTGCCGCCGATTCCAATGACAGTTTCGAATTATTGTTCTTATTTCGTGGAACACCGAATTGCTTCTATGCTCAGTCAGAAAAAAGTGTCTAGGGAAATAAATAGTTATCAAATTGGAAACTCTTGATTCAAAATGTGCATTTATGGATAGGCATAGATATAATGTTATTACTATAAAACATTTGATGAGTGAAGTTATCAAAATTGCAACATTTGGTAAAAATTGTGAGAATTAAATTCAAGCATATTCAGAAGTATTTAAGGATTTTTGCTTTTGTTTCTGGTATTTGTTTGTTTGTTTTCTAGCTGTTTCTTGTGTTGTTTTCTCTCGAGCATCTCGCTCTTATAATTGGATACTGGTATGAAATTGTGGACGAACATTCTGTCTCGTGTTGAACACATCAAATAAGCTGAGACATTACTTTATTTTGTGAAGCTTTATTGATTTCATCTTTAGAAACAGTTTTGGCGGACAAGACACCTTCCCCTGAGTCTAATTTGAACATGACTCTTTTATATCAACAATATCACAAAGGTATGCATTATTTGTTTCAGGTTGGAGGTTCTTAGAAGCCTCTGACCCCAACGACGATGTAACGACTTTAAGCTGAAATTCTAATTGTTATATGCCACCATAAGCCTACAGGTTTTTAAAATAGTGGTTCAAACAGAACTCATTACTGGACTTCATTAACAGAATTGTCATTTAACGCACGCTATTGTATTATTTTGTAATCCTTAGACTCCATTTTGTATGTCAATCAAGTAACTCCTGTGGCAAAAATGGTAGCATTTGCGTTTTTCTACCCTTAGTCTATTGAAAAAAAACAACTCTTTATAATGGAAATATTGAAAAAAGAGAGGAAGAATACAGCAGAGGTAAAATGGATATGGAAGTTCAAAAATAAAGTAGAATGACATTCTTTTTTCAGAAAATCTATTTAATACGAAAAGTGTCGACCCTGGTCACTTTTCGCAGTCCGCGCATTTTATTGTAAATCGATGCTTTCCAGATCAACAAAGAATCGACAAATCGCTGGCCCCGCCCAATTACTGCGTTGCCCCCGCCCTTTGACCCTGACAGGAAGTTTCGCATCGATTTAAACGGTGGTTTGTTTGTAAATTTTGCAAAACTTATAGCCAGTAGCATGAAACGGTTCATTCCCGACCGAAACATGCTTACTTCAGCTTGAATAGGATGTAGCTACGATGTTTAAGTTCCGAATCAACAAAAATGTTTCACACAAATGGAGGCCAACGTCGGGGTTCAAAGCTCTGTTCCAGGCTGAGTTAATGATTTAATTGGTCGATTCATTCCATGATTGACAGCCACGATTGGTCATTTGCAAATTAGAATCACCTTTCTACAACAAGAATTTCTGTCAAAAGCAAAAAGTATCGACGCTTATCAGATAGCGCAAAATGTGCAGGCTAACCAGAGTCTGTATTTTCCCCCGTCTAATATGGGTGGTCGTTTTATATTGTCGTATTAAAATATGACTCACGGCAATTCCTGTCTAAATATAAACTATAATTGACAAAAGTTGTTCATTTCTAATAATTTGTTACACTGCCAAAAGGTATTGTACTAACATAAAGGTGGTTTACTGACCCCAGTCTAATCGAACACAATAGTTACTTTTAAACAGTATGAATTTCTAATTAAAATTCCATTGAAAGACTTACTAACACAACTCTGTTTATATAGGCATTCTACAACCTTACTAACCGCATTGTGGCGTTTAAAACGGTCAAGCGATAAACGATTTAACATTCAATGACGCCTCTTAGATAATTATTAATGAAACGACTGTAGGATGGATGAATGAAAGTTGTCCCAAAAAAGTTTCTAGAAACTTGTCCTCGTTTACCCGTTTGTCTTTCTAAGTACCTGTATCGTGCTTGAGTACAAACTCGGTAAAAAACGAAGAATCGTAGAAAACAAACTTATCCACAGTATGTTTCCCTTTTACAATAAAAATGCCGTTAACGACTCCGTGTTTCGTGCCACAGCGTGTAATTAAATAATTACCGGTAGAAATTACATTAACCCTTGTCAGTTTTAACTATTTGTTGTGTAAACCAATTCCCTCTCAATCCCACATTTTTGCGCGCTTCAAGAAAAAAGGAAAACATCGTGGAAAATGAAGAAATTACTTCAAGATCAAAAAGAAAAAAAAGTTTTATGCAGTTTCTTTCAACTTGGACCAGACTAAATTTTGTTTTGTGGTAATGAGTTAAATTCTATTTAAACTAACGTATCTAGATCGGACAATGAAGGAGGCATTCGCAAACTTCCAACACATAGCCCTATGTGCAGTCAATTTTTTGATAGTGGTTAAAATGCCTTTTGTTGTAAATGACCGAATTTAACTACTCTCTGTGACAAATCAATTAGTTCGTTCTCTAGCTGAAATCCACAGATTATATCATCTACTGTCGTGTTAAGACAATTTATGACCTTCTCTAAAGTGTTCTATTATTGTTTTATTGTCACAAAATGGCTATAAACGTGTTACACATGTTTATGCATGATGGGAAATCAAAAAGGACCCATCGGGATGTGAAGTGCTATTGAAAAATATTTGTTAACAGTTTGAACAAAATCTATCGTGCAGTTAGTTGTTACATGTAACAGATTTGGAGAATTTAAATCTTACTAGGATTCTTTTTGAATAATATGGAAATTACATCAAACGGTAGGAATAACTTTTTGATTTGTTGTTTTTTAAGGGGGGGGGTATCTTTCTGCATATTTTTTTCTCTGCGCACCTTTACTCATAATGCATGTACCGAAACACGAGATATGTCCAAATTTAAAACAAACAAACAAACAAACAAACAAACAAAACAACAACAAATACACCCCCAAAAACAACAACAACAAAAAGAACAACCAAAAAACCTACACACTCACAAATCTACAAACAATCACCCACAAACAACAATCTTAGGTGAATTCACATAAAAATGAGTCTCAATTGAGAGGAACCGTTGTCATTCGGACACAAGATATCTCTTTCCCCTAAATGGTTGGTTTCATTTGACTTTCTGAGATTGTAACATCGTTCAATAGGCATATGTGTCTTTTTATTCATTTTCTTTGGGGTGGATGGGTGGCGCCAACAGCGGTACCATTGTCTAGTAAAGACGGGAGTCTTGGGAGATTGAAGAGGATCGATGTTTTTGCAGATTCTAGGCTACAACGTAAACGTTTGTATATGAATATTCCAAATAATAGATCCTAATGTTCGCATAAGTATAGCACTAACATGCACTAAACCTGTTAAAAGTATAAATATTTATAATCTTTTGACTTGACATGAGTTAATCCCGGATTAGGTGTAACAGATGTACAACTATCACAATGAACAAAATGAAAATGTCCGCGTTTTGTAAAGGCAATGGAAATGTTTAATTTTAGCTCATAGGGAAAGTTTTAAACAAATGATAGATCAATAAGAGATGTTGGTATTTAACAACTAAAACAAACAAACAAAACATCTGCATTTAAGAGAAGTCATTAGATGTACTTGTTATTTGCATAAAATAACAAAAGGTGGGGCAACTAAAACAAACTAAACAACTAAAACAAACAAACAAACAAAACATCTTCATTTAAGAGAAGTCATTAGATGTACTTGTTATTTTCATAAAATAACAAAAGGTGGGGCAGTGAAATAAACTCGTAGAATATTTTTGATATTACAAGAATTATATCACAATACAGTACGCCTACTAATTATGCTATTATTGACGTCATTTTACAAACGGCGTTACCTCAAATCGACGAAGATATATTCCACGCATTTTATGGATTCATCTTCAGGTCATTTTATCAAATTTGTGTTCATGAAATAGCGAATTAATTAAATTCGTCATCTAAAACAGGTAAAAAATCGAATTGGCCCCGTTTTTATCTGTTTATAGATATATGTTTCGTTCAACAAATTTTATCATGTCTACTTGAACATCCTCTGTTGGCCTATACGAAATTCTGCACGCCATTTCTTTTTTTAATGAAAATTTTAATATACGATCGTATAGAGAAGAAGCATTTACCCTTTCCTGTTTTTTCAAAAGTTTAGTCTTGTCCAATTTGAAAGAAGTTGCAGATCGATGGCAATTAAAAGTGGGTGTAATTTAAAAAGTAACGAAATTAGAGATTAGAAAAAAGTGTGGGAAAAAGGAAGAAATTGCTTGTTGCAAGCAGTTTCTCCTTTTGCCACATTTTTTCTGAAGTATAAATTCACAAGCACGTAAAAACAAGGGATTGTTGATGAAAGGGTTTAAGGACATTTATTCCAAATTATGAAATTTTATACTTGTCAATGTTTATTTTTCAGGGGCTGGAGGTGCTGAGGATCCTCTACTATCAGACAAAGAGTCCCCGACAGCATTAACAAGCGACACCAGTGGTATAGAGTCCTCCGAACAAGCTGGTGAGAGTGAAGGCGAAGTTAAAGTCAAGCCCGATGGTAGCGGTCTTGGTGACGTGGATGCAACAGGTACAGACAACGATAAAGACATTGAAGTACACGAAGAGATAACACTAGAGCATAGAGTGAACAAGTCTTACTTGACACCTGATAAAAGGACTACCACGTTTGATGGTACACCGAGACCGGGTAGCTATTTACAGAAATATTTCGAGGACAGCGAGTTTAGTCGGGAGAGCAGCGTTGATATAGATAGTCTAGTCCATGCACAGTTAGAAAGTGATAGTAGTCCATCGCCGAATGAAAAATCCTGGGACGAAGAGCTACGCGAGTCATTGAAAAAAGATAAGGAATTACACGAATTAGGCATAAGTGCGGAAGGTATTTGTGAAGAAAGTGATAAAACTCAAAGTGAATCGCAAAATCAATCTGATATACCGACTGATAACTGTGTTACAACCAATACTGAAAATGTGAACGATACTTCTGATGATAAGGACAGTCATATAGTAATAAACGTTCAAGAAATTGAAAGGGATGAAAATGGTAATGTGAACACAGTACCTGAACTAAACAAAGATTTAATGATGCCTGAGACAAGAGAAGATATAGACGGGACTGTGTCGCCTTCCTTGATGTTCGCATCCTGTAGATACAGGTGGGAAAAAGCAATACTTACACAGTCTCCCACTGTTGTTTTTGTTACCATCAATAAAAAGGTAAGTCATTGAAAGAATTAAGTGCATGTATATCTGAAAAATTATAAATCTTATGGTGTTTGTGTATTAAGATAGTGTCGTCGGGATTCCTTGGGTGATGTCGTTACATCCCGGTTCACTTTACATTGCCTTATTCATGTTGCTCAGACGATAATCGGAACTTCTCGTTCAATTCTACGAATCAAACCTCGGATGTACATCGCAGGACCATTTTAAAGCTTCACGTGACAAACTTCCGAAATTGCGCTGTCCGTTAATCAAAGCAAATGTGGTAAATTGCATCTCAAAAATATTCTTTAAGAACTCTGCTTAGTCTTCAAAGAAACTTGATATCAGAGCAAAACATGGCAAACATAAAACAGCAATTAGAAATTTAAGATTTTCAGCGAGTTTTGGACTTCCAAACCATCCGGGTTTTCCGAGATTACGTGATTCATACACTGTTTACGGCTAACAAAATGCACCATTTTGTTACATAACGCTCCGCCATATGTACGTCCGAGGTCTGTTCCCGAAGTTAACGGGAATGGCCAAGAGTGTTCCGATCGGTTCTGACGATTTTACCACGTCATTAGTTTCGCTAACATTCAAGAAACAAAGAGAATATTTTTTTCATGGAGGTATGAACTGAAAAAACTAATCACACTGCATGAATACGCGAAATATTTTCTTCATTTCTTATAATTTAATAGCACTGAGCGAAACAAGCAACAACTTTACAAATTTTGATACCTTTTTGTATGGTACTATTTTGTGCGGAAGCATACAAAATGACTGCGTGCTCAAAATTTTGTTCATGGAGTTGTAAATATTTTTTTCAAACAATCAGAACGCCCGCTTTTGATAGACGAAACTAAAGATTAAGTTATTAATGGATAACGAAATGTTACGACGTCATCCGAGAATTCCAAACGTTAGACCGATTTTGAAATGTCGCATTACGCTTCTCCAATCATAACCAATTCCCATACAATACCGCTTTTTACGTCCCGCCAAGAAAACATCCTTTTAAATGAAGATATTGCTTAAAACAATCAATTTCTTCTTTTCCTAAAACGTTTTCTACCAGACCGACAAAGGTTTTGATTTTCCAACAACTTATTGAATTTGTCATCCACAATCTCTTTCAATTTGGACCGGTGTAAAATTTTGTCGCGTAGTAATGACTTTATGTGCTTGGAATAACCTTTAACCTCGAAGTACATTCCGGACGTGCCAGTTCTTTAATCCATTCCCATGCAATCCCGTTTTTTAGCACAACCTAAGAAAGATGCTTTAGAAAACATCGTGGACAATGAAGAAAATGCTCGTTACAAGCAATTTCTTCAGTGCCCACGATATTTTCTATCCTATGAGGCAAATATTCTTTTATATTCCACCAACTTAAAATTGTCCTCTGCACAATCTTTCAATTTGGACTAGTCTAAAGTATTGTCGTTTTTGAATGGGTTTATTATATGTAAATTTATTCCTTTGAAGACACTTGTTGAAAAGGTCATACGAGCTGTTCATATGGATTACTTGGATTTTAAATTTCACATTCATGAGGAATCTGTTTTTCTTCTTGGTTTTCCCCTTATTTTTATTCCAATTAAATCGTTTTTCATACCAGATTGTAGGCAAACTATCTCGTTTGAATCACAGCCGCATCGCCGAACGAGTTTCGGTTACAGTTGATCGTAGGGTCAGTATAGTAGACCGATCGATTCTAAATTTGGACTTGTTTGCTTACTCGACTGAGTATCACTGGTAACTCTATCTCGATGGCCGAGTGTTATAGGTGCTTGACTCGTGATCTGAGGGTCACCGAGGTGTGTTCATAGGCAAGACACTTAATAGCCAACCTCAGTCTACACAACTGTAAAATTTGGTAGCAGTGGAATTAGCCACTGCCTCTCTTTCAGGGAAGTGAAAACATCTGGACTGTGGGTTTCGAGAGCGACTTTATAAGCTTAAAGCTTTCGTCGCGATCGAACTAAAATAAATTAGTATACGATATTATTAACGCATTTTCCTTATTCTTTCCATTCACAGGAGATAGAACCGATCAAACTTTGTTGGTCTGACTCTTCAAGCTGTTACTTTTCCGATGAATTCAAAATTCCAGTCGGAACTTACGTTGGTAATCTCGTCATAGATGGAAACTTTTACCCGGTAGAGGATATTACGATAAAACATTACACCTTTGAAGTGGATCTATACCTTAAAGATGGTAAGTTAGCTGTGAGAATTGATAAGTCACTGGTCGATTGACTAATCAAATAATTCATCTCAACAGAAAGTGGAAATAGAACGCTGGCATTTTTTGCCTGGCACTCTTGTTTGTTTTATGACTTGTCGTAGCTTCAGCCAATTCGAACTGTGGCTTCGACATTTAGACCGTCAACCAACGATTCGGTATTTGTTTTATGTCTCTGATGATATATTTTGCAAACTAACGTCACTTAATATTTCAGTCGGTGGTTAAAGAGCGTGGATAGCGATCCGGTAAATTGGCAATAAGCAATTATCAAGCAAAGAATCGATTAGCAAATCAAAACATTACTTCCGTGCAGAACCGCCATGTTTATACAAACTTTATCGTCCGTTCACGACCAAAATATTGTAACGACAACTTACTTAAGCTTTTCCTGTTCAATCCCTAATTCTTTTTTGGCCCTGTGATTTTATGATTGAGAAAACATTGTAGAAATAGAAGAAATTGCTTGTAACAAGCAATTTCTTCTTTTTCAACAATACTTTCTACTCTACTGAATGGTTGTTTCTCAAATTAAATCCACTTTACCCATTTCCAAACAATCCCTCAATATGTACTCCTAAAGAAAAAGATTTGGAAAACATTGTGGAAAATGAAGGAATTTGCTTTATCAAGCAATTTAATCATTATATCCACACGACTCTCTATCCAAAAAGACGAAAAAAAAAAAAAAAAAAAAAAAAAAAATGAATTCCATAAATTTGAGACTGGCGTCTACAGATTTCCTCAAATTGCACTAGTCTAACATTAGAAAATATTAGACAGGTCCGAATATGAAAGAGATTGCAGACGACAAAACGAAGTTGGTTTGAATTGAAAATTGTGAGCCATATGAGGTAGAAAACATTGTGCGAAAAGAAGAAATTGCTCATTTCAAGCAATTTCTTCTTTGCAAACAATGATTTCCAAAACTTATTTCTTGAGTGCGTGTAAATTCGGGATTATGTTATAAAGAGTTGAATTGTCAAATTATTGGTACAGATATCAGCAAGGGACGGTTTAGACTTCATGTGGACTGAACAAGGGTTACACTCTGAAGCGCACGTCGATGGGGTGCGACAAAACCAAACAAATACAAACATTTCTTCAAAGTTCAAAATAATTCATATCTAGGAGGTCCACTGTCACGCGCTATGTAAAGATTCTCACTTTGTGTCGAATGAAAAAAAAATGTTGAAAAAATAATGGTGTTACACCCTAGAAGCGAACGGAAGCGGAAGTAATGTGTTTACCAAAACAAAATCCAAGCTAAGACATGCAAAGTTGAACTTTTGACGAAGTTTTACGATGTTGTTGTATTATGTCTTCCTGTAGGTATATTCAGGTCACGTTTCTTAACCATTTTGCTATATTTTTCGCCCAACCACTGGAAGTTTGAGTATTTTTTTCTTTCAAAAAACATAGCTTAAACGTGTAGTTAGGTACGAAACGGTGTCACTTGAGTTAATTTCCCGATAATTTTATCTCTTATCAATTTGGGAAAAGGGGGGGGGCTACAGTAAGGAATTACTTCTGGCAAACATGTTTATCTATAAACATCCTTTTAGTCTCATGTGTTGTTAGTTTAAAAAAAAAAAAAATAATTGTTGAAGGAAATTTTGTTAGTGCAGCCCTCATTTATCATTATCTGGCATTGTCCTGAACCATTTCCAAACAACACAAAATTTGACTAGTCAATATACTATACAATCAAGTCACAGACAAGAAATTTAAGTAACTAACACTGGTGTGAGAAATACCAGGATTCCATAGTTAGGTGTTCCAGCTGCCGCGATATGACTGAAATACTGTTAAAAGTGGTGTTAAATCCCATTCAATCAAACAATCTATTTTGTAATAAAATATCACTCATAACCCTTTCCCAAACATTCCCAGGATTTTACATCACTGTTATTATATCCATGAGAAAACATTGAAGAAAAAGGAGAAATTCCTTGTATCAAGCAATTTCTCTTTCAACAATATTTTCTCCCAAATAGGACAGTTTCATTTCAAATTGCATCCAATTTTCATTGGCGTCTGCAATATCTTTCATTTTGGACCAGTCTAAAATTTCAAATAGGGAAAGGGTTAAATACATCTACATAAGAATTATGACAATTTTTAGCTCCTTACAACTTAGTTGATGGGGGTATGAGAGGCGATGGTTTGCCTGTGCTTATCCAACCCTCTGTCTAACTTTTGTGGCCTCTTTATAGCTCACATTTTTTCATCAAATATCTTTTGAAATTTTCATTTAGCTAGCTGTTGGTGAGATTAGGAACTTCCTATTTTTCAAAATCAGTGTCAGATTGTGTTTATTTTTAGTTCACCAGATAACAACATTCTCCTTGAATGTCTGTAGTGAATCTTTTACAGTTTAGTGTTATAAGTCAGTAGGTCACAATTTTGCCTCAATGTTTCTCAGACTTGATGAAAATATTTGTATGGCCATGAAGAAGATCCTTATTGAAATTATTAACTTTCTGACTCATCAAGAGAAATTGGGACTAAATACAAGTATCGACAACTCCCATATTACCACTCTAGAGGTTAAACTTTTGGTTTAATCTTTCTCAGACGTATTGAAAATGTTTGTGTGGTAATGAGGATGATACCTTTAACCCTTTCCCGTACAATCACTGGTTTTTACGTCTCTGTGTTTTTATACTTGGGAAAACATTGTGGAAAAAGAAGAAATTGCTTGTAACAAGCAATTTCTTCTTTTTCCACAATATTTTCTACCCTACTGAATGATTATCTATAAAATAAATTCAACTTTGAATTGTCGTCTGCAAAACCTTTGGATTTGGACCAGTCTAAAATTTCAAAAAAACGGGAAAGGGTTAAGCTGTGGTTACAACCTTTAAGCTTCAAATCCAACATAAACGCTTGGTCGAAATGGTGGGGTTCACTATTCACATCCGGTAATGAATGAACAAATGGAATGGTCTGTCAATATTTTGATTGACAACCTTAACCCATTCCAACACAGAGGAATTTTAGACCCCTCCAAATTGAAAGGAGCTGCAGACGACAATTTCAAGTTGATGGAATTTTAAATTTTTTCGTCTTTTCGGATAGAAAACATTGTGGATAATGAAGAAATTGCTTGATCCAAGCAATTTCTTCATTCTCGACAATGTTTTCCAAAGCTTTTTCGTTGAGGGGCGTAAAAAGGAGGGATTGAGTGGGAATGGGTTAATCCAATTCAATCCATTTGCTTCAAATTTCAGCTTTTTGACATGCTGGTTAATTAACCCTTGTCATGCTGAACCTGAAATATTCCGGTTTTGGCAGGAGGTATAGACCAAGATCAGCCAGCTGCCTGCACATAAGTGCAGTCTGATCTTGGTCTACACCTACTGCTCGTAATTTTCCCGCCAGAGTTGTTAATGAAGCTGATTTCCAAAAGAAATATTGATTATTGAACAACAATTCTATCAGTGCTTTCAGCCCTTTGATTTTACAGCAATTCAGTAAGGTAATTTATACAGCATGACAATGGTTAACAAGGAATTTTGTCTTTTCATATGCCCAAAGGTGCTATTGTTTTTTAGCGGGTTTTTTAGGAAAAACCGGTATTTCATATCGATCAACTGGAAACAAGTTCTCACACATTTCCGCTCATTTCCACGCATGCTCATAAACGTGAAGTGAAAATCTATGTGATCGCCTCCATCTTGTTTCATCGCTGATGAAGAAAATAATTACTTGCTGAATGCCAACAGCCTCCTTTTAGTCATGAATATCCAGGAAAATTGTTTAAAACTTAATATATTCTTGGTAAATTGTCTAATGAATTGTCAAAATGAGAGAAATAATTTCCTCGCGTTTCAAGATAGAATCTAGGCCAGTGGTTAGTGGAGTTAGCGAATACATGTAAACTGTCTGCTGGTGTATTGACCTAGCAGGACTGGGCAAATTTACACCCCGTATACACAGTATATGTAACACTTTACAACCCTTTTGTAGATTGAAGCGCATATTAACCCCATCGAATAAAACACCTTTTACCTCTCGAATTCAACTAAATCTTTGAAACGGTCATGTAGTACTTCAACTGTGATAATAATATGCTCAACGAAAAAAGAATTGAATGTTAGCTTTGATTTCCTTACCTTTTATCATTTAACCTTATACCACACAGCCACAAATTTTCACGCACTTAAGAAGAAAACATTGCGATTGATTCAAAATAGCGATTTCGGTTAACAGTAATGGGTCATGGTTGATTGAATAGGCTTCAACACAACTTTTAATAGTATTTCAGTTATATCAGGGCAGCTGGAGCTGTTAACCCATTCCCACACAGCAAAGTTTTAGACTGGTCCAAATTGAAAGTATCTGCAGACGACAATATCGAGTTGATGGAATTAAATTTTTTTTTTTCATATTTTTGAATAGAAAACATTGTGGATAATGAAGAAATTGTTTGATACAAGCAATTTCATCATTTTCCATAATGTTTTCCAAAACTATTTCTTGAAGGGCGTAAAAAGGAGGGATTAAGTGGGAATGGGTTAACCATGGATTTCTGGTAGTTCACACACCAATACTACCACTACATCCTTATCGAGCCTCCAGCTGCTCTTCCTACTTGGGTGTACGATTTACTCACTCATATTGATGAAATATGCTCTTATTATTTAGCGCGGTTACTGATAAACCAGCAAAACCGCTCTCAGGACTTTCAGTCCTTTGATTGGCCTTTATTGTCCATCCATCTTCCCGTGATTGTTCAGTAGCAGTGTTTTTGTGTTCGCAACTCCTCCTACATTTTCTAAAGGAAGTAAGAGAAACTTGCTATGATAAATTTCTTTGATGACTAGTTATACATGAGACCAAATTTATTTTGATCTCTCAATTTGTCTTAGAATTATCTTCACTTGACAAAACAGCTTAAAATCACAGTATTTTTGTGTGTGTGTGTGCAACTATGCTTTTTTATCTTTCCAAAAGATTTTCAACACCCAGCACTATAGCGAAATTTGGATTTTTGATATGAATATTTCAACGATACTGCCATTAACTCTATGCTGTAGGTAATTATCTGAAATGTCCCATTGAGACAATTAAAATGTGTACCCACAACATAGGGCCTCAATGAGAAGTAAGGATTTTAGAATGCTGTAACCCCTTCTTATCTAGAGCCCTTACACCCCTTAACCCTTTCCTGTTTTTGAAAAATTTTAGACCTGTCCCAATTCAAAGATTTTGCAGACAAAAATTTAAAGGTGATTTTTATTTAAAAATAACCATTTAGCAGGGTAGAAAATATTGTGGAAAAAGAAGAAATTTCTTGCAATAACCAATTTCTTCTTTTTCAACAATGTTTTCTTAATTACAAAATCACAGGGACATAAAAACCAGGGATTCACCAGGAAAGGGTTAACAATACAGCCAAAATGTAGATTTCATTTATTTAGACAAGCTCCTTTGGGTGTTTATGTGCAGCTCTGCGAAGCTCTTGTTATCACAATGATTTTATTATATGTGATAATTTTTCAATTCAAACAACTTTTGAATTGTCATCTACATTGCCATTGCCGTTGACCAGTCTAAAATTGACAGGTTAGTGCAAAATAACTGTAAGTATCAATACAATGTACAGACCTTTACAATATTTTTGCACTTACCTTTTGAAATTTTGTCATCAAGTAATGAGTTAATCCTTTCGTAGTAATTTGATTTCTACCAGTTCTATGAAGCCAGATATTTTTCTTGCCAGTCAAAGGGTCACTGTTACTTTGTTTCAGGTAATTAATTGGTCTTGAATAATTCAAAACTGTCCTCAGTTAGGCTATTATTTGAGCTATTGATCTATACATGTTTTAGAGAGAAATTTCAAGAAATACTTGATACCCATCACAGGAAAAAGGACCAGTTTGGTTGTGCAAAAAGTGTCTACCCTGGTAAGACTGCACAGTCAGAAACCTGCTAAATTGATATATAGCTACCTGATTAATCAAGATTAATGAACAAATATTTTGATCAACCAGAGCCTTTCCAGACTGACCAATTGTGATATGTCTTTCAACTTTACCCACTCTCACACAATGGCGCTTTTGGACGCCCCTCAAGTTGGCCTCAACAAAAATGATTGGAAAAACATTGTTGAAAATGAAGAAATTGCTTGTGACAAGCAATTTCTTCATTTTCCACAATGTTTTCTATCCAAAAAGTTGAAAGAATAAAAAAATTAGTTTTAAAATAAGTTTTAAACTGTCGTCTGCACTCCTTTCAATTTGGACCAGTCTAAAATTTTGTCTTCTGGTAATGGGTTAAGCTGTAAAATAGAGTGTCAGCTTCATGATCAAGAATTTCCGAGTAAGATTTCTAGGAAAGGCTATTAATCTAGGGTCTTTTTTTTTTGGCCCACTCATTCTGTGCCAGTACTGGAAGCAGAAGCAAAAGGGATGGATTAAATGGATTACCAAATTGAAGTAAATTAATGAGGATGAGTATTTTTGGCTTTAGAAATACAGTTATCCATTGCTACTAAAGTTTGTTTCAATTTGAATGATATTGAATCAATCTTTTACTACCCTAGATGGTAATATTTTGAAATACATTTAGGAACATGAACAAAGTTCTTGTGACAAGCAATTTCTTGATATCCCACAGTGTTTTTTACCATGAAAGACAAAGTAAAATTAAAAATTCATGAACTTGAAATTGTCATCTGAAACTTCTTTGAATTTGGAACAGTGAAAAATTTTGTCCTCTGGTAATAGCTAATTGATGTCTAGTTGAATAACAACCTGAGAAAAGTTTGAAATTTCCCGAGGAATAATTGATAAAGCCATAAAACGTAAAATGTTTAGCTGGACAGGAGGATAATTACTTTGTCTCCTAGCAGTAACTCAGGGCTTCCGTCGGTGAATGTAAACAAAACGGGGGATGCTGACGAGTCATTGATATTATGTGAAGTCCGAGTTAATACAATGGAATCAATTTTTGTCTCATGTTAATTTACTTTGAAACGGTGTTATCTGTGTTTTCGATATAAGAGGAACTATTTTCTTTTGTTTAATCCTTTAAAAGGGTTTTTTGATTACTTACAAATTTGTGATATTTCTACTTGGGAAAGAAGAAATTAATGATCATAAGCTATTTCTTTTTTCCCAAAATGTTTTCTATATCTTTATGTAACATTAACACATTCCCTCTGAAAGACCCTTTTAGATGCCCCCAAGAGAAAGGCTTTGGAAAACATTGTGGAAAATGAAGAAATTGCTTGTTACAAGCTAATTCTTCATTATCCAAAATATTTTCTACCCCAAAAGTAAAAAGATTTCAAATTTTCATAAGCTTTGAATTGTTGTCTGTAACTCCTTTCAATTTGGACCAGTCTAAATTTTTGCCGTCTTGTAATGGGTTAATGGAAATGTTGAAATAGTTTATCTGTATTAAAAATATGTGTGTGTATTGCTCAACCACAAAAGCCTAAAATAGTTTAACCCTTTTTAAGCTAAACCTGAAATGTTTCTGCGTTGGAGGAAGATAAAGGCTAAGATAAGCCTGCACATAATGTACTATGATGACACAATTCCCGTGATTTACGTCCCTGGAATTTTACACTTGAGAAAACATTGTGGGAAAAAAGGAAATTACCCGTAACATACAATTTCTTCTTTTCCCGCTGTAGTTTTTACTGTGCAAAATGCACCTTTTTTTATAATTGTCTGCAATTTCTTTCAAATTGTCAAGACTACAGTTTTGGATCAGGTTAAGCTTGAGTTGTTGGATTGATTAGCAAAAGAAACCTGGTCAAACATTAGAGCCTTGTATTTTAACCCCTCATACCCCTTCCCCTTAAAAAAAACTTTGGAAAATATTGTGGTAAATGAGGAAATTATTGCGTTTTTTTTTTTCCTCTGGGGCGTCAAAAAGCATTATTGAGTCGGAATGTGTTAACCCATTCCTACTCAACTCCACCATTTTACGCCTCTCAAGAAAAAAGCTTTGGAAAACGTGGTGGAAAATGAAACAAGCAATTTCTTCATTATCCACAATATTTTCTTCACAAAAAGACAGAAAATTCTAAAATTTTGTCGGCTTAACCCTTTACTGTTTTTCAAAATTTTAGACCAGTCCAATTTGAAAGAAGAGGCAGACGAAATTTAAAAGTGGGTGCAAGTAAGAAGAAAGTAAGCAACTTATAGGTTAGACAATATTGTGGGAAAAGAAGAAATTGCTTGTGACAAGCAATTTCTTCTTTTCTCACAATATTTTCTCAAGTATAATATCACTGGGACGTGAAAACAAGGGATTGTGTAGGAAAGAGTTAATATTGTTGTCTGCAACTTTTTTTGAATTTGGACAAGTCTAAAATTTTGTGATGTGGTAATAGGTTAATACATTTCTTAAAAAAGGGATTTTATTCAGCATGAAAAGGGTTAAGTTCGGTGTGAATTGGAAAATTGATTAAATTTGAAAGTCTCGGAAATGGTGTCATAGTGAAGGCACAATGGTAGAACACTGATATAGACTGTAGTTGAGAGATAACCAAATAAAGACTCGACTTATAAATGGATTTCTATGATGGGCTTCCAAAATGTTGTAACTAAGATGTAAAATAATCTATAGTTACAACACTTTAGTTGTCCATTAAATATTTAACCCATTCCCAAACAACAAAATTTTAGACTGGTCCAAATTCAAAGAAGCTGCAGATGAAAATTTCAAGTTGATGGGATTTTTTAAATCTTTGTCTTTAGGGGTAGAAAACATTGTGGATAATTAAGAAATTGCTTGTAACAAGCAATTTCTTCATTATCCACAATGTTTTCAAAAGCATATATATTGAGGAAAGTTTAAAAGCGTCACTGTGTGGGAATGGGTTAAAAGATTGTACAAATAGAAAAATTGTATTTTTGAGTGTTTGTAAAAGGATTGTGTAAATGATACCAGTGTAACAGTTGCAATAGCTTATCCTGTATGATGTCAAATCTTAATAATTTGCCTAAAACTTAATGTAACTGTTGGAAAAGATAAAATTGTTACTCCTCAGATGTTACCGTTTGGATGCCATGTAAATTATTTTTATGCCCCCGCATCGATAGATCGGGGGCATATAGTTTTACTGGTGTCCGTCTGTCCATCTGTCCGTCTGTCCATCTGTCTGTCTGTCTGTCTGTCTGTCTGCAAAACTTAACCTGCCAACTAAACATTTTCCTATAACTTCATCCCTAATTAAGTTATAATGCTAATATTTGGTATGTAGATAGGTCTCAACAAGGCGCAACTGGGGAGGGTCATTTCATCAAGGTCAAGGTCAAAATTTAACCCTTTTCCCTAAAACAAAGAAAAAAATTCAATAAAAATCACCCGTTTCTAAAGAATTCCTGTTTCGGGGGCATGGTGTTTCACAAACACTTCTTTTTTTTAGTATATCATCCCTTGCCATGCTGAACCTGGAATATATCTGCTTCAGCAGGAGTTAAACCACTTGTTTATCATTTTAAGTCAGAGTTGTTTAGGGAATTAATTACCGAAAATATTTACTCAGAACATTGGGCTTTCCAGTGCTTTCAGCCCTTTGACTTTAAGGTAGTTCTTTACAAGGATTTTAATTTAGTGATGCAGAGGCAAGAAATTTGTGTAAAGAACCACTCCCTCATCATTCTTTTTTAACCCATTCCCACACAGTGACGCTTTTGGATGTGCCCCCTATAAAATTAATTGGGTAAACATTGTGTGAAACGAAGAAATTGCTTGATACAAGCAATTTCTTCATTTTACACAATGTTTTCTTTCCAGAAAGTTGAAAAAATGTAAAATTTTATAAACTTTAAACTGTCCTCTGCAATTCCTTTCAATTCGAACCAGTCTAAAATTTTTGCCATCTGGTAATGGGTTGATTTACTGAATTATTATTACATTATATTAATTTCCAAAAATTGTGATTCAGAAGAACATTAATTTTGTGGTCTTGGTAGAATTTTGTCACCAGATGAAAAGGATAAAATTAGTGACATAGTATAAATTGAACTATTATCTTCAAAAATGGAAACTGGAAAAAGGTTTGTTTTTGCGGATGTGGTTGAAAAACTTTGTGCAGGAATACGGGAAAAGAAACAAGACTCTAGTTCAGAAAGGAATTTCATAAAAGTGTATAAAACAAAAGATAAATGGATGCGTCTGTCTGCAAAGTTACCTCAGGCTGTTCTTCATTGTATGCAAGGTAAATATTGAACATGATTCCAAGACTAAATTTTTTACGGGTTCAAGCTGAGGCAGCCGCCGTCATAGGGCAGTCGGTAGCATGTCAGACTCCTAATCTTCAATCATTAGATATCATGGGTTCGATCCCTGGCGGCGGCACATATTCTTTCCGACATTTGTCTCTCACCAATGGGTGGATAATCGAAAAACCTAATCCTTTCCTAGCCTCCATCTGCTATCCCACATAGGTCTATGATTATCGACCCTTTGGTGGGAGACAAATAGTTGGAAAGGTTGAGTGCCGCCGTCGGGGATTGAACCCGGTCATCTGAATGCTACCAAAACACTGATGGGTCATCAGGTTGCCATGAAGGTTGCCATTAAGTTTATGTGTCAAATGACCTACTGATCATATTTTGTCTCTTTTTCAATCTCACACGATGAAATTTTAGACCAGTCCAAATTCAAAGATATAGCAGACGGCAATTAAAAGTCTATGAAATTTTAGATTTAGTCCACTTTCTGGGTAGAAACATTGTGAAAAATGAAGAAATTGCTTGTAACAATTTAAAGTTTATGAAATTTTTTATTTTTTCCACTTTCTTGGTAGAAACATTGTGGAAAATGAAGAAATTGCTTGTAACAAGCAATTTCTTCATTTTCAACGATGTTTTCTGCAGCTTTATTCTTGGGGGCATCTAAAAGCGTCTCTGAGTGGGAAAGGGTTAAAGAAATAGCATAATTGTTTGGTTTTTGTGTAAGATTGATAGTTCTTTCATTGAGTGAACAACCGAAGCTACCGTGAAAATACAGCATTTGTTGTTCATTCAATGAAAGACAAATTGATCTGGCACAAAAACCAAACAATTGTCCTCTATTAACCCATTTCCACACAATAAAACTTTAGACCATTCCAAATTCTAAGAAGTTGCAGACGATGATTTTCAGTTGATGAAATCTTTAAAATCTTGGTCTTTTAGGGGAGAAAACATTGAGGATAATGAAGAAATTGCTTGTAACAAGCAATTTCTTCATTTTCCACAATGTTTTCCAAAGCTTTCATACTGAGGGGCATTTGAAAGCGTCGTCGTGATGGAATGGGTTAATATGAAAAAGTGAATCGATGGCCTGCTGACCATACCCACTCTTTTCCAACAAGGCCCTCAAACAACATTGACCCAAATGTCATTACTTGTAACAATTTGAATAAACTGATATTTAACTTATTACAAAACTACAAGACTTTAAACTGCTCCATACTGAGGTAGAGCGCCGGCTTCCCGATCAAGAGCTCCTGAGTTCGATACCCGGGAGCAGCTATGGATCTTGGTTGTGAAATTGGCCCACACTTTCGACGTGAGTACTTGTGCATTTTCCAGGAAGCAGAATGGAGAGGGATTAATCTAAGTTGGAAGAACTTGTATCTCAATTGATGTAAAATAAATAGATTTAAACTAAGGGCCATACTGCAAGAATTTGCACGTAATAAGCAATTTATTTATTTTCAAGAATATTATCCACAGCTTTTTTGTTGAAGGGTGGCCAAAAGAGAGTGTGGGAATGGGTTTAACAAATACATCTTGCTCACAATGTTTAACTAAGGTATTATACCTGGGTGAAATGAAAAGGGTGATTGAGTTGGAATGGGTTAAAAGGATCAGTAAGTTTATCAATTAGATTGAAAATCAATCTTTTAAGTTAGGTGGAATACACAATATTATGGTAGATCTAACAGTTTGCCCATATTGATCAGGTTAAGGTCATTTGTATTATAGGTGTATCCAAAGTGTACAAATTAAAGGATTAAATTTGTGAAAAGTAAGTGAAAGTTAAATTGGGGTTTTACAGAACAGAAATTGTTGTGTTCCGTTCTCTTATCGGATTTTAGATTTGCATTTCCTATGGACATTTTGTCCTAGGCTGATATTCTCTTGAATACCTGCTCAAATTGTAGTTATTTTTCCTTTTAACCTATTCCCACACAATAAAATTTTAGACAGGTTCAAAATGAAAGGAATTGCAAAGGACAATTAATAGTTTATGAAATTTCAGATTTTTTAACTTCATTGGTAAAAATATTGTGGAAAATGAAGGAATTTGCTTTCTACAAGCAAATTCTCCATTTCCACAAAGTTTTACCCAACTTGTTTTGCAAGGGGCATAAAAAAGCGTCATTGTGTGTTAAAGGGTTAATCAAATTTTGCAAGTTTCTACTTATTCACAGGATGTTTAAGTAAATGATGCTTGTACATCTTTCGGGAAGTCTTAATTTGATTACCAGAGTATTCTGTGATGTGTTGAGACGGTAATATTGATCTGATCGAATCGATTAACTTAACTATCTTTCAGAAATAGTAGAAAACATTGCATACAAGGAGAAAATGTTGGTTTTCTGCATTTTACCCACTTCTACATATTTCTTATTGAAATTTCATGATTTTGCTGTTGATTGAGTGGTGACGAATTATCAATATTAGCACATTTTCATACAATCATACTTTCTTTATGCCCAGCTAGAAAATAAAATGAATAAAAACCTTTGTGGAAAATGAAGAAATTGCTTGTTACAATCAAATTCTTTATGTATCCTCATTATTTTTTTAGCCCAAAAGACTGATTTTTAAGACTGAAAATTGTTGTCTGTAACTTCATTTAAAGCCATCATCTTCCCCCAAAAATACACAACAAAATAAATGAGATAAACATACTTGAGGCTTAATATGATGATTGAAATCATAAGATCTAACTAATTCTATTCAGTAAGCCTATAATTCATGAGCGAAGTTTCAATATTTTAAATTTTGACCCACCACAATTTAAGCTTTTTTTTTTTTATAAAATTATGACGTCAGTGATGACGTTTTAACTATCGCTAGCCAATCAATCAACTAGCTCAGTCACAGAGATTAACGAAATTGCCCATAAAGTTTTGTCATCAGCATTTGTGCATATAACCTTAATGCCGAAGATAAAGGTTCATTTGTCTTGATCTCAAAATGTAAGCAAACACAAGTTGAAAACTTAATTTTGTCTTCTTTGAATGATAGGTAAATGGTGAATTTTTATTTGCTTTCTTTTCATTGATATTTAAACTAGTAATTCAAATAATAACTGTGTTTGTAGTTTGAATGTGAATTAGCATATCAAAAGACCGAACGTCAAGTCATGTCATTTTGAATAAAATCAAATGGTTAATTTTTAAGGCCTTGTATTGGGCAAAACCTTTTTGAAAATGGATGTTATAAACAACTTTGACTTAGCCCATTCCCACACAATCACGCATTTTTATGCATCCCAAGAAAAAAAACTTAGGAAAACATTGTGGAAAATAAGGAAATTGCTTGTCATAAGCAATTTATTCATTATCTTCAATGTTTTCTACCCTAAAAGACAAATATATCTAAATTCCACCAAAAAAGATTTGACCAGTGTAAGATTTTGTTGTGTGGGAATGGGTTGAAGAGACAAACAGGGTGTGAAAGACTGAAATCAGATTGTATGAATGTGCAGACCGATCTTTATCATTACCTCCTGCCATTGTCGGAATATTCTGAGTTCAGCCTGACAAGGCTAAACCCATTACCAGACGACAAAATTTTAGACTGGTCAAACTGGAAAGAAGTTGCATATGACAATTTTTAGTTGATGAAATTTTGAATTTTTTTTGTCCATATGGGTACAAAACATTGTGGGTAATGAAGAAATTGCTTATTACAAGCAATTTCTTCATTTTCCACAATGTTTTTCAAAGTTTTATTTCATGAGGGGCGTAAAAAGGGGGGATTTTGTGGGAATGGGTTAATTTTGGGTATCTAAAGACTCTTGAAAGAATTCTTTTCGCTTAAGAACATGAAATTAGCTTTCAAAATATCATAGATTCAAAGTACCGGTATAAATACAAAAATTACTTTGTATTAATATTCATATCAGCTGTAATCATAAAAATCTTTGTGGGTAAATAAGGCAAATAATTGAGAACAAAACAGTCTTTGTTTAGTATGCAAGTTTATTTACAAACTGATAGTAATGCACCCTTGAATACAGATAAGATCAAAAACTAAATACGGCTATTGTCTACTGTAGTGACCTTAATAGCAATGGTACTTGAATTCTGATATGGGCAAACATTATAAAATGTCCAAAATTTAGAGTTATAACTCAAATACAATATCATGAACACTCATATGCACAATACTGGTAAAAAAAGCGAAATTCCGCCCACGATAAAACCACAACATGATCCAAATTGTCAATTGATGAATTTAACTTTGTCAATTCAAAGGCTGAATCACTTTTTGCAGATTGATATTTCTTTTGAATACTAATTTGATAAATAACTCTTCTGGATTCAAATAGATAACTCTCACCAATGGGTGGATAATTGTTACTGAAACCTAAGTGGGATGAGCAGCTGGAAGCGCAGAAAGGATATAGTGTAGGACTGGTGTGAGAAGTAACGTGGAATCAATTGTTAAGTGCTCTAGCCCCGCAATATGACTGAAATACTGTTTAAAGTGGCGTTGAACCCTATTCAATCAATGAAATGGATAAACATATGTGCAGGCTAATCTTCGTCTGCACCCTCTGCCATTAAACAGAAATATTCCAGGTTTGGTATGACTCAATGACACTTTTAGACACCCCAAGAAAAAAAGCTTTAGAAAACATTGTTGAAAATGTAGACATTTAAAAACAAAGATTTTCAAAATTCCACTAAGTCAAAATTTCAATTTTGTTGCATTTGGACCAGTCTAAAATTTTGTCATCTAAAATCTGGTTGCCTGGTAATGGGTTTACTTGTTTATAGATACAACACTTGATTCAGGGTTAGGAATGAAGAATTACATATTCCTGATCATGAGATTGAGAGAAAGTCTAGATCAAAATGAAAAAAAGAAAAAGAAGGAAGCCTTTGTTTAACTCTTTACTGTATAATCACTGGTTTTTACGTCCATGAAATTTTATACTTTAGTAAATATTGTGATAAAATAAGAAATTGCTTGTATCAATTGATACAAGCAATTTCTTCTTTAATCACAATATTTGCTACCACATACAATGGTTTAGTTTCAGATTGAACTCACTTTTCATTGTAGTTTGCAACTTGTTTCAAATTGGGCCAGTCTAAAATGTCGAGAAACAGGAAAGGGTTGAACCATCATAGTCAGTGAAATTGAAATATTATTGAAAGTGACTTTACCGATTAAAACTCAATCCCACATTTTTATACAGCTCAAAATAAAAAGTTTTGGAAAACACTGTAAAAAAGGAGAAATTATGTGTTATAAGCAATTGCTTTATTGCTCACAATGTTTTCTATCCTATTAGTCAAAGATTTTAAAAATTTCATCAACTTCAAATTGTCGTCTACAAACACAACTTCTTTTTAAATTTTTGTGATGTGGGAATTGGTTAAATAATATATTACAGCTAACACATTTAACCCATTCCCACACAACAAATTTTTAGACTGGTCCAAATTGAAAGAAGTTCATGACAACATTTTCAAGTTGATGGAATTTTAATTTTTTTTGTCTTTTTTGGGTGATACAAGCAATTTCTTCATTTTCCACAATGTTTTCCAAAGCTCTTTAATTGAGGGGCGTAAAAAGGAGGGCTTAAGTGGGAATGGGTTAAACTCTGATTTGGGTAACTGGCGAAGAAACAGTTGTTAGAATTATTATTGTATATTTTCAGAAATAATAGAAGATGAACAACATAAAAGCGATGACGTAGAAAAGATAGATCATGTGGTAATGCAAAACCAGCATCAAGCTTTATCAAAAACTTTGTCGTCGGAAGATATAAGGACAAGCAACCTTGACTATACTACAAACAGAGACTATAAATATTCATCAACCCCATCCAGGTCCCTGATGGAATCAGATAAGGAATCTATCAAAAGTGAAGGAAGTGGAATAAACCTATCTAGTAAATACCAAGACCTAGTGAGATCACAGATGTCGAATAAAAACTCTTTTCTTGACCAGGATTCCGATACCGAGGTCGGCTATTCAGTGAATTCTGACCTTCATGATATGGAAAACGGTCGGCGATCACCAGTAGGTGAAGATGGTACCAAACAATTCCAAGATGGTGATGATACTGCATTGAACAAATTTGGAATGCCATGTTTAACTCGCTCAATTGATGAGCGTAATAGTCCAAAAGAGAATAATCTTGGATTGATAGCATCAATTGATGAAGATATTACTGCAGATCTTCTAACCAGCGAATCACCTGACAGGAAAAATAATGCATCTGTTATTGACGATGTTTTAGGAAATGGGCATTCAAGGACTCCTATTTATAGCACAGAAACTCCTGTACGTTCTAGAAATAACTCGGCCCATAGTTCAGCGAGACACACCCCGCTGTCTGATACACATGAACTCGTTAGACCAGAATCAGTTAATTCTTGTAACTCTGCAAATTCTGTTAGCCGACATTTAATTGATGATTTATTGCATAATGCTCTGGGGAAAGACAAGTCTTCCCCTGCAGTTGAAGCCAAACATGAATCCAAAGAAGGATCTATAAATGGCTCATTACCAAAAACACCACCTCCAGAACAAATAGATGATGTTTTGAACCCGTCTGACCGCCATTCACCAATAAGGCGGGAATATTTAAATGGGTCACCACGCACATCGAATCCCTCTGCACTTAATTCAGCTCACAATTCAGCTCATAGTTCCCAACGCCAAACTCCACAAAAAGAATTTATTACCAACTCGCTCCACACAAGCCAAGAAAAGTTATACAGTCCGCAAGAAATACGTAAGATAAGCTATAGCAACCATGAAAGTCCACAAAGCAGCCACCACAGCAGCCAAAAGAACAGCCATCACAGTGCAAGTAACAGCACCACTAGCTCAAGACCACAAAGTCTAACCAGTGAACAAGAGCTGACCCAGTATTATGAAAATGGGACAGAAACACAGAAGGTTCAGTCCAGTCCATTGCAAAATGAAGGTAGTGTCCAACAACGAACATCTAGTGCTTCGAGTCTGCCAGTAATAGGAACTCAGCGCAACTACCCAGAAAAGCGCAGCATGACCCCTGATAACCATATTCGTATTCCTGGTGCTGGCTCAATTTTGAAAGGGCCCCTTCTTCCTGGAAGGACGACTCCCAGAACTACTTTGTCAAATGCTAGCAGTAGAACTGTAACCCCAGTTAATATTGAAGGACAAGATCGAGATGTCAAATCACAAGAGGTAATAATTAACCAATTCTAACACACATTTTAACAATGTTTTCGAAAGATTTTTTTGAGAGGCATAAAAAGCAGGGCTCCCGCTGCCGATCGCCAATGGGGCCAAATGCGACATAATAAAAATTCTGGCCCCAAAATCGGCGAATTGGCGATTTTACTGGCGACAACTTTCAAAATAAGGCAAAGGGATGTTGAGTCCATTTAAACGATTTCCGACACGCAACTCTATCATTCACACATCCGCTAATTTGTTTGGGAGACACGCGACCATCAATATCCACTGCATATCTGTGTCAATCAAGACAGATTAGTTACGCATCGCTGACCTAATTGATTCTAACATCACTTGATTTTCCGAAGCCCGCCGGGAACCATCATGTAAACCAAGATGGCGGAAATTCACATCGCTTGGGCTAAGAAATTGACGATATTTATTCCTCACTTTTTGAGATTCATTAGAGTGCCGAATAAAAAACAAAGACAACCTTTTGCTTATCTATGAATGATTTTAGCAACAAAGTCAAGTGAATTTCTGAGAAATGAGAAATATCGGACATTAGTAATCAAAGTACTGCGGACATTAGTAATCAAAGTACTGTGGGTTACCAAAAATTTGACCTGTTGTCCAGCATAGTTCTAGGTGTTCTTGGAATTTTATTATCAAATGACAATCCTCTCATTTTGTACATTTTAATCCTTTCCCAATTCATTCAACATAATATATATAGATAACAGGTTATTTGTTTTCAATATAGTAGTTTTCTTTCAATCACTTATTCATACTGGCTCCACCTTTGTCTCCAATTGGCACCAAGTGGCCCCAAATTTTCCATTGGCGATTTCATTGGCGCAAGAAAAAAATTTCCCAGGGGGAGCCCTGAAAAAGGAGGGCTTGCTTGGGAATGAGTGATAGTTTAAGACCTAGTCTCATGACCTTGTGATCTTTGACTTTCTCAAAAATTTTATCAATTCACTTATTTTCTGGTTCATGGTATATCTGGTATGAAACATCATCAGATAATAAGCTTTAACCCATTCCCACACAAAGACACTTTTTGATACCCCTCAAGAAAAAAATATGGAAAAACACTGTGTAAAATGAAGAAATTGCTTGAAAATGAAAAAATCTAAAATTTGATAAATTGTTGTCTGCAACTACTTTGAATTTGGACCAATGTAAAATTTTGTTGTTTGGTATTGAGTTAACTGATGAAAGGTTGATTTTTATAAAGGTTGATTTTAAGGTCAAAGCCAGGACAAGTTTTTTTTATGAATTTCAAAAAGTTGTACCAAAACAATTTATATTAACAGACAGAATTAGAATGTATTAGATTTATAACACCTTTTAATGCTTGTGACAAACTATATTCTTATTTGAATCCCCATAGCTTATTATATCATTATTATCAATGGCAGATTAACACTTTACTATATTTCTAAATTTTGGATCTGTCCAAATTTAAAGGTTTTCAAGAACTATTTAAAGTCATTTAAAAAAAAAATCATTCAGTAGGGTTGAAAATATTGTTGAAAAAGAAGAAGTTGCTTTTTACATTCATCAAGTATGAAAATACAGAAAAACTAGGAAATGAACAGGAAAGGGTTAAGAACTTGCTTTCTGTTTTTTTTTTTCAGCTAAAACCCATTACGAGAAAGTAAAATTTTAGACTTGGGAAATTGAAAGATTTTTCATATTATCTTCTCAGATTGATGAAATTAAAAAAAGTATGTTGTATGATTGACTTTTAGAGTAGAAGACATTGCTAATTACGATGAAATTGTCATGCAATTTCTTTGTTCTCCACAATGTTTTCCAACTTTGTATTCCCGATGTACAAAGTTTGAGACTAGTCTAAATTGAAAGGAGTTGCAGACACGCGTTCAAAATACCTTCAAATTGAAAAGTAAGGTAGAAAAAAATTGTTTGAAAAGGAGAAATTGTTTGTTACAAGCTTTTCATACAATGTTTTGCATAACTTTTTATCTTCAGCAAAAAAATATTGTGTGGATTGTGGTCGAAAGCTTTTGTATCTTTACTTAACCCTTTTACTGTTTTATGAGATTTTGGACTTGTCCAAATTCAAAAGGATAGCAGACAACATTAAAAAGTAAGGACAAGTCAAAAAGCAACCATCCAATATGATGGAAAATATTGTGAAAAAAGAAGAAATTGCTTGTCACAAGCAATTTCTTCTTTTTCCACAATGTTTTCTGAAGTATAGTATTACAGGAAAGTAAAATTCAGGGATTGTACAGGAAAGGGTGTTATTTCCAGTTAAATGCATTACCTTTCAACATAATTTTTGAATGATCTTATTTTTAAGAATTCATAGATTTTAATGAAATAAATGAATAAGATTTTTTTTTAAACTGATAAGATTGAAAACATTGTTTGGGAAGGAAGGTATCGTCTGACGTACGCAATTTCTACTGTTCCTAGGTTACATGATATGAAATATGATGGAAAGGGTTTGGAAGCTTGTCCAGACATGCATTTCCTTTAGACTGTAAGGTTTTATATGTGTTTTGATTGTGTTTTGTAAAAGTTCATGTTTTTAAAGGATGATGAAATTTGTGTTTGAGGGCAATAATATAGTGGTATGAATAAGAAATACTATAATTTTTGCATTTTTGGCATGGATTTAAGAATATTAACCCTTGTCATGCTGTATAAATTAGTTTACAAATTGCTGTAAAATCAAAGGGCTGAAAGCACTGATAGAACTTATTGTTCAAAAATCAATGTTTCTTTTAGAAATCAATTTCATAGACAACTCTGGAAAGAAATTACAAGCAGGAGGTGTAGACCAAGATCAGACTGCACTTATGTGCAGGCTGATCTTGTTCTTCATCTCCTGCCAAAACTGGAATATTCCAGGTTCAGCATGACAAGGGTTAACCCTTGTCATGCTTAATAATTTCTATTTCAGAAAGACTTCAAAATCAAAGGGCTGAAAGCACTATAAGGGCTATGTGTGTGTCACTGTTCCTTTTAGAGATAAGATTTCCTAAACAATGCTGGCTTGAAAGAGACAATGGGTAGTGTAGACAAAGATCAGCCTGCATCTATATGCAGGCTTATCTTTGTCTATACCACTTGCTAAATCTAAATTTTGTCTATACCACATGCTAAATCTAGGTTTCATTACAGTCGAACCTGTCTTAAGCAAGCGGTCAAGGGATTTTGCCAAAATTGCTTGCTTAAGACAGGTGCTTGATTAATACAGGTCGGCCTGTCAAGGTGGTGGCCGGATATTTGTATAACAAAAAGATTTGGTGGCTAGAAAGTATTCATTTTTAATAGCCTGAAATAAATAACAAGAAAACAGCTCATTCAAACATTTCTTTCAAAATTTTGGTAAGAATACTGGTAGGCCTATATGCTCATGAACTGGATTAGATTATCAATCGAAATTAAAAAGATCTTTTTTGCAAAGATCGAACAATTGACATAATATCGGCCGGTCAATTGAGGATCAGTCTTTTCGATATCTATTGCGTAAAACACTATATTTCAATTAAATTCCAATAGGAATGTAGTCAAAATTAGTCTTTGGGCGAGTTTGTTTACTCATTTCTCACCTCTAAAACTGCAAACAGACTCTGTACGAAAACGAAAATAAATTACTTTCCGAAAACAGTAATTTCGATTGTCATACTCGATTAATCTTTATTGATAAAGTCTGAATATCATATGCATAAATTTCAATCACTGAATAAGAGCAATATAACAAAACTATGCATTTTGATGACTTCGTTGTTATCTACAAAACACCTGTTAATTGGCGACGTGTGTGAATGTTTATCTGATTTTGACATCCGAAAACAATTATGCGCCGTGATAATTACTTATCCGTGAAAATTGCCATGGGCCCAAAATTGACCGTAAACTCAGGTTATTTCGAAGAATGAGACACGATTTTGACGGCCGTTGACCACGTTTTAAAGGTGCTTGTTGAATACAGGTAAAATTTAGTGTAAATAAGATTGGGGGAACATTGAACTGGCTGTTTAAGACAGATGCACGCTGAATGGAGGTGACCGGATGACCAGGTTTGACTGTATTATTCTTCCCAATTTCCATACAGCCTTCAATAAGAACAACCTCATCTGCCTGTTGAAGTTTGTTAAATGCAACAAGTTTCTAAATTTAAATTGCAGCAAATCAGAGATCTAGAAAATACTGTGTCAAATTTACGTCGACTTCTAGCCAATAGTGAACAGGAAGTTGTAGAGGTAAAAGGCCAGTATGAAGAAGTTCGAAATCTAAATCAGAAGCTACAAGGTGATGTAGATAGGTTACGGGCTCGAGCTTCACCCGGTCCACAGTTAGCTGAGGTAATTAACTTTTAGCAACATTTCTGGGTAAAGTATTCACTAAACAGTCTTAACACATTACCAAAAGGCAAAATTTAAGACTGTTCAAATTTGAAACATGTTGTAGACAACATATTTCAGTTTATGAAATTTTAAAAAGCTTTGCCATTTTTGGTAGAAAACATTTTGAATAATGAAGAAATTGCTTGTTACAAACAATTTTTTCATTTTCCTCTTTGCTTTCAAAGCCTTTTTAGCTCACCTAAGCACAAAGTATTCTGAAAGAGCTATTGTGATTAATCATCGTCTGTTTTTCCGTTCATCCGTCTGTCCGTCCGTTAACAATTACAAAAAATATTCTCCATCTAAATTATTCATGAAATCTCACTGTTTTCGTCCAGGATGTAGCACTTGTCAGAACGTTCGTTGAATTATAGCCTTTCTGATGCTGTTTCGTCGTTCATAGAACTTCTCATTAATAGTAGAAATCAGGGCTCCGGAAATCCGATAAATTGCCGGTCTGGACCGAATTTTGAATTGCCAGACCGATTGGAATCCCAAAAATTACAAAAAAATCGGTCCGAAATTTTCATCAAATTTCACGTTCATATTTGATAAACTCGCCCACCATCTATCAAAATCCACTTTAAACCGAAATAATTCAAGGGTTTCACACGTTACCTCAAGATTAAGAGATAAACAAAAGTGCCAAAAATCGATAATTAGTTTACCCGCCGGCCAGTCTAATACCCATCCGCACGTGGACCTAATTTGTTTACTATAACATGGGATGCGTATGTAAATCGAGACATGAACAGGCTTTAGTTGTCGTAGGTTCAAAGTCGGAATAGCTCTGCACAAGGCTTTTATGAAATTACTTTATCACAAGTATGCGCGTGAGACTGGGTTTGAAATTTATATAAAAAAGGTCACGTTAAAATATGTTTGATAGTTTTTCATTCACGGTAAGAAACATAGCCGATAGATTTCAAACAATAATTGGAAATCCGCAGAATACAGATAATTTGAATAAACGAAAACAACAGCTTAATAATATCTCTAGTTCCGCCAATAAAATTAAATCTTACTTCAGGAGTGGCAAACGTCCGAATTATAAATCGGAAATCAACTACAATAAATAAATAACCGAGATTTGTGAACAAATTTCACTCTAGGAAAATACTGCAAAACGTGGGCGACCCACTCGAGTTTGTCTCGTCGGTCTTTTTGATGTACGTCATGACTCTGCGATCCCATGGGGTAGAATGGACTGACCCGATATTTTTGTGACGTCAGCTGTGTTTTTCCATCAACAGACACTCGTGTTAAGAGAAAATCGACATGACCGTGTTAAATTTACAGAACTTTGGATAACTAGCTTATGAAAATGAAAAAGTATATCTATACTATAATTAAATCGGCGGTTTTTCTGTAAACTCGGATATTTTAATAATGTAATTTATTTGTCTCTAATTTTACAACATATTGGAATTTCGTGGACTGCCGTACATTACCGGAATTGCAATTTACACTCAGCCGAATTTTCAAAAACAAAATGAAAGTAGGATCTGTCAGTTATTTTCATCTATCTTCCACTCGTTAAAGATTATAATCATCTTCGGAAAATTTGAAAAAGAAGGTAACTACTGAATGAATGATGGGGTGTACGTTTTTGTCGGCGTACCGGGGGGGGGGGGGGGTCGGTTTTGCCGGCGGGGGGGGGGGGGGCGAATGTCCCGGACCGATTTAGATTTCAAAATTTCCGGAGCCCTACTAGAAATCATATATGATGAATGATGAATTTTTGAAAGAATGGATTCTAACCAAAGGCACCGTCTTTTTTCCAACCATGAAAATCACATGTCGCCAATTTACACCTCCAATTTTTGAACACCATCTATAACACATAGACCTGCAAAGATAGTGTAAAATGCACTTTCAAACAGCAGAAAAGATGCAAAATTACCACAAAATCAAACAAAATATTGCATATACCACTGTTTAAGACTCAAATCATCCCTGCTTTTCAAGAACTACATTTTCTCTAAGATCTACTTTTACCATACAACGACCTCAGGAAGTAATTTCCAGTGAGGTCACTCCATAAACCATTAGGTCTAGAGCGTTGATTTTTGACATGTATCAGTGCCTATTGACCCTTCAAATACTTCAATTTAGTGCTATATTTTGACATCAAATGTATACTGTGGATTAAAGGAGAAAATCTTCATCTCCAAAATGATTAGGCGTATAACTTTGATATTTTGTATATATCATAAAGCCATGAGCCATCATACTCAGGAAATATAAGGACCATCATTGTCCTCTTGCTATGGCCTGCCCCTCAAGAAAAAATGTTTTGGAAAATGTGTAAAGCAATTTTTTCATTATCAACAATATTTTTACCCAAAAAGAAAGATTTTTATAATCTCATCACTTAAAAAATGTCGTCTGCAACTTCTTTGAATTAGGGCCAGTCTAAAATTTTTGTCATCAGGTAATGGTTTAACCCTTTCCTGTTTTATGAAATTTCAGTCTGGTCCAATTTGAAAGAGGTTGCAGACAACAATAAAAAATGCATGCAATTTGAAATCTGACCTTCCTATGTGGTAGAAAATATTGTGGGAAAAGGAGAAATTGCTTGTTACAAGCAATTTCTCCTTTTTCCACAATGTTTACTCAAGTATAAAATCTCAATGACGTAAAATCCTGGGTTTGTCCAGGAAAGGGTTAAAATGAACACATGTTATAGACTAATTAGAGAATATGGACCCTGATACTCAAAAGTAATCAGTTAACCCGTTCCCAAATAACAAAAGTTTAGACTGTTCCAAATTCAAAGAATTTGCAGGGTGACCATTTTTAGATGTTGAAATAGAAAAAAAAGTCTTTTGTTTAAAAAAAACCCATTGTGGATAATGAAGAAATTACTTGTTAAATGCAATTTCTTCATTATCCACAACATTCTCCAAATCTTTGTTGGTGAAGGGTTTAAAAAAGCGGGAATTCTGTGGGAATTGGTCAAACAATATTAACAGTTGGACCAATCTAAAAATTTTTTGCATGATATTGTAATTATCTGGTTTTTCAACAATTTATTCAGGTGAAAAATTGTACCATTCTTTAGCCCATTTCCACACGATCCCCCTTTTTACGCCCTTCAAGAAAAGACTTGATGAATTTAAGGTTGAAAATGAAGAAATTGCTTGCTACAAGCAATTTCTTCCTTTTCAACCTTTGTTTTCTACCCAAAAAGACAGAGATACTCAAAATTCTCTCAACTTGAAATTGTCGTCTGCAACTTCTTCGAATTTGGACCAGTCTAAAATTTTGTTTTGAGGGAATGGGCTAACTTTTTCTGTTGGATTATAAAGATTTTTTGGTGAATTATCACTTGATAATTTCACTAAAATAAACAACAATGAACTTACCAAAATGATAAACTCACTGTTTTAGTAGATTTAGGCCAGCTTCGTGCACGCCATCTCAGTGGGACCGAAGACACTGATTATATAGTCAGGTTGTCATGTAATTCATGTTCCAAATGATGCGCTTATTTTGTTTAACCCTTTCCTGTTTTTGGAAATTTTTAGTCTAGTCCAAATTGAAAGAGGTTGCAGATGACAATGAAAACTCGATGCCATTTAAAATGAAACCATCCTATTTGGTAGAAAATGTTGTGGAAAAAGGAGAAATTGCTTGTTACAAGCAATTTCTTCTTTTTCCACAACATTTTCTCAAGTATAAAATCACAGGAATGTAAAATCCCGTATTTGAACGGGAAAGGATTAAAAACAAAGAGTATGTGGTCTCTTATTTTGCATTAAAGATATAGATTTATTGTTTATTTTCATGCAAGTTCAATAAATCTTTCATTTTGTGAACAACAAAAAGTTCATTTTCACTTGTGGCTCTGAAAATATAGCTTTTTTTGTTCATTCAATGTAAGATAAACTGATCTTACACTGTTCACTCAATGAAAGAAAAAAATATCTCCACTAAAACAAACAGTCACCCACAATGTACATAATGTATTATTGTATACAGTTGGACAGAAAATACAGAGAAGTGCTAGATGAGAGAGACAGATTAAGCTCGGAGATTGAACTGTTACGAGAAGAGCTTCGGTCCAAAGAGCAGCCTAGTCTGAATAGTTATGATCCCAATAGTCCTGCAGCTTTACAGAGAAAAATAGGTATGAAATATTAAATCAATTAGAAGATGGCAAAAAATCAGACTGCTTGTTAAAAGTAATTTCTTTATTTTCCACAGTGTTTCTTCAAAATATTTTTCTTGAGGATTGGTCTTAAAAAAGTGGGAATTTTATTTGAAATGTTTAAAAGAATGGACTGTGTTTCCAATTTAGAGGAAATTATTCCTTCCTTTTTTTCTATCAGATGACCTTACAAGTCAGATACAAGACTTGCAGGAAGCCCATGAAACTACAGTATCTGAACTGTCTGCAGCAGAGAACAAGGTGAAAGAGCTGGCAGAGGCTAACGAACAATTAAGAATAGACAAAACTAGTGCCATGCGAGATGTGGAGGACAATAACAGACTCCTTAAATCAGAGGTTAGTTTTAGAAATAGAGAGGAATCTTTATTATACTAAAATTTGACACAATTTGATTGCAACTGGTTTAACCCATTCCCACTCAGTGACACTTTTAGACGCCCCAAAGAAAAATAGCTTTGGAAAACATTGAAAATGAAGAAATTGCTTAATACAAGCTATTTTCTTCATTTTCCACTATTGTTTTCTTCCAAGAAAGTTAAAAAAGTCCAAAATTTCATAAACTTCAAATTGTCGTCTGCACTTTTTCTCGTTTTGGACAAGTCTAAGATTTCGCTGTTTGGTAATGGCTTAAAGTCATATGCACTGCAGTGTGGTAAGACATCGCATATTTTCCGTAATGAGCCTCACCGGTGATATGAACAATTTTTTCAAAAGAGCCAGTTGACTCTTGCTTTATCAGATGCAAAACTGAGTTTTCACACAGTAAAGAGAGTAATCATTGATGTATCTATTGAATTTTGTATCAAAAAAAGTCTCTTTGAATAAGGGATATATTTTGTGTAGTATTTTTTTCCCTAATGTGCGTTTTTACATGAATGTGGTATACATGTGATAATTTAAGGTCCAATGTCACAAGGATCATTTTTTGTTTTCAAACAGAATTTGCAGATTACAGAAGATTGCTGTTGAAATTCCATCAAACTGTGTTTAAATCTAAATTATCTATAATGAAAATCAAGCTGATCGTGACACTTGTAAGACCCTCTCTGCTAGGATTTGAACCC
Organism: Fragum fragum; assembly: GCA_946902895.1. Lineage (NCBI taxonomy): Eukaryota > Metazoa > Mollusca > Bivalvia > Cardiida > Cardiidae > Fragum > Fragum fragum. The sequence goes on from OX336368.1 coordinate 17,616,219, forward strand.
AGGTCTCTCATTGGTTCAATGAGTGTTTGCCTATGAACATCAATGGTGATGATCTCAAATGTTATTTCACAGCTCCATCTTACATACACAAATGCTGTAGCCAACATAATTTAACCCTTTCCTGCACAATCACTGGTTTTTACGTCCTTGTGATTTTATACTTGGGAAAACATTGTGGGAAAAGAAGAAATTGCTTGTAACAAGCAATTTCTTCTTTTTCCACAATATTTTCTACCCTATTGAATGGTTATTTTTCAAATTAAATCCACTTTAAATTTTCGTCTGCAAAACCTTTGAATTTGGACAAGTCTAAAATTTTGCAAAACAGGAAAGGGTTAAATCATTCTTGAAGTACAATAAACTTTTCAACACATATGAAAATGATTATCTTTCATATTAGTGTAATCTTTCTCCATTCCAAAAACTGTCAACCTATTTTGTTGAATACATGACGTCACAAACGTTAGTAAGAAATGCCTTAGGGCAAATGGGACTTTTGGTTTAAAATGATATCTATGGAACCCCTATATTGGTAAAGCAATTAAAATTTTATAGTATAATAAATTTGTTGTACGGTTTCTTGCAAGGATGAATGATGATTTATTCCCTCCTGGAGTAAACAAGGTCCACCCTTGCCTGAGGCTCGGGTGACATTATTTTCTCAAGTCGGAAATGAAATGACAATTCTAAAGTTTATGAAATTCTAGACTTTTTTTCAACCTTCTGTGAAGAAGACATCTTAGGAAATGAAGAAATTGATTGTTGCAAGTAATTCCTTCAAATTTCATATTGTTTTTGATATTTTTCTTGAGTGGCATCAAAAATCGTCATCTGGATTTGATACATGATCATATAATATCCTTAATCAATTATAACCCTAGTCATGCTGTATAAATTACCTTACTGAATTGCTTTAAAATCAAAGCGCTGAAAACTCTGGTAGAACTTGTTGTTCAAAAATCAATAATTCTTTTAGAAATCAATTTCATAAACAACTCTAGCAGGAAAAGTACGGGCAGGAGGTGTAGACCAAGATCAGTCTGCACTTATGTGCAGGCTGATCTTGGTCTACATCTCCTGCCAAAACAGGAATATTCCGGGTTCAGCATGACAAGGGTTAACATTTTGTTCAAACACTAATTTTGTTATTGTATAATAAATCAATCTCAAATTTTAGGTTGCAAGACTCAAAGAAAACAGGTCCACGTTTACAGAAGCCACAGAACACCGTCTGAAAATTGAGTTACAACAAGTGAAGGACGATAATCGCAATTTACGTGAGCGTAATTATCAACTTCATGATGACAACCTCAAGATAAAGGAAGAACTGATGAACCTCAGAAAATCCTTTGAACTTATGGATAATAGTAATAAAACATACAAGGAAGGAAAAAAATCACCGAAAACCGTTGATGACTATATAAGAGAAGGTAAGTGTGACACATATCTTTCCAAGGAATTGATGGATCGCTGACTCTGACCACTGACTCGGCTGGCCCCACCATCTGACTCTAACAGAAATTTCCACTTTGATGTTAAATGGTGTTATTTGCAAAATCTATGGCCAGTAATGTGTAACAAAAAATTTAAATGGTCGGTTGGTTAACCCTTTCCTGGATAAATCCGGGATCCTATGTCACTGTGATTTTATACTTGAGAAAACATTGTGGAAAAAGGAGAAATTGCTTATAATAAGCAATTTCTCCTTTTCCCACAATGTTTTCTACCACATAGGATGGTTTTATTTGGAATCGCATCCAATTTTCATTGTCGTCTGCATCCTCTTCCAATTTGGACCAGTCTAAAATTTCAAAAACCAGGAAAGGGTTAAATAAGCTGTAGCTACAACATTTAAGTCACCTAACATAAAAAATGTTGTACATAAATGTTGGCCAATGATGAAGTTCACTTCCTGTCAAAATGAAAGATTTGATTGGTCGGTTAATTCTTTGACAGCTGCACTTGGTCAAATGGGGGTCACTTGTGAATCTGAACTCAAGGTAGAGGATTTGTAATGTTAGAAGAGTCAAGGATTAAGGTGTGACCTTAAGCAAGGCATTCAGGCCTAGTTAAAATTGGCATAAAACTCCAATTGCCCATTGCAAGATGACAAAATTTAGTCTTGTGGAGATAGAAGTTAAAGAAAACTTGAATTTGAAAACTAAGGTAAATTTAGGAAAAATGTTTTGATGAAAAGAGAAATTTCTCATTACACACAATTTCTCACTATCTCACATATTTTTCAAAATAAATCTTTTGCTGTGCATCCAAATGCAGGATTGGAAATTTTCCATGGAATTATTTTAATTATGACCTCCTGACATGCAATGGGTACTAGATTCAATAGATTCAAGAACTGGTAAATGCCCTTTTTATGCCCCCACCACTTAATGTTTGGGGGGGGGGCATATAGATTTGCCTTTGTCCGTCCGCCCGTACTTCCGTCCTTCCGTCTGTCCCAAAATTGTCCGGGGCATATCTCTTAAAGTATAAGAGCTATCAACTTGAAACTACATAGGTGGATAGACCTCATTGAGGAGAAGTGCAGTGCACAATAACCACAACTCTTGCTTGCATAATTTTGGAGTTATTGCCCTTTGTTATTTTAAAGACTTACATTTTGTCTGGGGCATATCTCTGAAAGAATAAGAGCTATCAACTTGAAACTTCACAGGTGGATAGACCTCATTGAGGAGAAGTGCAGTGCACAAGAACCCCAACTCTTGCTTGCATAATTTCGGAGTTATTGCCCTTTGTTATTATCAAAGCTATCGGTGGGGGCATCTGTGTCCTGTGGACAAAGCTCTTGTTCAAGGCATGTTTTTGATTTGACATGGGTTAACCCATTACCGATTGACAAAGTTTAAACTTGTTAAAATTGAAAAAAAATGCAAATGATGATTTTGAATTATGTAATTAACTAGGAATCTTTGTCTTTTGTGGTAGAAAACATTGTAGTCAATAAAGATATTGCTTGTTACAAACAATTTCTTTATTTTCCATTGTGTTTTCTACAGCACTATTCGGCATAAAAAAGCGTGATTGTATAGAAATAGGTTAAAGATGTAAAATTTTATTTACAAGACCATGAATTGCATGAATGTCTAATTTTACAAGTATCTTGTAACTTCAAACATTTCATTTTTGTTTATGCAAAATATATTCTGATTAAATCTATCATATCAAGATCATTAAATTATTGACAATCATTTTTACAGACAGAACCAAGCATTTAGAAAACAGTTACAACGGTGAGAGGGAGAGTCGAAGTTACAGGAAGTCTGATCCATTTACCACTTACCAAAGAACTGATCAATTGGACGAGACTGAGAACATTTATAACAGTTATGCAAAGACTTCAAACCATCTCTATGATTCACAGACAGAGAGTTTAAAAGCTGATAGGTTGTCATATGATCTTGACCATGACCTTGGAAGAAGGTCAACTAAGGATCATTTAGCGAGATCTGACGGTGGGAGGTACCATAAGTCTGGTTCCTATGGCAACCTGGAAACTGATAGACTTGCTCAGAGTGAATCACTAAGGTAAGGTTTTAGTTAACCCTTTCCTATACAATCTCTGATTTTTACATTCCTGCGATATTATACTTGAGAAAACATTGTGGAAAAAGAAGAAATTGATTGTCACAAGCAATTTCTTCTTTTCCACAATATTTTCTATCATATAGGATGGCTACTTTTTGAATTATACTTACTTCATAATCTAGTCTGCTATCCCTTTGAATTTGGACAAGTCTTAGAATTTGAAAAACAGTAAAGGGTTAACTCTAGATAAGGAATCTCAAACTATGCTAACCTATATTCTTAGTTAACATATTACCACAAACTCACTTGCTTTATGCCCCTCAAAAGCAGTATTGAAAAAAACTTTGTATGAAGGCAGAACAGAACGATTTCAATACCGATCATATGTTTTATTAATTTTATACTCATTTTGACACAACTTCTCTAATTATACACTCCCGCCTACAACAGAATGGGGTATATTGATCTCTCCATCTGTGTTTTTGTCCTTCAGTCCTTCTGTCCATTTTAGACTTTGTTTCCCTGCTTGAATTAACCCATTACCACACAGCAAAATTGTCCAAATTCAATGGAGTTGCAGATGTTAATTTGAAGTATATGAAATTTTAGATTTTTTTTAACTCTGGATTGAAAGTATTGTGGAAAATGAACAAACTGTTTGCTTTGTGTCAAAAATCATTTGACTTAGGACCTTGAACATAATACAAATGATCCCTATGAACCAAAAATTTACCAAATTATTTTGGAGATATGAAGGTCAAATCTCAAGTTCAAAATTGAGCCTTGCTTGAAAACAATTTGAGGTGCTTTCATTAGGAAGTCATTTGACCTAGGACCTTGAAACTATATAAATGTTGCCATGGACCAGTAAAGGTGCCATATTGTTTTTGAGTCATGAAGGTCAAAGGTCAAAGTTATAATATAACTTTAAACTGTTTCTGTTGCTTTTATTTAAATGCCATTTGACCTAGGACCTTTAACTGAAAAATAATTTATGATTGAAATCATGTTTTATCCATTAAAAGTAAAGTATCGCTATATTTGGGTCAAACAGTAAGAAGCTTTAACCTATTTTCTAGGGATGGGAATGAATATTTGAATATTTTTTTTTATGCAAATATTCGAGTCCCATTTTCGAATTTGTATATTCGTATTTTTTCGAGAAAAAAGGATTTTTTCCAATTTCTCTTTATATGTAAAATTTTAAAGATTAAGGAAAATTATTTCAAATATCGGGATGATTTATAATGTTATTACATGTTTATTCCATTGTATACAGTATAATTGTATCAAGAAGTCATTGGAAAAATCAGTATTTAAGACAGTTTGCAAAACTTCTCTTGATTGATAACTGTTGCTGCGTTGTCTTATACCGCAACATCAACTTAGTTTTTTTCCCTTTTCATTTCATTTCAATTGACCAACGTAATTGAGTAAAACGTCTTTTTAAAAGAAGATCTTCTTCTTATTTTTATTGTGATATATGATGATAAGATTTTCAAATCAATTTTCAGTTTGTTGTCGTATTTTAGACACAAAAATTTATTTCTGATTTTACTTAGGCTTTCTGTCTGAAACATTTTGCACAGTTTTGAGATTTAAAATTCAACCTTGTTCGTTGCTCTACAGACATACTGCTGACTACAGATCCATGCCAGATGGGGGCACTTCTGAGCGATTACGTCCATCACCACCAAAATACGAACCTCGATCTAGAACTCCTGAACGATTAAGCGCAATGAATTTACCAAAGACAGACATCAGCAGTTATTCTCCACTTGAAAGAACTAAATATGAACGTTTAGAAAGAAGTGAAGTGGATTATGTACGGAAAGATCGGAGTCGAACATCTTCTGCTGAAATAGAATTTCGTACCACCATGCCAGTTTATTCAGGTGATGCTCGCACTAAAACTATGCCAATTTTGTCTGGAAGGTCAAAAGGTAGGTTACTTAACCCATTGCCAGACGGCAAAATTTTAGACTGGTCCAAATTGAAAGGAGTTGCAGATGACAATGTTAAGTTAATGAAATTCTAGATTTTTTCATCTTTCTGGGTAGAAAACAATGTGGGAAATGAAGAAATTGCTTGATTCAAGCAATTTCTTCGTTTTACACACTGTTTTCCCTATTGTTTTTCTTGAGGGGCGTCCAAAAGCTTCACTGTGTGGGAATGGGTTAAGATATTTTCCCAGAATAGTCTATTGCTTAACCCATTTCCACACAGTGACGCTTTTAAATGCCTCCTCAATATAAAGTTTTGGAAAACATTGTGGAAAATGAAGAAATTGCTTGTTACAAGCACTTTCTTCATTATCCACAATGTTTTCTACCCAAAAAGACAAAGATTTTAAAGATTTCATCAACTTAAAATTGACGTCTGCAGCTTCTTTGAATTTGGACTGGTCTAAAATTTCATTGTGTGGGAATGGGTTAAACCATTACCATACAAAACAACACTGCTGAATTCTAGTATTTTCTTCTTTTAACGCATTCCCACACAATCCCTCCTTCTTAAGCTTCTCAAGAAAATAGCCATGGTAAACAATATGGAAAATGCAGAAGTCACTTGTAACAAGCAACATCTATTCTTTCCACATCTATTCTACCCAGAGAGGAAGATTTTGAAAATTTTGATAATCTTAAACTGTCTGCAACTTCTTTCAAATTCGACTGGTCTAAAATTTCTCTGTGTGGGAATAGGTTAACACAATGCTATTTCCTATTGTGATTTTTATGGTTAAGTCAAATTTAGCATATATTGTATTGAACCTCTTTTAATTTGGTCCAGTATAATATTTTGTTTTCTATATTTTGTTAACCCACTCCCACACAACAAAATATTAGACTGGTCCAAATTAAAAGAAGCTGCAGACGACAATTTTATGTTACTGGAATTCTGAACTTTTCATCTATTTGGATAGAAAACATTGTGGATAATGAAGAAATTGCTTGACACAAGCAATTTCTTCATTTTCCACAATGTTTTCCAAAGCTTTTTAGCTCACCTGAGCACAAAGTGCGAGGTGAGCTATTGTGATCGGTCGTTGTCCGTCGTCCGTCCGTCCGTCTGTCCGTCTGTCCGTCTGTCTGTCCGTCTGTCCGTCCGTCCACAATTTCTTTAAAAATCTTCTCCTCCTAAACCAGTTGGCCAATCAAGCTGAAACTTTGCAGGGATGTTCCTTGGGTGAAGTTCTTCAAAAGTTGTTAAAAGAATTTAGTTCCGTCAAAAACTCTGGTTGCCGCGGCATTTTAAAATGGGAATCTTTAGTAATTCTTTGAATATCTTTAAAAATCTTCTCCTCCTAAACCAGTAGGCCAATCAAGCTGAAACTTTGCAGGGATGTTCATTGGGTGAAGCTCTTCAAAAGTTGTTAAAAGATTTTAATTCTGTCAAAAACTCTTGTAACCGCGGCATATGAAAATGGGAATCTTAAGTAATTCTTTAAATATCTTTAAAAATCTTCTTCTCCTAAACCAGTTGGCCAATCAAGCTGTAACTCTGCAGGAATGTTCATTGGGTGAAGCTTTTCAAAAGTTGTTAAAAGAATTTAATTTCGTCAAAAACTCTGGTTGCCGCGGCATTTGAAAATGGGAATCTTTAGTAATTCTTTAAATATCTTTAAAAATCTTCTCCTCCTAAACTAGGTGGCCAATCAAGCTGAAACTTTGCAGGGATGTTCATTGTGTGAAGCTCTTCAAAAGTTGTTAAAAGAATTTAATTTCGTCAAAAACTCTTGTAACCGCGGCATATGAAAATTGGAAATTTTAGTATATCTTTGATGTTGTTTTTTTCATAGACTACAAGGCCAAAGGCCTTTATATTTTGTAAAGAGCTTAATCATATGGTTCTCTACCAAGTTTTTAAATATTTAATCTCTGGGGTCAAAAATGGCCCCGCCCCTGAGGTCCCAAGTTTGGAAAAATTCTTAATAAGAGCAATTTCAAAAGGCTTCTCCTCTTAAACTATAAGGTCTAGGATATTCATATTTGGTATGTAGCATAACTAGATGGTTTTGTACTATATCACAAAAAGTTTTCACCCAAGGGTCAAAAACGGCCCTGACTTGGGGTCCAAAAATTTCGAAAAATGCAAAATTTGAGTATGTTGAAAAAAATTCTTCATTTTAAGGCAGAGGGCATTTACAATTTGAGTGTAGCATAGCCTCCCTGTTATCTATCATTTTGATTAAATTATGCCTGTAGGTTAAAAAACACCCCTTCCCTGGGTGTCCAAAGTTCGTAAAAATGCTCAATTAGACCATGTTCAACAGTCTTCTCCTCCCAATCTACAAAGTCTAAGGCATTCATATTTGATTTATAGCATAACCAGATGGTTCTCTACTATGTTAGCTAAAATCTTAGCCCTGGGATAGAACATGGCACTGCCCCAGAGGTCCAAAATATTGGAAAACTCCCAATTAGAGCAAAAGTCTTCTCCTTCTGAAATATAAGATGAAGGGCATTCATATTTGGTATGTAGCATGACTATATAATTTTGTACTATGTTACAGGAAAATTTGCTCTTAGGATAAAAAATGTCTCTGCTCCTGGGATTGAAAATTGCATAAATCGCATTGAAAGGATTCTTCTTAAATAGAAATGGAGAAATTGCTTGTTTTCTCACAAAGCTTTTTTAAACCTTTTTCCCTGAGGGTGACAAATTCTGGGATAGTTTGGTAATCGATTAAACTATGAAGCCAAAGGCATTCATTTTCATTCACTGGATTGTTTTGTACAAAGCCCAAAATCTTATATTTGTTTTATTTATTTTGCTCAAGTTGTTTCTTTTTCATACTAAAAGTACTGTAATTTGCAGATGCCTCAGGTGAGCGATTTAGGACCATCATGGTCCTCTTGTTTCTTGAGGGGCGTAAAAAGGAGGGGTTGATTGCGAATTGGTTAAACATATGCCAGTAATTGTTATCAAACTAAATACATTATAAATACCGCTGGTCAAAATAATGAATTTTGTTTTTATCAGGCAAATAAGCTTATTTACATTTTTTCTGTAGGGAGGGTTAAAACGATTTTTTTTTAACCAATTCCCACTCAGTGAGGCTTTAAGATGCCCCCAAGAAAAAAAGACTTTGGAAAACATAGTAGAAAATGTAGGAATTGCTTGTAACAAGCAATTTCTTCCTTATCTACAATATTTTCTACCCAAAAAGTGACAAAAATCCAAATTTTCATAACTTGAATTGTCGTCTGCAACACCTTTCAACTTGGACTGGTCTAAAAAAATTTCGTCTGGTAATGGGTAAAAAGAAAATTATATTCTCTGCTGAAATGACAACTTTCTGCCTTTCACAGAGACTTGAATTTTCAGTTGTTGGCAGAATTTAGAACTAATGACAGTTTTAGGGGTAAGGTTTTCATAGTTTGCAAATATACAAAATTAAGTATCCATGGATACTAAAAGATATTGATATGGCCTATAGTTTGGGGCAAAAGTCACTTTAACCCTTTACTGTTCAATCCCTGGTTTTTACGTCCCTGTGATTTTGTAATTGAGAAAACACTGTGGAAAAAGAAGAAATTGCTTGATACAAGCAATTTCTTCTTTTTTCACAATATTTTCTACCCTACTGAACGGTTATTTTTCAAATAAAATCAACTTTAAATTTTCATCTGCAAAACCTTTGAATTTGGACAGGTCTAAAATTTTGCAAAACAAGAAAAGGTTAAGTTGCACCAGTTAAAAAGAACATGCATACATGTAAATAATAGAAGTGAACATGTGAAGTATAAGCATGCACACTCATATATGAAGCTTGCTCATGTAAAATTGTATCTTTCTTTTAGCTTGTGGAATTTCGACCCATTTACCTTTAACTTTTTGACTTATCTAAATCATTTCATGCTTGGCATAATCTTATACAGTATGAAAATGGTACTTTTAGAAATCTATGCCGAGATAACAGACAAAAGACTGAAAGAGCGTAATCAGTCACTGGGGGCTGATGCTAGCAAGCCGATCAAACCATGTGAGTCAGATGACAATAAAGATGACGTCAATAAAACTGACCAATCCCCTTCTAACACCCCAACAACTTCCGCTCAAGTTTTTGTTAATCGTTACATTCCCCAAAACTCTAAAGAAACAAACCAACCAAGTGAACCATCTGTTGGTAGGCCCTGTGTGGTTTGAAGTGCTAGTTTCAGTTTTTGCTTCTTGTTTAAAAAGCTACTTTATGTTGTAACTTGTTAATAACATTGTCATTTTGAATGTTGGTTTTATCATTTCATTGGTTGATGTCATTTAAATCATTGTCTAATCATTTCACTGTTTCTGAGATGTCTCAAGATATTGAACACCAGATATGTTTATATTCTAGCTACTTTCTAAAATGTCATAAATATAAAATAAACTATAGCCATTTTATTGTTGCAGCAGTTTTTGGCATACTGTAAAGATTAGCTAAATCTAAGCTGCATGATTATGAACTCCCGTTTTTTTAAAAAACTAAAATTCAGTAAAATGCCCCTTTATGAATGTTATAATTTGGGGATTAACCCATTACAAGAAGACAAAATTGTAGACAGGTCCAAATTGAAAGAAACTGGAGATGACACTTCAAAGTGCTCTAAAATAAGTGCAAAATAAGGTAGTAAACTTTTTGCAAGTAATTTCTCCTTTTCAAAGAAAGTTTTCCATGACCATATTGCTTAAGGGCGTCAAAAGATGGGATTGTGTGGGTTAAAGAACTGAACCTCGTTTTGACAAGTTTTATCCCATGTATCATTTGATTCTAACTACCACATTTCTCCTGATAAATGCTCCTCCCAATATGGGAGTTGGCCCCCCCCACCGCTATCCGGTATTTACCAATATTATCTGCTAATTTGAGGATGATATCCTCTAAATAATAATTTCAATTAATTTTTAGAAGAACTTATCCTTATTATATAGGAAAACAGAACAAACATATTCATTAGACTTTTAAAAAAAAAAATTCGTTATGAAAAATTAAAATGTTCTTATCCATGTTTTGCCTAGCTTCTATGTTTGTTTATAAGGAGAAATACGGTATCTAAACATGATTTAACCCATTCCCACACTGCAAAATTTTAGACTGGTCCAAATTGAAAGGAGTGACAGATGACAATTTAAAGCTTGTGAAAAAATGGATTCATTTTACTTTTGTGGTAGAAAACATTGTGGATAATGAAGAAATTGCTTGATACAAGCAATATCTTCATTTTCCACAAAGTTTTCCAAAAATCATTTCATTGTCGTTATCGGAGAAAACCCGTGGTATTACTATAATTATTTTGCTGTAAACGTCTTCAGCGTCTGTGTCACCGTTGTCAGCGTCTGTGCTTATGTTGTCCTTTGAAAGCTTTGACATTTTGTTATATCTCTAGTATTACTTCGCACATTCAATTGAAACTCGCAATATATGTTCACTATCTAAAGACCAAACTATTCCAACAACGTTAATAACTCCAAATACATTTTTGAAAGAATTATGCCCCTTTTGAACCTTTTTACCCGCTATCAAGCATTTGAACACCCAAATGCTGGCATCTGTATTTTGTAGTCTAGTATGGTGTTTAACCCTTTCCCGTTCAATCCCTGGTTTTTACGTCCCTGTGATTTGATAATTAAGAAAACATTGTAGAAAAAAAAGAAATTGCTTGTAACAAGCAATTTCTTCTTTTTTTACAATATTTTCTACTCTACTGAATGGTTATATTTCAAATTAAATCCACTTAAAATTTTCGTCTGCAAAACCTTTGAATTTGTACATGTCTAAAATTTTGCAAAACAGGAAAGGGTTAAGTAAATGTCAATACTGAAATATTACAGGTTGGCGCAGTAGATGCATGAGTTGGCTAGTTAAGTAATTTAAATAATTGTTATTGAGGGTTAAGGGCTAAAGTGTAGCTTCCGTAGTTATGTTTTTGAATTTTCAACTGTCTAGAGACGGCAAGTGAGCCTGAATGTGATCCAAATAATTGATTGATTTCCTCTGTCAATCAAAAGCCGCCGTCATAGCGCTGTTGGTAGCGTGTCGGACAGTCAACCTAGAGTTCCCGGGTTCGATCCCCGTCTGTGGCACTCATCCTTTCTGCCTATTTGTCTCCCACCAATGGGTCTTTAATCATAGACATATGTGGGAAAGCAGCTGGAGGCTAGGAAAGGATGTGATGGCGGTACTGGTGTGAGAAATACCAGGAATCCATTGTTAGGTGCTCCAATTGCCGCAAAATAACTGAAAGATTGTTGAAAGTGGCGTAAAACCCCATTTAAACAAACAAATCTGTCAATCAAAAAATTTATTTACCTATCGAATCTACCCTCAGACATGAAGTGAGTGCGTTGTGACCTCTGACGTTCATGTAAATCATTTTTGTTGGGTTGGCTACTTAAACGGAATACCTACAGCTTATTCAAGCTGAAGTTACAAGGTTTCGGTCACAAACCAATGATTTTCTTTTTGGTTTGAGTTCCTGAACCTATACATGTATTTAGCAAACTAACTTCGTTTGATATCTTAGTTGAACTGCTTTGTCAGAGGTTAGCAATTAGTCAATTTCACAAGTGTGTACAGTGCTAACACAGTGCAGCCTACTCATTGCAATTAGAATATTTGCTGATCGTCTAAAGAAGTTTTGACTTCCTATCTATATGTAGAGAACATTGTAAAGACTCTGATCTGGCTGTGTGGATACACATGCTTAATTGCTAAAAATGTCACACAGAGGTTCAAATTAATGGATTGCTGGATATGCCCACTAAGCTCTGACAGGATATTAACCCTTGTCATGCTGAGCCCGGAATATTCCGGTTTTGGCAGGAGGTGTAGACCAAGATCAGCCTGCACATAAGTGCAGTCTGATCTTGGTCTACACCTCCTGCTTGTACTTTTCCTGCCAGAGTTGTGTATGAAATCGATTTCTAAAAGAAATATTGATTATTGAACAACAAGTTCTATAAGTACTGTCAACCCTTTGATTTTACAGCAATTCAGTAAGGTAATTTATACAGCATGGAAAGGGTTAAAAGGCATTATTTTCCAAAGTATATGGTCAGTAACATGCAACAAAAAAGTAAAATGACTAGTTGGTGACAAATGTTGTAACTACGGCTTGAATAAGCTGTAGTTATGACATTCAAGTCATCAAACCATCAAAAATGCTTGACATAAATGCCTGCCAATGTCGTAGTTGAAAGTTCACATCTGATCTGAATTAATGATCTGATTGGTTGATTGGTTCTTTGATTGACAGCCAAAATCGGTCAATTTGTCCACACAATGACTTCTGCAAATGATTTGTTTTTGTTTGAATGGGGTTTTACGCTGCTTTCAACAATCTTTCAGTTATACCGCGGCGGCTGGAGCACCTAACAATAGATTCCTGGTATTTCTCACACCAGTACTGCCATAACATCCTTTCCTAGCCTCCAGCTGCTATCCCACATAGGTCTACGATTATCGACCCATTGTCGGGAGACTATTAGTCGGAAAGGCTGAGTGCCGCCGTCGGGGATTGAACCCGGGACCTCTAGATTGAAATTCCGATGCGCTACCAACTGCGCTATGATGGCGGTCTACTTCTGCAAATGAAAGTTAAAAAAATTTTCTTCAAAAAAGATTTAAATGTGCTACTTGAAGTTCTTTATAACACTTTCTCTGGGAAGTATAGATCTGAGGTTTTTCATATGGCTTACATTTTTTTCTTTTCTTTTTTTTTTGCAAAATCTTTTTACTGGAATTTTGGAATTGTATTAACATTTCTATCGTCTCTCTGTGGTTCTTTTGAAATGCAATTGATGCATGGTTGTTGGCTTTGTTACTGCATGATTTGTTTATTTTTTCTGTATTTATTATTTTCTGTGGTTATTTATTTCTTTTTGTGTGCTTCTACAGCTGTTATGCGTTTTTAGCAAGATATTAACCCATTACCAGACGGCAAAATTTTAGACTGGTTCAAATTCTAAGGGTCTGCAGACGACAAATTAAATTTGATGCAATTTCTAGATTTTTCAACTTTCTGTGTAGAAAACATTTCACAAGCAATTTCTTCATTTCTCCCAAGTTTTTCCCAATTGTTTTTCTTTAGGGGCGTCCAAAAGCCTTCTACAGCTGTTATGTGTCTTCAGCAAGATATTAACCCCTAACCAGACGGCAAAATTTTAGACTGGTTCATTTTCAAAGGGTCTGCAGACGACAAATTAAATTTGATGAAATTCCAATACTTTTTCAACTTTCTGGATAGAAAACATTGTGGAAAATGAAGAAATTGCTTGTCACAAGCAATTTCTTCATTTTTCCCAATGTTTTCCCAATTGTTTTTCTTGAGGGGCGTCCAAAAGCGTCCCTATGTGGGAATGGTTTAAAGCTATTATTTGAGTTCCTATTAGCAACATGAAATAGGACGTAGAAAAGTTACTTAGGAAATGATAAGAATTTGGATATTCAACGGATTCATTTTCTTGCTCTTATTTTTGTGATAACCCTTATCATGCTGAAGTAAAGATCCTGGACAGAATTGCTTTAAAATCAAAAGACTGACAGCACTTGAAGGTCTAAATGAAGGTCAATACTTCTTTTGAAATTTGATTGTTTAAACAACTCTTGCTGAAAGGGAAAAAGCCGGAGGTGTAGACCAAGATCAGACTGCACTTATGTGCAGGCTGATCTTTGCCTATACCTCCTGCCAAAACAGGAAGATTTCAGGTTCAGCATGACAAGGTTTAGAGACAACTTGCCTTTGGATGAAGTAGTCGTACTGGAAAATGAAATTATAGATTTAACTCCTTACCATATAATCTTGCTTTTTATGAAACTACAGGAAAAGCTTTGGAAACATTGTGTAAAATGAAGAAATTGCTTATCATAATCAATTTAACCCTTGTCATGCTGTATAAATTACCTTGCTCAATTGCTGTCAAATCAAAGGGCTTAAAGCACTAATAGAACTTGTTCAAAATTCAATATTTTTTTTTAGAAATCAACTTCATAAGCAACTCTGGCAGGAAAAGCACAGACAGGAGGTATAGACTAAGATCAGCCTGCACATAATTGCAGTCTGATCTTAGTCTACACCTCCTGTCAAAACCAGAATATTCCGGGTTCAGCATGACAAGGGTTAAGTTTTTAATGGCTTTCTGACAGGGAATTCCCTGTTTAATATCGGTTGTCATTATGCACAAACACTAAACTTTGGTTAAAATCAACGAAGTGTTGACAGATTGGTGTTATGACTAACAGGATTCAGCTGTATCAGTTAGCTGGTCACTGAAGTCTAAAATAGAAACAAACACTAGACTTTGGTTAACATCAACGTAAGTGTTGACAAATTGGTGTTATGACTAACAGGATTCAGCTGTATCAGTTAGCTGGTCACTGAAGTCTAAAATAGAAACAAACACTAGACTTTGGTTAACATCAACGTAAGTGTTGACAAATTGGTGTTACGACTAACAGGATTCCGCTGTATCAGTTAGCTGGTCACTGAAGTCAAAATAGAAACAAACACTAGACTTTGGTTAACATCAGCGTAAGTGTTGACAAATTGGTGTTACGACTAACAGGATTCCGCTGTATCAGTTAGCTGGTCACTGAAGACAAAATAGAAACAAACACTAGACTTTGGTTAACATCAACGTAAGTGTTGACAAATTGGTGTTACGACTAACAGGATTCCGCTGTATCAGTTAGCTGGTCACTGAAGACAAAATAGAAACAAACACTAGACTTTGGTTAACATCAACGTAAGTGTTGACAGATTGGTGTTACGACTAACAGGATTCAGCTGTATCAGTTAGCTGGTCACTGAAGTCTAAAATAGAAACAAACACTAGACTTTGGTTAACATCAACGTAAGTGTTGACAAATTGGTGTTACGACTAACAGGATTCCGCTGTATCAGTTAGCTGGTCACTGAAGACAAAATAGAAACAAACACTAGACTTTGGTTAACATCAACGTAAGTGTTGACAGATTGGTGTTACGACTAACAGGATTCAGCTGTATCAGTTAGCTGGTCACTGAAGTCTAAAATAGAAACAAACACTAGACTTTGGTTAACATCAACGTAAGTGTTGACAAATTGGTGTTACGACTAACAGGATTCCGCTGTATCAGTTAGCTGGTCACTGAAGACAAAATAGAAACAAACACTAGACTTTGGTTAACATCAACGTAAGTGTTGACAGATTGGTGTTACGACTAACAGGATTCAGCTGTATCAGTTAGCTGGTCACTGAAGACAAAATAGAAACAAAATTAATGGTGTAGGATCTAAACATGGTAACAACAACTTATTGCTTTTTACATTAAATCACACAGTCTTGCTTTAGTAAATGGGTAGATGGGCAGACTCATGATCGGAGAGATGTCAAGGGTTGTGTGTTTGAGTCCTGGCCATACTGCGTGTAGGTCTGCCATTGGGCAAGGCATCCAGAGTTCGAACCTGGTACTGATAATACCCAGGAAGCACATAGATTTGTTTATGTGGCTGTATAAGTGACAACTTGTAAAAATCAATATAATACCCCATTCAAACAACCCTTTTAACCCATTACCAGATGGCAAAACTGTAGACCGGTCCAAATTGAAAGGTGTTGCAGATGACATTTTAAAGTTTATGAAATTTTAGATTTTTCAACTTTCTGGATAGAAAATATTGTGTAAAATGAGAAACTTGCTTGTCACAAGCAATTTCTTCATTTAACACAGTGTTTTCCCAGTAGTTTTTCTTGAGGGACGTCCAAAAGCGTCACTGTGTGGGAATGGTTTAACCCATTACCAGATGAGAGAATTTTAGAGTGGACCTAGAGAGAATTGCAAATGACAGTTTAAAGATTAGAAATTGTAGATTGTTTCACCTTTCCAGATAGAAAATATAGTGAAAATGAAGAAACTGCTTGTTCCAAGCAATTTCTTCATTTTACATAATTGTTTTTCTTGAAGGGCATGAAAAATTGGCATAGTGTGGGAATGAGTTAAAATGCAATATCATACATTACGATCTAAAATTAATTAATAGGATTTTTTTATTACTTACAGATGAGTCCAAGTTATTGAATCTTGACCGAGTTGATGTCACATACACAAGAACAACCTCCACATTGCCGTCCCGCAGCCGACTTACAGATAGAGAGGAAAAAGGTTGGTTGTTAGCCAATTCCAACACAACAAAATTTTAGACTGGTCAAAATTGAAATGAGTTGCAGACAATAATTCAAAGTTTATGAGATTTCAGATTTTTTCGAACAATGTTTAAAATGAAGAATATGCTCGTTACTAGCAATTTCTTCATTTTACTCAATGTTTTCCCCATTGTTTTAGTTAAGGGGCGTCCAAAGGTGTCATTGTGTGGGAATGGGTTAAATCAACTTACTGCAGGCAGAATTAGTTATATTAGTTATACAGTTCATTTACTTTATGTTGAAATCACCTGGGTCCCAACAAAAAGTCAAAATTCACAGGAAAAGGGGCCTTATGGAAATTTGATAAAAAAATCTTAGTTAATGCAATAATGTCCACAGATTTCATCGGATTGTCTTGATACTCCCACAGAATGATTATACTTTTATAAGAATAGTTCCTTTCAGAATTGGGTCTGATCCATCATGTAACATGAGGAAAGGGTCCACATGAAAATTTAATTAAAAATCCTCGTCCACAGTTTTCATCAGATTCTATTCAATCTTTCACTGTTTGTTTTGAACCATCATTAGGATTGTTTCTTTCCAAATTGGGTCTGATCTGTCTTGTATCACAGGATACTGTTTAACTTAATACCAAATAATAAGCTGTTTTGAAGCCTTTAGGGTATAATGTCTAGAAAAAAATGGTAAAAAGGGTAAAAAAAGGTCAAAATCAAGACAATTGTGCATTTTGACCCCTCAAGGAAAAAGCATTGGTAAACATGGTGAAAAATAAGAAATTGCTGGTTACAAGCAATTTCTTCATTATCCACAATGTTTTCTACTCCAAATGACAATGATTTTTAGAATTTTTCATCAATTAAAATTGTTGTCTGGTAATGGGTTTAAGAGCATTTGAAAACAGGGTTTGTAATAAGGGTAAAGATATGGATTAAGCATTTATGTTGATCACAAAAATGTAAGAATATTTGTTTGTACTTGTAAAGGTCAAGACGGTTGAATTAAATACAAAAGGTTTAAACACTTATCTCAAAAGGCAGGTTTTATCATAAATTTGTTAGTATTTTACAATTTGTTAGTATTTTACAGATTAATTCAATTGTTGACCTATTTACTTTAATAATTACTGTAGCAACAGATTCCCCTTTAAAGTACTACACATCATCTTTTAATTATTTTTCGATATATTTTGAGAAACATGTAACACGTGCAATACATAGTTTTTTCAACGGCTACCTGTTCTTACATTTTCAATTATTGAAAAGGATCATTCTTAAAGTTTTACAAAAGGAGATAAAGTGAAACTGTACTTAATGGGAGCTATTGAGGTTTTGGTAAAAATTCATATATTTCAAAATTTTTGATTGCAAAAATGTTTTTTAAAAGACCAAAAGTTTTTCAGTGTAAAACATGCAAAATTAAATTAATCTCTAAACCTATTTACCAACTTTGAAATTGAATCTGAATTCTCTTTCAATTTGGATAAATCGTAAGCCATTGGTTGGTGACTTATAATTTGTAACTATAGCTAAGTTTGGTGTTTAACCCTTCCCTGTTTAAACCCGGAATTTTACGTTGCTGTGATTTTATACTTGAGAAAACATTGTCGAAAAAGGAGAAATTGCTTGTAACAAGCAATTTCTCCTTTTCCAACAATATTTTCTACCACATAGGATGGTTTCATTTCAAATTGCATCCAGTTTTCATTGACGTCTGCAACCTATTTCATTTTGGACTAGTCTAAAATTTCAAGAAACAGGAATGGGTCAAAGTGCTGAACTCAGTAAACTTAGTTGGCAATGTACTGTTCTCTTAGTGGATGGATCTCAGTTGTCAATCAAAGAATAAATAAACCATTCAAATCTTTTATTTAGACCAGAAGTGAACTTTGAACTGGGATATTTATGTGAAGCATTTTAATTGGTTTGGCGACTTAAACGTTGCAGAATTCAAGCTGTTGTTACAACAATTAGAGCCCCCTACTTTTAACTTTTTTGTTACAGTACAGAACATCATTAATTTGACAATCTGATTGTCACCGGATTGAATGCTATGCGGTACACGATGATGATTGAATGATTGTGATTGAACGCTGATCGCTTTTTCACTCTGAGCGGATTGAAAGCTTTGTTATTTAGATGCGATCGCTCAATCATTGCAAAATTTCTTCCAATCCCTACAATGTCGGAAATCATCTTAAACGAAAATATTATCATTATTTTTATTATTTTTATTATTATTTTTATTATTCGTATTACAGAATTTAATTTTAACGAAATTATTTATCACCAAAACTAATATGGCTATGTAAACTATCGGAATGATTGAACGCTGTTGATTGAACGCTTTTGTTTAAGGATTGATTGATCGCAGATTGGAAAAACGCGATTGTTACCTGATTGAATGCTGATTGAAAGTGATTGAAAGTGATTGCCCGGAATGTGATTGAAACGATTGTCAAATTAACAATGTTCTGTACTGTACATGCTACTGGCCATAAATTTTGCAAAATTACACTGTTTTATATCTGAGTGAAACTACCTGTGAGAGTTCAGTTGGTGTGGCCAGTAATTTGTCAATTCTAGGGTCCTGTTTGATCTACCCCTATGCCAACATATGTTGGATATTTTATTGAAGTCATTGAGATAGTTTTCAGTCGTCTCTTCACAAATGAGCAAATGATGAGTAGTGCCAGAGTGGAATGAGCAGTTAATGACTCAGATTGAATGTTGCTGTACTGCAGGTGTGAGAAACCACAGAAAGTCAGTGATAGGTGCACCAGCTGCTGAAGAGCTTAATACTCTTGAAAGTTATGTACAAACAAATAAGTAAAAGATTTTTAAAGTGACTCAAATGAAATATTACAATCATTTCTACAAAAGTGTTAACACGATTTTTGTTCTGGATTATAGATTACGATGTGAGAGGCGGTATTTACCAAGATGATGGGGATATGAGTGATACCGCCACGGACATTTTAGTTAATGCTCAACCGTTAGACAAAATGCCAAGTACCTGGAACAAAAGTCGAGTACGCAGAGGATCGCTGGGATCTGATGGGTCAGACTACAGTGACATTGATGAACAGTTGACGTCCGTCATTAGAAAGAGATCAAAATCTGCTGATGGACGAGGTAATTCAAACAATAGATGATTTATTACTAAAAAAATATGATTCAATCCGAAACAAAACTGAAACGTTTTGTTGAAAAAAGATGGGTTACTTATTAGCTTTTAATAGTTTATTTATCTGAATGACTTTTCAACTAGCACTGAGGTCAAGGTCGAATAACAAAGCCAATGTTTAATATGATGGTTATTTTTATTGTACTCGATATTATCTTATGGCCCTGATCATCTGTCTATTTGTCTGTCAGATATCAATTTTTGTGCGAACAACTCCTACAGTTTCAATAGGAATGAACTGAAACTTGCCATAATGAGTCTCTATAATGTCTAGTTGTGTTTGAGACAAAAATCATTATGACTGCTCAAGTCATTTTAGAATTATCTACCCTTTTCTTTGCAAAATAGCTTGAAATTACAGTTTTTTTTTCACTGACAAGTTCCTTTGTGCTTAAATTCCAAGCTCTGAATAGCTCTTTTATGACACAAAACTTAACCCATTCCAGCACAATGATGCTTTTTGATGCCTCTCAAGAAAAGCAATTGGGAAAACATTATTTGAAATAAAGAAATTGCTTGCAAAAAGCAATTTCTTCATTTTTCAAGATGTTTTCTACCTATAAAGTTGAAATAATCTAAAATTTCCTAAATTTCTTTGAACTTGGACCTGTCTAAATTTTTGTTGTCTGGTAATGTGTCAACTTATCAACAGCTGGTGAACAACTGAATCATATTTTTAATGTTGGCTCCACCACTCATGAAAATATAGCTTTTGTTGTTCACTCAATGAAATATGAATTGATCTTACACTGAAACAATTATCCTCTATGTATTTCATTTTGTCAATAGAAAAATATTGACAGAATCTACTAGAACACTATGGAGCATTTGTTCTTGTTTTCCATCCATTCATAAGTTTGCTTTTAACCCACTCCCACACAATGACGCTGTGTGATGCCCCCAAGAAAAAAGGTTTAGAAAACATAGTGGAATATGAACAAATTGCTTGTTTCAAGCAATTCCTACATTATCCCTCATTATCTACAATGTTACTACACCAAGAGTACCAAAAATAAAAAATTTCAACAACTGAAATTTGTTGTCAACATCTTTCAATATTGAACCAGTCTAAAATTTTGTTGTATGGTAATGGGTTAAAGCCAATCTGTAATTTCAGAAATCCTGAGAAGAATGGCACCAACAGGAAGTAGCAGTACCCATGGGGGAGGGACAACCCCTGGGAAAGGTGATAGACCCTTATCAAGAGCCATGTCCCCAGGGCCGGGTAACGCCGGGTTTAGGTCTATCACACCCAGACCTATGGCAACACAACATAATAAAACAACATTGTCTATAGCTTCAAGGTAGGGAAACATAAATGTATGAATTGCATATGGAAAGTCTTTGGAAACATACTTTAACCCTTTCCTGTTTTTGGAAATTTTAAACTAGTCCAAATTGAAAAAGGTTGCAGATGTCAATGAAAACTGGATGCCATTTGAAAAGAAACCATCCTATGTGGTAGAAAATATTGTAGAAAATAGAGAAATTGCTTGTTACAAGCAATTTCTTCTTTTTCCACAATGCTTTCTTGAGTATAAAATCACAGGAACGTAAAATCCCGCATTTGAACGGGAAAGGGTTAAAATGTTACTTAAACTGTATTTTGAGATTAATTGTAGAAGTAAACATTTGGAAAAAAAAGATAAAATACTGGTTGAGAGATTGATAGAGATCAAATGAATTCACCCTTTTGTTGCTTACCAAGAATTACCTTACTGTATATTAACCCTTTCCTGTATTTCCCTTACCAGGGATTTTATGTTGTGATTTTATATATGAGAAAACATTATTGAAAAAGATAAAATTGCTTGTAACAAGCAATTTCTCTTTTTCCCACAATATTTTCTACCACAATGGATGGTTTCATTTCAAATTGCATACAATTTTAATAGTCGTATGAAACCTCTTTTATTTTGGACCAGTCTAAAAATTTCAAAAAATGGGAAAGGGTTAAATGTAACAAAATTCGTCAGACTGGTCCAAATTAAAGACAATATAAATTGTTTGAAAAAAGGAAAACAATGTAGTGATTATGTGATTGGCAAATGTTGCATTCCTGTAATGTCTACCCCGAATCCATTACCAGCAGGCAGAGTGGTCCAAATATATAGCAGTTGAAGATGACAATTCAAAGTGCTAAGAAATTGAAGTAAGAGTGTGAGATATGGTTGAAGAACATTTTGAGAACAGGAATATTTTTAAAGGCTGTTTTTTGTCATCACATCAAAATTTTGGATGGGTTAATGTATTAACCCTTTCTCATTCAATTTCTTGTTTTTAGGTCCTTCTTCTTTTCCATAATATTTTCAACCCTACTGAATTGTTGATTTTCAAATGAAATCAACTTTAAATTTTCGTCTGCAAAACCTTTGAATTTCGACAGGTCTACAATATTGCAAAACAGGAAAGGGTTTACAAACATATGACTAATTTGAATAGGATTTGAATTCACGGGAATCTCCTCACCAACCCATTCCCTCAAAATGTATTTTTTTAAAACAACAACAACAAAAAAGCTTTTTATAAGCAATTTCTGCATCATCCATAATTTTGCAAAAAAAGGCAATGTTTTTTTTTTAAATTTCACAAATTGAAATATGTTGTAAACAACTTCTTTGAATTTTGGCCAGTTTAATGTATTGCCATTTGGTAATGGATTTATCGTTGTAGCATGTATCTATTACAGAAAAGATTCTTCACAGAAAACAAAAATATTACAAGTATTCTTTAACACATTCCCACACCGTGACGCTTTTTGACACATCTTTAGAAAAAGAATTGGGAAACCATTGTGTGAAATGAAGAAATTGATTGATCCAAGGAATTTCTTCATTTTGCACAATGTTTTCAACTCAGAAAGTTGATAAAAACTAAAATGTCATAAACTTTAAATTGTTGTCTGCAACTCCTTTCAACTTGGACCAGTCTAAAATTTTCTGGTGTGATAATTGGTTAAGCATGATTTATTTCTTTTAAAGCATGAACACTCTGACGCAAGGCCTCCGTCCATTTGCTCCAAGAAGTCCTCAGGACTTACAGGTTAATGATGTTATCAAGTTTTCTCGACAAGGAGGTAAATTAAGTCAAGGCACCATCAAGTTCATTGGCCATTTACCGGGTCGAGGAGACATTTACTTAGGAGTGGAACTTGACAAGGAGGGTAGGTTGACACAAAATAATTATCCATTTCATTTTGTTTCCTGAATTAAAGTGTTGATAGAATGTTCAGAATTGAAAGAAATTTTCTCAAAAAAATGACTCGAGTGTTCCTTGAATAAAAGATCATAATCTTTAACACGTAGAGTGCAAAAAGGTGTAGAAAAAGAAGAAAAAGCATTCTACAAGCTTTCTCTTCTTTATCCACAATGATTTTGTTCCGTAATGGCAACACCTTTTTACATTTCACCCACTTAAAATTAGCATCCGCAAATTCTTTCAATTTGGACCAGACTAAGATTGTATTGTTTGTTAATGGGTTAAGGTAATAGACCCATTGTCTGAGAGGAGTCAAGGGTTGTGGGTTTAAATCTAGGCTGTGCCACTAGTAATTTGGGTCTGTCCCTGGGCAAATCCCTCAAAGCACCTGCTTAGTTCTGGAGATACATAGGAAGCCAATTAGAGATCTTTGCCATGATATAAATGACAGAATATTAGAAACTCCATAAAAACCCATTTAACCCATTCCCACACAACAAAATTTTAGACTTGTCCATATTGAAAGAATCCTCAGACAATATTTTTAAGCTGATAGAATGTTAAATTTGATTGTCTTTTTTGGATAGAAATGTCTTTTTTGGATAGAAAACATTGTGGAAAATGAATAAATTGCTTGTTACAAGCAATTTCTTCATTTCCACAATGTTTTCCAAAGCTTTGTTCTTGAGGGGGTAAAAAGGAGGGATTGTGTGCAAATGTGTTAATCAATCATTCTAATCAGCTTTTCTAGAATGCTTAGGTTGATCATTTTGTAAATTGATAGTATATCGTCACTGTGCTTTTAAAACCCGGTATCAACAGCTTGAATCAAGCTGTAGTTTCAAGATTTAGAATGACAATGGCGATAAAAGCTATTGAAATCTAAATTACTTTCACAAGGTAATCTTAACCAATTACCAAATTTCAAAATTTTAGTCTGGTAAAAATTGAAAGGAGGTGAAGACAAGAATTCAAAGTCTCCTTAATTTTGTAAAAAACATTGTGTAAATGAAAAAACGGCTTTTTGTAAGCAATTTCTTCATTTTACACAATGTTTTCTCAATTGTCTTTTTTAAGAGGCGTCTAAAAGCATCATTTTAAGGGAATGGGTTAAAGGGAAGAAAACATCTTGAAATTTAGTTGACAAATTAATTCTTTATTTTTTCAGATGGTAAACATGATGGTGTATTTGAAGGAATTAGATATTTCAAATGGTAAATATATATTTAACTTGTATATTCAACTTTGTGTCCATGTGTGTATTTGTCAAGAGCCATAACTTTGAAATAAAGATACAGTTACATTATCTTGCACGCCCAAGGCTGATATCATATGCAAGCCTCAAAGTTCAACAGTCCAAATAGGGTCAAGGGTCAACAGCCCAAATAGGGTCAAAGATCAACAGTCCAAATAAGGGTACAACTGATGGATCACAGCTGTCAATCAAATATTGATTGACCAATTAAATCAGTCATTTAGACCAGAAGTGAACATGAAAGCACATATAACTCAGATATTTATGCTAAGAATTTCGGTTGGTCTGGCAACATAAGTTTAGCATCTGCAGCTTGAGTAAGCAGTAGGTATGAAATTTCTGTTGCCTACCAAAATTTGCCTTTTATTTTATGTAAACAACAACTAACATTTGTATAATGATGTTGATTTTGCCTTTGTCAAACTGTCAGTTGACGATCTTTCCATTGGCAGTTTCATAGGTCATTCATGTTTCTGAAACATATTGTCAATTTGATATCTAGTAGTAATCATAAAATACTGTATAAAACTTCAAAGGTCATGCCATGCCCCTGCTGCTGCAACACCTTATGATAATCCTAGGGTCTGTGTAAAATTATTGTAAGTGCCAGAATATTTCCATGCACTTAAAAATAGTTTTGCTCTTACCCCTAAAATTGTAAACGGTATAATTATTGTTGCCTGCCTATCAGTTATCCCATTATCAGATGACAAAATTTAAGACTGGTCCAAATTGAAATAAAATGCAAATGAAAATTTTTTAATCAGTGGATTATTCCAAATTGAAATAAAATGCAAATGAAAATTTTTTAATCAGTGGATTATTCCAAATTGAAATAAAATGCAAATGACAATTTTTAATCAGTGGATTATTCCAAATTGAAATAAAATGCAAATGACATTTTTTTAATCAATGGAATTTATAAAACCTATTACAAATATAAATATAAAGCAATTTTTCTCATTTTCCACAATGTTTTCCAAAGCCTTTTTCTAAAAGCATGATTGTTTGGAAAATGGTTAAGTCTATTTCATTCTTTCTATTTTAGCAAACCAAATAAAGGAGTATTTGTAGCCTATAATAAAGTGGTGATGGCCTGGACGACTTACTGAAGGGGCAAGGTCACTGATGTGGTTGGCACAAGATGAAAACAACAATATCAAGGTCAAGGGATGGATTTAACGGAACATAGCTAGCTTTAGGAAACCAAAGATGAAACTTTTTCCTTGCCCTTTTCTTCTTTACAGAGTAGATCAGTGTATTCTAGAGATTTGTGTCACTACTGCATATAATTTTACCCTTTACTAGAAGTTTTAAACTGGTCCAAATTAAAAGAGACTGCAGACAAATTTCAAAGTGTGTTGAAATTTGAAAATAAGCACCGAATAAGATTAAAACATTGTTAGAAGAGGTGAAATTGCGTGTTACAACAGATTTCTCCTTTTCCAACAAAGCTTCCTTGACTTATTTTCTTTAGGGCATCAAAACATTGTTTTCTCAAACACTTCTGTTAATGGTTGTACAAAAGCAGAATCATGTAGGAAAGGGTGAATGCATATTGTAATAAGTTGGACTTTACTGTATGTCATCTTAAGTATTTTGTTTTAAACTTTTAGCCAATTTCCACCCAATCGAACTTTCCTAGGACCCTCAACAAAAGAGTTGTGGAAAACATTGTGGAAATAAAAAATCAAATGCCTATATCAAGCAATTTCTTCATTTTCCACCCAGGAGATCAGATACATTGAAAATTCTGTCAATTTCAAAGTTTCGCCTGCAACTTCTTTGAATTTAGACCAGTTCAAAAATTTCTCTTCTAGTAATATGCTAATGTTTTCTATGGGTAAAACCCAATTTTAAAAATGGCCTGACATCAGAAATCTTTGGTTGATGTAGTAACATTTTGCTTTCATTAAACATTGCATTTGTAGCATTAAGATAACAAATTTAATTGTATTTATCTTTTGAAAGCAATTCGAGGATTAATCACAAGACAGTTTTAAGCCATTCAAACACAAGCCCTTTTTTTACGCCCTTCAAGAAAAGGCTTTGGAAAACATTTTGGAAAATGAAGAAATTGCTTGTATCAAGCAATTTCTTCATTATCCACAATGTTTTCTGTCTAAAAAGACAAAACAATTTAAAATTCCATCAACTTGAAATTCTCGTCTGCAGCTTCTTTCAATTTGGTCCAGTCTAAGATTTCTCTGTGTGGGAATGGGTTAAATGTGAATACAATGTATACACACTTAACCCTTTCCTGTTTTTGGAAATCTTGGACTTGTCAAACTAGAAAGGAGTTGTAGACGACAACTAAAAGAGATTGCAATCTGAAAAGTAACGAAACTACAGGTTAGAAAGTATTGTGGGAAAAGAGGAAATTGCTTGTAACATTGCTTTCTCAAGTATGAAATCACAAGGACGTAAAAAGCAGGGATTAAACAGGAAAGGGTTGAAACAGTTTTGCAATTAATCCTTAAATAAACATCATAAAGAAGATGCATTGTATAGACATAAATTACCCAGTAACCCTCGCATTGTACAACCCACAAATTAAATCCATACCTGATGAAGTTCAAAAATGGCGTATTACACTTGCACTGCCTTCATGCAAGTGGTTGGGTATTATAGGTTGTCATTCAAGCAAGATTTATCTCAGTTGTAATGAGATCAAAGTGCTCATTTCATTTCAGTATTTATCTAATTTTTCATTCCGTCCTAAATTACTTTACATGAAAGTAATCCATAGAACATGATTTTACCATATACTTACATATCTATATATTTAGATTTATTTATTATTTAAAATTTTAATAATATTTATCATATTAGAATTTGCTTTAAGATGCACATATATGTTTATGCCTAATTTCATTCCGTCCATATTATGTTTTTTCTTTGTTGTCTATTATGCTCTTTTGATGTAAATGTCAATATCATGCACATTATGATTAACAGATCTTCGACAGTTAACCCATTACCAGACGACAAAATTATAGACTGATCCAAATTGCAGACCATAATATCAATCTGATAGAATCTCATATTTTTCTTACTGTTTTGGTTTTAAAGCATTGTGGATAATGAAGAAATTGCTTGAGAGCCTAAATTGCATTTGAATTGATAAGTAAGTTGTACAGATATAGATAAATAATGTGAGAAAATGAGAAACTGTTTGTCATAAGCAATTTCTCATTTTCTCACAATATTTTCCTAAATCATATATCTTTGGTGTGTAAAGATGCTAAAGGGTTAAAAACAAACAAAGTCTGTGTTATCTACAGGACATTTATCAGACTGTGTGGATGCTCTAAATGATCAGAGTTCTCATCCAACAGCAACAAGAGTGTTTCTTGAAAATGTCATATGCAGACTAGGTCAAGCCTTTAAAACTTTCCAAGAAGAAAGGCCTAGTTTTTAGCTATTATATTACTAGTTTAGTCTTTTATTTCTGTTTTATTTTCATTTTCTACCTGTGATAGCCTTGTTTCGTTGACTTAATTTCAAATGATGAATATTAAATGTCAATTGTTATTGATAATTTTTTGTAATTTTTCATCACTTTTTACCATGTGATCATAGAATTTATTCAGGTCTTTGGAGTCAATGACATTTTCCAAGCATTGTTTCGGACCCCTTATGTAAAACTTGAAGGTGTTAAGTAATTTTACCAGTTCCCACTCAATGGTGCCCTCAAGAAATAAAGCTTTGGAAAACATTGTGGAAAATGAAAAAATTGCTCATTATCCACAATGTTATCTATCCAAAATGTAAAGAAAATTCAAAATTTCCTAAGCTTTAAATAATTGCAACTTCTTTCAATTTAGACCAGTCTAAAATTTTGCTGTCTGGTAAAGGGTCAAAAGGCCTGTATAAATTTTACTGACAAAAGAACAGAGTTGACATTATTATAGAATAAAATCATATTTGTTCTTTATTATCTTTTTTGATAGAAAGCATGGAATGAGAGAACAAATATCCTCAAACACAGAAAGCACCAAGCTTGATCAAGCCCTGATGCTATTCTTTATAAATGTCCAAAAGATTTGCTTGTATTGTGTCGTTAAGGGAACATACTTTTTCTCGTCAATGTTGAACAAATGTTAAGAAATTTTCTTTTTATGTCCCCAAATCGAAAGATCGGGGGCATATTGTTTTTCAGTTGTCCGTCTGTAATGTCTGTCTGCAACACTTAACCAAAGAACTTAACCCATTCCAACTCAATCCCTCCTTTTTACGCCCCTCAAGAAAAAAACTTTGGAAAACACTGTGGAAAAAGAAGAAATTGCTTGTATCAAGCAATTTCTTCATTATCCACAATGTTTACTATAAAAAAAGACGAACAAATCTAAAATTCCATCAACTTGAAATTATTGTCTGCAGCTTCTTTCAATTTGGACCAGTCTAAAACTTTGTTGTGTGGGAATGGGTTAATATTGCCAATTACTACCAGCCTATTCAAGATACAATGTTCATATTTGGCATGATGATAGATCTCAATGATATACATCTGCTGGTACAAAGTTCATGGTCATGTGACAATGTCAAGGTCATCTGTCAAGGTCAAACTTATGAAAAATTTGCTGTTTTGGGGGCATTCATGTTTCACAAACACATCTTGTTTCTATTATCATTATGTTGGAGGACGTTTTTGTCTCTAGTATGTAGACTTTTTACATGTACACTAATCATTAATGGATTAACCCAATGCCAGACAACAAAATTTTAGATTGGTCCAAATTGAAAGGAGTTGCAGACTACTATCTAAAATTTATGAAATTTTAAATCTTTTTAACTCGGTAGAAAACATTGTGTTTCTTGAGGAAATTGCTTCTATCAAGCAATTTCTTCATTTGCCACAATCGTTTTCAAATTGTGTTTCTTGAGGGGCGTACAGAAGTGGGATTATGTGGGAATGGGTTAACTTGTTTTTAACTTATTGTTACTTATAAGTGGTGAACTTTGTTTTAACTTGGATAACTAGGCAGACTGAATTTATTGTAGAAAACTTTACATTCAAAATAATAAAATTATGTTGAAAAGTAACATAAATTTTACACATTAAATTTTTAAATAATAATTAACCAATTTATGGCTCCGCCTACATACTCCACTGATCCTGCCCATCGACTACAACTGAAAGTTTCGCTTTGATTTAAAACGGCGTTATTTTGCAAAATTTATGGCCAGTATCATGTAACAAAAACGTAGAATGGTAGGTTGGCGACATAATTGTTGTAACTACTGCTTGAATAAGCTGTAGTTATGATGTTTAAGTCCAAAAAACCAACAAAAATGTTTAACTCAAACAGTGACCAGGCTGAATGAATGATTTGATTGGTCGATTGATTCTCTGATTGACAGCCTGAATTGATCTTTTGATAGATGGTTGCTATTAGTGACAAAAATCATTCATTTAGAAGGGAAGTGAAATATTGACCTCGACATTTATTTAGTAAAATGTCATTGGTGGGTACATTAGACTAAAGCAAAACTCAAGCTGTAATTATGACGATTAGATCACCCATCAATGATTTGGTTTTTAGCTCCACTGGCTTAAAGCTAGCAAACTATTGTCATGGCATTGTGTTCTTCGTGTGTCTGTTTGTGCCTGTGTCTGTCTGTAAACTTTCACTTTAAAAATCTTCTCCTCAGAAAGTACTGATGGAATTCAACCAAATTCCACAAAAAATCCTTGGGTGACCCTTTATCAGATTCATTCAAAGAATTTTTATTGGATGAAAAACATGGATTTAATTGGAGGGACTAGTTTCAATATATGTTGAAACCTTTAAAAATCTTCTTGTCAGAAACCAGTTGATGGATTTCCACCAAATTTTACAGGAATGATAATTTGGTGACTCTTATATCAGATTCCTGCAAAGAATTTTGATAGAATGATAAACATGGCTTAAATGGGTGGGGCTAGTTTCCATATATTTTGAAACCTTTAAAAGTCTTCTTTGACCCTTTTCAGATTTCTTCAAAGAATTTTGATAGAATGATAAACATGTCTTTCACCCATTACCACTCAACAAAACCTTACACTGGTCAGAAATGAAAGAAGTTACAGGTGACAATTTTGCATTGGTGGAATCCAGAAAATTTTTGCCCTTATTGTGGATATTGAAGAATTGCTTGTTACAAGTAAATTCTTTGCTTTTATGGGACTGCTTAAAAAAGTAGGATGATGTGGGAATGGGTTAATGGGCGGTCTAATGTCTATACATGATGAAAGCTTTGAAAATCTTTTTCCTAGATACCAGTTGATGGATTTCACCCAAATTTCACTGGAATGATCCTCTGGTGTCTCTTTCTCAGATTCCATCAATGAATTTTGATTCTTTGAAAATATGGCTTTTATAGTTGTGGCTTGTGTCCATATATGGTATCTAGTGAATTTTTCATCCGACTTGTTAAATGAATTGACTAATGTTAAACAATTAAAAGGTTGAAATATTAAAAGATTTCATTGACAAGATTTATTTGCCACACATGGTGAACATGATTCCTAAAAACACCATTTGCTTAATCAGTACAATCAGGCATATGGAGCTATGCAGGCGCTCAAGCGTTTCTAGTAAGATTACCTGAGAACAACATGCTTATTGATAGCTTTTGTGATCCTTCAAATTCTGTCCTCAACAATTTTTTAAAGGCTTTACAATCTAGAGGCCACAATTTTGTCCCAATCCTTTTGAAACCTTGTCAGAATGTTTTGAGGGTTTGTAAGGAAACATGGGAAAAGAGGCCTTCACCGTTTACGCTATTTAGATTTTAATTCATTTATGATAAAACTTTGTAAGAATACTTCTTGGTCCTTTAAACTAATCCTATTGAAAATGGGAAAATTCATTAGAAAACATAGGAAAGGTGTTTCATAATAAAAGTTTAATCTTAATAAGCCAGAGTACACAAATTGGATTGGTCCATTTTCAACGAAGTTGCAGACGATAGTTTTTAGTATCATGAAAAACTATAAAATATTGTCTTTTGGGATAGAAAAGCATTGTGGGTAATGAAGAAATGGTTAAACAGAATACACACACACACACACAAAAAAAGAAAAAGAAAAACAAACCAAAAACCACACACACGCACAAACTTAAAAGCATCCGTGGAATAAGAGAAAAAATGTAAAACCCGTATAGAGTTATGGGCTCGAATCCAATCTATCTTTGTTGGTTATGTGGGCCTATTCTTGGACAAGGCATTTCAGAATTCTAGCTTTGCGCCGCTACATCTTAACCCTTGTCATGCTGTATATATTACCTTACTGAATTGCTGAACAATCAAAGAGCTGAAAGCACTGATAGAAGACGTTGTTCAAAAATCAATATTTCTTTTAGAAATCAAATTCATAAGCAACTTTGACAGGTTGGAAGCAGTACAAGCAGGGGTTGTAGACTAAGATCAGACTGCACTTAAGTGCAGGCTGATCATGGTCTACATCTCCTGCCCAAACCTGAATATTCCGGGTTCAGCATGACAAGGGTTAATACCGTACCTGGATTTTCAATACGTGTTTAGTGCTCGAACCCGGACAGTACATGTATGAGTGAATTGTGCAGATTTGATTTAAACCATTACCAAACAACAACTTTTTTGACTGGTTCAAATTTGAAGAAAAAACAGACATCAATTCAATGTTTATAAATTTTAGATTTGATCAACCTTCTAGGTAAAAAAACATGGTCGAAAATATTTTCCCAAATTGTTTTTCTTGCGGAGAGTCAAAAAGCATCATTGTGTGGGAATGGGTTTAAAGATTGCTTAAAGTGGAACACTACTTCGGACAAACTGCAAGTGACATTGTGTGTAATAAGAGTTGATAAATTTGTTCGCAGAAAAAGCTGGGAATTTCATTTTTTTGTGTTTGTTCGTTTGTGGTTTGTATTTAAGTAGGTATCTTACTTTACTTTATTTTGTTTTGATTGCATTTCTTACATTAGCTCTTTATCTTCTTAGAAAAGACCCGATTTTTTAAATGGAGAAAATAAAACAGAAAAAAAAAACCTAATTTTTGTTTTACTCTTTTTCATAAGACCAAGACTGCGTAAATTTAAAGAGATGCACCTTATCATCGGTTTGTCAA
This sequence comes from Fragum fragum, assembly GCA_946902895.1. Taxonomy (NCBI): domain Eukaryota; kingdom Metazoa; phylum Mollusca; class Bivalvia; order Cardiida; family Cardiidae; genus Fragum; species Fragum fragum. Next base: position 17,648,624 of record OX336368.1, read on the forward strand.
ACCTTCGAAATTACAGCTTAACCTTTTCCCGTTTTCGGAAAATTTAGACTGGTCCGATTTGAAATACGACAATACGACAATGAAAAGTGAGTTCAATATGAAAAAAAAAATCGTATGTGGTAGAAAATAGAGTAAGAAAAGAAGAAATTGCTTGTCATTAGCAATTTCCTCTTTTTCCATAATACCTTCTCAAGTATAAAATTTAGAGACGAAAAAACAGGGACTGTACAGGAAAGGGTAAACCTATTCGCACACAATCCTGTTTTTTTACACCTTTCAATTTTTACACGCCTCAAGAAAGAGGGTCTGTAAAACATTGTGGACAATGAAGTCCAATCTCTTCAAGGTTTACTATGTTTCCTACAAAATAAAGCAGTCTTTTAAACCCTTGTCATGCTGAATAAATTACCTTCTTGAATTACTGTAAAATCAAAGGGCTAAAAGCACTGATAGAACCTGTCGTTCAAAAATCAATATTTCTTTTAGAAATCAAGTTCATAAACATCTCTGACAGGAAAAGTACAAGCAGGATGTGTAGACCAAGATCAGACTGCACTTATGTGCAGGCTGATCTTGGTCTACACCTCCTGCCAAAACTAGAAAATTCCGGGTTCAACATGGCAAGGGTTAAATTTCACCAACATGGAATTGTTGTCTGTAACATCTTTTAATTAAAGCTAGTCTAAGATTCTGTCACGTGGTTATGGATGAATCAAGTTGTAGTAACGATGGTGTCGCAGTCGCCCTATGAATTATTACATTGCTGGTACGATTAATGGTACGATGTGCATCTGCTCGTTCTTGTGAGAGCTCATCTGCAAAAAAGAACGGCACTTAGAATAAATGTCGGTGTTCAAACTTCAGTTTTGACTGCCGAGTGGTATAGGTGCTTGACTCGTGATCTGAAGGTCACGGGTTCGAGCCCCATCGTCACCGAGGTATATTCATGGGCAAGACACTTAATAGCCAGCCTCTGTCTAGTGGGTAGCAGCGAGGTTAAGCCACTGCCTCTCTTTCAGGGACGTGAAGACACCTGGTTTTTGTGTTCGAGAGCGACTCTATACACATGGTTTGTGTGTTGGAGAGCGACTCTATAAGCGTCTTTTCGTCGCAATCGAACTAAAATAAATTAGTATAAACTAAACTTCATTTCTGGTCAAAATGAATGATTTAATTGGTTCATCGATTAACCCTTTCCTGTTTCTCGAAATTTCAGACTGGCCGAATTTGAATCATGTTGCAGATGACAATGAAAACTGAATGCAAATTGAGACGAAATCGATCTATGTGGTAGAAAATTTTGTGATAAAAGAAGAAATTGCTTGTATCAAGCAATTTCTTCTTTTATCACAATATTTTCTTAAGTATAAAATTGCAGTGACGTAAAATCCAGTGATTATACAGTAAAGGGTAAGGCACAACGTCGGGAAGGAATTTTATCGTACTTTTTTGTTCATTCTCGATAATAATTTATCTAACTGGACTTTGCTGGATGCAAAGTATTTTCAAATATTTGTTATGCGGAGTTTCCTTTTCGCTTGACAAATACCGACCTTCGTGGATACTTTCGACCTGTTTCTTCTACAATATAAATAATTTCATAAAGTCAGAAGTCCCCGGTATCGATAGTAGACAATATAGGCTTTCGTGGATACGTTCGACCCGTTTGGTCCACCGTAGATTAGTACTGACTTCATAAAAATCGAATCTTGATAAAAGACGTTTCATCCCGAGGATGTGCCTCGGATCTAAAGGCTTCAACACTGATACCCTATCATTTTTAATCTTTGGTCATGATTTAAAACGTTTGACATCTTAATGTTGTGACATATTGTTGAATTAAGTAACCAGGCTCGCACTTTACCCATGGCCAAACGACAAAATTTCAGACTGGCCCAAATTCAAAGATGTTGCAGACTACATTTAGTCAGGAAAACAAATAATCTGACGGATCGCCGCTGTCAATTAAAAAAACAATTGACGAATCAAATAATTCATTCGGAATGGAAATGAGCTTTTCTACTACGGTATTTTTTATTTTCAGCATTTTTGTTGGTTTGGAGTCTTAACCCATTCCCACACAACAAAGTTTTAGACTGGTCCAAATTGAAAGAAGCTGCAGACAACAATTTCAAGTTCACTTGTTTCATTTTTTAAATATATCTTATAGCAATTAGAAGAGGACAATTTTGTCTGTCAAAAGCGAATTAGGCGTTTGTTAAAAGCGAATTTACGATTGAATCAACAATCAAAAACGTTTTTCAACAACGGCCTTACGAGCGAATCACCATGCCAGTGGCAAATTTACGAGTGAATCACAGATGAAGAGCATGTTTCAACAACGACCTTACGAGCGATACTATCAATGGGGGGTTGGGGGGGGGGGGTGGTGTGATGCATTTTGTCCTCTATCCAACACCCAAAGCCGAGCGTTGGCATCCGTAGGCGGTGCTCTTGTTTCAGTAAACTTATGCTGTCATTAACCCATTCCAACACAATGGAACTTTAGACCAGTCCAAATTGAAAGGAGCTGCAGACGACAATTTCAAATTGATGGAATTTTGAATATTTCCGTCTTTTTGGATAGAAAACATTGTGGATAATGAAGAAATTGCTTGATCCAAGCAATTTCTTCATTTTCCACAATGTTTTCCAAAGCTTTTTTGTTGAGGAGCGTAAAAAGGAGGGATTGAGTTGTAATGGGTTAAATTCAAAGTGTTTACTCGTGATAATAGGGTATCAAAAGAAGTATTCAGCCCATCAGATGAACGTGACAATATTTTTCTGTTACATAGTGCCTCTTACATCTTAATACTCATCTTCTAACCGCTGTATTAAAATTATTGGCAGCGGTGGGATTCGAACCCACGCCTCCGAAGAGACTGGTGCCTAAAACCAGCGCCTTAGACCGCTCGGCCACGCTACCTTCGTGACATCGTTAATTTTCTAAATATGTATTATATAGATAAATTGAACGCTGTACACTATACTGCACTGTATTCTTTCTTCTTTCTTTTCTGTCTCCATCTCTCTCTCCCTTTTTCTGTGTCTTACCTCTATCATGATACTTTACACAAATTTCTAGTTTCTACCAATTTGTAACACCATGAATCGTGCGTTTCCCAAATGAACTCTTGGTGCATAAATTAAAACTATTAAACCATTATTAATGCAGTTTTGATGACACTTACGATAGTTTTGCGGCAGACATGTCAATTATTTCTATTTTCATAACCGTTCTGCCTTATTTATTTGACCCATTCCTAATTAATCACTCTTTTTTCACCTTCCTGGTTAAAGGGTTAGGGAAAACATTGTGGAAAATGAAGAAATTGCTTTTTACAGGCAATTTCTTCATTATCCAAAATGTATTTTACCTTCAAACACACACACACACACACACACACACACAAAAATAAGATTTCATTAACCAAAAGTTGTCGTCTGCAGCTTCTCTGCTTCTCTCTAGTCTAAAATTTTATCGTTTGGTAATAGGTTAGATAGTAAAGAGTGGAGTGTTTTATAGCAGGGTTGTTGAAATCTTGTCCTCCAATACATACAGGGGTTAACCAATTAATATTCAAATTGAAATTTACCCTTTATCTGGCATTTTACACCTTAAAACATTAACCTTTCTCTTCCGTTTTTTTCTAAATCCATTTCCCGTTTTGCAAAGTTTTAGACCTATCCAAATTCAAAGATTTTGCCGACAAGAATTTAAATTGGATTTAATTTGAAAAATAACCAGTCAGAAGTCTAGAAAATATTGTAGAGAAAGAAGAAATTGCTTATGACAAGCAATTTCTTCTTTTTCTACAATGTTTTCTCTATTATAAAATCATAGGGGCGTAAAAGCTAGGAATCGAACGGGAAAAGGTTGACCTCGGCATATAATGAAGACTAGCACCGTTGCAATTCGGTGCAGACCGATCTAAGTCTTCATTATTGATTGTATTACTAGAGTATTGAAAGTCACCAAGCTCAACCATATACGTATACAGTCGATCTTCTTCGAGCGACAACCTCTTTGAAGCGACCACTTCCACTAAGCGACCGCATCGAAATCCCCGTTTCAAAATAAAAGTCTTTTAACCCATTTCCACACAAAGAGGCTTTTAATCACCCCTCAATATGAAATCCCTGGAAAACATTGTGGGTCATGAAGAAATTGCTTCATTATCCACAATGTTTCATATCCAAAAAGACAAAGAAATAGAATATTTCATAAACTTGAAATTTTCGTCTGCTACTTCTTTGAGTTTGGACTGGTCTAAAATTTCATTGTGTGGGAATGGGTTAAAAAGATGGTCGTATTTGCTAAAAACCTATATACAGAAGTGAAGAAATTGATTGTAGCAACCGATTTTTCCATTTTCCACATTTTCTCTTCCATTTTTGTGGAGGGCATAAAAAACGGGATTATGTGGGAACGGAATGAATAATTTCTTCGCAATCCCGCTTTTGACGCCATAAAGAAATATAATTCTGAAAAAAATGATGAGAAATGAGCAATTACTTGTGAAATTAATTTCTCACCTTGTTTTCTATCTTGTTTGGGCGTTTATTTTCCAATGTTAGCATACTTTGCAAAGTTGCCTGCTGTTTCTTTCACTTTGGACCAGTCCAAAATTTTATAGTCTAGTAATGGGTTAAAACGCACTGTTCTTTCATTTGGATTTCACACAGAAATTGTAACTAATTTCTCTCTGGCAGAAACACTTTCTCGCTGTAACATGACAGAGGCCGTGTCTTGGTTCTCGGGGGAGGTGTGCGGGAACTTATCCGAGTGAACGCAATATTTTAAGCAAATGATTTCGGTCCATTTACTGTCGGATTATTCTATAACTTGACATTCTAGTTGTAATTACACCGAACTCCGCTTAACCCGTTACCAGATGTTAAAATTGAAAGAAACTGCAGACGACAATTTAAAGTTGATGTTTTTTAGATTGTCTTTTGGGTAAAAACATAGTGGACAATGAAGAAATTGCTCGTTAAAAGCAATTTCTTCCTTTTCTATAAAGTTTTCCCGAAGCGTTTTCTTGAGGGGCGTAAAAAGGCGGGATTGTGTGGGAATGTGTTAAAACGATATCGCTAAATACGTTATACCGCTTGTAAGGTAATTCGTTTTATAGTCCGGACTGGGTCTTTTAATAAGAATTGTTGTCGATCATAATTTTATTCGGATATTACGATATCATTATACCCAAAGTTCAATGTATTTAGAAAATGATATTGATAAAATATATGACACGGAAGGAAAAAATGAACCCCCGGATGTTCCGTAAATCAAATTCTTGTAAAAATGTTGGATCTAGCAGAGGTCTATTAGAGACCGCATTCTGAAAACAATTTTAACCTATTACCAGACGACAAGGTTTTAGATTGGTCCAACTTGAAAGAAGTTGCAGACGGCAATATTAAGTTGATGAAAGGTTTAAAACGTTTGTCTTTTAGGGAGAAAATATTTTGGAAAATGAAGAAATTGCTTGTCACAAGCAATTTCTTCATTTTTCATAATGTTTCCAAAGTTTTCATTATTGAGATGCGTTTAAAAGCGCCACTGAGTGGAAACGATTTAAAGGAGTGGAGTAGTTATTCTAGATGGTGTTTCTCTATCACCCTTTGCAATTTCTATAGTAATGAAATACAGAAGTACTATTCGAATTTCACAAACCCCCAATTTCACAGAGCACGGGCCAATTAAGGTAATAGGTAATACACAACTCAAAAGAAATTCCAATACTTACATTGTATACGTCTATAGTGAAGATTTTGTGTATTCGTCATTTTTTGTCCGATCGAACCCATTAAGAGATCGATAAGTTCAAAACGTGGCTGGCCGTTTATAGATAGACGGATTAGGAAAAGATTTCTATTTGATATGCGGAGTTTTAACTGTATATAAACAAGGTATGTTTGAACGCTTCTTTTCGAACTAGTTCTCCTTTTTTCCCCTCAAGAAAATATCGAGAACATAAATGTGATTTCGTGTCGAATCACATGTTTTTAAATAGAAATCGATTTTTAATTCAACCAATTCTCATGAACACTTTGCAAGATGACGAAATTTTAGACGGTTCCAAATTAAAAGGGCTGAAGGCGATATATCAAATTATAAATTATATCATCATTTGGGGTTAAAGCATTGTGATCAACGAATAAACTGCTTGTTTCAAGCGTTTCTCTTATTCACACAAAGGATTATTTTTTTTGTTTACGAATAATGAGTCGAAACATGGCATGGTGAAGTAACAGGTTGAACAATTTAATTTATTATCTGCCTTAATCCATTCAAACACAGCAAAATTTAAGACTGGTCCAAATTAAAAGAAGATGCAGACGAAAATTTCAAGTTGATGTAATTTTGATTTTTTCTCGTCTTTTTGGATAGAAAACATTGTGGATAATGAAGAAATTGCTTGATACAAGCAATTTCTTCATTTTCGACAATGTTTTCCAAAGCTTTTTTCTTGAGGGGAGTAAAAAGGAGGGATTGAGTTGGAATGGGTTAATGCTGTATATAGTATTAAAATACCATATGCTTGAACCTATATGTATATGGTATCAAATTTGTCCTACATAGACAAAAAAATCCACTAATTTCAACTGTCCGAATTTTCGACATTTCGACCCACACAGTCCCACTTCTTGACGCCCCGCAAGAAAATATGGTGTGAAATGAAGAAATTGCTTGTCTCAAGCAATTTCTTCATTTTACACGATGTTTTGTGTCAAAATAGGCTAAGATTTATCTTTTAATTTCACCAACTTGATTTTGTTGTTTGCACCCTCTTTCATTTGGTCCAGTCTAAACTTTTGTAATTTGGAAATGGGTTAAACCAGATACCTACATGTGTAACAAAACTTTAGACTTTTCAAAATCGAATGATAAAGTTGGCGGTATGTCATTTTAGGTGTTATCTGATAAGAAATCATTTGAAAGCGAAGACAGACGAACAAACTCTCCTGAGTTGAATGAATTACGCATGACTAATTAATCTTTTGCGTGCCCAAATTATTTTTTCCCGATTTATAGATATTTATTTCCAATCATTGATCAATAAGTGTATGTCGTCAGTGGACGACCGACGAAAACTCGTAATTCCAGCTTGTTGGTTAGGTTTAAACCTTAATATTTTACATCGTTTGGGAACAAGTTTCCCAACCCAACTCAAATCAATCTCTCTCGATTCTGCTTCCTGGAGAATACACCAGTACTCGCGCCGAATGTGTGGGCCACAGAAAGAACCAAGATCGATAGCCGCTCTCGGGAATCGAACCCGGGACCTTTAAATCGCATTTAGCGACGACATATGACTCGACGGTAAAAGGATCTCCCAAATGAAAAAAAATCGAGCTTTGGTCGAGCATTTTAACCCTTTGACGATTTCACGAATATAGAATGACCATTCTATCCAACTGTCAAATTAATTTCCAATACAACATCTTTTTGACCTCTGCTGGAACTAATCTCTTTTTCATATATCATTTTAGGGAATATCATGGAGGTCCCTTTTCGTCTAAAGGGTAGCATATAAACATAAAGCTTTCACGATCTCTAGGAATAAATCTAGATTAAGTTGTCTTTTGATACTTCGTCCATTTCGTGTTTTCAAATATTCTAAGCCATGAACATTATCATCTGCTGGGAAAAACAAAACAAAACAAAACAAAAAACAAACAAAACAAAACAACAACAACAACAAAAACCCGATACAAAACAACAAAAACAACAACCAATAAACCTAAAACAAATATTAACTTGATATGTACCTCGCGAGACAGAAACGTGCTCTGACGTAATAAAAAGTGTTTGTATTGGCGCGCAATGTCGAACATCGGAGCATAAATACGCTGGCTTTTGTGAGTACAGAGTTGGGTTATTTGCGTAATAATACTGCTAATACATGGGTTTGTAAAGCTTTTCATTATCTTTTGTCAATCTTTAATAGCAATTTTATTTTGATCATTTATCAATTTTCAATGGCAACTTCGTACTGATCAGAAGCACTTGAAAGAAAAAGTCGAACTTATGCGCAAGATTTTATCAGCCAAGTGTTCCTTATAAACTGATGAAAAAGAAACGCCCCAAACGTGATGTGCATTTTCCGGCTGTTTCTGCTCTCCTCTGTATGTTCAAAATAATTTGAGCATTATTCGCCAATAAAGACGCCGTCATTTGTCACGAAAAACAGTATCGTCTTCGATGGTTGCCTCGCCTACCTACTCCGTTGACCCGCCTACCTAGTCCGGTAGGTAGTTTCACTTAGATATTGAACAGCGAAACTTCGCAAAACTGATGGCCTGTAACAAAAAGTACAATGGTTGCTTGGTGACCTGAACGTCGTTTAATAAGCTTTAGTTACAATGTTTAGGTCGTCAAAGCAACAAATATGCTTCACACAAATGCTGTGCAGTGTCAGAGTTCTAAATTCATTTTTAATGAATGGTTCGATTGGTTGATTAATTTTTTGATCGACATCTTGGATTGGTTAATGGGAAAAAATCCGGACCCGGAGTCAAAAGTAGCTTTTTACTTGCCCTAACAGATAAACGACCAAGCGCAAATGTTAATCAAGGAATATATCGACCAATTTTATCATTCATTTAGCCCGGAATTGAGAATTGAACTCCGACATTTGCAACCATTTTTGTGAAGCATTTTTGTTGGTTTGCTGACTTAAACGTTGAATAAGCTGTAGTTATCACGTTTAGGGTCGCCAACTAACCACCCTACTTTTTCGTTACATGCTACTGGCCATAACTTTTGCAAAATAGCGACGTTCAAAATAGAAGCTGGACTTCCTGTTGGAGTCAGTGGTCGTGGCCATGGGAAACAGTGGGCGGGGCCAGCGATTGGTCAATTGCTGATATTATACAAGCTTACACAGACATAATGTTTAACTTTCGCTAATTAACGGATCATCAATGTCACTCAAAAATTGGATTGACCAATCAAATTGTTCATTTAAGAGATAAAGAGAATATTTTTTGTTTTCATGGAGGTACATGTATAATTTAATTGTTTATTTTGTCTATCAAAAACGAGCGTTCTGATTGGTCGAAAAAATTAATTCACACCTCTATGAACAATCTTTTGAGCACGCAGCCATTTTGTATGCTTCCGCGCAAAATAGTTCTATACAAAAAGGTATAAAAAATTGTAAAGCTTTGCTTTTTTTGCTCGATGCTATTAAATTATAAGAAATGAATGGATTTTTTTTTGTTTTCATTGAGATATGAACCGAAAAACCTAATCACACTTATGTATGAATCCGCTTCGCGTATTCATACAGTGTGATTAGTTTTTTCGGTTCATACCTTCATGAAAACAAAAAATACTCTCTTCATCTCTTAAATGAACCGAAAAAGCTAATCACACTGTATGAATACGCGAAGCGGATTCATACATTGTGAGATTAGTTTTTTCGGTTCATACTTCCATGAAAACAAAAAACATTCTCTTCATTTCTTATAATTTGATAGCATCGAGCGTAAAAACCAAAAGCTGTACAAGTTTTGATACCTTTTTGTATGGAACTATTTTATGCGGAAGCATACAATTCGCTGCGTGCTCAAAATTGTGTTCGTGGAGGTATGAATTAAATTCTATCGACCAATCAGAACGCTCGTTTTTGATAGACGAAACTAACAATTAAATTATATCGACCTGAAGTTAATATTGACTGCCGATATCATATCGAGAAATTTTGTTGGTTTGATGACTTAAACCTTTCCTGTTTTTTTTTTTAACCTTTAGACCGGTCTAGATTCAAAGCGTTTGCAAACGAAAATAAGAAGCGAATGTAATTTGAAAAATAACCAATCAGTGTGATAGAAAATATTGCTTGTTACAAGCAATTTCTTCCTTTTCTACAATGGTTTCTCAATTATAAATTCACAGGGACGTAAAAACGTGGGAAAGAACAGGAAATGATTAAACGCATGAGAGCTATGCGAATGAACGAGTCTGTAAATAATTCCTGTGTCATACACGTCATCTGAGGTGCGTTCTTTTCGTCAAGATTCTTAAGATTCTTACTTAGATTTTTAAGTTAAAGCGTTCTTTAGATTAAGATTTTTAAGCCGCTAAATAAGAATCTTAAGAATTCTTAATGAGGAATTTAAGCGTACTCAGCATTGGTTTAAACGAGTAGCCTTGACGACGTCGAATATTTTCACTCAAAACAACAAAAATCTTTCTGTAAGACGTCTCAAAAAACTTATTTAGCGGGATTTTTCATCTCGACGAAAAGAACGCACCTCTGTTTAACCAATTACCAGACGACGTACTTTAAAAAGTTACAGAATACAATTTTAAATCTGGAAACTATAAAAAGTTATCTTTTAAGGTAAAAGTCGTTGCTAAAATGAAGAAATTGCTTATCTCAAGCAAGTCGTTTTCAACAATATCTTAATATTTTCCCCCTTTTTTCTCTAGGGGCGTGAAAAGCGGATTTGAGTGGGAAAGAGTTAACCCATTCCAACATGGAAAAATTTTAAATCCAAACTGAATGATGTTGCAGACGACAATTTTTACCAAATGAAATTTGAGATTTTCAACTTTCTGGGTAGAAAATATTGTGAAAAATGAAGAAATTGCTTGTAACAAGGAATTTCTTCTTTTTACACGATGTTTTCCCAATCGCTTTTCGTTGAGAACGTCAAAAAGTTTCATTGTGTGGGAATGGCTTAATTACATCTTCGCTAGCCAAGGGTGACACCCACTACGTGAAAAAGTTTCCATTTCTAGAATGCTTAACCCTTTCCCACACAAGCCCTCCTTTTTACGCCCTTCAAGAAAAAAGCTTTGGAAAACAGTGTGGAAAATGAAGAAATTGCTTGTATCAAGCAATTTCTTCATTATTCACAATGTTTTCTAGCCCAAAAGACAAAGAGTTAAATGATTTCATCAACTTCAAATTCTCGTCCGGAACTTCTTCCAATTTGGACGGTCTAAAATTTCACTGTGAGGGAATGGGTTAACTAGCATGGCTAGCATGCCCTCTGTTCAACGGTTGATCGAACAATCTGTAAGTGTGTTTTTCCCCCCGAAATTTCATAGCAACCGGTACTGTTTATCGCCGGACACATTTTCGCTTACGATTCTGTGAATTAAGAATTTATGAAGATCCATCGTTACTGAATACAGTTTGCGCTAGTTTGAACAAGACACTAATAATGAAGAGAAAATAAGGTATTTTCTTTCTAAATTCTGACTGTTCTTGAATGGTAAAATAAGTTAAGATGTGAAAAAGAAGCCATTAGCCCACAATTATGTTCGAGATTCAATGAAGCAACGTCAAGTTTCGTTGTTAATTGGCTGTAAGTCGTATTCCAGCGTTCGGTTTCAAAATTAATGGCAGCGGTGGGATTCGAACCCACGCCTCCGAAGAGACTGGTGCCTAAAACCAGCGCCTTAGACCGCTCGGCCACGCTACCTCCCCATGCCTTTAAACATCACATTTTAATAATTTGTTATATTGATAAGCTGAACGTTTAAGTATAACCCGTTCCTTTTTATGCAAATTTTAGACCTCTCCAAATTCAGGGGTTTTGCAGACGAAAATTTAATTTTGATTTCATTTTAAGAAAATAACCATTCAATAGTCTAGAAAAAATTGTGGGAAAAGAAGAAATTGATTGTTACAAGCAATTTCTTCTTTTCTACAATATTTCCAAAGTTGTAAATTCACGGGGACGTAAAAACCTGGGAATGAACTTGAAAGGGGTAAAGTTTGTGAGACGCCAATTATTTCTTTCCCTTTCTCCTTTCTTTTGTTGTACATGTCTCCATCTCTCTATCCGCCAGTCTTTCCCAATATTTGATAACAAACAATTGAATTATTTCTATTTCAACAGTCATATATACGGTTTAGATAGATCTTTCTGTCGTATTTAATACTAAAATTCTAAATACTTATACAGTAAATATTAGAAACTGATTATTACAAGTATTTTCCCTTATTAGCTATGTTTATCCTAGTTTTTTACCCACAACGTATTCAAGCTGTAATTCCGTTATTTAGGTCGCCAATCAACCATTTTTACTTTTTTGTTACATGAAAAAATAACTCCGTTTGATATCCAAGTGGAACTTCCTGTCGGAGATCAGTCGTCGCGGCCAGCGATATATCGATTACAGGTTCGTTTCTGAGCCGTCAGTCACGTTTCCCTGTATGTCAGTGGTAAAAATGCCTTTCTTGTACATTAGATACCCAGGAATCACAAAAATAGGAAAAGTTCTCTTAAGACACTAGTCACACTGTATTAATACGCGAAGCGGATTCATACGTAAGTGTGATTAGGTTTTTCGGTTCATACGTCCATATAAACAAAAAATATTCTCCTCATTTATTATAATTTAATAGTATCGAGAGAAATAAAGCAAAAACTTTACAGTTTTGATACCTTTTTGTATGAGACTATTTTGTGCGGAAGAATACAAAATTGCCGTGTGCTCAAAGTTTTGTTCATGGAGATATGAATATTTTTTTCGACCAATCAGAACGCCCGATTTTATGACATGTATTACGGTTTGAAAGAAATATTTTCAGCAAATGTGGCATTAAGACTCGTACATAGAAATAAGCTTAAGGAATATATTATCAGACTGACATGACGATACGCTTCAAAAACCTTCTAATGATGTCTTTATCTAAGTAATGAAGAGAATAATGTTTATTTTCAATGAGGCAAGAACCTAAAAACTACGCGCGAAGCGAATTCAAATATTAGTGTACTTAAGTTTTTAGGTTCATACCTCAATGAAAACAAAACAAAACAAACAACAAAACGACAAACATATTTTCTTCGCTTCTAATAATTTAATGCCATTACGGAAGCAAAACCAACAACACAACAACAACAAGAAAATCAAAAACATCAAACAAACAAAACAAACAACATCAAGAAATACACACACACGAAAACAACGTGCAACAACAACAACAAAAAAGCATATATTTTACTAGTTTTTAGTAAAGTGTTATAGATCTACTTTATACCAAAGCATACGAAATAGTCTCGTGCTCAAAATACTGCTGAGGAAGTATGTTTAAAAAATTAGCCAATCAAAACGCTTGAATCTTGATAGACGAAACTGAGGTGAATTATTAAGATGCAGGCCTTGTAACCCAGGGACAATATACTCTATCACTTTATCAAATATTCATGGGATTTCTTCTGTTTTATAGACCGGTGCTCAATGAAGCATACACCCCAGACTGTGATACCATTAATCAATTCTTATGAAGGAGAAACAGGATATTTACGGGTAGAACCATTCTTCGATATCCGTGGGAAGCTTTTGTCAGGTGTGTTTTTCTTTATTAATTATAACTTCGATTTTTTTTACTCGATTCACTGTTTCTATCAAATGAACTTAATATTTTATTCTTTTATGCAAACGAATCCGTATATGGTGACGAATGACATATGTATATAATCTTGTTTAACCCATTCCAACACAATGGAATTTTAGACCAGTCAAAATTGAAAGGAGCTGCAGACGACAATTTCAAGTTGATGGAATTTTGAATTTTTTCGTCTTTTGGGATAGAAAACATTGTGGATAATGAAGAAATTGCTTGATCCAAGCAATTTCTTAATTTTCCACAATGTTTTCCAAAGCTTTTTTGTTGAGGGGCGTAAAAAGGAGGGAATGAGTGGGAATGGGTTAAATCTTTGTGTAGCACAAGTACTATCATACTATTACAGTTACGTATTCTTCTGGATGAGGCCTTCAACTCTTGTCATGCCGAATCCGAAATATTTCTGTTATGGCAAGAGGTATAGACAATGATCAGCCTGCACATATGTGCAGTCTGATCTTGGTCTACACCTCCTGCTTTTCCCTTTAAGCCAGAGCTGTTTATAAGATAGATTTTCAAGAGAATTATTAACCCACGATGTTTGCATCCGGTACTACCAGCCATTTGATTTTGATGCAATTCTGTAGGAATTTTTTTTTCAGCAAGGCAAGGGCTAATATTAAATCAAAATCAACACTGTCTGTCAAAATCTGGCCAATTACTTATGAACTTGAATCACTCGGTTTTCAAGTTTACAAATTTACCTTTATGCACATCTTTAGTGGAAAGGACTTGGTTTTTTATGATATGCATGTTTAATGTCACAAAGGTTATATTCATCCAAGTTATCGTTTTAATAGTTTGACGATTATTTACCATAAACAATCAGTTCAATAATTTTCATTTTGTTAAAATTGGTACAAAAAAAGTCACTCCCAATATTTTATAGGCTCTTTTCTTAGGAGAAATACCGGATGTACGCTTTGTAAAATAATATACGTCAGAATTATTTCAAATTTCTTTATATTTATATCTATACGGTCAGAATTATTTAAAATTTCTTTATATCTATATTTGGTGCTCCTTATGTTTATACAGATAAAGGAACTCCACCTTAAGCAAATGCTAATTCTACCAGGACAAGTCTATTTTTGATTAATTTCAGATGAACAGGGGACCTAGAATATTCGCTGCTTAAAGGAGTCATATCTTTATGAAGCTTTATTCTCGGATATTGATCATATAATTAGAATACTGCCGGTCTGACAACAACAATTACCTGACATGCGACACTCAAACTACAATCAAATCATCCCGAACACATTTATGAATAGAAGTAACTAAAACTTAAACATGTTGGCTTAAAGGATATAGTATCGAAACCAACAAGTACCAAAACTGAAAGGGCACCATGAAAATGGATGTCAAAGTTATCGCTCCTGGCCAAAACTCCCAGGAACCACAAATCGTTAAGCTTCCAGTTCGAGAAAGCCCGAGTGAAAAGCTTGGGCTTTCCGAAAACTTCAAAAATACCGGTATTTACAGAAGCATATATAGTCAAGACTGCAGAAAGTTGTTAGATTGTATAAAATTTGGTGAAAACGTGAATATGACATGTGATAATACTGGGTGTTCGTTTCTTCACATAATCCTCGTCGAAGCTAGTCCAATTAACGAAACAAGGTACGTACCAATGTTGTATCAACTTTCAAATGCTGATGTCAATTTGGACGTCATCAATAAAGAAGGTGTGTCTCCACTACAACTGTCAATCAAAATGCATTTACTGGAACTCATGATTGCGTTAATAAAATGTGGGTCAACATGTTACCCAGAAACAGACGAAGAACTGATCGTTTCCTGTTCGGGTCCAGTGGAATACGAATTTAGGTCAGCTTACCGGAAATTTGCTCCCGGTTACTGGCTTCCGGTTGAAGAGGGTAAATCATTCAAAGTGAACGTGTTAGTTAAATCCTGGTGTCGGATAAATATAAGTAGGAATAATAAGTCTTTGATTGAGTTTGCCAAGGAAAAGAACGCGGAAGACAGAATAATCCGAATGTTAATGAACAATGAGGTTTCGATTGAGTTTGCGCATGCAACGATTGCAGGGGACTATGATAAGATGGAACATTTATTAAAACATTTTGACGTGGACATGGAATCTAAAGATTTGTCACACAAGGAGAATTTCTTTGAGCCCTATTGTCCACTGTCTTTATACGGTGCTGCCATAAAATATGGGCATAGACATGTGCTAAATTTACTAAAAAATTCGAAAGAAGTGATAATCAAAAGTAACTTTGTGACGCCAAATGATGTGTCGGACCCAAGTGATCCATTGGGGGTTGGTCAAAGCTCATCAGCAGTTTGTACTTTGTTATAGCATGGTACTTATATGTATTCGTTTGCTCAGGTGTTCACATATGTTATAAAAGTAATCCTGCAATGGCTAGTACGATAGATAAAAAGACCAGTCTGCACTTTTATGCTAAGCTAAGCTAATTATAACTTAGCCTATTACCTGACAAGAAGATTTCGACTGGTCTAAAATCAACAGTATTTCAGACGATGAATTCAAGTGGATAGAATTAAAAATCAACAACAAAAAAAAACAAAACAAAAAAAAACAAAAAACACACACACACACACACACAAAAAAAAAACAACAAAAAACAGTAAGGGTAGAGCAAATTTTAACTAAAGGGGAAATTTCTTGTATGAAGCAAATATTCCCTTTGCAACACTGTGTTAATTCATCTTGCTAAAATGTGAAATTGTCTTGTATTTGATTGGCCGCTTGTTACACCCACTGACCTCCGACAGAAGGGTCGACGTATAAATATCAAACGACGTCATTTCGATAAATATATGGTCATTAGCATGTGACACGAGTAGAATAGTTGGTTGGCGATCTAAACGTCGTAACTACAGCTTGAACATAAAACGTATAAAACGCCAAACCAACAAAATGGCTTAAAATAAATGTCGGAGTTATAAGTTCACTTACGGTCTTAATGAATAATTTCAAACTGTAGCTACGATGTTTTGGTCACCAACCAACGATTCGCCTTTTAATTTATGTCCCTTATTACAAAGTTTTATAATATTAGTCGAACTTCGGGATGGGACAGTGCTCGCCCGAACACTTTACTGGCGAGACAGTTATAAGATTTACCACGAGCACTTTCCAAAATGACCGATTGCTTGAAAATAAAAAACAGCTCATCTAAAAGAAAGTTAATACAACCAAGAAAATGAATGGCACCGCGGCTATAGCTTAGGTGGTAGCACTTTGGACTCCTAATAATGGTGTCCGGGGTTCGATCCCCGGTCGAAGCAAATATCATTATCGAATTCTGTCTCCCTACAATGGGTTGTTTATCGTAAGCCTAAGATGGATGATAAGCACGAGGCTCTGAAAGGATGTAGTGGTAGTACCAGAGTGGGAAATACCAGGATTCCAGTGTTAGGTGCTCCAGCCGCCGTGATATGACTGGAATACTGTTGAAAGTGGCGTTAAAACCCAGTTCAAACAAACAAACCAAGGGGTTTATCCCAAACCAAGAAAATAAATCGTCTCTGTCATTCTAAAACGTCGTAACAACAGCTTTGTTCAAGCTGCAGTTACGACGTTTTAGAATGACAACGACGAAATACTGATTAACTATCAGTTCAATCTTTTGGTTATGATTAATATAAATGAGCGCATGCGTGACATTCCAACCATTACACATGTGCGCGAAGTAAAGACTCAGATCAGCCTGTGCATCCGCACAGTCTGATCAGAGTCTTCACTCTGCGCTCTATAGATAGATACTGGCCCAAAGCTTCTTTAAACAATCAGCGAATATTCTAATTGCCCCGAATGGCTGCCCATGTGTGCGAGTCACGCACATGTGAAATGGTTGGAAATGTCACGCATAGGCTCAAATTATGGTGAAAAAAAAGTTATAAGGTTATCGAATGCAATGGCGTGTCCTTCTGAATACTGATGAGGATTAACATAAGTGCCAGATCATTTTTTGAATAATTGATACACCAATATTTGCTTTATAAGATTACACAAGCTTTAAGGACAATTATTGTAGCCGCTGCCATAGCGCAGTCGGTAGCGCATCAGACTCCTAATCTTCAATAATGGGATGTCATGGGTTCGATCCCCGGCGGAGGCACATATCCTTTCCGACATTTGTCTCTCACCGATAGGTGGATAATCGTTAACCTAAGTGGTATAGCAGCTGGATGCTAGGAAAGGATGTAATGGTAGTACTGGTGTGAGAAATACCATGAATCCATTGTTAGGTGCTCCAGCCGCCGCGATATGATTGAAAAGTGTTAAAAGCGACGTAAAGCAAGAAAAAAAAAGAACAATAACTGAAACACTCGAAGCTCTATGAATCCCACCACCGTAATAGCCTGTGGAATGGTAGCGTGGCCGAGCGGTCTAAGGCGCTGGTTTTAGGCACCAGTCTCTTCGGAGGCGTGGGTTCGAATCCCACCGCTGCCAATTTTGTTTTGGCGTCCAAGTTTAGTGACCAAGAATGAAAAACGTGTAATTATCCTTTGAAAAGCCACTCTGTTCGAGAGATAGTTTGCTTGGTAATAGGAAAACCAACCTTTTCATGAAAATTGTTTAAATTTGGCTTATGCTGAAGTACTTCAAGAAAAATGTAACCATACGGAAAAGAAAGCAGTTGTGATATTCGAGTATACATGTTTACACATGGTCTAATATTCACGAGTTTTCAAAAATATTAAGTACTTCAAATACAAAAGAATTAATAATTGTAGGTAAATTTATCTTTCTTGCAAACAATTTAAGGAAAACAATTTATTGTATTGAAAGAGTTATTCTTCTTGCCATCTCCTTCCATTTACAAACCTTGTCGTTGTAAAAGGTACTCTGTACTTATTACTGTAATGAATTGAAATGAATTGACATGCCGAAAAGGTGTTATTCCAGTCCTTGTCAATTCATGACACACACACTTGTTTAACCTCGTTGCGCGAGAAAAATATCGAAACTACAGCTTTATATAGGCTGTAGTTACGACATTTTCCTCGCGCTCCGACGAGATCTAGATTTCTTATACCGGGTATTCCTTTTCAACCACATGCATGGTTCTGCATCATTTTCTAAAGGTCTGATCGGAAAGTACAAATAGGTTCTTTTACATATCGTTGTTTCACAACTAAAACTTTTAACTGAAGCTTATAAGGTGTCGCTACGAGGTTTTAGTTCTTTATATACTGTTTGCTAGATTTTTAGGTTAAACCCCTATCAAAATACGCCTGTACCATATCAAAACGTTCCATGGTATTATAATATGTCATAAGCGTGCGACCCAAACCTCGTAAATACAACTTTATTCAAGCTGTGTTTATGAGGTTTTGGTCTCCCATCGACGATATCCTGATACTCCTATACAATATATATTGTAGCCAGAGAGTAAATTAACTCGAGTATAAAGTATAAGGTACTTTTCGAAAGTCATCTCACTTTCTTTATTGTTTTATTGGGGATTATTTATACAACAAAGGCACTTCTGTAAATTGACAACTTAATGTGATTGAAAAGACACTGACGCTTTCTTGAAAAGGCTCTAAAACGTTTTACGGCAAATATGACCTGTCACACATAATAGACCCATATAACCGATGAATCTAAAGCCACGCCAACTCAACGCAAGATTTTATGTCTGAGACATCAAACGACAAAATATGCTTAGGCACATAAGGCATATTTTGCATATCGTTTTGGAGCACTATAAACTTCGTACATGAAATAAAATCGCCAACTAACCGAAATATTTAGACTCGCGGTTCTCAATCCAAGAACGAATCGACTGATCAAATCGTTCCTTATTTTTCAAATTTGATTTTTGTAAATACCCGTTACCACACAACCCCGCACCAAAGAAATATAGTGGAAAATATTGTGAGAAAGCAAGAAATTGCCGGCGATGAGGTAAATAGATGATAGATGTCTTCGCTGGAACCTTGTCAGAGTGGACATGTCTGTTTCAGTGCAAGATGGATTTATCTTTTATTGATTGAAGAACAAAAGCTATATTATTTTCCACGAGTGGCGGAGACACAAGTGAAAATATAGCTTTTGTTGTTCACGACATGATACACACGAGAAACGAACGCCTTTTTTTTATTTTCTTATGCAAAAAAAGAGACAAAATATGAGAATTTACGTTCAAATCTCTAAAAGCTCTAAGAGCGCGTCATCGCGCACGGGAATTTTGATGCAATCAGTGTCTTGGAGGACGTTCAGAAGATCATAATGAACTTAAGTTTGTCTACATTAATTGGTAATCGTAAACTTATGTGGAATAGCAGCTGGAGGCTAGAAAAGGATGTAATGGTGGTACTGGTGCGAGATATACCAGGAATCAATTGTTAGGTGCTCAAGCCGCCGCGATATGACTGAACAATTGTTAAACCAATTCCAAACAAACAAACAAACAAACAAACAAACAAACAAACGAACGAACATTGAGTTTTATCGTATTGATAATTTCTCCGTTTTTGTATGAGATTATCGAGTGATCGTCCACCGAGAAATCCCGATTACTCACCGGAAAGCATTAAAGAAAGATCAATTAATAAAATGAAATAAAAAAAGGGTGACGCGAAATGCTTTATGTATGTGTCATTTTATAGTTTCACTTAATTTGCTAATGAACTGATAGCAATCTTATGCCAAAGCCAGTTCATAAAGAAAACCATGACTTCCAGATATGAGTTGGGCAGCAAAACCAATTAATCTCGTACTAATATTTGACCTGTTCCCACACAATGACGCTTTTAACCCCCCCCCCCTTTCCAAGAAAAAAACAATCGGAAAAAAATATGTAAAATGAAGAAATTGCTTGCAACAAGCAATTTCTTCATTGTTCAAAATGTTTCCTTTCACGAAAGATGTATAAAATCTAAAATTCTAAATTTTAGTAGTTCTCATATGTTTCCGGAATATTGCAAACCCTGCAAATTGTAGAAAACTCCATCAAAAGCAAGCTATTTTACCTATTCCTACCCAATCCCACATTTTAAGCATTTTCAGGACAAAGCCTTTGAAAACATTGTGTACAATTAAGAATTTGCTAGTAACAACCGTACAAGGTAAAACTTTTCTAAATTCCACCAACTTGATATTGTCGTCTGTAACTTCTTTCAATTTGAATTGGTCCACGATTTTGTCATGTTGTAATGGGCTAACCTCTGGTCTACTTTAACCTCGTTTATTTATCTTAATAACCTTTGACAAAGAAGATTACAAAACCATGCTTAGCTAGCTCACAGTAATTTCAGTACTTTGATTGAAATTACTAACTAAAATTTGAAGAATGGCCGAGACACCAAAATTATATTATGTTTTTTCGATGCAGATGGAATATTCATTGTGTGTGACTAAACATGCAATTTTACTAACCACATTTAATTTAGTTCTATTAATATACTTGTTCTGAATTGTCTTACGCCTTCCTCTACGTTCCTGTACATTCATAATTAAGAAAACATTGTAGAAAAAGAAGAAATTGCTTGTAACAAGTAATTTCTTCTTTTTTCCACAATATTTTCTACACTACCGGATGTTTATTTTTCAAATTAAATCCACTTTCAAAGATGTATTTGATGCAATAACCATTTTTTGTCAGATTCTGTCGACGAATGACGGATCGCTAGTTACGCCCTTTGGCCTCCGACATTTTGATTCGACATTATTTGTACAATATATGGTCAGGGATAAAGAATAAAAAGGTAAGACGTTGGTCGGCGTTCTCTACGTTTTAAATACAGCTTAAAAAGCTCTACTTACGACGTTTAAGTCACCCACCAATAAAAAAATGCTTAGCATAAGTGTCGGAGATCAAAGTTTACTTCTTGTCTTAAGGAATATTTTCATTCGTAAATCGATTATATGATTGACAGTTTGATGCGTCAACTATTGGAAATGTCACGAACTGACTAAATTTTCAACTAACCAATCGCTGTCCCCGCCTACTTACACCATTTGCCACGCACATCGCCTCCGACAGGAAGTCCCGCTTCGATTTTAAAAAATTATGGTAAGTTGCATGTAAAAAAAGGTGGAATAGTTGCTTTGCGGCCTAAACGGCATAACCGCAGCTTGAAAATCTGTAGTTACGACGTTTAGGTCGCCAAACAAACATAAAAGCTAAACAAAAATTGCGACCATTGTTGGAGTGTAAAATTCATTCTGGTCTAAATGAATGATTTCACTGGTCGATTGGTTATTTGATTTACAGCCGCGATTGATCAATTAAAAATGGACCAACCAATCAAATCATTCATTGATACCGGAAGTTGGCAGACGTTGCGAATTTCTTTTTGAATATTGGAGACTTAAACGTCGAAACTACAGCTTATTTAAGCTGTATTTACGGCGTTTAGGACGCGAATCAACCATTCTCATTTTTGATACATGTTTACATGATCATGTTACTTTGCAAAATAACGCATTGTACTGTTTTTAAAATTGAAACTCCTTGTTGGAGTACAATGTGCGTGTCAAGCGAAACGTGAATTAGGAGAAAAATCATATACAGAAAATCGTACGGGTATAATCGTATTTCTAAATATTGCAATGCGATGAAGAAATAGAAATTAAGGCTAGCAGTCGCGAAAAATGACCTGTCGCGCGAGATCTATCGTCGGCGTATTTGCGACATTTTGCTCGCACACTGACCGTACAATGGTCAAAACGACCCAGCCATCGTAATTGTATCTTGAATATCCTGTTTAGTAGATGTAATAAGTCTTCACATGGTATTTATAAAAAAAAATCTTATTACCTATCTGCTTTGACCCAAAAATGTCTGAACATTTTGCTTTAGTTTATACTAATTTATTTTAATTCGATTGCGACGAAAGCTTTAAGCTTATAGAGTCGCTCTCGAACACTCAACCCACTGCTACCCAATTCTATAGCTGGGTAGACTGGGACTGGCAATTAAGTGTCATGTCCATGAACACACCCCGGTGACGGTGGGGCTCGTACCCATGACCGTCAGATCACGACTCAAGCACCTATACCACTCGGCCATTTTACTTTGCCCGATCATACAGTTTGACAAATCATAATCTTTGATAAAGTGACAGATTGAGACTTGCTCCCAAAGTCGCTGTTCCGACACTTCTCCAACTGACCAATAGCTGGCTCTGGCCACTAACTGCGTTGGCTACACCCATCAACTGCAACAGGAAGTCAAACTTCGTTTTTTAACGGCGTTATTTCGAAAATAGGCTGTAGTTACGACGTTTAAGTCGCCAAACCAACAAAAAAGGTAAACCAAAATGGCGGCCAATGTATGAGTTGAAAGTTCGATCTGTGCTGAATTAATGATTTGTCACTTGATTCCTTGATTGACAGCCGCGATTGGTCAATCAATTCAAGATTTACTCAATGGTGTTTCGACAATGTAAGAAAATATGTAGAGGATAATCGTTTGTTTCAGTGTAAGATCGATTTATATTCATTGAGTGAACAACAAAAGCTTTATTTTCACGAGTGGCAAAGCCACGAGTGAAAATATAGCTTTTGTTGTTCACGAAATGAAATATCAATCGATCTTGCTCGAAAAACAAATGATTGTTCTATTTCTTTAATGCAAAAACTAGACAAAATGCGAAAATTATATGACAAATTTTCTTAAAGCCCGTCATTTTGCACGTGACTGCTATGCGACGCTTATGATGACGTCACTTATTTGGCTCTGCTTAGATAACGTCAGATGGGGTGAAATGAACGAAATCGGGGCATAAGTTATTGATAATTTCACTGGATAGGCGGTGAGTTTATCAAATGATAATCTACCGTTATTTCTCGATAATCCACCTGAAAGCATTAAAGAAAAATATTTTAATGTTTTGAGGGCATGGGTTGTTGCTTTTGTAAGGACATGCTAACCTCTCTTCTCAAAATGAGAATTATCAGTAATGACTTGCAAGTCTGTTGAGGGAAATTTATCTTCACCTAATCAAAGGTAGACAACCGTTGCGATTTCGTAATAATGACTCTGTTAGTTAATTCCCTTTAATTTGAAGATGAAATAATAATAAGTTCCGAAGAAGTTGCAGTACTGCGTTTACATCGAAAGGTAAATCACAAAATAGAATAGAAGACATTATGAGATATCGAAAACGTGTTCCAAGAATGTTCCTTCTTTTCCCTAAATGTTTTTTTTATAGTTTCTTTTCTTTTTCCACCAGGATCGGCTATTTTGATCATACTGTCCGTTTGGTGCAATTTTACCTTTTATTAGCAGCCTTAGTTTCTTTACAGGATAACGTAATGATTTTGTATTTTTTACAGAACTTTATTCTGCTATATTTTCATGCTAACGTAGAAAGGTATTCTCAAAATAAAACCTCACAACAATGCCGAAGATTACAAGAATTTAACCCTCTCCTGTACAAACCCGGGATTTTACGTCCCTGTGATCTTACAATTGAGAAAAAACATTGTGGGAAAGAAGAAATTGCTTGTAACAAGCAATTTCTTCTTTTCCCACAATATTTTCTAGGACATGGAATAGTTTCATTTCAAAGTGCATCACACTTTCATTGTTGCTTGTAACCTATTACGATTTGGACCAGCCTAAAACTTCAAATAACAGGAAAGGGTTAAACAGAATAGAACAAACTCTAATTCGCAATAAGGTATGATCAGTACATAATCAATGCATACCTTTGGTGTTTTTTTTTTCTTTCTTTTTTTTTTCGATTTACTGTTTCATTATTTTTTTCTTACTGGCCATTTGCTACGAGGCTTTAGAACTTCACCGACGATATGTTGAATAGTTGAAAATATAGGACGAAATATAAAATGTTCGCTGTGTGGTGATCGCCTTTATAGACGACTGGCTTAATGAAATCTTTATTAGTGGTAATAAATGAGATTTATTCGCTTATGAAAATACATAATTGTAAAATTTACATCATTGAGATGTCAGTCGTAATAAGTTGACAACTGTCTATAGAATTATTTTGGTTTGAATTAATATATACAATCACACAGGGCAGTCATCAATTATTAATAGGATGTGTGTCTGTGTGTGTGCGCGCGTGTGTGTGTGAGTGTGAGAGAGAGAGAGAGAGAGAAAGCGAAGGTTAAAGTGCGTGATACGGAGGATAGAATGCGGGAGAAGGACACGAAAATTCAACCACGCAGAGGATTCGAATTTGAGAAGAAGACAATGCGTGAGAACGCTGATTATAAACAGAACACGGCAGTCTAAGATCACGGTGGAAAGAACGTGAGACAGTCTGGATTTGACTGAGAGAGTACGACGAGATCGCACGAGTACGATCATGATTCTAGTCGTCAGAATACACAATTACCTCGTGATTTATAATTGTTATCTCATTCCTTCACGTTCTGGCCATCGTACTCTCGTGTCCTCTCTTTCGTTCAGTCTTACATTCGTATTTTTAATTTGTAAGCCTACTTATGATTATCGCAATTCGAAACTAACATTTTTAGATGATATGCACTGTTTAACCCATTCCAACTCAAGCCCTCCTTTTTACGCCCCACAAGAAAAATGGTTTGGAAAACATTGTGGACAATGAAGAAATTGCTTGTAACAAGCAATTTCTTCATTATACACAATGTTTTCTATCCCAAAAGACGAAAAAAATTAAAATTCCATCAACTTGAAATTGTCGTCTGCAGCTTCTTTCAATTTGGACCAGTCCAAAATTTTCTTGTTTTGGAATGGGTTAAAAGCAATTTCTTTCAATTTAGACTCATCTAAAAAAAAATTGTTTGGTAATTAGTTGATATGCTGAAAGAATTATGACAGTCATAAATTTGTTTTATTGGACTACAAAAATACAATTTAAAAAAAAGGAGTCAATCCGTGATATCTCCAAATATGTACTCTAAGAATACAGTCAATTACTCTTAACGAAATCATCTCTCTCTGCCGGTTTGAGAGAGGTTTTCGACTATGCGCCTTTCATCTAACCGCGGAATGTAAAATCTTCATAAAAGAAAGACAAAAGGGGCGCCCAATTGACCATTCACGGCTAATATAAAATAATCAGACAACCAATGAAATCGTTCATTTAGACCAGATGTGAGTTTTGAACTCAAGTATTGGCCGACATTTGTGTTAATCTTTTTGTCGATTTGGTGACATAAACGCCGTAACTACAGCTCACCAACAAACCATTCTACTTTTTTATAACATACTACTTACCACAAATTTTGTAAAATAACACTGTTGAAAATCAAAGTGGACCTTCCTGTAGGAGAAAATTGGCGGGTTACGGGAGTAAGTGGGCGGGGCTAGCGATTGATCAAATGATGACACAATTGGTGACACAATTGGTGACACAATTGGTGACACAATTGGTGACACAATTGGTGACATAATTGGTGACACAAATATCTAGAAATAGCATTCGAATTGGCAGCGTCTTCTTAAGCATATAGGATGCTAAACAGTTTCGTCAAATAGGAAATTGTAATTCGCCGATCTACACGTCGTAACTACAGCTTACGAGCCTGTAGTGCCGATATTTTCTGCGCACAACTACGAAATGTTTAAGGTCACACTTGTACCATTAACCCTTTCCTGTTTTTTTCAAAATTTTAGACCTATCCAATTGGAAAGAAGTTGCAGATTACAACTTAAACCGGGTGCAATATAAAAGGTAACCAGCCAACAGGGTAGAAAATATTGTGGGAAAAAAAAAGAAAATTGCTTGTTACAAGCAATTTCTTCTTTTCCCACAATGTTTTCTCATGTATAAAATCACAGGGACGTTAAAACCAGTGACTGTACAGGAAAGGGTTAACACAAATTATACTATACAAAAGTTGTTCGAAACTGATTTGGTATTATAACAAAAATGAAACGAGTCAACCAGTCTAATCGAGTTTCTCGTCATGAAATTTTGAATCTGACTTTCCTTAACTTATACTGGTTAACCCATTCCCACACAGTGACGATTTTCACGCTCTAAAAAACAATTGGGAAAACATTGTGTAAAATGAAGAAATTGCTTGCAACAAGCAATTTCTTCATTTCTCACGATGTTTTTTACCTCGAAAAGTTAAACAATCTAAAATTTCATAAACTTTTAATTGTCATCTGCAACCCCTTTCAATTCGGACCAGTCTAAAGATTTGCTGTCAGGTAGTGGGTTAAATGATAATTTGTCAAATTGAATTTCAGAATAGGATACCAACTGGTACATATTTTAGGGTACTGGAATGATATTACAGTGGAAAATAAAAATCATCTTAAATGCTCAATTACACCTGCCATAAATCAGGGTAGTTATAAGTGAAAACTGTCGAAGTCACTCGAAACGATATAAAACTCGGTTAATTTATTTGGCAAGTAACTTTAACATCTGTTTTCAACAAATTTTATTTTAGTACATCCAAGATTAAGATTTTTCTACCCAAATGCTTTTTTTCCTTTTGATGTGATTTTTGTATTTTTGCTTTACGAGCGGATTTATACAGAAGTGTGATTAGGTTTACGTTTCATACCTCAATAAAAAGAAGATATATTCTCTTCATATATTATAACTTGATTTTAAAAACACATCAAAACAGAAAATAAAATTGCAGCCCAGTT
This sequence comes from Fragum fragum, assembly GCA_946902895.1. Classification (NCBI taxonomy): domain Eukaryota; kingdom Metazoa; phylum Mollusca; class Bivalvia; order Cardiida; family Cardiidae; genus Fragum; species Fragum fragum. The sequence goes on from OX336368.1 coordinate 17,675,571, forward strand.
TTTTTTAAGAATACGAGGTGCGCAGACATACGAAGTCGATCCTTATTCATTCTTATAATCACCGAATAAATTTCAGGGAGCATATAGAATAAATTCTGCTATACTTTTCCCCATTCTCCCGTGCGTTTATCCGTCCGCCTGCCCGCCCGTACGTCGAAAGCCATTCTACACAACCCCTGGATCAAGTCGATAAAACTTCTTATATGAATGTTCCTTGGAATATTTCCCAGATGCGTAGTCCTCGTTTCTCATGTTATAAAACTGCGACACGTCAATAGGAGACTAATGTAAAAAAAACTTTTACACTCATTTCGTCTGATCTGTAGGTCAGAATTAAATACTGTTTTTAGATTTGAATTTACACCCGAAAGTCCCCAGACCATACTACATTATAAGTACAGTGGCATCCTCTTAATTGCCACTCTGGTAATAGCAACTTACTGCTTAATTGATATTAAGCACAGACGTTAAATCTAAAGAATGGGTTAACACAAAAAAATAACTGAGTTCCCCCCCCCTCCCCCCCCCCCAAAAAAGAAAATGATTTATTTGAGTGGCATATGTCTTTCGGTTTATTACTAATATTTTTTTCGCCATTTCAATCAAGTGTTCGACCCGAACATTTATTTAATGTTGTCTTAACTCTTGTCATGCTGAACCCGGAATATTCCTGTTTTGCAGGAGGTATAGACAGAGATCAGCCTGCACATACGTGCAGTCTGATCTTAGTCTACACCACCTGCTTGTCTCTTTTGAGTCATTGTTGTTTACAAAATGATTTTTCAAAAATAATTCTTAAACTAAAATCAATGCATTCAGTGCTGCCAGCTCTTTGATTTTAATGCAGTTCTGTAGAGTTTTTTTATTCCGCATGGCAAGGGTTAAGACCAATCAATATTAATTTTTAAGATTCTGGTATCTTTCGAATAATTCTCATAGATAGTGTTACTGGTACTTTAAGGCAAAGTGCGAAGCAAAAGAATTTGACGGATCGCTGACCCCGCCCATTAACTCCGCTGTTCTCGCCGACGGCACCGCTGGCCACACCGACTGACTCTACCGGCCACGCCGACTGACTCCGTTGGCAACACTTCTGGAATCTAAACAGGAAGTTCCACCTCGATATTAACCCTATCCTGTTTTGCAAAATTTTAGACCTGTCCAAATTCAAAGGTTTTGCAGACGGAAATTTAAAGTGGCTTTGATTTAAAAAATAACCATTCAGTCGGGTAGAAAATAGAAAATATTACAAGCATTCTCTTCTTTTACCACAATGTTTTCTCAAGTATAAGATCACAGGGACGTGAAAACCAGGGATTGTACAGAAAGGGTTAAAAGACGTTCTTTTATAAAATTTATGACCAGTAACAAATAACAAAAAGTAAAATGGTTAGTTGGCGACATGAATGTCGTAACTACCGCTTGAATAAGCTTATGACGTGCATGGAACGTTCACAACAGAACAAATCGACTATTTATAACAACAATACAACAGGTGTGTTCTGTCTAGCTTGTTACTTTTCCTTTCAACAATCTTATTATCCTTGGTGTAATCAGATAAGAGATATGTATCAACAATAAAAGGTTTCTTTTGTCTCTCTTCGTTCATGAAAAGAAAACACCGTGAATCTGCAGTCTTTGAGTTTGTACTTTGGCCCCTACATTCGGCCTTCGTCGTGTGGAGAAAATGCGTGCAGGACATCCGGGCGGTGGAAATTTGGCGCCAGTTTATTTTGATATTAAAGTTAATTTCTTTATTTTTAGTGTCGTCTACTGTAATCCTTGCATTCAGATTGGTTGAAAAGTTTGTTTCATACCTCCATGAAAGAACGGACAGCCCAAAATGTACTAAAATGTTCCCGTTATCAAGAATCTAAAAAGTGCAATTTAAGAACGCACCACGGGTTTGGTATTTTATAAATAAGTCGGAAATGTCTCATGGATAACAGAAGAAAATGATTAATGATATTTTGAACCCAAACCAGTACAATTAATACAAAAATGTGTCAAATTAAATTATAAATGCCTGTAAAAAATTCTTGTTCTACCCTTAGTCTTCTCACACGTCTGATTTAACCCATTACTAGATGACAAAGTTTGAGACTTGTCCAAATTAATACCGTGACAAGTATAATGTAACAGTATAGGAGAACAGCCAAATTTTCGTTCTATGCTTAAGTAAAATAGCCCCATGTGCTTAACCTTTCCTGTACAATCCCTGGATCTTACGACCCTGTGTTTTTTGCACTTGAGAGAACATTGTGGATGAGGAAGAAATTGCTTGAGACAAGCAATTTCTTCTTTTTCCATGGTGTTTTCTACCCACTAAATGGTAAAATCTCAAATAAAATCAACTTTTAATTGTAACCTGTAAAACCTTTGAATTTAGCTAACGAGATGAGGTTCGAACCAGCTCACGAGTCCGGGTTTCTGTGACTTATTGTCTTACTAGATCTAGTGACTCTATCTAGTTTGACACAAAACTTTAAAAGCTTAATCCGTTCCCAGACGACCGAATGATAGCCATGACACATGATTATTCTTTCTGAAAACCCATTACCACACATTCCCTCATTTTTACGCACCCAAGAAATATAGGTATGGTAAACATTGTGAGAAAAGAAGGAATTTTTGTAACAATCAATTTTTTCTTTTCTCACATTTTTTACTCATCATTTTGTAATTCAAACAAACATTGTTTTGATGTCTGCAGCCACTTTGAATTGTACCAGTCTAAAGTTTTGTTGTTTATGAATGGGTTAGGCGGCTTAGAATTATAAGTATTATATATCTGCCTGATCGGTCAATATTGCTTAATCTCATTTGAAAAACTGAAAATAAAATTTATTTAAGAGATGAAAAGAATATTTTTTTTGTTTTCATGGAGGTATGAACCGTAAAAACTAGTCACACTGTATGAATACGCGAAGCGGATTCATACATGAGTGTGATTAGGTTTTTCGGTACTTACCTCCATGAAAACAAAAATATTCTCTTCATATCTTACCATTTAATAGCATCGAGCGAAAAATGCAACAACTTTACAAATTTTCATACCTTTTTGTATAAAACTATTTTGTGCGGAAGCATATAAAATGGCTGCGTGCTCAAAATTTTGTTCATGGAGGTATGAATTAAACTTTTCTGCCAATCAGATCGCTCGTTTTTGATGGACGAAACTAACAATTAAATTATAAGAATTTGCAAATGATACTTTAACTAGATTCAAAAATCATCCCTAGACTGGTGCCGAAGTCTATTTTAACAAAACTTTGTTAAAGTCGACAGTGGTACCAGTCCCCCCTCCTCCTCTGAAGTGATGGACTAAATCGCGATGAAGTATTCCCAATACCGTCACAAAAATCACTCGGCCCAATGAAAATCGAGAAAATTGTGAGTTTTTAAGTGCTAAATATCTCGAATATTAATAGGATGAACGCAACATTTTTTTTTCTTTTTTCGCGCTCAAAGTTTTTAGGCGAACACATCATCAAAAAGTCAAAGAGTCTACTACAGATTTACTAACACTCAATTGTCCTTAAGCCATTCCCACAGAATGGCCTTTTTGCCGCCCTCCAAGAATAAAGCCATTTTTGATCGGTGTAAAATTTTGTCGTTTGGTAATGGGCTAATGACGTCGTCGTCAACGGCCTTCGTTCTATAAAATAAACAATTAGTAGAGCAAAATGAATGGATCCCAGACCCGCAAATTAGCTGTAGTTACAATTTTTGAGTCGGCAAACCAACAAAATGTTTTGAGACATACCCTTCTCTGTAGCGTAGTGGTTAGGGATGTCGGATGTTAGCATGGCCAGGCGACGTTGCCATATCCGCGTGGGTTCGAATCCCGTTAAGGTCGATAAAAATGTGTAAATCTAAATTTATTATAATTAAAACCATATAAACCTATCCAAATGACAAACGGATTATGTTACATCGGACAATAAAAGGGAGTAAAAAAAGATGTAAAACGGACGTTTAGAATCTTTTGGTATTTTGAATATATAAAAGTATGAAATATTTCATTCAAGAAATGAAGAGAATGTTTTTTTTTTGTGGTTTTTTTTTTTTTTTTTTGTCAATGAGGTAGCTAGAAATTTAACGCCACTATTTGAATACGAGCTGTGAATTCATAGGTTGATGAGTTTAATCATTTAGGCTCATACCCCAATGTAAAAAATAAATATTCTCTTCATTTTTGTAATCTAATGCCATAATTCAGAGCAGAGCAAATATTTTACTTGTTTGGAGTAAAATTTTATGGAATTACTTTGTGCTTAAGCATACTAAATATTTGTGTTCTCATAATGTTATTCACTAGTTCATGAAAAAAACACTTACAAAACAAAACACCCCCAAAATCAACAAATAAATAAACAAATATAAAACTCCCCCACAACCCACAAGAAAACAAACGACAACAACAAAAACAAAAATACCAGCTAAAACAAACGCTTGAATCTTGATAGACGAAACTAAAGTTATATCATATGCATTTTTTACACGTTATGTTAAAACGGCAAATCTCGGAGCCCCGAGAGCAAAAAATTAGATAAGGGAAGTTAACCCTTGTCATGCTGTATAAATAACCTTACTGAAATGCTGTCAAATCAAAGGGCTGAAAGCACTGATAGAACTTGTTGTTCAAAAATCAATATTTCTTCTAGAAATCAACTTCATAAACAACTCTGGCAGATAAAGTACAAGCAGTAGGTGTAGACTAAGATCAGCCTGCACAAAAGTGCAGTCTGATCTTAGTCTACACCTCCTGCCAAAACCGGAATATTCCGGGTTCAGCATGACAAGGGTTAAGCTTGTACCGAAAGTCTTAACTCCCTGAATATAGGAAGAAATCATACATTAAAGAAAAAACGGCGAAAAATCGAGAGAACTTTTGAAATCTCAAAGATACGGAATGGAGAAATATTTCATAAACCGTTGCGAAACGACGGATCGCATCAAACAAAAAATCGATTGACTGTTTAGACCGGAAGTGAACTTTGAACTCCAACATTTGCTGACATTATGAGAAGCTTTGTTTTTGGTTTTGGCGACCTAAATGTCGTAATTCCAGCTCATTTAAGTTGAAGTTGAATAGAAGACAAGATGAAAGACGAAAATGTAAAAAACGAATTTCTTCATTTTTTTCACATTGTTTGCCTCTGGACTCTTCTTTTCAGTCGCAAAACAGCGGGTTCGTGTTGGAAAGAGTTAAATCAGTAACAGCTTAAATGACTAAGTATTTTTCTTAAATAAGAAAGGTTACTTAGAGTTCGACGTAAGACAGATTTTCTGAGCAAAGAATAGTTATCAGACTTTCTTAACCCTTGTCTGCTGAGTAAAATTCTCTCTTCATAACTACATAAAAAGCAAAGGACTGAAAGTACTGGAAGGTTGATTATGGGTCGACATTTTTTGAAAATCAATTACTGTACACATCTGTGGTTTAAAAGGAAAACCAGGAGGTGTAGACTAAGATCTTTGTCTAGGCCTCCTGTCAAAACATGAGTTCTTCGGGTTCAGCATGACAAGGGTTTATAAATTAATTTCGAAAATAATTTTCAAGATCCGATCTCTTTTCCATTCTACAGACGAACGGGGCGTTCCGAATGTTCAGGACAACTAATACTTAAAAAAGATTTGGTATAAGCAGAGGTCAATGATAAGGCGTATTCTTAAAATTATTGTAAAGTAGAATGGTCATTTTAGATTAATAAAATATATAAAGGGCGAAACGTTTTCACCCATTCCCAAACTGTGACGCTTTTTGAATCCCTTCGTGAAAAGTAATTTAGAAAACGTTGTGCTAAATGAAGAAATTACTTCCAACAAGCAATTTCTTCATTTTACACAATATTTTCTACACAGAAAACTGAAAAAGTCTAAATTTTCATAACTTTTAAATTGTTATCCACAACTACTTTCAATTTGGACCAGTCTAAAATATGACTGTTTGATAATGGTTTAACCACTCTGAGAAGGTTCGAATCTCTTCATCCGTTTGCCCCCGACCTATAGCATTTATTTTGAGGAAGTTTCATTTTTTTATTATGACCGATAATTAAAGAAAGACTAATCGCGGCTCACAATCAAAGAATCTGTCGACCAATGAAATCAATCATTTAGACCAGAGTGAGGTTTGATCTCCAACATTGGTCGACACTTTTGATAAGCTTTTCTGTTGGTTTGGAGACTTAAATGTCGTAACTACAGCTTGTTCCAACTTTAGTAACGGTTTTCAGGTCACCAACCAACCATTGCACTTCTGATTACATGCTACTGGGCATGAACAATGCAAGAACTTTCTGTCGGAGGCATTGGGCGGGACCAACGGAGTATGTGGGTAAGAGTCAGCGATTGGTCTATTCGAGCGTTTTATCGAAATGGGACCTTTATCCCATTTTAAAAAAATCCCATTTTTATACGAACCTTAAGTAATCGGGTGGTAAGAAAAAAATCTGGAATTGAAATAAAAATGCAACACTCCATTTTGCGAATTGCTATCTACCTATAAATACAGATATATCTAAAATTCTATCAACTGGAAATAGTCGCCTGCAACATTTTTTCGAATTTGACCTGTCCGAAATTTTTATCCTCTGATAACTGGTTAAGGACACATAATTATATAAAATGGTAATCGGGTGTACGGTTTCGTTTTAGGAAAAGAATAAAACGTGAAAATAACATAGATAACAGTTGTTGTTTGGCGACAACGATACCATTAAAATCTTCATTTGAATAGAACATATATAATGAAACGACGTGCGTAGAGTTTAAGGTTACTTTGACCAATATTAGGTTAACTCGTTCCTTAAACAGAACATTGACCTTACCTTGATAGAAACTTTACAACTTGGTAAGACTACGCTGTATATCGACGGTGTTCTACGAAAACCTCGTAACTACAGCTTGGAATAAGCTGTAGTTACGAGGTTTTGGTAGAACAACGACGGTATATAATATCTTTATATTGACATTAAGCGACCCAAACCTTGTTATTGGGAATCGCGATTGCTAATAAAAGAAAATCAATCGACCAATCAAATCGTTCATTTGTTCTACCAAAACTTCGTAACTTCAGCTTATTTCAAGCTGTAGTTATGACGTTTTGCTAGAACACCGACGATATATAATATCTATATATCGTCACTGAGCGACCAAAGCCTTGTAGTTGACGAATCACGGATGAATATCAAAGAAATCTATCGACCAATCAGATCATTCATTTAGACCGAACGTGAATTTTGAACTTCTATATTGGCCGACATATACTTGGTACGTGAAGCATTTTTGTTGATTTGGTGATTATAACATTCTAACTATAGCTTATTCCAGCTGTAGTCAAGAGCATTAACCCATTCCCACACAAACCCCCATTTTTACACCCCTCAATCAAAAAGCTTTGGAAAACATTGTGGATAATGTAGAAATTGCTTGTATCAAGCAATTTTTTCATTATCCACAATGTTATTTTTTTATCCCAAATAACGAAAAAATTTAAAATTCCATCAACTTCAAATTGTTGTCTGCAGCTTTTTCCTATTCGGACCAGTCTAAAATTTTGTAGTGCGGGAATGGGTTAAGTTACAAACCAACTATTTTGCCTTTTTGGTGCATTTTACTTGCCAAACATCTTGCAAAATAACGCCGTCTTATAATCGAAGTCGAAGTTCCTCTTAGAGCTCAATGGTTGGGACCAGCGATCCGCCGATTTCAAGCTTATTTAAGCTGTAGTCACAAGGTTTTAGTCGCCGTCGACGGAAAATACTATGTTTGTTTAATAAATTGCTCTAATAATCCCTAAATTTTCAGAAACCTTTGACCTCAATCATTCATACCGTGTGTTTTAGGTTCAGACTTAAATGAAAACAAAAAATATTCTCATCGTTCCTTAAATAAAAAATAATAAAAAATAAAATTCAAATAACAAATTCGCTACTTTGCCTCTATTTCATAAGAATGATTTCATCGTGAATGGATTAACACACAGTTATAATTACGAAAATCATGAAAGGAAGGCGGTTTTACTATTACTTTTTTATCTTATGGTACTTACAGCTACGCACATACACGTATGCAAAGATGTCAAATACATGACCCGTTCGGTTATTATTTGCCCAAGACCTCACTGAAATTTCTTTCATCGGTGTATGAATAAAGATAACATTCTCCTTGACGCGTTATTTTCGCAAATATGAGGAATATTATGTTATAGTGGTGATACAAAATCCTGTATTAGATTCGAACCGTGTAGGAAAATTTGGATATTTCACGCTACCGATTGAATTTCAAATTTTCCTACGCGGCGCGAATCAAACACAAGGTTTTGTATCACTACTACATCATAGTTTTCCATCTATTATATTCCAAGCAATTTTGACTATAAAAGACAAAAAGAAGCTAACAAATTATGTCTAGAATAAACCATTTCTTAAAATCATATCAACCTATTCCAACACAATTCCTCCATTTCTACGCCCCTCGATAAAAAAGCTTTAGAAAACATTGAGGAGAATGAATGATTGATTGAATGGGGTTTAACGCCGCTTTTAACAGCATTTCGGTCATATCGCGGAGGCTAGAGCACCTATCAATTGATTCCTGGTATTTCTCACACCAGTACCACCACTACATCATTTCCTAGCCTCCAACTGCTATCCCACTTAGGTTTACGATTATCCACCCATTGGTGAGAGACAAATGTCGGAAAGAATATGTGCCGCCGCCGGGGATCAAACCCATGACACCCCATGATTGAAGATTAGGAGTCCGACGTCCTACCGACTGCGCTATGACGGCGGTTGAGAAGAATGAAGCAATTGCTTTTATCCAAAAAAAAATTCTATCCAAAAAAGAAGAAAAAATGTCGGGTTCCATAAACACTGAATTGTCGTCCGCAGAATCTCTCAATTTGGACGAGTCTAAAATTATGTCGTTTGGGAATGGGTTAACGTTGTTCTTGGTATGATCCAAGGAAATGAAGTCATCTAGTTATATAGTATCAGTTCAGAACATGTATGATACAGATTTGCCCATGTCAAATCCGTTTTTATCCGCATACAATGATTGTATCCTTATAAGGAAATTCGGTAGGTATGTAACGGAATATGAATATAACCATTACAAAACATTCACCACAATATCTATCCTTGGCACAAATACCAGACACATCAATCCATTTCTTGTAGGTTAAAGGGATCGGGTATAAAATGTTTTATTGTATAATTGCTCGATATTTGTGAAGAAATATTATTTACTTTATATAACAATGTTTCTATAATTACTTTTCTACTGGTTAAAAGTCACATGGATTCAAATGTGCGTATCTTAAATGCGTGTCATAAATTTTGGCAATTGTCGCGGTTTATCGAATATATAGTCACATGAAAATTAATATAGAGAACTCCGTAAACACGTGAAACCTCAACAAACCTTTCAATGATCGTTTGAACAAAAACAATGAATCGTTAATAAAAATGACAGTATAATTTTAAAATTATACTATTCTGGAATGGTTTGTCCAAATAAGTCTGGTCGTTTAGTTTTACCCATATAAGCCGATATTCTCGTCGAAATTAAATTTGGGTGTACATCTTGTTATAAAAAGGGTAAAAAAGTAACGTGATAACATAATAGTTATTATACGAAATTAGATCCAAAACATTTTATCATCATTTGGGTAGCATTGCCTTTTTTAATGGAAAGTATCTTAAGCCATAAGAGGGCAATTTGACATTCAAATTTTATACTTCTAATCCGAATCCAAACAATCGACTTTCAGTGACGTGTTAAAAGAAATGGGGTTGTAAAAAGTATGATGGGAAAAAGAGATTTCGCTTATAGCACAAGCAATCTATTTTTTTTTTCTAGCATTATCGTTTTTAATTTTGCATCCCCACGAAACTGTTTGAATATATTTAACATTTTCTATACTCTATTTCACACTTATTTTTCAACTTCTATGCCTTTTCAATTGCCGGCATAGAATTTGAAAAATAAGGGTGAAATAGAGTATAGAACTTTTTTAAATTAGACTGTCTAAAAAAGCATGTCATTCCGTAATTGGTTAACGTCGTGTGAAACCTAGGCCAAGAAATGCAGCTAAATCCACCCCACACATTGGCGCTTTTTGACGCACCTTTAGGAAAACGACAGGGAAAAATTGTGTAAAATGAAGAAGTGTCTTGTAACAAACAATATCTTCATTTTCTACAACTCTTTCTACCCACAAAAATGGGAAATCTATCAACTTTAAAACTGTCGTCTGCAGTATCTTTCAATTTTGACTAGTCTAAATTTTTGTCATCTGGTATTGGGTTAAATGTGCTGGGATCCGGAAAAGGTCGATTTTCATTTTCTTTTTAATTCTTCATAATCTTTTTGTACCTATATGTATGAGCCTGGGAACGGCATATTCCATCCATGTCATGAGTGCTTGAAGTCTGAGCAGTGTGGACAGTCAGTCAGGGTGTTTAGAATGATCGCTGATCGTCGAAAGAAGCTTCGGGTCAGTATCTATTTACAGAGCACAAAGTGAAGACTCAGATCAGACTGTGCGAATGCACTGGCTGATCTGAGTCCTAACATGTTGCATATGCGTTATGGCTGGAAATGCCACGCACAGACTGATACTTTCTGTGATGGAAGTCGAAGAGAATGGTTGAAAGTGCGTTATTTTCTCCTTGAGCCTCTGTTTACATTCATATTTAAGCAGGAGACAATACTCTACGAGGAAAAAAAGTTTATCTCATTAACTAAAATTGCCGTCTGCAACAATTTTGAATTTGGACCGGTCTAAAATTTTGACATCAGTTAATGAGTTTTAAAAATAGTACTCTTGCACTCATGTAGTTTTCTTAGTACTGAGATGCGGTAGCCCTAAGAACATCATCTTACCCTGCCTGTCTCTTTGGAAAACAAAAATCGTTCACAGAGAAATATTATGTTCTTTAATAATCCGGATTTAATCCATTACCAAACGACAAATTTTAGACTGGTCCAAATTGAAAGAAGTTTCAGACGACAATTTTAAATTTATGAAATTTCAAATTTTTCAACTTTCTGGGAAGAAAACATTATGTGAAATGAAGAAAATGCTTGTTACAAACAAATTTTTCATTTTACACAATGTTCTCCCATTTGTTTATCTTGATCGAGCGTGCAAAAGAGTCATTGTAATGGAACAGGGAAAGAAAGATAGCGGCTTTTGTTGCATTTTTTTCTAAACCCATTACCTGTCAATAAATTTTTTGACAGATGGCTGGAGTTTAGAAAAGTAATTTGTATACGGGGTAGAAAATAAAATTATTTGCAACAAGCAATGTCTTTTTTTATGGTTTTCTATCTCTTATTCTTTTTGTTAAGGATCATGCAAGCAGGACTGTTTTAAAAACAGTCAAATCGGTTTTTCCAAAATAAATTTCTTGATAGGGCGTCAAAAAGCGGGATTGTGTTGGGATAGGTTAAAATTGACATAAATAACGATGTAACTAATCAAGTTCCCTATGACAAAGCACGATAAGACATAATTATGCATTTCGGAATTAGGATATGAATAATATGATATCTATTAAAAAATCAGACCGAAACAATCATCAGTAAAAGTGCAATTGTATAACTTATTTAGAGTCAATTATCTTCCATTTATACCATTTTCTCGGAAATTTAAAAATGGGAGAGAATTACCAAATGTACTTATTACTTCACTGTATGAGGTATAGAAAGAACTTCAAATTGTGGGAGTTTTTGTCTTAAATCAATTACAACACGAACGAGTTTTTGACTGGTTCAAACTAAAAGAAGTTGCCGACGACAATATCAAGGAGAAAGAATATTGAGTATATCTGTCCTATTGGGTAGAAAACAAGGTTGAAAATGAAGAAATTGCTTGTAACAAGCAATTTCTTCATTTTGAACCTTGTTTTCTTCAAGCATTTTCTTGAGGAGCTTAAATAGAAGGGATTGTGTGGGAATGGGTTAAATGTAAAGTTTCGTGCTAGCAAATTGGCATTAAACTCAACTCAAAACAGAACAGAACATAACTTGATTCTTATTTACATCCAAGCAAAAGAATTTACCCATTCTCACACAATGCCGGCTTTTGACGCCCCCGAGAAAAGAAGAAGAAAAAAAAGCTTTGGAAAACATGGTGGAAAATGAAGAAATTGCTTTCACAAGCAATGTCTTCATTGCCCACAATTCTCTCTACCCAAACATACAAAGTTTTTTTTAAATTTCATAAACAATGAATTGTCGTCTGCATCTTCTTTCAATTTGGACCAGTCTAATGATTTGTCGTTTGGTATAAGGTATAAGTTATGTATTACATTCGAGGTTTATGTACATGGATTTGACACAACTAAAGATATAAATCACCAGCTCGTACTCATGGCTCGGTTACTAAATCAAATTAAATTACCGTAATCCTATCTTTAATTTGTTTTAATGAGTAATATCACTAAATCATTTCAAACAGGGCAAACCAAATAAAGATAAATCTAAAAAAACAAAAAAAAAAAAAAAAAAAAAAAACCCACCACTCGATCTTGTTAGTACAATTCGTTTGGCTTTCATTTAAGAGCTTGGAAAAAAAATACTAAATGAAATCAACAACCACAACCACAACAACAATATACTTTAGTTGTGCAATAAATACATATAGTACACGGCACTAATAATTGACTGACCGCTAGCCACGCCCACTTCCCTCCAACAGGGTATTTTGATTGAAATGCAAAACGTCGTTAGGTTGCAAAATTCATGATCGAGATTTAAAACAAAATTGGGCGCGACATAAATATCGGGGTTTGACATTCACGTCCGATTTGGAACGAATGATTTGATTTGTCAATCGAATTCTTGATTGACAGCGGCGACCCCTCAATAGACGCGTCGCTGCTATTGATAAAAATGCTGTCGGGCTAAAGTTAATACATTAGATGCACGTTAAGAATGTGACATAATATATACTTTGTCCGTTAAGCCAAGACAGTCATTTTTATTTTCTCGAGTCCCACAGGCGCCGCTAGGAAAGATGGCTTGTTCAAGAGCATGGCATTAAGCCAAGACAGTAATTTTTATTTGCTCGAGTCCCACAGGCACCGCTAGGCAAGAGGGTTTGTTCAAGAGCATGGCATGTCAGATCCCCAGACTTGTAATCGAGATTCCCGGGATAACGCGTGATTTAACATTTCACAGACATTTGTTTTTTATTTTCATGAATAAAAGTTACATAACGGCTATTGTAGACTATTAAATATATCGCATATAGATAAACAGGACAATCTTAAAACAAACGCCTGTGCGTGGTTTAACTAAATGGTCGCGCGAAGCCCAAAATCAGTTGAGAAAGTGCATGCGTTTCTTCAACCCTTTCCCGCACTTTTTCTGGTTCTTACATTCCTGTGATATTTTACTTGAGAAAACATTGTGGAAAATGTTCTAACAAACATTTTTTTTTCTTTTTTCTACAATGTTTTCTATCATGCAGGATTTGAACAGTACTAACTTTACTTTATCATCTGCTACCCCTTTGAATTTTGGCAAGCCCAACAAATAAAAAAAAACAGTAAGGGTTAAATGCGGAAAATGTTAACATCATAATTCTGTCTTGTTTAGAAATCGTGTCTAAAATACATATTAACTTTATAAACAAGCTGTGTAGGTTGTCTATGTTTTTAAGGTGCACAACAGCCAATCTCAGCTTTCCTATACTGACTCACGTATACTCGAATACAAGGTTTAGATTCCCTTTAGCAACAAAACGCCTAATCATACTGTTTGCAATCGCAGACAGACGCAGAAATATGTTAAAGCTTTTGTTTCATATACAACGAGGCCAGAAAAATATTTACCCGTATTTCTTGCAACATTAACGAGACATTTCACTATTTCAGATTTCAAACGTTTTACACCGTTATTCTATGGAACCACTTCGTGTGCGAGAATACAAAACAGTTCTGTTCTTATTTTTTTCAGTGCGGCATGAAACAATATTTTCAACCGATAAGAACCTTTCAATTATGATTGATACAACTAAAGTGAAATTATTGATGAATCAACAGTCGGGAAAAAACTATTCTAAATCCAGAATTTCTTCACGAAAGCTTAAAAGTTTAATCTGGCCATGCCGGCTTACCGGGATAAACTCTTTCCGTACTTAGGATACTGTCACACGAAAATGATCGGGAAAATATATTGATTGCAACTTTGAAGTCATGCTGAATAAAACTATTGTCAGAACTATATTAAAATCAAAGTACTGAAAACACTGGAGCCCTGGGCTGACCATATCAACTAAAAAACTAATTGTCTTTCGGGTGAGACGTTAAACCGAGGCCCCGCGTGACGGTGCTATCCATCGAGCACGTTAAAGAACCAGGCGGGGCTCTCAGTAGTTTCGTCCTGTATCCTTGCACTATCCCCCGTAACAACTAACTGTCTTCTGGGGGTTTCGCTCATATGGGCATGTGCTACGGTAGCGACGATGAATAAATGGAAATACACACACACACACTGGAGGCACTAGTGGTTGCATGTCAATATTCCCTTTAAAAAATTCTTATAAACAACTCTGTCTTGAAAGGGATAAACAGGTGGTGAAGACTTAGATCGGACTGCATATTATGTGCAGGCTGATCTTTGTCTTCACTTCAAGCCTTAACAAGAATATTCCGAGATCAGCATGGCGAGGGTTAATCATGGAAAATCTTCGTCTGACGTTCCGTTTCTGATTTATTCCGTCTCCTCTTTTTCGCTCGTTTTGGATCACAGGTCCTTGTTTCAAAGTTTGATTGAATATAGAGAATATTATTGTCTTCATTGAGCTATGAACCTAAACCATAACTGCACTGTACGAATACGAGAAGAGGATTCATACATAAGTGTGATTAAGTATTTTGGTTAATATCTCAATGAAAGCAAAGGATATTCTTCTCATTTCTTATAAATTAATTATATCAAACAAAACAAATAAAATATTTTACTAATTTTGAGTAAAATTTAATGAATAAACTTTATGCGCAAGCATACAAAAAATTGTGTGTCCCAAATTGTGCTCGTGGAAGTATGAAAAAGAAAACTTATGATCTCAAACTTAATATCAACAGAGAGATATTACCTAAACCCTTTCCTGTTCAAACCCAGGTTTTTACGTCCTTTTGATTTTATAATTGAGAAAACATTGTAGAAAAAAGAGGAAATTGCTTGTAACAAGCAATTTCTTCTTTCTCCACAATATTTTCTACCCTTCTGAATGGTTACTTTTCTATCCACTTTGAATTTTGGTCTGCAAAATCTTTGATTTTGGACTGTTCTAAAATTTTGCAAAACAGGAAAGGAATAATGAATACATATATAAATTCTGACAGCATTATCAATTGAGACTCAAGAGTAATCTTTAGCCCTTTACTATTTAAAAAAAAGATTTATTTTGATTCAAAGGGGTAGCAGACGATTTTTAAAAGCAGGCGCATTTCAAAAAGTAGCCATTCTATATGAAAGAGAATATTGTGAAAAAAAAATTGCTTGTTACAAGCAATTTCTTGTTTTTTGACATTGTTTTCTCAAGTATAATTTCACAGGGACGTAAAATCAGTTATTGTACCGGAAAGGGTTTAGTCCTTCGCGGACAAAGAGTAGACAAACGGAAAAGAAAACAGGTCAGAAAATATGTATACTCCTTTTATCTATCGATATAGTAAATGGCTTAAATTAATTCTATTCTATTAATAAAAAAATCTGTCCCTTTGTCCGCAAAAAAAATTACGATTGGCCATAACTCTAGATTGCTGAGTAAATAGCCTTCATTTTTCACATGCGTATTGCTTGTGATAAGACCTTTCTGTTGGCATCAATATGAAGGTCGACAGTCAAGGTGAAGGTGACTTTTGGAAGACATGTATTCGCAAAAAAGTCATTAATTTTCAATGTAAAGAGCTAAAGAGCCTTCATCTTTCGCAGATTTTTTTTTTATAGAATTATGTTTCTGTGTCAATTCACAATTAAGGCGAAATTAGTGTAAAATGAATCGCTCACATTCTTTATCTTCTGACCCTCCATGTGTATTGTTTTTGACAACACCCATCTTTTCTAACATTTTAAGGTCATCACTCAAGGTCGTTTTTCAAGATAACGCTATACATGTACATCAAAATCATCTTATTATGATTACATTTTTAGGAAACATTGTGTAAGTTTAAAATAAGATAATGTGATCTAATTCTTGGAGACGTATGCCCAACTGTAGTCTCAAAATTGCAATTTTGATAGTATCAGAAAAAAAAATCTTGCTCGTCAATTAATTATAGTTCGTTAAGCATGTTTTTGTGAACAAATATAAACCTTGAGCTCGTGTTTCATATAGTATTACTTTTCACCCCAATAAGTTTATTGAATGAGTTGAAACTAGGCCATCAAGATTCTGTGCAAATGATCTTGCTGGCCATGTAAAAAGGGAGCATATCAACTCTATGACCTAGTAGTGAAGGTCAGTGACTCGTGATCTGAAGACCAAGGATTCGACCCCAACCGGTATTAGGAAGTATTTACCAGCGAGGAACTTAATAGCTAGCCCCTTTCTACCCAGTTGAAAAATGGGCATCAATTGGTTTAAGCCATAGTCTCTCTTTCAGGGACTTGAAAACATCTCATTTTTGAGACGATTCTAACGAGTTCCAAAAATGTCAGATTTATTTATGATATGCTTTTAGCAAATACGACCCTTTTTAATGTGATCTTGTAATTTTGAAAAGGGGAGTTTGATTGTGATCGCTTAATGCAAGTGGTAGCTTAGTAGAGGTGGTCGCTCGAACAAGATTGGCTCTATAGATAATCCTACCTTTAGAAACATATTACATCAGAAATGAAATATTGACATTGTGCAGCACCTGCGATCTTTGCTGTCTGATCAGGATCACTTTTTTTGCAATCATGGTTCAGCTCCTTTCTGCATGGCAGCCGTAAAACTTCGTTATCCAATGCATTGTGTACCTCTGTTTGCAGTTAATAGCTGTTCGGGATTCTCATTACTGGTGAATGAATGAAATGTATTATACAATGATATGAATGCTTATTAATTAAATGGCAAATGCCAGCTATTTCTTTGATCGTAACCCTATCTTTTATAACAGATAGTCAGGACGAAGAAAATTATTTTTTCTTCTCTATCTCTTCAAAACAACTTCTGCTTTTCAGGAACCTATGATATTCTGCTAAATGTAAATAATATGACGGTTACAACACGCAAGTCCTCTTCTAAATTCTATCCTTTAAGTCCGTTTTTCTGTTAATAGCCCTTTTTTGATTGCCTTTGGTATTGTCCATAGAGCAAAGCATTTTATTCTAACAATCCCTCTAAGGCGCACAACTTATCAATTGGTGAAAGATACACGCCACGTGTCGCGCAAAGTTTTGTGAAATGTTGGAAAGAATGTTTGCCAAGTCAAGGTACTAGAAAACTAACTAACTAATTAGTTACCTAGCAAACTAATTATCTATCCAACCATAGCCTAAACATAACAACCATCTAACAAACCAACCAACCAACCAACCAACCGAGAATTAAGAATGTGGCGGGTTTCTTACTTAACTAGCCGAGTCCGACTGAATGGAATGTTTTTCACTACTGTTCACTACTCTGTTCAAAGAATATGTGAACTAGAACATCTTGTTTGAACAAAGGTTTCGTTGATACATAATAAAGATATAATGATATTCTTTTTTCGAAATTTTACTCGGTTCTAAACACTCATATGTGCAATTTGGTACTAGTCTACAACTCCTGTTTGTCCATTTTTAACCAGAATTACATATTTGACTTACATCGATAGCCCTTTCAGTACTTTGAATCCTGTAATGTTAATGCAATTCAGAAAAGAATACTATTGAGAAACGGCTAGGTGTCTTGCCCACGTACCCATCCTGGTGAGTGCGGGACTCGAACAAGACACCTCCTGATTACCGGTGAAATGCTCTTTTCACTCGAATACATAGGCAGACCAGAAGGTTGTTAATGGCTTAAAACCTCTACCAATATGACAGTTGGGTCAGCTTTAAAGCTTCTCACTCTTGGACGAACCCCGGTGATGGTGGAGCTCAAACCTCTGATCTCTGGATCACCAATTAAATACGCTTACTGCTCTGCCTCCTTGGTGGTTCATTGGGTTGTTCATGGCTTAAACCCACCGCCTATTGTAGAAATTGTAACAATTGTAATTGTTGGAATGACTCTTAACCAATTCCCACTTGACAATATTTTAGACCGGTCCAAATTGAAAGAAGATGCAGACGACAATTTCAAGTTGGTTGAATTTTAAGTTTTTTCACCGTTTTGGATAGAAAACATGGTGGATAATGAAGAAATTGCTTGATACAAGCAATTTCTTCATTTTCCACAATGTTTTCTAAAGCTGTTTTCTTGAGAGGCGTAAAAAGGAGGGTTTGAGTTGGAATGGATTAAATGTATCATCGATGAACACAATCTAGTGACGGCGGGACTCGAATCCGTGACCTCCGGATCACCAGTTAAGAACATTCACCATTCGGCAATTGAGGGCATTCAGGAGGATTGATACGGTCTTGAGATCTGTGGTTGTATTGATCGCTTGATCGTTTGTCTTACCTCACCGCTTTAAGACACCATAAAAAGAAAATATAAAGGCTGCAAAACTCAAGTCAAGTAGAAGGGATTATACGATATATCAAGGTAAGTATTCGTAAAGACCGTCTGAAGATTCTTAAGGGTACTTTACAAAATAGATTATACTGATTTAACCCTTTCTAATACAATCCCGGTTTACGACCCACAAGGAAAGAAGAAGTCAGACAATCTTAAGATTTATGCAACTGGAAAATTGTCCTATGCAACTCAACTATCTTCAGTTAGATTTTTCTTATCGTCTTTAGTCAAAGACAGGAATAATGCTCATTTACATTGTGTTGTGGTTAGCAATTTGGTGTTGTTTATTTCTTTTTTGCACAGAAAATTATTTTCAGTTTTTTTCCTCTATGCGTTTTTCACGCAATTATTCTTCTCAGTTGTCTATTTATATTCACGTTTAAGTTTCAGACCATTCTTTAATTGAGATGCCTTATAAAATGCTTGTGCAAATGAGATAACGCTCGAATTTGGTCTATAATATTTCACGGCTAGCCGGGGCCAATCAAAAATTGATTAGCCAATTAGAGCCTTCATCTAGACCACAAGCGAACTTTGAAATCCAACATCTACATTAAGCTGTTTTGTTCGTTTTCGACTAAATCGTCGTAACCACAATTTATTCAAGATTTGTCTATTATTTTTGTTATCCCTTACCACTTATTGTGCAAAATGATGTATTTTATTACCTTGGTTGAATTGCCTTGTCTGTTTATCAAATTATCAACGAAGTTGCACTAACAACGTAGGCTCTCATTTAACCCATTCCCACACGATGAAGTTTTAGATCAGTCGAAATTCAAAGAAGTTTCAGAAGATAATTTTAGGTTGATGAAATCTTAAAAATCCGTGAATTTTGGATTACAAAACATCTTGATAATGAAGAATTTGCTTGTGACACGTAATTTCATCATTTTCTACAATGTTTTCGAAGGCTTTTATGTTGAGGGGCGTTTAAAAAACGTAATTGTGGGGGAATGAGTTCAAACCGTAGGGCCTAAGCACACGGAAACTTCGGAAACAAATATTTGAAGAAGATATTAGATCTTTATCAGAGGTCAACAAGAGATCGCAATTTAAAAATAAGTATGATGCAAGATAAAGTGGTCATTCTAGAATTAGAAAACATGTCAAAGGCGAAACTTTGAACCCCATTCAACCTGCTCAGTCATGTGCAATTTGACCAGGGTCGATGTTTTTCGCACTTTCGACCGGTTGTCTTTTTTCCCGACGAGCCATGTGTTTTCAAAAAGATAAACACGCTCATGTTTATGAATGAAATAAAAAATGCATGTGGTAAAGGTATAAATTTACAACATTTATCTTAATTACGTGCCTGATGTTTATAGAGTAAGAAAAATAGTACGAGAATCATGTTGCATAGAAAAGGGGGGACGAAAATAGGAAACGAATGAAGAGTTGCACCAGGTAACGATTACATAGGATTTGAGATTACATGAAATAGACTAAGGTGTGCATGTAAGGTGGTTAACTTAATGTGAAAGCATCTTTAAATGAATAATTATAATAACTTAACCCATTCCAACTCAAGCTCTCCTTTTTACGCCCCTCAAGAAAAAAGCTTGGGAAAACATTGTAGAAAATGAAGAAATTGCTTGTATCAAGCAATTTCTTCATTATCCACAATGTTTTCTACCCAAAAATACTGGCAAATCTAAAATTCCATCAAATTTAAATTGTCGTCTGCAGCTTCTTTCAATTTGGACCAGTCTAAAATTTTCTTGTGTTGGAATGGGTTAATGACTAAGCACGGCTATCAATGAATGATTCAATCGGCCAATAAAAATCATTTATCTAGTCAGGAAGTGAACTGTGGACTCCAACATTGGCCGATATTTTTTAAGCATTTTATTCAGTTTGTCGACTCAAACGTCGCAAATACAAGCTTTAATAAGCTGTATTTACGACGTTTAGGTAGCTAACCGGCCATTTTACTGTTTTGTTACAAGTTAACTGACAAAAAAAAATTGGTAAATAACGGCGTTTAATAGTGTAAGTTCACTTTGGAATTAGCGCGCGCGCGAGCGGAGGTAGTAGGCGAGGTCTGAGATCCGCCAATCACAGTGCAATCCGAGCAGTGTGACAGGGATCAATATCTTATGCACATCTTAATCGACTATCTTTCCGCGTTTTGGATTTCAGGTACAAATTGAGGTAAATATTACCCTTGACTCAAAAAGGGACCTCATTGAGGTGAATACTTGCAAAAACAAAAATGATCTATCAGAGGTCTATCAGAGATTAAAAAACAACAACAACAACAACAACCCCCCGAAAAAAACCTTTAGTAAGGTAGAATAACCGTCCTAGATTCATATAAATATACAAAGAGCGAATAGTTTTGAATATGATCAGACTGCGAGATGGCGCAGTCTGACCAGGATCGATACTTTACGCTCTCTCCAGGAATGTCCCTTTTAGCTTGACGGATCAAATATACACTCTTCCGCATACAGCGTAGAAAGCTATCCGGCAGCCTATCATCTCACGGGGCCTGTTTCTGTCGGTTCACCGATCATACGGTTGGATTATATATATCTAAGGCTGACAAGTGTTGAATGAGTGTTTTGACTATATAACAGTGTTAGTAAAGTTAAACCTTGGGTTTCGTATTTCGAGTATTTTACAAACTTATTAACCGAGATTCTGGGTTTTCTTCGCCAAAATTGTTTATACTTCCGTTGGATATAGGTCAATTAATTTTTTCTTCAGTGTTTTATTAAATTTGACGCTGGTTTTGTGATGGAATTATTTGTTCTCATCGGTTAATTGCAATAACAAATGAAATAATGATAATGATAAAAAATGTTATGTCAAAAAGAATAATAATATTGATAATCTTAAAAAATATATAATGATAGAAATAAAATAAAAATGAAAATAATAAAAATTATAATAGTAATAAGAATTATGATAGTAATAATGATAATGATAAAACACACGTTGGAGAAAATTCTATGTTACAATATATTGATACAGGATAGCATTTTTATGGCAAAGAAAAAAGAATAATGTTATTGCTAAAGACATTCACTTTAAACTCAGAATATATGTTCACACACAAAAAAATAATAATAAATAAATAATAAAAAAAAATCAACGTATACAACCAGTGGAAGTTACTTTGAATACATTTTTTCGTGATAATGCCCCTTTTCTACTTAGATTCCTTCATTTTTAATCAAGCACCTAACAGACGAGCGTTAGACTCCTCTTGTGGTACTCTGGTTTTAAATTGTGTTAGTGTTGGTTGTATGGCGGGATGTACCCCAGTCTAAAACTATTTCATCTTTGCTCATTTAAACTCTCTATTGATGTTTTGCCAATCCGTTGTTCTGTCGGGAAGTCATAAAACTTTTAACGGTTGAATATTAAATAATTATTTCGATAAGATTAAAAGATGAAAGGTCAGATCATATTGCGAATCTGCTCGTAAATAAAGTTTTTGCATGAGAAATCTTCTTTCAGATTTAAACATGCCTATCTTATCATTAAAACAATGGTATAATATTGAATGATCTGATTTGACCCATTACTTACATGTTAGAGGGACCACCCTAGAATTTAATGAAACTACTAGTTATGCAACGGGCAATTAGCTTGGAACCCTGTTAATGAAATCAATGGGAAAAGAGATCAAAGTAGTGCAGTAAGATTTACTCAAAATACAGTAAAACCCGCTCTAAGCGCCCACCTACGGGACGTCCAAAAAGTGGTCACCGGAGAAACTTGTCGCCAATTAAATTTGAATAGGTAAAAAGCATAAATGTTATTGGCAACATAGATTATTACAAAATATATCCCTCAACCCATGTTGTCAGTTCTCTTTAGAATCAACTTATAGGGGCTATTCTTATGAGTACCAACGACATAGGGTTTCAAAATGAATTGACGGGCCGCTAGTCACGCCCATTTTACTCCTACAGTACAGAAAACTCTATTCAGATAGTAAAGGCGTTGTTTGGAAAAATACATTATATAGTCAGTCGCTTGGAGAAAACAAATGAACTGGTTTGTTGGCGACCTAAACACCGCAGCCACAGCCTACAGTGTTTAATTGGCAAAACCAACATAGATGCTCAACGTAAATGATGGAGTTCAAAGTTCACTTCAGGTCTAAATGAGTGATTTGATTGCCCAATCGGTATTTTGTTGAAAGTCAATTGACCAATCGCGGCTGTCAATCAAATAAACAATCGATCAAAGAAATCATTCATTTAGACCGGAAATGAGTTTTGAACTCCGCCATTGACCGCCATTTTTGTTAACATTTGTTGTTGATATGGTGACTTAAACGTCGTAACTACAGCCTTTTTCAAGCTGTAGTTACGACGTTTAAGTAGTCAACCAGCTATTCTGACTTTTGTTACATGCTATTTGCCATAATTTTTGGCAAAATATCGCCGTTTAAAATCGAAGCGGAACTTCCCGTTGAAGTCGATGGGCGTGGCAAATTGAGTAAGTGGGCTGGGCCAGCGATCCGTCAATTGTAGTCTTATACAAAATGTTTTGTGCCTTTTTAAAAGGATCGTTAAATGTAACGATCACTTAGCACAGTTGACCAATTGCTGGCCCCGCCCCATAACCCCTATGCCACGCCAACTGCCCCAAACAGAAAGTCCCGCTTCGATTTTAAACGGTGTTATTTTGCAAAGCGTAAGGCCGGAATCATGTAACAAAAAGAGTAGAATGGTTGGTTTGCGAACGAAACATCGTAACTACAGCTTGGCAGATCGCTGTTTCTACCCACTGACTATGCTGGCCACTTCCAATGACTCCGACAGGGCGATCCCCATCGATACAAAACGGCGTTATTTTGTTCTAGGCCAATAACATGTAGCAAACAACTAAACTGGTTGCCTGGCGACCTAAACGCCACAACTACAGCCTGTATAAGCTGCATTTTCGATGTTTAAGTCGCGAAACCAACTAAACTGATTCACATAAATTAAGGCCAATGTATGAGTTCAAACTTCAATTCCAATCTAAATGAACGATTTGAATTGTTGATTGCCAGCTGCGATCTGTCAGTTGAATATTAGGCATCCGAGGTTTTATATATCACTTAAGTATTACATTTTTTTCATCTACAACCTATAGTAATTTGATCGCGTTTAGAATAGAAGATTGGTGACAAGTGTTTTATAAATAGAACCCGGCATTGTATTTTGAACATAATCAAAACGGGTCGCACCGTTATTCTGAGCGTATCCTATTAAATAGCATCTATTTTACATCAATTATGCAAAAGAATAAATTTCGAAAACTAACCGTGCAAAGAAATTCCTCTCTCATATCCCTCTATACATTGTTAAAAAGTTATAATTTTTATTTGTGAGTAGTTTTTTTTATTTGGAAGAATCTGAAATTCTGGTAAAGAGATCACATAACGACCTTGGAGCTTTAAGATAAAAAATTCATTCAAAGAATTTGTAATTTGATATCGTCTTATGGAAACCATAATGTAGTAAATACAGCTTTATTCAAACTGTATTTACGACATTTTGGTCTCACACCAACGATATATTTATTCCTGCGGGTTGCTTGCGTTAGAATTTAAATGCGCATTTGATTGTGCTCGTTAACATTCGTGTCAGTGTGCTTGTTGGCATTTCAAGTTGGAATATTTGAGAACTCAGTGAGAATAAAAACATGGTCAAGTATAATACTTATCGTTTCTTTTATTTATTGAGTTTCTATCCTTTACTGTATTTTTAAGTTTTGGACCTGTCGAAATCAAAAGGTTTACAGACGACAATTTTTAAATGTTTTTTTTTTTTTTTTTGAAGAATAATACTTCAATAGGATAGAAAACATTGTTGAAAAGAAGAAATTTTTTTTCACGGAATTTCTTCATTTTGCACAACGTTCTCTTAATTTTAAAACACAGGGACGTAAAACCAGGGATTGGACAGAAAATGGTCGAACACGTTACAAAATAATTTTCGCGTAGATTTAGTATCTCGGAACCACTTTTAACAGGCCTGTAGGAACAGGAGCGTGGGGACTAAGCCTCCCCCTCCATGGTTTTGAAATTTAAAGAAAGCGATACATTATATTGTGTTTATTCGCATATTCGCTCTATGTTAGCCCCGTTAAATCTTTAAAAAAATCCTAGTTAATCACCCACATATTGAAATGCTTCCTTGGGACCTTCGGACCTGTAAAATGAGAAAAAATACTTGTATCTACAATACGTTTGAAATCAGCATAACGTCGGTGCAAGAACAAATATCGTAACTAGAGCTTTCATAAAGCTGTAGTTATGACATTTTTCTCGCGCATCGACGATAAATTCATCATAATACCGTCTAATCTAAATGTTCATTTTAAGATTTAAATAATGTAACAATTCAACTTTTCCGGGATGGTATCTATAACCAAATCTACCCTTTAAATGTAATTTCATTAATTTTACAAATCTTTATGTATATCGCGCTCCGTATTTTACAGATAAAATTGCCTCGCATAAAGATAACCGATAAAGTGGTTGTAAATCGCAGATAAACTAGGGATTAATCTGGGATTTAGATATCACTTCATTAGCTCAAGTGGGCCTTTCACTTTTCTTCAAGTATCACATATCTCTTCTGAGTTATTTCGATGAATTTCAAATCAGGATCCCCACTAAAAGTTAAACAATTCTATAATCCATAAACACACAATCCTGCATTTTAAGCACGGAAGAAATAAAGGTATGAAAACATTGTGAGAAAAGAAGAAATTGCTTTTTATAAGCAATTTCTTCTTTTCTCACATTGTTTTCTACATCATATGACCCTTATTTTTTCAATTCAAAATAATTTGAATTTTTCGTCTGTATTTAGATTTGGACCATTCTACAATTCTTTCGGGATGGGTAAAATATCTGTCAAAAATGGTCCGAATAATTCTTCATTTTGACTTAGATCTGGTTCTTGTAAAATCACTTACAAGGCTTCATCTTCAAATATGTTTGATAATCTCGATTTCAACAAGAATCGTGTTTAGGTCTTTTTTGGTAGTTGCCAGCAGCATGTAACAAAAAGGTAAAATGGTTGGTTTGTGACCTAAACGTCGTAACTACAGCTTGAATAAGCTGTAGTTACGATGTTTAAGTCGCCAAACAAACAATTAAGGTAAACAAAATGACGGCCAATGTCGCAGTTGATAAGCCCAGGTCCGGGCTGAATAAATCATTTGATTAGTCGGTTAATTACTTGATTGACGGCCGCGATTGGTCAATTAATAGAGTCACGACTTAATAATAAACATACATGAGTGACTCGCCAAGCTGCTAAGGACCTCTCGGGAAATGCGAAAGGAATCGACCCTGGTCAGACTGCGCAGTCTGCGAGTCGAAACTTTTCGATTCATGACGCGTTTTAGAATCGAGAAAGGCAATCCTTACTTTATGAATATTCTTCGATTCCGGCCACTGGCTGACCTCTAGCTGAGCCAATCGATTTCTTGAGTATTTGTTTTACGGAAAGTCCGGGAGGTCCCTGTTCGAAAAATGGATCGCCGCGGTCATAGCGCAGTGATAGCGCATAGGACTCCTAGTAAAGGGTCCCGGGTTCGATCCTCGGCTGCGGGAAAAAACTTTCCGACATTAGTCTCCCAGCAATAGGTGGATAATCGAAACCTAAGTGGGATGAGCAGCTGGAGGCTCGGAAAGGATGTAGTGGTAGTACTGGTGTTAGAAATACTAGTACCAGGAATCAACAGTTTGGTGCTCAAGAAGCAGGTATATGACTGAAATACTGTTAAAAATGGCGTTAAACCCCAATCAATCAGTCATCCAATCAATCAATCAATCAATCAACCAACCAACCAATCAATCTATCAATCAATCAATCAATCAATCAATCAATCAATCAATCAATCAATCAATCAATCTATCAATCAATCTATCAATCTATCAATCGCAAAAAGGATCACATCGTAAGAGGGGTCATATCTTGTCTGAGTAGTCTAATCGAGTCTTCACTGCCTGTGAACTCTTCCTTTTTGAAACACGCTTCAGACAAAAATGCACGTGCAAAGTGAAAACCGTTTACTGCACGGAGATCTGGGTATTTCAACTCTGTTATTACATCGAATAAGCACGCTTTCACAATGTCGTCATTTTAATGAAAATGTCATATTTCATTTGTATTTTGTCAGAAGGTAAGACTTTAATACCTTTAGATTTTTAAATAATTCACGCTTCAAGCCTAAAGATAATGTTTTTTTTTAAATACAAATTTTAATTCAATGTAGAATATGATGATCTGATAACCACAGGCACTTGTATTCGGGCATTTTTTTTAACAACTTTTAGTTTAACAAAATTTAGTGACTATATGATTATGTACAAGGTTGCGCGGCTGTAATTTTTTACAGGAACGTATGTTTTTACAAAGACGCTGGCCCCTTAGTCTAATCAAATGTCCACTTTGAAGAAAACCAGCCTTATAAAAATCCGTTCCCTTAAAACATGACGGCTGCACTACCGTGTACATTTTATTACATCCATGTAAATATTTCTGTAAGTTGTTAAAGGTTCTTGAAGCCTAGTGCCTGTGTAGATAACCGAACCAAGGAGATCTTGTTCATCATTTCAGAACGTCCGGTGATGGAAGCAGAATAATGTTCTCAATGTTTGAGTCGAATGACAGGCCATAAATTCTAGTGTCTATGAAACATGATATTAAGGACGACGTGCAGGAATGCACTGAGAAATTACAATTCTAGAATTTGTTCTAGAACAGTTCATGACGGCAGAAATGTATCAGTGAGAGAATTCTACAAAAACCGAAATGTGTTTATAACGGGATGTACAGGGTTTGTGGGTCAAGGTCTTCTGGAGAAGTTATTGAGGTCCTGTCCGGAGATTGGCAACGTTTATATTCCGATAAGGGCGAAGAGAAAATTAGATGCACATCAACGGTTCGAACAACTGCTTAATAAAGATGTAAGTATCGTTAACAATTGGCTTTGTCTCTCACCAATGGGTGGATAATCGTAAACCTAAGTGGGATAGCAGCTGGAGGCTAGGAAAGGATGTAGTGGTAGTACTGGTGTGAGAAATACCACGAACAGATCGTTAGATGCTCCGGTCGCCGCGATATGACTGAAATACTGTTAAAAGCGGCGTTAAACCCCATTCAATCAAACACTTAACCATTGGCAACTTTCTCGGTGTCTTAGAACTTGATTTCACTGGTTTTCTGTGAAAACCAGTGAAATTGTCAAGTTGTCTGTCAGTCGTGAATATGTATCTTTTGTTGTTCACGATATAAAAGATTTGTCGATCTTACACCGAAAAAAACAATTATCCAATATTTATCATCTTGTAAACCGTAAATTATCTGAGAAAAGGGATAATTTCTGAGGTATTCCAAGCCTCATTTAATCTAAGCTGTAGTGTAATTGACACGCAGATAAGTCTTCCTTTTTAGCAGACCTTCAAGAAGGGTGTTTGACCTTTTGTCGAACTCATTCATAAACCGTCAATGCCTTTCAAAAAATCAATTGACCTAAGAAATAATTCATTTAGTCAGGCGCTAAAATGCATTTATCCAACACTTGTAAAACCATTTTTAGCTAGCAAAGCGTCAGCTTTGATAGCTTAAGTTAACAAACAAAATTTTGAGGTGATCTCAAAGTTCAACTAGTGCAAACTGTCACTGGAGGCTTAACTACTAATCAGTTGAATGCATACACCATAAAAATTAGTTCCGGTGTATTTTAAGAATATAACTAACTCTATTCAAATTGTAGTGCACTCTTCCACAAGCATGCTATGTAACCCATTCCCACTCAATTCCGTTTTTTTCAGCATCTCAAGAAAATGCTTTGGAAAACATTGTGGACATAGAAGAAATTGCTTGTAACAAGCAATTTCTTCAATGTCCACAATGTTTTCTTCCAAATTCCACTATCTTGAAATTGTCGTCTGCAAGCTTTGCTAGCTTACAGTACTTTCAGTACTTTGATTTACTACACTATTGTAAAACCATTTTATCGCTTTGCGAACAAAATTACAGCTGTAGTGATCGCAGTCAAATCCAGCTGGGATAATTAAGTCCCATTACATGCATATTAAAAATACGAAAAGCTGAACAAAAGTGTCACTTCAGTTGAGGGTCATAGTCACAAAGTCAGAATGACGTAACATAGTCATAGATATATTTGTTACACGTAATAGTGGATGAACTTTCGTTGGAAAACATTTGATAAACTCTAAAATGAATAATCATTTTAATTGAGACGCCACTACGTAACAACAATCAAAATGACGTCACCAATCCCCCCCCTCATTTACTTTGTGGGAGCAATTCTTTTTAGCTCGGCATTTCGAAGAAAACCCGAGGTATTACTATAGCCTTGGTGTCGTCGTCGTTGTTGTCGAAAACTTTGACATTTTGTGATATCTCTGGTTCTACTCAAGGCATTCACCTGAAACTTGGCACACTTGTTCACTATCAAAAGAGTAACCTATACTATAAGTTTTTTTTTAAAACTCTATATGAATTTTAGCCACTATCCAGCACCCAATAGCAGGCACCCGTAGGCGGTGCTCTTGTTTTTAACAACATGACTGTGTCATCCTAAGTATCGTTCCTTTCGAGAGTGAGTCTGATCCGTTACTAAACGCGGGTAATGGGGCCTTATGAAAATCAAATTATTAACACAATAAAGTCCACCGTTTTCATCAGATTCCCTTCAGACTTTCACAGAATGAGTGCATTAATATATGAATCGTTTCTTTCGAAAGTGGGCCCGACCTGTCAATAAAAACGGGAATTTAAAGATCTTTGTTAACACAAAAAAGTCCGCAACTTTCAGGTTGATTGGTCCAGAGATTGAATGTTTTGCATCTACAGGTGGCCCTTTTTCATAAGGTGTTTAAATGATTCCCTTTTTCCATTTTGGCTTTGCCATTAAGCTGCATTCTAAAGAGAAATAAAGGATGAAATCTTCAAAATAACTCTGAAGGCAAAATCTTTTCTTAAGTACTCCGTTTTAAGGAAATTTGCTTTTATTGACAAAGAGACTCAGGTGGGCGATTATGGACCATTATGGCCTCTTAGTTTAAATATTCTAGTTAAGACAATGATGTCCCCAGATTTCATTTGATTCAATTCAAACTTTCACAATGATTGTACCATTAAAAGGATGGTTCTTTCTTAAATTGGGTCTAATCAGTTAAGAATCCTGTAAAGGGGCCTAGTGAGAATTATATTTCAATATTAAGGTCAACACATATCCTCATGAGTAAAGGGATATCGAGCTCTAAAGAGAAGTAGAACGCTCGCCTCCCTTAGTACGACAAGATGGTCAACACAATTAAGTCCCCATACTTCTGGGATTTTCACAGAATGATTTTACCATCATAATGATATTTTTAATTGGGTATTCTCAGTCAAGTATATATCATTGGAAAATGGACCTTCTTTGTTAACGCAATCAAGTCTTCATCCTCATCTCTTTAAACTTTTGCAGACTTATTTCATAGTATTAAGTATTGATTCTGCTGAAAATAAAATAAGTAGGTCAATTAAGTAACACGGGAAAGAGGGCATTATGTGAATATGATTGAAATATCCTCTTTATCACAATTAAGTCAACATTTTTTTTAGCCGATTCTCTTCAAAAAATGTATGGAATACTTGTGGCACAGAAACACATAAAAGTAGCCTTACAGATTATCGCTCAAAACATTCTTGATTATGCAATGAAGGCCACAATCATGACCAGGTTGTCTTTAAAATTTTACAGGTCAATTGTATGGTCGTAAGAAAATTTTCTTTCGGTCTTTAAAAATTTACAGGACAATTGTATGGTCGTAAGAAAAGTTTCTTTCGGAAATGAAGTGTGTTCATCAGAAGACACAGGAAAAAGGGCCTTATGGATTTTAACTCAAAACATTCTCGTCTGCAATAACAAGTCCACAATTATTATCGGATTTTGACGAAAATTTGCACAGATTGATTTTCGGTCATAAGGAAAGTTCCCTTCGGACATGGAGTGGAACCGTCATAAATCACCGGAAAAGGGGCCTTAAGCATTTTCACTCAAATTAATTTCAGTTGAGCGATAAAGTTGATCTGTCAGAAATCACAGGAAATGGTGCTTTTAGGAGTGTTGCTAAAATAATAATGGGGACAAAGTCCAATTATTTTCATTTCTTACATTCTTCTGTAAGAAATTAACTTTCTTACTAGATTACTTTAAGGGAAAACTTGATAGCCAACAGAGGGTTTCAAGCCCTCGTGGGCCTCTTGTTAATTCATTTGTAAAAATGAAAGCACATTTTCAAGAAATTGAATGGTAGACGATTGACTTGGAATGGCATTGGCTGGGATGAGCGCCTATTGACGGATCGCTGGTCCCGCCCACTTTGCAAAATATCTGTCCAGTAAAAGTAAATTGGTTGGTCGACGACCTTAATATTGTAACTACAGCTTGTCTAAGACGTCACACGCCGCCGTCATAGAGCAGCCGGTAGCGCGTCAGTCTCCTAATCTTCAATCATGCGATGTCATGGGTTCGATCCCATCCCCGGCGGCGGCGCATATTCTTTTCAACATTTGTCTCTAACCAATGGGTGGATTATCATAAACCTAAGTGGGATAGCAGCAGGAGGCTATGAAAGGATGTAGTGGTAGTACTGGTGTGAGACATACAATGAATCCATTGTTAGGTGCTCCAGCCGCCGATGACTGAAATACTGTTAACAGCGGCGCTTAACCCCATTCAACCAATCAATAAATCGCCACACCAACAAAAGTGCATCACATAAATGTCGGCCAATGTTGGAATTCAAAGTTCACTACCAGCCTAAAGGAAGGGTTTGATTGGTCGATTGATTTTTCCGTTGACTATGGCGATCCATCAATTTCATGATATTCTTAACTGTTCCGAATCACATTCAGCATTTGATGGTCGAGGATGTGACCATTTTAACAATCGACATACTTTCTTCTCGGAAATCCGTTTAAAATACTGCTGATAACTTTGTACTGTCATGGAAAAAGGAACCGCCATGGTTCGTCATCAGAAACTTTTTTGTTGAGTAAAGTGAATACCCTATAAACTTAATGTATTCCCTGGCAGAAATCAAAAAAAGTTTTGATCAGTTTTCTATGTCTTTTTTTAACTGAAGATGTCTGAATTAGTTTTGATCTTCATTCATTTAACCTAATCCCCACGTAATCCCTCTTTATTACGCCCCTCAGGAAAAAAGCTTTTGAAAACATTGTGGAAAATGAAGAAATTGCTTGTATCAAGAAATTTCTACATTATCCACAATTTTTTTTATCTAAAAAGACGAAAATAATAAAAATAATAATAATAAAATTTCACCAACTTGAAATTGTCATCTGTATGATTTTTTTTACCAGTCTTAAGTTTTGTTGTGTGGGAATGGGCTAACTTCCGCCCCCCAGTAAAACGTTTGACCCTGGTTACTCTATACAATTCACGCATTCTAACAAAAATCGGTACTTTTCGCCTTTTCAAAGTTAGTTCCTGTTCGTGAATTGGGTCAACATTGTCAAAATTTAGAAAAAGAAAGATAGCACAATTTACAAAGTACACTCGCTACCATTTGATTTTCTAACATATGTAACACATAAAGGCCGATTTCCGCGTGAGTCTCGAGCAATTCCATGTTCAAAACACCATGCTGCATTTGTTTGTATTTAAATCTCTGCACTATTTCAACCTCCCGGGTTGATTGTGCATAAATAATAATAAATTACGTCGAATAAGACAGTGGAATCACATTTACTGCACCATAAATCAAGATTAAACCGTTATTAAAGTAAAACAGTCAGCCTTTAATCTGCGATCCCAGCCTCGGCATACTCTTTGCATTTACGCAAACTAGGTCTAATTCATCTTAAATCCAAGAGGTGAAAATCCTTAACTAAGAGAAGTACGAACGCCGCTGTATTTTTTTACCATTCAAAGTTATTCGCCAAAAAAATTTGAGCCTGTGCGGGACATTTCCACCAATTTCAAATCTGTGCCAAGTAAAGACTCTGACCAGACTGTGCATCCGCACATTCTAATCAGGGTCTTCAATTGGCACTCTCTTCATAGCTTCAGACCAGATATATCATACTATGTTAGACTTTCCAAACTGCCTCAGTAGCTGCGCCTCGAGCACATACGAAAGTGTCGGAAATATTTCTCGCCAAATTATTGCTAGATTTACTATATAAAAAGTCACTGAATGACAATTCCTTATGTTTCGGTTTTAACCCTTTCCTGTTTTTCAAAATTTTGGACCTGTCCAATTTGAAAGAAGTTGCAGATGACAACTAAAAGTGGGTGCAATATGAAAAGTAACCAACAAACTTGGTAGAAAATATTGTGGGAAAAGAAGAAATTGCTTGTTACAAGCAAATTCTTCTTTTCCCTCAATGTTTTCTTGGGTATAAAAACACAGGGACGTAAACACCAGTAATTATACAGGAAAGGGTAAAGTGTCTTCAGAGGAAAGCCCTTTGACAATACTTTTGTACAATATTTTAAGAATTCCTTGAAGAATCATATTTTTTGTTATTTCATATATACTTTCCATGCAGGTATTTTCGAGACTTCGATCTACGAATTCCAGTTTTGCCAACAAGCTTGTCCCGCTTCCTGCAGCTTTAGAGGATTCGAACCTGGGACTGTCGGATAATGTTTTTCGAACATTGACAGACGAAGTATCCATCATTTTCCATGTGGCTGCAATAGTAAAGTTTAACCCGCCATTAAGGTAGGCATCATTTTTATGCCAAGATGTAAACTTCTCGTCTGCTCTATTGCTTATGTCATTCAGGCTTGTTTCGTATTTCTAGAAAAGCAATCGAATTGTCTTTTAATCTTAGACTCCCTCGTGTGGCATTCGACTGTGTGGTATGTTGTGTTTATCCCAAGACTAGACTACACAATGTCGAAATTGAAAGAGGTTGCAGACGACAAATTAAACTGTGTGTAAACAGAGAAATAATCAGTCAATAGGGTAGAAATGTTTTTGAAAAAGAAGAAGTTGCTTGTTAGGACAGCTTGAATAAGCCGTAGTTACGACGAGCAATTCGCCAAACCAATAAAACGCTTTACATAATTCACGGACGTCTCTTTTCAAGATTCACTTTCGGTCCAGATGAATGATTTGAATGGTAGATTGATTCTTTGGTTGGCAGTAGCGATCTATAAATTAAAACGGGATATTTAAAGAAAAGAAAACGAAAGAAATATCTGCAGATTTTGTACTCGAACGTGTGGCAGTTATTTTTCCGAGATTTGTCTCCCACCAATTGGTGGATAATAAATGAGCAGCTTGGGGCTCGGAAGGAAAAAGAGTTATTTTTATTCTAACACGACGTAAATTGGACTTTTGACACAAACGGTACATCATAAAATAAATAGCATGAAAGGGAAAGTTATCAACCTGAAAGAGTTTATTTCGAGGCGATATTCAGCGATGTCTACAGGGTATGATAAAATAGTTCGTCGGTTTTTCAGAAAAAAAAAGAAAGATTTTGTTAAGTTATTCAATTGACGCCTTTTCTGTTTTTATGAAGCAAATCACGAACTCACAAACATCGAGATGAAATACTCGATAATTCACGGCACCACTATTGCAATAAAATCTCAATGAAAAAAAGGGGTGTATATCTTTTAGAGTGCCTGAATATCATGCTTCAGTGTTGCATTTTTTATCTCGTTTGTCAATCAGGAATCGGAGATAACCAATATATTACAGGTTTAGTTCACTTAGCATTTCGTAGTCTGTTTTCTGGTATTTCTTACCATTTTCTGTATACAATTAACCCATTCCTTGACGACAGAATTTCAGACTGGTCCAAATTAAATGAAATTCCGAGCGATAATTGATAGATGATTACATTTTGAAACTCTTCAACTCTTGAAGCAGAAAATATTGTGGCAAGCAATTTGTTCATTTTCCGCGATGTTTTGAGGCTTTTTTCTTGAGGGTCGTTGAAAAAAAGCTGGTTAATGTTGGAATTCGTTACGAAACGAGGAAAGAATTTTTGTTTTATTTCATCGATAAAAAAAAACAAACAAAAAAACAACAAACCTAAATCAAACTACATCAAGTCACAAATCTGATACATACAGATGCGATTTAAATGTTAGTTCCATAACTCCTTGAAACAAAAACAAACAAACAAATAAACTGAAATATGTCCTTCACTTCTCGTAATCGCATATAAAGTTAAGATAAGTAGACTGTAAGATGTTTATGGAACTGCTTTCTGTGCGAGCATAAAAACAACAACAACAACAAAATAGTTCCCTAGTTATCATAGCCAATAAAAAACATGAATTTTAATAGACAAAACTTGAAAAAAATATTTAGAAATCAAATAATGGAATTCTCATTTTTTGAAAAATGGTAATCACTTTTCCGTCAAACCGAAAGATGATTATGCAATACGCACTTTCTTCCGGTATGTTAAATCGTCGGCGTTGTTCTAAAACCTCGTAGCTACAGCTTTAATTATAGCTGTAGCTACGAGGTTTTAGAATCACATTGACGATATAGTTTGTCAGCCAAACGTACATATAATCATTGGCCGTAATTTCGGCATTTAAGGTATTTAAAATATTTATTGACCTTACAAAAATCGTTAGACAAAAGCTGTTCATTATTTTATCAAGCCGGCGTGCGGTAGGCAATTTTTTCTCCTTCTAACGTTGATACGTGTGTCTTAACCCTTGTCATACTGAATCAAAATTCCGTACTGAATTGCCTTATGATCACAGGACTGACAGCACTGGAACGTCTTAATGAGGGCCAATATTTCTTTTGAAAATTGACAATTTAAATAGCTATGGCTGAAGGGGGACAAACAGGCGGTATAGACCAAGATCAGACTGCTGATCTTTGTCTATATCTCCTGCCAAAAAACAATTACATCTCCTGCCAAAAAGGAATATTCCGGGTTCGGCATGACAAGGGTAAATGTCATTTACTATTTGTAATTAGTTTCAAGGTAAAGGTGATGATAGAAGGTCAAATATTTGAGAGCACGAAAAATACAACTGTTTTCGAAAGCACAACACGAATATCTATCTGTAGATAAATGTAGCATGAATGTCAGAATTCGAGTACTTATTTTTGCCCCTTTTTCGTTCGGAAATGTTGACGACATTTTTTTTCTTGCCAAGAATCATTGGATTTATGTAAACTTCTCGTCTGATTTATTGCTTATGTCATTCAAGCTTGTTTCATATCTCTGGAAAAGCAATCAAAATATCTTTTAATGTTAGACTCCCTCCTGTGACATGGGACTGTGCGGTATGTTGAGTTTAACCCAAGACCAGCAGACAAGTTGTTAAACTAATCGAAATTGAAAGAGGCTGCAGACGACATATCAAACTGTGTGTAAACAGAGAAAACAGCTGCTTGTATGATAGAAAACATTGTGGAAAAAGAAGCAATTGATTGTGACAGGCGATTTCTTCTTTTCTCACAACGCCTTCCCTTGTACAAAATCTTTTAATCGTGATAACAAGTGCTGTACAGGAAATGGTTAACCGAAGATCATATTATAAAGAGTTAGAATAGTCGTAATTGAGAGAAGTTGAAGACAGTCCCAAAGAATGCATGGTTACAGGGTACAAGTCAAATACTGAAAAGAATTTTCAGGAATATTATGATGAAGTTTTAATACTAAACCTCGTATTTGATTCTAGCTACGCAGGAATCCTTTGATATCTAGATCTACCACTTCTTTAGAAATTTCGATAATCGAACTCTGATTTTTGCAAATTTACTTATCGGTATATTGTTTTAAAACAATATTTGAAATGGAATAAAACAGAGTCATTTAAAAAGTTTTTCTTTCTTTTGTATGGTTTGTTAAACGACGTTATTAACTAACCCGTTACAAGACAGCAAAATTTTAGACTGGCTCGAATTGAAAGAAGTTGCAGACGACAATTTAAAGTATACGGAATTTTGGATTTTTTTAAACTTTCTTGGTAGAAAACAAAGTGGTAGATGAAGAAATTGCTTGTAACAAGCAATTTCTTCATTTTTCACAATGCTTTTTAAAACTTGGGTGCGTCTAAAAGCGTCACTGAGTGGGAATGGGTTAAATTGTGGTCGGTAACTTCTTTGAATTTGGGCAAATCTAAAATGTTCCCGTCTGGTAATTGGTTAAACCATTTTTTAACATTTATTCGTATAAAGTTAGACCAGATGAAAATAAAACAAGGGCTCCCACAATGTTGGACACACCCTCGCAATGAAACACATCTAGAAATCATTCACTAATTAACAATTTTAATCGGCAAGTATCCAAAGCTTTCTTCAGATTTTAAACCCATTCCCGCACCTTAAAATTTTAGACTGTTCCAACTTGTAAGAAGCTGCAGACGATAATTTCAAGTTGATGGAATTTACTTATTTACTTCTTTTCGTCTTTTGAGATAAAAATCATTGTGGAAAATGAAGAAATTTCTTGATACATTCTATGGAACGATTTCCTGATTAAACAAAACTCAAATTGCAGTAGCCTATTGACTTGTACGAAATACGAAATAGGAACCGGTATCCTTGTTTTCGTTAAAAAGGGGGATCTACATCGGCATAATCGGTCCCACACCACTCCGTTATTTAGTCTAGACCCTCTGTACTCTAAAGCAGTTCCATAAAAAATACACATTCTCCTTTTGGCACGGTGTTTTCGAGTTTTGGCGATAGCTAGATGTTTAAAATCCTGCCCATGCGCAATGATTGCCCACTGATGCTCGGTATTCTGCTGCTTTTTATTGTGCTATTGGATTTTTGGCGTTAGTCCATCCCGAATTGAGGATATATTGATGATTGTTGTGTTTAACGTTATTTTGTCGAAAAGTTTAGCGCCAACGGCATCACTAACCTAGCAAGAATTTCGAGGAAAATGAACGATCTTTAAGATGAGCCCTGGTTTGAAATCCAACGAAATATGTACTCTATTCTAAATTAGTGAAAAATGGACAGGAGTGATACCAATTCTGTATTTGTTTGTTTGTTTGAATGGGGTTTTACGCCGCTTTCAACAATCTTTCAGTTATATCGCGGAGGCTGGAGCACCTAACAATGGAATCCTGGTATTTCTCACACCAGTACTACCATTACATCCTTTCCTGGCCTCCAGCTGCAATCCCACATAGGTCTACGATTATCGACTCATTGGTGAGAGACAAATAGTCGGAAAGGATGAATGCCGCCGTCGGGAATCGAACCCAGGACCTCTAGATTGCGCTATGAAGGCGGTCACCAATTCTGTAAATTGTTACTTGGACCGACCCAATTGCCCGTGGGTCTACTAAATCACACACAGTAAAAACATGGCATTTCTATTGCATATGTTATTTCTTCACGACCGTTAAGATAAGCCATGCCATTACTATCGCGGACCTCTTGATGCGTTTAGCGTTAAATTTCTGCAACATCTCTAACCCATTAACCGACAACAAAAATTATACTTGTCCAATTTCAAAGTCATTGCAAGAAACAATTTTTGTCGATGAAATTGAAAACTCTTTGTCTTTTGGGATAGAACACATTGCGGAAATTAAAGAAATTGCTTGTAACAAGCAATTTCTTTATTTTCCCTAAAGTTTTCCACAGCCTTTATCTTGGGCGGGGGTGCGTTTAGAAGCAGGGTTTGTAGGAACTAATAAGCAAAACGCTTATCAATGTGTTATAAATACTTTTTCACCTGGGGGACAATCATGGGGTGCCATGTGTTCGATCCCCGGCGGCAGCACTTATCCTTTCCGACATTTGTATCTCACCAATGGGTGGAAAATCGAAAACCTAAGTGGGATAGCAGCTGGGGGCTAGGAAAGGATGTAGCGGTAGTTCTGGTGTGAGAAAAGACAGGAATCCATTGTTAGGTGTTTCAGCCGCCGCGATTTTACTGAGATACCGTTAAAAGTGGCGTTAAACCCCATTCAATCAACCAGTCATCTTGAGGTAAAACATCTTGAGATTTATGATGTTCAGTATGGTTGAAAATGAAGGGAGCTGTATCACAACTGGACATCCAACAACAGCAAATTTAGAACATGGTTACACAAATAAATATAGTACTGGCCTTGGGTAGGCCAACAGTTCACGAGTCTTAAGATATTATACAACGATAGGAAAAAATAAGGTTGTATAAAGTTGTTGTTTTACCGGTGTCCGTCTATCTGTCTGTTTGTCTGTCTGTCCGCCTGTCTGTCTGCAAAACTTAACCTGCCAACTAAACATTTTCCTATAACTTCAACCCTGATTAAGTTACAATGCTAATATTTGGTATGTAGATAGGTCTCAACAAGGCACAACTTGGGAAGGTCATTTTATCAAGGTGAAAAGCAAAATTTAACCCTTTTTCCTAAAACAAAGAAAAAAACAATAAAAATCACCTGTTTCTAAAAACTTCATGTTTCGGGGGCATGGTGTTTCACAAACACATCTTGTTTTTTTGTGACATAGAGTCGTTGTGGGTGTTAATTACGTTTAGTGGTAGACAAGTATGTATTGTAGTGAGTAAGGTCGTAAAGACATGGATAGTTGCACTGGTTTGTGAAATTTATCGATGATATTTTGAAAGCAGTGTTTTTAAGGCAAATAATCAATTTTGAGTACCAGTGGGCAAAAACATTTCAAGACAGAAATATACTTTTATCGCCTTTCCCACCAGACCAAATTTGCGCTGATAACGCTCAAGCATTAGCTTCTGACATCAGTGCAATGTGGTTTATTGACCTTGAAAACACTTACAAATTTTAGCAAATGCAAGAGACCAGAGAGCATGAAAACATGAAACGAACATTGAAAAACGTGTTTTTGTGGACGTTTCTTATTTGACAGAGTATATATAAAATAGTTAAAATTGATAATTATGACTATTACCTTTTCATCGCAGTCATGTTTCACACGTCATTCAACCCTTTCCTGTTCTTGGGAATTTTAGACTAGTCCAAACTGAAAGAGATAGCAGACGACAGAGATAGCAGACGACAATGAAACTGGATGCCATTTGAAAAGAAACCAGCCTATGTGGTAGAAAATATTGTGGAAAAGGGAGAAATTGCTTGTTACAAGCAATTTCTTCTTTTTCCGCAATGTTTTTGAGTATAAAATCACAGGAACGTAAAATCCCGTATTTGAACGGGAAAGGGTAAACAAATGACCAATCGCGATTGTCAATCAAGAGATTAATCGACCAATCAAATCATTCATTCGGACCGGAATTGAGGTTTGAACTCAAACATTCGTCTCCATTTTCGTAAAACTCTTTGTAAGTTTGGGTACCTAAACGTCATAACTACAGCCTATTCAAGCTGTAGTTACGACGTTAAGATTGACAACCAACTATTTTTTTTTTTGTTACATGCTACTGGCTATCAACTTTTCAAAATAATGCTGTAAAAATCGATCCGGAACCTCTTGTCGGCGTCAATGGGCGGGGCCAAGGGAGTCAGTAGGCGGGGTCAGCGATTCGTCCATTTCTAGGACCCTGCTTGTTAAATTATTTGGTAATATCGTGGTGCATATTTAAATGCTATATTTGCGTTTTAGCCTCAGCGACGGTAACATCGAAACTATATAATTCTGATTCATATATGTACATTTATATATATATATATATATATATATATATATATATATATCACAGTCTTTATTTGCTGAAAATATTGCCCTATATTGCGGTTATTTATTAGGATCTTTTTAACAAGGCGATTTAATTAATTACCATCCATAACATAGGTTGTAACGTAATTTTCTTTTCAAACCTGAACCATAATGTACGCAATCATCTTTAGCCATGCGTGATTCTTGTTTATTGCAAAAAATCGGTGCATATAGATGCATCTCGCTTGTGTGGTCGCAATCACGTTTTCGAACAACGTGTTTTTCCTTAATTTTGAACTGTCAATCACATTTTCGCAATATCATTTCAAATTTATAAAAGGGAAAAAAAGAGGATTTACTCATTCATCTGGAAACTTCAATAGTTTTTCTATTTTCCAAATCTCTGTTAATATATACGGCCATAGCCGTATTTGTCTTTTTCTTTTCTTTTGGCGATTTCACGAAGACTTATCCAATTGCTGGGTCCGCCCACTTACTCCGTTGGTCCCGTCCATTTACTCCGACAGGAAGTTCCGCCTCGATATTTAACGGCGTTATTTTGCAAAGTTTTTGCCAGTAGCATGTAATAGAAAAGTAGAATGGTTGGTTGGCGAGATAAACGTCGTAGCTACAGCTTGACTGAGCTATAGTTAAATCGTTTAAGTCTCCAAACCAATATAAAAGCTTAAAAGATGGAGGTCATTTGTTGGAGTTCAAAGTTAACTTTCACTCTAAATGAATGCTTCCATTGGTCGATAGATTATTTGATTGACAGCTGCGATTGGTCAATTATCAAGCATTCCTGGTTGTTCTGGTAGGATTGTGTATTTCTCTTGCATACCTTTTTTCTATTCTGAGATTATCTACTTCGCCTGGTCTCAAGAACAAATAGTTGTTCCACCAATAAGATATTAAAACATGAGGACATAAAGGCAGTGATAGAAAATGTTTACAGTGAACGTCCTGTTATAGTAAAAAAAACAATATTATCATCATCGTCAACTTTTGATTTTGTTTTACCAAAAAACATTGTTGTCTTCGTGTTTTCATTATGTATTTTATATGCATTACTAACACTATTATGGTATCTTGGTGTTTTAATGATATATTGAATATTTTCAAGCAGCATTCAGACACATTCCATTTCAAAAATACATTGTACTTGCGTATTATGTATTTTACTATTTTACAAAGTAACATTACGGCATCCTTGTGTTTATTATACATGTATTTTATTGATATAATCAAATAACATTAACCAAATCCCACTCAGTGACGCCTTTAGACGCCCCCATGAAAAAAGATTTGGAAAAAAATGTGGAAAATGAAGAAATTGCTTGTTACAAGCAATTTATTCAATTTTCCCAATGTTTCTACCCAGAAAGTTGAAAAATCCGAAATTTAAACTTTAAATTGTTGTCTGCAACTTCTTTCAATTTGGGGCAGTCTAAATTTCACGGTGTGTGAAATGGGTTAAGACATCTTTGTGTTTTATTGAAACGTTGTAGATAAATATACTGTTAATGTAAACGACACATATCCTTTCCGACATTTGTCTTTCACCAATGGGTGGATAATTGTAAACCTAAGTGGGATAGCAGCTGGAGGCTTAGACCGGTACCGCCGCCGACTTTAACATAGCCATTAAAGAAGGCTTGGAAAGGATGTAATGGTAGTATTTGAGTGAAAAATACTAGGAATCCATTGGTAGATGCTCCAGCTGCCGCGATATGACTGAAATACTGTTAAATTTCGCGTTAAACCCCATTTAATCAAATAACCAATCTTAACTACGATGATTATTTGGTTTCTAAAATCTTTTTAGAAAAGGGTAGTATCAGATATACCTAATCAAATTTTGAAGATGCATTTCAATATTTTTACAATCAAAATTTAACACCTCAACATATGTGGGAAAGTAATTTGCTGTCGAAATCTAGATTGTGATCAAGCAGCGTCGTCGAAATACGAGCTAGTCAAAAACTGCAGCAGAATTGTCTTAGGTTCAACAGCGAAATGGTGATTCGCCGCTATCAGTCAAAAACCCGATTGACCAATCAAATTATTTAGACCGTAAGTGAACTTTGAACTCCAAAATGTGTCTAAAGCTTTTGTGCTCGTTTGTGGAAGCCGACGTCTAAACTAAAGCTTATTTAACCCTTTCCCGTTTAATCCCTGATTTTTACGTCTCTGTGATTTTATATCTGAGAAAACACTGTAGAAAAAGAAGAAATTGATTGTAATAAGCAATTTCTTCTTTTCCACAATCTTTTAAATCCTACTGGATGGACATTTTTCAAATTAAATCCACTTTAAATATTCATCTGCAAATCCTTTGAATTTGGACAGGTGTAAAATTGTGTAAAGCAGCAGAGAGTTAAGTAACATGTAACAAGTAATATTTTCTGTAACATGTTTCTGATCATAAACAAATGATACTAACGAGTGTGGTATCCAAATGTAACTTCCTTTGGTAGTAGAGTGGGCGTGACCAGCGGTCATTTGACCGGTCGCTGGCCCCGCCCACTTAATTCGTTGGCCACTCCCCCCTATTCCGATATGAAGTCCCCCTTCGATTTGAAACGTCGTTACTTTGCAAAGTTTGTGGCCAGTAACATGCAACAAAAAAGTTCAATAGTTGGTTTGCGACTTAAACATCGTAACTACAGTTTGGATAAGCTGTAGTTACGCCATTTAGGTCGCCAAAACCAACATGAAGGTTAACAAAAATGGCGACCAATGTCGGAGTTAATAAAAACTACCAATTAAGCCGTAATGCTATGAAGTAACACCTTAACGCTCATCCTTGGTTTGAAGATTCACATCTTTTATAAGCGTCATCCGATGTCAAGGTAAGTGCCATCGGTCAAGGTCACAATCAAATGTAAAGGTTATTGTCTTAGATATACCACCGAAATAAGCAAACTATTTTCGAATAAGAAAGTCAAGTTAAAGGTTAGGCGAATTTAACATGGCCACCAACGACGAGAATCTACTTTTTTGAAAATGTAGGAACGCTTCAATCCTTTACTGTTTTTCAAACTTTTAGATTTGTCCAAATTCAAGGGGGCAACAGACGATATTATAGAGAAAGAGCAATTTAAAAAGAAGTCATCCTATATGATAGAAAATACTGTGGAAAAAGGAAGAAAATGCTTGTTATAAGTCATTTCTTCTTTAACCGCAGTCTTTTATCAAGTATGATATCACAGGGACGTAAAAATCAGGCATTTTATTGGAAAAGGTAAAGTAATTTTCGAAGATATAGTTTCATTTTAATTCGTTTTCACTTCCAAATATGTTTATGGACATGGCACACACAATACTGATAGACATTCAGGCTTTCTGGTCTATCATGCTATTGGAACCAGTCATCAACTTTTGGTTTTACCAAATGACTGATCGCTATCTACGCCCACTCAGCTCGAACAAGAAGTCGCTCTTCGATATTTAACGGCGTTGTTTTGCATGAGCTATGGCCAGTAGCATGTAACAAATTGAGAAAGCTGTAGTTTTGACATTTAAGTCGCCATTCCCACAAAAATCATCTACGTAAATGTATGTCAATTTTCGGAGTTAAAGTTTACTTCCAGTCTGAATAAATGGTTCGATTGGGTTGATTGATTATTTGATTGACAGTCGCTGTCCATCAATTCAGGACTAGAATTTTTCAATCAATTCGTGTCTAGAATGATAAAGTATTGAATTCAACCGATAAAGTTGAGTCGAAAATAGGTTAAAATGGGATATTTTGGTTATCCTTTATACACGTTGCTTTATATTATTATGCTGTTATAATGAAATCTAATAGCCAATTTTATTTCATTTTGTTTGTAAGATGCAAATTCATTGAATTTGAACAATATCGTTGCAAAACATTACATTTAAATTGGGCTCGAAACACAATCCTTGATCAGTCTAGTTTCCAAAGGTTAACCGTCACCATTCATTAAAGAGATGAAGAGAATATTCTTTTGTTTTCATGGAGGTATGAACCGAAAAAACTAATCACACTGTATGAATACGCGAAGCAAAAAAAACAAAAAAAAAATATTATCTTCATTTCTTATAATTTGATAGCATCGAGCGAAAAAACCTAAAAGCTTTACAAATTTTGATATCTTTTTGTATGGGACTATTTTGTGCGGAAGCATACAAAATCTCTGCGTGCTCAAAATTCTGTTCATTTAGTTGTGAATATTTTTTTGATAGACGAAACTTAAAAATTAAATTATTATGATATATACACGTCACAAGGCCAATCTCAATATAATG
The DNA here is from genome assembly GCA_946902895.1 of Fragum fragum. Classification (NCBI taxonomy): domain Eukaryota; kingdom Metazoa; phylum Mollusca; class Bivalvia; order Cardiida; family Cardiidae; genus Fragum; species Fragum fragum. The sequence goes on from OX336368.1 coordinate 17,720,129, forward strand.
CTTCACCGTCACTAGCTTGAAACAACGCGAAAAGTCTTAAAATAGCCTTAGAAGGAAAACCATAGTATTTTCTCCAAGTTAATTCATTCCCACACAATCCCGCTTTTTTACTCTCCTCAAGAAACACATTCAGGAAACATCGTGGAAAATGAAGAAATTGCTTGTAACAAGCTATTTCTTCTTTTTCCACAATGATTTCTATACATGAATTAGAAAATATCTAAACTTTCATAAACTTTAAATAGTCGTCTGCATCTCCTTTCACATTGGACTGGTCTAAAGTTTTGTCGTGTTTTGGTAGTGTTATCAAACATACATGTATTTCTTATCTATTATTTAAGCAGTTTCAAACTGACATCTGCTTCCTCTCTGGCGAGGCCAGCGATTGGTCAGTTAGATATATTACGAGTAGGACTGTTTGGAGCATTATGCTCTAATAGTAGACGTCTAGTCAGATAAGATTCAGACAGTTATAGAATCAGAGGTCTATCAAGGGTGACGGAGGAAAGACCGATATTGTATTACAATTCTGATGCATCATGATGAACCAATAACAGAGATTTTATGGAAAGATCTTATTAAATATAACAAATTATAAATTGTTATCAGGCGATTTATAACATTAATAGACAGTTTATACTCTTCTATTTGGTAATTTGCCGAATATTACAGGTGTTTAAAACAGTTCACTGCCATTTTCTGCTCTAGTACAGTCAGTGCGGCTTAAAGTGCACGGTTTGTACGAATGGGGTCTTCGGTAAAATTACATAATAGAACGAATTGAATGAAAAGTTTTTGTCTTTGTCAAAGAATCTTGATCTTTGAAAAATGAACATATAAATAAGCAAATTAATTAATTAATAAAGAATATATAAGTAAATGATTCAGTATTTGATACATGAATTAATAAATCTATAGATAAATAAACAAATACTTGAAGGTAATCGCCGTTTTCAGTTAAAAGAAAACATATAGCCATATCAAACCATTGATTGAAGCCTAATGAGAAAATCTAGACCTGCGACATATTATTTGCCTTTTTTCAGTTTCAAAATCTTGTAAAAAGGAATATTCACGAGAATTTTTTCTAAATAAGATGGGTAAAAAGTTATGTAACGACGAATACAAGAGAAGACGGAATTGACGATCTTATGACGTTAACATGAAAATGACAATCCAATTATGAGATCATTAAATCTTATCTAACTGGTGTAACCTCCTTCTTGGCAAGCGCGTGTCTTGTATTGTGACGTAAATACGCGCCATTTTCAAATATATGTACCTTCAAACGGCCATGGATTACTTGTTTGAATTGGTCGACGAAGAATTCTATACGGCTTGTATTTTCGCGGGAATAACATTGGGCTAATCTATACGGAATGCTGCCGCTTCAATGGATTTGAAACAACAACAACAACAATAACAACAGAAAAAAAAAACCACACGGTAGCCTGTAATAGTATTGAAAACATGTATCATACAAAATAAACCCTGCTTAACAATTTTAATGCCACCTTCATCTCGCCGTCGTAAGCGAATCAGATTCCAAATCATCTGTCATGGGATGTCATGGGTTCGATCCCCGGCGGCGGCACATATCCTTTCCGACATTTGCCTCTCACCAAAGGCAGGATAATCGTAAACCTAAGTGGGATAGCTGCTGGAGGTTAGAAAAAGATGTAATGTAGTACTGGTATAAGAAATACCACGAATTCTTTGATAGGTGCTCGAACGGCCGCGATATGAGTGAAATATTGTTGAAAGTGGCGTTAAACCATATCCAATCAACCAATTAATAATCCTAGCATATCTTGTAAACGTAGAGCAAAAACAGCAACCACGTCATTTACCCATTCCCATACAATGACGTTTTTTGACGCCCCTTAAGAAAAACAAATGGGAAAAATTGTGTGAAATGACGAAAGGCTTGTAACAAGCAATTTCTTCATTTACACAATGCTTTCTATCTAAAGAGTTGAAATTATATAAAAATTTCATAAACTTTGAATTATCGTATTCAACTCCTTTGAATTAAGACCAGTCTAAAACAGCATATCTTGTACATATATCGCATCAACTGGTCGTATTAACGATGGGTCTTTCGACAGGTGCATCAATTGTTGAGAATATCATGAATTGCCTTTCATTCAAATGAATTCTGTCAAAATTTGTTTCACATAAAAATAGTCCGTAAACACTTTCTATTCGGACCAAATCAAGATTTTGAACCATTGATCTTTGACTAATTTAAGCTTTTTCTTAATCCAGGGAGGCGATCCGTTCAAATGTTCTAGTATCCCGTAATGTGTTTCGTTTTGGAAAACAGTGCAGGAATCTTGCGGTAAGTCTTAGATTTTTCACATTTGAATGAAGGGAAGATTTAATTACTGGTCATGGAAAACCAAATTTATGAAACAATTTATCTAAAACAAATGCCGTTTGATAAGTGACGTCATTAAATGTGTTATCACGTACGTTACCTTGGTTTTCAGCTCATTTGCATAGTCACTACACTAGTTTGAGATAATTAGAGATGAAGAGAATGGGAGTATGAAACGAAAAGATTAATCACACTATGAAATCCTTCCAAATTTTTTCCAATCAAACCACTGGGCCAAGAGCCTCCGGTAAATTTCACATTAGGATAAAAGTAATTCTTGAGGATGGCAAAATTTAACACATATCGGTATTCGAGGGATAGACGCTCTTTAATCAGGAATAGGAATTCAAAATTTAAAATAAGGTTAGGCCTAAATAAGTTTTGTCATAAATAGCTCGTTACATCTAAGGGGGACCAAAACACCACAACTACAGCACAATTAGCTTATTTAAGCTGCAGTTATGACGTTTTGGTCTCAAGTTTATATTTCAACCCATTTAAGTAACTGATTGGATTTTTTTCACTAACATGGAACATGAAACATCGCTGACACGTAACACGAAACATCACTACGGAACCAACTAAATTAATATGAATTGCTGAAGATATTTCAAATTACGCTAAAATTGGAAAATGGGTGCAAATTAAGGTAGAAACATTATGAGAAAAGAAGAAATTGCTTGTTAAAAGTGCTTATTCTATGTCAGAAAGGGGCATTGTGAGGTAAGGGGGTAAAAGGGAGCGAACGAAAGATCCGTGAGACATAAAACGCAAATGGTAAGAGTCAGCCATAATCAATGTTATGCTAAGAAATGGCTGCACGGTAAGGTGTCGGAATGGCGACATAACGTAAATGAAACCTGCCCGCGCCTTTTGACCCTTGATGATTTTTACTTTGTTGTCCTGTTTACCATGAAATTCGTAGTAAGAATTTGAAAGTGGATGCTTTTGTTAAGATTTTGACTTCCGAATATGGATGGTTTTGTTAAAATATTGACTTCAACTTCGTCGACAACCATTCTAAACACAGCAAAGTATCTTAGGGCACATTAAAATTACGTGATAGCATAACAGAACGGAACAACATTTCATTAAACGTATACAAAGTAAATTGTCATATTTACATCAATAATACATATAAATATTCAACAGATAAGAGGAGGATGCTATAAATATAAAGTATCCATAAAGGGGATGGTCAACGTACAAATACAAATATATTGCAAACTAAAGAGTTAACCTCATTTGACCAATCTTAATTGTGAATGTTTTTACTTTGAAACTAAAAAGCAAAAGAGTTGGTTGGTGACCTAAACGACGTAACTACAACTCGAATAAGCTGTAGTTACGACATTATTTGATTGACAGGCATGATTGGTCAATTTTACAAAAAGAAACCCGATAATCAGAGTCAGTCAATAATTACGTGCATTTATTTACTATCATGAAAAAATGCTAGAAATTTTCCATTTCCAATTAAACTGCAATCAAAATTATGATAATCATCACAAATGAAAATAAACGTATAAGTAATGTCTTCAAATGTTTGGCAAAATCATGAGGTCATTCCGTCGTAACTACGAGTTTTCCTTTAACCGTGGTTACGAGGTTTCAATCGCACAAAAAATGAAACCCCATGCTTTTCTACTACTTATTATAACTATACATGATTTTTCCCTATCACTTCGCAATATTCTTCCTTTTAATATGTACTTTTTTACTCATCTTAACCTCTCGTAATTTATTTGTTTGGTTGTCCGTCATCTCAGAACACTAGATGGTTATATACATGTGATAAGTAATATTGTTTTAAATTGCATGCAAAATGAACAACTGTCTTTTGCAATGAAGAACTACAACTCTTGAAAAAATAAAACCCGTTTCGTTTCCTTATTATTCCTTATTTATTCGTATGATTACTGCCAATTGTTATAATTCATCTGACATTTTGAGTAAAAGTACTGAAAGCGAAAATGGTCGTGCGCATTTATCAAGCGAAAAGTGCATTGAGAATTTAGGCCAGTATCACAAGCCTTCATTTTCGTAATTAATTTTACGATTTTTTGATGCAGGTGGATCATAAAATAGGCATTTTTTCCAGAATTTTTATTTCCTTTTATACTTACGCAATAACTGAGGATATCGTAAAAATAATTCGGGTTGTGGAATATTTCACAGGTTATGTTACGTTCAACGCAAATATCTAATTAGGGAATGGAGAGAAACGATAATCTAAAAAGCCTGCCTAAATAATGTAATTTTAGAATAGAATATTCTTATTTGCACAAATAAACCCAGTACTTAGTATAAAAACAATTTTATTATGACATTAAAAAAATCAAATGTTTGATGACGTCACTTGTCATTATTGTTGCGCTTTCAAGGAAGATGCTTTGGAAAACATTGTGGAAATGAAGAAATGGCTTGTTTTCATTTCAATTCTTACTTGAAACACCCCCACATTTGTTCATATCTTCGAGGCATTTGCCATGTCAAAATTTTTAACTAAATGAATAATAAAACAAGTTTGCTTTATTGCATGGAACAGATAATCTTTGAATATAGAATAGATTCAAATTCATTTTAATGAAGGAATGAAAAAAAAAAATAAATCAGAAATTTCCTTTTAGAATCGTCCAGAAACAAGAGCGTGCGAATGCCAACGCTCGGCTGTTCGAACGCTTGTTTGTGGGTAAATTTGTAAGTAGAAAAAAAAAAAAGATTTATCCTGCTTGTTAGTGTAGATCGCTCTAATAGTAAACATATATTCAATATATAAGTTTCAAGTGAAGTGTTCGGTAATACCAAAGACATCATAAAATATGAGCCTGTGCGTGACATTTCCAACAATTTCGCACGTGCGTGACACGCACACATTGAGCACCCATGGACAGCCATTCGGGACAATTAGATTATTCGCTGATTGTTTAAAGATGCTTTGGGTCAGTATCTATCTACAGAGCGCAGAGTAAAGACTCTGATCAGACTGTGCGGATGCACAGGCTGATCTGAGCCTTTACTTGGCGCACATGTGTATGGTTGGAAATGTCACGCATGCGCTCATATCAAAGTTTTCGGATGACGTCGACGCAAACGCTGACGCAGACGACAATTTGGCCAAAGCAACACCTAGCGTTTTCTTCGAAAACAACCGTGCTAAAAAAAAAGCGGCGTGACATGAATAAAAGAATGGAATAAGGCATGCATTTTCAAAAACGAGAAATGTTACAGGAAACGTTTTTATAAAGAGAAATTTCACTAGTTTGCAGGCAAATAGACGGATCGTGGCTGTAAAATTAAAGAATCAATCGACCAATAAAATAATATATTTAGACCGTAAGTTAACTTTGAATTTCAACATTTGTCGAGGTTTACACAAAGTATTTTTTGTTTGGCGACTTAAACGTCGTAACCGCAGCTTATTCAAGTTGTGGTTACAACGTCTAGGTCGCTAATTGACCATTAACTTTTTAGCTAACTTGAGCACAAAGTGCGAGGTGAGCTTTTGTGATCGGTCGTTGTCCGTTGTCCGTCCGTCCGTCCACAGTTTCTTAAAAATCTTCTTCTCCTAAATCAGTAGGCCAATCTAGCTGAAACTTTGCAGGGATGTTCCTTGGGTGAGTTTCTACAAAAGTTGTTAAAAAAAATTAATTCCGTCGAAAACTGTGGTTGCCGCGGCATTTGAAAATAGGAATCTTTAGTAATTAATTATTCAAATATCTTTAAAAATCTTCTCCCCCAGAACCAGTAGGCCAATCAAGCTGAAACTTTGCAGGGATGTTCCTTGGGTGAAGATCTTCAAAAGCTGTTAAGAAAATTTCATTCCGTGAGAAACTGTTGTAATCGTGGCATATGAAAATGGGAAAATTTAGTAAATCTTTGGTTTTTTTCATAGACTACAAGGCCAAAGAACGTTTTATTTTGTATAGAGCTTAATCATATTGTCCTCTACAATTTTTTTTTAAATATTTAATCGCTCGGGTCAAAAATGGCCCTGCCCCTGAAAACCGAAGTTTGGAAAAATGCTTAATCAGAGCAATTTTAAAAGACTTCTCCTCTAAAATTATAAGGTCTAGGATATTCATATTGGGTATGTTGCATAACTAGATGGTTTTGTACTATATCACTTAAAGTTTTCCTCCTGGGGTCAGAAACGGCCCTGCACTAGGGCCCCAAATATTGGGAAAAACGCAAAATTTGAGTATGTTAAAAAAAATCTTCATTTAAAGGCGGAGGGCATTTTATTCTGAGTGTAGCATAGCCTGGCTGTTATCTATCAATTTTGATTAAATTATGCCTGTAGGTTAAAAAACACCCCTTCCCTGGGTGTCCAAAGTTCGTAAAATGCTCAATTAGACAATGTTCAACAGTCTTCTCCTCCCAATCTACAAAGTCTAAGGCATTCATATTTGGTATAAAACATAAACAGGCGGTTCTCTACAGTGTTTGCTAAAATTTTAGCCATGGGGAAAAAACATGGCACTGCCCTATAGGTCCAAAAATTTGGAAAACATCCAATTAGAGCAACTTCGAAAGTCTTCTTCTTCTGAAATATAAGGTGAAAGGCATTCATATTTGGTATGTAGCATGCCTAAATAAATTTTGCACTATGTTATAGGAAAATATGCTCTAAGGATAAAAATCGTCTTGGCTCCTGTGGTCGAAAATTGTGTAAATCGCATTTAAAGAATTCTTCTTCTTAAATAGATATGGAGAAATAGCTTGTCACTCCCTTTCTCACAATGCCTTTTTAAACCTGAGGGTGACGAATTCTGGGATAGTTTGGTAATGGATTAAACTACAAAGCCAAAGGCATTCATTTTTATTATAAAGCATTACTGAATTGTTTTGTACAAAGCCCAAAATCTTGTATTTTTTTGTTTATTTTGCTCAAGTTGTGTCTTTTTATTCAAAAAAGTATTGTAATTTGCAGATGCCTCAGATGAGCGATTTAGGACCACCATGGTCCTCTTGTTTGTTACATGACATTGCTCATAAATTTTGAAGAAAAAAAAAAAAAACGCCGTTTAAAATTGAAGTGAAACTTCCTGTCGGAGCTTAGTGGGCGTGGCCAGCGATCTGTCAATTATCCACCACCCATTTTTCTTCAAAATTGTAGCCTGATTATCCTATCAAAAAGTCGCGGGGTCAAGGAAATGTTTGACCCTTTCCCGTTCAATCCCTGGTTTTTACGTCCCTGTGTTTTTTGGGGTTTTTTTTTTAGGAAACATTATAGAAAAACAAGCAATTTCTTCTTTTTCTACAATATTTTCTTCCCTACTGAATGGTTATTCTTTTTTATTTAAACCCACTTTAAATTTTCAACTGATGAACTTTTGAATTTAGACAAGTCTAAAATTTTGCAAAACAAGAAAGGGTTAAGAAATGTATACGTGTACATTAACTATGGAAAATGTGCATCTACATTTATGATAAGCCAATGAAAATTAAAATTTTTGTGGCATCGAAGTGCATTTATTCCGAGTGAATTAATTAATTACTTTGACAGTTTAAATATATTTCGAGTACTTCAAAGAGTTTTATTTGACAAAAACGGAAATCTACATCAAAGTTGCGCATTAAATATAAACAAAAAATGAAGGTTTTTTTCCTTAAGTAAAAAATGACTTCAAGCCCATTTCCACACCATCTCCAGTTTTCACTCCAAGGAAAATTATTGTCGATGAAAGTGATGTCTATCAATTATAGGACATCCCTTCAAAATAAGCCCCCACCTCAAAACAACAACAACAACAACAACAACAAAACACCAAATACAAAACAAACAATCAAACAAAAAATGCTTAATACTCATGTCCGGGTTCAAGTGTCATTTCGTATAGCCGCCGTCATAGCGTAGTCGGTAGCGCGTCAGACTCCTAATCGTCAATCACGGGATGTCATGGGTTCGATCCCCGATGGCGTCCCATATTCTTTCCGACATTTGTCTCTCACCAATGGGTGGATAATCGTAAACCTAAGTGGGAAAGCAGCTGGAGGCTAGGAGGGGATGTAGTGGCAGTACTGGTGTGAGAAATACCAGAAATCCATTGTTAGGTGCTCCAGCCTCCGCGATATGACTGAAATACTGTTAAAAGCGGCGTTAAACCCGATTCAATCAATCAAGTGTCATTTCCGATCTAAATAAATGATTTTTATTAGTAAATCAATGTTTTAGAGGTCAATGATTCGACAATTTCAGTAGCCTTACAAAACGTCGTAAACTTCTATTTTCATCTTTGTGAGATTACACATAGATTATTATCATTTCTCCTTTTCTTTTGTATGAGGTACAATAAATGCATAATGCATGAAAGGGGTGTTTCTTTTATATTCCACACTTTTTGCTTGTTCACTTGATTTACTACCGGTTTTGGGGTATTCATTTTCATGTAATATAATCGGTTGAATTATTTTGTAAATAATGGATGGACGATTTAAAAGCGACAACTGTTTTCTATTCCATTCTTTAGCGTGTGTTTTATTTCCTGTTTTCAAATTGTATTTTATTTTTTAAATCCACTTTCTCTCGTATGATCTCTGAAATAAATGGTCGTTCAATACGTTTCTGGCCGCAATTTTAAGTAGGTGGCAATTTAGAAATCTTTGTCGCTTGAGTAAGAAAATATTGCGGATAATGAAGAAATTAATTTCTTTATTTTCCATGTTTTACAAATCCTACTACAACCTCCTTTTTGAGTTGGTGTCAATTTGGAAATCTTTGTCATTTGAGTAAGAAAATATTGTGGATAATGAAGAAATTAATTTCTTTATTTTCCATGTTTTACAAATCCTACTACAACCTCCTTTTTGAGTTGGTGTCAATTTGGAAATCTTTGTCATTTGAGTAAGAAAATATTGTGGATAATGAAGAAATTAATTTCTTTATTTTCCATGTTTTACAAATCCTACTACAACCTCCTTTTTGAGTTGGTGTCAATTTAGAAATCTTTGTCATTTGAGTAAGAAAATATTGTGGATAATGAAGAAATTGATTTCCTTGTTTTCCATGTTTTACAAATCCTACTACAACCTCCTCTCTAACCCTTCGGTGACTCATTTCACTGACAAAGATTTACGATTACCTACCCTAAATTGGAATTCAAATGTTCGGAAAAGATGTTCTTCGCCCGCCGGAGAACGAACTCGAGACTCCACAAAGAAGTCATATTTGCTACAAACTAATTCGCTTGGCCGCTACAAAAAAGAAGAAAACAAAAAGCAGATAGCACCATAAAAAAGAAGTTACTTATTCGTACACCTTCTGTTGAATCCATTACCACACAATGGCGTTTTTTGACTCCCCTCAAGAAAAACTGTTGGGAAAACATTGTGAAAAATGAAGAAATTGCTTATAACAAGCAATTTCTTCATTTTAAACAATGTTTTCTACCCAGAAAGTTGGATGAAGCCAAAATCTCTTAAACTTTAGACTTAAACTTTAGATTGTTGTCTGCAACTCCTTTCAATTTGGTCTGGACTTAAATTTTGCCGTCTGTTCATGGGTTAAGGCATATGTTCCTGTATTAAGTCTTCAAATTACGGCGTAGAAAAGATTTGACAAACAGCTTGGGATGTTTTTAACCCTTGTCATGCTGAACCCGGAATATTCCTGTTTTGGCAGGAGGTATAAACAAAAATAAGCTTGCACATAAGTGCAGTCTGACCTTAGTCTCTACATTTCCGGGTTGACCGTTTTAAGCCAGAGTTGTTTAAATAATTAATTTCTAAAAAGTACAGACCCGCATAAAGATCTTCCAGTACTGTCAGTCCTTTGATTTCAAAGCCATTCTTTCGCGGATTTTAATTCAGTATGACAAGGTTTAAAAATAATCTTGTATTGAACATCAATGGTCACCCGCTCTGATCTCCATCTTTACAGATTGTCTAATAGATCTATTATCAACAATTATGAACTATGAAAGTAATATAGTCTGGGACATCTTTACAGATTGTCTCATAGATCTATTATCAATAACTATGAACTATGAAAGTAATTTAGTCTGGGACATCTTTACAGATTGTCTCATAGATCTTTTATCAATAACTATGAACTATGAAAGTAATATAGTCTGGGACATCAAACAAAGGACAATTCGTTAGGTTGCGACACAAACGGCGTAAATATAGCTTGAAAAATCTATAGTTAGTTACGACGAACAAGTCGCCAAACCCAGCAAAAATGCTAACCATAGATGCTGGAGTGCAACGTTCACTTCCGGTCTAAATGAATGATTCAATTGGTCAATCGATTTTTAATGACAGCGGCGATCCATTAATTTTCTAGGCCTTTGGCTATTAATTAAATATCTATAAATATTTCTAGTTAAAATATACATTCTATATGCACAAGTCAGAAAAAATCCAAATAGATTCGATAGTGTCAAAAAAGTTGAAATATAGGGTGGGCTAGGGTTATGTCCTTTTCATTCTATAGAAGACGTCATTATGCAAATAAACGTAATCAGGGTGGGAATAAGAAGGGAAATACTTATAGAAATACAGATATTTATTAATTTATTGAATTTATTTAATAAAATAAGTAGGTGTATGCGGAGTACTAAGTTATCATAGCGACCCATCTTGCATTTGCTTCTCGCTGCGTATAAACAGTTTTATTTTTCACTCGACACGTTAAAATTTGCTACGCAGTTTGAAGCAAATATAATGTTTTATCGCTATCGTAGCATAACATTACCTTTAAATCTATTCCAACACAGCAACATTTTAGACTGGTCCAAATTGAAAGAAGCTGCAGACGACAATTTCAAGTTGATGGAATTTTAGATTTTTTTGTCTTTTGGGATAGAAAACAATGTGAAAAATGAAGAAATTGCTTGATACAAGCAATTTCTTCATTTTCCACAATGTTTTCTAAAGCTTTTTTCTTGAGGGGCGTAAAAAGGAGGGCTTGTGCAGGAATGGGTTAAATCCGTAAAAACTGAAACCATGTCAGGGAGGAGATACACACTCTAGCATGGGATCATTATGAAATATATAAATCATGTTTGAATATTTAGTTAGACAAATAGTAAAAAGATCTTTTTGTGCATAATCAAATCGCATTGCCTTTTTTCCATTTGTCTATATATCCATATTGACAAAGACTATGACATAGAGAGAAGTATGGGATCAACACGAACTATAGAAATAATGTTTTGTATACCTTATAACACTATTAGTAAAAGAGAATATTATTGTGTACATTCTATTTTCTAGGCCTACATATATGCTCATGTAACGGGTCTATTTCCCAATATTGACGTTGCAGATGAAAAAGCATGGAATCATCATGAAATATCGTCGGTGCGCGAGCAAAATGTCGTAACTAAAGCTTAAAAATGGATGTAGTTACGAAATTTTGCTCGCGCACCGACGATGTAATAAATGATCGGTTGTACAATCTATCTTGCTCGAGCTGCTACCTCTATTATGCGACCACTTCCATTAAGCGACCACAATCTAATTTCCTTTTTAGAAATTAAAGGCTCTCGTAAAACAGGTGGTCGTTTTTGCTGAAGACATATCGTAACTAAATCCATTGTTGTTGGAACTCATAAGAATCGTCTCAGTGAGACAATTCTTATGAGTTCCATCAACATAGCATTAAGTGAGAATCCTTCAGTAATTTACGTATGCAGTCGAACCGACCCTTCATATATCACACAAAAAGTGAACTAACCCATTTTCACTCAGTGACGCTTTTCAACACCCATAGGAAAAAAGCTTTGGAAAACATAGTGGAAAATGAATAAATTGCTTGTTACAAGCAATTTCTTTATTTTCTACTATGTTTTCTACCCAGAAATATGAAAAACATTTAAATTTAATTAGCTTGAAATTAACGTCTGCAGCTTCTTTCGGTTAGGGCCAGTCTAAAATTTTGTTGTGTGGGAATGGGTTAAACGACAATGTTTTTAAATGTTCTTTTTGGCTGTCCCTTGAGTGGTCCCCTAATACAAGTTTAACTGTATACCTAATAAGACAAAGGATAAAAAAGACAAGGCTTTTGTCCATATATCCAGTCCATATCAACCGAGAATACATCGACGAGAAGATTTACCCATCAACATGGGGTCATTTTGAAATGCACGTATATAAATCACGTTTTATATGTCTACAAAGACAAAGAGTATAAAAGGTGGATAATCGTACCCTAAGTGGGATAGCAGCTGGAGGCTAGGAAAGGATGTGATGGTGGTACTGATGCGAGATATACCAGGAATCCATTGTTAGGTGCTCCAGCCACCGCGATATGACTGAAAAAATGTTTCAGCGGCGTTTAACCTAATTCAAACAAACAGATGAAATATTGTTATTGTGTATATCCAATTTTCCAGGCCTATGTCCATGTTTCAAGTCTCTATACCCATATAGACCGGGACTATGTAGCCGAGAAGATTTACCCAACAACATGGGATCATAATCAACTGATTGACCTTATGGAGTGAGTATGGGAAGTCTACTTATAAGTGATTTTATATATTGCATGTCGTTTCGAGGAAGTCCGTCTTATGATTTTTGAGGCATCATTTCCTCGGGTACGAATCTGGGCTAAGCCAATGGTATTGCACGTTCGTCTTTTGACAAGATATATTAGAGCCTAAGCTACTCTTGTGAGACTCGGGAAGCGTTTGAAGAGGCTGCTCTATCGTTGTATAACGGGACGATTGGTGAAAGCGGTATAAAATTCCTTCCAAAGAAATATTGACTGCTACCACATAGATTCGTATTGTTGCGAAACTCAATTCTGAGTCTTATGTAGAGGGAAATATGAGATGTATATCATTGACCTTACTTATTTAATAATAGAGATTTAACGCGAGGTAAAGTTGTTTATAAGACAAGCTGATGATATATATTAAGGATAATTATCTCGCCATCTGTGATATCAAATATCTGTTATTCGTATAGGACGTGACTCATTCGAACACCCTTTCCATCAATTGATAAAGCAACAACATTCATTCACTAAATCCATTGACCGAATTGTTCAGTAGACTGCGAAAGTGAACTTTGAACTCTGAAACTTTGACGTTTAAGCATTTTTGTCGATTTGGTTTGTTCGTTTGGTGACTTGAAAAAAGTCATAACTACAGCTTGATCAAGTTGTATATTCGACGTTTAGGTCGCCAACCAACGATCTGAATTAAGTTTAAGATTGCGAGACTTGGCGATCTTAATAACGTTTCAATTCTAGGTTCTGTTAAGATCAGATCTTATTCAAAGAAAATCGAATAACAGTGTCCTTTTCTCACATAAAACCCCAAAATTACTTCGTGAATCACCGAAAATAAGAATATAAATGAAATAATAAATAAAATTAATTCAAGAGAGCCAAATATTACGTCAAAAAGTTGGTACATATGGTCCGGGATCCAAAAGGCATTTTCTACTTAAACCCGCTCCATGGTACTTTCAGGGATACAATAACCCATACCTACTCAACACAATTTTTGATTGGTCTAAATTGAAAGGAGTTGCAGACCACATTTAAAGTTAATAAAATTTTAGAATTTTTCACCTTTCTGGGTGGAAAAAACATTGTGTAAATGAAGAAATTGCTTGTTACAAGCACTTTCTTCATTTATACAATGGTTTCCCAAATATTTTTTTCTTAATTGGCGTCTAAAGGCGTCACTGTGTTGGAATGATTTAATTGGAGAACAAAATGTTTTATCCAAAACCTGATGTAAGGCTTTTAAAACTCGTCTTTTCACCCAAGATACCACGACAGATCATCGGTACCCACTTATTTTGTCAGGCCGTGCTCTTATCGTAGTGGTAGCGCGAAGGACTCCTAGTCATGGGGTCCCGGGTTCGATCCACGGCAGCTGCGAATATCCATTCCGACAATTGTGTCCCTTCAATGAGTGGGTTAGTGGGATAAGCAACTGGAAGCTCGGAAAGGATGCTGTGGTGGTACTGTTGTGAGAAATACCAGGAATCGATAGTCGGGTGCTCCCGCAGCCATCTCGATATGACTGAAATACTGTTAAAAGTGGCTTTAAACCTCATTTAATAAAACAATCTTATTTTGTCTCGATTTACTGCAGAATCAAAATATCGACGGGTTAGGGCAAAAAATCGTAAGTGAATATTAGACTCTTATATTGGATTATTTCCTCAGTACTAAATGAGCTCAAAAGGGACATCCAAAATAGATCCCAAGTTATTTTGTTATTAGATTATCACACCCAGAAAAGTTATTAGTGAAAGCATTAGTTGTCCTAGCTGATCATCATAGAAATGAGATAACTTATTAACACTTTATATGACAGGGAGATGTAAATGATAAATGTATAAGTTTGAAATTAAAATACTAAGATAAAATCAAAATTTGAGGGGGTCTTCAACGTTAAAACTGTTTTGATTTATTCAACTACTTATAGGCAGAATTTCAATTAATATGTCAAATATTTTTTTAAATGTTCTGGTACTGACAATGGCCTAGTAGTTACTAATGCTTGGTGCCTTAGGAGACTTTAACCCTTTCTTGTTCAATCCCTGGTTTTTACATCCCTTTGATTTTATGATTGAAAAAATATTGTAGAAAAGGAAGAATTGCTTGTGACAAGCAATTTCTTTTTTATTCCACAATATTTTCTACCCTACTGAATGGTTGTTCTTCAAATGAAATCCACAAATTTTCGTCTGTAAAATCTTTGAACTTAGGTAAGTCTAAGATTTAGCAAAACAGGAAAGGTTTTAAAGAGAAAGTTTATCATTCGGCATGTTTTACACTAAGAACAATAGGTTTGTTCTCAGTGTTTATCCGATAGAAAGATGCTATCAATTGACCGAAGGCGGCTCAGCCCACTGACTCCGCCGATCCCGCACACTGACTCCAACAGGAAGTTCCACTGCTATATCAAACGGCGTTATTTTGCAAAATTTATGACTAGTAGCATGCAAAATGTTACTTTGTTAGTTGGCGACTTATTCAAGCCGTAGGTATGACGTTTAAATCGCCAATCCCACTGAAATGCTTCACATGAATGTAGATAACAGTCTGAGTTCAAAGTTTACTTCCGATCTAAATGACTGATTTGATTGGTCGATTGATTCTTTGATTGGCAGCCCCGATGGGCCATTTCTGTCCGTTTTACCGGCCAATATAAGTTAAAAGAAATAATTTATGCTAATCGGTGCCGATGTTCGCACGATATTCCGGTTTTAATCAGCTTGTATCAAAGAATTTCTCTCGTCAGATACGTCATATCTGATTCATATATCGAAGTAATCCTTTAGCCTTTCAGTACCACACGCTTATGTTCGAATCATCATCTAGTATTTAACTGTTCCTAGTTAAAAGCAATTACCGGATAATTTGGGCATTGGGATAAGCTCAAGAAATGAGAAGATTCAATCGACTAATCAAGTTGATTATTCAGTCCGGATCTGAACTTTAAAATCCGATATTAACTGACATTTTGAGAAATATTTTCTTGGTTTGGCGACTTAGACGTCGTAACTACAGCTTATTCAAGCTGTAGTTACGACGTTTAGGTCGCCAACCAACAATTTTAGGTTTTTTTTGTTGAATAATGCTGGCCATGAATATTGCAAAATGAGGGCGTTTAATGTCGAAGTGGAACTTCCTGTTGGAGTTCAGTAGGCGTGGTCAGCGATCCGTCGATTTTCTGCACTTGATGGTCATGTGAAGTCGTTTGACGGTCATGTGAAGTAGTTTGACGGTCATGTGAAGTAGTTTGACGGTCATGTGAAATGGTTGGAAAATATGACGGGCATACTGAAAGCTTTATCTTTACTATGTGTTCGAAATCGAACACCCCATGATTTTGAAAAAAAACCGGAATGGTTGAACATTCAGAGGGGAACCCTTCGTTAGTCAAAGAAGGAAGAGTGGAAGAAAGGAAGAGAAGAAGAAAATTTTCTTTTGGACATTTGGAACGGAAGCTCTCCTTGAGACACATTGAAATATTATGAAATGGTATAACTTTTCTTTTAGTAGTGAGTCGGATGTCAAAAGTAAGTCAAATGAAATCGTTGGAACCTCTCCGGGAACATATTTCGCCACAAAGAAAGTTGCAGAGTATATGACTCAGTTGGAGGGAGGTTCGAGTCCCGTGGCGGTCGTAAGGCTCGGTAAAGTGTCCCCGGCTGTAAGTGAGCCTACGCCTGGCTGGATGCACGGACATGGGTCTTATATACCGTTGATGAAATTGGTAAGTGATATTATCTATAAATTTTTATTTAAATTGTTTTAAGGAGCATTAATTAGGGCATAGTTTTAATATGCTTATAGATTAATCGTTTTAAAAAAGGTATTCAATGACGACCCATTCAACCAAAGTCTACACGACCCCGCCTTTTTTATGCCCATTCAAAATAAGATTTACAAAAAATAAAAAAAGGATAATTAATAAATTGCTTATAATTTCGTCATTTCCCACGATGTTTTCTACCCAAAAGATTTTTTTTATTTTCACGGACTAAAATTTTTGTCTGCAACCTCTTTCAATTTGACCAGTCCAAAGTTTTTGTTGTCTGGAAATGGGTAATTATATATTACATATTACATTACCTATATGTCACACATACATGTAGTTAATGTGTCTAGGATAGATAGATCCAACCGAATACCTGAAGCTTATCTAGACAAGTGCATGAATTTACGGATCGCTGGTCAAGTTTACTTCTCTCCAACATGGTAGTTCTCCCGAGGATGTAAATGACAATATATTATGATTTATGTGGTCTGGGCCATAAAATGAAAGGCAAATCGATGGATGAAGACCTAAAGTCTTTTTCCTTTGCAAAATCCGGCAACTGTTTGTGATTGGAGAAGCATCCTGTGAAAACGTTACTTGGATTTGCCGTTGAATCTGCCCCGAAATATATTTTGAAGTATATCCCTGGCATATAACTAGTAAATATCCGGAAATTCGTCAATGTCACGTCTCTTGAATTATCATTCCGCCGTACTGTATCGGAGGCCTAACGATGGATATGCTCATTTGTCTCTTTTTGACCAATCCGACACCTTCAATAAGTATTTGAAAGATGTTTTGTCAATATCGATTTGAACGATTGTAATTATTTAAATGGAATGAATCGAATGATTCACTATAGTTTACGAATGGAATTGTCGGGGGGTGTCAACTTTTGCAAGACGTTTCTTTTTAAGTGAAAACAATGTGCGAAAGAGAGCAAGTTTAGCCTCTTTAACACGCCTGTCTTCTGAGGTTAACGTCTTAACTCCCGATATATAAGTACTGATATACACCATTTAGCAATGTCTAATTCAAATTTCTTAACCCATTACCACACAATAATATTTTAAACCAGTCGAAATTCAAAGAAATTGCAGACGACAATTTTAAGTTGATGAAATCTTTTAAATCTTTGTCTTTTGGGATTAGAAACATTTTACACAGTGTTTTCCAAAGTTTTATATTGAGAGGTGTTTGAAAGCGTCAATCTGTGGGAATGGGTTAACCAAGACTCTTGGGGGAAAGCGATATTAGTCGACAGTCAACACAAAGACATTCCAAATGTGACCCGGCTAAAAACATGAATGACATACTGTCAAGGGAAAATGCCAAAAATGTGTACATTTGATTAACATTTAGACTTTAATCGTCGATTAAAGTACAATTAATGACAAAAAGGGAATATTTAAATGTAACTTTAACTGTTTAGATCAAGACTGTGTAAAAAATCCTTAATGGAATACGTTGCGCTGAATTTAACTTAAATTGGTCCACATTGAAAGTAGTTGCAGACGACAGTTTAAGGTTTATGAAATTTAAGATTTTTCATTTTTCTGGATAGAAAACATTGTGTGAAATGAAGAAATTGCTTGTTACAAGCAATATGGTTAGTAATTCGTGACAAAAAAACAGATTGGTTTGTTGGCTACCTCAATTTAAACTCTAGTTATGATGTCTAAGCTATCAAACCACTTAGAAATGCCTCTCAAAATTTTCGACCAATGTTAGAGTTCGAAGTTCACTTCCGGTTTAATTGTATGATTAGATTGGTCTATCGACTGTCAAATGTGAGCTGCGATCAGTCAGCTCGTAATATAATACTATTATAAAGCTACGTTTCACCCCATGCAATCAATCAATCCCATACTGGACTCATTTGCAAGGTCGAGAAACACCTTTCTTAATTATTTTAACTTCATTGTTTCAATATTACAATTATGCATCTTTTATATGTAGGTTGAAGCTGGCCAATTACGTGTGATTCTCGCATCACGGAACAACACACTGAATCTGGTTCCCTCTGACCTGTGTTCAAACAGTCTTATTAACATAGCGTGGTTCATTGGTACAACGCAAGGTACCAGACCAGGAAATGTACAACAAAATGGTGGACCTTTGGTGGTCAACGTTCATAATTCTCAGGAAAATCCACTGACTGTTGGGATGTTTGGTAAGAATGGATTGCTTTAATCACAAACACACAAAACATACACATAAATTGCTCGTTTAACCCATTATCAGACTACACGATTTTGACTTGCCCAACTGAAAGAATTTGCAGACGTCAATATGAAATTGAGGAATTATTAAAAATCTGTCATTTTTAAAGAGGACACTGTGGATAATAAAGAAATTGCTTGTAACACGCAATCTCTTGATTGTCCACTATGTTTTAAAATCTCTTTCTGTAAGGGGCGTCAAAATTGAATGGAAATTGATTCGAGTAAATTCACCGAACTGACAACACCCATGCACTTTTGGCAGTCCTTATATAGGAATATATTTCATTCCAGATAGAAAGCACATAAGGTTAAAACTAGCATGTCATCTATGTTGATTTTAAAAGTTGGGGCGCTGCAGATCGATCTCCTGTCATATTATGATCTTTTACAATTTCTTGAAAATTGTCAATTTATGTTGATCTCTCATTAAATTTCGGTTCGATCCCCGACGGCTTTCCGACTATTTGTCTCTCACCAATGGGTCGATAATCGTAGACCTATGTGGGATAGCAGCTGGAGGCTAGGAAAGGATGTAATGGTAGTACTGGTGTGAGAAATACCAGGATTCCTTTGTTAGGTGCTCCAGCCGCCGCGATATAACTGAAATATTGTTGAAAGCGGCGTAAACCCCCATTCAAACAAACAAACTGATTAAATTTCCGATCATGATTTGACATAAAACTATTTCGAATACCAAATTAGATATTTTTTTCAGAGAAAACCAAGTTTTCCCTGTAGAAGTTTGTTTTCGGTGTACATTTATGCTTATTCTCATAATTTATATGAAACATATTTGCAAAATATGACAACTTGAAATACACTATTGATGTGATTGACACATCGCTCCTGTCAATTAAAGAACCAATCGACCAGTCAAATTAATCATTTATGCCAGAAGTGAACTTTTGAACTCCCACATTTCTTTAAAGCATTCTGTTGGTTTGCCGACTTAAACGTAATTGCTACAGTTTGGTACGATGTTTAGGTCACCAACCAACGAAATGCTACTGGCCGTAGATTTTGCAAAACAATGTCTTTATTTTCACAGTGGAACTTACTGTCGTTGTTAGTGGGCGGGGCCTGCGGAGTCAGTAGGCGGGTATAGTTATCCGTCAATTTACGAGGGGCTATAGTGCAACTAAAATAAACAAAGAAAATTCCTGTATAGTTTCTAATAAAACAATCTCTTGCATATATATTAAAAATTTGTAACATTTTTTCGCGAACATATCTCGACCCACGGTTTAGGCATCTAAGAGATAATTGTTTTTCATCATAAAAAGAAAAAAAAAATAGTCAAAGAAACAATAAACCACGCATACAACAACGTGATATTACGTAAGGAAATTAAAGAACATTAAATAAGGTCATTGATATTGTGACATAAAGAAAATAGTTTTTAGTTTCTTAACAAGACTTTTGTTGCCTCTCATATTTCTAACGAAACACCAGGGGTTCGTATTACGTTCGCACGAACGTCTATCTTTAGCCGCCGTCAAAGTATTCAAAATTTTAAAGGTACGAATGGGTTTTCCAACGATGGGGGCGGAATGACAAAATGGGTGTGTTTTTTGGTAAATGAAGGTTGTTGATCGGCACTAGGGGTTATTTTTACTACTAGACTCGCAACATTTCTGTCCAAATTAAAAGTACGATTCTTACAAAAAACGGTACAAAGCTGTGGTCATCGCGTAGTTGGTAGCGCGTCGGACTTTCAATTATGAGGTCCAGGGTTCGATCTTCGATCGCGGCAAATATCCTTCCCGACATTTTTTCTCCTACCAATGGGTGGATAACCGTAAAGTGGGATGATCAGCTGGAAAAGGATGTATTGTTAGTGCTGGTATAAGAAATAGAAATACCTGCAATCGATGGTTAACTACGCAAGTCGCCGCGATATGACTGGAATACTGTTAAAAGTGGTGTTAAACTCCACTCAAACAAACAAGAACCCGAGAAAAAATGCTTTCTGAACGAGCGGAGTCTTTACTTAAACTTCTAGTTGAGATTTAAGATGTAGTACATGTATTATTTACATAGTTCCATGATATATGAATGAAACGGAAATGTCAAATTTACAAACTGTGACTTTGATATACAGTTAAAATTAAGAATATCAATTCAAATGTGAAGAAAGAGTAAATATAAAGTTAATTAATAAAAAAGTTTTATCGTCTTTAACACTGACCTATATCAAAGTGCTATTCAGTCGACACTCGTTTACCCGAAATCGTAAATCTCGAATTTCCGATATCGAGGTGAAATTCATATCCCAACCTTATTCCTTCTTTATTTGATGTTTATCTCGAACCTGTAAAAACCGCAATTCCTCTAATATCGAGTTATTTTGGAGCTGAATTTCAATTATTTTCGAGTCGATAGAATTGATTGTCGATGTTCGTCCGAGGCACGATAAAACTGAATGTATAGCATGTCACAGACCGTTTTATCCAACCCAGTAACTTCTGTTAACCCTTTCCTGTTTTCTTAAAGTTTGGACTGGCCCAAATTGAAAGAGCTTGCAGACGACAATGAAATTGGGGGCATTTTTAAATGAACCATTCTATGTCGTAGAAAATATTGTGGGAAAAGAAGAAATTGCTTTATACAAGCATTTTTTCTTTTTCCACAATGTTTTCTCTGGTGTAAAATCAGAGTGTCGTAAAATCCCGGTATTGTACAGGAAAGGGTTAAATCCTTCAAGTCGACGTCTGACTTTTTACTTCGAACTTCGGCCCTCAAAAATCGAGATAGCGAGAGTCGAGAGTTGTTGGTATTATTGTTTTCACTGGTTTCTCTTTCAGTCTCTCATATCAACAGTCATCTAAAAAAGGAAGGATATACGCCAACCGTGTTTCTTCATCCATCAAGGTGAGTGTTTTATGCCCTTTCTCCTTCCAACTGGGCTCGGTAGCGCGACGGACCTTCAATCATCAGGTCCTGGGTTCGATCCCCGGTCGCGATAGATATCCTTTCCGATATTTGTCTCCCACTAGTAGGATAATGGTAAACTTAAATGGGATAAGCAGCTTGAGGCTCGGAAAGGATGTAGTGGTTGTACTGTTGTAGTGTGAGAAATATCAGGAATTCATAGTTAGGTGCTCTAGCCGCAGCGATATGACTGAAATACTATAAAAATGGAGTTAAACCCCATTCAAACAAACAAGGAAACAAACAAATCCTTACAATTGACGTATATACAATGCCAATAAAATGATATTAAAAACCGATTGACCAATCAGATTGGAAATAAGTGGTTATCTCAATCATTTATGCCTAACAATAATGTTAGTTGGTGACTTGAAGAAGCTGTCATTACGACGTCGCTAACAAACGATTTGTCTATGTCAATAAATGCAGTAGATATAAAATAAATATATATAAAAAGATCAAAGTACTGAAAAGTCCTGAAAGCTAGCAAAGCATTGTTTTGTTGTGTAATCTTCTTGCCATTTCTAGGGTAGAAAATATTGTGGACACTGAAGAAACTGCTTGTTACAAGCAATTTCTTCATTGTCCTCAACGTTTTCCAAAGCCTTTTTGGGGGAAATCTTAAAAAGCGGGATTAAATGGGAATGGGTTGTATAGCATGCTTTTGAAGGTGTCCTCTACAATTTGAAAAAAGTTAATTCATGTGATTAGTCATTTTGAACACAATATGCTCGAATATACACAAGAACTATACTTTTTGGCGTAGACATTGAGTGGATTGAGTGGTTAAGCCTCCAGTGGCAGTTTGCACTCTTTTGAACTCTGAGAAGACCTCAACATTTTGTCTGTTAACTTAAGCTATCAAAGCTGAGACTTTGCTAGCTAACAAAGTGTATCATGCGACGATTCTCTAATATGATCATATTTTGGCCGTACCTTGGGTGGTGGCTTAAACAATGTTTAACTGTTTTCTTTTCTTATAGGTTGTTGTTAACATTACGGACAGCCATACCCACCCTTTACTATTCGATGATGGATCTCATTAAAGGACGTATGCTACTGTAAGTTATTTAATGATGTTATAGATTTGTTTTCTCATTAAATTTAACCCATTTCCACATGACAAAATTTTAGACTGGTACAATTTGTAGGAAGATTCAGTCGACACTTTTAGGTCAATGAAATTATAAAATTCTTTTTTCAATTTTTG
This sequence comes from Fragum fragum, assembly GCA_946902895.1. Taxonomy (NCBI): domain Eukaryota; kingdom Metazoa; phylum Mollusca; class Bivalvia; order Cardiida; family Cardiidae; genus Fragum; species Fragum fragum. The sequence continues at coordinate 17,743,109 of OX336368.1, forward strand.
ATAGAAATCTTTGTTGACATTGAAGGAAGCTCGTCGAAAGTTTTTTTAAGGGGCATAAAAGGGAGGGATTGTGTGGAAACCGGTCAATAGTCTTATATCTAGACCACCGTTGTAGTTATTTTGACAGCCATCTTTATTTCAAGCTTTGTCTTTCTTTTTCCTATTTTTCCAGATGTCTTGGTTTTCAAATGTTTATGTTTGGGGATAAAGCAGCATACAAAATCCAGGTTAAAAATAATCCGAAAGAATACGTCAACTTGAAGAGGATAGAAGAGGCCCAAGGCGAGGCTGATAAAAAGGTATTGTCAGGGTAACCACATTTCCACCAATGGTTGGATAATCGTAAACCTGATCAGCTGGATGCTCGGAGAGGATAGTACTGGTGTGAGAAATACCAGGGACCCATGGTTGGGTACTCCAGTCGCCGCGATAGGAGTGAGAAACTGTTGAAAGTGACTTCAAATCCTATTCAATCAACCAATCAATCAATCAATCAATGAGGGTAGTCAACATAGGAACTGTTGTAAACAAGCCCGTTGTCGTTGTCCCACGAGCGATAATGAGCATTATGTAATAATCATCTGAACAACTTGGTATACTTATGCAATTTACGGATCCTCGCTTTCAATAAGCAAAGTACTGAAAGTACTGTAAGCTAGCAAAATCGGGTTTTTATTTAGTAATCTTCTTTCCCAAAGGTTATCATGATTAGTGGAATTTATAAAAAAAAAATTATTCTTGTAGGGAAGAAAACAGTGTGGACAATGTAGAAATTGCTTGTTACAAGCAATTTATTCATTGTGCCCTTTTTTTTTTCAAAGCTACTTACTTGAGATGCTTCAAAAGCGCGATTGAATGGGATTGGGTTAAATAGAATGCTTTTGAAGGAGTTGTCTACAATTTGAATTAAAGTTAATATACGAGGCCATAAAAAGCAGTGGCAGAGTTTGCAATATTCCTGAAATAAGAACTACTTTTTATGGCGTAGGCATTCAATGGGTTGAGTCGTTCAGCCTCCAGTGGCAGTTTGCACTCGTTGAACTTAGTGAGGACCTCAAAATTTTGTCTGTTAACTTAAGTTATCAAAGCTGGTGCTTTGCTGGCTAAAAATCGATGGAACAGTTGAATTCGATAATGATAAATTGTAAAGTTTATGAAATGCATATTTGTTGGTATGACTACCTAAACGCCGTAACAAGCTGTAGATACGACGTTTAGGTCGCCCGAAAACTATTTGTGTTTTGTTTTGTGTTCCCGACTTTACATTATGCAAACTGAGATCGTTGGATATATATCAGTCGAACTGCCTTGTTCGAGGTAAGTCGGTGAGATCAGCAATGCGTCATTTATACAACGATTAGTCTTCCGATGCAATTGACCAATCGTTGCTGTCAATCAAATTACCAGTCGACCAATGAAATCATTAATTTAGATCAATAGTCAGTTTTGAACTCCAACATTGGCCCCGATTTTTTGTTTACTTTCTAAGTTGGTTTGTTTGCAATTGCGCCGTTTATCTCGCCAACAAACTGTTTCACTTTTTTGTTACACGCTACTGGCCTAAAAATATAGAATAGGTAGTTGTCGACATAAATGTCATAACCACAGCTTATTCAAGCTGCAGTTACAACGTTTAAGTCGCCAAACCAACATAAAAGTTAACAAAAATGGCGATTTCATTGGTCGACTGGTAATTTGTTGTGAGTTCATACTAACACTGCAATTGGTTGTTTCGGTGTAATTAACACAGTTGTGTGTTCATAATTGTACTAACATTCGTCGTTTTGATGATATTTACACATATTTGGGTTCTTAATGATACCGAAATCAGTCTTTTCGATGTTATTTACACAGTTGCCAGTTCATAATGATACTGCATTTGGTCATCTTGATGTTATTTACACAGGTGTGTGTTCATAGTGATACTGCAATCAGTCTTTTCGATGTAATTTACACGGTTGTAATTCCATAATGATACCGCAATCAGTCTTTTCGATGTTATTTACACAGTTGTCAGTTCATAATGATACCTCGATCCCCGACGGCGGCACTCATCCTTTCCGACTATTTGTCTCTCACCAATGGGTCGATAATCGTAGACCTATGTGGGATAACAGCTGGAGGCTAGGAAAGGATGTAATGGTAGTACTGGTGTGAGAAATACCAGGATTCCATTGTTAGGTGCTCCAGCCGCCGCGATATAACTGAAAGATTGTTAAAAGCGGCGTAAAACCCCATTCAAACAAACAAACAGACAAATCATAATGATACCGAAATTGGTCTTTTCGATTTACACGGTTGTGTGTTCATAATCAGACTACAATTAATCGATCGCGACTCTAAATGAAAGAATCAATCGACCAATCAAATCATTCATTTTGATGTTTTCATAAATAAAATTCTTCAAACCAATTTGACGGGTCAAAATTCATAGAAGGTGCAGACGACCGCCATTTTTAGTTGGTGAAATTTCAAAATTTATTGAAAAATATCATGAAAAAATGAGAAAATTGCTTGATACAGGCAATTTCTTCATTTTCCATAATGTTTTCCAAAGCTGTTTTCTTCAGGGGCGCAAAAAGCAGAATTGTGTGATAATGGGTTAACCCATTCCAACTCAATCCCTCCTTTTTACGCCCCTCAAGAAAAAAGCTTTGGAAAACATTGTGGAAAATGAAGAAATTGCTTGTATCAAGCAATTTCTTCATTATCCACAATGTTTTCTATCCAAAAAGACGAAACAATTCAAAATTCCATCAACTTGAAATTGTCGTCTGCAGCTTCTTTCGATTTGGACCAGTCTAAAATTTTGCTGTGTGGGAATGGGTTAAACAGGTTGTGTTTCTAATTTGAAAAACTCATTTCGATGGCTTAGAGCAAAAACATAGTATGGCTCTATACATTGTATAGAGCCTACAATGTTTTTGCTCTAAGCCCTCGATTTATACATTCTTTGAAATAAATGGAAGAGCATATGAGAAACTCTATAATGAGACCGATTGAAAGTTGACCTAAATATTCTACTTACCATCATGCCAATTTCTCAAGCTACATTTAACTTCTGAGTCAAGATAAGTATCCCTTTAGATTAAAAATTAGCGTTCCGTAAATATATGGGGCAACTCACGCAGGTATGTAATAGTATCGTCTTGGTCTGGATTCCAGTGCATTTTTATCTAAATTCTCTCCAAGACGAATACACGTAGCGCATTGAGGTCAAACCTGTTAAAATCATTTCACGCTTTGACGAAGGTTTTTGTATAATAAATGTGAAAACACTGGTTTGGTGTACCTTTTTTTAGCTTACATGAGCACAACGTGCTCAATGTGAGCTATTATGATCGGTAATTGTCCGGCGTCCCTGTGTCCGTCCGTAAACAATTATTAAAAAATCTTCTCCTCCTATTAGCTATTGACCCTTTACCAAAATACGTCAAAGAATTACCGTATTCTGAAAATAAGCCCTTTTCTGTTTCTTTCTCTAATTTCTCTATGCTTCAAAGCATTACCATATTCAGGAGATTAGCGCTATATGGTGGGATCATCAATATACCTAGGATTAAAAGAAAAAATATTTAAACATCTTCTCCAAATAATTAGACAGAGGGCTTTCCTATTTTGTATATATCATACACCCATGAACCATCATACTCAGGGGAGCGATTTAGGACCATCATGGTCCTCTTGTTTAAATATTATCTTAGCCATTTCAGAAACAAAAACTATACTGATAAGGTCATATTATAAAATGTTGTCTACCAAAATATTTCAATTCGATATAGTCTTTTTTGCCCTTGCATTGCATTTCCAACTATTACGTTTTTGCGTTTAGTAAAGATTCCGATCAGTCTGCATCTGCAAAGCAATTTCTTCATTATCCACAATATTCAACCATTAAAGAAAAAAAAAAGATTTCACCGATTAAAAGCTGTCGTCCGCAATTCCTTTGAATCTGGACAAGTCCAAATTTCTGTTGTCTGCTATGACTTAGATCTTTGCTTATGTGACATCTTTCTTGTGATAAATACCTTGATAATATTAAATTGTAAAATCGGAGATTTTTACCTCGGCTTTTTTCGGAGAAAACCCGAGGTATTGTGATCACATTAATGTCGTTCGCTTCGGCGTTTGCGTTGGTGTTGACGTTTGCGTTGGCGTTGGCGTGACAAACTTTAACCTTGGTTAAATCTCTATTTTAATTAAAAATACCCTCAAGAAACTTGGACATGTTTATTGACCATCACAAAGGCTATCTATACTATCATGGGGGATAACTCTAAAGGTGTTTTTGTAAGAGTTATGCCCCTTTTTCGACTTAGAATTTTTGCATTATCAAGCACCTGCAGCCGAGCGATAACACCCGTGGGTGGTGCTCTTGTGTGTCTTTGATATTTTCTTGGATGTTAGAAACTAAAAACCTTATCACAGTTGTTTATGAATCGGGTTTACGTCGTCACACAGTGTGATTAGGTTTCGTTGGCTTCTTCAAGCTTTTGATGGTTAAAACTATATAATAAATATATTACTATGATATGATTATAGTTAATTGCCTCGCTGCGTAGACATTTGGTCTCACGTATCATATTTTCCTTCGCAGCTCTAATCCAATACAATTTTTGTATCATAACGATATCTTACCGTTCTTGATGTTTTGCAGAAAATAGAAAGGGGGGAGTTTTTTCCTTTGCAGCTCGAGTCCAATACAAGGTTTTGTATCAAAGTTATAACATGATGTTCTGTATGTATTTGCAGGAATTTCCACTAGACTTTGATGGAATTGACTGGGAGGAGTACACAAAACTTTGGTTGGTGACTTTGAAGGACATTCGGGAGGCAAAAGAAAAACGACGTGCAATAAAACGTGAAATGAATGAGGAAAGCCCTCTCGAGACATTTGAAAACGTGAAAAGGGCAGAGTTTGATCGATGAAATATGTCTTGTGAAGAAGCATAAAGTGTACAATTTTCATCCACACGTTTACTCCATCCCATATTAGTTTCGTCTATCATTATACCAGCGTTTTGAATGGGTCGATTTTTCTTTTTACATTTCCATGAACAAATATTTGAGCACGCACTTATTTTGTATGATTGCGCACAAAGAAGATCCACGAAATTTTACTCAAGATTCTTAAACTATTTGCCTTGTTTTGCTGGATGGCCTTAATTTAAATGAAGAGAATAAGTTGTCTTTACATTTAACCCTTTCCTGTTTTATGAAATTTTAGACTGGTCCAATTTGAAAGAGGTTGCAAACGACAATGAAAAATGCATGCAATTAGAAATCTGACCATCCTATGCGGTAGAAAATATTGTGGGAAAAGGAGAAATTGCTTGTTACAAGCAATTTCTCCTTTTTCCACAATGTTTTCCCAAGTATAAAATCACAATGACGTAAAATCCCGGGTTTGTCCAGGAAAGGGTTAAGTATAAAGCTAAACACTCCATCAAACTCCTGCATGATTCTGCTTAATGAAATCGAAAATTGTTCCCTTCACTTCTTTAATAATAAACCTAATATGATTATATATTCAGTAGTACAACGAATGAGGGTTTTAATGCAATCTTCGGGCCATAACATACAATGTTCAATTATTATGATTATTATTCAAGCTTATTTCAGAAAGTTACTTAGAATTGTTATAACAATAGACCTTTTTTCAATTTACTATCGAAGATAAATTACAATTTTCCAAGAATAGTTTTATTTTTAGCTGTCATTTAGACCTTTTTATAGTGTATATTTTATTGCTTCATTTCTGCTACAAAGAAGAAAAAATACCCATTTAATACACCATAGAACGATTGCATCCAAACTCTGAACAAACATACATACACAAACTAAAACGGACATTTGTACATTAATCCATTCTCATGCAATCTCTTTTATGACAGTAAAAAACTCGGATATTTGGGAAAATGAATAAAATTCGTCGGCGCGCGAGCAAAATATCGTAACTACAGCTTTGATAAAGCTGTAGTTACGATATTTTACTCGCGCACCTACGAATTGCTTCCAACAAGATACATATATATTTCTCACATTTTTTCTCTTAAAATGTTTTTTCTTTTAAAATTGAAAGAACTTCGAATTTTCGTGTCTTTATTTGGGACAATGTAAAAAAAAAACCGGGTGTTAATAATTAATGAACGGTTACCCTTGGTTTTTATCTAATATGAGGTCTACTCCCGAAATGGATACTTGGGCATTAATGTACATGTATTGTTCATAACTTAGCAATATGGCTTTCACGCATGTGACCCGCCCAGAAATTTCGTAAATCAAATGCCATCCGTCAAGCGAATAAAATAACGAGGGATCCTTAAAGCAAATATTTGAAAAGGAGATAGAATCCACCAGAGGTCAACTAGAAGTAGTATTTGGTAATGAATTTACAATGAAATCTTGATTCGACATTCTATGACGAGGTGAAAAGTTCGGTCCTGGTCAGTTTGCTCGGTCCAGGCAGTCTGACCTGGGATACTTTTCGCACCACAAAGGGGCAGCCATTTTTCTTGACGGTTCACGAGTATTTGTAAAGAGACCTGATGAAGTACAGGTCAAACAAAGCTGGTAGGTATAACCAGGCAGAATTGCTACTCTACATTCTGCAACTTTAAATCTTACAAAGGCCAAGGTCACATGCAATTAATTTGAAGGGCCTTCGACTTTAAACCTTGTCATGGTGTACCCATAATTTCCCTGTTTTGGTAGTTGATGCAGACAAAGATCACTTAAGCCTAGGCTGATCTTTGCCGTCATCACCTGTAAGCCCTATTATAGTCAAATTTAATCAACAAAATAAATATTGACCCACAATCATTACTATCTGCGCTTCCAGCCCTTTGAATTTCACGCGATTATGCAATGGTTTTCATTCAGCATGACAAGGGTTAACAAACGCATCTGTTTAAAAAATATCATGTATAAATCATAATTTCATTATGTAAATTTAGTTGAGTTTGGTAGATTTTTGTATGTATAAAAAATAAACTTTATTTTTATATTTCTTTCTTCCTTGCCTTTTTTTATCTCCATATATTCAAAATACAAGATTTGATATTTTGATAAATTTGTCGAATACTGAAGCACATTACACACTCAGTATATTGCACAGTCAGACCAGAATGCGTGGCTTTCGCATACATTTGGAATTTTAATTGCGTGGTCATTCCACTTTCTTTTTCGAGAAATGATTGATTGATAAATTGAAGAAGGTTTAACGCAGTTTTAACTGTATTTCAGTCATACAACGGCGGCTGAAGCACCTAACCATTGATTTTTAGCCTTTTCTCACAATGTCTTGTACCTTATTTGGTACTTGTTTCTCATTTTTATGGTACTTGTGCCACTCTTTTCTTTTATTTTCCCAAGATTTTCTCTTTAGGATCGTAAAAAAGGCGGGATTGTGTCGGACGGCTTAAGGACCCAACTCCGCTCTATACAGCACTTCTGTAATGAATTAACCCATTCCCACACAATGACGCTTTTTACGCTCTCGGAAAAAAACGTGGGAAAAGAAATTGCTTGTTACGAGCAATTTCTTCATTATCCATAAATTTTTCTCCCCTATAAGTCAAAGTTTATTTTTAAAAAAATCTAGCTATTTGAAATTGTCGTCTTAAAATTCTTTGAATTTAAACTAGTCTAAAGTTTTGTTGTGTGGGACTGAATTAAGGAGGATAACCAGTCTATTGCGAATCCACATTCACGTTGGTCATTCTCCTAATTAATCGATTCAGCAGTACTTGCTGTTTGTATAAGTCAACCGCTTCCATGGCCGAGTGGTTATGGCGTCCGCTTTGGAAGCGGGAGAGCGAAGGGTCTAATTCCGGTGAAAGGTTAGTTAGCCGCCAACTATTTAAATGGCCCCATCCCGGAAAAAAAATGTCTCAACAGCCAAAACTAGCTTGTTATTTATGTATGGTGATACCATTATAAACAAAACCTTAACCTTTTTTTACCCTTTTTGTAATAGGTAATAGGGCCTTTATTAAGGTAAATGGGCTGTGACACTGGATTAATTTACTCTTTCATTGCTATTTTAACTGAACTTTGAAAAAAATTGCCTGAACTTTATTTAGGTTAAAAAATCGTCATCTTAGCATGAAAATGTCAGACAAAAGTATTCAGAAACCCTTTTTTAAATGTCTTTGTGTTCCTTTGCTTCTCGGATGTCTTTCAGAGTCCTCGACCAAAGCTTTGTATACTCTTCCCAGTCTACTCTGGAAAAGTTCACTGTAAATTCTTGCGAAACAAATATTGAAGTCCTTGATGGAAAAATAAGCCCTATCTTGTTCATAGTATATCCGAAAGCTTTTATTTTTCCCAATTTTATTTCCCCGATCGATACATTCGACAAGATTTGATCGCCCATCCACAATATGATCCCATTTTTTGTTGGTCCATCTTCAATATTTCCCAAAATTTGTTCGCGAATCGACGACTTGCTCCCATGTTTTGTTCTCAAATCGACGACATGCTCCCATGTTTGTTCTCAAATCGATGACATGCTCCCATGTTTTGTTCTCAAATCGACGACATGCTCCCATGTTTTGTTCTCAAATCGATGACATGCTCCTATGTTTTGTTCTTGAATAGATGACATGCTCCCATGTTTTGTTCTCAAATCGACGACATGCTCCCGTGTTTTGTTCTCAAATCGACGACATGTTCCCATGTTCTTTTCTCAAATCGACGACATGTTCCTATGTTTTGTTCTCAAATCGACGACATGTTCCCATGTTTTGTTCTCAAATCGACGACATATTCCCATGTTTTGTTCTTAAATCGACGACATGCTCCCATGTTTTTTCTCAAATCGACGACATATTCCCATGTTTTGTTCTTAAATCGATGACATGGATATCAGAGTTATTTTGTAAAACTTTATTTTATGTTACTTGTAACAAAAGGGGATAATGGTTGGTTAACTATCTAAACAAGAATAAGCAATATCTACAACAAGCCCAAAAAATGCTTCACACACAAGTCGAAAAATGTGTGGAATTCAAAGTTCGCTTCCGGTCTAAATGAATGATTTTATTGGTCGACTGATGGCCGCCGTCATAGCTCAGTTGGTAGCGCGTCGGACTTTCAATCATGAGGTCCCGGGTTCGATCCCCGACGGCGGCACTCATCCTTTCCGACTATTTGTCTCTCACCAATGGGTCGATAATCGTAGACCTATGTGGGATAGCAGCTGGAGGCTAGGAAAAGATGTAATGGTAGTACTGGTGTGAGAAATACCAGGATTCCATTGTTAGGTGCTCCAGCCGCCGCGATATAACTGAAAGATTGTTGAAAGCGGCGTAAAACCCAATTCAAACAAACAAATGGTCGACTGATTCTTTGTTTGGCAGACGCGATCCGTCAATTGAATACAATAGCCAACCCTATAAAAGGACATTTTAACAAAATCACTTTATCATTTTCAATATCACAATATCACCCGATTATAAAAAAATAAAATGCCCATATAGACACTCGCACGAATGACGGGTTAGACTGGGTGAGTTTTTGCCGGTTTCGACCAAATGGACGAGTGAAAAACGCGAAAAAAGAAACAAATGCTTTTTTTCATAACGCACAGAAACACAAACGTCAGAATTTTTTGATGTTAGAGACCAATCTAATATTTTTTCTCTTAGCCATTGATTTCTGAAAGCTTATTCGTGTGAAATGGTCAATCATAGACTTTAAATAAAGAAAAACCTCTGTAATTTTTCCCCCAAACGCCAATTCATTGAAAAACACTTTTCCCACCAACGTTATTTTCTTTAAATCACAGTTTTACAAAACACATGCCGGAAAAAATGCATTTTCTACCATTTTCAATGTTTGTTTTTTTTATTTTGGGTGCAGCTTGAATGCATGGTCTAACGTAACTTGAACGTAAAGTCATTTTAAATACGACTTCAAACAAGTTTTATGAGAAAGAAATAAAGCATCCTCGGAAAACCAGGGTTCTCCTTATTTGCTACTCTACATCGACGTTGATGTAGCGTAGCAAATAAGAAGAACCCGGGATATCCGAGGATTGAAATAAAGTTTCCATTTATAAGCTTTGTCGAGTGAATATCAATAAAAGTCTTACACTATTACTACTTATCATGATTTTTTTATTTAGAGAAGGTAACATGTTAAGATAAATATAAACAAGTCTTATTTTTAACATATCCTTCATATCAACTTATAAACAACTTTAAAAAAATAAGAGAGAAAAAAGAAGAATATACACACACACACAATTTTCACCACCCTCCTCTCTCTCTCTTTTCAACTTTCCCCCGTTTAACTAAAGTAACTTTATAAAGTCAAAATTAACCCAGTCCCAAACAATAACCCCTTTCGAGGCCTCTATAGAAAAAGGCTTTGGAAAACGTTGTAGAAAATGAGGAAATTGCTTATAACACGCAATTATTTCATTATCCCCAATGATTTCTGCCCCGAAAGACAAAGATCTTTAAAATTTCATCAACTTGAAATTGTCGTCTGTAACTTCTTTCAACTTAGACCAGTCTAAAACTTTCTTCTGTGGTAATGGGTTAAGCTGATATAAGTACCTACAGATAACGTTATTATTCAATCAGACGGATACAGGTACAGGTACTTCCCGCATTTTTACGCCACCTCAATAATTGAGATTAGGAAAACATTGTGGATAAAAAAGAAATTGCTTGTAACAAGCAATTTCTTCATTATCCACAAAGTGTTCTATCCCAAAAGACAAAGTATTTCAAAATGTCTTTAAATTTGGACAAGTCTAAAATTTGGCGGCGTGGTAAATCGTTAAAGCAGTATTTTCATAATTCAGTGAAGAGACAGAAGTGCAATTTATGAATATTGGTAGGCTTAAATGCCAATTCAAGCCTTATCCCTAAACATCATTTTCTACCCAACATATTAATGAGTGCTGGCGACGGAGTGCAATTGCCTTAATTATAGAATCGGCGGTACCGCCAATCTTAATTTAAATGTGGCGGATTTTGTCTACCGGAATCTTCAATCGCATTTGATTCTATATCATTTAACTCCATCCTTTCTCAAACGTCTAAAACGTTTAACAACTTAACCCCATTCCTGTTTTACAAAATTTCAGATCTGTCCTGATTCAAAGATTTTGCAGCCGAATTCATTTGAAAAATAGCCATTGAGTAGGGGAGAAAATATTGTGAAAAAAGAAGAAATTTCTTCCTTTTCTACAATATTTTCTTAATTATAAAATGACAGGAACATAAAAACAGGGAACAGGAAAGGTTCTTCGCTTCGCTTGGCTTACAATGTATTTAAATAATATAACAATTTATCAATGGTCTTCAAGTGATTTTGTTTTTGAGTGAAATAGAAATATACGGTTCTTAGACTGTGCTAATAACGTTGAAAAGCGTTCAGAAAATAATTACACAGTGTCAAATACGGATCCATATAAGGTAGTCTAGGATGACGTCATTTGCATTCAGTATATGACGTCATAATTCAAATAAACGTTATCAGAATGGTAAAGGAGAAGTGAAATACTTGTAGAAATACATATTTTTTTGCAGTATTTCATCAAATTTATTTAACAAAAAAAGGGGGTATAATAGATGGAATATTACATTACGATTTGCGATGCAAAATCTTGTATTTGCTTCTTGCTGCTTCGGTCTCGTGAAATATCAAAAAATTTTCCACAGCGAGAAGCAAATATAAGATGGTGTATCTTTAAAGTAACATATATATTAACCCATTCCCACATGAGAAAATTTTAGACTGGTCCAAATTGAAAGAAGATGCAGACGACAATTTTAAGGTGATGTCATTCTAAAATTCGTTTTCTTTTAGGGTAGAAAACATTGTGGACATTGAAGAAATTGCTTCATACAAGCAATTTCTTCTATATCCACAATGGTTTCCAAGGCTTTTTTGTTGAGGGGCGTAAAAAGGAGGGCTTGTGTGGGGAAGGGTTAAATACACAGAAATCTTTTCGAAATGTGCTTAGTGCGTAATGTAAATAGCCCGGCCAGACTCCGCGGAATGTAAAGTTTTAACAGGGTCGACATTTTTCGTCTTTTGCTGATTTTCAAATGTTTAGCGGTCATTTTACGTCACTGTCTAATCTTTTAAAAATGCAATCTTTGATTGGATTGAATCTTTCTTTCAACTGTTGGTAATTATAGATTCCCTGATAGTCCCATTTCACCTAGTGGGTCACACATTCTTTGAATTTAGAAATAGATTATATATTTTTCAACCGCCGTGATTTGCCCTAAAAAATACGAAAAACTAATTTGTATATTAATAGTATACTTAACTCGAGTCAGAAGTTAATGGCAATTCTCAGTGAGCAATTTAAACTTTTTTCTATAAGGGTCTTGACGCGTATTTGTCACGAATTTAGTTCAAAGCTGGTCTATCCAGCGTGTTTTCTCTTGAACGTGTGGATCTTCTTTGTCTGAATGCTTTCTTTCAATGGAAACAGGCTAAAATTGAAACATCTGGGGGAATTACGATATTTATTATATCTTTTTTTTATTTTTCGGATGTACCTGGATTCGAAATCATAAAGAGAACATAAATTTAATGATCTTTTTCTTTTCAAAACATTTAAAACCTTGGGATTTGTTCTAAATGTTTACTCAAAATATATATATATATATATATATATATATATATATATATATATATATATATAAAATCCCACCACGACCCTTTCGCACATGTCACTAGCCTAAATCTTTTGAAAGCCTTTTTATATCTCATTTCTCGGACGTATTCATCTTGCCAATACCTTTCTTAAATATATCCATTTTTCGTTACCTCAATATTTCTTGACTATGTGGTAGTAAAGAGAAAAGTCCTATTCCTGTGCAAGACGAAACTTTCTACAAACGAGGGGTGATTGAAAAGTTCGTGGACTAAGGCGATTAGAAGCGGTTTAACCTAAGGCAATTAGAAACGGTTTCTATTGCAATTTTCAATGTAGTCACTTTGCAAGCTCACACATTTTGTCAAATGATGTTAAAGCTTTCAGATACCTTCCATGTAAAAGTTAGATTCATTGGCGTCCTAAAAATGCTTCTAAAACTTGTTTAAAAACACCTTTCAGTGAGAAATTACTTTGAAAAACATTGTTGAAAATAAAGAAATTGCTTGCAACAAGCAATTTCTACATTATCCACAATGTTTTCGACAAGGAATAAATAGATAAATAGATAAAATAAGCAAGAAAGATCCAAAATTTCATCAACTAAAATTTGTCGTCTGTAGCATCTTTGAAATTGGACCAGTCTAAAATTTGTCGCCTGGTAAAAAGAAAAGGAAAATATTTTTTAAAGTCCAACAACTATAAATTGTCGTCTTCAAATTCTCTTAATTCCAACCAGTCTAAAATTTCGATGTCTAGCAATGGATTTAGGTCAAGTTTTTGGTCATAGCAATGAAATTTCCACAAAGATTGAATAGAAAACAATTATATTCCAGCGTGATTTGCTCTCAAACTTGACGGGACACTAATTCTTAATCTGAAGAAATAGATACTTATCTCGAGTCAAACGTTAAATGTAGTTTGAGAGATTTGCATAATGGAAAATAAATTACCCGGGTCAAGTTCCAATCTAACTCATTAGCAGACTTGATCTACTATTCCGTACATTTTGGATAATGTTGTAAATGAGTAAACTTTATAAAATTGATTTTTTTTGTTTCAACAGGATAAAAATAATGCTTCTGATTCTCCATTTGGCCAATCAAAAAGTCGAAAAACCAATCAAACCATACTTTTAGACCCGAAGTGAACTTTAAACTCCGACATTGGCCGACATTTACATGTACGTAAAGCTTTTTTGGTGGTTTGGCGACTTAAGGTCGTAAATCCAGCTTAGTCCAGTTGAAGTGACGACGTTACGGTCGCCAAGCAACTCTTGTTTTTGCAAAATAACGCTGTTTAACCCTTTCATGTTTTGCAAAGTTTTAGACCTGTCCAAACTCAAAAGTTTTCCAGACGAAAATATTTGAAAAAAGAACATTTAGTAGGGTAGAAAGTATTTTGGAAAAAGAAGAAAATGCTTGTTACAAGCAATTTCTTCTTTTCCCAAATTGTTTTCTCAAGTAAAACTCACGGGGACGTAAAAACCAGGGATCGAACAGGAAAGGTGTAATATCAAAGTGGACCTTTCTATTGGAGCTCATTGGCGGGGCTAATGGTCCGCCGATTGAACACCACGAAACTTACAGACACAAATATCTTATTTGTCAGATTGCGTATTATGCACCGTCTGACCGGGCTCGATACTTTTCGGTCACCCGAAATGATTCGATATCTGATCACATATTGTTACGTGAGATCAAACCTGCCACAAGTCTCAATACTATTTGCTCTTTGTAGGACTGCTTACCCCAGAATGGCCATTCTACCTTACCATTAATTCATTTTTTTCGAAATGCGGCCTCTAGTTGTTCTCTTCTGGGTCCAATCTCATTTTCAACTGTTTGTTGTAGAGAGGACCCCTTTCCTATGGCGGTAGTGTATTCACGACTCAAGGCGAGAAAACAGACTATTCTTGAAGTGCGAAAATCGTCGATCCCGGTCAGATTGCGTGAACTACGCAGATTGACCCGGATCGAAACCGTGCGCTAGTGGAAGACTCTGAAAAATAAGAATGATTATTCTACCTTACTATGGGTTCATTGCTTGAATATTATCTCTGAATGACGTCTACTTGATCTGATCTCCTTTTCATATCGTCGTTGGGCGTGCAAAATGTCGTTACTATAGATTTATTCAAGCTGTAGTTACGACATTTTTGCACGCCAAACGACGATATACTTGTTTTTATAGAATTCTCGGAATGTTCCTGTACGAGTGACGAATAACATTTATTTTCACCATTGGTACACATTTACTGCTATGGAGATTTAGATCAAATTTCTTCGTCTGTTTTTTTAGGATGTAACTCGGGAGTGTAATTATATGTCCTTTTTATTTCAAAATCTTACATTTCAGTCGAAAAGGCATTCGTGTGAACTAAGGGATGAAATTGGTTACCTTGCGTGAAAAATCATAAGACACTTAAAACTACATCGGTAAGTGAGCCAATGTATCGTTGGCCTTACTTTCCATTTACATACAGTCATTCTCATTCTAAAACGTCGTAACTACAGCTTGAGTCAAGCTGTAGTTACGACGTTTTAGAATGAGAACGACGATACGTTCATTGCACTCGAATATCTTTATGTAATACCTAGTTATGGCTATAGTATCAAATTCTTTGTTTAACCCATTCCCGCACAATGACACTTTTGGACGCCCCTCAAGAAAAATAATCGGGAAAACATTGTGTTAAATGAAGAAATTGCTTGCATCAAGCAATTTCTTAATTATTCCTCAATATTTAAATCGAACAAAGTTGAAAGAATCCAAAATTTCATAGACTTTAAATTGTCATCTGCAAGTCCTTTCAATTTTGACCAGTATAAAATTTTGCCGTCTGATAACGGGATAAAAAGATGAAGACTCTATGAAAATATTGCTTGAAGTGCGCGTGACATTTTTCTACAACAAATAATCATAAATAATTTTCTCGATAGATTATCACTTGATAGACAAGAGAAACGCTCAAAATGGTGAACTCACTGTTTTGGTTTTGATTTTATCCCGTTTTCGCTTTGTATAAAACACAGTTAAATGCCAGAATAATGTCTCTAATGACGTCATTAAATTCAAATCATTTCCCCCTGTTTTTCATATCTAATTTTTTTATGTTGATCCATTTTCTTTTCGTGGTCAACAATACTAAAGCCCAGTCGACCGTCAAATTAAAGATTTTTTTTGTGTTCATGTCATGAAAGATAAAGAAAATATTATTTTGTGACAGTGTAATACCAAATTATTGTTCCGTCGTGAGAAAATGGACCCCCGATAAACCAAGCGAAATTATCAAAAAATAAATTCACCGATTTTGGTTGATTTATTTAGCCCCACTTTTGTTCCTTTTGTTCGGGACCAAATACAATAATGACGTCATTAGGATGACATGCAATCCGCGCGTGATTTCACGCGCTTTATGAGATTTACTCTAAAACAAGCAAAACATTTGCTCTCTTTTTTGCATTAAAGGGCAAATCCATAGGGGTAACATAATTCAAATTTTCAAAATTCCATTAATAAACATGTGCATTGATACTCATTGATTTTTCTTGAGATTGTTTCAAAAACACTTTATTGGAGTTTTTATTTTTACCTTTTCGTTTTTACGGCATCGCTTACGTCCCTTACCTATTGGATACATATGCTTAACTCCCCTGAATTGTGACGTCATAGTGGAAGTTTATTAAAAATGGACGTAGAGTACGACAGCGATTTGAGCCATATTCCCGAAGAAGAAATGGATGTTTCTGGTACTTTAAGGCCATATGTGTACGAACCAGTTTGAAGATCAATTGCTACGGAATCGGAGGATAGTGATGATTATAATTCTTCGTCTTCTTTTTGCCCCGATTTTGACGATAATGTTCTTGAGGTGTCAACATGGTGAGTAATCAATATTTGCGGTGAATATTGCCCTTTATAAACATTAGAATCGTAACAAATTTAATTTACTCCCTTTTTGAACGTTTTAATCTGACTTAAAGAACGAATTTAAATGAAGATCCCAATGAAGTGACGTTTGCGAGTGAGGCCCCTTTTGAATTATCTGGGGACTATTAACATAGTAACAAAAACTCCTCTGAATTTTCTTCTACCAAAAAGTTACGATCAAACATCTCGTTTGTAAATTTAATACGAGAATAAGAAATTATGTGCTTGACATTTCCAGTCCTATTGTCCAAATAGTGCATTGGATGATTATCTGGCTCTCATAAGAAACTCTCAGTCTGTAGCTATCTACTAGGTGCAAAGTGAAGTCTGATCAGACAGGATTATATGCCAATGTCAAACACTGGCTCAAATGGCTTGGGTTGCTTGAAATCAGTACTACATTATCCAATGTTTGAAAACAGTTCTTGGTATATGGTTTACAATGGTGCCCCCATCAGAAAAGTTACATTAACGTTTGTTTACTCTCTGTAAATATGGACAATAAATCATTCTCAAATATGAAAATTATAATAAATAATTCAATTTCACAGGTGCCTGTGCAAGATTTGTGTGAATATGCCAGAATCCAAGTGCTGCAAGACAACAAACAGTATAGATGAAGCAGGATTGACGTGCATAACAGATCACATTGCATTCCAGATGAATTGTCTGAACATTCATGTATTGGAAGATACCTACTATGACCATTCATTACAGACAGGCCCACTTGAGGAAAACCAAAGAATTCATGAGTAAGTAAAATATTTTCTTTTACACTGTTTTGTTATAATGCTAAATTAATTTTCATAAATAACCTACATTGTTTATAACCCTTTCCTGTTTTGTAAAAATTTAGACCCGTCCAAATTCAAAGGACTTGCAGACGAAAATTCAAAGTGGATTCTAGTTTAAAGTAAGCATTCAGTAGGATTTTAAATATTGTGGAAAAAGAAGAAATTGCTTGATACAAGCAATTTCTTCTTTTTCTACAATGTTTCCTAATCATAAATTTACAGGGATGTAGCAGAAAAGGGTTAAGGCAAGGAAACTTACCCCATTACCACACAATCCAATGTTCTGACATACTGAAGCAATGTAGTTTGCAAAAAATAGTGTCAAAAGGAGTAATTGCTTGTAACATGCAATTTGTCCTTATACAAAGTTTACTACCCCATTCAACACTTAAACTCTTTACCAATTGTCAGCTGTCAAAGAATTTTTTTACAATCAATTCATTTATTTAGACCAAAAGTGAACTTTGGACTGCAATTTTGGACACCTTTTAGGCATTTTTCTTGGTTTGTGGACATTGACATTGTAACTGAAGCTAATTCAGTCTGTAGTTATAATTTAGATCACCAACCAACCATCTTGGAAACACTGTAGAAAAAGAAGAAAATGCTTGTTACTTAATTCTGTCGTATGTAAGACAAAGCCTGTAGAGATCATCAACTTTATATTGTCATCTGCTTTTTTTGAATTTGGACCATTCCCAACTCTGTTGTCTATCATTCAGTTAAACATCACCGAAAATAGCTAAGATCTCTTTACATTTTTTTATTCTAGGCTACACAGACACCTGGCCTCCAGACGATTGGGAAAGGAGTGAAAAAAGTGATTCCTTCACATGTGGTGACTGCTATCAGAGACATGATTCCCTCTGAGGACTATTGTGGATTCAAATACCCTCAGTAGTTAACTTTATGATCTTATTTCGACATTGAGAAAAAGCGCTTATCCCTTATTTTCATGCTCTGAAGAAAACTAAGCTGTAGAAACTATACAGAGAAAAGTATTCATTGATCATGACATTTTCTCTTAAAACTTCATACATAATTTACACTTACTTTTCAGTTTTTAACATACTTAAATTTTGCCTGCTGTTCAAGTTCTAGGCCTGCCTTAAATTTGTCAATTTTAGTATTAACCCATTGTCACAAACCCTAGCTTTTTGAAACACTAAAGGAATATGGAACCTTTGCAGGAAAAGCAGAAATTGTTGATGACAAATAATTTGTTCTTTTCTCTCAATGTTTCTAGGCTTTGTGTCGACCCCAACCCTGTTTAAGCAGGCTTTGTCAATTTTCAATTTCCGACTAGTGTAAAATTTTGTTATCTATGCACAATGAGTTAAAACCCCTGATGCAATGGAATCCTTTCAGTATCAACATGAGCATGTCAACTATTATACTATTGGGAATGTAGTCTTTAAAGGCATCTGTTAAAAAAGGTGTAAAAAAGTCCTGTAAATCCTTTAATCTTTTCCTGTAAAAGCATGGGATTTTACGTCACTGTGATTTAATACTAGAGAAAACATTGTGGAAAAAGAAGAAATTACTTTTAATAAGCTATTTCGCCTTTAGTAGAACCAGAGATATCAAAAATGGCTAAGTTTTCGCACGACGACAATGACACCAAGGCAATCCCAACACCTAGGGTTCTCTTTGAAAACAGCCGAGCTAAAACAACTATAATTAAATGGCAAGATATACTGATAAGACGTGACTTTGAAATTAAATAATATCTACAAGCTTCATATGTTTTATTCTGTGTTGCTTGAATTTTGTGCAATATCATTCTACAATTTATTTGCATAACCCACTACCATACAATAATAGACAAAAATGAGACTGGCTCAAATTCAAGATCGCGGGTGACAATTCTTAGTGTTTTGAATGAGAAATTGGGTACCAAATACGGTAGAAACCATTGTGAGACAAGGGCAAATCTCTAATAACAAGAAATCTCTCCTTTTCCCACTCTCTTTTCCATTTTATAATATTTTCATATTCAAAATAAGAATTGTATGGTAATGGGTTAAATGCATGTACAAAGAAAGGAAAGTCATGTGTAAAGTGAATACGGGCAAAATTTAAGTGTACCGTAGAAATAATAATTCAAAAACAATCATGGAAAGAAAGAAAATTCTGGTTGTCAACCTTTCAATTCTTTAAATCCATTATAAACCATTTTATGACACACCTCAAGAAAAGGCTTTGATTAAAATTGTTGAAAACTTGGAAATTTCTTGTTGCAACCAATTTCTTTATTTCCCACAATGTTTTCTGCCAAGGAAGTGTTTTCTGTCATGTTATAAACAAATTAAGATTAATTCATACATGACATAAATTATGACCTTTTCCAGTACCATCTTAGCTTATATCCAAAGTCATAATAAGTTGCAAAAGAATAATAAGGGATTTAACAAAGGAGTTGTACAGTCCTTGGAATAAACATAGATAACGGGTGAAAATCAAGGGTGCCATATACATCACTAGTTAGTCTGGGATATGCATATATTATGTAATCATTTCCTGTATTGTTTAAAACACTTATTAAGACATGACCATAGCCTAAGTTTACCCTTTACCAAGCAATCAGTAGCTTGTCTTTCCGCTAGTGACTATTGTGATCTTTGAAAAAATTGAACATAATGATAGCCACTATTTTCAGTTCAATTATCTGTACCTCCTTTTGACTCATTACAACTAAATCCTTTATTTTTACTCACAGTAGGAGAAAGTTGTGAAAATTATCGGGGGAAAAGGAGAAAATGCTTGTGACTAGCAATAGCAAATTTTCTCACATTTTTGAAGCCTATTTACGATAATGATTCAATTTTGGCACAAATTAAGTTGTCATCTACAACCTCTTTCCATGAAAAAAAAAAAAAAAAAAAACTTTTATATGAATTTGATCTTACAATTTTTTGCCCAGTAATAACTCATTCACACGCAATCCTGTCCATCTAAGCCCAACTTTAAAAAAAAACTTCAAAAAAGATTGCGGAAAATGAAGAAATCGCTTGGTACAAGCAATTTCTTCATTATCCACAATGTTTTCTACAAAGGCAAGCAAACAAAAAAAAAAAAAAAAAAAAAAAACAGGACCA
Organism: Fragum fragum; assembly: GCA_946902895.1. NCBI lineage: Eukaryota > Metazoa > Mollusca > Bivalvia > Cardiida > Cardiidae > Fragum > Fragum fragum. Next base: position 17,763,562 of record OX336368.1, read on the forward strand.
TTAGTTGATACCTTAAGATCTATTGTACTGGAGAAATATTGAAGGGTCCTAATGGAATCTCTAGCCTGGAATTGCTGGGGTCCCTTCCAATTTTAAGGTATCCCGGAACACTGTTAGTGTCGACCCCTTAATGTGTCTGAATAGATTTTTTGGTAATAAAAAAAAGGAAATACCTTCTAACAACCATGTAAAAGGAACATTTTGAAACTATGTTGGAATTCTAGATAAACAGTATGTTTATGAGGGAAATATGTTCATATCAATAATAAACACAGGTCTCAGTAGTTGATAACAGCAATTAAATTCAAAGCACCTCTCAATTTGGACTAGTCTAAAATGATGTCATTTTGGAATGGATCAATGAAAAATGAGAGTATGACTAGAGGAGAAAATGGTGAGAATAAGGGGAAATGACTTATAATTAGTAAATTCTCCTTTGCCACATAGTTTTCGTGAAAATGTCAAAATTGACCAATGACTGGCCCGCCGTTTACTTCATAGTCTCCGCCAATGAACTCAACAGGAAGTTCCGCTTTGATTTTTAACAAAATTTATGCGAAGCAGCATGTAACATAAAAGTAAAATGGTTGGTTGATGACCTAAATGTGGTAACTACAGCTTGAAAAGGCTGTAGTTACCATGTTTAAGCCGCCAAATCAAAAATAATCAAAAATCAAAAATAAGGTAAACAAAAATGGCAACTAATGTTGGAGTTGATAAGCTCAGGTTAGGGCTGGATGAATTATTTGATTGGTCGGTATATTCCTCTATTGAAAGTCTCGTTTGGTCAATATATTGGAAGGACAATATCCGAGATGAAAAAAAATGGGAACGCTTTCAGTTCTACTGTCTTATGAAAAATCGGTCCATAATGAGATTCGTTCATTTTTTTTTATATATATAATCCCAACCCCCACAATATATGGCCGAGATATCAGTTTGTTCACCAAATTGATCAAACCGCTGTTGCAGCTTCTTCCCCGAAATTGCCCTAGCTGATGGTCGGCATGTCGGTTCTCCGAGATCAAGATTGTTGGCACGGCGTCAGGTTTCAATAGGGGTCGAAAGTTCTTAAAACCAACGTCATTTGCTAGTTTCGGGCTGATCAAAAACTTGAATTTAAAGTGCCTCACACAAAGCTTTGCATGACTCGGTGGCTCAAAATTTGTCATTGCTGTCCGATCACGGTTCAGTTTATGAATCCACAACTTTTTTCTTTTAAAATCAATCGGAAACGTAAAAATGCTGATCCTCTGAGTTCCCGATTCAACATTACAACCGTAAGCGGCACAGATCGTCATTATTCTGCTTTAAAATCGATTTTTTACGTATTATCGCCTGTATTTAGTACAGCAACCATTGGACATGTAAAACAGATTGCTTCCACTATGACGTCACAAATGCAGGGGAGATAAGCGGTTGGGGAATGTACAGGGGAAGTAAGCGATGCGCTGTTTTGGGGCAGTATTAAATCTTAACATTTCGAATTGGTTTTTGTACATGTGCACGGTCTGCAATCGCGAAACTATTGTTTGTGTGTTTAATTAACACCATATACATGAAAAATAATGAATGAAAAGACAAAATAAAAATTTCTTTGAATTTGACCTTTAAAGAAATAGTATAATCGGTTTTTCTTCTTGTAAGGTCTATATATCCTTCATTATGTGAACAAAAAAGGCTTTATGTTCACTCGTGGCTCTACAATTCTTTGAAAATATAGCTTATGTTGTTCACTCAGTGAAAGATAAATCGATATAAGACTGAAACGAAAATTATCCACTATATTATCAAATGGTCTTCCATCGAGAAATTTCGATATATCTTTCGACAGCATTAACGTTAAACCGGCCTCAAACTGAGACAGTCAGTACCCTGTATTTCGCCATTCATAGAACCTGAGGAAGGCGAGAAATTTCGACTATATAGTTAGTCTACCAAATACCACAGTCCGGTTATGATAGAAAATCCCGCCTTTCCGGGAAGTTATCTTTGCGTATGACGGTAGCTTTTTTAAATTTTGTTTTTATCATTCTTTGATTGACAGTCTACCAAATCCCACTGTCCGGTTATAAAAGAAAATCCCGCCTTTCCGGGAGTGTTATCTTTGCGTATGACTGTAGCTTTTGTTTTTATCATTCTTTGATTGACAGTCTACCAAATCCCACAGTCCGGTTATAAAAGAAAATCCCGCCTTTCCGGGAGTGTTATCTTTGCGTATGACTGTAGCTTTTGTTTTTACCATTCTTTGATTGACAGTCTACCAAATCCCACTGTCCGGTTATAAAAGAAAATCCCGCCTTTCCGGGAGTGTTATCTTTGCGTATGACTGTAGCTTTTGTTTTTATCATTCTTTGATTGACAGTCTACCAAATCCCACAGTCCGGTTATAAAAGAAAATCCCGCCTTTCCGGGAGTGTTATCTTTGCGTATGACTGTAGCTTTTGTTTTTACCATTCTTTGATTGACAGTCTACCAAATCCCACAGTCCGGTTATAAAAGAAAATCCCGCCTTTCCGGGAGTGTTATCTTTGCGTATGACGGTAGCTTTTTTAAAATTTTGTTTTTATCATTCTTTGATTGACAGTCTACCAAATCCGTTAACTGTGGAGCAACATTATACGCCCTTTTTAACTTTGATTTAATTTGAGTTGATAAGACATTCGTGTGAACTAAAAGGATAATATCGTGTTACCTCTCTTGAAAGATGATATGACACCTAAAACTACTTCGGTAATTAGGCCTACATATCTCGGGTCATCTTTTCATTGACCTAAATTCGGAGATCTTAAATATCCTTACGCAACAACTAATCATAAGTACATTATCGTGATTTCCTAAAACGCTTTAAATTGACGGAATCCAGGAATCAATAGACTAATAAAAATATTCATTGAGACTGGAAGAGAACTTTGAACTTCGACATTAACCGATATGTATGTGAAGGGAGGAAGTTGTCAGAGTTAATCTCATAAAGCGTGTAATTTCACGCGCGGATTAGGTCTAGATAAAAGGGGGTAACAGCATCTCAACGAAACCCTATGTTGTGGGTACTCATTTGAATTGTATGGTCGAGACGATTCAAATAAATACCTACTACAAAAGGTTTATTGCAGTATTGGTGAAATATTCAAGTCTTAAATACTAATTACGTCCTCTACCTGTACATAGCTTTGAAACTTATGACGTCATCCTTGCCTTTGGTTTTGCGCGAAATGAACAAAAACAGAAATTCATCAACAAAACTAGTGATTTTTTTCATTTTTAGATAGGACAGACTTACCGAGCTTTAAAAACGTTTCTTTATTCAAGACGAGATTAGAATCAACTTGCCTCAAAGAAAGCTCTTGTCGGATTCTTAATCACACACAAACCTTCAAAACCCATGACAAAAACCGTGCGATATCCTGCCTTCACATGACGTCATTTTGAAAATAAGTCTACAGATATGCAACATAAGGGTATTCGCGACAGTTATTAGCTACAGGAATAGCTATCAGTCTAGTATTTGATGGCTAGCCGTCACCATCCATTGTGATGGATGTTCGTCACAAGATTAAATGATTTAATTTTTATTTTAGTTTCGTCTACCAAATCGGGCGTTCTGATTGGTCGAAAAAAATTATTCATATCTCCATGAACAAAATTTTGAGCAGCTATTTTGTAAGCTTCCGCAGAAAACAGTCCTATACAAAAACGTTTCAAAATGTGTACAGTTCATGCTTTTTTCGCTTGATGCTACTAAGTAATAGGAAATGAAGAAAATATTTTTTGTTTTCATGGAGGTATGAACCGAAAAACTAATCACACTATATGAATACGCTTCATCTCTTAAATTAAAATATTGTGATACTTAACCGTTACAGGCTAATAATGAAGACAAATCTAAAAGTAGCCTTTGACGGAATGGGATTGGTGGTAAACCGTCACTGAGAAGAAAAAATGACGGTTCTTTATCGCAAGTATTAGAATACTGAAAGTTTAGACACTTTGTAAAACCGTGATTAACTTTAAAAACCGCGATGGTTATGTGTATTGCGGCAATACGAGTATTTGCATTGTGTCGATAAATTGCAAACTGTTTTATTTACAGGATAAGCTATTTATTGAAATTTAAAGCATTTTCTAAACACCCTATAACGGCGTATGGCTCATCTTTTTATCCGATATATCATGTCTAGCGATGAAATAAAGCAAGCTTTAGATTCCAAATGAAGGGACTTTCATGTGCTTCAAACAGACATCAAAAGAAACTTGGTCGGTGGTTTTGACGAGGGATAGCATTCATTTATTTGAAATAGTTGAATTATTTAAGAGATGAAGAGAATATTTTTTGTTTTCATGGAGGTATGAACCGAAAAAACTTATCACACTGTATGAATACGCGAAGCGGATTCATACAATGTGTGATTAGGTTTTTCGGTTCATACCTCCATGAAAACAAAAAATATTCTCTTCATCTCTTATAATTTAATAGCATCGAGCAAAAAAACAAAATCTGTATAAATTTTGATACCTTTTTGCATGGAAATATTTTATGCGGAAGCATACAAAATGGCTGCGTGCTCAAAATTTTGTTCATGGAGGTATGAATTAAATTTTTGGACCAATCAGAACGCTCGTTTTTGATAGACGAAACTAACAATTAAATTATGACGATTTATCGTCACAAAATTATGTGACGGTTAACCATCAGATACTAGACTGATTATGTGAGAAATTTAATATAACTTGATAATTATTCTTGATATGACACCAGGTTGCCTCATGAATTATTTTTCTTTCACATTAGATAAGTAGATAAGAGTAAGGCCAATGATATATGACTAGGTACTTACTGTCAATGTCCGGTATGAAAATCATATATCGTTTCAAAAGAAATTGTGTCTGTTTTAAATAAAAAGCTTGTCGCACCCACTCCCCAAGGTCATTCAGTTGATAATGATCCCAGTGACTTTGTGTAAAGTGATTGGATACTTGATCAAAGTCCTAGAAGATGTTCACTAGATTTTCTTTCATAAAGATCCCATGCAGTAGGACAAATTGTTTCTCTTACGTAGTCTCGGTAGGTATGGGTTTGCAGGCCTACAAATTTGATGTTCACCTTGTTATTCCTATTTCCTATGCTGGGGGATAAATGGTCTCATGGAAGTAGTCTCGGCCAATGAGGATATAAAGACTGGATTTATGTACATGGGATTTCAAAATTAGATGTTCACAAGATTTCTATTGTTTTCATGATTCCATGTCGTACGGAAAATTGTATCTAGCACTTAGTCTAGGCCAATATTGGTTTAAACATAAATGAAATATCTAAAAAAATAATAATAACGAAAAAAAATACTTAATGATCCCGAATTGGAGGGCAAATAATCTCTTTTTTTTTAAAAAATGAATATAAATTTGATACATTTAATACTTCGACTTTCACAAATTATCCATTCTCGCCAAATATTTTTCTGTAATGATACCAGATGTTTACTTTTAAATTTTCATATGAATCAAACAACCTAAAAACATTTTTGAGAATATTAGAAAAAGTATATATTTTTTATTGCCTAGTAGATTTATAACACTTTAAAACAATTATAACGAAGAGAATATGTCAAACCGAGTAAATTATAACGAAGAGAATATGTCAAACCGAGTAAATAATTTTTCAATGAAATCAGTTTTATTATTTTTGCAGTTGTTTTGCTAGATTTTTTTTTGCGTAAAAGTGCCAAAAAACTGCATGATTCTTACCTACAATACCCAAGAAGTGATAAAACTATTATGTTATGAGTAAGGGAAACTATATAATCTTAGCCTAAATACCAGATGTACTTTTAATATATATCTGACACGTCGTGCGAAAATGGACCCCCGAATGTTCCTAATAAAAAATATTCAGAAAAGAAATTGAATCCGGCAAAGGCCAGCCATTGGTCGTTTTCAAAAATAATTATATGAGAAGGTAGAATGGTAGAATTCTAAGGTTCAAGAAATCCTATGAGAGCGAAACGTTTCGACCCTTGGCTGCCTGCGCGGTCGTTATATATATATATATTTTTCATCCTTTATCTGTCGATAATGTCTAAATTTTATCCAAGACATTATTTGTTTTTGTTATGTTTTTCCAAAAAAAAAAAAAAAAAAAAAAAGAATCATTCGCCAATATGAACTGAAGGATAAAGCAACAAGTAACAGCTTTAAAGAACGATTGAGTTTCCAAATATTGCTCGGTTCAACACGCTGTGTGACCGTTCACTAAACCGATTCCCACACAATCCCTCCTTTTTACGCCCCTCAAGAATAATTCTTTGAAAAACGTTGTGGAAAATGAAGAAATTGCTTGTTACAAGCAATTTCTTCATTATCCACAATGTTTTCTATTGAAAATATTAAAATTTCATTAATTTTAAGTTGTCTTCTGCAGCTTCTTTCAATTTGGACCAGTCTTAAATTTCGTGTGGGAGGGTTAAAAAAATACACGCATATATGTACACTCGTATATAGTAAAACTTTACAAAAAAATAAATACAAGTACTCATATTGAATTAAATTTTGCTAATATGTTAGCCTTCTTGGACACCATGAAACGGTCCAAACTGCACTTAGTATTGACTGGAGAGCCTGTCTTAATCTGACTATCCGATAATGGAGAACAGCGTAGTTTAGATAGGTTCACCAGTCTAATTTAGTGTAGGCTGAATAATGCATTATGGGACATTAATATATTGGAACAAATTGCTTCTAGGAAACAGGGTTAATCAAATCATAGTGAGTTATTTCGACCGGAATATATGACAAAGGTTGAAATCTATATCTTGCAACTACGCTGTTCTTGAAAGTGACGTCGTTGCAGGAACAAAATGTCGTAACTACAGCTTTATCAAAGCTGTAGTTACGACATATTGCTCGCGCACCGATAATGAGTCATTAGTCGATGAAGTAATGCACTTTCAGCTGCGTTTAATGTTGATATTAAATGCAATGACGACGAAATTGTCGATTAACTGCATTAAACACCTGTAAATTTCGATTAATATCAAAAATATATTACCACATTAAAGGGGGAAAATCGCTTATTAATCCTTCGAATCCTTCTGATTCAAATTTATGTTTTAAAATTGATTGATTTATTTCCATCAGATTTAATTGTATTTAACTCACCCCATATTCGATGGGTAGGTACGGAAGAAGTTGTAACCGCCCATATGTTAAAAAAAAACGTTACAACCATTTTTGCGATGATCAAATTTATCTAGTTTATCTCAACATGCTGCCATTTAATCTTATAACGTGCTTATTGTAGTAAAGATTTCTCCATTTGGACTTGTAATTGACCAATCGCGGCTGTCAATCAAATGATCAGTTGACCAATGAAATCATTCATCTAGACATGAAGTTCACATTTAACCCCGACATTGGTCGCGATTAATGTGAAGCATTTCTGTTGGTTTGGCAACTTAAAACTCAAGTTGTTTTTACGACTTTAAGATCGCTAACTTTTTAGCACATGTTACTGGCCGTGAATTTTGCATAGTAACGCCGTTTGATATCCAAGTCGATCTTCCTATCGGAGTGTAGTGGTCATTGCCAGGAGTTCATTAATTTAGATAGGCTAGTGAGTACGGGTCGTAACATTCGACAATGAAATTCATTTCTTTTTATAAACGCAATCGGGCGCCCGGAAAGAAAAATATAGAGATTCCTTTACCCCCCCCCTTTCCTCCTGAAATTTTTGACGTGTTTATGAAATGATATAAAAAAAAAGGGGGGGTAAGGAGTTCGGTCGCAAATCTCGCCAACAAACGAATTTTATTCATTTAATGTTAATTTCGACATTTATGTTGCAATGTAATATCATTTATTATATACCTATAAAAGATATGGATTAAAAACTGGTTATCTAATACAACTCGACAGAAAAAAAATCCGTATTCGGCTAGTTATATATAAAAAAAAAACCAAACGTATTCGTCGAGTATCGTTAAACACGGACTTCTTTTTTGTATATTTACGTTCTTCTTTTTTTGGAAAGTTGGTTATTTCTTAATCATTTAAGAGAACTTTATTAATGTCATGTCCTAAAAGGTATATAATAAAAGGAATATTACAACGGTGTGTTTTTCTATTTGTTGTAAACGAGTGTAGGTATTTTTTATTGGATATGACCATCGGTCTCATCAAATAAAAAATACCTACACACGATTCTCGAACACCATGACAACAAATATAATAAGACACTGTTGTATTATTCCCTATTTATATCTATTTATCTGTCGAACTGCCATGTCGGAGGTCAGTGGGCGTTGCCAACGATCTGTCAACGAACCTGTGTGAAAAAATTCTATGGGAACATCTGTTTATGCTTGAGAATAGTGTGCAAAGCTATATTGGACATGTCATTTCTTTAAATCGCACGGGCAGATACGCCGACTTGACATTTCGACTACCATGTCGTTGTCTGCGCATGTCATATTCTCCGAAGATTGACCTGTCTTCGGGACCGTATCACTTATCCTGATTGGGATAAATATTATTACGTCGTACGCATAACTCCATATTCTATCGTCAAAAAGTAGCAAGTGGATAATTGCAATAAAACTTACAATTGTGGAGAAATCAAACTTAACCGTCGCCAAAAGTTAATCAGAAAAATAATTATTTCAAATTGCGAAAGCATTCACATCTTACATGTGCTCCAAGAGGAGGCATCAAGAATACGAAGCGTGCATTTCACGGGCGCTGACATTTTGAATGTAGTTCAACGGAATCGGCCGAGTTGTCACGAATGACACTACCCAGAATGCTCAAATTAGATAGGTCAGTATTTGAAAAATGCTACCTATCGGAAGATAACGACTACCATGTCAGTGGACTCGAGGTCATTAGGTCATATGTTATAAGGTCAAAGTTTTCTAGATTAACTCTAATACGAAATCAGATCGATATATAAGACGCAATCACATGTTACTTCGATATTACGCTGATTTATTATTATTAATGTACAATAAAAAAAATACAATCTATTTCAACGGGTGGTGAGCAGACGACACGTTGTGTATGAGCGTGACCAAGATTCATTCGAGCGAATTCTATGACTTTGCTTTTTAAAGAAATAAATTCTTAAATAGTATGAATAAGGTAACATGCCAATAAATCGTATTCGTGCACATAAAAATACAAGCTTAATATCCTGGTAGTAAAACTTTTGAAGCGAAGTAACGTCTTTCACAGGCAAAAAATGAAAATGAGTAACTTTATTATTACCTACCCCACGTCATAGCGCAGTCGGTAGGGCATCAGACTCCCAATCTTCAACAATGAAATGTCATGGGTTCTATCCCCGACGGCAGTACATATCCTTCCCGACATTTGTCTCTTACCAATTGGTGGATAATTGTAAACCTAAGTGGGATAGCAGCTGGAGGTTGGGAAAGGATATAGTGGTAGTCACCGCGATATGACTGAAATACTGTTAAAAGTGAAGTTAAACCCAATTCAACGAATCAATTATTATTTATCTACTGAATTTCTGACACAATCACTGCATGCGGGGAAAAATTGATTTTAAAGAAATTTCGTTGCGTTCTTTCTATCTTTTACAGTGACAATTTTGTTGGTTTATAACATAATGTAAAAAAAAAAAAAAAAAAAAAAGAAAATGATGTAAAAAAACGAGGTAGTAGTGATACAAGCCTCGCATTGGATTCTTTCCGTGTCGGAAAAAGAAGTGGTCGCACTTGCTAAAAGCGTAGCATACCTAAATCCAGTTTTGTTGGAACTCAATGGAATCGTCTCATTGAGTACGACTTAAAGTATAGACTGTCGGGTCTTACTGACTGAAAGTAATTTCAGAGTAGACGAATGACGCCCGAGTGGGGGTCTTAGATTACAGGACGTTTTGATTGCTTTTCCAGAAAGGCAAAGCAAGTCTGAATGACATAAGTCATTAATTACATAAACTTTTTACATATCGACGGGTTAGTTCGAAAACATGTAAATGTCTACACATTGTTTACATACTTACAATACTTTTACACTTTACTGTCAATATGTCTATGGTTCTAGACATACATTTGCCACATTCCTGATGGAAAAATAACATGAGTTATGACATGCTTTTTTAGTTTTTTCTCATTTTTGCACATAATAGATTTGTGTACTATACACGGATTCTTATTCATATATGCAATGTGTTTTAGTAGAGTAATACCCGGTTGAAAGTTCCCATGCAGTACAGATTTTTTTACAGTTAATTTGAACTTCCGACTGATTTAAAAAAAAAGCTATTTTTTCTATATTATTATTCCTTGTCATGGTGAATTAAAAATCCTATACAGAATTGCTTTTAAATCAAAGGACCGACAGTACTGGAAGGTCTAAATGCATGAGGGTCGGTATTTCTTTTGAAATTGATTATTTAGAAAAACTCTTGCTTAAAAGGGACAAGCAGTGGGTGTAGACAAAGATCAGACTGCACTTATGTGCAGGCTGATCTTTGTCTATACCTCCTGCCGAAATAGGAATATGCCGAGTTCGGTATGACAAGGGTTAAAACGTACAAATTATTTGAGCATCATGGAAAATTTCTAAATAGACTAACCTCGCTTAGACTTTCCAAACTTGTTATCAGCAACTTACGTCTCGGGCACCGCTCTCTATAAAACATCGATTGGCCATTCGAATCATTCCTTAAGACTGGAAGCGAATCATTGAGCTTCGAACTTAATGTTGAGCTATTGTTTGTTTAAAGACTTTTAAACAACGTAACTACAGATTATTCAAGCTGTAGTTAACGACGTTAAGGTCGCCAACCATATACAGTAAAATCTGAGTGAGCAGCCAGCCCTGAACAGCAGCCAATCTGTGAACAAAGGCCAGCTCAAATCCCCCCATGCAATTTCACTCTATAAGTTTACTGTAAACAGCAGCCAACTGTGAAATGTGGCCAGAGGCCACCCTCAGTGTGTGTATTTCCGTTTATTTATCGTCGCTACCGTAGCACTTGCCCATATGAGCGACGTTAGTTGTTACGGGGGATAGTGCAAGGATACAGGACGAAACTGCTGAGAGCTCCGCCTGGTTCTTTAACGTGCTCGATGGATAGCATCGTCACACGGGGCCTCGGTTTAACGTCTCATCCGAAAGACAATTAGTTGAGTTAGTTGATATGGTCAGCCCAGGGCTCGAACCCGAGATCTTGAGGTTTGAAGTCAAGTGCTCTACCAACTGAGCTAATCGTGCTGACCCTCAATGGTCAAGTTTCTCCTATATATGACACCTGTATACCAGCCAATTTAATTACTTCAGACCAATTTTCACACCTAACAATCAATAAGGTGTGAAGTTGGTACACACTCTTTATGTTATCAATGCCCTGAATTCCCTTCATATATAGAAATACTTATTCTTTCTTAAAATGCATATGCTATTCAAAAACATGGTTAATTGTTTTTTTTTTTTTTTTTTTCAACTCAATATCAACTTGTTCCTTATAATCTGCACCATGTGATTAAGATTTTAAAAACTAGCTACAATTTCTATTCTCCAAATTTGCATACATAAGTCAAAACAAAACAGATAAAAAAAAAAAAAAAAACACAAAAAAAAACAACATTATTTTACTAAGTAGAACCAAACAAATATCTCACACATTGAAACAGAAGATGTGAATAGAATTACATATTTCAGATTGAATACTGTGAATAGCAGCCAATTGAGACACTTCCCTTCAGTGGCTGCTGTACACAGATTCTACTGTATTTGCTTTCCCCATACCTTCAACCCTTGTCAAGCTGTATAAATTACCTCACTGGATCGCTGTATAATAATATAACTCGTTGGTCAGAAAGTAATATTTCTTTAAGAAATCAATTTCATAAACAGCTCTGGCTGGAAAAGTACAAACAGGAGTGTAGACCAAGATCAGACTGCACTAATGTGCAGGCTGATCTTGATCTACACCTCCTGCCAAAACCGGAACATTCCGGGTTTAGCATGACAAGGGTTAAGAAAGCTAAATTCGTTTTATAGTTCAGTCAAACTGATTTGTTGGAGGTTAGTGGGCGGGGCCAGCGATCCGTATTATCTTTTAGGAGAGTTTGTCTAAAAATCGACGTAATTAGAGTTTAATCCATAATTTGGAAGTTTTAGAGCGCTGTAATTTAAAAATGGCGACGTTTTTCTATTGAAATATTTCGAAAAAGAACGCGACAACGTTCATTTATGACATTATTTCTATTTACACGCCACAAAGGAATTTATTGAATAATTTATGTTCCCATCTTTGTCTATATAAGCGTTGTACGCTATCGTGTTTGAACATAAGCCCATTCCCAAACGCCAAAACTTAAGACTCGTCTTAAATGGATAGGGGTTGCAGTCCACAAAATAAAGTTTGTTTTAATTGAGACAAAATCGATTTGAGAAAAGAAGAAATTGATTGTTACAAGCAATCTCTTCTTTTATCACAATGTTTCTGTAAGCTATATTCTTTTTGCGCGAAAAAAATGTAGGATTGTGTGTTAAAGGGTTTAATCAAACGCACCCCTGTTTCTGCATTTTTCAAGACAACTAAGCAAATCGTAAAACAAAAAGCGGATATTTCGAGGTCAACTGTTGCAATAAAGATGCAATTTATTGTAGGCGTGTATATCTTCGAGCATTTACAAACACCATGTATCAATGTAACGATTTTTATCTTGTTTGGAGATAAAAGAAGATATATCAGAAACCGTTCACTTAACACGATGCAGTCTGTTTTCTGGTTCATTTATTTGAGCACATAAGGTTACACTCCTGTCTGTTTTTGCCTCATTGAATAAAGACCAAAAAGGGCCCATTTTCACAGTCTGTAGCTCCTCCCAAAAGTTTCGTTGGGCCTTAAATCTTAGTTCGTCTTAAAGAGCAGTCTTTGGTCTTGAATTTCAGGCCAGGAAAATGGTATCATTAGGGATGAATTTTTTCGCAAATCTTCAGTCTGCACATAAACCAATGAAATTCTTTAGGCTCGGAAGTGAAAGGTTTGTAAAGTACCACCTTCAAATGTCAGTTTCTACAAGGAAATAGTCCCCAGATAAATGCTTTGAATCACATGCATGACATGCAGCAGTGATCTCTCACTCTGCAGAACCTAACATCAAGCAACTTGCTGTTGATTAAACGTTAAAACAGCATGACAAAAGGAGGAGATCAAATTTTCTTATTGGACTACTTTAGAGTACAACCACCCGGAAGTAATTCCGGAGTGGAGTTGACCCATAAGGGTCATGCAAAAATTGTCCCACTAAGCATGGGCATGACTGTAATAATACTGGTAGATTTAGTCTAAAACTTCACTTTTTGTGTTGTCCACCCCATTTTCTAGATCCTGAATATTATGGTTTGTCAGCCTCTTGAGGAAATTGATAACTGAGATTCGCATATTTTCTATAAATTAGTCGATACCCACTTTTCTATTTACAAAATTCAACATGGCCAATTACATTTTGTTTATTTGTAAGAATTTATCTAAGGACAAGTCATTTTCAGTGGATTCTTTCAAAAGGTACACAACAAAAGATCTAAATTATCCATTTAAAGGAAGTAAAAAGCCATAAATTAACAGATTCTCTAGATTCAATATTTGTTTGGAATAGAAGGGTAACGTACAAACGCTAGTCATTCTGTGCTATTCTTATGCATTATTATTAGTCGTTCATAAACAATAGGGGAACGGAACCATGCCAGCCTGTCGAAAGTTCGTCATTAACCTGATCTAGACAAGGATGACACTAAATGTTAAAGGTCTTAATCCAGAACTTTATGTACTCAGGTCAGTTGCAATCCTTGCTTCAATAATCAGGGTTTCCATATACTGGTGTATATTTCGGACAGATGCCCTACCGAAAACAGATTTTGATCATTATTTTGACACAAGAGAGGTAGGAATGGATGCAAACATAACCCTTTCCAGTACAAACCCTAGATTTTACGTCGCTGTGATTTTATCTTGAGAAAACATTGTGAAAAAGAAGAAATCGCTTGTGACAAACGATTTCTCCTTTTCCTACAATATTTTCTATCACATGGGATGGTTTCATTTCAAATTGCATCGAATTTTCATTGTCGTCGGCAACCTCTTTCAATTTGGACCAGTCTAAAATTTCAGACAGCAGGAAAGGGTTAAGGCATTTTAGACGGAGAATCAGCTTTACTTGTAGATTTTGTATGTTGCGGCTTTATCACGTAAAAGTCGAAAAAACGCATATTAAGATGGCCTTTCATTCATATCATTCGGGTTTCTTTTTCATGTACACAAAGTATGTTGCATTTGTAAACCAGGTCACGTTTTCGCGGTACATTTGGGGCTCCGCCTAAAAGCAATAATTTACCAAAGAGAAAGTCAACAATTGTGTCAAACACATCGAAAACTGACTCACAAAATATCTGTACTCCTGGCTAGGGAAATATGCGAAATTAAGGAATATACCGTCCAATCAAATCATTTATTCAGCCCGGAACTGGGAACTAAATTCCGACCTTGACCGTTATTCGAGTTAAACATTTTTGTTGTTTTGCGACTTAAACGTCGTAACTTAAGCGACTTAAATGAATTAACTACAACTTTAAAAGGCTGAAGTTACGACGTTTAAATCGCCAAACCAACCAAAGAGACTAAAAATGGCGGCCAATGTTGGAGTTCAAAACTTATTTCTGGTCTAAATGAATAATTTCATTGGTCGACTGTTTAATTGATTGACAATTGGGATTGGTCAATTCTTACGAGTACAAAGAACAAAGGATTTGAATGATAGTAAAAACAATTTAATTTCTAGTTTCGTCTATCAAAACCGAGCGTTCTGATTGGTCGAAAAAAAAAATCATAACTTCATCAACAAAATTTTGAGCACGCAGCAATTTTGTATGCTTCCGCACAAAATAGTCCCATATCAAAAGGTATCAAACTTTGTAAAGCTTTTTGTTTTTTTCACACGATGCTATTAAATTATAAAAAAAATGAAGAGAATATTTTTTGTTTTCATGGAGGTATGAACCGAAAAACCTAATCACACACTGTATGAATCCGCTTCGCGTATTCATACAGTGTGGTTAGGTTATTCGGTGCATACCTCCATGAAAACAAAAAAATATTCTCTCCATTTCTTAAATAACTTAAAGCAACTATTTTTACAGTTCTAGAATGGGGTCGCTTAATAGATATGTTCGCGAAATAGAGTCGGTTTCTCAGTCAAGATTATCTGTATTCATTTATTCTGATTATATTGTGGCGAAAGAAGTAAGCTCAAACATTCAACCTCTACCTACAATAGACCAATTGTCAGTCAAATAACCAGTCGGCCCAGAATATCATTCATTTAGATTGGAAGTTAACTTTTGGACTCCAACATTTTAAAGCTATTTTTGTTGCTTTGGTGACTTAACTACAGTTTATTTAAGTAATTACGAAATGTTATTTACGAAATAATTTGGATCATTTGCATTTTAAAAAAATTCAGGAATGTCACTTCAGGGGTCCCGTACTGTTTTGGTCCCGCACTCTTTAATGCAAAGATAGTGGAAATATTAGCTTTTATTAGGGGGTGATTACTACAAGCGATTCATTTGGCACGTGAATTCCATGACAATTTGGTGACGTGATCAGTGTTTTTTGGTTCCGCGTAGACGACGTTCAGTAGCGCGCAGTTGACGGAAGCAGGGCGAAATTTACCCAAACTATGAGATTCGCATTTTGACAATTTCACTGTTTTTTTTGAGGGGGGGGGGGGAATTATCGAGTAATAATCTACAGAAAAATCTTTATGCTTTAAAGAAACTACGATGTTAGGTTTAGCAAATCAAACAACCGTTTTCATAAAATAAATCCGCACCAACTGTTCTCTACACTAAGTAGGACTACTTTTATTCGTCTGGTGGTGAGAGACAAATGACGCATGTCATTGTGAATTTTGTCAAATGCCAGACGGGAATTCGGTCGTTTCATCAGGAATTTTTTGTTTCATTTTTTACGCTTACTTTTATGACATGAAAGAAAACAATTATTGTAACTCTGCAAATCATCCTCTAACAGAAGCTATAGACCCAATTCCCCTCACGTCAAAATTTTGGACTAGTCCTAATTTAAAGAAGATGTGGACAACAACTTTTAGTTTATGGATTTTAAAATCCATAAACTAAAAGTTGTTGTCCACGACTTCCGCAACTTCTTTGAATCATTTGTCGTTTGGGATAGACATTATTGTGGATAATGAAGAAATTACTTATTGTCAAGCTATTTCGTCAATTTCAACAAGGTTTTCCGAAGCCTTTTTCTTGAAAGGCGTACAAATCTGAATTGCGTGTGAATCGGTTACTGCGTTTGTAAATGATGGGTCGCTTGCCACGCCCAGTAACATCCGACAAGGTTGTTTGACTGAGATAAGGGTTCAACGTTAGTTTGCAAGACTTGTGGCAAGGAACGAAACACAAAATAGTGAATCGTTAGATGGCCTCTAAAACGTCTTAGCTACAGCTTGAATAATAACTTTGTATTGTTAAGATTGAAAGCATCGATTGAAAAAGGATTCGAGACAAAGAGGTAAAATATTTTTGAAAAGGACGAAGAGGGCTTATTCGAGCCTAGAACATTTTTTTCTTGTCGACATTCTTTAGATGATATTTCTTAAATTTGTTTCAACAGCTCATAGTCATTTTAAACAAGTCATGATACATTTTTATCTAACTTCTTTGTTTAAGGCTATCGTTGAGTACGACTGGAACAAAATTAATTAAAGTTACAAGCAAATGAAGATTCCAAGAAAAGAATGCGCTAATACATAGAAGTACAAGAATAACTGATCAGGCACTTGTTTTTTTCTAGTATGTTCATTTTTTCACATTTATCTTTTTTCTTTTTCTTTTTAACCTTTTACCATTGTGATGAGTATCATTTATTTCAATAGGAACATTCAAGGTGGTCTTTTGCACGTCTGGTTAAAATTTAGTGGATCAATTCTAAATTGAAGGATCGCTGGCCCCGCCCACTGACTCCGCTGGTCACCACAACTAAGCTACGACAGAAAGTTCCACTTCGATATCAAACGGTGTTATCTTTAAAAGAAATATTGCTAGTAACATTTAACAAAAGAGGAAATTTGTTAATTGACGACCTAAACGTCGTAACTACAGCTTTGATAATGTAGGATTTCAAAGTTCACATCCGGTCTTAATTATTAATTTGATTGGTCGATAGATTATTTGATAGACCATCGCGATTGGTCAATCGTTTTAATGACTAGAAAAAAAAACTAAAATTTTCAGAGACTACTTTTCACGCAGAAACTATTTTCTGTACATGTGTGCAGTCTGCTCTGACCTTTCATTTTTTTATCTTATCCAAATAACAATGACATTTTTGGCTGTTAAAACGTCCATGAACTCCTAGCAGAAATTCCATTTGGCAAATATCAACAAACGGTCTAAAAGAGAAATCAAAGTACTGTAAATACTTTAATCTTTTGTAGTTGCTGTAGTTTGACGATGTATAATTTCTATTTAGAATACCCAAACATCATTTGGACCAAATACAAAGGAGAAGCAGACGATAGTTTAAATTTCATGAAATTTTAGTGGGTTTTTTTTGTGTGTTTTTTTTCTTCAAGTCTCTGGGCAGAAAACATTGTGATAAATGAAGTTTCAAACAATTTCTTCAGTTTACAGGATGTCTTCCCAATAATTTTTACTTGAAGGGCGTCAAAAAATCGTCATTTGTGTAGGAAAGGATTAATTGGTCGCGGCGATCCGCCAATTCTTCATTTAGTCTTAGTTAACCTATTACCAGACGGCAAAATTCTAGACTTTCCCAAATTGATAGAAGTTGCAGACGACAATTTAAAAATTATGAAATTTTGGATTTGTTAAACTTTCTGGGTAGAAAAATTGTGGAAAATGAAGAAATTGCTTGTAACAAGCAATTTCTTCATTTTCCACAATGTTTTCCAAAGTTTTTTCCTTAAGGGTGTTTAAAGGCGTCACTGAGTGGGAATGGGTTAAATCTCTCGTCCGTGCTGGATTCTACTGTGATTCGTCGCAAGATGAGATTTACGTTTCTACGTTTAACTAGTCCTTGTAAGACCAGTCGAAGGACGTGATAGTTACCTATCAATAACGCCCAAATTTCTGTTATTCTGTCGATGAACACAAGCTGTGATGCGTTTCTTCTTCTCTTCAATATACAAACGTTACCTATCACCCGCGTTAACTTGTTTTGAGGTTCGTTTGCTCCTTACATTAGTTAATCAATTCCATACCGTTTTTACACACCGCTGCTATTGCAAAGATTGTCGACTTGTAATGAAGATTAATGTGGAAAAATTTACAACAGCGCCACATGTTTTGTTTTTCGTTTCATTCACAAAAATTAGCGTTTTATCATGCAGAATGCGGCGTATTTTTGAAGTGAGAAACATAAAAATAAAAACTCGTCTACGAAAGAACTTATGAGACCTACAAAGTAGATTTTTCAATGAATTTTTACGCCACTTTTCACAGTATTTCGGCTGGAGCACCTAACTACGGATTCCTGGTGTTTCCTAGACCAATACAACTACTACATCCTTTCCGAGCCTCCAGCTGTTCATCACACTTAGGCTTAGGATTATCCGCCCATTAGTGGGAGACAAATGTCGATGAGGATATTTGCCGCTATCGGGGATCAACTGTGCAAAGTAGAGAAGGTATAATACAGGGAGTCCGTAGAGTATGGCCCTATTCAGAGTGCGAGGACTGTGCACACTGAGCAGGTTCGAATCTTTTTGATCGTGACTGATCTAGAATCTAGAATGATCATTCTACCTTGATGAACGTTCGTATTCTAATACTGTCGCTGTTCGATCTCCGCTTGAACTATTCTCTGTTTCAAATATTTGTTTCGCGAAATTTTCGGATGGTCGCTTTTCGCCTGACAAGTCACATATCGTCGGTGCTTGAGTAAAATGTCGTAACTACGGCTTTCTTACAGGGCAGCATAGGATAGAAAACATTGTGGGAAAATAAGGGCAATATAGGGAAAAAACTTCGCGGAAAAGATGAAAAAGGCCAAACACAATGGGAAAAGGAGAATTGCTTATTATTATCCTTTTCCCACAAAGTTTCACATAATTGTATTTCATCAGGGCAACAGAAAGGGCTATTTTGTGTACGCATTGGACTTAAGATAATCACTGATTGTCTGAAGAAATTTTAAGAGGGTAGATATCTGTTGAGCGCATGGTGAAGACACTGATCAGGCTGTGCGGATGTACAGGCTTATCTGATTCGGGTCCTTACCTTGCCCAAAATGTGAAATTGTGGGAAAATGTCGAACACGTGATCTTTCTTGGATGTACATTAAACTGCGTTATTCACAGAAATTATCGCCGATTCAATTTGGAATTTGTTATCCCTCTCGAAAAATAGGTTACGATCAAAGACACTGCTGACATTTACCGTGTCTTGTCAATGGGCATTCATCGTATTACATCATAAGTAAGCGACATAATCTCGTAACTACAGCTTGAATCAACTGTAGTTACGAGGTTTTGCTAATCAACCAAAATATTATACATATAATTTATTCTCAAGTAATGAGAAATCTGAGTATGCATTATCTGAAAAAAAGGAAGTTTGTAATGCAGTTGTAATTAAGTTTTTTGTTAGCGTCGTGCGAAAAGAAGATATATTAATGTTATGTTGTTGGTAAAGTGCAGAGGTATATTCTCTTTAAGCTGTGTTTTATTTTATCCATGAAATCTCGCGTCGCAATGTCATGAATTTCAACCAAATCGCGCAAGTTCTGGTAAGTAAATTTAACCCATTCCGCGTTTTTACACATTGGCGAAATATAACAATGGAAAACATTACGGAAAAAGAAGAAAATGCTTGTCACAAGCAACTCTTTCTTTTCTCACAATGTTTTCTACCTCATGTTGCCCTCATTTTTCATTTAAAACCAACCAACTTTGTTTTGTCGTTTGCAACCTCTTTCAATTCTGACCAGTCTAAGCTTTAGTTGTGTGGGAATGGATTAAAAAATCTTTGAAATAGCGCTCTACAGAACGTATCAAGATTTCTTGCGCTCATCGAGAACTAAGTTTCGTCGGGAGGCGTTTCTGACCGATATTACTTCTCTTTCCTTACAGAATGTTCACACAGAAACTTTAAATAGCTTACGGATCGTCTCTTCCAATCAAAGAATCAATCGACCAATCAAATCATTTATTTAGACCGGAGATGAAAGTTGGGCTCCAATATGGCTGACTTTTATGTAAAGCATTTGGTTGGTTTGGCGACTTCAACGTCGGAACTACAGCTGTTCAAATTGTGGCATTTGATTCTCGATATTTACGGGAGCTGATTGTACATGGTATACACATAAAAATATGTGGACTTGGAGTTCTTCTTCGGGTATATTTGCAATGTCGTTTTTTATTCCTGTCAAATTATTAGGCCTAATTGCCCAACTCCGTCCCTGTTCTTATACGCCCGCGTGCTGTGAAAATTTGGCCTAAAAATAATAAGGAACATATTTAAGAAAATTTAACCAATTTTCTACGATAAACTTTAAATCTAAGCACTGCAAAGAATTCGAGGCTAAACATTGACTACGACAAAAGAAAATTGTTGCACGAAAAGACAAGAATAACCCTTAACCCTTTCCTGTTTTTCAAAATTTTAGACCAGTCCAATTTGATAGAAGTTACAGACAAGAATAAAAAGTGGGTGCAATTTGAAAAGTAACAAACCTACAGGTTAGAAAATATTGTGGGAAAAGAAGAAATTGCTTGTTACAAGCAATTTCTTCTTTTCCCACAATGTTTTCTCAAGTATAAAGTCATAAGTACGTAAAAACCAGTGATTGTACAGGAAAGGGTTAAAGGACTGTACACTGACCTGGGATACCTTATGTGTATGTGTGTGTGTCTATGTGTGTGTATGTGTGTGTGGGGGGGGGAGCTAGGTTTTTGTCGGGGTGGATTGTTGCTTAAGAGTGGTAGGGGGTTTTATGTGCGTGTGTGTGTCATTTATTCATGTGTAACTTATCAAAGAAAAATAACGAGGGGCCCTTACCGTCGACATGTGAGGTCATTTTATCCTTGAACATGACATCTTAACCCTTTCCTGTTTTTCAATATTTTAGTCCTGCCCAATTTGAAAGAAGTTGCAGACGACAAAAAAAAAGCGAGTGTAATTTGAAAAGTAACCAACCTATAGGGTAGAAAATATTGTGGGAAAAGAAGAAATTGCTTGTCACAAGCAATTTCTTCTTTTCCCACAACATTTTCTTAAGTGTAAAATAACTAGGACGTAAAAACAAGGGATTGTGCGGGAAAGGGTTAAATTTATGGACCCAACAAACTGGAATCATTTTCCTGTCAATTTTCAATGAATACTTTGTTAGAATGAGAAATATTCGTCGACATCTTTTGCTTTGTTTCATTCCCATTTTCAAAGTACGTATTATCCTATCCTTAACGAAATAGAACTTAACTTATCGTAACCCATCAACAACAAGTCCAGCTTTTTGACCCTCCATCAGAGCAATGCTTAGGAAAATAATGTAGAAAATGTAGAAATTGCTTGTTGCGAGAAATTTCTACATTTTCCGCATTATTTTTTACCTTAAAAGAACTCATCGTAACCCATCAACAATCGGTCGAGCTTTTTGACCCTCCTCCACAGCAATGCCCTGGAAAATAATTTGGAAAATGTAGAAATCGCTTGTTATAAACAAATTCTGCATTTTCAGATTATTTTTCTACTCAAAATACAGGGTTATTTATAATTATCAACTCTAAATAGTTGTCTAAAACATCATAGATCTTGGCCCAGTCTATTTTTTCTGGTATGGGTTAGCTCCCTTGAATGTACGACTTACCAGAAAGCGCGCCACTGAATAGTGATCATTATTGTTATAACGCCTAGCCCGGTTAGCCTATAGTCTGTAGCCCGTTATACTTTCAATTCGGGGGTCGTAAGTTCGAACATCGGCTCAGTTAACAATTATATCATTGTGTGTGTATTTCCGGCTATTTACCGTCGCTACCGTAGCACAATACCTATATGCGCGTCGCCCTCAGAAAACGGCTGATAGTTCAAGGATACAGAACAAAACTGCTGAGAGCTCCGCCTAGTTCTTTCACGTGCTCGGTGAATAGTATTTCGACGAATTATATCTGCGCAGTCTGACCAGGGTCAATACTTTACACACTTCACAAGAGGTCCTTTTTCGCCTTAGTGATCTCATTCGAATACCCAATCCCCCGTTTATATGCATGGACTTTTTCTGGTAACTTGTTATCAAGTTAAAGTGATAACATTTTTGATGTATAAAAATGTCATTAAATTTGAATTATCAAAGCAATGAATTCTGAAGAACGAGCTTGAAATTTAGTCTTCACAAATGACAACAACGCGCATAGATCTATCTAATAAAGAGTGACAACAATGAGGATATCATACAACAAAAGAGTCGTAGACAACATTTCAAAGTGTATGCCAATTATTAAAAAAAAGAACATTGTACGTAAAATAAAATAAAGCAATTTCTCCTTTCTAACAAATTTTCCTCCACGCTATGTCCAAGCAGAATCGGAACGAGGTAATACCATGTATTTTGCATTGTGATGAGTTCATTGATATTTAGGTCGTATATGTATTAGTAAGACCAAATTTGAGGTATGTGTTTCTTTTATCATTAAGTGTGTTTTAGCACATTCCCACACAATTCTGCACTTTGATGCCCTTCAAGAATGGACTTTGAAAAACATTGTGGAAAATGAAGATATTACTTTTTTCAAGCTATTTCTCCATCATCCACAATGTTAATTACCCAAGCAGTTTGTTTGTTTTGTTTGAATGGGGTTTTAATAGTATTTTAGTCATATCGCGGCGGCTGGAGCGCCTAACAATGCATTCCTGGTATTAATCAAACCAGTACTACCACTACCACTACATCCTTTTCGAGCTCCCAGCTGCTGATTCCACTTTGGTTTACGATTATCTATATATTGGTTGGAGCAGCCCAAGCGGACAAAGTCTTTTAAAATTTCATCGACTAAAACTTATCGTCTGCAACTTCTTTTAATTTGGACCAGTCATTTGGTAATGGGTTTAAATCGAGTAGCTTTTGACTCGTTGTTATGATATTGATTTTTTTGTTGTGATCAAAACGTTGATTACATCGGTAAAGATGACAATAAACATTTATATCTCAACTTCTGTTGTTGTAGAATTTTTTTAAATTGAGGCTCCGTAACGGTTCTTAATTTTCAAGAATTTTTTTAAACTATATTCGGTAAACAAGCGATCACTACCGAATCTTACGACACATATAAGAAGGGTACGCACATTTTAATCCATGTGAGTCAGTCAATTTAGTAAGTAATCATAGTTATATTGTTATATGAAGAAAATAAATTACTTCACACATATCTGACAATTGTACAATAAACAGTTTACACCCGACTCTTTGTAACCAATATGTTTTTCGTGGATGCGAAACTAGAATGTCGTAACTACAGCTTGAATAATGCCATCGTTACGTCGTTTTCATTGTCCATTAACAATATATATGTCTTAAATCTGTGCCAAGGGTACTCATTACAAAGAGCGGCGTCTTGTACCAAATAAAGCTTATAGATCAATCTATTTCATGGTAACACAGTGCTAGTGAGGTCGAATTCAAAGGTTTTGCAAACAACAATTCAAATTTGAATATAGTTGAAAAATGATAATTCAGTAGGTCAGAAAACATTGTGGAATTAGGCAGACATTGCTTGTTACAATTCATGTCTACTTTTTCCACAATGTTTTGTCGAGTATAAAAATTCAGGGACGTAAAAACAGTGATTGAAAAGGCAAGGATTACGTTGACAGAATCCTATTAAATATCTTTGTCTGGGTTGGATTACAATATGCTGTTCTTGTTGTTGTTGTTTTCTTAAATTGTAACCAAAAAACAGTTTTGCCATAAGGGCAGGCATGCGGAGATACTCAACTAGAAACATTGTGGGGATAATGTGGTGATTAGTTAGCAAAGCGTCTTAAGTTATCAGACAAAATTTTTAGATCTTCTCAGAATTCAATGAGTGCAAAATTCCACTGGAGGCTTAACCACTTAACCCATTCCAACACAGTGGAATTTTAGACCGGTCCAAATTGAAAGGAGCTGCAGACGACAATTTCAAGTAGATGGAATTTTAAATTTTTTCGTCTTTTCGGATAGAAAACATTGTGGATAATGAAGAAATTGCTTGATCCAAGCAATTTCTTCATTTTCCACAATGTTTTCCAAAGATTTTTCGTTGAGGGGCGTAAAAAGGAGGGATTGAGTGGGAATGGGTTAATCCATTGAATGCCTACGCCATAAAAGTAGTATAATTATATTTTCACTATGACCACTGCTATGTAAGGCCACATGAATGATCTTTATTCAATTTTAGATAACTTCTTCAAAAGCTTGCTATTTATTCCGTTCCCGATCAATCCCGCTTCTTTAACATCTAAAGGAAAGCTTTTGAAAACATAGTGGTCAATGAAGAAATTGCTTGTAACAAACAATTTCTTCAATATCCACGATGTTTTCTACCCTTAAAGGCAAAGACTTTATAAATTCCAACAAATTGAAATTGATGTCTGCAACAAAAAAGTTACTTAACAAAACCATGCTTTGCTAGCCTACAGTACTTTCAGTGTTTTGATTTTTAAAGTGGAATGGAGTGGTTAGAATGAGCGAACTATTGACGAAATGAATAATTCGAATGAAATGAATGATATACTATACATGTAACATTGATATGTTTATGTCTATTCTTTATTTTTTTACTTTATGTATGTATATTTACATGATGTCATAATGTTAACCCCTTCTTCCTTCTTGAAATTTTGGATTGGTCTAAATTGAAAGAAGTTACAGATGACAATGGAAATTGGGTGCAATTTGAAATGAAATCATCGTATGTGGTCGAAAATAGTCGTTTATACATTTACGCTCATAAAAAGGACTTATCACATGGGCCCTTCTATACGTCTGTTATTTGGGACATAGATTTGGATAAAATACAATAAATCTTGTATTATGGAACCACAATCGATCGCTTAAAAGAATGGTCGTTTGATACACTTTATTGTGAAAGATATAAATGACTGATTCGATTGCATAAAGTAATTAATACAGAATTTTCGTTTGGCGCTTTTTAACGCCCCTCAAGAAAAACAATTTCGAAAATCATTATGTAAAATGAAGAAATGCTTGCAGCAATAAATTTCTTTATTTCCCACAATGTTTGCAGCAAAAAAAGGTAATTTCAAGTCGATGGAATTTTTTATCTATTTATCTATTTATCATTTTTTCGTTCTTTAGGATAGAAAACATTGTGGAAAACGAAGAAATTGCTCGATACATGTACAAGCAATTTCTTCATCTTCAAAAATGTTTTCAAAGCGTTTTCTTTAAATACGTATAATGGAGGGACTTTATGGGAGTGGGTTAAAAGGTGTGTGCCATGAAATAATATGGCAGAATCTATTGTGTTTTTAGGGATGTTTTTTTATTTTATTTTAGTCTCATATTTCTAACAACATTTTGGCAAACAAAGTAGTGATAAGATTTTTTAACCGTTACATAATATTAACACAGAGCTCTTGGTTAAAGTTATATTTAAGAAATGAAGAGAATGTTTTTTGTTTTCATGGAGGTATGAACTGAAAAAAAACTAATCACACTGTATGAATACGCGAAGCGGATTCATACATTGTGTGATTAGATTTTTCGGTTCATCCCTCCATGAAAACAAAAAAATATTCTCTTCATTTCTTATAATTTAATAGTATCGAGCGAAAAAAGCAAAAAAAAAAAAAACTACATCTTTTGATACATTTTTGTATGGAACTATTTTGTGTGGAAGCCTACAAAATCACTGCGTGCTCAAAATTTTGTTCATGGAGGTATGAATTCAATTTTTCTACCAATCAGAACGCTTGTTTTTGATAGACGAAACTAACAATTAAATTATTTTCGAATAACCTTTTTCAGAAATATTGCCATATAAATAGGCGTATGATCAATATTGTCATGTACGCTGGAAACAGGGGAAAATGTTATGAAAATTATATAATTTTCACCGTGCTGTAAGTCATCGGACTGATTTTCAGAAAAGATTAATTTTACTATTGTTCAAAAGTCTGAAATATCAATCAATTTTGATGTATCATGTTACGAGATGACACCATAAAACATATACGACTATTTTACGGGCGACTGTACAAGTTCTTGCCTGGTAGAAACGTTTAAATATCACATTATCTAACCTATTATTTTCAGCCATAAACAGCTTATTAAAGATGATTTAAAGCTGCAAAAAGAGGCCAACTTTGGATTTCAGATATAATTAGTTTAATTTATTTCCAAATCTTTAGTTTTAGCTACAAATAAGAATAGTCTATCAGTTCAAATATTTGAAAAAAAAGGTTTGGATCCAGCAAAGGTGAATCTGGATCGGATTTTTAGAAAATCTGCCAAATTCAAAAAAATAGATCAAGTGCACAGTGCCCAGTTTGCGAAATCTGACAAGGAAATAATTATACTCCTTGCACTTCCAAGACGATTCTTTATCCAGAAATGGGTAATGAAATTTATTCAAAGAAACGAACACATTACCTTATTGTTTTGTTTTCATAGAGGCAAGTAACTGAAAAGCCAATCACTGGCGTTACGATCGTGTCGTTGAGATTTAGGTTCCATACCTCACTGTAAACGAAACAATTAACCTTATTTGAGCGCATGCGTGACATTTCCAACCATTACACATATGCGCCAAGTAAAGACTCAGATCACCCTGTGCATCCGCAAGTCTGATCAGAGTCTTCACTCTGCGCTCTGTAGATAGATACTTACCCAAAGCTTCTTTAAACAATCAGCGAATATTCTTATTGCCCCGAATGGCTGTCCAGGGTGCTCAATGTGTGAATGCGAAATGGTTGGAAATGTCACGCAAAGGCTCATTTATTATTATATTGTGTTTGCACCGTAGCAAAGTTGAAGCGGTTGTTTTATGGAACTACTTTGTGCCCAAAAAACAAAATAGATGTAGTTGTGTGCTACAAATTTGTGCTAGATGGAGATTTGTAAAACGAATTTTCAAGCCGATCAGAATGCGTAAATTTCAACAGACGGAACTTAAATTGAATCTGGCTTGCAAAGGGACACTGGCTTTCGACTTTACCTTTACAAGAAGAAAACCTTATCAGCTACATGTAGGTCAGCCCGATTAGCTCAGTTGTTAGAGCACTTGACTTCAAACCTCAAGATCACGGGTTCGAGCCCTGGGCTGACAATATCAACTAACAAACTAATTGTCTTTCGGATGAGACGTTAAACCGAGGCCCCGTGTGACGATGCTATCCATCGAGCACGTTAAAGAACCAGGCGGAGCTCTCAGCAGTTTCGTCCTGTATCCTTTCACTATCCCCCGTAACAACTAACCGTCTTCTGGGGGCGTCGCTCATATGGGCATGTGCTACGGTAGCGACGATAAATGAACGGAAATACACACACACTACATGTAGCAATAGAAAGGGAAAATAATTATTTACGAGTGAAAAAAACAAAACAAAAAACTCTCCATTAGCTAAAGATAAATATAGTAACCTGTAACGGGCCACAAATGTTAATCCTTGTCATTTTTAAAATGGAATATTTCTGTTTTTGCAGGAGGTATAAACAAAAGTCAGCCTGTACATATGTGCAGCCTGATCTTAGCCTACACCACATGCTTGTCCCTTTAAATCAAGATTTGCTAATAAAATTAATTCTTGAAAGAAATAATATCCCTCTTTAAAGGGTCCAAGTGTTCCCAGTCCTTTGATTTCACCGCATTTTTGTACACAAGTGTTTAGTTTACCTTGGGTGGAGAAGTGGGACGCTTTTTGATATTTAATTGAAATTTCAATTTTAACAATATCTACATCTTAAAACTGAACTTAATGACAGGGTTGATTCATTAGCCATAAATGAGTTTCATTAATCAGAGTGTATTTCACCTTAGTTGTGCTATTTAAGGATCGACCACTTTGTATTACCTAACAATATATTTTCTTAATTACAGAATTAACATCCATAACAAAGGGAATATATGTTTCTCTTGTATGTTAAATCAAATTATAACGACGAAATGCTCTTTTATAAAACAGCTTGATTATAAAAACTTTATCTAAAAAAGCTGTGATATATATCGGATCAAATACAACTCAGGTTTATGAATAATTTAAAGCCAAAATCGCCTAGTAATAATCTAGGCTTTAACTATTTCCCACTCAAGCCTTCCCTTTTACGCCCCTCAATGAAAGGCTCTGGAAAACATTGTGGAAAATGAAGAAATTGCTTGTATCAAGCAATTTCTTCATCCTCCTCAATCTTTTCTATCCAAAAAGACGAAAGCAATCAAAATTCCATCAACTTGAAATTGCCGCCTGCAGCTTCTTTCAATTTGGACTTGTCTATAACAAATTTGTGTGGGGATGGGTTGATAAAGAGAAAGTTTAATTACAATACATTGCCAGTCAGATAATATATACATTCAATCTTGCTCAAGTGATCACCTCTATCCAGCGACCAGAATCAAAATGCCTTGACTGACCGCTTAAATATTTATTCCCGAATGTTCAGAAAATGGACTTTTTTTTAAATCTTCGACTTCTTTGACTATTTCCTGATGAGAGCGGCATAAAAAAGTGCGGCTTATTGATACTAACAGCGGTGTTAAAAGGAGGCTAACAACGCATCTTTGTAAACGTCAACTGAACGATCGCGGTTGTCAATCAAGGAATCGATCGACCAGTTAAATCATTTGTCAGACCGAGCGTGAAGTTTTTACTCGGACATAAATCGGCATATATGTGAAGCAATTTTGTTGTTTTTGGCAACTTAAAAGTCGTTACTACAGCTCAATCAATGCTTAAAGGTTAAGATCTTGTTCAACCGAATATGCAAGGCAGACTACAATAAACAACAACGACCAATAGTTGTCATAAATTATTCAATTTCATTTTTCTTAAGAGAAATAAGATTTTACCAAAAGAATAAGAGAGAGAGGGGGGAGAGAGAGAGAGGGAGAGAGAGAGAGAGAGAGAGAGAAAGAAAGAAAGAAAGAAAGAAAGAGAGAGAGAGAGAGAGAGAGAGAGAGAGAAAGAGAGAAGAGAGAGATTCTTAATTTTTGTATTGCAACACCGAACAAGGTTATTTATTAGGCACGAGAATACTTCGAACACTCGAAGGGAAACAATCCTAGTCTTCCTGAGTACCTCTTTATGTGGATAGCCTCCCCTAGGTACACATGTCCAAATGAAGAAACTGTCTATGTGTTCACCAACCTGTTTAAATATAGGTCTTGTGATCCATTTCATGAATAGGGGTCTTCGTTAGGAATATTTCAATTTTGGCTTTTGTAACTGGAGAGTCGATAACAAGATTAGAGCTACAGAGAAAAAAGTGGGGGAAGGAATTAGAATTATTTGATTTGAAAATTTTAGGCCAACTGCTCAAGATTCTATGTTATTGGTACGCATTTTAACCATGATGTCAAGGAAATTATACGAGTACTTCCAACTTGGGATTCGTTATCTGGTTTGTCCTATGTATATATATTCATTGCTTATGTGTAAGGTATTTATTACTACTTTGAACATTTCTTTTACTTACAATACGGAGAAGTTTATTAAAGAGATGAAAGGGAAAACCTAATCACACCGTGTGAATACGCGAAGCGGATTCATACACTAGTGTGATTGGGTGTTACGTTTTAATACCTCCATGGAAAAAATCTGAATTTCTTATAATTCAATGATATCGAGCGAAAAGGCCGATTATCTTACAAGTTTGGTACGTTTTTTATGGATATATTTTGTGCGCTGGCATACAAAATAGCTGCGTCCTCAAAAGTTTTGTTCAAGGGGGTATGTTGTTTTCGGCCAATCAGAACACTCGTTTTTGATAGATGAGACTAAAAATTAAATCATATAATTCTTACATGTATCACTGGTTCTTGGCTGTGGCTCTAGAATGTCGTGCCGAGATCGTAGATAGAACTATTAACTTCTAGATTATGAGTTCAAATTCTTTATAATTAATTGTTAATTTTTTTCCTCAGTGGATTTTTCTGGTACCCTTTGTGAGGAAAAATTAACGGATCGCTGGCCCCGCCTACTGATTCCGATGGCCTTGTCAATTGACTCCGCTGGGCCTTGCCCTTTGACTCCGCTGGCCTGGCCCACTGACTCCGCTTGTGTTGTCTACTTACTCCGCTGGCCCCAACCACTGACTCCGCTGGTCTGGTCCACTGACTCCGCTGGCCTGGCCAACTGACTCCGCTGGTCTGGTCCACTGACACCGCTGGATTTGCCCACTGACTCCGCTGGTGTTGCCTACTTACTCAGCTGGCCCCGTCCACTGACTCAGCTGGTCGGTCCACTGACTCCGCTTGTCTGTTCCACTGACTCCGCTGGACCCGTGCACCTACTCCGTTGGCCCGGCCAACTGACTCTCCTGGCCTGGCCCACTGACTTCGTTGGCCTGGCCCGTTGACACTGACATTGACATTGGCCTGATTCCGCCGATCCTGCCTACAGACTCCGTTATCCCTGCCCTAAGACTCCACTGGCCTGGCCGACTGACTCCCCTGACCAGACCCACTGATTCCTAGAAGAAGTCCAAAGCCCATATTGAACGGTGCTATTTTGCAAATAATATGGCCATTAACACGATACAAAAAGAAATTTATTATTTTTCTAGCTGTGAAATATTGGGATTTTCCAGTTTAATAAGTGAAGACACCAACTTTCACTCCGAAAATCGAGAACTACTTTTATTTCCATAGGGCCAGGTCGCTTCTGGTTAATATTCATATCTAAAACTGACAATTTTATATCTAAAATAAAGAAACTTTTTGACACAATCCTAAACATAAGAAAATCAACTGTTATAAGATTTTAAAACATAAGCTACATATTTTACTTTTCTGTCGAAATAATGACAAACAATGTATGGGGAGAGTGAGAAATGCACGGGGACATTACATTCAATTTCTTAGGCTAAAAATCAATTAAAAACAGTAAAATAAGAAGAATTGATGCTCTTAACTACAGCACCAAATAACTGCTTTGTTAACAACTGGTTTTTAACAATAACGAACCTGAGTATTTTTGTTATCACTGATTGACTCAAACAAATGCATAATTGTCTGTAACATCCACTTTTATTCCAGATCTCGAATACTGATGATATTGCAGTCACAGTGATAGACACTCTATAGTTGGCGATCTAACCGTCGTAACCTCAGCTTGAATAAGATGTAGTTACGACTTTGAAGATGTCAAACAAACAAAAACAAAAGTGCTGAAAGGGAAGTATCCATGTGGCTTTTTTTTGTTTTGTTTTGTTTGTTTGTTTCTTTTTTTTTTCTTTATTTCCCCCTCAAATATTATTTGAATATAATTTACCAAGATGAAGTTTAGTGAAAATCAGAGTTCGATGGTCCAAAATAAACCAGGGAATTTCCTTGATAACTTACGTAGGTTTTTATTCTTTTTTTGGGTGACGTCGAAACAGTTACGAAAAATATGCGGACATTATGCGTATAACCGTTGTAAATACGTATGTATTTCGGTCGAACCAACGTCATCGTGAGTCATCACGAGTTATATTCCCTAGTCGATTTTCATTTACGAAAAGATCAGTTCAACACTATCATGAGAGTTATTATAAATATAGACACTGTAGTTTTGTGCTAATTACTTGAAGTGACCTAATTCAGAACGTTAGATGTTTCCCTTGTCAATTTTTTATCTTCTCATATACAAATGAGATCAGGCGGTGATGATAATCGAATGCCGTGATTTCTAAAATAACGTGATTTCCGCTAAACCTTTCCTAAATAAACACAGAAAGCTACTTTAAGCCCATCGGATAGCCGTGAAGACAATATTCGTTTGAGCGTTATTTCGGGAAAATACCTTATCTAGGTTTCAGAAACATCGTTCCTCCCCTACATATGCGGGAGCTCAAAGTACACTTTCGATCTAAATGAATGATTTGATTTGTCTTTCGATATTTCGATTGACGTCTGAGATACATCAATAGGGGCCTATAAAAAACTTGCTTTTATAAGGGATAGTGAACGAAATCTAATCGTTAGGCAAACAAAACTAATTATTATGTATATATTTGTGAAAAATGGGCGTTAATGTTGTGCCAATTCAAATGTGATTAGCTTAGTTTATAAGATATTGGTATTATAAGAAAATAAATTACCCAGATGAATTAAAATAATGAGCTTCAACTGACCGCTTCATGACCTGCGTGAATAACTGCTTATCATGTGTTTACAGCGTGTTCTTTCCGACATTTGTCCAATAGGTGGATAATCGTAAACCTAAGTTGGATAGCAGCTGAAGGCTAGGAAAGAATGTAGTGGTAGTTCTGGTGTGAGAAATACCAGGAATCTTTTGTTAGGTGCTCCAGCCGCCGCGATATGACTGAAATACTGTTAAAAGCGGCGTTAAAACCCATTCAATCAATCAATCAGATACCGCCTCCCGTAAGTCTACAAACCCTGTTTGTTGTTTAACGTAAGCAAATAAATGTAAAAATTTCAAAACATTTCAGAATAGGTCATAAACCGGCTATAATAGGCTCTGTCGAACCGAAAACGAAAATAAATTTCAACATTTTATGTCAACATCAAAAATGCTTTAAATAGAAGTCCGCCAATGTCGGGATCAGAAGTTTACTTCCCGCCTAAATGAATGATCTAATTGGTCGATTGATTCTTTGATTACGCGATCTGTCAGTAAGCAGTGGTATGCAAATGTAAATGAAATATCTACAGACAAAATAAAGGTTATCAAAGTATACGTAGGATGCTTATTTCGTTTATTTCCCATGCTTCTCTCCGTTAGAAAATATCAAAGTACTGAAAGCACTGTAAGCTAGCTAAGCATTATTTTATTAAGAAATTAGTGGAATTCAGAAAATCTTTGTCTCGTAGGGTAGAAAGCAGTGTGGCCAATGAAGAAATTGCTTGTTTAAAAGCAATTTCTTCATTGTCCACAATGTTTTCAAAGCTATTTTCTTGAGATTCTTCAAAAGCGCGATTGAGTTGGGTTTGGTTAAAGAGCAAGCTTTTAAAAATTGTCTACAATTTAAATAAAGTTAATTCATGAGGCCATATAAAGCAGTGACAGAGTTTACAATATTCCTGAAATAAGAACTACTTTCTATGGCGTAGGCATTCAAATGATTCGTTAATGAGTCGTTAAGCCTCCAGTGGCAGTTTGCACTCTTAGTATTCTGAGAAGACATCAAAAGTTTGTCTATTAACTTAAGCTATCAAAGATGGCTCTTTGCTAGCTAATAATAACAATTAGAAAGGGGTCATAAGTTTCATGTTTCGGGGTCGTAAGATTAATTCAGAGTGTTGTATCCTTATGACAACTTCAATTTAACCCATTACCAGATAATAACATTTTAGACTTGTCAAAATTAAAGGAAGTTGAAGACAATTTTTAGTTTATAAAAGGAATTCTTAAATCTATATTTTGAGACAGAAAACATTTCGGAAAATGAAGAAATTTGCTTTTCATTATTTTCCTCTGTGCTTTTCAAAGCCTTTATCTGTAGAAGCGTAGCGATAATCAGATAATTAACCAGTCGCTGGCCCCGCTCACTGACTCCCTATACCCCGTCAATTAAGTCCGACAGGAAGTTCCGCTTCGATTTTTAACGGCGTAATTTCGCAAAATATATGGCTAGTATAACATGTATCAAAATTGTAAACTGTTTGGTTAGCTTGAACGTTTAAGTTACCCAACCGAAAAAAGGGGAAAAAATGGCGGCCAATTTTGGAGTTCAACACTCCAGTCCGGACTGAATAAAGGATTTAAGTGGTCGGTTGATTCCTTGCCTGACAGCCGCGATTGGGCAAGTATGGCGCCTTTCAAATATCGGCGTTTTCCAACGTCATAAAACAACGAAATTAAATCATGTCTGACTACCGAATCAGCTGATAAATAGGTCTATTAAAAGAAAAATGAAAGGAATACATAGGGGCGTCAATCGTTTGTTTTTGTAGGATTGGATTATCCCTAATTGAGCCACATCTTCCCCCAAAATGCACAAAAAAATGATAAGAAAACTTTACTCAAGGCCAAAAAGCATAAATAACTATGACGATTGAAATGATAAAGATCAAAACATTTCTATGCGGTAAGCCTACAATTGATGAAAGAAGTTTCGATCTTTTAAATTGTGACCCAATACAATTTAAGTTTTGTTTACATAAAATTATGACTTCAGTTGAACTTCTGCTAGTCATTCAACCAGACCGTTAGGTGACGGAGAATTCGGAAATCGTCCGTAAAATTTAGTCGTTAGCGCCTGCGCATATAGCAGTCATTACTGAATGACCAGCGAATATTCCCGGTGAAGAATCGGGTTCATTCGTCTCGATCTCAAAATGTAAACAAATATGAGTTGAAATTTACGAGAAAAACAAAACAAAAAAAATACTCTTTCTAGAGAACTTCACCCATACCTTCCTTTTCATATTGATATAAAGAGGGTTCGTGTTTGATTTAGTGACAAAATGAACGATAGATTGCTTAAACTGTTTTCCTTCCTCGGATGGGAGGTTTGGCTTTAAGAACAAAAACTTCACGAGGTGGCTCCGCTGTAGTTGTTCACGAATGAAAGATTAATCTTACACGAAAAACATATGACTTTTCTATTTCTTTAATGCAAGAAAAATAGAATATGTATAACTGTGCGGGGGTTGTGGGGGGTGTCTAAAATCGCGTGTTTTCGTACGTATGTTGGGCCTAACTACTTTGTTAACCCATCTATGGTATTCAACACCATAGATGGTACTAACTTTGGTCTTGGTTTTTTTCAACACCATAGTTGGGTCCAACGTTACATGCTTAATGTACGTGAATTCGAACCCAGCTGTGGTGTCGATCGTTTTTAAACTAAGTATAGTGAAATACTTTCTTGTGTGGTATGCAGGAATTAATTTCCTTATTATATACCAATGAATATTTCTAGTAAAATATGTACATTCCATACAGGCAAAATCGGACAGTATGAAGTACGTATCCATATATGACTTCATTTTCATTCTTTAGATGACGTCATATGAGAAAAAAGTTATCAGAATGGTAAGGCAGGATGTAAATTACATGTAAAAATATCTTTTTATTATTTCATCGTTTTTATTATAACATCAAGCAAAATATAGTTCGAAGATTGGGATAAACATTTATTGTTTGCTTCTTGCTGCGAAGGAATTTTTATATTCCACTCGACCGAAGAAGGTCGAGTTTACCTCCGCAGCTCAAGCAAATACAAGATGTTGTATCTTATTCCCGATATACATGCGTTATGAATTTCTTGCAGCTAACATTATAATCTTGTTTTTGCAAAGTTGACAAACAATTGACCAATTGCTGGCCCCGCCCACTTACTCCATTTGGGCACGCCCACTGACTCCAACAGGAAGTCTTGCTTCAATTTTAAACGGCGTTATTTTGCAAAATTTATCGTCAGCAGCATGTTTTAAAATGAAGAATGGTTGGTTTCCGACCTAGACGTCGTAATTACAGCTGGAATAAACTGTAGTTACGACGTTGAAGTCGCCAAACCAACTAAAATGTGTTCACACAAATGGCGGTCAATGTAGGAGTTCAAATTTAAATCCGGGGTAAATGAATGATTTGATTGGTCGATATATTCTTTGATTGACAACCGCGATTTGTCAATTGTGGCATAACTTACAGCATTTTAGCAACCTCTTTCGATTTAATCATATATAGACTCCTTCGAATGATTACGGTGTATATTTCTACTTTTATTCCCTCAGATTTACTTGACTAAAAAGCCACTCATTTTTTGTTGGTTTGGCGACTTAGACGTCGCAATTACAGCTTATTGAAGCAAAATGTCGTTACTACAGCTTATTCCTTTGGAAAACAGACGGTTAATATGAGAACTTCTTTTCCAAGATTTTACTGTTTTATCTGTCTTAAAAAGAACTCAACACCTAAGCTGGTACGAACTAATGTGTTAAACACCATAGTTGGGTTGCATTCGGAACCAACTATGAATTTCTGTGATAAGTAATTTTTTCTCTTCCAACAATATTTGCTAGACTGTAGGTTGGTTTCTTTTCAATTCACCAACTTTTTATTGTCGTCTGCAACTTCTTTTAACTTGGAACTGTCCAAAATTTTGAAAATGGGAAAGGGTTAACTTAATTTACAAAATTTAGTTTGAAAAAGAGGAACATCATGGTTGGTACCAACTGCACATATCGTGTACCGGTTCGACTGCATATGACATGTACCATGGTACCCCATCAATGGTGTTATAAAAACGAAGACTATATTTGAAGCCAACTATGGTATTGAACATCATTTAAGAGATGAAGAGAATATTTTTTGTTTTCTGGGAGGTATGAACCGAAAAAAACTAATCACAGTGTAAAAATACGCGTAGCGGATTCATACATTTTGTGATTAGGTTTTTCGGTTCATACCTTCATGAAAACAAAAAATATTCTCTTCATTTCTTATAATTTAATGGCATCGAACGGAAAAAACAGAAGCTTTAATAATTTTCATACCTTCTTGTATGGGACTATTTTGTGTGGAAGAATACAAAATCGCTGTGTGCTTTTGTTCATGGAGTTATGAATATATTTTTCGACCAATCAGAACGCTCGTTTTTTTATAGACAAAACTCAAAATTAGATTATAGTTGGGTCAACACTACAGTTGGGTCCATCACACGTAGATAACACGACAACTTAGTAACGTGATCAGTTTCTTTAGTTCCCTATAGAACAGCGAAGATCAGTAGCACGCAATTAGCGAAAGCATGGCTAATACTACAAAAAAATCTAAAAAAGTGAGATAATCATGTTGATGATTCACCGAGAAATCTCGATAATCCACCGGAAAGCATTAAGTAAAAAAAATTATAATTCGTTTGATTGTCCTCATGGATCAAAGCATTCTAGGCTCCATTAATTTAATTCACAATACGGATCAATATGTAGCAATATGAACATTTATTTTTCATATAATCTGTGGTCATTATGTAGAGGTATACCAAACTGCGATGTTGGAAAAGTCAACACCATAGTTGTTACAAACTGCACATTACATGAACCGGTACATTACATCTATCGTTGGACCAAACTATGGTGCTAAAAAACCCAGGCATGTGTGTCGTCAAACCATATGTCTCAACCACCCATGTGAGTCGGCCAAACATATGTCTCGACCACCATATTTCTCGGATAACCGTAATTCTCAAGCTCCACATGTGTCAGCCATCTATATGTACCGACCAACCGTATGTCTCGACAAAAACCATATCTCTAAACCACCCATATGTGTCGGCCAATCATATACCTTGACCAACCATAGGGCTCCAAAGGTATTGGCAAACCATATGTCTCAACTACCATTTGTGTCGGCCAACCATATGTATCCGCCAACCATATAGCTAGGCAAACCATATGTCTCGGCCAATCAGCTCTTGTTATGGAATTCAAACACAAATTATTATCTAAGATATTTTTTTTCAAAACGAGTAAACTGTTGAAGTTCCCTCAAGTCTGCCCTCCGAAGAAGAAAATTACAGTTGAAATAATCTATCGCTTATTTGGTCATTAGAACAAATTAGGACATTCTTAATAAACAGAGTATGAGTGATGTTATCTAGAAAGAGTATTTTGTGTTTTTCTTGTCGATTTACAATTGTGTTTGTTTACATTTTGAAATCGAGACGAATGCACCCAATTCTTCGCCGGAAATCTTCTCTACATCTTCGACATTGACTGTTATATGCACAGGTGCTGATAACTAAACTTTGCGGACGATTTCGTTAATCTTCGTGACCTAGATAGTTGTTTGAATGACTAGCGAAGGTAAAATCGTCATCACTGACGTCATAATTTGATGTAAACAAACTGGGTATCGAAACTTCTTTACTGCGTAGAATTATGCTGATCTTATAATTTCAATCGCCACATTTATTTATGAGTATGGTTTTCTTGTTAATTTAATTTTTTTTTTTTTTTTGAGGGGGGGGGGGGTATGGCTTTAGAAATGTTTTGTTTTCATTGTGGTGTGAACCTAAAAAACTTAATCACACTGTAGTTAAACAAGACTTAAATCAAATTATGAATATATTTCGTGTTTCTGACCGATGCCTTTGGTTTTTACAGAGTTACTGGCAGTCCTTATACATGCGCTATTTATTCATTTCTTCTTATGTTGGAAAAAGGCCTTATCCCAAATTTACGGATCGCTGGTCACGCCTAGTGACCCTGTACACCCATCACGGCAGCGGCACATATTCTTTCCGACATTTGTCTCTCACCAATGGATGGATAAACGTAAACTTAAGTGGGATAGCAGCTGGAGGCTAGGAAAGGATGAAGTGTATAGTACTGGTGTGAGAAATACCAGGAATCTATTTTTAGGTGCTCCAGCCGCTACGATATGACTGAAATACTGTTAAAGTGGCGTTAAACCCAATTCAATCAATCAATCAATCTGTACACCTACTGATTCCAACGAGAATTTCCGGTTCAATGTTAAACGGCCTTATTTCACAAAATTGGCACCAACAAGTAACAAGTAACAAAAGGTAATATTGTCGGAAGACGCCCTATACTTCGTAGCTACATCTTATACAAGCTGTAAATACGACGTTTAAGCCATTGAAACCAATACAAAATCTTCGAATAAATGTCGGTCACTGTTGGAGTGTAAAGCTCACATCCTGTCTAAATGATCGGTTGAACGATTCTTTGATTGGCAATCGCGATCAAATAATGACCTTTACACCCCCCAACCATGAAATATCGATAACCGTCGCGATGCCTGGGTTTTTTTGGGTTTTTTTTTATTATTATTATTATTATTTTTATTTTTATTTCTAATCATTATTTTTATTAATATCATCTATAATTTTCATTATCTGTTTATTTCTTGATAAAACTCCCTCAATGGGATTCGTCCTTTACAGCCAAGACTTTCTTAACCCATTACAGCACGGCACAATTTAAGGCTGGTCCAAATTGAAAGAAATTACGAGTTTCAAGTTCTTTTTATTTATTTAGATATCTTTCAACATTTTGCTTAGAAAACATTGTGTTAAATTAAGAAATGGATTGCAACAAGTAATTTCTTCATTTTACACAATGTTTTCCTAATTGACCGATCACTCGCCCCGCCCTCTGACTCCTTTGGCCCCGCCCATTAACTCCAACGGGAAGTTCCGCTTCGAGTTTTAACGGCGTAATTTTGCAAAATTTATTGCCAGTAGTATGTTACAAATAAGTAGAATGTTTGGTTGGCGTCGTAACTACAGTTTTAATAAGCTGTAGTTACGACGTTTAAGTTGCTTAACAAACAAAAACGATTCTCAAAATTGGCGGCCAACGTCGGAGTTCAAACTGAACAGACGGGTTAGGATTTTTACTGTAAAAGTAGAGTACAAAGGGTCAGTTTGGGCAGTATATAGCTTTTTCACAAGTTTTGTTGGGATTCAAACCTGGGTTTATCGTAGATAGCGGCCATTTGCCTTTCAATCCATGCCAAGATATTTATACCATTAGCTTTAAACTTTTCGACAAAATTATATCGAAAACAACAACCGTCGAAATTTCCTTAATTAGGGGGGGGGGGGGGCATATCAAACCTCATCACTAACCAACAAAAAGTTCCCACAGAAATCTAACAGCACAAATGAATACAGTGCAGTAGACGTCTGCCATTGCGCAAAACAAGATTTTAGACTTCTAGCTATCGCCAAGACATGAAACCACTATGCCAAAAGGAGAAACGTGAGCTTTTAACCCATTCCCACCCAGTGAAGCTTTTAGACGCTCCCAAGGAAAAAAGGATTGGAAAACATTGTGGCAAATGAAGAAATTGTTTGTTACAAGATATTTCTTCATGTTCCACATTGTTTTCTACACAGAAAGTTGAAATAATCAAAAATTTCATAAACTTTGAATTGTCTTCTGCAACTTATTTCAGTTTTGACAGGTCTAAGATTTTGTTGTGTGGGAATGGTTAAAGAGATTACTTTAGTGTACAGCGGATCTAGGCTAAATTCCGTTACAACGGGTCTAGGCTAAAGTGTGCAGAGGTCTATAGGCTAAAATGCTGAGTGGAGCTGGACCAACTGCTATGTCGGAAGGCCATGGGCGGGGCCAGAGATCAGTCAATCGTTCAGAATGAAGGGTATATTCTGTTGTCGTTATTGTGATTAGTTTTGTTAAGAAGATATTGGAGTTCTAAAGAAAGACTTTACTTAGCTAAATTATACTAATTGCCTTCAACTGACCGCTGTTTGTCTTGCGTTAATGACTTATCGGTGGCTCTCTTGCTACGCCCACTACTCTCCAATAGTAAGTTCATGATATTTCTTAAGATTTATAGTCAATGATATATTACAAAAAAGTAAAATGGTTAGTTGGCTACCCAAACATCGTAACTACAGCTTGATAAGCTGTAGTTACAACGTTTAAGTCGCCAAACCAACAAGTAGTTTCACATATAATATCGTCCGATCTCGGGGATGAAAGTTCACTTCCGGTCTAAATCAATGATTTGATTGGTCGATTGATTCTTTGATTGACAGCCGTTCTCCGTCAATCATCATTCATTTGTCGTGAGTCTATAACCACTTACTTTACCACTTAAGCTAGACTTCACAATTTTGAACATGAAATGTCTTTTTAAAAAGATAAACGTTGTTGAGTAAGAATGTTAAGTCGTAAAATAAACGTCAAAACTACAGCTTATTTAAGGTGCAGATATTTATCATAACGTTAATAGATTAACTAAGTCCCAAACAATGACGCTTTTTGACGCCCCTTGGGTAAAATGGCTTTGGAAAACATTGTTTAAAAATGAAGAAAATGCTTTTAACAAGCAATTTCTTCATTATCCACAATGTTTTTTATCCCAATTTTATCTACTAAAAATCATGGTCTGCATCTTCTTTCACTTTGGACTAGACCCATATTTTGTTGTCTGGTAATAGGTTTAAGGGGTCATCAGATCATAATCAGTAAAGTTGGTTCATAGGGGTAATTGTTATAAAAATCGAATGATATGGATTTAGGAATATATAGTGGAGATTGAAAGAGAAGTCGTGAAATACTTCGTTTATTAAACGAGTCTTCAAAAATAGCTATGAAGAGGGCTTTGTCGAGTTTTTATTTACTGTTTCAGGTGGAGAGTTACATAAATTTGGTATTCTATGACCACGAATTTTATATTATGTTACCCCAACGGAATAATCCTGTTTCGACTTACGTGCAGTCTGATCATAGCTTATACCATCTGCTAGTTCCTTTTAAGCCAGAATTAAAGGAATTAATATATGAATTAGATAAATACTGATCAACAAAAAAGGGTTTTCCGGTGCTTTCAGCCCTTAGATTCCAATGCATTTCTTAAAAGAAAGATTTTAATTCAGCATGACAAAGGTTTATAATATGGCGTATCTGGATGAATAGATTAAATTTCTGCACTTTACCGATTCAAGATAATACTCAAAACAGCTTGTAGAATGTCGCCACGTCATGCATTACGTGACGTCATCTCACGTTAACGAAAACGCGTTGCTATAGCATTCAAATCATTTACATATTTATTACGCTAGTGTAATACGACTTGTGTACTATAAGAATATTCAACGGATTCATTTCACTCATGAGTCATGGAGTTTTTTTTTTTTTTTTTTTTTTTATTATTATTATTATTATTAAAACGTTATAGAAGAAAAAAAATATTACCATTGGATATGTAAATTTGACCACGCTTTCGAGTTAAAGCCTCAATAAATAATCCAGGAGAGCGTTAGCTCTAGTTGATTATTCATTGACCCTTACAACTCATAACCAAAGCACTGAAAGTACTGATGATGGACGTCCGTGGTGGCATAGTAGAGTGATATGCCCGTTTTGGTGTGCAAAATGGCAATTTTCATCTAGATATCACTTTTCAACCATTTCCTGTACAGACCCGGGATTTTACGCCACTGTGATTCTATACTTAAAAAAATATTATGGAAATGGCCGAAAAAATTGGAGTTTCCGATGGTGTAGCAAAAAAAAAAAAAAAAAAAAAAAGATTTAAATGCATGAATTATCGAACCTTTTTGCAGATTTACATTTATTTAAATGGACTTGGACTTTGTGGGTGTACATAGGGAATATTATATCACGAAAGAGATACAATAGCTTGTATTTACTCTGAGCTACGGAGGAAAATTCTATATATTTCACAAGACCGAAGGTCGAGTGGAATATCAAATTTATCCCGCAGCGATTGCAATGGCAACAAAAGTGAAATTAGAAAAAAAAAATCTAAAAATTTCTACTCCAGACCCAGAAGGCCTATAGTTTTAATATTGTACTTGAAGCATCAGTATATTGAACCCTTTCAAAATAGCTAAAATCATTACCCGTGGTACCCCAGGGTCGGATCTCCGAGGGTGTTCTGAGTAGAAACAAAGAAGAATTTTAAACGACATCTCCCCAAAATCATCAGGCCAATTCAAACCAAATTTGGCAGAAATGATCCTCAGGTGTCCGCCTTTAGAAATAGCTACCCCATATAAAATCCGGTTGCTATGGTAACAAAGTTTAAAAAAATCTTCCTCTCTTGACCCACAAGGCATAGAGTCTTGACATTTTTCCTGAAATGTCAATCTGAATTTTTTTTCTTAAATAGCTAAAATCATTACCCTCGGTTCCCAAAGGATGGTGCTCTGGCTTTGTGTGTTTCTTTATAGAAATAAAGAAGGATTTCCTCCCAAACCAATGGGCTAAATCGAACCAAATATTGCAGAAATGTTCCTCAGGTGGTCCTCTTTCACAATTGCTTAATGAACATTACTAAAGAATTTGACTTTTAGATCCCCTGACTATATGTATGGTTATGCCCATTTGAATAATAATCCTAGCCTTAATATTAAATTTGATTATTGAAAGAAAAGAGCCTTTATTTCAGGTGAGCGCCCAGGGCCAATGACCCCCTTGTTTCAAGTTGTAGTTCCGACATTCTGCACGCCTAATTACGAAATTATTAGAGTTAATTTTGCATTGCGTGCTAGGTCTGTACAGTGGAGATACTAAATAATTCCCAGTCTTTACAATCTTCACAATTGACCTATCGTTGACCACACCAGTCACTCTGACGATCTAGCCACTTCATTAATCAAAGTACTGAAAGTACTGTAAGCTAGCAAAGCATTGTTGAATTAAGAAAACTTTCCCTTGTTGGGTAGAAAACATTGTGAACATTGAAGAAATTGCTTGTACAAGCAATTTCTTCATTGTCCACAATGTTTTCATAAGTTTTTTTCAGAATGCTTAAAAAGCGGAATTGACTGGGAATGGGTTATATAGCGTGCTTTTGACACAGTTCACTAAAATTTGAATAGAGTTTGCAATATTCCTGAAATACATAAGAGTTGGTTTTAATCGCGTAGGCATTTAATGGATTTAGTGGTTAAGCCTCCAGTGGTAGTTTGCACTCGTTGAAATTTAAGACGACCTGAAAAATTTCGTCTGTTAACTTAAGCTATCAAAGCTGACGCTTTGCTAGCTAAAAAGCTGCCACGTTCGACGTTTAACCCATCATGTACAAACCCGTAAATTTACGTCACTGTGATTTTATACTCGAGAAAACATTGTAAACTGCTTTAAACAAGCAATTTCTCCGTCTCCCAAAATATTTTCTACCACATCGGATGGTTTCATTTCAAATTTCATCCAACTTTCATTGTGATCTGCAACCTCTTTAAATTTACCAGTCAAAAAATAAGAAAGGGTTTAGTCGCAAAACCAACGAATCGTTTGCCATAAATGTCGGAAGTGATCATCGATATCACTTACTTAGGGTCTAAATTACTGATTTGATTTGATTGGTCATTCAATCCACCAGCCAGATCCCTTTTATCTTGACGAAATAATATTTTTTTTAGTATTGACCAATCACAGCTATGAATCAAATAATCAGTCGACCACTGAAATCATTCATTTAGACTGAAGATTGACTTTGATTTCCTATAA
The DNA here is from genome assembly GCA_946902895.1 of Fragum fragum. Taxonomy (NCBI): domain Eukaryota; kingdom Metazoa; phylum Mollusca; class Bivalvia; order Cardiida; family Cardiidae; genus Fragum; species Fragum fragum. The sequence goes on from OX336368.1 coordinate 17,807,724, forward strand.
TGTCCGCCATATATGTGAAGCGTCTTTGTTTATTTTGACGTCTTAAACGTAGTAACTACAGTTTATTTAAGTCGGGTATACGACGTTTAGGTCACCAACCAACCAGTCTTCTTTTTTGGAACATTTTACTACTATCCGTAAATTCAGCAAAATAGCACCATTTAAAATCGAAGCGGGACTTCCTGTTGGAGTAGGTGGGTGTGAACAACGGAGTTAGTGGGCGGGGCCAGCGATTGGTCAATTGAGGTGATATCCAGCTTTTTTCTAGATAACCTACCAAATAAGTGGTAACACTTGTAGTTCAAGGGCATTGGCTCGATTGTTTTTCTTTTTTTTTTTATTTATTTATTTTCATTTATTTATTATTAATATTATAATCATTATTATTATTATTTTTTAATCAATTGCGTATAATAATGCTTTGCTGTAGCAGTGATCTATAACCTTGCATTGGATTCTCGCCGCGTAGGAAAAACTGATATTTCACTCGAGCTTCGTTTTCGTAAAATATACAAAGTTTCCAACGTGGCTAAAATGACATTCCTTATTTATTTGAGTAAGGTTAAATTCGTACTATTTAAAATATAAAGATGTAACTCTAACCTTAGTTATAACAAATGAAAGAACACCAGAATTCAGTTACCATACTTTGTTCGTTTGTAACTAGACAGAGTCATAGATTTACCAAATCTTTTTCAAAGTTTTACCAATACAACATCCAGTAATAAGAAATTCATACATTAATACATAAAGAGATTATTTATAGCATTCAAAACAAAACGCTGACAGTACTGGTTGCAATTATTGTGGACTAATGATTTATTAGAAAATTTATCTTAAAAACAACTCTGGCTTAAAAGGGACAAGTAGGAGATGTAGACTAAGATCAGCCTGCACATATGTGAAGGCTGATCTTTGCATGTACCTCCTGTCGAAACAGGAATATTCCGGGTTCAGCATGACAAGAGTTAAGCTTAAATTTTTATTCTATTTGCCGAGTAAAATAGTAGTTATTCAGCAAATTTGCTCTAAAACGAGGTATTTTGGACAAATAAAAAACAGGAAAGAACAGAATTTTTTTTATTTACATCCAACCACATTACTGTGCAATAGGAACAAATAAATGCAAATACATTGAATAAACAATTTAACAAATCCGGTTTACCAAAACACATTTATCTATATATCAGGTATTTTTGTTTTTTTAGATAGGAAAGAGTAAGCTTTGATACTTTGGGTTAATAGACAAAATTTTGAGGTCTTCTCAGAGCTCAGGTGTTTTGATTTTTTAGATAGCAAAGAGTCAGCTTTGATACTTTAAGATAATAGACAAAATTTTGAGGTCTTCTCAGAGTTCAGTGAGTGCAAACTGCCACTGGAGACTTAACCACTTAATGCATTGAATACCTACGCCATAGAAAGTAGTTTTCATATATTTCAGGAATATTGCGAACTCTGCCTTCAAGTTCATCGACTAGTTATTTTAGCTCACGTCAGCATATCGTGTTCAAAATGAGTCTGATCAGAGTGTTCAATATGTGCACTGCTTTGTATGGCCACAAGAATTAACTTTATTCAAATTGTATAAAATTCCTTCAAAAGCGTGGTATTGAACTCTTGTGTTATTTTAACTTCATTTGACAAAGATTACTTAACAAAACCATGCTTTGCTACATTGCAGGACTTTCAATGCTTTGATTTAGGGACAGAATGACAGGATGTTGTCAGTGAAATGACAAAAAGGATTTTAGGTTGACAAAATTCTAACTGCATGGCAATGATTTAGAATTGCGTTTGTTCAGAGTATTCGAGCTATTGCCTAGCCACCAAAAACCAGCATCCATAGCTCGTCACGGTCTGAAACAAGCCGTAGCTACATGATTTTTAGCCGCTAAGTTGGCAGACTATTGAATTACATGTACAAATGTAATTGGTTTAGTTAAGTAGAACTATATTCCCCCCTTTCACCTACTTGTCCAAAAAGAACAGACAAGGATGGGAATAGAGAATGAGATAATAACAAAAATGGGAAAAAGGAAAAAAAAATTGATAAGAATTGATTTAGATTGATTGAATGGGGTTTAACGCAACCTTTAATAGTATTTCAGTCATATCGCGGCGGCTGGAGCACCTAACAATGGATTCGTTGTATTTCTCACACCAGTACTACCACTACATCCTTTCCTAGCCTCCAGCTGATATCCCACTTAGGTTTACGATTACCCACCCATTGGTGAGAGACAATTGTCGGAAAGGATAAGTACCGCCGCATTTTTGACGTTGCCGTTGACGTCATCTGACGTTGATGTCATTATTATCTGTTATTGTTTAAAATGGTGTCCCCACAAAAGATTTTTTACACCGAAACTAGTCGGGAATTAAACTCTAAACAATTAAACTTGAAGTTTGATCTGTTTTTCATTGTTATTTATATTTATAACATGTACATAATGAGTTGTTACAAAGTGGTAAATGCAGAAAAAGATATAACCATGTGACATATGAGAATTTCATGGGGAAAGGAGAGACCTCTACTTAAAAGCAATTCTTCTCTTTCTCACTTATTATTTATTTATCTATTTAACTATTTTTTTCTTATCTTATTTGATTTTGTTTTTCTTTTCCTTAATCATCACCACAAATAATGCGTGTTGAAATTCAAGTTTAATATTTACAACAATGTTGCATATATAATATTTAAGAGATGAAGAGAATATTTTTGTTTTCATAGTGGTATGAACCGAAAAAACTAATCACACTGTATGAATACGCGAAGTATCGACTGAAAAAAGCAAAAACTATACAAACTTTGATACCTATTTGTATGGGACTATTTGGTTCGGAGGCATACAAAATCGCTGCGTGCTTAGAATTTTGTTAATGGAGTTATGAATATTTTTTTCGACCAATCAGAACGCCCGTTTTTGATAGACGAAACTAAAAGTTAAATTATGTACATAATGAATAGATACAGTTTGGTATGGGCCGAAAAGATATGACCAAATGACATGAAAACTCTATTGGGAAAGGATAAAAAGGATAAATCTCTTGTTCAAATCAATTCCCTCTCCTCTCACATTTTTCATTATATTTTTCTTATCATCATAACAAATAATACATCTTGGAATTCAAGTAGGGTATTCGCAACAACATTCCGTGAATACTATATTCAATATCATATATGATTAGAAAATGATAAACAACTATACACATTTCAGCAATATATATAGTATTCTTGCAGCATCCATAACCCTTTCCTTTCCGCAAAATTTTAGACCTGTCAAAATGAAAAGGTTTTGCAGACAAAAATTTAAAGTGGATTTAGTTTGAATGATAATCATTCAGTAGGATAGAAAATATTGTGGTAAAAAAAGAAAATGCTTGTTACAAGCAATTTTCTCTTTTCCCACAATTTTTTCTCAAGTATAAAATCACAGGGACGTAAAAACAAGGGGTTGTACAGAAAAGGGTTAAGTCATAAAGGTGCAAATACATGGGCAAAGCCAAGTCAACTACTACTATTTAGCAAGATGTTCACATGAATAAGAATAGTTTCATCCATTTCCACACAATGGCGCTTTTGGAAGCCCCTCAAGAAAAAACAACTGGGAAAACATTGTGTAAATTGAAGAAATTGCTTGTGACAAGCAATTTCTTCAATTTGCACAGTGTTTTTCAACCCAGTACGTTAAAAAATCTAAAATTTCATAGACTTTAAATTGTCGTCTGCAATGCATTTCAATGTGGACTAGTCTAAAATTCTTGCCGTGTTTTTTACACAATATTTCTATGTGTTGTACACCATGGGAAAAGTCAAATAAATGGTATTCGTTTTCAATTATTCCTGAAATACAATTTTTCTTTTCTTGGTTTATTAATATTTTTCCCTTTTCTATATTGAAAAGGTGCGTTAATGTTCTTAATCTAGTTAAAGCCAACTCATACTCAAACTTATCAATAAAATCAAGGTAATTTTCGAGGCAAAACGATTGCTTGAACTACCTGTTTATTTCCAAACGAGATTAATTGACCAATCGCTGGCCCGCCAAGTCACTCATTTGGCCCCGCCCACTGACCCTAACAAGTAGTTCCGCTTCGATTTTAAACGGGGTTGTTTGGCAAAATTAATAGCCAGTAGCATGTAACATAAAAAGTAAAATAGTTGGTTGACGACCAAAATGTCGTAACTACAGCTTGAATAAGCGGAAGTAACAACGTTTAAGTCACCAAACCAACAAAAATGTTTCACAAAATATGGCGGTCAATGTCGGAGTGTAAAGATCAATTTCGGGCTGAATGAATAATTTGATTGTTCAATTGTTTCCTTGATTGACAGCCACAATTGATCAAATATTGATCGCTGTAATTTAACTGTGATGAATAAACATGTATAATATCCTTTGTTTGAAGACATCGTAGTTAATCATATATCTATTCTGGTTTAACCGCAATTTTTATAATTGATAAGCCCAGTAGTCATAATCAAATTATATCAATCCATTTGATATCATTGCAAAATAATTTAATTTTTAGTTTCGTCTATCAAAAACGAGCCTTCTGATTGGTCGAAAAATTGAATTCATACCTCCATGAACAAAATTTTGAGTACGCAACCATTTTGAATGCTTCCGCACAAAAAGTTCACTACAAAAAGGTATCAAAATTTGCTAAGTTATTGCATTTTTCGCTCGATGCTATTAAATTATAAGAAATGAAGATAATATTTTTTGTTTTCATGGAGGTACGAACCGAAAAACCTAATCACACAATGTATGAATCCGCTTCGCGTATTCATACAGTGTGATTAGGCTTTTCGGTTCATACCTCCATGAAAACAAAAAATATTCTCTTCATCTCTTAAATATTTATCCAGTATCTTGTCATAACAATTTAACGATAAGTGTGCATCGACATTCTACCAATCAAGCAGATAGACCGGCTGTGAACTTTGAACTCCAACATTGGCAAAATTTTATGGAAAAAAAAAATGTTGGTAAGGTTTCTAAAACGTCGTACCTACAGATCTTATACAAGCTGTAGTTATACGACGTTTAGGTCGCAAACCAACATGGCGCTTGCCACAAAATTTGGAAAATTCACATCGAAGCGGAACTTCCTGTCGAAATCATGGGGCTTGATCATCGGAGTCAATTAGCGGGACAGCGTTCCCTCATAACTACAACGAAATTTGACATGCCACACAACAAAGGATCAACTTGGAATTCCTTAAAACAAACACGTGATACGTCAGGGGGTAATAGGGTCTCATAAGAAGTGCGTAAAGTATCGACCGTAGAAAGACTGCAATGAGGCTGCTGTCTGTCCAGGGTGGAAACTTTTCACACGTCATTCTACCTTATCGTATATTTCATCCGGTATCCAGGAAAACATGTCTAACTGACGAAAGGAATCTTAAAATTCAAGAGTAAACTGCCTTTTAGATTCACAAAAATAAGAATAAGTCAGACGTTACCAAAACATTGGAATTTAAAGGCTATAAAGTAACGGCATTAAGAAAGGTTTTCCTGTAAATCAGATCATTTTAATGATAGACAGCGTTTCTATTTTACATCTGTTACATTATATCTTTTTTCAACTATCCCTTTCAAGGAACCCTTTACAAATGACGGGTCACAAATCTTAAAGTTTATTTGGTTTCTATATTAACCCATTCCCACGTAAGCCGGCTTTTTTACACCACTCTAAAAAGAAGCTTTGGAAAACATTGTGGGAAATGAAGAAATTGCTTATTACAAACAACTTCTCCATTATCTAAAAGGTTTTCTTCCCAAAACGACAAGAGATTTCTTTAAAATTTCACCAACTTAAAATTGCCGTCTGCAACTTCTAATTTGGACCAGTGTAAGATATTGTCGTCTGGTAATGGATTAAATGAATAACAACGCATGCAAGCAATTCTATATTCAGATGCTTTGCAAAAGAATCTACCAGTCAAAATGCACTCCGTGCAGTCTGATCAAGATCTACTCTTCTCGTTCTCTTTACTCTTAGTAAACAGATTCACTAGAGATGTACGAGTTATTGTGGGTGATCAAAGGTCAATTATGTCTATACAGGTTTAGACAAAATTGACCTTTGATCAACCACCATAACTTGTACATCTATACTATGTTACTTAACTAGACAAAAGCATTTAAAGTATATAGACAAAAAATAGAAAAAATGTTGAAATATTACTTTTTATTATATACCTACAAATATTTCTAGTAAAATATAACCACTTAACACAGACAAAGTCGGACACGACAGAAAAAAAATCCGTATCTGATAGTGTCACATACGGTTCCATATAAGGCAGCTCAACTTACATATTAAATGACATCAATTTGCAAAATGAATGACCAGGTGTACAACTAAAGTTTAACGTCGTAACTACAGATTGAATAAGTTTTAGTTACGGCGGGTAAGTCGGCAAACCAACAGAAATACTTTATATAAATGTTGGAGTTAAAGATAAAAACTATACAGTATGAAAGTTAATTGTCTCACGTTGTGAAAAAACGTCATCAACATAAAATTTTTTGGTACTTAAAATATTAACAGAACATATGTCATGATTATTTGATAAAAGGTTTCAATGTGATAGGATGAATCTATTTCAGAAAACCCGAGGTCTACGTAAATATCTTAGTTGTTATCCCTTTCCGGGCGACAAAAATTTTTGCTGGTCCAGAATGACCAAATGACCTATCGCTGGCCCCGCCCAATTTCTCCGTTGGCAAGCCCATTGACACCATCAGGAAGTCCCGCTCGCTTTTAATTTAAACGGCATTATTTTGCAAAATTTATGGCTATCATGTAACAAAAAAATTAAAATAGTTGGCTGGCGACTTATACGTCGTACCTTGAATAAGCTATAGTTATGCCGTTTAAGTCGCCAAACCAACAGAAAAGCTTAACAGAAATGGCGGCCAATGTCGGTGTTCAAATCTCATTTCTTGTCTAAATAAACGATTCTATTGCACGACCGGTTATTTGGTTGACGGTCGCGATCGATCAATTGCGGCTTTTAAAGCAAAAAGATCAAACATCTAGACTGGATGACTCGAACATTGGTTGTGTGAAGGATATTTGTTGATCCTGCGACTTTTAGCGTCGTAACTACGGCTTATGCAAGCTGTAGTAACGACGATTAGGTCGTTAACCAGCCATTTTCCTTTTTTGTTAAATACTACAAGCCGTAAAGTTTGCAAAAATAGCGCCATTAAATATCGAAGCGGGATTTTCTACCGGATTCAATGGACGGGGACAATCGAGAAAAGGGGCCAGTTGTTGGTCAAGTTGAGTCACTAACTTAATCCCTTCATGTTTAATCCCTGGTATTTACCTCCAAGTCGTTTTATATTTTAGAAAACTTTGTGGAAAAAAAAACTGCTTGTAACAAGCAATTTCTTCTTTTTCCTCATTATTTGCTGTCCTATTGAATGGTTTCTTGATCCAATGAAATCGGCTTTGAATTGTCGTCTATAAAACCTTTGAATTTGGACAGGTATAACATCTTGCAAATCAAAGTACTGAAAGTACTTTAAGCTAGCAAATCATAGTTTTGTTATATGATAGATATACGAGGCTAATGTAAGCCATTAAAACATTGGACTGGTTCAAATTGAAAGAAGTTGCAGACGACAATTCTAATATGGTGGAATTTAGAAGATTTTGCCATGTAGGGTTGGAAACATTGTGGATAATGAAGAAATTCCTTGTTATAATCAATTTCTTCATTGTCCACAATGTTTTCCAAAGCTTTTTTTCATTAGATGCGTATTAAAGCGAGGTTGAGTGGGAAAGGGTTCAATACAATACCTTTTGAAGGAGTTCTCTACAGTTTGAATGAAGGTAATTCATGTGGCCATACAAAGCAGTGCACATAGTGGAGAGTCTGATCAGACTCATTTTGAAAAATACCTATGAGGTGAACTCCCAAATAGAGTTTGAAATATTCTTGAAAAACATCATAGCAACTACCTTTTATGGCGTAGGCATTCAATGGATTTAGTTGTTAAGCCTCCAGTGGAAGTTTGCACTCATTGAACTCTGAGAAGACCACAAAATTTTTTATGTTGACTTAATCTATCAAAGCTGGCGCTTTGCTAGCCATAACTAAAATCATATCAACACCTATTTACTTATATTCATTATTGTCCTAATTTTCACATTCAATTGAACCCATTCCCAGACAACAAAAGTTTAGAAAGGTTCTAAATCAAAAGTTGTTGAAAAAAGATAATTTTCTAGTTCATGAAATTTAAAAAAAAAAAACAACTTCGTCTGAGGATAGGAAATATTCTGCATAATGAAGAAACTGCTTGTAAAACACAATTTATCCATTTTCCACAATCTTTTCAGAAACTTTTTTCCCCAAAGCGGTAACATCATTTCTCAAATAGAGCACATGTCTTGAGAGGGAGTTATTCGAGTGACAGGATGTTAATTAACCCTCGTTCCCGGAATATTCCGGTTTTGGCAGGAGGTGCAGACTAAGATCAGACTGCACATATGTGCAGGCTGATCTTAGCCTACACCTCCTGCTTGTACTTTTCCTGCCAGAGTTGTATATGAAGTTGATTTCTAAAAGAAATATTGATTTTTGAACAGCAAGTTCTATCAGTGCTTTCAGCTCTTTCATTTGACAGCATTTCAGCAAGGTAATTTATACAGCATGACAAGGGTTAATGTTCAATTTAAGGACTGTCGAGAATGTTTTTGACCTTACACAAAAATCCCACGATTTCTAAGCTAACGTAAGATGTTATCAAATTTTGTCGTTATGTACAATTTGATTTCACCCAGCATCGAAATGAATTCATCTTGAAATATAGTTCCTTTCCACAAATAGAGAAAAAAATTCACGGAATAGTTGCTCATTTGAATCAAAGATATGAGCACAGCTGTAATAACGACTGTGTTGCCAAACTTTACTGCATCTCGGAATGTTGCTCTTAGAACAACACCAATCATTAATCCCACATTCGTTGCAAAAAGAAACCCGGTTACAGCAAAAAGAATGTTCGTCTCAGAACCGTGGCCAGAGCTACATGTTCGTCCGATGATAGTTTTGAAACACTTCAGTTTTATTATTATTATAGTGTTGCCAATGAAAGCTATCCCAAGAGGAACGATTATGAGAAGTGAACCACCAATATTTAGGATAACAGAACAATACTTGCCAAAGTCTGTAGACACCAGGTAGCATATTGTTCCGTTTACTGTTGTGTTAATAGAAAGCGCATTTTGACCATAAGGGTTGAAATGTTGGTATCCAAATATCCCGAACCCTGTGACCGTTCCACAAAAGATAACAATTGCGACGAAAGCCCGAATTATCTTTCTAAAAGACACGTAGAATTTTGCCTCAAAAGGAAAGACAACACTGACAAATCTAACAAATGTAAACACAGCTATCGCCCAGTTTGAGGATGCACGTGCTAAAACAGATAGGAACACCACGGTTTTGCTGAATAGATCTGACCATTGATTGTCTTCGTAAATGGTACCCCACTTGTTCAAAATAATTGCATTGGACCATAAAAACGTCGAGTCCGACACGGCAAGTGGAATAAGAATCAAGATTGGCTTGGAGCGAAAAGTTTTCCGAGAAAGAACACACACGCTTAGACAATTTCCGACAGTTCCAATGCTTAAGAGAATTGGCTGAACTACGTGAAATATCCAAAATACTATATAGCATTCAACGTCGCTTCTTTGTAGACAAAGGTCGAGTCTTGAAATAGTGAAGAAGGGTTCCATAATTTCAACATTATTAACAATAATAGCATTTATTTCCAAGAAGACATCTTATAGTATACGCACAAGTAAATCAATATAAATAGACAGGGGTTTCATATTAATATTATAATAAGTATTTGACCAATGGCATAAGTGGGTGGAGTCCTTCTGCGATTAGCCTTAAGTTTACTTATTGGATTACTGTTTTTCAAGAAGATGACCAGAAAAGCCGATTTAATACCTATTTGCTCCATTTACATACGGGGTTTGGAAAAGTGACTTTACCGATTGGCCAAAAACTTACTGTATATTATCACGTTTTATTAATTTCTAAAAAAAGAAACTTAAAAAAAACCCGAAATGTTGAATGCAATTAAACTTGATATGTATTTTTCCTTTTCGAGGACAGATACTCGCAATCATAATTTTAAGCACGCAGCTATTTTGTATGCTTCCACACAAAAGTTAAAATTAGTAAAATATTTGTTTTCTTTTTCGCTTGACGTTATTAGATTATAAGAAATAAATAGAATATTATTATTTTGTTGTTGTTGTTGTTGTTGTTGTTGTTTTCGTTGGGGTATGAAAGGAAAAAATTAACCAAACTATTCATACAGTGTGATAAGGTTTTTCATACCTCCGTGAAAACAAAAACAAAAAATATTCTCTTTATCTCTTAAGTGTAAAACTGGGTGTGCTAGTTGGTCACAATAGTATCATTCGAGGATCATAAGGTAAAGACATTTAATTGAATTTTGTTTCCTTGATAAAAACTCAAGCCTTTTGATTTTTCGAGCTTCAAGTTTGGAGCCAGTAATTTTTTATATGCTTGTGCACAAAATAGATCCAAATTATTTTTACCCGAATCTACTAAATTCGAGTAAAAATAATTCGGATCTATTCAAACAACTTTCATCGAGGATCACCAGGCAAAGTTATTTATTTGATTTTTGTTTACTTGATAAAAATTCAAGCGTTTTGATTTTTCGAGCTTCCAGTCTGGAGCAAGTAAATTTTAGTATGTTTGCTTGCTCCCAAAATAGATCCAAATTATTTTTACCGGAATCTATTACAATAGATGCTCTGCCTTACTTGATTTCATCAAATTATAAAAAACTGTAGAGAATAGCTTTTGTTTTCTTTGAGATATGAACCTAAACACTAGTTTCGCTTAATCATATCGAATGTTTAAGTTTTTAGGCTCATACTTCAATCAAAATGAAAAAAAACAATGTTCTCTTCATTTCTTAAGCCTTTCCCGCGCAAAAAAAGATTTTTGATGTCCAAAAGAAAAAAGCTTAAGAAAACATTGGGGAAAATTAAGAAATTGCTTGTTACAAGCGATTTCTTCATTATAAACGATGTATCCAACCTCAAAAGACAGATAAATTGTTTAATCTACTTAAAATTGATGTATGCAACTTCTTTGGAATTGGACCAGTCTAGATTTCTTTCGTCTGGTATATGAGAAAATGCAAAATAGGGATCATTTAGATCTCCTTAGCTGTCACAAGAACATTTTCAAAGATCCGCTTCCCTGTATCTTTGAAAAATAGGTTGCTCCCAGATGGACACAATACGGTACACAAGCGGTATTCTTTAACTACTTTTGTACAGTTTGGTTGTTTGAATGGGATTTAACGCCACTTTTAACAGTATTTAAGTCATATCGAGGTGGCTTGCGCACATAACTATGGATTCCTGGTATGACATACACCGACACTACCACAATATCTTTTTCTGCTCTCCAACTTCTCATCTCACTTAGGTTTACGATTATCCACCCATTTGTGGGAGACAAAAATATTGGAGATCGAACCTCTTGATTAAGTGACCAACGAGCAACCAAGTGCGATATGGCCGGTTTCGAACGACTTTTGTACTAGGTCAACAAAAATATCAAATATAGGTCCTGCCTATATATGTCGAGTAAAGCAATGGCCTAAGACAGCTTTCCTATAATGATACACTGCGGTCTAGTTCCCACACGGAAGATATGTTCGAGTTAACACTCAACCTGCAACTACGCGGTCTCAAGTTCAGAAGTTCATCAATTCCAGTGTCGATCCAGATAGCCCATACTGACTCTCAAGGCTAGGTGCTATGAAATGTGTGGTCAGAATATGGTGAAGAAATACAAGATAGCTGCATTATTTCATTAAGAGATGAAGAGGATATTTTTTTTGTTTTCATGGAGGTATGAACCGAAAAACCTAATCACACTGTATGAATACGCGAAGCGGATTCATACATTCTGTGATTAGGTTTTTCGGTTCACACCTCCATGAAAACAAAAAATATTGTCTTCATTTCTTACAATTTAATAGCATTGAGTGAAAAAAACGAATTTTTTACAAATTTTGACATCTTTTTTTATGTGACTATTTTGTGCGTGCTCAAAATTTTGTTCATGGAGTTATGAATTAATTTTTTCGACCAATCAGAACGCTCGTTTTTGATAGAAACTAAAAACTAAATTATTTCTCATTGACCGATCATAAGTTCAACAAAAGTTCATCAAAAATAAAACATTTATTTTGAACATATTTTACTTGGTTTCACTCATTCTGTTTTGATATGAGATCGTGTTGTGTATCTTATCTTTTGATCACTAATTATAACTTGTATATCTATAACTTTGTTTTATTACCATGTATACACTGATAAAGGAAAACTCGTTTGTAATAATTGCAGTAAGAACTAATTTCTTCTCTAATGTATCCAATTGATCGTTACTTAACCCATTACCAAACTAGGAAATTTTAGACCGGTTCAAATTGAAAGAAGTTGCAGACAACAATTCAAGTTCAAAGAAAATCTCAGTCATTTAGAGTAGAAATACATAGCAATTTCTCCAATATACACATTTTTTCCAAAGATTTTTTTTCCTAAAGGGGCATAAAAAGCGGTATTGTGTTGGAATGGGTTTAACGTATTTTTGAAGGGTTTTTTGCACCAGTATTTCAGTTAACCAAGCCAAAAAATGTCTTGGTCTTAGGATGACAAGGTGAATGTTAGTGGGATAAGTTATTAATTAAAGTGAGTCAATTTGAGGTCGGATTCAATGGACAGGGACAACAGAGGAAGAGGGCGGCGGCACATATCCTTTCCGACATTTGTCTATCACCAATAGGTGGATAATCGTAAACCTAATTGGGATAGCAGCTAGAGGCTAGGAAAGGTTGGGGTGGTAGTACTGGTGTAGGAAATACTAGGAATCCATTATTAGGTGCTCCAGCCGCCACGATATGGATGAAATACAGTTAAATAAGGCGTTGAACCCCATTCAATCAATCAAGTTAATCCTTGTCATGCTGATCTCGGAATATTCTTGTTTGGGCATGAGGTATAGACAAAGATCAGCCTGCACATGTGTGCAGTCTGATCTTAGTCTGCACCACCTGCTTGTTACTTTCAGGCCAAAACTGTTCATAAAATCAGTTTAAAAATGAAATATTGACCTTAAACTAGTGCTCCGAGTGTTTTACCCATTCTAGCTCATTGACGCTTTCAGACGCCCCTAATAGAAAAAAGCTTTGGAAAATATTGTGGAAATGAAGAGATTGCTTTTTACAAGCAATTTCTTCATTCTCCACAATGTTTTCAACCCAGAAAGTTGAAAAATCCAAAATTTTATAAACTTTAAATTGTTGTCTGCATCTTCTTTCAATTTGGACCGGTCTAAAATTTTGCCATCCGGTAATGGCTAAGTCCTTTGATTTTGATGCAATTCTTAACAGAAAATACATTCAGCATGACAATAGTAAAAATCTGACAACGTCTAAATATGCTAATTAGGCATTGATGGACAGCAAATAGGTTAAGTTGAATCAGTTCCCACACTGTCCGGCTTTTTATGCCCCTCGAAAAAATTGGCTTGGAAAAACATTATGGTAAAATGAGGAAATTGCTCGTACATGGCAATCTCTTCTTTGTCCACACACATAAAAAAAATCACGGACTTGAAATAGTCGTCTGCAACTTCATTCAAATAGGACCAGTCTTACGTTTTGTCGTCTGGCGATGGGCTAAAGATATACGGTTCACTTATTAACCAAAATTAACCTTATTTGTGAAATTAAGAGATAAATTAGATTACTAGACAACCAATCCAAGGGAAATTACCCCTGATGATATTTTAATGAATTTAATGATTTGAACATGATATAGGCCCGGAGCTTCTACATGATAGTTACTGAAGGACCCAATATCCTTTCCGAATTCTTTTTAAACATTCTTAATTTATGATTACCTCAATATTTCTTATGATATATTACTTATATTTATGATAACATCAACTAACTCATATAAACACTTAACCCATTCCCACACAATGATGATTTTTAACGCCCTTCAAGAAAAACGCCTTTGAAAACATTGCGGAAACGTGAAGAAATTGCTTGTTACAAGCAATTTCTTTATTATTCACAATGTTTTCTAACCCAAAACACAAAGATTTTGTAAAATTTCATCAACTTGAAAATGTCGTCTGCAGCTTCTTTCCATTTGGACAAGTCTAAAATTGTGTCGTGTGGTAACGGATTAAAGATAAAGGCTCACAAGTCTATTGTATTATCAAAATATGAATGTCCCTGGATACAACTACTGAAGATGTTTAGAAAAAAAAAATCATAGCAAGAATGTAGGTCTACAAAAGAATCTAATATTATATGGAAAAAATGCTCAAAAATGTGGTTAAAATTCCGTCACAATAACTATCAGTGTCAAAATAAGAGAAACAACTCTCCCTTTTTTTAAATAAAAAGTATCTTTTAAAACTGAATCGCTCTTATTCTATGCTAGTTGTTAAAAGAAAGAAAAAAACTCACAAGATATACCAAGTACATATTTTATTTCAAATGAGAATTTGATTTGGTTTTAAAATGTGTAATATTTATAATGGAAATGTCCCCATGGCTCAGAATTTTGACTAAAAAGAATCGAAGTCGAATTATGGAATTAAAATGTATAACGTTACAATCTACTTACACACGATCATCGAACACGATAACAACAAATAGAAAAACACACTGTTGTAATATTCCCTATATATTCTATTCAAAAGCGAAAAGTATGTAATTGATACATGATTATACATAAAGATTATTCCTACTAAATTTGGTTGAAATTTGCCCAGTAGTTTGTGAGAAGTTTTCCTTTTAAAAATCCTTCTTTATTTCTAAATAGGCCTCACACCTTTAGGGCTCCTCTTCTGGGTACCCGTAAACGCTTTTTGAAATTCTGAAAGAGGTATTAAAGTCGTCTTCTGGGTCAGGAAGAGATGATTTTTTAAGATTTTTTTTCATTTTCACTTTTGTTGTCAAGCCATGGATTTCAACGGATTTCAATTCTTGTTGCGATTTCTATAGCAGTGTATCATCTAAGGAACATTCCTGCCAACTTTGGTTGAAATTGACCAATCGCGACTGTCAACAAGGAATGTATCGACCAATCAAATTATTCATTCAGCCCGGAATGAGATTTAATCTCTAACATTGGCCGCCGTTTTTGTGGAGCCTTTTTGTTGGTTTGGCGACTTAAACGTCGTAACAACAGGTTATTCAAGCTGCATGTAGTTACCACGTTTAGGTCGCCAACCAACGATATTGACCATAGCTTTTGAAGATAACGTCGTTCAAAATCGAAGAGGGACTTCCTGTTTTGAGTCGACGGGCGTGACCAAGGGAGTGAGTGGACGGGGCCAGCGATTGGTCAATTAGCCCAGTGGTTTGGAAGGAGAAATTATACGTTGACACACGACGGTATGGGTCAAAAGTCCTCTTTTGGTAGTAAAATAAGCCCGTCCATAAAATGATACAGGTGCACTCAGAAATTTCAGGCGTGTGCGCATAATTACTGAGCATCCAAGGATATAGATAGGCGCGCACGCCTAAATTACAAGTGAACGCACAATATAAACGTGTTTACTTTGTACGCATGCAAACTCATTTTTTGAAAGTGCGCGCGTTAAATAACGCTTGAATTAAACGGGTTTAGCTATATTATTTACGCGCGTACGCGTTCTTTGTGCTAAGACGACTAAAATGGGACTTTTGACCCAAACGGTACACCGTACGACTGACGATGCAGGACGCACTCTTGACGCCGGACAGAAGTTGGTCACAATACCTCACCTTGAGGACTTATAAGGCAGATAGTAAATCGGTTTTTTCACAAGCAAAGCGTCATCTTTGATAGCTTAAATTTTGCCAAATAACTCCGTTAAAAATCAAAGCGGAACTTCCTGTTCAAGTCAAGGATTCGTCAATTAAAAGAAATTGAGAGGATTTTATGTACGTTTGATTGTTTTGTTATTGAGGAATGAACCCAAAAACCTAATTACACTAATGTAGTAATCAGCTTCGCGTATTCATACAGAGTGATAAATTTTTGGATAACATCTCAATGAAAACAAAAACATTTCTTAACCCATTCTCACTCACTGACGCTTTTAAACACCCCAAAGAAAAAGAAAACGTTGGAAAACATTGTGGAAAATTAAGAAATTGCTTGTTACAAGCAATTTCTTCATTGTCCACAATGTTTTATACCCCAAACTTAAAAAAAAAGCCCAAATTTCATCGATTTAAAATTGTTGTCTGCAACTCCTTTAAATTTGGACCAACCTAAAATTTTGCCGTCTTGTATTGGATTAAATATGTGTAGCCTGTTAGGTAGAACTTCTTGGAAGTTCGTAAAGTGTGGACATTGATCAGACATTGTGTAACATAATCCATGATTCGAGCCTATTGTGGAAGCTCATTTATTTCTTTCGTGAAGAAATTAGAAGAGTAGCCACGGTCCGAATCCATGAAATCAATACTAAATATTATGTTGATGGGTCGAAGATAAACACGCCAATCTGCTGCCAATACTTTCTTGAATGAACATTGTTGAGAGGAAAATGCGAAACAAGATATTTGATTTGTTGACATAGTATTTTGGTCCCATATAAATAGGGCAGCAAATGCGCAAAACAGGGGCAGAGCCGGGAGTTTGAAATGGGATATATCACGTAGATGACTGTTGGAGCTTATGCTCCCAGAGTAGTTTAGAAGAAATAAATATTGTATGATAGAAACAGAAGGTTGGAGTTATTGTTAATTTATCCACTATACGATCACTAAGAAGACTACCTCGATGGCCGAATGGTAAAGGTGCTTGACTCGTGATCCGAAGGTCACTGGTTCGAGGCCCACCGTCACCGGGATGTGTTCATGGGCAAGACACTTAATAGCCAGCCCCAGTCTACCCAGCTGTAGAATTGGGTAGCAGTGGATTTAGCCACTGCCTCTCTCTCAGAGACGTGAAAATATCTGGATTGTGGGTTTCGAGAGCGACTCTATAAGCTTAAAGCTTTCGTTGCAATCGAACTAAAATAAATTAGTATAAACTAAGAAGAAACATTGAGGAACCAGGAGAAAAGGCCGAGATTATATTACATTGTTTAATTTGGTGCAGAGTGACCAGGATCGACTAACAGTCGTGTTACGGCCTTGGGATAATAAGTTCGTAGATCAAGATCAGAAGGAGGTTTAGGTACTTCAACGCTATCATAAACCACATCAGAAGACATTTAAAAAAACAAAAAAACGTTCACTTAAATCGTTATTTTGGGAAGAACTTGGACAGTTAAATCGAGGAAAATATTGCTATAATTTCAACGTTGTTTCTGAAAGGATCTTGCACAGGGGATTTAAAGTCGTTTTCTTCCCTAAGATATATATTTAACAATGATATATCTCAAAAGACAGGGGCGTATGTAACATAATCCATGATTCGAGCCTATTGTGGAAGCTCATTTATTTCTTTCGTGAAGAAATTAGTAGAGTAGCCACGGTCCGAATCCATGAAATCAATACTAAATATTATGTTGATGGGTCGAAGATAAACACGCCAATCTGCTGCCAATACTTTCTTGAATGAACATTGTTGAGAGGAAAATGCGAAACAAGATATTTGATTTGTTGACATAGTATTTTGGTACCATATAAATAGGGAAGCAAATGCGCAAAACAGGGGGAGAGCCGGGAGTTTGAAATGGGATATATCACGTAGATGACTGTTGGAGCTTATGCTCCCAGAGTAGTTTAGAAGAAATAAAATATTGTATGATAGAAACAGAAGGTTGGAGTTATTTTTAATTTATCCACTATACGATCACTAAGAAGAAACATTGTAGAACCAGGAAAAAAGGCTGAGGTTATATTACAATTGGTAAGACTATGAAGTTTGGTCAAAGTTTAAGGATTAGTTATAGTCTGCTTCAAGAAATGGCACAGTTAGTTTGTGTTGTTTGAATGGGGTTTTACGCCGCTTTCAACAATCTTTCAGTTATATCGCAGGGGCTGGAAGAATGGAATCCTGGTATTTCTCACATCAGTACCACCATTACATCCTTTCCTAGCCTCCAGCTACTATCCAACTTAGGTCTACGATTAGCGACCGATTGGTGAGAGACAAATAGTCGGGAGTTTGAAATGGGATATATCACGTAGATGACTGTTGGAGCTTACGTGAGTGCCCCCGTCGGGGATCGAACCCGGGACCTCTAGATTGACAATCCGACGTGCTACCACTTGCGCTATGACGGCGGCTAGGAATGGCACAGTACAAGATTATTTGTTTAGTAAATCGGATTGACCTCTGCTAGAGTATCATTTTTTTCACGAAATACTTTGTGAAGAGAACTTGGAATAAGGTCCCTTTCGTGAGATGAACCCCATGAACTTTTAATTACCTTTCTATCGTTTTTTTTTTTTTTTTTTTTTTTTTTTTTTATTAAGAAATCAAAGTACTGAAAGTACTATAAGCTTGCAAAGCATGGTTGAATTTAGAAACCCCTTTTCTTTGTGGGGTAGAAAACATTGTGGACATTGAAAAAATTGCTTGTTACAAGCAATTTCTTCATTGTCGATAAATGTTTCCAAAGTTTTTTTCTTTGGATGCTTGAAATGGGAATTGGGTGGGAATTGGTTAAATAGCATGCTTTTAACAGAGTTTTTTTTACAATTTGAATAGTGTTTGCAATCTTCCGAAAATATATAAGAACTATTTTTTATGGCATAGGCATTCTATGAATTTGGTGGTTAAGCCTCACATGGCAGTTTGCGCTCGCTGAACTTTGAGAAGACCTCACAATTTTTTCTGGTAACGTATGCTATCAAAGCTGACGCTTTGCTAGTTAAAAACTTAGAAACCACAGTTGCGACCCAGCTCTGTCTGCGGCTCTGTCTGCGAAGTCTGTAGTGTTTGAAAAGGTATCGAGGTATACATATTCTGTCCTCTGAAGTGTATGAGAAACTCAAAAAAAAAATATATATATATATATATTTCTCTTTTTTGAATTCTCAAACGTTAATTTCCATCTACCACTTTGAAACATACTGGCATTAAATCTTAATGAATTTTCAGAACTACTTCTCTTTCTCTACAAATAAATCTCTTTGGCTAAACTAATCGTTAAGATAGAAAGATCAAATACATCTTTATAGGTAGTAATTGTTTCTCTTGAAAGAAGCGAGATAATCTGGTAGTTCATTGCGTAATAAGTAACAAATAAATCACCATGTCTGGGTTTTCTTTGAAAAAGACAAATAAATAAATAATGTATCCAGTTTATATTCATAATTATTTGCATAAAAAGGAGAAAAAGTAACAAACTTCACAAATGACCAATTTGGGCCGTCAAAGAAATAATCAGACGACTAATGAAATCATTGAGTTTCTAGACTGGAGATTAACTTTGAACATTGGCTGCCATTTTTTGTGGAGCATTTTAGTTGGTTTGGCGACTTAAACGTCGTAACTACAGCTTATTCAAACTGTAGTTACGATGTTTAGGTCGCGAACCAACCATTCTATTTTTTGAAAGAGTGAAAATGTTCAACCCTAGTCATTTCGACCGATTTGTTTAGTCCAGTAAGGATTGATACTTAACGTTATTTCAAGATAGCCCCATTTTGCTTGGCGAGCCATATAGATTAACGACAAAAGGTATAACTTGTCCTCTCAATGTCAAAATCAAGAAAGCACATAGTTTTTTTAATTAGTTTATCAGTGTCGTATATTTACAGCTTTCTTTTTGTTAAGAATTGAAATGGAAACACTATTTGATATCCTGAACCGTTGAATATCATAAGAAGACCACCATCGTGTTCTTAACCCATACAAGTAATTTCTTTATTTTCCACAATGTTTTCCGAAGCTTTTTTCTTGAGAGACGTAAAAAGGTGGGATTCTGTGGGAATGGGTTAAATTACAACATCACAAACTTTAATTGAATATTCGAGAATGTCAATCAAATCACCAGTCGACCAATGAAATCATTCATTGAGACCAGAAATGAGTTTTGAACTGCCTGCAACTCCTAATCATTTAGACCATTTAACCCATTCTCACACAGTGACTTTTTTTGACATCCTTCAAGAAAACAACTGGAAAACATTGTAAAAAATGAAGAAATTGCCAGCTACAAGCAATATCTCCTACCTTAAGAGTTGAAAGAAATATAAAATTTTACAAACTTCAAATCGTCGTCTACAATTCCTTTCAATTTGTACCAGTCTGAAATTTTGTCGTCTGGTAATGGGTTGATACATGCTAAAGGTATTACAGACCAATTAGTTCTCAGATACTAGATACCAACTATCAGTTATACGAACTCTGTAACTATAACTCTCGGTGCAATCTATTCCATGAAATCCTGCTGTCCTAATCTTCCTTGAACCGCCGTCAACTAAATCGGCAATTTTCTGTCACAATTGACAGATTGAAAAGGAAGATCACCTCTAAATTATTGATCACAGTTATCATAATCATCAATTGACTAAATAAATAATTATTCAGACCGGAAGTGAAATTTGTTTTTAAACATTGACCGCGTGAAGCATTTTGTCGATTTGGCGACTGAAACGCCGTAACTACAGCGTATTCAAGCGGGGCTAGCGATCCACGAATTGTCGTCGTTACCAAGAAACTCGTTTTCATCCTTTGTCCATAACCAATTGACAAATCGCTGGCCCCGCCCACTTGCTCCATTTGCTAATTCTATCGACTCCGACAGGAAGCCCCGCTTCGATTTTAAACAAAATTTATGGTAAGTAGAATGTAACAATAAGTAGAGTAGTTGGTTGGTGACCTATACGTCGTAACTATAGCTTGATTAAGCTGTAGTTACTACGTTCATGTCGCAAAACCAACAAAAGGTTAACAAAAATGGCCGACAGGGAGGGATTCCAATCGTCGACTATTTTTTTATTGATTATCGCGATTGGTAATTTAACATAAAATGAAAACAAACCGCTATCGGTTATTTGCTGTTATCCATCTTTTTGTTCTAGCATGAAAAAGGTTTCTACTAAGGGAAATGGTTCCTCTACTCGGTGCCATCCACCGATCGATTACAAAGATACAAAATGTTCAATCTTCAAAAAAATGCTCTTACGCCACATGACATCTTATGCGCCGTAAAATGTCCAGTATTTTCGGGGCGGGATTAATTAAAAGGCGTGTTTGTTTTACAACCCCGGGATTACTTTTACTTAGTCTTGATAAGGTTTTAATGAAAATGAGTAAAATGATGGAATAACCAACTGCCAGTATAATTTGTATTACATATTCGGTATATTTTGGCATAAATTGACCAGGAATAATTGACCAATCGCGTTTGTCAATCATGGAATCAACCGACCAATTGAAAAAAATTTTCATCCCGGAATCGAGCTTTGAATTCCGATATTGACCCCGTTTTGTGAACCTTTTTTTAAATTTAGTTTGGCGACTTAAACGTCGTAGCTACAGCTTATTCAAGCTGTAGCTACGACGTTTAGGTAGCCAACCATTTATTGCATACTACTGGCAAACATTTTGCAAGATAAAGCCTTATATCGAAGCTAGAGTCAATAGGCGGGGCTAACGAAGTAAGTGATCGGGGTCAGCGATTGGTTAATTGCTTGTGAGCTTCAATTTTCCTATTAAGGTTTTGTGAAACATATTGATTTGTTGGCGTAAACGAAGATTTTATTCTTTATAAGATTAGGACAGTAGAAATCGGTTGCTACTTCTGCCAAAAATAACAGGTATTTTTATCTTCTAAAAGATTTGGTAACAGGATGAAATGAAAAGGTGCTGGGTAACTTAACGTCGAAAAGTTTATCGGGTTCGCCTCGGCCCACCAGATAAATTCCTAAGCCTTTCCCGATTAAACTTTCCCATATCAAGTCCCCAACCATCTAATCTTTATAACTTCAAATGAGCAAAATATATGATTATGCTTATCGTAACGAAAAAATGACGTCATCGTACAATTAATGACGCCAAATTACGATCGGTTTTTTATGTTCAGTGGAATAGAATCCTAACGATTAATCGGGAGAAAAAGGTAAAATTATTAATTCTTCACGAAATTCGTGGTATCAAAATACAAAATTATTAAATTCGGCGTCTAAAACAGATAAAAACTCCGAAAAGTTTGGTATTTAAGCTGTTATATCTGATTCGTTATCGTTTGTTATCTAATGATCAATAATGTGTATCCTGTATTTACATCTTACTACTATCCATTGATTCTGCGCAGTTTCATGACTGTCTTTTCCAGTGAATATCCATAGCCCCAACAAGCTCCTACAATAACCCCTACCCCACCTCCGATAGGTTCTCCCTTTTTATGGTACTTGCCATTCAAATTGGACTCGAAGCAATCATTGTACCACCAGCATCCATGAAAGCCTACCGCGCAGTTGTCAGGGCCTTTATCGTTGTCTTTGTCAAAAGTGCTAAAAGCGCTGTTATTACTGTCGGTCTTGCCATCTGACGTAATTGGATCACCACAAGAACCGCTAAACCCATAGACCTGAATCCTGTATCCATCCTCTTCGGTGGTAATGATGAACTTTTCGTACTGAGAAGAAGAATTTAAAGGGATGGTGTCCCCGAACGTCTCGAGTTCGATCTTCATCTCAGTTGGCTGAGTCGTTAATACATGGACGTGTTCCAAACCGAGCCAGTATTCCCCTTTGGGAACACCGAAACCGTGCTTGTAATCTTCCCATCCCCTGTAAAACTCGACTTTCCCGTTCATTCGTCTTTGGAATACGGTCCATCCACCATCTGACATGTCACACCACGCCTCTGTAATCAACATCGCAGATGGATTGATCGGGTACACTCCGTCTTGATGGACACCCGTAAGGTGTAAGTCCAGACATTGATATTTCAACGGGACAAACTTGTATGTTGGTCTCCACATATCTGAAATCTAAAAAATATTAATTCCTTAACCCTGTCCAACACCCTCTGTGCGTATTTACAGCATCATTCAAAGTGCTATAAGCACTGTGATAAGGTCGTCACTGAAATATTGGTCGGACCGCTGCATTTCGACTTTAAAAGTATGGTAAAAACAACTTTGAAAAATAATTCTTTCACGACACGAAGGTTCTATCCTGGTGTAACATATTGACGTAAATGTTAATTAGAACTATTAATATCTAAACAAAAAAACAAAATCTTGATTCGAATTTTGTCAAAGTCCCCTGAAAATTTCACAGGAAAATAAATTTGTAAAGTTGATATCAACCATTCATTGAAATCCGTTAATGACTATATTTCAATACATCCAAAATTAAACGGCCCGTATAATACTACAACCAAAAATAGGTCACATGATCATTTGTATATAATTTAATTGTTAGTTTCGTCTATCAAAATCGAGCGATCTGATTGGTCGAAAAAATTTAATTCATACCTCCATGAACAAAATTTTGAGTACTCGGCCATTTTAAATGCTCACGCACAAAATAGTTCACTACAAAAAGGTATCAAAATTTGTTAAGTTGTTGCATTTTTCGCTCGATGCTATTAAATTATAAGAAATGAAGATAATATTTCTTGTTTTAATGGAGGTATGAACCGAAAAACCTAATCACACAATGTATGAATCCGCTTCGCGTATTCATACAGTGTGACTAGGTTTTTCGGTTCATACCTCCATGAAAACAAAAAATATTCTCTTCATCTCTTAAATAAGGTAGAGGTATGAGGGATCTAGAGTTATGTTTTCAAAAGCAACATGTGTACCGATAAATAAGCAACAATTTGTGAAACATGTTTTTACAATTCTTGTGCGGTATATAGTCAGTGAAAATTACTTTCCCTCTAAAGTATTCTTCAATAGTATGCCTAGATCATCCTTGCAAGCTTTAGTATAAAGACTAAACGGAAAGTTTACAGAAATATGATAACTTAAGGAAACTGGGTATGTAGCTGAGTAGTGTATTCTGCCTTACCGTACAAGCCAGCAGGTAGAGCGATGTGATAGAGGGCTTGCTTCGGGGCGAAGAGGTCCCTGGATTGAGCCCCGACGGAGTCGAATAATTATTTACGGGTTATATTTGGCCCCAATCGTAAATAACCCATGAGATTGTAGTAATGTAATTTGGCGTTTCTTGATGTTGAACATAGAAGATTCGTGGAAGAATCTTAATTGTCGAGGGGATATATGTAGTCAGGTAGTGTATAAGGGGTGATTATACTGCCTTGCCTTACAAGCCAGCTTTATATAGCGACCTCGTAGAGCGCTTGCTTCGGGACGGAGAGGTCCCTTGTTCGAGTGGAATATTCATTTGCGGGTTACTGGTACACAAGGGTAAATACCTTCAATAACTATTTTGAGCTGATACCAATTTTCAGCAAGCGCTTCAAGTTAGCAGGACATTAGACATTCGAACGAAACAAAATAGATTCGCCTGTAATATATAAGCAGGCGCGATCAAATACTGAGCGTGGACGCATAATTGTCCAATCGCTGGCCCTGCCCACTGAATCCCTAGGCCCCGCCTATTAACTCCAAACAGAAAATTCCGCTTCGATGTTTAAGGCTTTATTTTGAAAAAAATGGCCTGTAGTATGTAACAAAAAAGTAAAATGGTTCGTTGGCAACCTAAACGTCGTAACTAAACTTGAATAAGCTGTAGTTACGAAGTGTAAGTCGCGAAATCAACAAAAGATTCTCACAAAAATGCCGACCAATGTTTGAATTGAAAGTTCAATTCCGGGCTGAATAAATGATTTAATTGGTCGATTGATACCTTGAATGAGAGCCTGGATTGGTAAATTTTACGCGAGCACGCACAATCTTTAATCATTCACGCTTAAAATGTAAGCACCCTCATTTTATCCGTGCACTTTAGATGTGTATGCTCACGCGCACATTTTATTCGCGTGTGCGCGTTCTTAGAGTTATATGGAAGTTTCTCTATTTAAACTCATGCGCACTGAAAGTAGATTTTTTCACCCATTTAGTACGCTACGTTCGGGACTTCGAAAGTGTTGCAAAGTACCAACCACCGACGAGCGAATTAAAAAGATTCGTTTACAGAGAAAAGGGAAGAGTAAAATGGGGACTAGACGCACCCGTGATTAAGAACCAGCGTCGAAAGAACTGAGGATTATTTATATGATATAAGTACATGATTATCCAAAACTATTCTACGTATTATGCATATGAATCTTATTCTATATAAGATTGATCGAAATATCATGAAATACACGAGTACTGACAGCCTGGTGTGAAAACTAAGTTTGGCAATGTAACAGAAAGAATAACCTTTTCTCCAAAATCGTCATTTCTATAGAGCTTAACAGTTTTGCAGGTAGCATCGCTTAATGACCCTCTTTAAAATTAATAGGGTTGTGCAATTATATAAATATATATAGATATATATAGTTGATACTGAACACCTATATAGTATGTCATTTGTTGTTGATACTTAGATCAATGAGAATTAGAGAGGGGGGATATGAGGAAAAAATATAAAAAAATATCACCTTCAAAAAATAAGCTTGAAACCTAATCACAATTCTGTATGAATCCGCAGCGCTGAGACAGACAGGCAGACAGACAGAGAAAGAAAGATCGACAGACAGATTGATGGTCAGACAGTCATACCGACAGAAAGAGAGGGAGCCGGGAAAGAATATGTCGCCTTAACCCATTCCTACTCAGTGACGCTTTTAGACGCCCCCCCCCCCCCCCAAGAAAAGAAGCTTTGGAAAACAGTGTGGAAAATGAAGAAATTGCTTGTGACAAGCAATTTCTTCATTTTACACAATGTTTTCTACCCAGAAAGTTGAAAAATCCAAATTTTCATAACTTTTAAATTGTCGTCTGCAAGTTCTTTCAATTTGGGCCAGTCTAAAATTTAGCCGTCTGGTAATTGGTTAAACTTATGCTTACCTTAACAATGGTGTTGAAAATTCCATAAATAATGTCGCCGTAGTCGTCGTGGACAACATTCCGATCCAGATCGCTATTGCAGTGACATATTTCATCCTGTAGTAGATAGTACATCGATTCATGGATCTCTCTTTTGCATTTAGACTGGCACTCTATCACGCCTGTGACATCATGAGTTGTGTTGACTATTGAAGCATTTATACTGCCTTTGATACTGACGATGTTCGCATAAATTTCTGTTTTGGGTAAAAAAGACAAAACCGAATATTCTAATTGAATGAACATAAAGATGCCGCTTAATATCTTGTAAGACTTTGGCAAATTCATATTTTACTAGTTTGTCTTCATAAATACAATAACTTTTACAGGGAATTCTCTTTTAAACAGGCGTCTCGTTTTTTCAATCTATATTATAATTTGTTTCTCAGATGAAACGTAACCTAGTACGCGAAAAGGAACAATCTCAGCGGAAGTTTGAAGAGTATCTACCCAGGACAGACAATATTGACAGGGTTGAAGCTCTTCGCGTTATAGTTTAACACTCGGTATAAATCACTGACAAGTCACTAGATGTTTGATTGCCGTAAATCAAAGATTTTGGTGACTTGACGAAACTATATATTAAAATAAGGAACTATCAATAGTTGTTTGCTTTCTGATCTGTAATGCTAGATTATAAATGAAATCCTATCTTGCAATATATCCTGCATCAAACAAACTAAAAAACAAACACACACACTAAAAATAACAAAAACAAACACACAAACTAAAAATAACAAAAACAATAACAAACGAATAAATGAATTCAATGTTAATAAGTGTATTCATTTTACTTGATTGTGAAAAATGTTTAAAAAATTAAACACCATGCCATTGTTTTGCCGTGCCGATTGAAAACGGCGGTTGGTCGCGTCTTTTGATCAATCGACCAGTAATAAGTATTTATCGCTTGAAAAATAATCATCTGAAAGCTTGAGATATGTATACAGGAGATATATAATCTGGGCAGAAAAAAGTTTGATGGTCGGATTATCGGAGGTGCCACTTTTTACCAAAATCTACTGTCGATTATGCGCAGATCTGCCAATTTGTGCGCTAGGGGACACAACCTGCCGAAATAATTTTCATCCCGTTGAGGTATTGTAACGATGTATTTACATGTACATATCGTTACATATTTTTCAACCGATCAAAATGCTTTGAAGGGATCTGATAAAGGCCACCAAAGGACCCTTCCTGTGAATTTTGGTTGAGTTTTGTTGAATAATGTTCAGTACTTTCTAAGAAGATTAAAAGTTAAAGTGGACGGAAGGACGGACGAACGGACGACGGAACCTCATCATGACAAAAGCTCGTTGGCTTTCAGCCAGTGGAGCTAGCGAGAGAGAGCTATGGAGTTAGAGAGATGGGGGAATGGGTTCTAACTAGGAGGTTCTTGCGTGCGATGTGAGTATTCTACCACACAGACCAATTTCGTTATGTAAATATGCGCTTTATAATCTCCAGATGAAGAGAGCGAGAGAGGGCGGTCGGTCGTTTGATAATGTACACCTCTCAAAAGCGGTATGTAGACGTTGCATCCTTTGGGTAGAATTCGGAGGTAAAAATATATAGACATAAAGTCCGGGCATGACCAAACTGTTTTCAGACAGTGCGAATATGATCCCATGAGTTACCAATTAATTTGTTAAACAAAACATTTCAATCGTGCGTAAAACCGACAGCTTCGCTTATCAGCTTTATACAGCAACTTCGTCTAACCGGACCATTTAGCATTGTTACTCTAGAATAAGTTATATTATTTTGGTATGAAACAAACTACTTAATTTTTCCAATATATTATATTAATTTTTCCAATATATTATATATCTCATTTCATTCTTTCCATTCACTCGCCAAGTTTTGATAATTTTGCAAAATTCAGAACACTCACACGAAAGAACTGTACATCAAGCCGACAGCTTTCAATGAGTCATATCTCGCCCTCGTCCTTCTCGCCTCAATCGAGCGTATTAACTTATGGTCAGATCCGATCTACTCTTTATGCGACAGAAGATCACATTGATTGTGGTAGATGTTTTTACATTATGTTTTCACATTAAACTCTGCGTGGGTTTGAATTTTTAGCATTGTAACTTTAGCCTCAGATTGCTTACGCAATCTCAGGCTAAAAAGATGAAATTTGTTACATCAAGTTATATATTTTACTAATGAAATGTAAGAGTCTGTGTTATTGTTCATCGAATGTTTTTCCGCATATTGTCGGTTACATAATAACCTCATTTATAAAGGGAACCCTTTACATCAACCCTGTTAACAGATCATTCTTTTATTAGGTCCTTCTAATTATTATCATGGAATCTAGGACAATAGCCACTCCGGACAAAATCCTCTTCTGTGTTTTTTGACAAGGCGGACAATAACCCCTTCCAAAATTAAACAGGGCTGACATTAACCTCTTCGTTATTCTGACAATTCGGACGAAATCCCCTGCCTAACATAAATTGGGCGGAAAATATCCCCTCGTCGTCATCTTTTTTTATTATTATTTTTTTCAAGATATATTGCAAGATAGGCTTTAATTTATGACCTAGCTTTACAGATCAGAAAGCAAATAGCTATAGATAGTTCCTTATTTTCATCAAGTCATCATTTACTAATAAAATGTAAGAGTCTGTGTTATTGTTAGAATTCCGGAATTTCAACTGAAAAACCGAGTCTTTCTTTCATTTATCCATTATGTAAATCCCGTGTTAACTCTTTCCTTGTCTAGCTAAAATTCGTAAAAAGTGGATAATGAAACTCCTGTGTGCTCGATGGATATCATCGTCACACGGGGCATCGGTTAAACATCTCATACGAAAGACAATTAGTCTGGTCAGCCCAAGGTTTGAGCCCTTGATCTTTAGGTTTGAATTCAAGTGCTCTACCAACTGACCACGGGTTCGAGCACCCAATATCATTATCAAAAAAGATTGTGATTCATCTTTTAGAATAATATCAATGGAGGGGTTCATATCGTTTCTTTACTACGGAGGAATTCAGTTCGCCGTAACAATTGCACGGAGGGGATAATGTCCGCCCATCGAAGGAATAATGTCCGCCTTGTTAATATTTGGAAGGGAATTTTGTTCGCCCTGTCAGAATGACGAAGGAGCCAAAGTCCGCCTATCAAAATTAGGAAGGGGTTAATGTCCGCCTTGTCAAAAAGGGGGATTTTGTCCGGAGGAGATATTGTCCGGTTACCTTATCATGAAATTTAAACGTTTCTATTTTTCATATTTTTCTTTGCAGGATAAACGCCATCATCATCAATATTAATGATTTCTGTTTTTCATTTTTATCGTCGATATGATGCTCCCGGTATTCGAATTTCAATGTATACTTTAGAGAGAGAGAAAGAGACAGACAGACAGAGAGAGACAGAGAGAGACAGAGAGAGACAAAGAGAGACAGAGAGACAGAGACAGAGAGACAAACAGAGACAGACAGAGACAGACAGAGACAGACAGAGAGAGAGAGAGAAAGAGAGAGAAAGAAAGAGAAAGAAAGAGTGAGAGAGAGAGAGAGAAATAGAGACAGAGAGGAGAGACAGAGAGACAAACAAACAGAGACAGAGAGAGAGACAGACAGAGACAAAGAGAGACAGAGACAGACAGTGACAGACAGAGACAGACAGTGACAGACAGAGACAGAGAGAGAGAGAAAGAGAGAGAAAGAAAGAGAAAGAAAGAGTGAGAGAGAGAGAGAAATAGAGACAGAGAGGAGAGACAGAGAGACAAACAAACAGAGACAGAGAGAGAGACAGACAGAGACAAAGAGAGACAGAGACAGACAGTGACAGACAGAGACAGACAGAGACAGACAGAGACAGAGAGAGACAGAGGGACAGAGAAAGACAGAGAAACAGAAAGACGAAGAGACAGACACAGGTTGACAGACGGCGAGAGACAGCATTGACTTCTATCGCTATGTTATTTAATCCCATTGCTATAAGGGATATCAAAATATAATCAGTACCATTCTACCGTATTGCACGAAGTGTTGTCCCAATTATTTTTTATCATCAATGGAAAAGAAACCATATTAACGTATTTGTTACCCGTCTTCGAAAAGGTTCCACAAAATATTTGAAAAATAAATAGGATCAGCTTATAAGTTAGTTTAACCCTTTCCCGTTTAATCCGGGGTTTTTACGTCCCTGTGATTTTATATTCGAGAAAACATTGTGGAGAAGAAGAAATTGCTTGTAACAAGCAATTTCTTCTTTTTTTCCACAATATTTCATATCCAACTGAATAGTTATTTTTCAAATTAAATCCACTTTAAATTTTCATCCGCAAATCCTTTCAATTTGGACCAGTCTAAGATTTCGAAAAACCGGAAAGGGGTAATCAGAGATCTTACTTCCAAAATTAATTGTATAGGAAGGTAAATAGATCATCTTAAATTGTTTGACAAAAAGAAATGCTGGTCAAATGATTTTTTATTTAAAATTGCAACACAATATCAATTTAAACTTAAAAAGATAAAAAAAAATTGTGGAAAAAAGTACTTTTTTTTTTTTTTTTTTTTTTTTTTCATTTCATCTTCATATACAAATGGCAGTTTTTCTGCCAGGTGAAATTTAAAAAAAAAACTGCCATTTGTATATGAAGATGAAATGAAAGAAATAAGTATTTTTTTCCACATTTATTTTATCTTTTTAAGTTGCATCTCTCTCTCTCTCTCTCTCTCTCTCTCTCTCTCTCTCTCTCTCTCTAAAATGTTACATACCTCATTGCTGTGGAACCATATGGGTTGTTTGAAAAATTGCGGATTAAATGAACGTTTCAGGCGTTTTCTTTCCAAGTGAATATTACGGAAGCTTGAAATTTATGGATTTGTTCGGTTTAGCCATGATGATAATAAGAAATACTTGACAATTATGAGAAAAAATGAAGACATGCTTCCATTAGTAAGAGAAATTAACGTCATTTCTTTTTAAACCCTTATCATCAGTTGTATTTGTAAAATTCGCCACTAATTCTCTAAAAACATACGTCCGACCTGTCATTGTTATATCTATTGGGCTACCAAAATAATGAAAATTGCAACTGTAATTAAAAAAAAAAGATGCATTCGGGGATTTAATAAAATATCTCAAAATATCTTGCTAAGGACCATACAAAAAGTTAAAAAATAAATTATTCTTATTGGGAAAAAAAGAATATGTCATGTTCAAACGACTGCTTTTTCTATTAATCACCATTTTTAATCAATTTATGGAAGTTTCATTCATTCTTGACGAATCATTTCTTTGAAAAAACATTAACCCATTCCAACTCAATCCCTCCTTTTTACGCCCCTCAAGAAAAAAACTTTGGAAAACATTGTGGAAAATGAAGAAATTGCTTGTATCAAGCAATTTCTTCATTATCCACAATGTCTTCTATCCTAAAAGACGAAAAAATTCAAAATTCCATCAACTTGAAATTGTCGTCTGCAGCTTCTTTCAATTTGGACCAGTCTAAAATTTTGCTGTGTTGGAATGGGTTAAAGAAAATTGACAACGAGAATAAAGGGTAAAACACACTTGATCTCGAAGACATAGTAACTATGTTGATTGACGGATCGTGTGCCCCGCCCACTGTCTCCGCTGGGAACGTCCACCTTTCCATTTCGATATGTTACGACGTGATTGATTCTATGACTGACAGACGTAATTGGTCATTTAACAAAAGTGAATTGACAATTTGGTTTTTTTAGGTTTGTTTGTTTTTTCTGAGCCAAATGTCTATAATAATTTATATCGAACAAGATCGGGCTCTAGCTAACTACCCCCCCCCCCCCACACACACACACTAAAATACACAAAAACAAATAAGTAAACCCTAAAAAGTTATAATCTGTGAAGTGTTTAAATAGTACTAAAATCACACATAGGTCGGGTCTATGACACGTAAAACATATCGCTTTTTTAATTCTTAGACGTTAATTTCCATTTACCACTTTGAAAAGTCAATGCAATTTAATCTTAATGAATTTTCAGAACTACTTCTCTTTAATCAAAAATAAAGCTTTGAGACTAAAATATTTCTTTAGATAGAATGATCAAACACATGTTAATAGGCAGTAATCGTTTCACATAAAAAGATAATTTGGTCGTTCAATCGGTAGTAAATTCAAGTCAATCACCATGTCTCGGTTTCCTCTGGAAAAGGAAGATAAAACGGGACAAAATAAATGATATAAGAGAAAATTTTTTGTTTTCATGGAGGTATGAACCGAAAAAACTAATCACACTGTATGAATACGCGAAGCGGATTCATACATTGTGTGATTAGGTTTTTCGGTTCATACCTCCATGAAAACAAAAAAATATTCTCTTCATTTCTTATAATTTAATAGCATCGAGCGAAAATGCAACAACTTAAAAAATTTTGATACCTTTTTGTAGTGAACTATTTTGTGCGGAAGCATTCAAAATGGCTACGTACTCAAAATTTTGTTCATGGAGGTATGAATTAAATTTTTCGACCAATCAGAACGCTCGTTTTTAATAGACGAAACTAACAATTAAATTATACAGTATTATATTTAAACATGCTGTAGTCATTTGCATAGAAATAGAAAAGTAACAAACTTCACAGTAATTGAAAAATCGCGGCTGACAATCAAATAATCAGTCGACTAATAAATCACTAATTTAAACTGGAGGTTACTTTTGAACTCCGACATTGATTTATGGAACATTTTTGTTGGTTTGGCGACTAGAATGTCTTTACTATATTTTCTTCATGCTACTGGCCGTGAATTTTTTTTTTTTAAAAAGGCCATTTAAAATCGATTTGGAACTTCCTGTCGGAGTCAGTGGGCGGGGTCAACGAAGTAAATGGGCGGAGCCATTGATTTGTCAATTGCTTGTTGCAGCATATTATTATTATTGTTGTTCATTTGTTGCTGTTTCATGATGATGTGAATCGATAAACATTGACCTCCCGGATAATCAATGAGACAGATATTTGAAAAGAGATCGGATCAAGCAGAGATAAATGAGCCTGTGCGTGACATTTCCAACAATTTCGCATGTGCGTGACTCGCACACATTGAGCACCCTGGACAGCCGTTCGGGGCAATCAGAATATTCGCTGATTGTTTAAAGAAGCTTTGGATCAGTATCTATCTACAGAGCGCAGAGTGAAGACTCTGATCAGACTGTGTGGATGCACAGGCTCATCTGAGTCTTTCCTTAGCGCACATGTGTAATGGTTGGAAATGTCACACATGCGCTCAATTAATATCAAATTTCGAGAATAAAAAATCATCCAGCATTCTGAAGTATTGCATAGCAATACCAAAGTCCCCTACCGGCTTTATACATATCTCTTTAGAGAAATATTTTGGTGGTAAAACTGCTCTTTCAAAGTCTTACCGTTGTATTTGACTTCTGATGCAATTTTTCTTCTTTTTTTAAGATTTTTCTTTCTGTTGTTTGTTGAAATTGTACATATTAAGTAAAGATTGCGATGACAAAAGAAAGAAGTTCTGTATTGAATTGCATGTGTAAAGCCAATTTAAGAATAAAGCAATTATCGCGAGAAAAAATCCCTCAAGTTAAGAGCTATTGTATAGCTTTAACTTAACTTTGAATGCCTCAGAATTAAACTTTACATAAAATAGATATATGAAGTAATCAGTTTTAGGCCAATATTGATGACAAAAATTGAAATGGATTATTTGGTCATGGACACGGTTGATCGCTTAATCAACGAATCAATGAAAAAAATAATAATCTCACATAGACCAGAAGTGAACTTTGAACTCCAAAATTCTCCGATATTTACATGAAGCGTTTTAGTCGTTTTGGAGATTTGAACGTCGTAATTACAGCTTATTTAAGATGTAGTTACTATGGCTAGGTCGCGAACTAACAATTATACTTTTTAACATAATAATGGCCATTAAGTTTGCAAAATAACGCAATTCTATACCGGATTGGAAATTCGTTTCGGAGTCAGTGGTCATGGCCAACGGAATTAGAGGATGTGGCCAAGAGAGTCGGTGTGCGGGGACAGCAATTGGTCTGTTGTCTTCGTTACTAACAAAATCATTTGATACCTTATTCAACATCCTTTGTCTATAACCTGCAAATCAGTTACAATTAACGTTAAATGAAAACGAACTATCATTTGCTGAGGTCCCGCTATTCATCCTAGCAACAGAATTATACTTAAGGAAAAGAGTATATCTGTTCGGTCATCAGCACACCGACCTATTAGTTGATTTAGTAAAATATATATATTTAAAATTATTCAATTTGCAAAAGAATG
The DNA here is from genome assembly GCA_946902895.1 of Fragum fragum. NCBI lineage: Eukaryota > Metazoa > Mollusca > Bivalvia > Cardiida > Cardiidae > Fragum > Fragum fragum. Next base: position 17,842,020 of record OX336368.1, read on the forward strand.
GTCTTCAACCGCATGACATATCTTACGATGTAAAATTTTTGGAGCTTGTATATATTAGGGCAAGGAATTTATATAAGTGACGAGGTAGTTTTTCAATCATCGCAATTCTTCAACTTAGTCTTGATTCATTATATAATTTGAGAATATCGTATTTAAAGCAAAATGGTACTCTTGAAAGGAGTAACACATCTATATAGTAACAGTAAATTGGATAAAACGCTGCCAGCATGCTAATATCATATTCTTAGAAAGATAAATCAAAGTGCCGTACGCACTGTAATTGGTCGTCACTGAGAAATTGGACATATCGTTGCATTCCGACTTTAGAATTAGGATAAAACAACTTTGATTTCTATTACTTTCACAACACGTAGGTTCTATCCTAGTGTATGATATTTCTGTGAATGTTAATTAGAACTAATATTATTTTACACGAACGTAAGACCTTGATGCAACATGGGTACCGACAAAAAAGCAACTTTTTGTGAAAACTAAATTTTTAAAAATTCTCGATTGTTAAATAGCCATGGTTAGATCATCCCTGCAAGCTTTTTTTATAAAGCCAAAACTGAAAAATTATGGAAATATAACTTAGGTTTAAGAGCAAATGCTGACAGCAGGTTCATGATATTTCAAAACCCTCTCTTTTTCTGGGCAGAAATTAACAAGTTCCTAAACAGCGCTGATTATAAACAAAGGAAAAACAATTGCTACTATTCTTTGGGAGAATTCTTTAGACAGCTTGAAAGCATAATAATCAGACTAGCTCTCCAGAAGAACTTTCAGTACTTTGATTAACTTATGGCTGGAAAATAATTGAGTGGCAGTATCATCTTTGTTTACACCTCGATATGATTGAAAGAAAGGATTGGTTAGACGCGTTCATCACTAGCGGGAAATCCTTGAAGCATTCATCTTTAAAGCGTGTGACCGTCCAGTTTTCCTTTACTCCTTTTGATAATTCTAAACTTGTAAAATGAAATGATTCTTTTCTATTTTCCCGTCAGAATATACCTCCAGTCAGGCTTAAGGCAGTTTTGGTAAATTGCAGCGACACAATCTCGAGTTAATGGTTATATAAATTGGTCTACGACCAATTAAAAACGGTGGCCACTTCTGCCAAAAATAACAGGACAAATACTTTTAGTTTTTTATCACCATTTTCTCCTGAAAGAGTTAACCACCTCAACTATTTAAGATAACCATTTATTACATTTATTTAAGAACGTTGTGATTCTAAGTGCTTATTTTGGATTGAGAAGATTTTGACGATGGGCAACCTGAAGTATTTGCGAAATTTCGAATTTCACTGTCGTGAGTTTCTTTTCGTTATTTTAGTCAATTTATCTGAATGGCTCGTTATGGCTCGTTATGATTTGCTCATTCTTAAGAATATGCAGGATGTCCTTGAACATGCTTTACAGCTGGTCAATTTCCCAGATTAAATAAATGAAATATATTCGGAATGTCAGCTTAATTGAACAATCGCAGAAATCAATTAATGTGGACCAATGAAATCTTTCATTTAGACCAGAAATGAGTTTGAACTCCAACATTTGTCGCCATATTTGTAAACTTTTTTGTGGGTTTGGCGACTTTAAGGTCGTAACGTCATTCGGCGATGTGGTTTTCGACGAAATATCATGCACCTGTAACTACAGATTGAAAAAAAAAGTTTAATTCTACTATTTGTTGCATGCTACTGGCAATAAATTTTTCAAAATAACGCAGTTTAAAATCAAATCGAATCCGTTCCGTTATCAAGGAACTTTCTCTTGTTAAGGTGAATTTTAAATTTTCTTGACGATCATAATTAATACGGCCCGAAAATTAGTTCTTAGGGATTGTGTCATTGGTTGACAATAATGCCCCTTCTCACCCGGTATGAATCCTATTCGGTTTAAGATGTTAACATTTACCTTTCGGACATTTTGGGTCGAGTCGATACAAAGATTTGATAATAGGGTGAATAGAAGCTAAACAATTAACTTTCTAAGCCTTGTCCGATTAAGGTCACCAACCATCTATTTTTAGGACCGCAAACAAGCAAAAGACTATGGTATTTCAATTTTATTACCGTAGAAATGGTGTCTCATTATGTATTTAATGACGTTAATTTCCAATCGGCGTTATTTGTTCCGCAGAAAAGCGTCACTCGATAGGTTTCAAGAGGTCTAACGATTGATCGTAAAAACTAAAGTAATAGTATTAATCGAATATGAAATTCGTGTTATCAAAATACCGAATTTTTTAAACTCGTCATCTAAAACTATATCAAAGAACTAAAAAGTACTGTAAGCTAGCAAAGCATTGATTTGTTCAATAATCTTCTTTCTCAGACGTTATCATGATAAAGAAACGGGGTTAAACTAACCAAGGAGTAAACCCATTTCCACACAATCCCTCCTTTCAACGCCCCTCAAGAAAATAGTTGTAGAAAACAATGTGGAAAATGAAGAAATTGCTTGTATATAAATAACTTTCCCAATTGTTTTCTACCTTAAGGGATAAATAATTTAGAAATTCAACAATTTGAAATTGTCGTCTGCAACTTCTTTGAAGATCGATGTGCTCAAGTGATCTAAAATACCTGGGAGATGAGCTTGCATGCAGAGCTTGCAATATTTCTGAAATCCATAAGAACTACTTTTTATGTCGTAGATTTAGTGGTTCCAGTGGCAGTTTGCACTCGTTGAAATTTGAGACGACCTCAAAATTTTGTCTGTTAACTAAAGCTGTCAAAGCTTACGCTTTGCTAGCTAAAAACTCCACAAAGCCCGGATTTTAGCTGTTTATATTCGTTTAATAAGTTCGGTATCTTATTACACTCAGTATACTCTATTTACATCTTAATTACTGTCCATAGATTTTGCGCAGCTTCATGACTGTCTTTTCCAGTGAATATAAATAGTTCCAACAAGCTGCTGATATAACCCCTCTTCCATATTCGACAGGTTCGCCCTTTTTATGGTACCTGCCATTCAAACTAGACTCGAAACAGTCCTTGTGCCACCAGCATCCCTCATAGAGTACCGCGCAGTCGTCGAGGCTGTTATCGTTGTCTCTGTCGAAAGTGCTAAAAGCACTGTTATTACTGTTTGTGCTGCCATCTGACGCGACTGGATCACCACAAGAACCGCTAAACCCATAGACTAGAATTCTGTAGCCATCCTCTTCTGAGGTAATGATGAACTTTTCGTACTGAGAAGTAGAATTCAAAGGATTGGTGTCCCCAAACGTCTCGAGTTCAATCTTCATCTCAGTTGGTCGAGTCGTCAATACATGGACGTGTTCCAAACCGAGCCAGTATTCCCCGTTGGCAACACCGAAGCCGTGCTTGTAATCTTCCCATCCCCTGTAAAACTCGACCTCCCCGTTTATTCGTCTTTGGAATACGGTCCACCCACCATCCGACATGTCACACCACGCCTCTGTAATCAGCATCGCAGATGGATCAATCGGGTACACTCCGTCTTGATGGACTCCAGCAAGGTGCAAGTCTAGACATTGATATTTCAACGGGACAAACTTGTATGTTAGTCTCCCCAGATCTGAAATCTAAAAAAGAAAAAAATGAAACCTTTCAAAAAACATGTGAGTATTAACAGCAAAAGAAACGAAGAGCTGAGATAAATTGCTTATTCTTCTGAAATGCTCGAGGCAAAAGTTTGTTTAATGAATAACATTCGCATTCATTATAAAGAGTTAACAGGTAAAACTTGATATTTAAAATAAGGATATTTATGCCAGTCCCGTTCTGGTAGTAAGGATTTCAAAGTAGGGCGTTCTTAGCACGGACAGATAGAACATTTTGGCAAGGGTTCTTTGGTCAGAACGATTTGAACACTGACCCTTACATATAGGCCGGATTGAATAACAAAATATTATTTTAGATCTTCAACTTCTTGTTCTCGATTAAATCTTGCAAAAATGAAATGAATTATATGAACTAAGAAAAAAAAATTACAATACAAGGAGTTTTAAGAAAAAAAAGTCGATGAATTAACCCTTGTCTTACTGAATCCTGAATAGATTGTATCTAAGTATTTTTGAAACGGTTTTGTAAGATTTTATGGAGAAAAAAATTAGAATGTATTTTCCCTACCTTTGCATTTATAATCCTTTTCAAAATACTCAAACTCTATTCATACATACTTAAAAACTACATTAATTCGGAATAACTATAGTCAGACGATTTTCTTGATTATTTGGAAAAACATGATAAAGAACAAAGCAAAAAGTCGATCGTTATGAGATATATCCGGTGGTTTCGTAATCAAAGATACCGATAAAAAGAGTGTAAGTTACTTTGAATGAAAATCAGGAGATTGTTAACTTTAAAATTGACTTACCATTTATTCCTTCACGGTAATAAAATCATAGAATAAAAGAGGAAGTTTTTATGGACATGAATCGAAAGAAGAAATTTCTCAGAATAGAAAAAAAAACAGTTTTAAAAACACCCTCTATTAACACAATACTTTGTTCTCTGTTGTTTGTTTGTTTGTTTGGTTTGCTTGCTTTAATTAGTCTTTTCAAGCTAAGGAACTATAGAAACAATGATTCGTTATAAAGAATACCTTTGCTTAGTTTGTTTCGAATATGAGAATAATGATAAGAAACTGGATAAGGAGAAATTCAGTGTAGACTATTAAAATGTATCAAAGTAAATACAAAACATCACTTTTTTTTTCATTTTAAGGGTATTACACTAATATTTAACATTTCTCTGTGTGAAATACTTAAGAGATTTTGTTTTCATGGAGGTATGAACCGAAAAGCCTAATCACACTGTATGAATACGCGAAGTGATTAAATTTTTTGGTTCATACCTCAGTGAAAACAAAAAATATTCTCTTCATTCCTTATAATTAAATAGCATCGAGCTTTACAAATTTATATTTTTGTATCGGACTATTTTGTGCGGAAGCATACAAAATCGCTGCGTGCTCAAAATTCTGTTCATGGAGTTATGAATTTTTTTTCGACCAATTAGAACGCTCGTTTTTGATATACGAAACTAAAAATTAAACTATTTAAAAATATCTAAATAAGAATATAGTATCATCTTCGTTTATGGGTGGTGGTCCATTTATTAATGTTCTTTTAGACCCAAAAGTCCTATTTCAAATATTGATCAGTTCAAACATTCGTGGCCAAAAATCCTTGTCAGAACGTCCACGGTCAAAACGTCAAGGCCAAAACACCCTTGCCAAAACGTCCTGGTAGACTCATCCTTGCCAAAACATTCAGGGCAAAAACGTCAAAGCAAACCATCCCTACCAAAACGTCCTGCCAAACCCATTCTAGCCAGAACGTTTCGGGCCAAAACGTCAAACCCTAAACGTCCTTGCCAAGACGTCCTGGCATATCCATCCTTGCCAAAAGATTCGGGGCCAAAACATCAATTCATCTGTACAACTTAGGCCTAAACGATAGATTCTCTGACAAGAATCATTGGCTTGTATTGTATGTATCATGGGCCGATGGCCTTATATACTGACTAAACTATGTCTATGTCTAAGTCTACTCCAACAGAAAGATCAACTTGTGTTAATTTTGCAAATTTTATTGCCAGTAACATACAACAAAACAGACAAATGGATTGTTTTTGCCCTAAACGCCTTATTCAAGCTGTAGTTATGAGGTTAAGTCCTCAAACCAACTGAAATGCTTCAAAAATGTCGGACTAGGTCGGAGTTCAAATTTAAAAGAATGGTCGACTGATTCTTTGATCGACAGCAGGATATGGTCAATCTCCTCACTTACTTCTAAATCTTACGGATTGATTTCTTTTCGATGTTAAAATCATGCACTTTTTGTAAAGGTCTCTTTTTTTTCTTTGCCCATTGTTTGGCCCCTTAGGAAGTTTATCAGCCTTATGCGGAAATCATGCTCAGAATCAGATTTCTTGCTCACTATTTCAAACAAAATTACGTGTGGGTCGAATTCATTAATTAACTATCAACGGGTGAACAAATCAAAGTGAGTCAAAATATCACTTTCCTATACGTAATACAGGCATGTAGGTAAAATCCGCTAATTTAATTTATTTCTCTATTTTTCTTCTTTAAATCTTACAAAATTAAGTACCTTATTGATTCAGGAAAAAAAAAGAAAATCCAATATACCGAAAAAACTACATCTGCTTAGTGCATTGACCAATAATTACCAGATGAGAAAATTTAAGACCGGTCAAATTTGAAAAAAAGATGAAAACATTGAGGGACGTATCAATAATCAGACAATTGTGACGTCATAAAACATTGGAATTTTCCAACGTCTAAAAGGAGGTTTCTTCCTAAATAATAGAACAAATGTACTTGAAACCAATGTTGTTGGTTTTGATGGACGTTGTTGTAATTGATGATGATGTGAGATATTACGATCAGATATCAAATATTTGTAAAATCTCCTAAATCTAATACGAATAGAATTTCATTGAATAAATAATTAGGTGATGCAGAATACGAATATAGTATGTAATTTTTTGGGGGTACTTAGATATCAGATTTCAATGACAGAGAGAGAGGTGGAAAGAAAAGAACATGTCGCCTTTAAAATTATGCTTACCTTAACAATGGTGTTGAAAATTCCATAAATAATGTCGCCTTCGAAGTCGTGGACTACATTCCGATCCAGATCGCTATTGCAGTGACATTTTCTATCCTTTAGTAGATAGTACATGGATTCGTGGATCTCTCTTTTGCATTTAGACTGGCACTCTATCACGCCTGTGACATCGTGTGTTGTGTTAACTATTGCAGCATCTATACTGCCTTTGATCCTGGTGATATTTGCATAAAATTCCGTTTTCGGTAAAAATGACAAAACCGAACATTCGAATTGAATAAACATAAAGACGCCGCTTACAATCTTGTAAGACTTTTGCAACCCCATATTCTCCTAGTTTGTCTAAAATGCAATTATTTTCCCAGAGAATTCTCTTTTAAACGGGCTGTTCGTTTTTCAATTAACATAAAAATATTTTCCCGTTAAATGTGACCCATTACGCGAAAAGAGACCATCTCGGTGGAAGTGTGAAGAGTATCGGCTCCGATCAGACAGTACGGACCGGGTGACAAGGGTTTTCACTTTTTGACGATTTTCCTTATTCCTGAGCTTTTATTCTAACTTACTTAACCCATTACCATACAATCCAATATTATTACGCACTAAAGAAATATAGCTTTGAAAAACATTATGAGAAAAGAAACTGCTTGAAAAGAGTAATTTCTTCTTTTTTCACAATGATTCCTCAATCCCAGTATCTTATTTTTCAATTTTAACCAACTCTGTTTTGTTGTCTACAATCTCTTTGAATTTGGCCTAATAAGATTTTATCGTCTTGTCAATGGCTAAATGAGATCCGTCAGGCTTAAGGGACGTCGTGGGAAGTTCAAAAAGTGGAGAGGGCTGACATACCAGACAGACCAGGATTGAAGCGTGATTTAGAGGGACAACTGACCAATCGCTAGCCCCGCCCACTTGATTCTTTGGCTCCTCCCACTGACTCCAACAGGAAGTCTCGCTTCGATTTTTAACAGTGTCATTTTGCGAAATTCATGGCCAGTAGCATGTAACAAAAAAAGTAAAATGGTTGGTTAGCGACCTAAACGTCGCAACTACAGCTTGAAAAGACTGTATTTACGACGTTTAAGTCGCCAAACCAACAATAACAATGGTAACTCCGGGCTGAATAAGTTATTTGATTGGTCGGTTTATTCCTTGACTGACAGCCGCGATTGGTCAATTAAATCATTCATTCTGGTCGGAATTAGGCCTTGAACTCCGGTATGCTGCCAGTTTTGTTAAGCAATTTGTCGGTTTGGCGACTCAAATTTATTAAATTTCGTAATTGCGGCTTATTTTAACTAACCTAGATTGACAATCGACCAGTCGCGAATGTCTATCAAATAAACAGTCGAAACCAAGCAGATCTTTCAATCAGGCCGGGTGTGGGCTTTCAACTTTGATATTTGCTGCCATTTCGTGAAGCTTTTTTGTTAATTTGACGGCTTTAACGTCGTAGCTGCGGCTTATTCAAGCTGTACTTACGATGTTTAGATCATCAACCAACCATTTTACTTTCATTAGCTGCTACTGGCCATGGTTTTTTACTAAATAATGATTACTTAGGATATGAACTCTGCTAGTATTTTTGCTTCATACCTCCACGACAACTAAAATAATCTCTTCATTTCTTACAATTTAATGACGTCAAGCATTTTCGTGCTTTTTGTTTTAATGATTTTAATGCGTTTGACAGGTCTTTTGTAGATAAGTTATTCAGTAAATGTTATATAGAAGCTCTAGGCCAATAATTATCATGTTTAAATCTGTTTGTTCCGTCTATCATAACGAGCGTTCTGATTGGCCGAAAAAAAAAATAGCTCCATGAACATAATTTGGAGAACACAGCTATTTTGTATGCCTGCGGACAAAATAGTTTCAAAAACATGTATTGTAGGGTCTTCCAATGTATATAGCTGATGAATATTGGCTTAATTGATGTCCTTTTGTGACAAACGCATGAAGTAAAGATAATTGTTATTTTCATCGAGGTATGAATCTAACAGCCTACTCACTATTATATAGAAAACTGCTTAATAACTTCACATACTGTGTGATTAGGTTTATATCCGTATGAAAATAAAAGAAATTCCATTCGTCCTTAAAATATCAATCTATTGAGCATTAAATACTTGTCCTGCTGAATCCGGTATATTCCTTTGTTTTGTAGGCGGCATAAACAAAGATTGGCTAGCACATATTTGCAATCTGATCTTAATTTACGAAACCTGTTTTTCTTATTTAAGTCAGAGTTAATAAAACGGTTGCTTTTCAAAGAAATACTCTAATTCCAGTCATTCCAGTGCTTTCAGCCCTTTTGGATTTAAGGATAAACTAGTTATTACAAATGGTTCAGATCAGTCTATATTATATGATTAGATTGTTTTACAGTAATATTCATATTGGGATAACTTGACGTTTCGTCGCTGTCAATAAAATCGTCGATTGACTAATCAATTCAACCATTTAGACCGGAAGTGAACATCGAACTCCGACAATGGACGACATGTTTTGAAGCATTTTAGTTGGTTTGGCGTTGTAATTACAGTTTATTCAAGTTCTGGTTCCGACTTGGTCGCCAACCAACCATTTCACTTATTTTTTACATATTTCTGTTAATATTTTTTCAAGATAATGTCCTTTAACCCTTTCCTGTACAATCCCTTGTTTTCACGTCCCCGTGAATTTATACTTGAGAAAATATTGTGGGAAAGAAGAAATTGCTTGTCACAAGCAATTTCCTTTTCCTCACAATATTTTCTAACCTGTAGGTTCGTTACATTTCAAATTGCACCCACTTTTGCTTGTTGTCTGCAACTCCTTTCAAATCGGACTGGTCTAAAATTTTAAAAAAGGGGAAAGGGTTAATGCCTACGTCGAACTTCCTGTTGTAGTTAAGAAAGTTGGGCCAACGATATATTAACTCTGTAAGACGAATTTTAGACCAGTATACATAGAGGATAATCGTTTGTTTCAGTGTAAGATCGATTTATATTTCATTGAGTGAACAACAAAAGCTTTATTTTCACGAGTGGCGAAGCCACTCGTGAAAATTAGCTTTAGTTGTTCACGAAATGAAACATGAATCGATCTTACTCGAAAATAAACGATTGTTCTATTTCTTTAATGCAAAAATTAGACAAAATGCGAAAATTATATGACAAATTTTCTTAAAGCGCGTCATTTTGCACGTGACTGCTATGCACCGCTTTTGATGACGTTACTTATTTGGCTCTGCTTAGATAACGTCAGATAGGGTGAAATGAACGTAAGCAGGGCATAAGTTTTTGAAAATTTCACTGGATAGGCGGTGAGCTTATCAAATGATAATCTACCGTTATTTCTCGATAATCCACCTGGAAGCATTAAAGAAAGGTTTGTTATGCATAAGAATGACGTTTGCAAAAAAAGATTCATTTCGTCGAGGGCAGATACACGAGAAAACATACAGAAGTGTCGTAAGATTTCAGTTTCCTACCTTGATGAAAACAACGCCAAATTATCCTTTTTTCTTATGATATGGTGTTCGAAGTGAATATTAACCGTTAAAGTGCGAACACTTTGATGAGTTGATGGTAGAAATCGGTCCTAAAGATGACGTTATAATCAGGTGAAGGACGGATCTAAAAATGGCGTTAAAATCAGTTGATATTCGCCCATAAGAAGGTGGTGTTACAATCGGGTGAAGGTAAATCTATCCTAAGGATAGCGTTATAATCAGTGGATAGTCGCCCCTGAAAATATCGTTATAATCAGGTGAAGGTCAGTCCTTAAGATAGCTATATAATCAGGTCAAGGTCGGTCCTAAAGATGGTGTTATAATCAGGTGAAGGTCGGTTGTAAAAATGGCTGTAGAATCAGGAAAGGTCCGTTCTTAAGATGGCGTTATAATCAGGAGAAATCGGTCCTAAAGTTTGCGTTAACATCAGGTTAAGGTGAAATCGGTCCTAAAGATGGCGCCGAAGTTGAAAATCGGTCATAAAGATGCTGTTATATGGCCTCTAGAACATACGGGGGGGATTGGGGGGGGGGGTTGTTTTGTTTTGTTTTTTGAATCGCGAACCTTGCAGAATGTCCTTTCGTGTGACGAGCCATATGAATATGTTTTACTTATAGATCGATCTTCTTAGTTGAGTAAAAATGCTCAGAACCTTAAGTTTTGACCCAAGTCTGTATGCCAAGTCTGTATGGTTAGACAAGTTATCTAGCGGATATGAGAAACTTAAATTAGCTACTTTTTGAAGTCTTAAACGTTAATCATTGTCATGATGAATAATATAAAGAATCGCTTTAAAATCAAAGGACTGACAGCACTGGAAGGTCTTAATTAGGGCGAATATTCCCTTTGAAATTTAATTATTTGAACAACTCTGGACAAAAGGGTATAAGCAGGAGGCGTAGACAAAGATCAGACTGCACTTATGTGCAGTCTGATCTTTGTCTGTACCACCTGCCAAAACAGGAATATTCCGGGTCCAGCATGACAAGGGTTAATTTCCATTAAGTAATTTGAAAACTCAATGACATTTAATCTAAATTAATGTTCAGAACCACTTCTCTTTGATCAAAAATGAAAATTTGAGACTAAAATATTTGTTTAGATAGAAAGATAAAACACATGTTAATAGCCAGTAATTGTTTCACATAAAAGAAGTAAGATAATTTGGTCGTTCAATGGGTAGTAAATTCAAGTTAATCGCCATGTCCGGGTTTCTTCTGAAAAAAAGGGAGGTCAAACGAAACAAAATAAATGATATAGACACTGTAGTTATTTGCATAGAAAAGAGAATACATTTTGCTGCTTAGTCTACTAATGAAATCACTCACTTAACTGGAGATTAAATTTGAACTCTATTGATCGCCATTTATACAGGTTACATGCTGTTTGCCACAAATTCTGAAAAAAAAATATTAAAAATCGAACTGGAACTTCCTGATGGACTCAGTGGGCGAGGTCAACAGAGTAAATGGGCGTGGGCCAACGGAGTAAGTGGGCGTGGTGAAATGATTGGTCAATTGCTTGTTGCATGTTAGAGCAAGGGATAATACTATTGTTGTTGTTGTTGTTGTTTGTTTTTTGTTGTATCATGATGATGTGAATCGATAAACACTGAGCTCCTGGATACTCCATGCCAAAGATATTTAGAAAAGAGGTCTGATCCAGCAGAGGTAAATTATACTATGTTTAGAGAATAAAAGATCAACACCATTCTGAAGTAGTGCATTGCAATACCAAGTCCCAGGTCGGCTTTATATATATCTCTCTAGAGAGAATCTTTGGTGGTAAAGAAGCTCTTTCAAAGTCTTACTGCTGTATCATACTTTAGGTGCAATTCTTGTTCTTCTTCTTTTTATTTCTTTCTGATGTTTGTTTTGTTGTACCTATTAAGTAAAGAGTGTGAAGATAAAGGAAAGACGTTCTGCATGCCATTGCAAGCGTGCAGCCAATTTAAGAACATAACATTTAATGTGACGGAAACCTTGTTGTAATTTCTCAGTATTTTCAAATTCCAGCATCCGTTTTTTTTCCTCAAAAACCAATGGATAGGCACGAAACCCGAACTTGTATAACTCATTAATAAAGACTAACATACCGAAAATCAATAATTGCCAGCGTTTCGAAAAAAGTCATGAAACTGATTTACCGGACTGACAGACGGACGGACAGATAGACGGGTATACGGGGGGATTGCATTTCTAAAGTCCCATTCGGCTTCGCCGGTAGGGAACTTATATGGTAAAAAAAGTCAAGGACAGAAATGCTCGACCTGAGTCAATCCGACCGATCTGCTTAATCCGACAATGATCAATGCTTAACTAGTGAATCAGTGAACCAATAAAATCATTCTTTTTGAGTGGTAGTTAAAATTGAACTCCGACATTTTGGTGAACCTTATTTTGCTGGTTTTGCGACTTAAACAGCGTTACTACAACTTGTGGTCGCCAACCAACCATTCTACATATTTGTTACATGCTACCAGCCGTAAATCTTGCAAAACAACGCCGTTAAAAAGCGAAGCAGAACTTCATGTCGGAGTCAATGGGTGGGGCCAAAGGAGTCAGTGGGCGGGGCGGGGCAAGCGATTAGTCAATTCAGTCGATGTCGAAATTTGTTGCTCTGTCTGGCCTACCCTAGATTTGTTTCTATACACTTGAAGAAATTCGGCCGATTTTGTTGTGCGAGACTGTATCTATAAGTTATGAATCAAATTCGAATATCGTTCCAGTCCATTCAATTTGACGAAAAACGGATGTTTGGTTGGCACATTTCTCCGAAATCCAAGTATTTTGGGATTGTTTTGCAATAACGCTTCAAAGGTATCGGGCCTTTTAGGAGCCGACACTAACGGTGTCCCGGATTCCCGAGGATCCCTGAATATTGGAAGGGACCCCAGCAATCTCAGGCGAGGGACTCCGTCAGGATCCTTCAGTATTTCTCCAGTACAGTAGAGTCTAATGTATCAACTAATGCGTCTGATTGTTTTGTTTTCCTTGTTTTTGTAGAAAACATTGTGGATAATGAAGAAATTGCTTGTCACAGGCAATTTCTTCATTTTTCAAAATGTTTTCCGAAGTTGTTGGGGGTTTTTTTTGGGTTTTTTTTCAAGTTTGGCTTAGAAGGGCAGGAATACGTGTTTATAAGTTAATGTATGTCAAGGAGGGGTCCCTGACTATCTGTAGGAAACCCTGAAGTAATAGGTGAGGGATTCCTCCGGGATCCCATTGAAGCAAAGTTAGTGTCGACCCCAGCCTTTTTAGAGTGCGAGTCCGAAATAGTGACTGATCGCGAAATTCATCAAAGAATCAATCAACAAATTTAATAACTCTCTTAGACCAGAATTGAACTCGAACATTCTCCGACAATAAGAAAAGCGTTTTTGTAGTTTTGTCGTTTTGTCGATTTAATCGTCGCAAATACAGACAATTTAATACAAGTTAATTGCTTGTTTTCCATCCCTGTGATTCTTTAACTAAGTCTTGATTGCGCATATAATTTGAGAATATCAGATTCAAACCAAAAGGAGTACGAAATGTAGTAACGGTAAATTCGATAAAACACTATCAGTGTATTTTAAACCCTTGTCATGCTGAATAAATTACCTTACTGAAATACTGTCAAATCAAAAGGCTGAGAGCAATGATAGAACTTGTTGTTCAAAAATCAATATTTCTTTTAAAAAATCAACTTCATAAACAACTCTGGCAGGAAAAGTACAAGCAGGAGGTGCAGTCTGATCTTAGTCTACACCTCCTGCCAAAACCGGAATATTCCGGGTTCAGCATGACAAGGGTTAATTATATATTTGCATAAATTGAATAGGAGAATTTGCTAATGAAATGCAATTTCTCCCATTCTGAAAAGGTTTTCCGAAACATATTAAATTGGTGGCACACATGCAAATTTATTCTTTTTAAGATTATAACATTAAAAAACGGTGGCCATGCCTTCCACTATAACAGAATAAATACTATTTTGACAAAGGGAATTACCACCATTTTCTCCTCAAAGAGCTGAAAATCTTCAACTTTTAAGATTACTGTTTGTTATATTTATATTAGAATGTTGTGATACTGAGTGCTTATAATGGCTTGAGAAAAAAATCGCATTGCACAGTCTTACGTGTCGGCTTATTTCTAGATATTCTTTTTCGTGTATATCAAGAAGTTTATCAAATTGGTTGAATCATTTATCGTTTTTACTTGTGCATTCTTAAGAATAAGCAGTGTGTCATTGAACATGCTTTCCGGTTGGTCAATTCCCCAGTTTGAGTACATGTAATCATCCTGATTGACCTATCATGACTGTCAATTTAAAAAAAAAAGTCAACCAATGAAATCTTTGATTTTCACTAGAAATGAATTTTGAGCCCCGACATTGGCCACCATTTTCTTATTGGTTAGCGACTTAACTACAGCTACTTTTCGTTACATGCTACTAGCCAATAATTCTACAAAATAATGCCGTTACTGATCATTAAATGTGCAAAACAACGCAGCTTTATATCGAAGCGGGAGTCAATGGGCGCGGCCAATTGAGAAGTAGGTTGCGTACGAATGGAATATTTTGAAGATGTGTTGCTGATATCGAATAATGTTATTTATCCTGACACCTACTATAACCACTTTCGCATACATGGCGATGGCTGATAAACGTATTAGTATTGATCAGGTCACATGATCACGTAGTTAGCTTTATTTATCACTTGATAACGTGACCTACCACATCTACTTTTCAATTGTTAGGGAACCTTCAAAAGCACTGCCTTGAACAAAAATGTGATGATCATTAAGGAATGGTTTATCCTGAGTTTGTTTTTGGTTGCATTAATTCAAATACACGAGAATCATACTTGACAGTTAAGATTATGATCGGCATAATCGATCCCGGATTATATCATTCAGTTATCAAGGAACTTTCTTTTGTTTAAAGTTAAACTTTTAGATTTTCTTGTCGTCTTTTCCCCATTATTATCAATATTATGGCCCGCAAATTAGTCCTTACGGATTGTTTCAATGGTGGACACCAATGCCCCTACATCCCCGATATGAATCTTGTTCGGTGTAAGAAGTTAGCATTTACTTCTCGTATATTTTGGGTCAAATCGATACAAAGATTTGGTAACAGGATAAATAGAAGAGATGATGAATGACTTGATATCGAAAAGTTTATCAGGTTCACCTCAGCTCACCAGATTACTTTCCATGCCTTGTCCGATTAAACTTTCTCATTTCAAGTCACCAACCATTTATTTTTATGACTGCAAAGAAACAAAAAACTATGATAATGTCATTTTGTTAACGTAGAATTGATGTGTCATTATACATTTAATAACGTCAATTTACTATCGGTGTTATTTGTTCTGGGGTATAAAAAAGTATAACTCGAAAGTTTCAATAAGGATACGATTGATCGTAAAAACTAAAGTAAAATTATAAATCGAGTATGAAATTCATGTTATCATAATACAAAATTCATCAAACTCGTCATCTAAAACAGGTAAAAGCTCCACTTAGCCTGGTTTTTAGCTGTTTATATTTGATACGTTTAATAAGTTTGGTATCTTAAGATCACTCATGTATTTTCTATTTACATATTAACTACATGATTTTGCGCAGTTTCATGACTGTCTTTTCCAGAGAATAATCAAAGCCCCAACAAGATGCTGATATAACCCCTACTCCAGCTCCAGGAAATTCTCCCTTTTTAAGGTACTTGCCATTCAAACTAGACAGGAAGCAGTCATTGTGCCACCAGCATACATCAAAGTCTAACGCGCAACTGTCGTTTCTGTTATCGTTGTCTTTGTCAAAAGTGCTAAAAGCACTGTTATTACTGTTTGTTGTGCCTTCTGAAGTGATTGGATCACTACAAGAACCGCTATACCCATAGACTAGAAGCCTGTATCCATCCTCTTCTGAAGTAATGATGAACTTTTCGTACCGAGAAGTAGAATTAAGAGGGTGGGTGTCCCCAAACGTCTCGAGTTCAATTTTCATCTCAGTTGGCCAAGTCGTTAATACATGAACGTGTTCCAAACCAAGCCAGTATTCCCCGTTGGTTTCACCAAAACCGTGCTTGTAATCTTCCCATCCCCTGTAAAACTCGATTTTCCCGTTTATTCGTCTTTGGAATACGGTCCACCCACCATCCGACATATCACACCACGCCTCGGTAATCAACATCGCAGATGGATTAATCGGGTACACTCCGTCTTGATGGACCCCAGCAAGGTGTAAGTCCAGACATTGATATTTCAACGGGAAAAACTTGTATGTTAGTCTCCCCACATCTGAAATCTAAACAAAAAAACAACAATTTTGAACCCTTTCAAAAAAAGAACAGAGTATTACAAACGAAGAGGTGTGATAAGCTGCTTAATCTTCTGAATTGCTCGAGGCAAGAGGCATACGTTTGTTTAATGAATAATATTAATATGCATTACATAGACTAAATCTTTATTATCAAGTTTACATGTAAAACTTAACCTCCGGTGCTTTTCGAAGGATGATGTGATCACGGATGTGCCACGGTCGTTAGACTGTCTGATATTTACAATAAGGATATTTAGGCCAGCGCAGTTCTGGTAATTAAATGGTGAACGTTCTTGGCACGGACGGTTTATTCAGAACATTTTAGCCAGAGATCTTTGGCCAGAAGGTTTTGAACATTGACCCTGACATATAGGCCTAATTGAATTACAAAGTATTATTTTAGAACTACAATTCTTGTTTAGATCAAATATTGTAAAAAATGGAATGAATTATATGATCTAAGAAACGATGATAAATTAACCTAGGTCATACTGAACCCTGAATACTCCTGTTTGGGCAAGAAGTACCAACAGTGACCAGCCTACACATATATAATTTAATTTTCAGTTTCGTCTATCAAAAACGGGCGATCTGCTTGGTCGAAAAAAACATTCATAACTCCATGAACAAAATTTTTCCGCGTTATTCTTGGCTTTTTTTCAGTTCCATCGTCAATTTAATTCAAAGCTAAAACACTTTAAACCATGAAAATATTATAAGTAGACAGGCTGTTGTCGGCCAATTAATGAAGTAACCTAACCATTTTTATTTTATGTTAATGTATGAAAAGGGTCATTAAAACTTGTATCACATAGAACCTTATAAATAATTATAGTACTATATTGATAGTATTTATACAATAAGTTGATACAAAATATTTATTAAAATGTTGATATCTATAGATAATGTAAAAAAAAGATTGTATCTAAGTCTTTTAAAACAGTTTTGTATTTCCTCTACCCTTTGCGTTTATAATCCTTTCTAAAATACTCTAAAATATGGTAAAAGATGACATCTAGGTAGTCCGTTAAAGAACAAAGCAAATATTCGATCATTAAGAGATGTATCAAATTGTTATCTCTAAAAATTACGCAAGTCTTTTCAAGTCAAGGAACTAGAAACAGTAATTCATTATAAAGTATACCTTAGAGAATAAGCTTATACGCTCTTTGTAGAAAATTTAAACCGGAACTACCAAGTCTTGTCACGGGAGTTAATCAAGGGGCAACTTTCGGGACAACTCCTTATATCGGTAGGTGCCAATTTATTAATATTCTATAAGACCTAAAATTCCTTTTCAAATATCGAGCAGGTCAAAACATTCGTGGCCAGAAAATCCTTTCCTAAACTTTCGTTGCAAAAATAGCAAGGCCAAAACATTCTTGCAAAAAAACCGGCCGGTCGAAACCATCCCGCCAAAACGTTCGCGGCCAAAACGTCAAAGTCAAAACATCTATGCCAAAAATACCGTGATAAACCAATCCTAGCAAAACGTTAGTGACCAAAACACCAAGACCAAAACATCATTGCCAGAACGTCCTGGCCAAACCATCCATTCCAAAAGGTTCGCGTCCAAAACGTTCATTCATCAGTAAAACTTATTCCTATTCGGCAGATTCGCTAACCAGAATCACTGACTCCGACAGGAAGATCCACTTCGATGTTAAATTCGTGTTATTTTGCAAATTTTATGGCAAGGAACATGCAACAAAAATTTAAATGGTTTGTTGGCGACATTAAACGCCTTATACAAGCTCTTGTTATAAGGCTTAAGTCGTAAAACCAAACGAACTGCTTCGCTTTAATGTTGATAAGGTAAGATCGGAGTTCAAAGTTCACTTCCTGTCTAAATGAATGGTCGACAGAGTCTTTGATTGACAGCCGCAATTGGTCAATATACTCATTTGTTTTGAAATGTTTCAGATTTATTTCACTTAGATATTGGAATTATGCAGAGGACTATTTGTACAGGGCCCTCTTTCTTTATTCTTTCGCCCTTTGTTTGGCCCCTTAGGAAGTCGATCAGCCTAATGTGGAAATCATGCTTAGATTAAGATCCCTCGCTCGCTATTCAAAACGAAATTAGGCTTGGATCGAATTTATTAAGCGATAAATAACTATCAACGGGTGTCAAAAATCAAGATGAGTCACAATTTCGACACTTCCCTATAGTATGGGGCACTAAATGGGTCAAAAGTCCACTTTTAAAAAAAAAAATAAACGCGTGCACGCATAAATATTATTAGTGAAGTCAAACTAATTATTCGTACGCGCATAATTACTTTAGTAGTTCAAGCGTTCAAGGGTATAAGATGTGCATGTACGCCTAAAGTGCGAGTGCAGGCACAATACGTGGTTACTTTTTACGCGTGCTCGTTCATATTTTGAAAGTGCACGCGTTATTAAACGCGTGCACTCTCAAAATATAAGCGCACAGACTTAGATTAAACGGGTTCACCTGTATTATTTACGTGTGTACGCGTTCTTTATGCTAAGACGACTAAAACGGGACTTTTGGCCCATACGGTGCACCATACTATAGGATATACACGAATGTAGGTAAAATCCGCTATTTTGATTTTTGTTGCCATACGATGTAAACATATGCAAATAATCCGTCATCGAGGAAAACCTACTTAAAGGACATAAGAATTTGACTTTTTTTTTTATTTTTTCTTCTTCTTTTTTTTTATTTTTCAGAAAAAAGCAATCCTATTGATTCAGAAAAAGAAAAAAAAAAATCCAAAACACTGTGAAAACTACATCTGTTTTGTAAATTAATCAATTACCTGATGATAGAATATTAGACCGGTCCAAATGTAAAAAGAAGAAATCATTGAGGGACGTATCAATAATAAGACAATTGTGACGTCGTAAAAACATTGGTATTTTCAAACCTTAAAATTGTTGTTTTTTTTGTTTTTAAATAACGGATAAAATGTACTTGAAACTAGTGTTCACGACACCGTTTTGAGTTTTAAATGAAACCTACGAACGAAAGTCGGTTCTTTGTGCTGATGTCACGAATTCGAGTATGGTATCTTTTCTCCAAAATCTAAAGTATAAAGCTTTCAAATTTTGTGGGTAGCATTGCTTTATGACCTACCTCAAAATAATTCGAGTTATAGCTTTAATAAAAAAAATATGTCCTGTGTTGAAAACTAAAGAGTTTGTTGTTGTTCTAGTTGTGTTGGTGGTGTTGATGACCGTTCTTGCTGTTGATGGTGATGAGAGATATTACGATCAAATATTTGTAGCATCTACTAACTCTTATATGAATAGAATTTCACAGAATCAATAAGGTAATGCAGAATGCGAATATAGTATGGTTTTTTTTGGGGGGTGGGGGTGGGGGGTTACTTCGATCTTTCGAAGATTAAATAATGGCTGCTTCAAGACCTTTATTCTCTGTAAGTACTTATCAGATTTCAATGAAAGAGAGAGAGAGAGAGGGAAGAAAAGAATAAGCCGCCTTAACATTATGCTTACCTTAACAATGGTGTTGAAAATTCCATAAATAATGTCGCCGTCGTCGTCGTGGACAACATTCCGATCCAGATCGCTATTGCAGTGACATATTTCATCCTGTAGTAGATAGTACATGGATTCGTGGATCCCTCTTTTGCATTTAGACTGGCACTCTATCACGCCTGTGACATCATGAGTTATGTTGACTATTGAAGCATCTATACTGCCTTTGATCCTGGTGATGTTCGCATAAATTTCCGTTTTCGGTAAAAATGAGAAAACCGAATATTCGAATTGAATGAACATAAAGATACCGCTTAAAATTTTGTAAGACTCCGGCAACCCCATATTCTCCTAGTTTGTCGCAAAAAAAAGCAATTATTTTCTTCGGGAATTCTCTTTTAAACGGGCTGTTCGTTGTTATAATTTACATTATAATTTCTTCTCCTTAATTGTGACCCATTACGCGAAAAGAGACCATCTCAGCGGAAGTGTGAAGAGAATAAGCTCCGGTCAGACAGTACGGACCGGGCCGGCTGACAAGGGTTGAAACTTTTCGCTTTTGACAATTTTTCCGATTCCTGAGCTTTTATTTTAACTTACTATCTCATTACCACACAATCCCGCATTTAAGCATTCGAGAAATTTAGCTTTAAAGAACATTATGGGAAATGAAGAAAATGCTTGAGAAAACAAATTCTGTTCGATTCTCACAATGTTTTCTATCTCATTTTTCAATTCAAAACATCAATTTTTGTTTGTTTGCAGTTTCTTTGAATTTTGACCAGTCTCAAATTTTCTCGTGATCCATCAGGCTAAAGGGGGCCTCATTGAAAGTTCAAAACGCGGAGACCCTTGTCAATCTATGTGGACGGTGCAGACTGATCAGCCTGATCAGGACTGAGCCCAGAATAACAATTGACCAATCGCGACTATCAATCAAATAATGATATCATGCATCGTCCCGGGATTGACCAATTGCTGACCCCGCCCACTAACGTCGTTGGCCGCACCAACTGACTCCGACAGGAAGTCCCGCTTCGATTTTTAAAGGCGTTATTTTGCAAAAATTATGGCCAGAAGGATGTAACAAAAAAGTAAAATGGCTAGTCGGTGACCTAAACGTCGTAACTACAGCTTAAATAAGCTGTAGTTACGACGTTTAAGTCCCAAAATCAACGATAAAGATTAACAAAAATGGAGGCCAATGTAGGAGTTGAAAGCTCAGGTCCGGGTTGAATAGATTATTTGATTGGTCGGTTTATTCCTTGGTTGATAGCCGCGATTGGTCAATTGAGCTTTGAACTCCGACATTGGCCGCCACCTCTGTGATGTATTGTTTGTTAGTTTAGCGACTTTCGTTAATTCAGCTTATTCATTATGCGCATATCCCAACAATGCTTTATTAAAGATTAAAAAAACAATTTCTCCTATTAGGAAAAAAAGAATATGTGAAAGTCTTTGAAATATATTGAAGCATAATTGAACAAAATAACAAAAGCTGGTATAAAACATACTTGATCTAGAATATTAACGAATCGATGGCCCCGCCAATTAACTCCGATGGCAACGCCCACCGTTCCACTTCGATATTTAACGGCGTGGTTGTTTCGATGATTGGCAGCCGTGATGGGCAATTACATGTTAATTGATAATCTGGGTTTTTCAGGTTTTTTTGTTTTATTTGTTTTCTGGACCGAGTGTCTATAACAATTTATAACGAACTAGATTTGACTCTAAGCTACCCTCCCTCTCCCATAACAAATCCACATATACATATGTACACACAGACAAATAATTAAAATCTAAAAAGTAATCAGCTTTAAAATGTGTCAATAGTACTAAAATCACACACAAATCGGACCTATGATACATCAAACATATTAGTTATTCTTAAAATGATTACTAAAGTAGGGTAGAACCGCCATACAATTTTCTAAAACGTAAGGTATTACAGCAACAACGTTGATTTTTCCTTTAATCAAGAAATCGGACATACAAGTAACGTTATACATGTAACATTAATAGTCGGACCACCGTTGTCAAAAATGAAGTCGGATGACCGAAAAAATAATTAATTGAACCGTAAAAGAACTTTGAACTCAAACATTTACGTTAAGCATCTTTTGTTAATTTTGTGATCTGAACGTCATTTTACAGCTTATTCAGTTACGTGTTCAACATTTAGGTCGCCACCCAACGATTTTCCCTTTATTTACCTGAGCAAATATTTTACAAAAATGATTTTTTTTACCTTAGATGAAATACCTCTCGGAGGTCAGTTTGCGTAGCCAGTGACCTGTCATTTAAATTGTAGTTTATGAATGCATTGTCGTCCTAGCATAAAAGAGTTGTCCTTCGCTACATTAGGGAGGTACTTCTCCACTTTTCGCCCTTCCCATCAACTTCCTTTCGTACTAATATCTCTCTCATGCCTAGTCTCCTTACCTCCCAATAGACCAATCGCTATGCCCGCCTACTTACTCCTTTAGCCACGCCCCCTGACTCCGACTTCTTTTACCACAACGTTTTTACTAGTTCGACTCAAAAGGACGTGAAATTGATGGTCTGTGAGTGAAGTGTGGAAAAGAATGGAATGTACTGTAGGCCTTATCTATTTTTAGGGGTAGGTGGTATGGTCTCGGATATGAAAAAAAAATCTTTGATTTTGTGAAACTTCCTGAAATTGAAAATGGCATTTCAAAAATTCTTGCAATTGGTCCTTATTGAGAGCAATGTAATATTACCTAAATTTTTGCAATTGATCGTTGAAAATTTTGAAATCTATCGAGTTATGATATTCCGCTGAACATCACCCCGTTTGTCAAATTACGTCATTACATGCGTTATCAGGGCTTGTTTGGTAACAAAAAAGGCGTTACCATGGGCTTTAGCTCATTTCGGTGGCTAAGTGCAGAAACATCATAAGTGTCTATACTTTGTATAGACACTAATGATATTTTTTGCACTAAGCCACCGGTTGGCTGTATAGACAATAGTTGATTGGTAACTTGATATGGAAAAGTTTAATCCGAATTCACCTACTGAGCATAGGCGAACCAGATAAAATTCGCAGCCGCAACCGATAAACTTTTCGTAATGAAGCCTTCCAACACCTGTTCCATTTACCCTGTTACCTTATCTCTGTATCAATTGGACAAAATGGCTCGCGATAAGTAAGTTTAGAGCACTAGTCACAAGACAGAATTCGTACAAGAAAGCAGCGATGTCGACGTTTGAAAGAATTGGCAGTTTTGCAGAAGATGCAATAACCGCTGTAAACGAAGATCCTGTTGGTATGAATTAAATGAAAAAACACAAGACACCGATAAGCACATTATGAAGCTTTTTTGACGCCCTGGAGAAATTCGATCTTGGATTTACTTATGGGAATAGTAGATACCATTTGTAACAAGCAATTTCTTCTAATAGAAATGTTAAATGATAAATAGTTAAAGCAGTAGTTACGAAGTTTAAGTCGCCAACCAACCATTTCAGTTTTTTGTTATATGCTTGTGGCCACAAACTTTGCAACATAACATCATTTGAAGTCAATGAGCAGACAGACAGACAGACATTTTATTTCGTATTTAGGCCACCGGCCCATAACACAACATACATTACAATTCAAAATACAATTGAGAGTGACAACACAATTATTACTGTGACATAACAATTGTTTGTTTTTAATAAGAAACTCGTAAACTAGTAAAACGTGTTATTTCAGAATAACATGATACTGATCATTCGACTGACAAACAAAAGTTTAGATATAGATGTAAAGCAAAAGCTTATGATGACATCAGCATATCTTTGATTATTCCATAGTTTTAACCTATTTTTTTTCTTTTTAGTTTTTATTTGATATTTATACATACCAAACATTTTATAACTGAAAAAAAGTTTCACAAACTAAGTTAATTGTTGGAGGATTTCTTTTCGTAATTGAAATGCGCTACACAGGTACCTTGCTACTTTAAGTATCGTAGTTCTATTATCACATTCTAAAATAGAATAAAATTTATCAATAGTTCTATTAGTCAGCCAACGTTGTTCAAAATATCTTTTTCTTAGAGACTCATAGCTTTTTTGAGCGGGGCCAACAGAGTAAGTAGGCGGGGTCATCGATTAGTTAATTGTCTAACGTCAACTTCTTTAAGTAACTCGTCACTCGACAATATCTTCATCAGAAGAACGGACACGATCAACCCGGATCGGCCTATGTAGATTGCTCTTTGCCTTTGGCTGATTTTCTGAATCTTGGATTTTCTCCTTGAATCTTTTTATCTATGCCTGATCAGAACATTTTTTTCAAATATCTGTTACCAGGGAGTTCCCCGTGCTTATTTAGGCTATTTCCGAGAGCGAGAAGTTATCGAGATCATCCTCATCTACGAAGAATATGGGCCGCGGCAGTAATAAGTTCAACGTAACGAGTTGAGAAATGAAGAGCATATTTTTAGTTTTCATCTACGAAAAAACTTATTCACACTGCATGAATGCGCGAAGTGGATACATACATTGATATGATTAAGTTTTTAGGTTCATTCTTAATGCAAACAACAAGAAAAAATATTCTCTTTTTTTCGTATAATTTAATGCCATCTCGCCAAACAAAGCGATTATTTTACTAGTTTTGAGTAAGATTGTATGGATCTACTTTGCGCGCAAGCATACAAAATAGTTGAGTGCTCAAGGTTTTGTCCATGGAAGTACGAACAGAAAATTCCAGCCAATCCAAAAGTTTAAATCTTGATAACGAAACTATAATTAAATAATTCACAAATGTAAGAAGTTGTGTGACCGGTAAGTATCGATCCAGGTCCGCTTGCAGGAATTGGTCTTTGGCCCTTGACATCATTTTCTGAATCTGAGGAAGTCATACAACTTTGCAATATGGATATCCTCGAATTGTTATATTTTTTCACGACTGTTCGATCGATATCACCTTCTTCTCAAAGAGATACGTTTAACCCTTTTCTTTCACACTCTTATCTTCAATATTTCGGCGAAAATTGCCTTTATCAAGAAAAGAAATCTTAGACTAGAACATGATTTTACTTGACATGATGTTCTTAATATTAGGTTTATTTATTTATTTTCTTGATAAAGGCACGTTTTCTAAATATTGAAAATAAGAGTGTTAATGTATAGTGTCTAATCCATTCCCACTCAATGACGCTTTTAGACTCTCCTCAAGAAAAACAATTTGGAAAATATTGCGTAAAATGAATAAATGTAACAAGCAATTTCTTTCATAATCCGCAATGTTTTCTATCTTATAAGGTTAAATAAGTCCGAATTTCATAAGCTTTAAATTGTCGTCTGCAACTTCTTTCAATTTTGACCAGTCTTAAATGTTGCTGTCTGGTAATTGGTTAAGCAGTGCCTTAAGGAATATAATTGTGATAATCTTTATCGGTCATCGCCCAAGGTACGTTGCCATTTAACCCATTCCAACTCAACCCCTCCTTTTTACGCCCTTCAAGAAAAAATTTTTGAAAAACATTGTGGAAAATGAAGAAATTGCTTGTATCAAGCAATTTCTTCATTATCCACAATGTTTTCTATCCAAAAAGGTGAAAAAATTTAAAATACCAACAACTTGAAATTGTCGTCTGCATCTTCTTTCAATTTGGACCAGTCTAAAATTTTGTCAAGTGGGAATGGGTTAAGCGCGTAGAGTCACAAATTAAAGAAATTGTGTGACCAATCATTCGAAAACGGGCCTTATTTGAAATGTGAAAAGTGTCGTACCTTGTCAGACTGCACGGTATGCGAAGACTGGCGGGGTCGAAACTTTACGCTTTTATCAGTTGTCTTGATCTAAAACCATCGTTCTACCTTAATATTTATCAAATTTTGGAAGGCGACCTCTCTGGTTGACCTCTGCTATATCTAAACTCTTTTTTTCAAGTAGTTGCTAACGGACCATTCAGGAGTTCCATTTTAGTATGTCTGGTTGGATTTCTGTCCTCACACTGGAATAAGCAATGACTGTAAAGTCATTGTGTTCTTTTTATTCGTTAATCTATTTTTCTAAAATATTGAAATAGCTGTATACATAAATTATTGTATATATTAGCGTTTGTTTCGTTGTGTCATTTGCTTTCAATGCAAACCCTAATTCGGTGTCTAATTTGAAATTAACGACCTTCAACGGTAAATTGTCTGGCTAATTCTATATAAAGAATTGATTTATAGGTAAATAATTGCGTTCTTTCGCTCAAAAAGGGTTTTTCCATTCTAAAACGTTTAGTTTTAATGGAAAAAGTGGTTTTGAAAATAAGGCTTATTATAAGTATCCTTTAGTGTTTTGAATATGTAAAAAGACATTAAAGCTAATATCAATTTCTCACATGCAAAAGACCACCATTTGTTATTCAGAAACACTTAAGAATACGAAAAAAAAAAATGATAATAACCTAAAGGTTTTTCTTTCAAATGCCGGATCGCTAGCTCCGCCCACAGACTTCGCTGGAGACGCTGTACCAGCTAAACAATCAAAGTACTGAAAGTACTGTAAGCTATCAAAGCTGGTTTTGTTAAGTAATCATTTTTTCCCAAAGGTTATCATGATAAATAAACGATTTTAAAGTAACCAAGGAGTTAACACGCGACAAAATCTTAGACTGGTTCAAATTGGAAGAAGTTATAGACGACAATTTCAAGTTGGGCGAATTTAGAAAATATTTCTCTTTTAGGGTAGAAAACATTGTGGATTATGAAGAAATTGCTTGTTACATGCAATTTCTTCATTGTTCACTATTTTTTAAAAACTTTTTTCTTGATATGCTTAAAAAGCAGAATTTAGTGGAATGGGTAAAATAGCATTCTCTCTACAGAGAGCTCTACAATTTGAATAGAGTGTGCAATATTCCTGAAAAACATAAGAACTATTTTTCATGGCGTAGGCATTCAAGGGAATTGGTGGTTAAGCCTCCAGTGGCAGTTTGCTCTCGTTGAACTTTGAGAAGGCCTCAAAATTTTGTCTGTTTACCAAA
Source organism: Fragum fragum (assembly GCA_946902895.1). Taxonomy (NCBI): domain Eukaryota; kingdom Metazoa; phylum Mollusca; class Bivalvia; order Cardiida; family Cardiidae; genus Fragum; species Fragum fragum. The sequence continues at coordinate 17,868,878 of OX336368.1, forward strand.
AAATGCTTCGAATGAATGTGGGCTAATGAATGAGTTTGATTTTTAACATCCGGTTTAGATGGTCGAATTAGTCTTTCACAGTGACGGTTGGTGACGATCGGTCAATTCAGGAGAGTACAGTTCCTACGTCCAACGCATCAAAATCTTAATATATCAATAAACGAAATAATTAGTGGGTTCAAGGTCGATTCCCTTTACCTGAAAAGGTATTTCATTGGATAAGATAAGCATTAAGGAAATGGCATTTTGTTTAATTCAGATGATCAACACTGTGAAGTGTTTATATCGTTGGGTTACCGAAATATCTAAAGCCAGTCTTTTACAGCGGTAGTTACGATGATTTAGCATTCTAGTTGCGTTATAGCCTTGAGAAGTTGGGAACCCATATTCGATAGGGTAATCTTTTTTGGTTTCCCAAAATTTAGGGCACACTCAAACGGTTATGGTCTAATAACTCTTCGCTTTATGTCTTTGTAGACTTGTCAAAAGATCATCTTACCCATTTTAATTTATGGAGATAAGGTTCCAAAAGGCTTAATATTAGTTCGAATAATGACTTGTCGGTTTTGGATTTCTTGTTTTTTTTGTACACTTTGACAAAATAATAAAATCCTTGGCCGCTTCGTGGAAAGGACGATAACACGAGTTCGATATTTGTGACTGTAATTGACCAATCGCAAGCCCCTCCCAATTACTTCGTTAGCCCCGCCCATTGACTCTGACAGGAAGTCATGCTTCCATTTTAAACGGCGTTATATTGCAAAATTTATGAACAGTTGCATGTTACAAAAGAGTAGAATAGTTAGCTGGCGACCTAAATCTCCTAACTACTCTTGAATAAGCTGTAGGTTTGACTTTTAAGTCACTAAACCAATAAAAATACTAACAAAGGGGACGGTCAATTTCAGAGTTCAAAACACATTTTTGGTCGCAAGGTAGGATTCCATCAGTCGATTGGTTATTTGAACAAAGAAAACATGAGCAGAAATAAATGGTAGTCGGTTTATTACATAGCGACATACGCCCAAACTCTGGCCGGGTAACGACGGAGCTTATATCTAATCAGTGAAATAATTTTAAGTTCAATGTTGATTATTTTAATGTTTTGTTTTCTATCCAAAAAACGTTACATCATAGTTTCTATTAAACAAGCATGGGCTATTTTAAAATTAAACGATTCTCCTTACGTAACATGTGGCGAATCGTTTGATTCATTGATCAATCGCGGCTGTCAATCAAAGAGTCAATCGACCAATCAAATGATTCATTTAGACCAGAAGTGAAGTTTTAAATACAACAATTGCCGACATTTATGTAAAGTATTTTTGATGATTTGGTTGTAGCTTATTCAAGCTGTAGCATCGACATTTCGGTCACCAACCAACCATTTTACTTTTTTGTCATATGTTACATAAATTTTGCAAAATAACGCTGTTTAACCCTTTCCCACACAATGACGCTTTTGGACGCCCCTATAAGAAAAACAAGTAGAAAAACATTGTGTAAAATACAGAAATTGCTTGTAACAAGCAATTTCTTCACTTTACACAATGTTTTCTATGAAGAATGTTGAAAAAATCTAAAATTTCTCAAACTTTAGATTGTGGTCTGTAACTCCTTTCAATTTGAACCAGTCTAAAATTTTGCCATCTGGTAATGGGTTAATATCGAGGAGCAACTTCCTGTTGGAGCCAGTGGGCGGAGCCTGAGATCTGTCGTAATCTCTCTGATACAGGCAACAGAAGTATCTTATTGCAGTTTGTAGCTAAAAGCAACCGGCGATTTATATACAATACAATACATTACAATTTTTTATTCACTCTGTTCCTATTAAGCAAAACAAGAGGTAAATGTACATGAAGTGAATTACAACGAGACAAAAGGTACAAAATACATACATGAGAACTTAAATACAATTTAGAGAGAATGGTGAGTGAGCGAATGGGGACAGTGAGAGAAGTGGGTACAGAAAGCAAGAAAAAATTGGGGAAAGAGAGACAGAGAGAGAGAGAGAGAGAAAGAGAGAGCTGCGTGCAAAGAGACATATGCAAATATATATGTTTACATACATATATATATATACACACACATACATGTACACACACACACATATTGAGATTAGAATATATTAACAATCAATTTAATAAATTTGAACAAATTAATAAACTCATCCTTGTTTGTAGTCAATAGCCATTCAAATGTATTGACGTTATGTCGCTCTGTAAACTTAGGTAGGATTTTTGATTCGCTTTTGAAAAAAAACTCCATTCAAAAATATAGTGGTACTCATCTCCTAACGAACTGCTGCAAAGATTGCAGCTTCTTTCTCCTTTATCGGTGTTATTCCATCGTCCTACTTCAATCGGTAATCTGTGGTTGTTTGTACGAATTTTTATCATGTACTTTAAGAGTGCAGGGTGAATTTTCGAAAGATACGTTTCCTAGCCAAATCTGCTTTTAATTACATTTGTATTTTATAAGTGTGGCAACTATCAGTATTCAGTATGTCAAACCAAGAATTGATAAAAAGATCACTAATTCTTCGGCGAATTACACAACGATATAATGCCACACAAAGGTGATGGCCACAGTCTGAGATGCAAAAGGTGTGTTGCTCTCGGATTATATTGAAAAGGTCTCGGTATAACTCAGCATTACAATGTCTCAACGGGACAGCTTCGTTAAGAAAACGAGACAAGACGTGGAAAACTGTCAATAAGTGATCATCGATTGATTGGTTAATTGAATAGGGTTTAACCGAATATGGTTTAATACCAGTTCTAACAGTTTTATAGTCATATCGCGGAGGCTGGAGTACCTAACCTATTTTTCCTGGTATTTCTTACACTACCACTACTACCACTACATCCTTTCCGAGGCTCCAGCTGCTTGGCCCACGTAGGTTAACAATTATCCACCCATTTATGAGAGACTAACGTCGGGAAGGATATATGCCGCTGTCGGGGATCGAAACCGGGACTCTATGACTAGGAGTCAAACGCGCTACCACTGTGCTAAGGTTATTTTGATGTTGTAGTTATGTGCGTTAATTCTTTCTTATTTTAATGTTTTTTAATTAATTTTTAGCCTATGAAATTGAATTTAAGGTAACCGAGCGAGCTTGCCCTTTGAAAATAAAAGTAGTTCCAGATTTTCGGAGAGAAAGTTGATATCATCACTAGTGATGATATCAAAATTTGTTACACTGGGAAATCAGTTGGAGTGTAACCTATTGCCAAAAAACGAAAGAGATGTTGCTTAAAAAACAGTTTAAAGAAATATCCAAAATATGACTGTGTGGACTTTATCGCGTAAACAAGGTTGTTTGTGAAATTTAAATGAGAATCGTATCGAATTCGTGCACTTAATCGCGTAAACAAGAAGAAGACCAGGAAGTCCCCTATATTCGCGATTTCGACCAAATCATTTGATAAATTGAACCCTTTCCCAAACATTTTTTTAGACTTGTCGATAACGAAAGAGACTGCAGACGACAATTTCAAGTTGACGGATTTTCCTGGGTGGAAAACTTTGTGGATAATGATGAAATTGCTTGATACAAGCAATTTCCTCATTGTCCACAATGTTTTCCAAAGTGTGTTTCTTGAGGGGCGTAAGAAGGAGGGATTGTGCGGGAATGGGTTAAAGGAGTGACCCTTAAGTCCCTTTATACAGTTAAGAAAATTACTTTGGATTATCAAAGCAGGTTACGACTTCGAAAACGTTTTTTATTACTTGCTTTCTCTTACGATAAACAGGCATTTTAGACTTCATGTCCCTTTGTTCAGCTCATATATGTCTTTACCTTCTGAGTAATTTCACGTGAACACACAGGACACTTATCGATTTGTTCTGAGCATTTTTGGCACATTTTATGGTGAGCGCATGGCAGAAACAATATGTTTGCTTCTTCCTTTATACATTTTATGCAATGTAAGACACTTTTTAACCGTTCATTTTCCAGTAGCATGACATCCGGGCTTACATCTGAAAAGAAAAAAAGTAATTATTTTAACAATAATTTTTTATGCGAGTAATTATTCAAGGGTTGAATACCTTTGATGGAAACAGTCAATGTTTCAGTGTTCGTTTTCAATTAGCCAATCGCGGCTTTCAATCAAATTAACCAGTCTACCAATGAACTCATTTATTGCGACAAGAAATTGTTGTTGATCTCGAACATTGACCGACATTTTTTGTATGTGGGTTTTGTTGAGGGGGTTAGTTGTTGTTGCTGTTTTTGGTTGGGCGGGGGGGTTGTTTGTTTGTTTTTTTTGTTTATGTGTGTGTGTGTGTGTTTTCTTTTAGTGTTTTTATTTTTATTTTTTACTTTAGGTTAATGCAATCAAAAGATGAACTCCTATTTCCACAGTGGTCCTCGCTCATTCACGATGTTACCATACACACTAGAGAGAGAGAGACAATGAATTCTAACCTCTGCGGCCCACTTCTACAGCTGGGTGGCCTGGGACTCTATCTGTAAAGTGTCCTGCCCAAATATACTTCCCGCCTCCGGTGGGACTCGAACCCACAACCATCCGATTATGAGACGAGCACGCTAACCACTCGGTCAACGGGTTGCTGCTGTTTTTTAGAATCATTTCATCATTATATCTGCGAGTGGTTTCAGGATATAGGTAATCGGTCATCTTTATTGATTTTTAGAAACTTAAAAGTTATTTTTTGTTGTTCTTGGTACTTGAATAAAATGAAAATAACATGTTATAGAAATACAGTAGTCAAATTACGTATATCAGCACATCATTTTCTTATAGAAACAGGGCGTCATAGAAATGTCGCAAGGAATGAAAGAATTCGTAACTTTTGTAACCTCAATCAAATAGAAGACGAATTTCATTTCCTGTTATAAAGAATTAAGACAAGTTTAATTTAAAAAAAATTATTACAGCAAACCGAATATGTTTAAATTAATAGATTTGTTGAACTCAGATAACTTCGAAATTCTTAATAGTATTGGAATTTTCTACACAAAAGCGATGCACAAAAGAAAAACCGAGTTAAATCTAATTAGTAATTAATATTTGATTTCCTAAGCCTTGTTCAACCTTTTCATTCTAAATACTCTATAAAGACTCTTTTTACTTCATTATTTCCGCAATCGACATCTTTCATATGCCATTGTTTTATTTTCGTCCATACCGATACAAGTTTTTTCAATCATTGAATAAAGAATCTGTTCTGTTCTGTTCTAATAAAGTAAATGTTAGCCTACCATTTGGTGCCGCGTTGGTTTCGGAATGTTCATTAGCTTCGGGTAAATCTAGTATGACATTTACAATATCATCCTCAATAAAGTCTATTGTACCTATATGGAAAAAGGACAAAATTGTTTAAAGTTACAATCAAATTGAAATGAAGTACAAAATCTGTTTTTAATTTAGAAGTAATAAGACAGAATTCAATAGTGCAAAAGTCCTAGCGTCTTTTGCGTATAAAACTGTAAAGAAAGACAGACAAAAATATTCATTATATACCTTGCTGTGAAATCTAGGGATTTCTCAGTGTAATAAATTTTGATATCGTCACTGGAGTGACGATAACACTTTTCAGTTTTACTCTCTGTAATAAATCTTTAATCGTGTATTCATCCGTACTTTTTTCTATAGACATTTTCTCTATCAAAAAGATTGGTTTTGATATTTTATAAGAAAATAAGATAATAAGGTATATAATAAATAGAGGATAATCAACTGGTTATTCAAGATATGAAAAAATATTTCACTCGGATGCGTTGTTAGGCGTTAAAAAAACCGTGCTGCGCACTCGTTTTTTCAACGCCTAACAACGCATCCTCGTGATTTTTTTTTCATTTCTGGAATAACCAGTTGATTATCCTCTATATAACAAATCTTGAATGCCACTGATCTTGAAATTATTAACCCTTGTCATGCTGAGTTAAAATCCCATACAGATTTGCTTCAAAATCAAAGGACTGACAGCACTGGAATGTCTTGATGGGGGTCATTATTCTTTTTAAAATGTATTATTTAAACATCTCTGGATGAAAGGGGAAAAGCAGGGACTGTAGACCAAGATCGGACAGCACTTATGTGCAGGCTGATCTTTGTCTATACCTCCTGCTAAAACAGGATTATTCCGGGTTCAGCATGACAAGGGTGAAGTGGAACATATACCAAGAAGACGTAAAAGCAGTAGTATATGGGCTTCTTTGAAGTTTGTAAGATAACATAAATTTACAAAAGGCGATTGCCAATCGAAATTTCGATACACAAATCGAATCATCCATTTAAAACCGAACGTGAACTTTGAACTCCGACGTCGATCGATATTCATTTGAGTCATTCCTGTTAGTTTTTGAACTCCGACGTCGATCGATATTTATTTGAGTCATTCCTGTTAGTTTCGAGACTTAAATGTAATCTAATTCGAGCTGTAGTTACAACGATTAGGTCGCAAACCAACCATTTTAGTTTTTTGTTACATGTTACTGACCATTTTGGCCGTCCCTTGGCTGTTCGCTTAAAATAAGATTAACTGTATAATAAACAGAACTGGCAGTCAAATAAAGATATATCTGATAACAGGTACTAACATACGTTGAGTCCATGCAGAGTTTATGGGATAGACTTCAAGAATATCTGGATTAACACTGTTCAAATAATGGCACACGAAAAGTATTTATATTCCCAACTACTTTTTACACAAATGGTCATTTGAAGAAAAATAAGAAATGTAGTGTAATAAACGTTGAACTACGAACCCTTCGCTCCCAAATTCTGGCTCAATATTTTGATGAATAAATGACATAACTGCATGTACCTTTCCGCTTATTAACCCATTACCAGACAACAAACATTTTAGACTGGTCCAAATTGAAAGGAGTTGCATACGGCAATTTAAAGTTTATGAAATTTAAGTGTGTTTTACATTGCGTAAAATGAAGAAATTGCTTGTGACAAACAATTTCTTCATTTTACACAATGTTTTCCCATTTTTTTCCTTTGAGGCGTCTAAAAGCGTCATTGTGTTGGAATGGGTTAAACACTAAAGGGTACTTTTTATATAAATGGAATGTATTTACCTCTTTTTAAAAGAATGTCCACTGCCTTTTCGACCTTTTCCTTTTCAAATCCTGATTGTAACACATTCTTTACTATTGTAGATCTGTTAAGCCTTTCCTTTTTATTCGATGCAGCAAACCCTGGATACACTGCAAAATAACCCATTCAATCTATTTAACCCATTCTCTAACGGCAAAGTTTTAGACTGGTCCAAATTGAAAGGAGTTGCAGACGATAATTTTAAGTTTATGAAATTTTAGATTTCTTCAAATTTCTGGATAGAAAACATTGTGTAAAATGAAGAAATTGCTTGTTACAAGCAATTGCTTCAATTTATACAATGTTTTCCGAATTGTTTTTCCTGGGGGAGGGGGGGGCGTCCAAAAGCGTCATTGTGTGGGTGTGGGTTAAATATTCCGCGAGGAAACTTGTAATAAATTGTAGGACTACTGGACAGTCTCGAAGTGCGTAAAACAGTTGACCTCGCAATTTCAGTTAAAAAGGGGGATAACTCTCAAAAAGAAAATAATTGAGTTTAAACATATTTTATTCAAATAATTAACATAGGATATGTACAACTACAAATAAATTCGCAACTGATTAGATTTGATTGAATTGGGTTTAACGCCACATTCAGCAGTATTTCAGTCATATCTTGGCGGCTGGAGACCTAACAATGGATTCCTGGTATTTTTCACACCAGTACTACCACTACATCCTTTCCTAGCCTCCAGCTGCTATTTACGATTATCCATCCATTGGTGAGAAACAAATGTTGGAAGGACATGTGCCGCCGCCGGGGATGAAACCAATGACAACCCATGATTGAAGATTAGAAATCTGGGCGCCGTTTTACTAAAGTTTTCGTAAGAATTTTCGTAACTTTACGTTTACGACAAAACTTACGTAAATCCTTAGTGCGTTTTACTAAACTTGCGTAAGTTTATCGTAGACGTAAGTATATTTGTGTCGTATCTGTGATAAAGGAGAATACAATAATAGTGCACGTCGATTGATATCTCTTTCAATATTTCACACACAAACCTCACCTTAAAAATAATGAATTGAAAAATAAAACAGTATTCTTTAATTTGTCGAGGTGGAGGAAATCTAGAACAATAAAAGAGATATCTAACCGGTGTAATTGTAATACCGACTAATCTAAATTCTCATAAAATGTGACGTCACGTAGTAACGAGTGACGTAATCATGACGCACAAAATACAACGAATTCAAAGAAATCAATACACTATTTCGTCTAGACACCGATATTTATGAATGAACTTTAAGGAGTAAATATAGACAAAACCTTAGACTGATCATGTTTAAAGGAAAAGTAGACGACGATTCAATGTTACAATAGGAAAATAAGTAGATTTCTATTGGCCTGCTTATTTTTCAAAAAAGAAATATTTTGGTAAAAGGAGAAAATCGTTTATCATCAATGTATCCTTTAGCTAGACTGTTTCGTTTTCATTTTTTAGTTTATTTCTCGTGTGTAAGGTAAAGGATCAAGCTTACGGAACTTGCCAAACTCACAATATATAAAGAATCGAAAGAAAAATCACTTTTGTTGCTATTATTATTTATTAATTTTGTTGTAACTTGATCATTTACTGAAATTTACCAATAAGTCATTAAAAATAGATAGTTGATACAATGCCAAACTGTGAAAATGTCCAATTTCACCATTCTAAAGACTTACGATCCTACTTACGCCATGTTTTTCTGAACGTAACTTAACGCAAAAGTTACGTTAATCTTAGTTACGAACATATTTAGTAAGACGCACTTACGATTAAAATTTGAACGTACGCAAAAACTTACGAAAAAAGCAATCGTAAGGACTTTAGTAAAACGGCCCCCTGACGCGCTGCCGACTTCGCTATGACGGCGGCTTCGAAACGGATTAGAAGGCTTCGAGCTTATTTAGTTCTTCTCCATATCACCAGTATTGTTCTCATATAATGTTGATGCCTTAAGTTTTAACATTATGTGAATCATAGAGGAGAGTATGTTTTCGTTAGAGAAAACAAAACTGTTATTCGAAGAATAATTATTAATTATATATGTCTAATTGGCTAATCGCTGCAGTCAATCAAATAATCATTTGACCAATGAAACCAATAATTTAGAATGGAAATTCAGTTTGAATTCTGACATTGGCCGACATTTGGGTGAATCATTTTTGTTGGTTTTGAGACTTAAACGTCGTAACTACAACTTATTCAAGCTGTAGTTACGACGTTTAGGTCGCCAACCAACCATTCTACTTATTTGTAACATGTTACTAGCCATTAGTTTTGCAAAGTAGCGCCGTCAAAATCGAAGCGGAACTTCCTGTTGGAGTGAATGGGCTGGGCCAAATAGATCACTGGGCGGGTCAGCGATTGGTCAAGTGAAACATATCATTGTCACAGCCCTAGAATACAAAACCAACGAAATTTGGCACCACCCACAGTTACATTCGCTAGCAGATTTTCGATTCTGTAAGACACAGTTCAAAAGTTGCTTAAGAGCTTTCATTACTATAGGCACTTACAACAGTTTTGTGTAAACCCCTTGGAGTATGTCTTAATTTTGGGGTTGCGTTTGTATTTTTTCTTCCGTTGAATTCGCCCCCTCCCCTTTTAAACAGATCGTGAAACAATGCTTTTGAACAAAAGTTACAATGAGACGAAGTATAGATTTGAAAGTAACAAATTAATAACAAGTCACTTTAGATTAGTTCTTGAACTTCGTAAAACAATTCATTTTTTTTTCTTTGTTTGTGTGCTTTGTTTTGTTTTTACACGACTCCAGTGGATATAAAACAAGTGGAAGTAAGTACACCTCAATATCTTTTCGGTTGTTCCACAAGTACCTGTTTTGATTTATGCGTATGGGTTTTTTAACCTTTATTTGATACCTAGAGCTTACTGGTAACTGAAATTGTTTGTTGTTGGTTGTTGGTGTTGTTTGGCTCGTAAAAACAAGTTTGGAATAACAATAAAGTATTGTCCATGGGTTGCAGATCTTTCATCCAGTTAAAGGGTTTGAACATTGACATCGAACTGTGGCTTTGTGACCTTATACTGTGAGCAAATAAAATATTTTTTCGCTTCTTTGATATTTACGACTTACATTGAACAAACGTGAAAGAAATATCTTCAAAATAGGCCTTTTTGTAGAGATTTCGTCCGAACATGAAGAAGCTGACTGACAGATCGGCATAAGAAAACGGAGAGACAGACAGACGAATGTCACAAGCAAACAGAATGTCTGCTACAGACCGAAAAGACTTGATCAGGCAAAACAAAAAGTTAAAAACGTTATGTAGGGAAAACTGTATACTTACTACCTTGTGCAGATTCGTATACTTGGCTTGCTTCAATAGGCGAATGGACACCATAACCATTTTGCTGTGAAGATGATTTCTGAAACGTTAAAAGCCGATATATATCAAACGTCTTTGCACCGTTTCTGCATGAAATTATAACGGAGAAAAAGCTGAAAATGATCTAGCCGTTTATTGTCATTTCTTAGCCTAAGGTATGTGCATCGAACATTTTCAAAATGTGTAAAAAGTCTTTCCAACCAACGGTAAAGCCATAACCAAAGTCATTGTGACGTCACTGGGAGATATGTTCGCTATCTATTCATTAGTTTCCCCTTTTATTCTTTTATAAAATAGACTTTTCCATAAAAGAAGAGGATGTCGCAGATGTTTGCCTTTTTATAAGCTTAGTGTACCTCCATTTCATAATGATGAACACGGAAACCGGATTCTTGTTCATATTTTTTAGAATTCTGACTCTTGGTAGGACTTTTTGTAAGAAAATAAAGACTTTCCCTTGCTGACCCGTCAGAATTTTCAATTCTTATTATATCTCTGTCGAGCTAGCCTGAGTTTCATCCCACAGTTTATATAGAAAGGAACCTTTTTTAGGTAGTTGGTGGCGTTCACTGTTGCCGTTAAATAGAAAAGACTGCAAAAGTAACCGATCGCTGGTCACGCCCACTAAGCTCCGACAGCTATAGCTTGCTTTAAGAAATGAACGGTTATGTTTGCAAACTTTATGTAACAAGAAAATAAAATGGCTGGTTTGAGACACTAGCGTCGTAACTTGAACAAGAGCCATGTCGGACATGGCCATCCCCCGCCGTAAAAGCTTGATAGTAAACTGAAGCCAGTTAGATTTAGGCTTTTTGTGCACTGCATTTCTTCTCAATGAGTTCGATAATAGCTATTATACTTTCAGAGATATACTCAGGACAAAATATAAGTCTTTAAAACAAAAAATGGCAATAACTCCAAAATTATGCAAGCAAGAGTTGTGGTTCTTGTGAACTGCACTTTCCCTCAATGAGATCTTTCGACCTATGAAGTTTCAAGTTGATAGCAATGATACTTTCAGAGATATGCTCCGGACAAGTTTAGTGACGGAATGACGGAAAGACGGAAGGACGGAATGATGGACGGAGACCATTACTATATCCCCTCCGCCGAAATGGCGGGGGATAATAAGCTCAAGTTACAATGCTCAAGTCACTAAACCAACAAAATGCTTAACATAAAATCGAAATTCAAAAACAACCAACACTTCGACACAAGTCAACAAATTTTTGTAAAATGTAAATTTGTAGTCAAAGAAATTATCACTGTGAGAAGTTAACTCATGTTTTGTAAAATAAAGACCTGAGATAGGGTAGTATTAGGCGAACTATATTAAAGAAACTTAATTTGAAAGGGAAAAATCGGCTTTTAGACCACTGAATAGCCTAACTAGTAGACATAGTTTCTGTTGGCGTAACGATTTTTATTTATTTTTCCGTGGAGTGCGTGATGTTTTCAAATATAGTCATGTCGAAAATTGCCAAGCGTTTAAAAGTCACCAAGTTTTAATTATACCTCTTCCGTCTCCATTCCCGCTTCTATTCTTACTCTTCGAATGTAATCATCGCCTTTTACTTGTCTAATGTAATTGCAGGTTGGAAAATGCTTAGCATGTTCGATAATAGGGTCGTCTTGAGGTTCCCAATTGCGCATGCCGCCATCACAACAGAAACAACGGCATATATCTTCATTGCCTGTTAAGAATGTGGACAAGCAATTCAGTTACAAGAGCAGTTTGTTATGTGTACAAGAATACCGTATTTAGACACCACGATCGGCTGTTGGTACTGGATAGTTAGAAATGAGGTATTGTTCTTACTAAAGAATTATTTCACTAAAAAATTTGGAATAGTCTTTTTAAAGGCGAATTTACAAGACGGGTTGGAATTAAAGATATTTAATAACAGAGAAATGTCCAACATTTACAATGGTGACAAAAGGTCAAACGGTCGAGCTTAAATGTCCAAAGACTGATTTTGGCGATATTTCAAGTCAGCATAATTTTTCGAGGTACTATCAATTAATCAAATACTAATAATTGTGACACTTCTTTGAAAGGAATCTTCGGGTGCCTGTGTCGCTGTACTGACCTGAATTGTCTGATCAGACATTCAACAATGAATGGAAACTCTTGTAACAAAAGTACCAAGTGGAGTAAATAAGCAGATATCAATAGTTGAACTAAATATCACATTGAAAGTTTTGCCTCACAACGAAAATGATTTAGTATGAAATTTTGCGAAATTGATGATGAAACCATCAAAAATTTCATATTAAATAATTTCCTTAGTTTGAGCTTTGAGAAAAATGCGTTTGAAAGGAAGAAATTTTCATAAAAGTCGATAAACTTACCTGTATAGAAGAACCCGGCGATGGCTAGTGTTTGAGGGTTCTGTGGAACAGTTCTTGGAAAAGTGTTAAATGTCTTCAATCTTGATTCCATCGTTTGATAATCTTGGTGTCTTACTGGATAACTAAGCTTTGGCTCACTGTGTTTGTTGATATTTCTTTTATCCGTGCTTTTCCATGAAGTTTTTGCTGAACTATCAGATTTTGCAGTAGAAAATCCTTGTAAAAGCCCAGCTGAATCATTCCGTGTATTGGAGCTACACGCTAACGCCACTGCAGCTATGTGGGATATTAGAATTATTTAAAAATGTGGGATGATTAAATAAAAGTAAAATCCGCAAATTGAAGAGACCTTTCCGTTCTGATTCACTCTCGAAAAATGTCATGAAACTGATTCGCATTGACATCATTTCATGAGACGTATGCGAAATTTCTAGAATGTATGATCAACTTATTGAGTTATTGTCATCAGCAATATTGGAATTATTAAAGAGATAAAGAATAAACATATTTCCATAATGGCATGGATCTAAAAACCTTTATAAGCTGCAAGGCGAATTAGTACGTAAGCGTATATATGATTTTGATTTTCATACTGCAGAGAAAACAAGAGTAAAGGTTTCCTTCATTTGACATAATTAATTATTACTAAACTATTTAAGATGTAGTACTTTTACAGAAAGTAAACGTATCGATGGCTTCGCCTATTAACCCAAACAGGAAGTTCAATTTCGATATTAAACGGCGTTTTTCTGAAAAGTTCATGACCAGTTACATGTAACAAAAAATAATTTGGTAGGTTGGCCACCGAAACTACAGTTTGAATTGCCAAACCTAAAGAAATTTTTCATGTAAATGTCGGCAAATGTTTACTAACAGTCAAAATGATTGATTTTATTGGTCCACTGAATGTTTGATTGAGAGCCGAGATCGGCCCATTTAGTATGAGGCGTACAAAAACTTTTCTTTTCCCAAATTATACCTGGGCTTTATATAGCACGTTTTAATGTTAAACTTCGATAAATACAGACATCTATTTATCTGTTTGATAAAGATTTCATTCGCTTACATGTATGGCTATGTTACTATTTCTATTATTACTAAAATGGACAAGAAGGCCATTGCCTCTAAAGCGCTAACTTGAGTTAGCTGAAGACAGCAGAAATAAACTAGGGGCCCATAGGGCTTTATCGGTCATCTGAGTCGAAAGAGCACATAAACAAATAAAAGTCCACCAGATTACGATACCTACTAAATATCAAAGCTCTAAGCCTTTTAATTTGGGAGAAGAAGATTTTTAAAAATAATCATTAAACAAGCCTATGTTAAACTTGGAACGGGCTAATTCTGACCCTGGGGCCATTATTTATATAATCTTGATGGAGGTCCACCAGGTGATGCTACATACAAAATATTAAAGCTCTAGGACCACCTGTCCGGGAATGGGCTAATTATGACCCTAGGGCAATAATTCATACAATATTGATAGAAATCCACCAGATGATGCTATATACCTGATATCAAAGTTCTAGGCCCTCCTGTTTGGGAGAAGAAGATTTTTTTTTCAAAAATCACTATATAAGCCTATGTTAAATTTGTGACATCTGGGAATGGGCTAATTTTAGTCCTGAGGCAATGATTTGTACACTCTTGATAGAGGTTCACCAGATAATGCTGTATACGATATATCAAAGTTCTAGGCCCTCCTGTTTAGAATATTTTTAAGAAATTCACTATATAAGCCCTTTGTAAAACTTACGATTTCTGGGAATGGGCTAATTCTGTCTCTGGGGCCATGATTTATACAATATTGATAGAAATTCACCAGATGATGCTACATACCAAATATAAGAGCTCTAGGCCCTCTAGTTTGGGAGAAGAAGATTTTTGAAATGTTCAGTATATAAGCTTATGTTGAACTTGTGACGTCCGGGAATGGGCTAATTTTAACCCTTGGGTTATGATTTATACAATATTGATAGAGGTCCACTAGATGATGCCACATACCAAATATCACAGCTGTAGGTTTTTTGGTCTGGTAGAAAAAGATTTTCAAAGTTGTCACTATGTAAGCTTATGTTATCCCCCCCCACTCTGCCCCCCCCACCAGCACTACCATTACTCGACATATTTTTTTTCTCTTGTACAAACTTGATAGTACTTGCCCTGAAGACTCTAAATATCAAATGTGAATCTAATCTGTCAGCCGGTTCATGACAAGAAGATTTTTTTTAAAGATGTACCCTTTTAGGTCCCTTCTTTTGCCCCTTATGGGGCCCCAAGGGGAGATAACTCCATGACGTGTACAAATCTGAAGCGCCTTCTCATAAGGATGCTTCCTGCCAAGTTTCGTTGAAATCCATCCAATGGTTCTGAAGAAAAAGTCGAAAATGTAAAAAGTTAACCATGACGCACGACGCACGACGCACGACAACGGACAAAGCACGATCGCAATAGGTCACCATGACCTTTGGTCAGGTGATCTAATAAGATTAAATCTTTTTGTCTAATATGAAAAAAAAATCAAGATTCAAAAGTTATTTAATTGATTGATTGAATTGGGTTTAACGCCACTTTTAACATTATTTCAGTCATATCGCGGTTGCTGGAGCACCTAACTATGGATTCATGGTATTTCTCACACCAGCACTACAACTACATCCTTTCCTAGCCCCAATCTGCTATCCGGCTTAGGTTTACGATTATCTAGCCATTGGTGGGAGACAGATGTCGGAAGGATATGTGCTGCCGCCGGGGATCGAACCTATGACATCCCATGCTTGAAGTTTAAGAGTTTGGTGCACTACCGACTGCGCTATGACGGCGGTTACTTTAAAAGCTAAATAACCATTTCGTTTAAATATATATATGACTTTGTCATTTCATTTACTTGTTTACAACACATTTTACACAAGGCGAGAATTCGAGAAAACGCGGTTCCATAAAGGCTTATACTATATGAATTTTTTTTGTCTAAACTAATTTTTCAATAGTGTACACAAAGTGAATTCAGATATTGTATTTCAGATATGCTTTATACATTTAGTTTGACTACTCTGATAGTGCTGCTTTATACTAAAAGTGTAGAGGCGTACAATATGTTGTAAAAGGAGTACTCGATTAAGCTATATTATATTATATCGTGTTTCTTTAATACGAATGTTAAAGGCGTTTGGGAAAAACAAATCAAGCCCGACGGTAGAACTGGTTATGACGTATTATCCGTACTGCAGGTCCAAGAAATTCCATACTCTTCAAAAACAAGACCTAATCCACTTATGATTGCATTACCGATATCAATTTACCACGCGTGTCCTTGTACTGGTGCTGTTTTTCGGGATCGCATTCAGATTTAACTAAGATTCAACTACTACGCCGAGGCTTTGATTAAAGTCTAGCTTTTTGATCCTGAAACTTTCATTCCAGGTTGTGGCACTATATTTTTCTGGATTCCAATCCTCGCTCTGTATATCGTAAAAAAGATTACTAAGCTTTAGAATATTTTGTTAAACTTGAAAAGAATTTTTTTTTCAAATCATACTTCTCTTGATTAAGGCTTTGACAGGTAAATGTATTTTAGAAAAGATCCTTTTTAGCCCTTGTAGGCCTCTTCTTAAACTTTGATTATCATAATTGATAAAACCGACGTTACCCGCTCATAGAATAACTTTATGATACAAAGCGTTGTTTTCCTTACCGTGGTTGCTAGAGTTAGCAGCCGAAGCGTTACCCGGATGACTATCTCTTTGATACAAAATCCGAAGCTGCAATGAAAAACATTGTCATTTATGCAAACAAAATGCATGCACAAAGATAGTGAATGAATTAGTTTTCTTGCATCTGTTTGTACTCGCTAATATTTTCGTGTAGCCTTTATCCAATATTTTTGTGATATTTATCGGTGTAAAAAAAAAGGTGCCTAAATTACGAACCCAAAAGCCTTTTCTATCCAGTGGTTCATATCAACGCTTAATCGAAACTTTTAACTACTACTCTATATACATCAACACACTGATAGTATACGTTTACAATTGATAATCAATCATTCCGTAGAGTCTTATTGAAATGGGTCTTGACCAGATTTTCATGAAAATTTGATTTAAGAATATAGTCTGCTTTTCCAAAAGTAATTAATGTCATTTTCGCGATAAATATTTCTTCGTGTTGTTAAATCTACTAAATTCACTATGAATTGAATTTAATGTGGTATATTTCGTATTCCCTACTTTGAAACATCAGAATCTATCGAATGAGGTCGTTAGTGCTCATGCAATGTCGATGACGACTGAATTGCTAGCGGGAGCCAATGAAATAATTGATACCACAAATATGGCAATTTTCGGTGCTATCGACAGATAACGTATTAATCCGAGGGATTCCGGTCAATTTGGGTTGTACTTCGTTGACTTATTTAGTGTCTCGTAACGCGAAATATTTTTGCTTCTTTTCTTTCTTTCTTTTTTTTAAGTTATGAACAGTCATTTTCATAAAAAAACAGCTTAATAACCTTCTTTCAAATGTCTGAAAGTATAACAGTCAGAAATTGTAAGTCATTTTTTTCTTTCATAACCTGTGCAATAGCCACTTTAAAATAGTTGTATCAATTCTGCTTGAAAATATCAAATGACTCTTTTACTCGGTCAAAACATTCCTATCTTATATGTTTAAACAGTTGAGTTTGCCTTATTCGTTTGTTTTCATACAATGACACAAATATACCTACCTTTAATTGATTGAGATTTTCCTGGCCTAGCTTTTCCTTCAGAAATGCACAGTCAGGGCTATGCCTTATATGCTCATCTTTGACTACATCTCCTTCTGACCAGTCCTTTAATCCAATTCCACATTGGAAACACCTCACCAAATCGGATCTCCCTTAAAAACGAACTACACCTTATATACATCTGTTTTATCAAAAAGATAACGGGATTTTTCTTTTGTTTCATTAGGGGAACGAAATTAGTTTTTTTTAGAGCGGATTCATTAAGAAGTTCAAATAGATTTAGTTTTCATACCTTAAATGAAATATATGAAATTTCTCGAATTTTTGTAGAATAAAAAATAAAATATTACCGGTGCTGGATAGTTATTTTTTGCTAAGTAGACATGAAAACATTAGACCATTAATAAGGTTTTTTCAAAGAAGAATCAAGCAATTTTCGCCGATAAGAGTACAGTACGAATACAGGGCTATTGATAGGCACTTTTAAAACAATAACCAAACTGGGCTATAACGTGATAGAAAAAGATACCGTATAATCCGTTTCGATTAAATCGGCGACTGTGTTATCAAACCGCTTACGGTTGCTGATGACACTATAGGAAATAATGATATACGACCATTAGGTCAATACGTTACACACACATACAAATACACACCTATATATATATATATATATATATATATGTGTGTGTGTGTGTGTGTGTGTGTGTGTGTGTGTGTGTGTGTGTGTGTGTGTGTGTGTGTGTGTGTGTGTGTGTGTGTGTGTGTGTGTGTGTGTGTGTGTGTGTGTGTGTGTGTGTAAATGTGTGTGTGTGTAAATGTGTGTGGGTGTGTGGGTGTGTGTGGGTGTGTGTTGGGTGGGGAGGTGGGTGGGTTGGCGTAACGTATTGAACTCTATCGGTCGTATATCATTATTTGGGTTTGGGTTGAATTTAAAACATTCAGCATTTGAACTAAATATATTATAAAACGACGAGTAAGATTATTTATTTGTGTATCCTTCAGTTGATGATACGCGAAGATAATTTATCCAGAAAAAGACACAACACGTAAAAATCTACCGATAGGATTATTCCAATTGATATATTTTTCGCTTAAATTGTGTCTTTTTAAGAATTAAAATGTTAAAGGGGGGACGTAATTTCTGCAAATTGTACATGCCTTAGTGATTACAAATTTTAATGCGATACTCATCCAGTTTGACAATGAATGCTTTGTTTATGTAAAAGTATATTTGTTCTTATTGACTGATTGATTGAATTGGGTTTAACGCCACTTTTAAGAGTATTCTAGTCATATCGCGGCGGTTGGAGCACTAACGATGGATCCCTGGAATTTCTTACACAAGTGCTACCACTAAATCCTTTCTTAGCCCCTAGCTGTTATCCCACTTAGGTTACGATTATCCATTGTGAAAGACTAATGTCGGAAAGGATATGTGCCGCCGCCGAGGATCGAACCTATGACATCCCATGATTGAAGATTTGGAGTCTGATACGCTACCGAAACCGCTATGAAGGCGGCCATATTTTATGACAATGCTTCATATATCTAGGAAAGAGAAGCAATTTTGTTACACTTACCTGTATAGAAAAAACCGCACTCGAGTAATGTTTGAGTATCGGGTGTATTTGGGTGAGAATCCCAATCGCTATCCATAAAGGTATGTAATCGTCTCTCATAGTCCTTATTCTCAGGGTATCTTGCTAACCGCACATTTCTGGCAATGGTGCTCTCTCGGTTTGGTTTCTGTGAATCTGGTAAAGTTTTGGTTGGTGGGTATCGATGACCAACATTCGACACGAAACAAGTACGCGATAACGAAGAAGCACCATCTGTTTCTTGAATTGAAATCTTATCATCTCGATGACTATCTTTGTTGTGATTGGTGTTATTAAATGGGCATGCACTATATATCTCAACATATGATTCAACGCTAATTTGTTCATCCCGATCTGGTTTAACTGCTATAGGCGTCCTCTTCGTAGATCTCGGGAGCAAACATTTCCTATTTTCTTCAAAGATATCTGTAATTACACGGGTATTAATAATAAACGACAAATGTATGTACATATTGTTCAGTAGCAGCATCTAGTGATTTTCTACCAATTTACTCTATGTGGTTTCTCTGCTGTCATGTTTTAGTATAACGTAGAAATAAGATAAGAAAGAAATCCTCGGTATTATCTTCTTTGAACCTACACCAATACATCTTATTCAGTTATGTTCATAGGGTCAAGGAGACTCAGTCCTGCGCTATTAGGTCGTCTTGGCCCTATTTTCCAAGTATGCCTAATCTAAAAATTTCAAATTACACCAGTTATTGAAAAGGTGGTTGAAAACGGAAGTAAAAATTAAAGAGTCCTCCTCTACCGCACCATCTTTTCATGAAAGAATTCTGTTCAAGCGTAGAGAAAAACATTTTCACCTTTTTTTCCTTACAACCAGCTATGGATGCAATCCACCCTTTTGTGGAGAAAATTTTTCAACAACTCGTGAACGACGGACGACGTCTTACTCAAGATGTACGGTGGACATTTGGTTGTCACGAGAGCTAAAATTGAAGATTAAGTGTTCAAGTGCGATTAAATAGGAATCGATTACTAGCATAGGAAAATGTATCGAATCTTAAAGGAGTGTAGATTATCCGTAATTTCTTACCTTGTCTTATTCATTGATATGATAAGCATTTTCTTATTGAGACATTATCATGAGTACAAAATCGTAATGTTTATTTTTTTAATCATCAAATGTTCATTACCCGCTTGATAGAAGGGGTAGCTGTTGATTTATCAACATTTTTATCTAGTTGTTAATGCCAAATGAGTAACCTCTTGCATCGTCGGTTGAATGCCAGCAGTGTTGGTCGAAATTCATGATTTGGGTAAAATACATAATCTCGATATACGGTGAATATTTTTTCACCTGTTAATAAAGAAATAGTTAGCCACATGTAGGGCTCTCTACAACGGTCAATTTTATTGCCTGCCAAAGGGAAAATAACACATGTCGATTTTATTTGACTCAAGGTGGTACAGCGACAAACATGTCAGAGCTCTATTTAAGTCAAAACAAGCTTAAAAAATATTAAGACATTTTAAAAACAAGTGCATGTTAGGATGCAATACAGGAGTTCCCAACCGGATAAGAAAAGTCCTTTTGACAGTTAAACTTTTCCAGAACATGGCCTGGTTTTGACGTCTCTAAGAGCAAGCTTAGGACAACATTGAGAGAAAAAGAGAAAATGCTGATAGTTAATATTTTCTCCTTTTTCTTCAATATTTAGTTTTTTACTATACATTCTGGACTTCTTGATTACCTTTTAATGTTTAATACACAGGTATCACCATGAAACACGAGGCTGGGGTCATCAGAGTTACGTTTTTCTAACCCCATTACTCTTTCACGAGATTACATTGCTATTATAAAATACAAGAAGATTTACATCTCCATGGATTTGGAGGTGAATTTCTGACAACATAGACAAAGGAAAGCTTCGTAAAAATTTGTACCATTTCAACCTGTTTAAATTTGATTTCGTGTATACACATCCTCTTGCAACATAAAAGATGCCGTTAGCTTGTTTTTGCGGAGGAATGTCCGTGTTCATAAATTTTCTTTAAAAAAATATTAGCCTGGAATCGCTTTCGATAAGTAAATGACGATTTTGCAATTAATTAGCAATTCTAATTTCACGTGAGAAAATTTTACAGTTAACCAAAGTGGGAAGCATGCTTCGTTTATCGCGGTAGCTGGCCGATCTGTTGTAATCAGCGTAAACTTTTCAGAATGGTTGATTAATTGTCGATTAATTGTTTGGGTTTTATTGTATTGGCAACTTTCAACATCATTTCATTAACATTAATTTTAACATTACTTCCTATTATTTCTCACACCATTACAACCACAACATTCGATCAAAGACACCAGCTGCTCATCCAAATTAGGCGCGTTACTCACGAATAGCCCAAGTGAAATAAATGACGCTAGTCATAATGGCTATTTAAGAGATGAATAGAATATATTTTTGTTTACATGGAGGTACCTCCATGAAAACAAAAAATATTCTCTTCATCTCTTATAATTTAATAACATCTAGCGAAAAAAAAACTTTTCAAATTTTGAATACCTTTTTGTATGGGGCTATTTTTTGCAGAGGATACAAAATCGCTGTTTTGTTCATTGAATTATGAATAACTTTTTTCGAACAATAAGAACGCCCGATTTTGATAGACGAAACTAAAAATTAAATTTTGAAGTATTGGAAGGCTTTTGTACGAACCGGGGTTACGGCCAAATGGATGAGAGTACTGTCCGTTACTGACTGAACATAATTATACCCCCTTAACATTGTTAGGGAGGTATATATGAGTCATCTTGTCAGTCCGTCGGTCCGTCCGTCGGTCCGTCGGTCCGTCCGTCTGTCTGTAGCTTCTTCGTGTCCGCTCAATTTCTGGGCAACCATTGTACGGATTTGATTCAAACCTCACTGATATAATCAGTATCAAGCAGAGATGTGCATATTCTTTTTTGGTTGCGGTCCATTGATTTTTAATGGAGTTATGGCCCTTTAGTGAAAAATCGTGTCCGCTCAATTTCTCAGCAACCATTATACGGATTTGATTCAAAATTTTCACAAACACTCGGTATAAAACAGACATGTGCATATCCTATTTTGGATATGGTCCATTGATTTTTGACGGATTTATGGCCCTTCAATTAAAAAATTCCATTTTTTGTTATGGCCCTTTTGCAGATAGCACTTGTATATGGACAAGCGCTTTTGGGTGTATATTAGTCCGCTTTGGGACAATGTTTAGTTTTTGATTTGATGAGAATCCACGAAAATGTGATTAAACTGCTGTAGAATTAACAATATGTTGAAACAAAATATCCATAACGCTTCCCATTTATGCCCACAACTCTTTACTCATATTTTGTTAAGGTACCAAGAAAATCAAAACACTCACGGCATTTATCACCTTAGACACAAGAAACTCCCGTATCGTCCACTTGTTTCAAAGATGTCTACACATGCGAAAAATAAATCAGAATTAAAACGAAATCGAAATGCTATCAAAAATGATTATTGTCAGATTAGCTTTTCTCTAGTCCTACTAAGCCCATGATAATAGCACCTATTGTTCAGGAAATTTCGATGCAAATTTTGATGCAAATTGGCTCAATAGATTCGTGAAAAAGGGTCACAAAGAAAAATATTTTTGCATAGTTTAGTCGAAGTTGGCCAAGTTGTTTTAGGTTAGATTTAAATGTTGAAAAATTTAAAAAGAAAAAACTACCATGACCACATGTATGGACTATAGTAATGTTAGACTTTTTTTTAGAAAACCATCAAAGATACATTCCCTTATTGCTTCTTCAATTCGGTAAAGTGGTTAAGGAAGAGATCCTGTTTAGAGAAATTAAATTGAAAATCTGACCCGCCCTGCAACGCCAAATTTTTAAGAACAGTCTTGAGTAGGGTCACCGAACTTTATATTCCTATAAAATTTCTTATTCTCTTATTCTTGTTTTAATTTTGTTCAAATATTCACAAGATTCGGTGAGAGAACACGAATAAAATACGCGAAAGGTAAGTGAAAATACCAGCTGAAATATCACATATATATGACCAGTATATGACAACTTAAGTTACCTTGAGGACCAGGTTTCTTACAGCTTTCTTTTTCGAATGTATCAAATTTCTGTCTGTCGCACTGATCTTTTGAACATGAAAGATCGAATCTCCTGTCTTTGAATTCAAGACTGACATCATCATCTAATAATGATGTAACTAATTTATAGTTGTTTTTGTCTTTAATCAGATAAAACACATTGTCTATTTTAATTAGAAGAAGTTTATTTTTTCTTTTATAAAGGTTTATAACTTGGTGAATATCTGTAACATCTGAATACTTGATGACGTCTTTTTCATTTCCTAGGGATAACGTGATTTTTAAACGTACTGTCCATTCGTGTTTAGGAAGATCGACGAAAGTAGCTTTTCCGTTTACAATATCAACCCAGCAAGTTCTTGAGGCACTGTTTTTTAACAAATTAAGTATTGACTGCATTGAATACTGATCCAATTTTGTTAATTTGCAACGCAACTTTAAAACAGTATCGGTTGTGTTGTTAACGTCTTTTACTTTCGACATTGTTAAACTGTACTCAAATGCACAAACAAAAAGTTTTATCGTTCATCGGAAAATGAAATGAAAGTAATTTGATATTCACTATCAGGTAAACGTCCATACACGCTAATACTTGAATACAATTCTGAACTATTCACTGTGTTGTAAGTTGTCCGTTAGATTTGTGTAGTTTGTACGGTGGTTTTGAGTGGTCAATCAAAGATGGCGTCCATGGAACAACGTGAGAGGTAGGTGTCTTAGGTTTTCGTCGATAATATTTTCTTAAATGACCGTATCTTGTCATGATACTGATATAATCGTACAGGAGGAATGTATACCTATCCACGATTCTATATATCAAAGTACCAGTGTTGCCCGATCGCCGTCGGTCGTTGTGCAAACACAGCCCAACATGAAAATATTTTTTCGAAGCGAGAAAGTTGCCCTTTTCAAGATGATTATATAGTAAACAGCGAACTAGGAAACAAAATATTGCTGTGACTTGGATGTTTTTAATATGCCCTTTCCTATGGTTACGGCTATTTTAAACAAAATTGTTCAGAATGGCCACAAACGCTGTGTTTAGAAAATGATCATACAACGGTGCAGTCACAGTGAAAATATGCAGACACAACGGTGCAGTTTCTGTATGTTGTGAACGGTGTAGTTATTATTTTCATAACAAATTGTGAACGGTGTAGACATAAAGCAATTATTGTGATTGGTGTAGACATGAAGCAATACAGAACTTGTTATTTCTCAAATGATATTTTTTTAATGTTTAATGAAATTATTGCCAAATTTCTTCAACAATTATGTTAAAAAGCTGAGAAAAATAGATTGAAGCAGGTGAATTTTTGGTGTGCTATTTTCCAAAAAGTCACATGTGTTTTCCACCGTGATTCTGTTGGGTTTTCAAAACAAGTTTTTACGTGTAGACTGAACCTTTTCTGAGCAAGACTGTCTTGTTCGCCATGAAATGCCTTGTTAACAGTCTGAGATCTCTATTTTATGATGGCATATTTCTGACACAAGATATTTGGAAAATTTAAAAATAATTACCATAACTTTATGATAATGTTACCAGGAAATACCATTTTGGTTCTTGAAAGTTTTTGTGATAAACTTATCCCAATATATTCCGTATCACTTTTTAGCTCATCTGAGCACAAAGTACTCAAGGTAAGCTATTGTGGTTGCTTTTTGTCTGTCGTCTGTCCGTTCGTCCATCCGTCTGTTAACAATTTGTTGTTAACACTGTAGCATCCACAAATATAGATCAATCTTTACCAAACTATGTCTAAACATGTTTCACCTTAATTTCTTGAAAGAGTTTGATTTTGGTTCAGATCGGACCAGGAAGTCGGGAGTTATGTACCCTTTAACATAAAAATAGCTACTTTTGACTTTGTTCACACTCTAGCATCTACAAATATTGACCAATCTGAAATTTCAAATCTTGGCAACAATGTTGGTATCCATAAGATCTTGGATGAGATCCATGGCCAATGAAACCAAAACTTGAAAACAGTATTGGGGACCATAAGATCTCGGATGAGTGTAATTTTCATACTGATCAGCAGGGCAGTGGTAACAAGTGAACAGCATGGAACTGAAAATAAAAATAATGAATAAAAAAAGACACTGTCAGATTCTTGATTTTTTCTTCTATTTGACCCTTATGAAATTGCTTTGAGAAATAGCAAAGAAACTGGAATCTTTCTCAATTCTGATTAAAGTATTTCTTTTTTCCAGACATATTGTCACCTTCTTTGCTTCAAAGCATTTTCAAATCAGTCATATATTAACATAATTGTTGAAGAAATTTGGCAATAATTTCATTAAACATTAAAAAGAATATCATTTGAGAAATAACAAGTTCTGTATTGCTTCATGTCTACACCGTTCACAATAATTCCTTTATGTCTACACCGTTCACAATTTGTTATGAAAATAATAACTACACCGTTCACAACACACAGAAACTACACCGTTGTGTCTGCATATTTTCACTGTGACTGCACCGTTGTATGATCATTTTCTAAACACAGCGTTTGTGGCCATTCTGAACAATTTTGTTTAAAATAGCCGTAACCATAGGAAAGGGCATATTAAAAACATCCAAGTCACAGCAATATTTTGTTTCCTAGTTCGCTGTTTACTATATAATCATCTTGAAAAGGGCAACTTTCTCGCTTCGAAAAAATATTTTCATGTTGGGCTGTGTTTGCACAACGACCGACGGCGATAGGGCAACACTGGTACTTTGATATATAGAACCGTGGATAGGTATACATTTCTCATGTAAAATGATATCAATATGAAGGCATGAAAACGTCTGTTTAAGAAAATTATCGATGAAAACTAAGACACCTACCTCTCATGCTGTTTCGTTGTCGCCATCTTTGATTGACTGCACAAACCTAACGGACAACTTACAACACGGTGCTATTAATATGATGAAATTTAAGTTCCTGTATTGATCACATATTTCGTCAGTTCTATATATAGCCGTCACTTTAGAGATCGTAGTACTTAAAATACAGTTTATTTTATCTCTCGTTTTAAGTAAAACAAACGCGATTACATCAGTCAAATGATATATAATTGACCACAAAATTCATAGAAAACCAAAATCGAAAAGTAAATATTTTGGAATATAAATTACAAATTCCAGCGCGTGCTTTATGATTTTAGACTCTTTGTTCCTTTAATTCTTTACCCTTGTATCGGAGGAGTAACTAAATAGGAAACCCAAAACCAGCTTTTGAAAGCTTAAATGAAAAATTCACTTGAGCGAATTATCATAAAAGTCTATTATTGTCAACGCTTTGTTGCTTTGATTGAATAATGCTTTATCCAGGACTAGGTTCTATTATTACTATTTTTTTTCACTGTGATTTGTGTCAAAATGACACAATAAATAATTTCCTGGCAGAGAAGCTGTTGCCGATGGTCGCTGCTGTAAATCGAAAATCGATTGACCAATCAAATCATTCGTTTCGACCGGGTGTGAACTTTGAACTTTTTAAGCTTGTATTTTCGTTTGTTTTGCTTTAATCAAGCTGTAATCAAAACCTTGAGGTCGCCAAGAGGAACGATTTGCCTTTTATTTTATGACCCAAGCCTTCTTCTGAATGTAGACGCTTAAACGTGATAAATCATAGGTTTTCTGAGTCAAAAATAATAGTACTATAAAGGGAATAAATCCATTTAAAACAATTTTTGTGAATTGCGTGATCTAAGGGTAGTTAAGGGATATCCTGGTTTCTTATTCGTTAAATGCAGATATGTTATTGTTTGTAAATATTTATAGAGATTATCTAACTTGTAAATTGAAACATTTCAGCTTATTTTACCCTATACTAATTGAACTTGGATGTACTATATACTGGATTTAACATATCATTTCCATGCAATTTAATTTTAGTTTCGTCTATCAAGATTCAAGCGTTTTGATGTGCTGATTTATCTTTTTCGTACTTCCACTGATAAAACTTCGAGCACGCAACTATTTTGTATGCTTGCGCACAATGTAGATCCATAAAATCTGACTCAAAACTAGTAAATAATTTGCTTTGTTTTGCTTGATGGAATTAAATCGTAAGAAATGAGGCGGCTTTTATGTTTCGTTGTTGTTGTTGTTGTTGTTGTTGTTGTTGTTTCATTGAGATATAAACTTAATCGCCCTTATGTATGAATCCACTTCACGCATTCATGCAGTGTGATTAAGTATATCTTCCTTTATCTATTATATCACAACCTGGTGCATTGCACTCGTCAAGACATAGAATTACAACCACAAAAATTCGACCAAAGACACAAGCTCCTTTTCTCATTTGGTTGGGCTCTTGTTTTGAAGAAAATGAAGAAAATAACTACAGAAACCTAGTTAAAACTTGAAATTGCTTGAAATTCCTTTTCCCACGGTTTTACCCTTTTCGGTGCCTCCTATAGAATATGCACATCAATTCCAAATTATTTCAGTTTGGAGCAATTTAAAAAAAGGAGTCGTCTTGTAATGCACCAATGTATGCTGCAAAGAAGATTTCCGAAATCGAAAGTGTATTTTCGGTTTGACTTATTTTCCCATAATTGAATAGTTTGTGTATTTCATTTACAGAAAAACGACCGACGGTCGTACTCCCTGTGAGTATAAATAGAAATATTCACCGAGAGTCCGAAAAACGTTGATATTTTATCCTGGGACACTACTGTTTGTTACAATATAATCTTGCCTAGCCCAGGATATATCCCGGTCATTATTCGAAAATAATAGGATCAATAGAACCCGAAAGTTATAAAACATACTTAACTATATCAACTCAATAATTTATTAAATTTCGATAAACATTATTTTCCTAATGAGTTTATAAACTTTGAATTACGCAAATTCAATTTCCCTATAATTTTCACCGTTAGAAAAGTCGGAAACAAAATGCAACAAATGGTTGTTGATTGAATGAGGTTTAACGCCACTTTTAACAGTATTTCAGTCATCGCGGCGGCTGGAGCACCTAACAATGGATTCCTGGTATTCCTCACACCAGTACTACCACTACACCCTTTCTTAGCCTCCAGCTGCTATGGCACTTAGGTTACGATCATCTACCGATTGGTGAGAGACATATGTCGGAATGGATATGTGCCGCCACCGGGGATCGAACCCATGACATCCTATGATTGTAGATTGGGAGTCTAATTCGCTGCCGACTGCGCTATGACGGCAGCAAAAATGCAACAACAAAACAATAAATTCTAAAATTGGTGGATGGCCGCTGTCAATCGAACAATTGATAGGCTAATGGTGGTGTTGTTGTTTTTGTTTGGGTGTTGTTGTTTCTGTGTTTTCACTGACAAACCCCTTCGTGCGTATATGCGCTGCTCTGTGAGGCTCTCATTTCTCTAATTCTAGCCTATCCTACCAGAATGAGAGAACTGTCAGCAATTCATGAAGCCATAACATCATTTGTATTCATTTTCAGATTTACTAATTTCGAAAGGCTAACAACCAACGAAGTGTACTATGGTTGAGAGGTTGATATAACTTTTGTCATGAGGTCATATATCGCACTGATATATAAAAGAAACTATTTATAGGGTCGTCAGTCAAATAGAATTGTTTTAAGGAAAGCATTCAGGCGAGTATACCACAGGCCCATTTTTGTGCACTATGATTTTCATTCTTTCCAACATATGTTGTGGAATAACATGTCGTACAGTTGTAGACAAATTATCAAAATACTTTTCCACCTTATTTATTGGGTCAGAGCTATCTGCCTATGACTGCTATATTCTGCTTTAAGTGAAAACGAGTATATTGGCTTTACATTATTTTCGAGATTTATCAGCAAAAATTTAGTCAACATATATTATTTGTTGTAATCTGTACTCACACAAGTTTTAAAAAGGTTGCAGCAAAACACAGTCAATTGATAACTCACCAAAGCTGAATAATCAATCTAGTTGATGAAATTTATAAGGCTTATTTCTGAATTTCAAAAAAAATCTGTAAAAGTCAGAATATTCCTTGATTGTATTATTTTCCGTTAAGCATTTTAGCCTGATTCCTTTGCATATCTAAGCACAAAGTGCATATAATTTATGGTTTTATACATCCTATGCAGCAGAGCTTACTTTTTCAAACAGAAAAAAATGCTATTAATTTTATACTGTTTACATGTAAAGCAACAAAGGGAACTGAACATGTATATAAGTGTTGGCAGCTACTAGGATTTCATTGGAACTTTTTTTTAACCTTTTTATTCATCTTGAAGCCCCCTGAAAGTACTTGAAATATCTTATGATTTAATTATTCGTTTAAAATCCGATTCAGCTTCTTAAAGTTATAAATCTCTAGAGAAGATTTTGGTTAATTCAATTATCTATTAATATAGTTATTTACCTTTTTGTCTATTTACTTATACAAAACTTCTTCACTGAAACCAGGAGCTTTAAAAGGGCTTTACACCCTCATTTCTTGATGTTATATTCGATAAAAAGATAGAAATTGTCCATAGACGGATAGAAAAGAACTCAAGATTAGCTACACAGGCCTCTTATTCGATGAAAACGGTTGTTTAAGGTAATGACGGATAATCGTTCGATACACATACGGAAGAATGTGATGCACGGACACCGGCAGGTACTCTGACCTCTGACATCAAACCGGTGTTCCTCTGAAGAACCAACAGTGGTGTAAGTTTTTTGATGTGTGTGGGCTGTGTGAATAGAGGACGGGTTTATATGTATGTTAGGGGTGTAGGGGTGTTTGTGTGAGGTTTGTTTTTAGCTCACCTGAGCAAAACGTGCTCATGGTGAGCTTTTGTGATCGTTGAATGTCTGTCGTCCGTCGTGCGTCGTGCAGCATGCGGCGTTCGGCGTCAACAATTGAAGTGTTTACACTCTAGAGGCCACAGTTTTGACCCAATCTTCATGAAACTTGGTCAGAATAATTGTAAGGTCATGAGGATGAACCCTATTGATTATGGGAGAGTTCTATTTGAAACACAGGAAAAGTGGCCTTAATGACAATTTCTTTGTTTACACTCTAGAGGCCACAATTTTGGCTCAATCTTCATGAAATTTGGTCAGAATAATTGTTAGGTCATAAGGATTAATCCTATTGATTATGGAAAGGTTCTATCTGAAACACAGGAAAAGGGGCCTTAATGACAATTTCTTTGTTTAAAGTCTAGAGGCCACAATTTAGGCTAAATCTTCATGAAACTAGGCCAGAATAATTATTAGGGTATGAGGATGAAACCTATTGATTATGGGAAGGTTCTTTTGGAAAACACAGGAAAAGGGGCCTTAATGACAATTTCTTCGTTTACTCTCTAGAGAACAAAATGTTGGTTCAATTTTCATGAAAATTGGCCAGAATAATTGTAGTCACAAGGATGAACCCTGTTGATTATAGGAAGGTACTTTTGGAAAACACAGGAAAAGGGGCCTTAATGACAATTTCTTTGTTAATGCTCTATAGGTCATCATTTTGGCTCAATTGTCATTTTACTTGGTCAGGATACTTATAAGGTCATAAAGATGAACCTATTAGATTATGGGAAGGTTCTATAGGATAACACAGGAAAAGGGGCCATAATGACAATTTCTTTGTTTACCACATAGAAGTCACACTTTTGCCTCTATCTTCATGAAACGGGTTATAGTTATTTGACTGTAATTACATATTTTTTAACAGCACACAGTTCAGGTGAGCGATCTAGGACCATCATGGTCCTCTTGTGTTTTTTTTTTTTTTTTTTTCTTTTTTCTTTTTTCTTGTTGTTGTTGTTGTTTGTTTGTTTGGTTGTTGTTGTTGTTGTTTTTAACGTAAATGAAAGTTTTTAAAACATTTGATTAAATTTTAGCAATATCGAGGCGAATGATTGATCTCTTCACAAACAAACTATCGAGAAATGATACTGTTAAAGAATCCGGTTGTGGTTAAATGAGCAACGGGCTTTCATAGTTTTGAAGTGTGATATTATTTTTAGTTAAAGTACCTTACTGTGGTCAATTTGACAAGTTTGTTTAACAATATTAACACTGTATCAAATACAAACTTTCCAAATTACTTGCAAACATCTCCATCTTAGGAAAGGACACAAGTTTTATTACGGGCCTTGCTAGGCAAAGAGGCAAAGAGGATAACAAGACACCATCTTTATTTACAGCGACGGAATACTACTACTAGTTATGGAAAAATTATAATAGCTCGACACCAGTATTTGATCATACTTTTTACCTAACAGTCGAGTAAACCTGGACAAGTTCGGTACAATTTAGCTCACAAAAAGTACACTGACTAATACTCGACATATTCAATCCAATTTCATTACTTCTTTCTCTACTTCTCCGAATCTATCAGAAACGTTGATTCCTATTGACTGATTTGTCTTCAAATTTTTTTCCAAAAATGAAAAATACCAAGGAAACCAAGTTAAATTTAGATTGATCGACTATTGACCCCATTGTCGATATTGTTATTTCATTTGTTTGTAAAATCTGTTTGTTTGTTTCTGTAGTTAATTTTGTTTTGCTTACTTTTCCTTTTAGCTCTTCATCCTAACAAGACGAATCCGGTTTTATTCATGGCATTGTGTCTTTCGAGCGTCCATCAGTTCTAGTATTTTTTTTTGGAAATTTCAATCCGGCGTCTTAGTACCTTCCAGTGTCCAAGCCCAACGACCCCAAGTGAAACATGTTTTCGAGATATCTTAACTTATACAAATTAAATTTGAGGTGTGTGCACGC
The DNA here is from genome assembly GCA_946902895.1 of Fragum fragum. Lineage (NCBI taxonomy): Eukaryota > Metazoa > Mollusca > Bivalvia > Cardiida > Cardiidae > Fragum > Fragum fragum. Next base: position 17,900,762 of record OX336368.1, read on the forward strand.
TAATTAACACGCCCATTTTATCTAAGCTTGTAGAGATTGTAAAAAATTGCGGTCTTTGTTTTCTGTATTAAACATCGGTTCTCGCAATCTGCACATAACCTTTTTTATCCAGCTACCAGGACAGCATGGGAGCATTTTGTACATTTATCTTGTTGTGCCATGTGCAGGAAATACGGTTATTTTAAGCTTTTTTTTAAAGCCCTCTCCTCTAAAACTTAATGACCTTAAGTAAATAAATTAAGTACGTATCATCTCCGGGTAAACATCTACTAAGTTTTGTTAATATGATGACTACGGACCATTTATGGGCTCTATCTGGGCTTTCCTGTATACTAGAAACTAAGAGGGAAATATTTTAAATTCTTATCAAAATAAGAAAGCTTAGAGCATTGATATTTGATTTGTAACATTTCCTAGTGTTTTTTCGATGCTACCAGGTTAGTTTTAGGCTCTTCCGCACAAACCCTAACTTATAGCGAACAAGAATTACAAACTTATAATATAACTAGGACAAATTGTGAAAATCAAATTTTCCATATTTTGATACGGTATCTACAGGTGACATTTCGAAGCTTTGATTCGTTCGCCATTGATGCTCTTGTGGTTTTTGTTTGTTTGTTTGTTTTTCTCTTTTTTGTTTGTTTGTTTGTGTTTTTATTTGTTTGGTTTGTTGGGTGGTTTTGTTGTTTGTTTATTGTTGTTGTTTTATATCATGACGTCACAAACAACGAATTATATGGTCCGTCAGTTAAATGAAAGACGGAATTCAAATCAGTTTGATATTATTGACATGCACGAAACTTTCGGCATAATTTTCGGAAAAGATGCTTACATCACCAAGTCATAAGAAAACCGAAGAAAAATAAACACTTTTTGACAGGCAATGTAAGACGTTTCCCTCCGATCAAAATATTAATCAGTCTCTTCGCTTCCCACCTTCGCATATAAAAGGTTTCTTTGCCAAAAATATAAGGGCAAATGATCGTTGGGGGTATTTGAAACTTATGTCATGACTGATTAATCTTGATTGAGTTGTTGAACCGTTCTTATTGTCAGCCCGTCTATTGTTTGGCTTGTAAACATAAAAAATGCAGAAACTGGGACCCTTCTGATTAAAAATCGACAAAATTGTGTTTTATTCAAATATTGGTAGTAGTAGTTGACTGGGCGAGAAAAAGGTGGTGTAAAAGGCAAAACCCTTAACAGTGTATAGTTTTGAGTGAAAGAAGCAAACAGAAAGTTACAACGCACAGTCTTCTGAGTCAAGTTATTCTGATAAGGATCATTAATTTTCCAGTTCTGCCATCGGTGATTCTGTTTTTCATGCTTGTGCTCTAATAAAAAAATTCACAAGATTTCAGCTGCCCATGCATCTTCCTGGGGTAGGTTCCTATGAATGAAGATGTTTGTTGACGCAGAGATAAGCTAACGTATAGGCAGCGTTAACACCACATATAATAATAATACCGCGACAGGAGGTGCGTTATTTTTTCGTCGAGTTTTAAAATCCCTCTGAATAAGATTTTTTCAATGTCCTTAAGGACAATTTTAGCTATTTTTAATAATAAAAATCGACGTCGTCATAACTATTCGTTTAAGCCAATTCCGAGTACGCTTAAATACTTTTGATAGAACATTTATTTGGCGGCTTTAAAAATAACCGTAAGAACGCTTTGTCATATTTCTTAGATAAGAATTCTGACCAAAGAACGCGCCCCTCAATAACATCGTGATTATACAGACTTTAGGATGTAACAAGAGCACGGCCCACGGGTGCAAACGCTCGGCTGCAGGTGCTGGATAATGCAAGAATTCTAAGACGAAAAAGGGGCATAATCATCACAAAAACGCTTTTAGAGTTATCCCCCTTGATAGTCTATATAGCTCTTGGGGTGGTCAATACACATACCAAGTTTCATTAGGATATCTTTAATAACAATAGAGGTAAAAGTTTGTCACGCCACGCCAAAGCCGACGCGAACGACGCTCAGGTGATGACAGTACCTCGGGTTTTCTCCGAAAACAGCCGAGCTAAAAAGAGATAACTGATAGGCAATAGCCAGTTAATAAGAGTTCAAATTCAGAATAACATAATATAGTGAGCGGCAGTTGAAAGATGAAATGATGATAGTATCAGCATTATCTTATCTACCTTTTCTCATCAGAATCTACTAAATTACCGAGTTAGAAGAACATTTCTAAACTGAAATGCTATTATGTATGAAACGGTTAATTTAATAATAGATTTAAATTTATAGAAAAGACATTATATCTGAACTAATTCATGATTAATAATCTCGCATTCTTTTCTTTTCTTTCTTTCTTTCTCTTCTTCTTTTTCTTCTTCGTCTTCTTCTACTGCTTCACCTATTCTTATTCCTCTTCTAATCTTAATAATCTTTATATTTTGAAAGGGTTTATTCAAACCGACCGAGTTTTAAAGAAGTCGGACGTCATGTAAATTGCACCATGACAATGTCTCGTGTTACGAAAAACATTAGTCATGTATTTGGTTTTACAATTATGATTATTCCAAATTTGGAAACCTTAAAATTGGATGGCAATGCGCCAAAACCCGTTCCTTATCTCTTTCTTTTACTAGAAGTTTCACATTGAAAATATAATATTCAAATCACGTTCAGAGTGATTGATTGATTGAATGGGGTTTAACGCCAATTTTAACAGTAGTTCTGTCATATCGCGGCGGCTGGAGCACCTAAAGATGGATTTCTGGTATTTCTTACACCAGTACTACCACTACATCCTTTCCTAGTCTCCAGCTGCTATCCCACTTAGGTTTACGATTATCCACCCATTGGTGAGAGACAAATGTCGGAAAGGATATGTGCCGCCGCCGGAGATCGAACCCATGACATCCCATGATTGCAGATTAGGATTCTGACGCGCTACCGACTGCGCTATATGCGGCGGCTCTCAAATCACGTTTGTCAGACTCAAATCACGTTCAGTATGACAATTAGTATCAAATATGGCAAAAACAACGAGGGAAAGGAAGAACTATCGGTTAAAAACATCTTATATGAAAAAAATATGGGAAAGTGGGAAATGCAGGGAGAATACAACTTATGTCACAAAAATCAATGCGAGAAAGGGAGAACTATATGAATAATACAAGTAATATGGCTGAAAAACAATGTGGGAATGGGAAAAAGGCTGATTACAAATTGTTTAAAAACTTATACGGAGAGGGAGATATATATGAGATTAATCATGCCGAAATCAAACAGGGGAAGGGAGTAATGTGGAAAGGGTACAAGTAATATGGCAAAAAAATGTGGGAAGGGGGTAATATAAGTAGGTTACAACTTGTATACCAAAAATCAAAAAAAAATGTGGAGTTTTGGAGAAATACAGGGAGAATACAAATAATATGGCAAAATCAATTTCGGGAATGTAAAGATATAGGGCGAATAAAATATAAATTATTGTGGGGAAGGGAGAAATGTAGGGCAAATATATATAATGTGGCAACACCAATGTAGGGAAGGGAGAAATATAGGAAGAATACAACTAAGATGACAAGATCAATGAGGAAAAGAGAGAAATATAGGGAGAATATAACTGGTCCGATAAAAATCGATATTGGGAAGTGAGGAATAAATTGGGAGTATTACATTACGGAAAAATCAATATGGAGAAGGGAGAAATATGGGGAAAATACAACCCATATGGCATAAATCGATGTGGGAAAGAATATATATATATACGCAGAATATAACTGTTATGGCAAAAATCAGTTTTGGGAAGGGAGAAATATAGAGATAATATTATACTCATGTGTCAAGAATCAATGAGAGGAAGAGAAAAAAAGGTAGGAAATTGATATATGGTGAAATTCAATGTTGGGAAGGAAGTTTCAAAGTTTTATTATCGACTCTCGCCCTAAATGGGGCACAAGTCAAAAAATACATGAAAATCATAAATGAGGAAAGTTACAAACAAAGCATATCAAAAACTAACATCTAGCCATAATCATGAGGAAGATAATCTCTTGATTCACTATGAAACTCAATATAAAAGGCACTTGATAAACTTATAAACTGTATTACCAAATAGCCTGTTACTAGACAACTAAATCTCTGACTGTTCCAACCCTAAAGTTTGAATTTGTATGTAAGCAAAGAAAAGTTTGTACTTGAAAATGTTGGAGCTAAGCAGCAAGTCTTTTCAACTAAACAAATAACAAAGTCTTGAACTGATCTAAACTGACTAAGAAAAAGTTGCAGAAGGCAATCCGAAGCTGATGAAATCTTAACAATTTTAGTCTTTGTGAGTGCGAAACATTGACGGAAATGAAGAAATGGGTTGATACAAACAAATCACTTCATCCCCAACAATGCTTCATAGGCTTTCTCCCTTAAAGTCCCAAACGTTATCAGTAACTAGGAATGATACAACTGATGTACCCATACTTGGAATAAATGACCATATTTTGAAAGGCTAGTATAAAGATAGAGAAAGTCCTACTGTTGACTTGCCGCCGTTATAGCGCAGTCGGTTGCGCGTCAGACTCCTAATCTTCAATCATTGGATGTCATGGGTTCGATCCCAGGCGGCGGCACATATTCTTTCCGACATCAGTCTCTCGCCTGATGATAGCAGCTGATAGGTGGGATAGCAGCTGGATGCTAGGAAAGGATAAAGTGGTAGTACTGGTGTAAGAAATACCAGAAATCCATTGTAAGGTGCTCCAGCCACCGCGATATGAATGAAATACTGTTAAAAGCGGCGTTAAACCCATTCAATCGATCAACCTACTGTTGACTTCCAAGTATAGAGATATACCTATATGTAAATGGTTAAAATATTTACTTAAACCAACAGCCACAACCACCTCAAACAGAACACCTATTGAGAAGTACACATTAAATACCACAGTACCAGGCAGAAGCAGTGATATGATTGGTCAGTTGATTATAAATGGAGTAGCAATGTGTTGACTAAGACTCAATCATTAGTACAAAAGGGATTAATATTCCAAGGACAGGCCCAGGACCAATTACAGTGTATGTACAGAATATGCACAACCACAAAGGTCCAACACCATCCACATGTTTAGGTTAAAAAGGCTGAAGCTTTCAGCTAAAAATCCGATTCAACACAATATATCAAAATGTCACAAAAGTGTTCCAGATATATGACTTATTTTAAATCACTGACTATAGTGCTAAAGTCTGATCAACTAAAACTACGATCTTTTCCAAGAAGGTTAAATGTTTTTTGAATATTTCAAGAAAAGTTTTAAGCACAACCTTACAATATTACGAGATCTTGAAAAGAAGGTGACAATCACATGTACCCATAATATTTTCAAATTTAATAAGATGAGAAGGCTCTTTGAACAGATCTCTTGGCAGATACATCTTTCTTAAATCTTCAAAATATGTACATTCCATAAGATAGTGGTACTCATCACCAAGTTTGTTCAGAAAACAAAGCTCACATATTCTGTCATCACGTGCAGTACCTAGAAATCTAAGCCATTCAAAGGGGGAGTATATAATTCATAGATCGAAAATGAAAAAATGAAAGAGCTAGATCAAGTGGCAAGATATTAAAATACTTTTCACATCCCAAAGAATGTTTGTAGATTCTGTAGTTAAGTCATTTAGACGATTCATAAATAGATCTTTCTCATAGTTCCTTATAATTTCAACAAACGCTAATTTGACATTTTTTGCAAAACCTTTGGGGATACATAAATTTTGATATAGCCAGAGTTGAAACTTGTCAGTTTCTTGTAAAATATTTTTGATACTTAACAGCCAGTTAGAATGAAAATAGTTCTCCTTGTGTATTTTAAGTAAAATCTCATAAAGTTTATGAGAAATATTGTCATGCTTACCATTTGTAATTCTTTGCCAAAAACCAATCATTCTAGATTTAACAAAAAATTCAATTGGGTAATGTCCAAGTCCACCACAATGTATATTGTTTGGTGCAGATTTCATGGATTTAAGTATCATTTTATAAAACTCAAGACATAGTTTTTCAAGGATTGCACAGTTCTCAAACCTAGTTACTTCTAAGCCATAGAGTAAAACTGGTGAAACTAAAGAATCAAATAGTTGAAGTTGAATGTCTATAGGTAATTTGAGGTTCCTACATTTACAAAGGACAGCAAACATGGATTTACGAGCACGGTCAATTAGTCTTCTGTTGTGAGAAAGAAAGCGACCATTGTAAGAAAACTGTACTCCAAGATAAACAAATCTATCATCCATTTCAAGTTCATGACCATCAGTTTTTTATCAGAGAAAATAGTGACTTTGTTTTTGTAGGATTTACTTCCAAATCCCAAGACCTACAATATAAAAAACATAACATTCAAACCAGCTTGTAGTTCTTTGTCAGATTCAGCAAAGATAACAGTATTGTCTGAATACAGTAAAATGTATAATTTGAAATAGACTTCAACCTCCTCATTGCTTAACAGGAATTTCGCAATATCATTAACATAAGTTAGACCATCATAAGCATGGGAGATTAATTCTGACAAATCATTAAAAAATAACGAGAACAATACTGGGGATAAGTTTTCTCCCTGACGGACACCTATATTACTTGAAAATGACACAGACTTGATATTTCTGGATTTGACACATGACTTTGCATTGGCATATAGAAAATGGATAAGTCTGAACATATTGCAATCAATATTATGGGAAATAAGTTTTTGCCATAGATAAGAACGATTAATCGAGTCAAGTGCTTTCTTATAATCGATGAAAGCGCAATATGATTTTTATCTCTGTATAAATAAAGGTCAAATAAGCATTTAAGGTTAAAAATGTGATCAGTAGTACTATACTGTTTACGGAAGCCAGCTTGCTCTTCACATAGTATGTTCATTTTTGCGAGATCCCGATTTAGCCTATTATTTAGTACAGCTGTAAATAACTTACCAAAGCAACTCAGAATAGTGATTCCTCTGTAGTTATCTGGATTACCTCTGTCACCCTTATTTTTGTAAATATGGGATATAATCCCCTGAGACCACTCCTCTTTTATAAAACCAGATTCAAAACTAAGTTAATTAACTTTGTGCAGGCAGATATCATTTTAGTGTGGGAACATTTCAGGAATTCATTCAAGATAAGATCAGACGCACAAGCTTTATTTTGTTTGAGATTATTTATGCATCTGATTAACACGTCGGGAGTGGTTTTTCAAACGTCTAAACTGCAAACGATGTCTTTGACATTCATCATTGAACCAAGGTCGCTTAATAGTTTTTCGGGACTTGCGTCCGCAGCATTTAGTAAAATTGTGGAACACTTGAAAACCAAATTTTCCATATCATCTTCTTTTGAAACATCCTTGTCAGAAACAAAGTTAATTTTGTCAATAAATTCATTGGTTTTAGTGTTATCTTAATGGTGTATAAATAACTCGTTTTGTTTCAGGACACCACTTAGCTTTTTTACTGTAACATTGTTATTTTCAATTTCTTGATTACCCTAATCACTCAAAGAACAGGAGAAAGATAATGAAATACCACTATGTGCAGCACTCACTAATGGGTCAAAAGGTAAGACTTCAAAGTCATTCACATCCGCAAATAATAGAGGAGATAATATAACATAATCAACAACTGAACTACCCTTACAAGTTATTTTTTACCAAAAGATCTGTCATGACCCAATCTACCATTGGCAATACTTAAATTATATGAATTACACATCTCTAGAAGTCGCTTTCCATATTTGTTTATCTGCAAGTTATCGGAGTTATGGCGATTACCAGAAAATCCAAAATCAACAGTTTATAATCTACTCAAGTCGTCATTTGGATATTCGACCTGTAGAAGATTCTCAATGGTTTCATCATATTGCACAAAATCGCAAAAATTGCCTGTTCTTGCATTAAAGTCACCCAATAGGCAAATTAATGAGTTATTTTAATTAAGCTCTATGTTCTAGGTTATCAAAAATTGATATGTCACTATAAAAACTACCTTCTGGAGGAATGTATGTAGCACAGAATAAAACATCTGGACAAAGAGAACAAATGAACAAATAAAAATTTCACCAGATTTTTGAACTATTTTAACTGTATCAAAAACACGATTACTGACCAAGATGGCAATACCTCCCGACCTGCACTTTTCATTAGACCTTACCATTGGAGGAAGACACGTAAAACCATTTAAATCAATAGTGTCATATTGACCAAAATGTGTTTCTTGAATGCAGATAATGTCATACTTGCTGATAAAAATTTCAAGATCGGGATTATTAATTTTATTAATCAAACCGCCAACGTTGATTGAAAGAATGCTACAGTTATTAATATCAGAATAAATCTCTGTCTCAGCTTCAGAATAAATCAATGTTGACTCGAGAAAGACATCTGGAGAGTCGCTGAGGGCGTCAGTACCTGACACATCCAGCGATCCCACAGATGACCCCCAAAATAAACAACCATTCAAGTCAGGTGAGACCAAGCCATCCTGGTCAAATGTATCGGGAAAAATGTAGGCAGAAAACAAATATGTGAAAAGTAAATGTGGCGAAGGGAGAAATAAAGGGAGAATTTTGATAATATAGAAGAAATCTACGGGGAAGGGGGTTATATAGAGAGAATACTGGTAACATGACAAATTCAATATGAGGAAGGGAGAAATGTAACTCTTCGGTAAGAACAAGGATATAGTGTAGAATTAGATAAAACTGCACGTCCGTGCAGGCTGATCTAAGTCTATACTCCCGCCAAAACCATTGTCATAACAGGCATAATCCGGGATCAGCGTGACAAGTTTTTAAATATGGTAAAATCTCCAATAAGGTCATCTTGATATAATGGAACGATTAAGCCCTATTTCTTGTATGATGCCTTGAATCTCCTATCTTCACAAGTGAAGGGATGTCGAGACCATCTTTTTCTCTAATAGATAGTAAAACGTTCGCCGCCCTGGTACGACAAGATTTGTATCCCCAAGACTACATTAATTAGTATGACGAGTAGCATATGATAGATCGACCTGGTGACAAACATATTACCCTTTCATAAATAATTAGCCATCTAAAAGATGTCGATTCTGATCAGACAGCGTGAATACTGATTATTGCCAAATGAATCAGTTTTGAGACAAATCGCCATGCCCACTCCCCTTCGACATGGCAGTTCGACTGAAATATAATGTGTGACTTATCATAATTTATGGTAAGCTACATAAAACAAAAGTAAATCGTTTGTTCGCGACCTAAACGTCGTAGCTACAGAATAAGATGCTCACGTTTATTTCCAATGAGAATAGCTACACTTATCGAAATGTGTTTTATCTCACGTTGGCTGCTTAAGTAAGGATGCCTTTATAAATGGGTGGGGACGTTGATTTAAAAGCTAATTAAAATTACAAAATCGAAAACGTTTCTACCAGGTTATAATTGTCCCTTTCAAAATGGCAGGATTTTGTCATTAGTTAGCAATTTAACTATCTATACCATTTACTGATGCGCAAGCAAAGAAAATATTGTTTTAAGCATTCCCACACAACCAATCCTTTTTACGCCCCTGAAAAAATTGTTTAGCAAAACATTGTGGAAAAAGAAAAAAATAACTTTTAACAAGCAATTTCTTCATTTTCCACAATGTTTTCTTCTAAAAAACGTAGCGAGTTCTTGAAATTCCGTCAACTAAAATATAGCGTCTGCAAATTTGTTCAATATGGTCTGTTCTAAAATTTTGTTGTGTGGTAATGGGTTAAAAGGAAAAGGTGGTCAGTTGATTAAATCTTATACAGAAGGAGAGTGATCAGTTGCTCGCAGAATGGGTGGTTTGTTTTTTATATCATGACGTCGAATAAGTTGGAAATGCTCTAGTTCTTGTTCAACATCATCTCGAGCCCCCCTCCCCCCTCGGGGAACTGACCTAGGTATCCTCCCCCGGGTCTGAGTCCGGGTCCTTCCCTAGATTGCTTGGGGGAGGAGGGACCAGAAGAAAGATGTAGAAAGTGTGCATTTAAGTTTATTTATAGTAGCTACCGTAGCACATGCCCATATGAGGAACGCAATAGAAGACAGTTAGTTGTTACGTACAAGAATACAGGTCGAAACTGCTGAAAAACCCGCCTGATTCTTTAACCTGCTCGATGCTTAGCACCGTCACACGGGTTCTCGGTTTATTATCTCGTCCGAAAGACAAATATTTTGATAGTTGGGTCAGCCCGATCGCTATACAGAGAGTAGGATATAGTTCCTTTTATTTATACCATATTAAATGCTGGCAAATGAGTGAGCAAGTCAGATTGCTCCGTTTGGTTAAGACTGGGCCGTTGAAAATAGGTGATATAGTCAAAGCCAACAGCAGAGGACGATCATTAAAAAAAACTCGAGAAACACTTCCCCGGTGTTTATATTTCCACTCTACTAAGAGCGGTAAAGAAAAAACTAAACCCATTTATGGAAAATTGTCCAAATCATGAAAGTCGTGCTTTATTCGATCAAAATTTCTTCATGGAATCTGGGAAAGGATCACCAAAGATAAATCCCTCGAGTTGCATTTAACCCTTTCCTGCTTTTTAAAAAAGACTAGTCCAAATTCCAAAGGTTTTGCGAACGATAATTCAAAGTTGATTTTATTTGAAAAATAACCATTTACTAGCGTAGAAAAAATTGTTGAAAAAGGAGAAGTTGCTTGTAACAAGCAATTTCTTCTTTTTCCACAATGTTTTCTGAATTATAAAATCACAGGGATGAATATTTTCAAATTATATACAATAAATGAAAACAAACCCCGTCCATAAAGTCACGCGTCCTATCTTATCAGACCAAAAGTCTTTGGGTAAATTTAAAAAGGGTATCCAAGAATCTTACCAGTGAACTACAGTTAAAATTCATCGAGAAGGTGCTAATCAAAAGACCCTTTTGAAGTTCGCGGATAAACGAAGGTAAGATCAGAAGGACGGACGTACAAAACTAACGCCGTCTGACATCTTCGTCGAATTGTCTTGTTGGGGGTCATTTGGCCTTGCCAGGGATAAGACTATTCTTTTCCAAAAAGTATTTTATCGGTTGGAAATCTCCGTTTCTCGAATAATTCTAACGAAAGAGTTAGGACTAAGTCTTTGTTAATGAACAAAGTTTTAGATCTCAAGGGTATCACGTATTTTTTCAACATCTACAGATAAGCATTAGGTAAAGGTAAACCCGTCTAACTGTTTGCGTTGACTGTCCCAGCAATCATTTTGTTGACTTTAATCTCATATCAAGTTCAATACTTAGAATAGGGTGTACTGGGATCCCAACGCTTAAGATAGATGCGGGAAAAACCCATTCAGATATATATTTATTCTCAATAATTTCGGACGGCATTGCTTCTCTCTACTATTCGTTTAAACTCTCTACTTTGGGGTAAACCTGTTAAGGTATTTTTGGAGAGCAAATCTAAATAAATCGCCTTTATAGGCCAAGGTAGCTTTGAAATTCGGACGGCTATAAGGTCAAGAACCCCCCCCCCCCCAGAAAACTTTATAATTTGAGAAAGATATGTTATTTTTATCGGTCGAATATTTTTTCCGTATCGCGAATGTAGATGATTTTCTGCAAATTTAGTTGGGTGATTTACCGGTAATATCGGAGCAATATATGCAACAAAATGAATCGCTTATAAGGTCTACGAATATTATATTACTCAACCATGTTAGTGAAAAATACATTTTTTGTCTGACTTTTATCAACCAATTAATATCCTGCTAGTTTTATTCTATGTTCTAGTCTGATTTACTGTCCCTAGATTTGCCTAAATTATGAAATCTGTTCTCGAAATAATTGGAAAAACGGCATTCAGTGCACCGACGCTTACTTGACGACTATTAAAACAAATCAAAGCGTAAAAACCCTGTAAGATGCAGGTTCTTAAGTTGTTCATCCATTCGGGTTGTTGGCGGAATTCGGACAAAAACATCAGTAAGTGCAAGATCGTATTATATGTGGATACGGATCCTATCTGAAGCACTACGTAAATATAAGATATGTTTAGTAAGATTTGTAAAAAAAAAACTACAGTCATTTCAATGAGTTGGTACTGTCAGAAATTCAATTTAATAATTTGCGTGTGTGTGTGTGTGTGTGTGTGTGGTGGTTGTAAATATGTTTCGACTGGTTTGTCTAGTTTAACCCTTCCCTGTTTTGCATATTTTCAAAATGGTCCAAATTCAAAGAGGTTGCGGACGACGATGAAAACTGGGTGTAATTTGAAATGAAAAACTATCTTATGACAAAAACCTAAAATTCTTTCAATTCGTAAACATGTGATATAAGTTATTTTGCTGAAAGTTAATATCAAATTATATTTGTTCCCTAGTAAATACATAAAATGCTGGTAATTCGAAGGTGTGATGCAGCTAACTCATGTAGTCCAGTCAAACTAGAATACTTTTCACAGTGTATTATGTTTACGGTGGCTAAATTTCTACCTTATTTTAAGACAGTTCTAGATAAGTTTCTTTTTTAATCTAGTTCTATTCTCGAGAAAGTTGGACGAAACTATAAGATCAACGAATTTTCTTACTTTAGGTATATACAATGCTGACGGCCAGTGCCAATTTACTTACAAAAAGACATGGAATATATAGAGACATGCAATGCTGAGCCGAAATGACCAACCAATGTCTTTGAGGTAGTCTACCTCATGATGAATTGTCAAATGAATTGTCTAAAGAGAGAAGTGATTTTCTCGCGTTTAAGGACAGAATCTATGTCATTGGTCAGGAGAGTAAAGCGAATGCACGTAAATCGTCTGTTATTACCTGTTAGGGCGACAGTGGTAAAGTCCGTATGGTACAATAGATGCCACCTCGTTATGTACGTGTACAGTGATTGCGAATCACTATTTCATCTCCCGAATTAGAAATATATCTCAGAGACGAGTAAATAGTAGTGTTTGTGTAATAATAAGTGACATGCTTATGGAAAACGCAAAAGAATCTTAGTCTCGATTTCCCTTTTACATTTAACCCTTTACCTCACAACCCAAATTTTCACAAGCTAATGAAATAAATTTAGGGAAAACATTATGATTAAAGTTAAATAGCGAATTCGTGTTAACCCTTTCCTGGTTAATCCCTGGATTTTACGTCCCTGAGTTTTTATACTTGAGAAAATATTGTGGGATAAGAGGAAATTGCTTGTAACAAGCAATTTCTTCTTATCCCACAATAATTTCTACCCTATAGGTTGGTAACTTTTCAAATTGCACTCACTTTTAATTGTCGTCTGCAAATTCTTTTAAATTTTGACAAGTTTAAAATTTTGAAAAACAGGAAAGGGTTAAACAGTAAACTTCTTTTACCATTTGAAAACAAGTTTTCAAATTTTCATTCCATTGCTTTTAAATTTTTCACAGAGGGTTATAAAGGTAGTCCAAATTTTCGAGAAGACTCCCAAGATCAGTGTTTGATTTGCCACTCAATGATATTTTGATGTTTCGAATACAGTTTAATTGATTTGTTTCTCATGTTGTCCTTCTTAGTACCTTTACACCATTTTTCTCGTCGTTGTTGCCATGGTGCAAAGTCTTCCACATTTTGTAATATCACATATTTCTCATAAGATATTTATTGTTATTTTGAATAAACGTGTATTTTAGTATAAAAAGAGAAATGTTCACTAAAAACGGTGGCATTCTTGTTCGAAATATGTTTGTGATCCTTTTTGTTTCTTAATGCTCTGTTGCAATGGACCCACACTTCTTTTTTACATATCCGGAATTCGTTTTGCATGAATATATGCTCAGTTTAAAAACAAAATTGGTAAAATGCACCTTGTGTGTGAGTGCCATCACTGATTCTTTTCTTGATGATACATGGAAGGCATGTAGACATCATTATTGAGTGCAGGTATTGATAAGCCAGCAAACCGCTCTCAGAACTTTCAGTCCTTTGATTCAAGCTACGCTTATTCATGATGTATACACCTTGCATAGGTGAGTGTGTGTATGTATTTCCATTTATTTATCGTCGCTAACGTAGCACATGCCCATGTGAGCGACGTCCCCAGAGGACGGTTAACTGTTACGGGGGATAGTGCAAGGATACAGATCGAAACTGCTGAGAGCTCCGCCTGGTTCTTTGTTGTACTCGATGGATAGTACCGTCAACGTCTCATCCGAAAAACACTTAGTTTGTTAGTTGATATGGTCAGCCCAGGGCTTGAACCCGTGATCTTGAGGCTTGAGGCTTGACGTCAAGTGCTCTACCAACTGAGCTAATCGGTCTGACCCTAAAGAAATGGGTTTATATATAATTAGTGTACGGTCTTTACTGCAGCCATGTTTATGTGACTGTGAAATACGACTCAGTGAAATTCCCTTCACATATTTCGTTGCATGGACATTGATTGATAATTTCTCGTGGTATTGTTAAACAAGAGCTTCGCAGAGCGGCGCTTATACGCGCGAAGGGAATAATCGGTGAAATAAAATATTTTACCATAAGCTTTTATGATTAAAAGACCTTGAAACCTGACCTGGACATATAAGAATAAACTTGATATCAACAAACTGGCACACATCAAAGAATACGGTTGTGACTGGTCTTACAATAGGAAAATCTGGAAAGTGTGAAAAGCTTCAACTTAGTGAGACTGCACAAATTGCGCAGGCTGAGCAGGTTTGGATCTTTCCTTTCTTTTGTATCTAGGGTGATTATCCTACCTTACAATACATCATTTTTGTAATGCGCATTGAAGTTGAACTATGTACTTTTTCAACACTAAGATTCTTCATTGTGAAACTCTGTTTGTATTCACAGCATAATGAGTCACATGATAAAACACGATAATATTAAGCAATACCTTAAACAAAGGAGAGACAATTCATTAATCACTGGAGAGACAAAATTTTAAGGATCTCAGGCACAAGTAGTGAGATGTTATGCTAATCTTGACACGAGTTGGATTATATGAAATGTGTATTCATGTAACAGTAAACAGGCCATTTAACTTCTGGGAGTAATTCTAAAGTTCTTATCCCGGAAGAACCCATGATTTTGATCGAGTATTCTGCTTTTGTGTCCATTATATGAAAGACCCAATCATAGATATTTCCTTGTATCTTATTTCCGTTGTGTCTTCAAATCTCTTCAAATCACGTAAACAATTTGATTTTTTGTAAATGTATTTATAGTTATGATTCTTTAGCCCCGGCAAGCTTCGAGCCTTTAATCGTTCATGAGACTTTTTTAATCGGAAAAAGCTATCACCTTTTTCAGCTAACTTTATTTAGTCAATTACAGCATTTTGGCTGACCGACTTAGGTAGGTAAATTAAGGAATAGAACCTTTCAAGTAAAAGTAATAATGAATAAGTTCGTTTTTTCTCTCGAAAATATTAAAGAGAAAATAAGTACCTCACATGGTATTATATGTAAAAGAATAATAACAAAGACTGTAGCCTATTATAATCATTATCATCATCAAAAAGTCATTATCGCATTTAACTAGGGTTATGAATAGTACAAGAAATACGCGCAAATTGTCTCTTTCTCAATTAATTCATTTTTTGTTTGCCATGTTATCGATAGTCTCAAACACCATTTCTTCCCCCGAGTCGCTTTCATATGTAAACTTCACGTTCGTTTTCTTTTCTGTTTTCGGACTCCATTGTTTACCAACCCAAACCAAGAGCTTTCGTTTTCGTCTTTGATCATAGTCTTCTCCTCGACGACCGTTGTTTGTTCCACTGTTTTGGTGTGCTTTTTTCCGGTTTGTGGATTTATACTTATGCTCATTGTGAAAGCATATTCACAAGCAATACGAACAAGACGCTCGTCAAACACGACACGGAACACGGCATCCTTGTACCGGTCGATAATGCTAAACAGCAATCATGCATTGGCTACAGGAAAGATGAGGTGAAGATTACACCTGTGCAACAGAAGAAAGGCAGTGGATCTGATAGCGAAGAGGAATGGATTGAAGAAAAAAATGAGGGCGAAAAATCCTAGATTGCTTCGTAAGAGGACGCGTCGGTATGAAGGAAGCAAGGAAACCGTTAAAGATTTCAAAGACACCTATAAAACAATTGGCTTTTGTTAAGGAACTTTTTGTATTCAACGTAAAAAGTCCAAATTCATCGTACAAAGGAATAGCTTTACATATATTTAATCCCATCCTATTTCGCTATAAAAATTCATACAACCAAAAAGAGAAGAATTTAAAGGACTGAAGTCCTGAAAACCGCAATATTTGGAACATTTAGTACACACAAAACGTGTTGAAGAAATACAAATCCTCAGACCTGGATAACATCTATCTTAAAACCAGTAAACAATTAGAAAAAAAACAGACTCGTCCAAATTGTGAGAAGTCAAGACAACAATTTTGTCTTTTTACTGTTGAAAATATTTGTCATATAGGGTAGAAAACACTGTGAGAATAGAATAAATATTTTCCCATTTCGTTTTTCTGAAGGGGCATAAAAAACGTCATTGTGTGGGGATGGGCTTAGCTATTAGCTTAAAAATTACATTTTAGCGGTTTTGTCTGCAACCTCTTTCAATTTTGACCAGTCCAAGATTTGGTCGTGTTGAAATTGGTTAAAGGGTCAATTTCAACTTGTTATAAGCATTTATTCGTTGTCCACAATTTTTTTTATCCTAAAAGGCAAAGATTCTAAATTCCACCAACTTGAGACTGCTACCTGCAACTGCTTTCAATTTGAACCAGTCTAAAATTGTGTCATCTGATAATGGATTAGAATATGAGCCTATGCGTGACATTTCCAACCATTTCGCATGTGCGTGACTCGCACACATTGAGCACCCTGGACAGCGATTCGGGGCAATTAGAATATTCGCTGATTGTTTGAAGAAGCTTTGGGTCAGTATCTATACAGAGCGCAAAGTAAAGACTCAGATCAGACTGTGCAGATGCACAGGCTGATCTGAGTCTTTACTTGGCGCACATGTGCAAATGTTGGAAATTTCACGCATGGGCTCATATATAATCCGCATTTCGCTTGATACTAGTAGGTTTTTGTCTACCATATCCAAGAGCAGTAACCAGTAATACAAAATCGTACTTTCTACCACTTTCTGACATCCTTGTATCTCCTAGATCTACTTTTATAACTACAAAGAGGGATATCTTTTGTAAGTTTATGAAGACATACGCAAGTTCAGTTTACTGTAAATAACTAAATGGTGTTATCTGAGTTACAACAGTATTCATCGGAAATTGGCTGTTAATCGGTCCATGCCATGCATGTATACATCCACAAAAACCTTGAAGTCTCATAAACTCAGTATACACTTTTAACCCTTTAACACAGTTCACCCTTCTAAGACGATTGTAAAAACTCTGCCATTCAAGAATGGCGATTTAAATATAAGGGATTTGTTATTGGACAGATTTCTTCAATTTCAAAAAGGATTCATCACTGTGACCATAAAAAGAGGCACGTGAGCGCCAGTATCGCTCCTCCGGCCTGAAAGTACGGATTAAGCAAGTATTGTTTTCAGGCTATGTTTCCGACCAAAATTAATTGATGGAATCTGAAAAATAGTCACAAGAGGATCATTCCAGTGACATTTGGTTGAAATCTGTCCTCTGTTTTCTGGGGGAAAGATTTTCAAAGTTTTCACCATATATGGAAATAAGCCCCGCCGACTTAAGCATTGTATTTCAGCTGATCAAAATTCTTTGAGGGAATCTGATAAAAGGTCATCTGAGGATCATTCTTGTGAAATTTGGTTGAAATCCATTCGCTGGTTTCTATTCAAAATATTTTTCTAACCTTTCACCATATATGAAAATTAAAGCCATGTTCATCACCCAATCAAAGTTGGAGATATATTATAAAGGGTCACCAAACGATCATTCCTGTAAATTTTGGTTGAAATCCATCCACTGGTGTCTGAGAAAAGATTTTCAAAGCTTTCACTATATATGGAAATATATGGAAATAAGCCCCGCCAATTTAAGCCATGTTTATCATCCAACCAAAATCTTCGAAGGAATTTGATAAAATTTGGTTGAAATCCATCCACTGATTTCTGAGAAGAAGATTTATAAAGGTTTCACTATATACGGAAATTAGCCCCGCCCGTTAAAGCCATGCTTTTCATCCGATCAAAATTCTTTCAGGGAATCTGGTAAATGGTCACCAAGGATCATTTCTGAGAAATTTGGTTGAATTCTGTTCGGTACTTCCTGAGGAGAAGATTTATTAAGAAAAAAGTTTACGGACGGACGCACTGGCGGATGCACGACGGACTCAACGCCATGAAAATAACTCGCTGACTTTCAGCCACTGGAGCTAAAATATGTGTCTAAGTTAAATGAAATCCTGTCAAAATGAAGTCAAATTTCATTTGACTTATATCCTCTCCTAAATTGAAGCTTATAAGGAGTGGTAAAATTGGGCTAATATGGTGATGAGTAACAACTTGCTTTTAAAATTGCATCATAGATTTTTTACACTTTCCCGTTTTGCAATTTTTAGACAATTAAACGAAAAATAACCGTTCAGTTGGTGGAATGTCACAAGCAATACATTCTCTTTCCACAATGTTATCTCAATATTTAAAAAACAGGGATTGTACATGAATGGGTTAAATATATATCGTTTAGGAAGGCCGATTCTTAACAGATTATTTACTATAATTCAAATTTAAAAAAGTCTTACAAGAAAATCAATCAAAACACTTATGTTATACACGGTTATAACTCGACGGCTTCAGTCACGGTCAGCTCATTACAAAAATAAGGTTAACCCTTTCCTGTTTTGCCAAATTTTAGACCTGTCCGAGTTCAAGGGTTTTGCAGACGAAAATTTAAAGGGGATTTAATTTGAAAGATATAGCCATTCAGTTGGGTAGAATATATCATAGAAAAAGAAGAAATACTTGTTACAAGCAATTTCTTCTTTTTCTTAAATGTTTTCTCAAAAATAAAATCACAGGGACGTAAAACCCATGGAATTAACAGGAAAGGGTTGATATTAAAGGAGGCTCAAAATATCCCAAATATCTTGTTAGTCTGTACGCACTCTGTTCCAGTTTCACTCGTCCCTTCAACCTTTCTCGTCCTCTTTCGTAACAATCTCGGATTATTTGCCACAATTTTTTGGTCTATCACTTTGCATTTTGGGGTTGTCAAGTCCTCGTGTCTTTGTGCACTTGTCGAGTTGTTTGAAATGACATGTCCACGCACGCAAGTAAAAGATGAATCGACGATATCCGTAAACGGAATAAATTCGTCAATGTAAAAAAAAACAACAAAGATGTAAAGAAAGCAGACTACTTAACATAATTAATAATGAATTGATAATAAATGGAAACACACGTACACACTCACACATAACTAACATACACCCTCAACTCCAGTGCAACCACAATAGACTTCCGGGTTTTATTACGCAAGATTTTTTGAAATACCAATTATGATTGGGTAGTACTCTATCCAATCACTTTTTAATAAATAAAGTGATTACGTGGTCTACGTGTTATGTTTCACAAGTAATCCTTGTTCAGGATCGGCTGTGACAGAAAGGTGTGATATTGTATTTGTTGCACAAAACATGAAATTCCAATGCAGGCTTTGTCAAGACTTGTGAAGCACTGAGATTCTTGCAGTCTGACTCCACTCCCCCTTCCTGACCAGACTTCCGGGACTTTTATCCTGTCTTTGTTCTAAAGGCTTTCCGAATTATCCAGAAAGAATACATTTTTTTTTATGACAAGGTCGCTTTTGTTCACTTAAAATGACGTGAGATTTAAAAATAGATTCGCGGATTTGCATTTTCGGAAAACCAATATTCATGAGACGATATAGTGTAAAAGAAAATTAAGATCGCGGTAAAAGATTATTTTCAAAAGAATATTAATCAAAAGTTACAAAGCTTTAAAATCTTCACATTTTTTCGTTTTATCGAGAAAGTTTAATCAAAATGCATCATAAGGTTTTGTTTTCTAAAACATAAAATATAAACATGAAAAATCACGTGAACAGTGCTCGAATCACTAAAGGCAATTCATCATTCGGCCAAGATTGATTATATTAAATCATCATTCTGATACTACAATATGTTGTTGTAGTTGTTTTGTTTTGATTTTTATGGGAGAATAAGGGTGTATGTGTGAGTGTTAAATTGTCGTCTTTCTTGTTTGTTTGTATTGAAATGCATCTTTCAAAAATTATCTTCGGTAATGTTTCGGCAGCTGGAGCACTACGGCTTATCATTCCTCACGCAAGCGCAACCACATTTTTTTATCCGAGCTATTTTCTAATTGTTACCAACTTTTCCTGTTTTGTATGTTGTTGTTGTTTTCTATTAATTCTAAGTTTCGACATTGAAAGAGGATACAGACGACAAAGAAAAAAATAATTGCAATTTGAAATGAAACCATCCTATGTGGTAGAAAATAGTGTGGGAAAAGGAGAAATTGCTTGATACAAGCAATTTCTTCATTTTCCATAATGTTTTCTCAAGTAGGAAATCACAGCGACGTAAGATACCGGGTTTATACAGGAAAGGGTTAAATTTATGCTAATTTTGAAGTGTACATAACCCATAGAGCATTACGCAGACCAAAATTTTGAAAGAAAAGAAATGAATCGATTTCAGAACACTTCGATCTAACTATCATAGAAGAAAATTATGTAGCAAAGGTCTACCATTGTTTTACTCGTGGACTCTAAGGTCACTATCTATTTTCTACACATTTAACCAGCCCACGAGATTCATATTTCTTAATAATAGACCAACCGAACTATTCATTTAGAGCGGAAGTGAACTCTGAACTCCGGCATTTGCCGACATTTACGTGAAGCATTTTTTATGGGTTTGTGACTTAAGCGTCGTAACTGCAGATGATTCAAGCTGTATTTACGATGTTTAGATTGCCAACCAACCATTTTCCTTTTTGTTACGTGGTACTGGCTATAACATTTTCAAAATAGCACCGTTTAATATCAAAGGTGAACTTTGTGTAACTAGGCTCAATGGGTGTGACCAGCAGTGTATCTAATTACTAGGATGTCAAAACATGAACAAGTTTACGGGAGAAAAATGAAAAATTGACAGATCGCATCAGCCAATCAAAAAAAATCGATTAACCATTCCAATAATTTAGACTGGGAGGAAATGTTAACCTCCTATATTTCTGTCAATCAGTTATTTCGTTGATTTTGCACCTTAAAAACTGTATCTGCAGCTGATCCAAGCTGTAGTTACGACATTTAGGTCGTCAACCAGGGATTTAAACGCTTTGCCAGGAGCTTGATCTACGAGGCATCATCACCTGCTCTCAGAAAGATAGCCAAATAGATGGCCGAGTGGTATAGGTGCTTGACTCGTGATCTGAAGGTTATGGGTTCGAGCCCCACTGTCAACGGGGTGTGTTCATAGGCAAGATACTTAATAGCCAGCCCCAGTCTACCCAGCTGTAGAAGTGGGTAGCAGTTGGATTCAGTCACTGCCTCTCTTTCGGGGACGTGAAGTCATCTGGATTGTGAGTGTTCGAGAGCGACTCTATAAGCTAAAAGCTTTCCTCGCAATCGAACTAAAATAGATTAGTATAATATAAATAGATGAAATATTATAGAGAATGACTATACGTTCAAGAGTTTCAGAACAGTATAGAAATCAGTCCTTTGACCCTCTTCTCTGACCTTGATATATACTTAAATTAGGCAAGCATAGGTAATGTTAGGTCAGAATTTGGCCTATAGCACTCTGCTTTACAGTAACCTTTGGGACAAGAGTCTTGTGCAACCACAGTGCATTGGCACTCTTCAAGATGTACAAGTATGTGAGATACTAGAAAATTTGACGATATATTAAAGAGATATAAACACGAACAAAATCTTGCTTATGACCTTGACCTTGACCTTTGGGTTGGGAGCCTGATTCACGAGCAGTGTTTTTGTCCATGTCAACGCTCTTACGGGTTATGTATTCGGCCTAATTCAATGTAACTGAGAAGCAAGGTTAATTTTTTCATAACTAGCGGTAAGAATTTGTTATTCTATAATTAGTTCTCATAAGCGGGATATTTCAATTTTAGGTTGATGAAATTCTAAAATTCTTTATCTTTTGGGGAAGAAAACATTATGGACATTGAAACCTTTCCGAAGCCTTTTTTCTTAAGGGGCGTAAAAGGGAGGGAATGTGTGGGAATAGGTTTACCTGTAAGCAAGTTCATGCTATGCTGAATTCCCACTGTGGAGAAAAATGGTCTAGCCTATATACAGATATAATTACTAGTAATCTTTCCATTTGCCAGTAACGTTTATGATAGTTAGTTAAAGAGATTAAACTTAGATACAGTAAAGAGTTCAATTTAACGTAAAAATAAATGTAGGAGGCAAAAAACAAGAGGACCATGATGGTCCTAAATCGCTCCCCTGAGTATGATGGTTCATGGCTTTATGATATAAACAAAATAGCAAAGCCCTCTGTCTAATTATTTTGGAGAAAATGTTTAAGGATTTCTCTTTTAATCCTAGGTATACTGATGATTCCACCATATAGCACTAATTTTCTGAATATAGTAATGCTTTGAAGTATAGACATCAATACATACCAAGTATAAAAACTCTAGGCTTAATGGTTTAGGAGAAAAGGTTTTCAAAGATATCATTATTTATTCCTAACTAAAATTAGGGATCGCACAGAAAAGGGCTAATTTTCAGAATACGGTAATTCTTTGGAGTATTTTAGTAGAGGGTCAATAATTGATGATGTGTACCAAATATGAAAGCTCTAGGTCTTATCGTTTGGGAGAAGAAGACATTAAAAGAATTCCTCCTTTATTCCTTTGTAAAATCAGGGATCGCACAGAAAAGGGCTAATTTTCAGAATACAGTTATTCTTTGTAGTATTTTGGTAGAGGATCAATGGCTGATGATATGTACCAAATATCAAAGCTCTAGGCCTTATGGTTTGGGAGAAGAAGATTTTCAATGATTTCCTGCTTTATTCCTTTGTAAAATCAGAGATCGCACAGAAAAGGGCTAACTTTCAGAATACGGTAATTCTTTGAAGTAATTTGGTAGAGGGTCAATATGTGATGATAAATACCAAATATGAAAGCTCTAGGCCTTATGGTTTGGGAGAAGAAAATTTTCAGATTTCCTTTTTTATTCCTTTGTAATATATGGGATCGCACAGAAAATGGCTAATTTTCAGAATACGGTTATTCTTTGGAGCATATTGGCAGAGGATCAATGGATAATGATATGTACCAAAAATCAAAGCTCTAGGCCTTATGATTTGGGAGAAGAAGATTTTCAAAGATTTCCTGCTTTATTCCTTTGTGAAATCAGGGATCGCACAGAAAAGGGGCTAATTTTCAGAGTACGATCATTCTTTTAAGTTTTTTTGGTAGAGGGGCAATAGGTGATGATATGTACCAAATAACAAAGCTCTTGGCCTTGTGGTTTAGGAGGAGAAGATTTTTAAAAATTTCCTTTGTAAAATCAGGAATCGCTCAGAAAAGGATTAATTTTAAGTGTACAGAATTTTTTTTTAGTATTTTGGTAGAGTGTCAATAGGTGATGATATTTACCAAATATCAGAGCTCTGGGCCTTATGATTTAGGAGGAGAAGATTTTTTAATATTTTTTTACGGACGGACAGACGGACGCCGGACAATTACCGATCACAATAGCTCACCTTGAGCACGTTGTGCTCAGGTGAGCTAATAATGCATCTTTTCTACCAAATTGTGTTTGTCGACAAATTATAATGTTTTTCAAGGCGGTCGGACAAACATATCAAACATATTCATATTTTCACGTGGATGACTAGTTTTCGACTATACGGTCTTTATGTCAAACATAACTTTCGAATACTCTAGTTCAATATTTATCCAGATTTACGCATTTTCGCCCTAAACGACCTTAGACTTCAATTACCTTTATAACGATTTTTCGATTGGACAACAGGCAGATTATGAAAGGAGACTTGTTACTCCATAACATAGCCTTCATGCCGAAACCTCATTTTCTAGCGCATTAATTTGCTATTGGGCGCTCGACTATTCCATATTTTTTTTAAATACTTTCTTACAACTTTGAAATAGTTCTTCGGATGGTGAAGAAAACATTACTCTTATATTAAGCCATCTACGCACGAGTTCTAAGGACTGTATATCTCAAAATTCTACAGAATCATTGAAAAAGTTAAGAATTTGTAAAAAATTTAAAGGAGTTGTGTGTTTCTTTATTGTATTATCTTTTAGGTAACCATTTAAATTGATTGATTGGTTGTTTTATTGTTTGATTGATATCGATTGATTTGTAAATGGATTTTAACGCCTATTTTAACAGTAATTCATTCATTTCGCGACGACTGGTGTACCTGACCATGGGTTCAATGTACCTCTTACACCAAACTACCACGACATCCTTTCCGAGCCTCCAGCTGCTCATCCCACTTACGTTTACGGTCATCCATTCATTAGTTTGGGACTTATATCGAAAAAGATATCCGCCGAGGCCGGGGATCGAACCCGGGATCCCATGATAAGAAGCCTTACACGCTACCAACTGCGCTATGGTCGCGTTGGTAAACACTGAACGATACATTATATGGTTTCGCATTTTTAATCCAATATTACGGTGCAATTCACTAGGGTTTTTTACAATTGACCAATGGCGGCTGTCAATTACAGAAAAAAATGGCCAATCAATCAAATCATCATTTTGTTGTGAATTCGATATTGGTCGCCATTCATGTGAAGCATTTTGTTGGATTGGCGACTTGTTCAAGCTATAGTTACGAAGTTTAGGTCGCCAACCAACAATTCTATTTTTTGTTGTTGTTGTTGCATACCACAGACCATTAATTTTGTAAAATAACGCATATTAAAATCAAAGTGAGACTTCTGAGTAAATGGGCGGGGTAAACGGAGTGAGTGGGCGAGGCTAGCGATTGGTAAATTAAGTCATACGTATATTGCTTCTTTATTTTCGACACAGTGATCTTACAGGAAGTTTACTTGATAGCCAGAGAGTATCATTCAAAATAATAACTTTCTTTTGCATTCTCTTTATTATTTTTCACTACCATTGTTTTGTTTGATACACTTTATCGCTCTTGAGTTAAAATCAAAATAAAATTAGACTCTTGCAGGATTTTGTGACTTGTACATCAAGTCAAGTCGATGGCTCATAAAGCCGCTATATTTTTAAGTAGGGTTAGGGACTTCCTAACGCGAAGCGTATATATAAATATATATATTATTACTTTCAATGTTCATAAGGTTATTTCACAGCAAATTGACTGTAACAGAGATTGTGATTTTTTCAGCACTCATACTGCAGAGACTAGTTGTTTTTGAAAAACTCGATTTATAATTAACACTACTTTAAAACAAGAGGGCCGTTGGCCCTGGGGCGCTCACCTGAGATAAAGGCTCTATTTCTTTCAACAGTCTAATTTCATGTTAAGGTTAGGATTATGAAACAAGTTGGCCGCAATTACATATAAAGACTATGAACCTGGGGATCCAAATGTCTAAATTACAAATTCCAAAGCTTAAGTGCTGATTTGAAAGAAGGAAAAAACTTTTTCCATGGGTTATAATTTCAGAAATAAGAAAGAAGTCTGTGAACTGATGCTTCATGCCTATACCCCCCCCCCCCGGGTCTGCCCCTGGAAACCCTAGGATCATGATTTTAGCTATTTTGTAAGAGATCAATATACTGATGCTTCATGCAAAATATCAAGGCTCTAAGCCTTCTGGGTCAGAAGGAGAAGATTCTAAAAGATTATTTTAAAATTTCACTTTTGTTGCCATGGCAACCAGAGTTTTAACGGATTTCAATTCTTTAAGCTAATTTTAAGGGGGACAACCTAAGGAACATTTCTGCAAAATTTGGTTAAATTGGCCCTGTGAATTGGGAGGAGATGTCATTTAAAAAATCGTTCTTTATTTCTATATAAACCCCATCCCCCTGGGGCTCCGCCCCTGGAGACCCGAGGATCATGATTTAAGCTATTTTGAAAGAGGTCAACATACTGATGCTTCATGCAAATTATCAAGGCTCTATGCCTTCTGGGTCAGGAGGAGGAGATTTTTAAAGATTATTTTAAAATTTCACTTTAGTTGCCATGGCAACCAGAGTTTTAACGGATTTCAATTCTTTAAGCTATTTTTGAAGGGGATCGTCTAAGCAACATTTCTGCCAAATTTGGTTCAAATCGGCCCAGTGGTTTGAGAGGAAATGTCATTTAAAAAATCGTTTTTTTTTTCTATATTAACCCCACCCCCCTGGGGCTCCGCCCCTGGGGACCCTAGGATCATGATTTTAGTTATTTTGAAAGAGGTCAATATACTGATGCTTCATGCAAAATATCAAGGATCTACGCCTTCTGGGTCAGGAGGAGAAGATTTTTAAAGATTATTTTAAAATTTCACTTTTTTTGCCATGGCAACCAGAGTTTTTAACAGATTTCAATTCTTTTAGCTATTTTTGAAGGGGACCACCTAAGCAACATTTCTGCCAAATTTGGTTCAAATTGGCCCAGTGGTTTAGGAGGAGATGTCGTTTAAACAAATTGTTGACGGACGACGCACGACGGACGACGGACGGACGCCGGACAAAAGGGGATCACAATAGCTCACTTGAGCACTACGTGCTAAAAAGGTACTATAAAAGTAGATCGGAGAGAGAATTGCGAAGGAAAAAAATCATAGAGTGGCTTATTTATCATCCCTATGTATATGTTGTGTGCTTTGAAAAATTATTTTCAAAGACTCTTGTCTACCAGGAGAACAATTCTTTGTTGAAATTCTATAGGTCTTGTTATTGTTTCACGCATGTAAATATATTATTTTGTAAATGTTTATTTGGCCAAAGGCACAAAAAGTGCCGACATGCCTAATAAAGATGTTTGAAGTTGAAGCTGAGTTGTTATTTACTGATAGGTAATAGCTTAAGAGATCTAGACAAGATTTTTAAAATATCCCAAATATCTTGTTAGTCTGTACACACTCCGTTCCAGTTTCGCTCGTCCCTTCAACCTTTCTCGTCCTCTTTCGTAACAATCTCGGATTATTTGCCACAATTTTGGGGTCTATCACTTCGTCGTCACTATCTGATTCGACTGCACTCGATTCCTTCACTGATGTTATTTTCTTCATCTCCTTCTTGAAGCCGATTCCCCGGCTTTTGTCCTCCCTTGAAAATAGAACCAAACTTGTATTGTCTCCATCCGCGTTTCTCGAACTACTCCCTTTGGAGTTAGTGAACGCACCGAACTTGCAGCTATCGATTTTGGCTTTTTGGTCGCTGGTATAGTGTATGTCTTTCCTCCTGGTTGTTTTGATTCCCGTCTGAAAGTCAAAATTTTCTTCTGTAATCTTTTCATTCTTAATGTCTTTGTGTCCCCCCTTCAGGGAATCTATTTCCAGTCCAAATTTCCACCGCCACATCTGAAAATAGTGTTTAAAAAAACGAGTTTCACACAAATAACCTCAAGAAGCCACCCATAGTTAGCTGTTGTCGATTTGTGTCTTGGTTTGTTTGTTTTGGAGTGTTGTTTTGTTTTTAATATCATAATATTTGACCGAATAGTCTTGTATTTTAGTTCAAGAGACTCCTATGTGGCAATATCATAATTTTTCTAGTTATCGCGGAGGTAAATATGCTGACAAAGTTTCATCACATTAGATCAAAAGTGCAATCTGTGGAGTGAATATATAAGATGGTTAAGGCGATGTAAGTTATTTTTATTGTTATGTTATTGTTGTTTCGTTTTGTTTTGTCAAGTTTTTAATTAAAAGTGGCCTAATATGGAAATCGTTCTTGATACCATAGAGGCTAATTCTCCGACCCGGTTTCAGACATTTTGACCACATGAAAAATTCACACAATTTTTTTAACCCCTAAATGATCTGAAGTAGTGAGCTATTTCCCTAGCACGATCCAATGTCGAACTTGACCGAGATATTGAAAATACAAAAATCCTGACCAACATAAAAAATGTAAGAATGGGGTTAACGGCGCTTTGAACAATCTTTAAGTTACAACACGGCAAAGTTCGTCTATGTGTGTAGCCGCCGTCATAGCGTAGTCGGTAGCGCACCAGACTCCTAATCTACAATAATGGGATGCCATGGTTTCGATCTCCGGCAGCGGCACAATCCTTTCCGACATTTGTCTCTCACCAATGGGTGAATAATCGTAAACCTAAGTGAGATAGCAGCTGATGAAATAATTCATTTAGACTGGAAGGCCACTTTGAGTTCTGACATTGGCCGCCATGTTGGTGACACAATTGTGTTGATTTGCCGACTCAAAGTTCGTAATTACAGCTTATTCAAACTGTATTTCCGACGTTTCGGTCGCCAACAGCCCATTTTACTTTTTTGTAACATGCTAATCGCCATAAATTTCGCATAATAACTCCGTTTGAAATCGAAGTTGCACTTCCTGTCGGAGTCAATTGACGGGGGCCAAATGAGTAAGTGGGTATTGCCAGGGATTGTTCAATTGGTCGGAATCATCTGTATGATCTAGTACGTTAGATATATGGGACTGGTTACGTAACCAAGCGACGCAAATATGGACTTTTCTACAACCACGTTGTTTGTGACAAAGGCTTTAATCTGATTGTCATTTTTTTCAACATTTCTATCTAATGGTATGTCTCTTTTTTGTCCATAATTCATCGACCAAACCATGATTTTAAGTGTCTTTCGTCAATTGATGAACATGTCATTACCATTTGACAAGATAAAAGCATTCATCGAGGTCAGATTTACTCCACCATTGGCAGTTATACCGGGATACGATATGTTAGTCGTTTATTTGTTTCCTTTCCTGCTTACCCCGGAATATTCCTGATTTGATAACTGACACACACAGATTCATATCAGCATGAAGACACAGTAAGTTGCACGCTTTTTGACGGCCCGAGAAAAAAAATATTTGAAAAACATCGTGGAAAAAGAAGAATTTCATGTTACATGAAAATTATATTTGGAAAACATTGTCGCAAACAATTTCTTCATTTTCAGCCATGGTTTCTATCCAAACAGTAAAAAGAATCCAAAATCTCAAATGTTTCGTCTGCAACATCTTTGAATTTGGACCAGTCTAAAATTTAGTCGTCTGATCAGTGACCGGTCACGCATAAAGGAGCCATTGAAGAACTGTAAATTATATTGACTTTTTTTTTTTTTTTTTTTTTTGCCATTGGCAGATTTTTTTTTTTTTTTTTTTTTTTGTCTTTTTTTCTAAATGCAAACAGATCTTTCTGCCTTACTGCAGATTATACATACGTCTTTTGATTTTGTTTTCGTTCTTTTTTATTATCATAATTTCTATAATTATTATCATAATCCTTGTTAATATATTTCTTATAAGAATTTCCAGAAGGTCTTTTCTCACCAGCAAAAAATGTCGGGAATTTCGAATAATGTCACATTTAGCTTTAGATAATCGACGTGAAAAACCGAACGATTGTCTCAAAACGGAGTCAAAACCCGTTTTACTCATCTTCTGTTGATGCACGAATTTTCCTAGCTTGTAGATAATATAGATAAAGATCAGATTGTATCTCTAATGCAATCGGATTTTTGCCTTCGCTATCTGCCCATCATTTTTACTGAAAAAAGACAATAGTTATAACAACACCAACGATCTCCCACCTGTCACTCAAATACTAATTAGAAAGGCTATCGTTTGTATTTTACGTTGCTTTTAACAATTGCTCAGTTTCATGGCGGAGTTCACTTATCCACGTGCTTAGGTTCTTGGGTGGCATCAGTTACATAGCGCCAACTTCATGCACAGAATAGATCGAAATTATGTTAAAAAGTGCACTTGTAAAATATGCGGGTGCAAATAAAAGTGTAAAGGAGTAGTTTTAAGATACACCTATTTAGCAAAAAACAAATGTATCTAGCATTAATCCGACCGTTTGCCATTCTCGATGTAATGCAAACACGTGGTATTAACCCTTGCCATGTTGAATTAAAATCCCATACAGAATTGATTTAAATTCAAAGGACTGGCGGCACTGGAAGGTCTTAGACAGGGTCAATATTTCTTTTAAGAATTGATTGTTGAAACAAGTCTGGCTTAAAGGGAATAGCAGGAGGTGTAGACCAAGATCAGACTGCACTTATGTGCATGCTGATCTTTGTCTATACCTCCTGCCAAAACAGGAATATCCCGGGTTCAGCATGACAAGAGTTAACTAACATAATAAATCAGTAATCAATATACATTTGTAATATCAAAACCAAATTATTATTCAACCCATTCCGCCACAGTCCAGCTTTTCGGTACGTCCCTCAAGAAATATATTGCGAAAAATTGAAAAAATGCTTTTCAAAAGCAGTTTCTTCAGTTTTGCAACGTTTTCTATCTCGATCGTTCAAATTTCACCAATGTGTGACTATGTACTGCCCGGTCTGCAATTTCATTTATTTGATCCAGTCTAAATTTTCTGTCGTCTGGTAATGAATTAAAGAAACACTTATGTTTATTATAACATTATTTAAATCTTACTTTGATTCATTTGTGTATTCCCTCCATTAAATGACCATCGCAATATCTCGTGTTATTGTCCAGTGTTAAGATAACGATGTCGATGTAAAGAGTTATCTATCAGGGGTCCAAACACATGGTGTTTGACCAATAGTGAGGCCAATACAGAGGGTACTGGTTATTTGGGGGAAATAGTTTTCGTTACAGTTGGCAGGCATGTCATGAGCTGCCAGAGTGACCAATACAGAACATACTGGTTATTTTGTGAAAACAATTGAGCGCATGTGTGACATTTCCAACCATTACACATGTGCGCCAAGTAAAGACTCAGATCAGCCTGTGCATCCGCACAGTCTGATCAGAGTCTTCACTCTGCGCTCTGCAGATAGAAACTGGCCCAAAGCTTCTTTAAACAATCAGGGAATGTTCTAATTGCCCCGAATGGCTGGCCAGGGTGCTCAATGTCTGCAAGTCATGCACATGCGAAATGGTTTGAAATGTCACGCATAGGCTCAATTGTTTTTTACCTTAGTCTCACTGCTCTAGAATTGACGGATCGCTTGCCCCGCCCACAGACGCCGCTGGCTACGCCAAATGTCTCCGACAATTTATGGCCAGTACCATGTAACGGAAAAGTGAACGATTGGTTGTAGACCTAAATGTCGTAACTACAGCTTGAATAAGCTGTAGTTACGGCGTTTAAGTCTCCAAAATCACAAAATTTTCGGCCACATGCTAGAGTACAAAGTTCGATATCGGTCTGAGTGAATGTGTTGATTGACTAATTGATTCTTTGATTGGCAAACGCAATCCCTCAAATTTCACCGTTGGAGGTGTTTCAAAACGATACCCTCGTTCCTTCTTCACTTAGTTTTCGTTGCGACAGAAGCATTAACGGGGTTAACCTGTAGTAGGCGCACTTTGTCGATGTAACAGGTATCATTTAGGCGCACTTTATCGTCATAACAGGTATCATGCAGATGTACTTTGTCGATGTAACAGGTATCGTGTAGGTGTACTTCATCGATATAACATGTATCGAATGTGTATGTATGTATGCGCAACACCAAATTGTCAACGCTTTTGCTGCAATTAACCAGAAGATGCTATTATACGCAGCTATTTGTTCTTAAAATATAATATTTGCGCTCAAGTTCAGTTACAATTACGCAGTAAATTGATATCAATAGGACTCCAAGCAGGAGGACTAATAGAGCTAATACAGGGATTCTTAGATTTCCTTTTTTATTTCTAAAAGATCATTTGGCTTCACCAATTTTCATTCTGCGTCAAGTGTACATAAGTGATCCTTGGGTCGTAAAAAGTCCTTCCATACAACAAATATTTGAAAATAGACTGGATCAAGAATAGATCAACAATGGGGGGTCGAACATCGAAAATATTTAAATAGTAAGGTAGAATTGTAATTCTAGATAAAAAAAAATCTCCAAAGTGGAAAAAAGTTTCGACCTTGGTCAGCCTGTGCAGTCTGACCTGGATCGATAGTTTACGCACTTACAAAGAGTTCCTATTTCGTCTGGGTGCTCACACGTAGCTTTGGTCCGCTTTAAATAAACAAGCGACAAGGGGCGGGATTTTCATGCACAAAGAATTATTAAGGTACATGTAAGTAGACAAGAACAAACACTATTTAGAAAAAAAAGTAAACAGGGTTGGTTGACACCCAATAGATCGTAAATACATACGGTTATGCTCTTGCTACCAATAAACACGACCAAAATTAGTTCTTAATATGAAGGGTGTGTTTTATGAAAAATGTACCTCCGGGCTTTGACTACTATTTCGTGAAACACTTCCGTGTAATTCTTGCCTTTTTCGACGGTAAACAAAATTTTGGGATTTCTAGCGTAAAAGAAGATTTCAGAATCTTTCTATTTACAATTAGCAGTCTTTTAAGAATATTTAATACAGAACACTTCATGTTGGACTAATTAAAAAAGTGCATCCGTGCATTGGCTATGCAAGCTGGTCTGGACCGAAAGTGTTTGCTATCGTCAAAACTTCTGATACTGGGAAATCTAGAATAGTCATTCTATCTTATTGAATATCTATTTCCGAAATGTGACCTTAGTCTGACCTCTGCTGGGTAACATCTCTTTTTTCAAATATTAGAAGTGTATTCCCTCTACGGTTCATATATATCCATGCAAATTCCGAAGCAAGCTTTTGGAAGTAACATTCGGTGTGGATTAACACTCGTTATAAGTTTCTCTATACCGTTGGTGGGCGAACAAAATGTCGTAAATACAGCTTGAATAAAGTTGTATTTACGACATCTTGCTCTCCCACCGACGAAATGTGACCCGTGTAGGGGCCTCTGGCCTTTGACCATTTATTGTTACGTAGGTATAAGCGGATAAAATCTTATCAAGTTGATTCTTGTGAACAAAGGGGTATTGATAGTGAAAATGGACAAACAGAATGTTTGCAAGGTAAGTGCAGAGCTAGTTTATACCCTTCGCCAATATTATCTTGCAAAAAGAGATCATCTCTGACGTGCGCAATGTCTATGGACCCTGATCAGACTGCGCGTACTGTGCAGGCTGACCAGGCACGAAATTGTTTGTGCTCATGGTATTTTCTCTTTACGCATTGTGTCCCTCCTTTTTATGCCCTCCCCCCCAAGAATAAAGCTTTGGAAAACATTGAGGAAAATGAAGAAATTGCTTGTTTCAAGCAATTTCTTCATTATCCTTAATGTTTCTGTCCAAAACGGAAAAAATAATTTAAAATTCCATGAATTTGAAATTGTCTGCAGCAGCTTCAGTCTAAACTTTTGATATGTGGGAAGGGGTTATTTTGTATGGTGATTCCATATCACTCTGTTTATTTTCGAAGTACTATCTGTGATTGCCTTGTGATGGACCCCTTCAACCCTTGGAATTTAATTCATTTATGAACAAGGTTTTATGTGGCATGACAAGGGTTAAATCATTCTGTTAGAGACAAAGTGTAACTAGGCCTTTATGTTTCAAATTCAAAAATCTTCCAGGTGACATTACACAGTACAATATTATATAGTCGAGGGCTGTTTGACGGGAGAGAAAAAATGTTGTTATTGTTTGTATTTTTAAAGTGGGCACTCTCATGAATTGTGGTGTAGGGTTTGTTTGCTCTCAGGAGTTGTGTTTTAGTCTCTGTTTGTTGGGTTTTTGTTTTTGTTTGTTGGTTTGTTTGTTCTGTTTTGTTTGTTTGTTGTTGTTGTTTTTACGTTTACTTCGGTGCATGTTCAACTTCGAAAGAAAACATTTATAATTTATTCTGAGATCAGACGTTGAGCATTTCGAACATTTCTCCTTTTTTCCGCAATATTTTATCAAAATATATGAAAAATATGTTTATATGTGGAGAAAAGGGGGTTCAGGTGGAACCTGCTATATACAAAGGTATATTGATTTAGGTGTATTGATTATTTGGCGACAAACGGTTAAAGAGTCACACCGATGTCAAACTGAGAGTGATTATGTTGCCTGGTCACTGTTGTGTCTTATCCCCCCTTTGCTTCTGCCGTTGTTTATTGTTCCTTTCTCTCTTTTGTTTCTCTCTTTTGTTTCTCTCTTTTGTTTCTCTCTCTTGTTTCTCTTTCTTGTTTCTCTCTCTCTCTCTCTCTCTCTCTCTCTCTCTCTCTCTCTCTCTCTCTCTCTCTCTCTCTCTCTCTCTCTCTCTCTCTCTCTCTCTCTCTCTCTCCCTCTCTCTCTCTCTCTCCCGATATGTAAGTCGTGGAGCGCGGCACGTCACCAAAGAACCCTTTCGGCGCAGATACCCGAATTTCGAGACATTTCCGATAAAAAAAAATCGTGTCATAATTAATCTATCATCGTTCTGCTGTGTAGCCTGACAATATTCAGTAGATCTAGAAGAACAGCGGCCCGTCTCGGAACCTGTGCTGCTAAAGGGTTCGATAGAAGATATGAACAGTATGTATGTTCTTCCGTTTATTTATCGTCTCTACCGTAGCACATGCCCATATGGGCAATGCTCCCAGAAGACGGTTAGTTGTTACGAGGAATAGTGCAAGGATACAGGACGAAACTTCCGAGGGGTCCGCTTGGTTCTGTAATGTGCTCAATGGATAGTACCGCCACACGGGGCCTCGGTTTAACGTCTCATCCGAAAGACAATTAGTTTGCTAGTTGATATGGTCAGCCCAGGGCTCGAGTCCGTGATCTTGAGGTTTGAAGTCAAGAGCTCTACCAACTGAGCTACTCGGGCTGACATATGAACAGTATGGATTGCGCAGGGAGGTCCAATTAACCAATCGCTGGTCCCGCCCACTTACTCCATTTGTAACGCCCATCGACTCCAACAGGAAGTCCCGCTTCGACTTTAACCCATTTCCACACATCAAAGTTTTAGACTGGTCAAAATTGAAAGAATCTGCAGACGACAATTTCAAGTTGGTGGAATTTTGAATATTTTTGTCATTTTGGTTCGAAAACATTGTGGATAATGAAGAAATTGCTTGATACAAGCAATTTCTTGATTTTCCACAATGTTTTCCAAAGCTTTTTCTTGGGGGCATAAAAAGGAGGGCTTGTGTGGGAATGGGATGGCGTTGTTTTTCAAAATTCATGGTATTTAGCATGTAGCCAAAAGGTAGAATAGTTGGTTGGCGACCTAGACGTCGTAATTACAGCTTGAAAAAGCTGTAGTTACGACGTTTAACAAAAGGCGCACAATGTCGAAATTGAAAGCTCGGGTTCGTTCTTGATTTGTCCGTGTTGATTCCTTTATTGACAGGCAACATTGGTCAATTCGATGCTTACTTGACGAGACATTTTTAGTATTATATTAACCAATACCAGACGACAAAGTTTTAGACTGGTCCAAATTGAAAGGAGTTGCAGACGACAATTTAAAGTTTATGAAATTCTTGGTTTTTTAACTTTCTTGGTAAAAAACGTTGTGAAAAATGAAGAAATTGCTTGCTTCATTTTACACAACGTTTCCCTAGTTATTTTTCTTGATTGGCGTCAAATCAGCGCCATTGTGTCTGAATTATTAAAGCCACCATTTTCAAACTGCAAATTACAATTGACGGATCGCGTGTCAATCAAAGAATCTATCCACCAATCCGTCAAATCATTCATTTAGACAGGAAGTGGACATTGATCTCCAACAATGGCCTACATTTTTGTGAAGCATTTTCAGTTGTTGTTTTTGTATACATGTATTAAGCGTTGTAACTACAACTTATTCAGACTTTAGTTCGCCAACCAACCATTTTACTTTTCGTTACATGTGTCCTTACACTTCAAAATTAACCCTTTCCTGTTTAATCCCTGGTTTTTACGTGTCTGTCATTTTATATTTGAGAAAATATTGTAGAAAAAGAAGAAATTGCTTGTAACAAGCAATTTCTTCTTTTCCTACAATATTTTCTACCCTGAGGGTAAGTTACTTTTAAAATTACTCTCACTTTAAGTTGTCGTCTGCAACTTCTTTCAAATTGGACAAGTCTAAAATTTTGAAAAACGGGGAAGAGTTAACGCCAACGTCGTTAAATATCTAAGCGGTACTTCCTATATGAGTCAGTGGAGTGGCCAACGGAGTCAGGGGCGGCATAACTAGCGATCTTTCGATTGGCGCGTGTTGTTAGAGATTTGGCCCTTGCAGTTTTTACCCCTTGTCATACTGAGCTCAGTATATTCCTTTTTTGGTAGAAGTTATAGATAGGGATCACTCTGTATATATGTAGTCTGGTCTTAGTACACACCACCGCCTGTCCCTCTCATGTCATAGCTGTTTATCAGATTTTTTTTTCAAGGTGTATATCAATCCATAAAGTAAAGCTTCTGATGCTTTCAGTCCTTTGATTTAAATACAATTATGTACAGGGTTTTACTATAGATAGCCCATTCCCATACAATCACGCTTTTTGGCGCATCGAAGGAAATGGCTTCGGGAAACATTGTGGAAAATTAAGAAATTGCTTGTTACAACCGATTTCCTAGTTATCCTCAAAGTTTCGGCAATGTCATTCTAAAACCTCGTAGCCAAAGCTTGAATGATAACGATGGTTCTCTACCCTAAAGACAAAGATTTTTTATCAAACATGAATTGTGGTCTGCAACATCTTTGAATTTGGACAAGTCTTAAATTGTGTCGTCTGATAATCGGTTAACCCTTTGCTGGACAAACCCAGGATTTTACGTCACTGTGATTCTATACTTGAGAAAACATTGTGGAAAAAGGAGAAATGGCTTGTAACAAGCCATTTCTCCTTTTTCAACAATATTTTCTACCACATAGGATAGTCAGATTTCAAATTGCATGCATTTTTCATTGTCATCTGCAACCTCTTTCAAATTGGACCAGTCAAAAAATTCATAAAACAGGAAAGGGTTAAGATTTTCTCGTCATTAATTGTTTCGCTTCAGTGAAACTGGAAAGGACGATCACGATCAGACAAGAAGTACAGTCAACATGATACTTCATGAAAGATGTATCGGGGAGGTAACTAATCCGCAGTTCTAACCGATACTGAAGTCCCGGATGCTAAGTCACTATGACAACCACTTCACGAACAACAAATACACGTGTTACTATAGATCTACAAAAAGGAATCATGTACACTAAACGAGTCCAGAAAAGTCAAGTAGTCGAGAAAAACACAGACGTTAAAGAACACAGCGATAACTCATGGTTTGGTCTTCTGAAGAGAACTGTTAAAACAGAGAGTAACAATCGAAAGGTCAAGGTCACTTATGAAAGTGATTCTGAGGAAGAAATATTGTTCAAGCCGTGGGAAAAGAGAGCTATAGAACGTGCAAAGACGATGAAGTTGCCTACTTACCGTTTTGAGCGAAAATCTTCTTCTTGATTTTTCTTTCAGACAGCAAAATATTAGACTGTTCCAAATTGAAAGAAGTTGAAAGCGATGATCTCAAATTATGCAATCTTCGTTTCTTTTGTATAAACATTGTCGAAAAAAGAATAAATGTTTTCAAAAGTGTTTTTTGTTTCTTGGGGCTCGTAAAAAGCGGGATCGGGTGGGGACGGATTAATTGATAAAGATTTTAGAAGATTTTCGTCATCTTAATTGACCAATGGCGACTGCCATTCAAAGAACCAATCGACCAATCAAATAATTCATTTGGACCGGAAGTGAAATTTACACTTTGTTCGGTACTATGTGAAGTAATTTTGTTGGTTTGGCGACTTAAAAGTCATTATTACAGCAAATTCAAAAAGTAATTACGACGTAGATGTAACCTGTCAACCGTTTTACTTTTTTATTAAATGTTACTGACCTCAATTTTGCAAAATAACGCCGTTGAATATCGAAGTGGAACTTCCTGTTGGAGTAAGTGCGTATGGTCAGTGGAGTCAGTTCGCGAAACGAACGATACATTAATTATGGAACTTGCTTGGAATATTCGTATACATGAATATGAATTTGGTAAGCATCGAGGCGGAATGTGAAGAGGACAGTTTTAAATGCAACCAAGGAATGGCTAAATGCCTGCTTGAAGACGTACATTACTCGGAATTGATAAATCACTTTTGTCAATCGAACAATCGATTGATCAATCAAAATATTTCAATTAGAAGTGAAGTGTTGACCTCCCTAATTACGGTCATTAACATTTGTAGTTATTTAAGTCTAACATTTTCGTTGGTTGGCGCCTTGCACGCAGTTCGCCCAGCTTATCTAAGCTATGTACGGGGTTTAGTTCACCAAACAAGGATTTGATTACTGTTTTATGTCCCCTACTATTCATTTCTTTACACCAATGTCGTTTTTCTATCTCGGGCAAAATAACTTGTCTGGACGTAGTGAGGTTGGCTTGCAATCCGTCATTTCCAGGAATCAAAGTACTGAAAGTACTGTAAGCTAGCAAAGCTTGTTTGTGTTAAGTAATATTCTTTGTCAAGGTTATCATAATAAAAAACGAGATTAAGGTAACCCAGGAGTTAACCCATTAAAAATTACAAAATCTTAGACTGGTTCAAATTGTAAGAAATCGCAGACGACAATTTCAAGTTAGCGGAATTTAGAAAATCCTCTCCTTGTTGAGTAGAAAACAGTGTGGACATTGAAGAAATTGCTTGTCACAAGCAATTTATTTAATGTCCACAATGTTTTACAAAGCTTTTTGTTGGGATACTTATAAAGTAAAATTGAGTGGGAATGGGTCAAATAGCATGCTTTTGAAAGAGTACTCTACGATTTGAATAGAGTTTTCAATATTCCTGAAATACATCAGAACTATTTTTATGGCGTAGGCATTCAATGGATTAAGTGGATAAACCTCCAGTGGCAGTTTTCACTCGTTGAACTTTGGGATGGCCTCAAAGTTTTGTCTTTCAACTTCAGCTATCAAAGCTGATGCTTTGCTAGCTAAAAAGCAGTCAAATCTTTAAAAAGATGTTCTCATTCTATTTTCATGCTGCCATTCATATTTGACGAGATTTCTCAACTCACACTTAATTCTGAGCGTTTGTTTGTAACTCCGGTGTGTTCCGTTTGAGAAATTGACCAGTCGTTGTCCCCGCCCACTTACTCCTTTAGCCACGACCTCTGTCTCCGACAGGAAGTCCCACTTCGATTTTAAACGTCGATATTTTACAAAATTTATGGTCTGTGGTTTGTATGGCGGTCAATGTTAGAGTTAAATCTCAATCCCGGGCTGAATGAATGATTTGTCGATTTATTTCTTGATTGACAGCCTCGATTGGTCTGTTACGATCTTCATTGGTATTTTCTGTTGTGGAATTGGCCGTTGATATTGTTTAAAAGAACAGGTGCATATACAGTAAATCTTGCATCTTGCATTACGCGACCTCTCATGGGACGACCAAAAAGTGGTCGCTTAAAACGAATGGTCATTTAATACACTTTTTTTTGTGAAAGATGTTAAGGATTGGTCCGATTAAATACATGAATCATTGCAGAAATTTTACTTATTCCTATGTTATTGGAATTCATTAGAATCGTCTCATGGGGACAATTATAATGAGTTCTAACAATATAGGACTTAGTTATGACTTTACTTTCTAGCAAAATGCCTTCTTTTCTTAAGAACTTTTGCTTTTAAATAAGGGATTTTGGTTATGGTCGCTATATGGATGTGGTCGCTTAATAGAAGCTGTCGTTGGAGAAAGATCTTCTGCATATAAACAAGTTATGTGATATAGAAATACATTCACTGCTGTAGAATACGAGTCTAGTTACATAATATCACCATTGAACGAGCTTTTGAGAAGTTTCAAATCTTGCACTCGCGCCTTAGTGCTACACTCTCGTAATCGCTTAACCCTCGACATGTCAACGAAATACTGCAAGAGCGTGACGCCCATCACGTCCAATATGCACGTGCTTTAGTAATAAAAATTGAAAACTTATCCATCTACATCTCTATGGTAAGATGATTTTAACTGTTTATTCGAGCTGAAGATACAAAGTTTTGGTCGGCAAACATTACTCAGTATCAGATTTTCGCATGAGGGACATTCTTCTCCACTCGATCAAGAGTTTAACTCATTACCAGACGATAAAATTTTAGACTGGTCAAAATTGAAAGGAGTTGCATACGACATTTTAAAGTTTATGGAATTTTAGGTTTATTCAGCTTTCTGGGCAGAAAACATTGCGTTAAAATGAAGAGATTGCTTGTCACAAAGCATTGAAGAAAACGAAGAAAGTGCTTGTTGTAAGGAATTTCTTCATCATTTAAAATACACCCCTACCCCTCCCTCCTCCAAATAATAAGTATATGAAAAGATTTAATTTCATCAACGAAAAACTGTCGTCTGTTTTTTCTTTGATTTTCGACTAGTCTAAAATATTGTCGTCATAAATATTGATTGATTGTTTGATTGATTGAATGGGATTTTAAGCCACTTTTAACAGTATTTCAGTCTTATCGCGGCGGCAGGAGCACCAACAATGGATTCCTGGTATTTCTCACACCAGCACTACCACTGCATCCTTTCCTAGCCTCGTGCTCGAAAAAGCTGTAGTTACGACGTTTAAGTCGCCAAACCAACAAAAATGCTTCACATAAATGCCAACCAATGTAAGAGTTCAAAGTTCACTTCCTGTCTAAATAAATGATTTGATTGGTGGATTGATTCTTTAATTGACAGCCGTCATTGGTCATTTAACCCCTACTAGATCCAACCTCTTTTTTCCGTACGATTCATTTTTCACCTGACGAAAAACATGCATAATCGAAACTAACATGCATAAATCTCTCAGAATATCAAATTAACCTAAATTCATCAATAAATTCTCGTCCTTCTGTCGAAAATAACGATATTCGTGGTTTATATTCCCAGAGTACCAAGTTCGATTTGTACAGTCAGGAGGTTGCACTACCCTGGAATTCCGAGCTCGGCTCTTTCCGACGTCATAAAAATCATGTCGACGACATGCGCCCGATTTGTAACTCGCGAAATACTAGTGATAGACTCCGGTCCAATGTTATGGATCTTATTGGTTCGCCATTGTAAAGTGCGAAACTGAAAAAACCTGAAAGCTCATAGTCATTACGCGTCTCTGCGAGAACTACGGGGAACAACTTCGGTTGTAACGTTGGGTATTTCTGAGAGGACTTCTTTCCCCTGCATTTGCAAACGGTCTGGTGCAACAAATGTATCATACCACCAAACATCTCTGCAAAGGGCGGTGTCTCCCGACCGATTAAATTGAGTATATTGAATGAGTTGTCATGAAAACCCGAATTTGTTTAACGAGTCATATATAAACAGATAAAAACGAAAGTTTATCGTGTTTTAATCTTGTTTATATGACGAGTTTAATACAGAGCTCGGTACTTTGTGTTCACGATTATTATTTTCTTTATAATATTACCTAAACGTCGTTGGGCGTGCAAAATGTCGTAACTACAGCTTTTTCAAGCTGTAGTTACGACATTTCTCACGATCATTGACGAAAACCTTTGTAATGATTCGATGTTTACAATCGGCGTAATTTGAATTCGACGCTTTATAGTAATATAACTTAAAACACCGTTTGTAAAAATGCGCCAATACATGCAATTTGATGTGATGTCGTTTTCAAAATAACGGAAAGGCATTACCATACGTTTCAGATAATTAGCATAATCATTATTACACTATATTGTAATATCACACGTGTAATATCAAAAATATTACACGGGTTTATTTCACTCCTGCGTCGTATGTAATATAATTATGACCTTTATCAGTGTATCATCATGTATGTCCCTTTATAATAAGGAATCCTATTTATTTTCATGTCGTTTGTATTGGGTTTCCAATCAAGATCTTGAGTTGTTGCAACATGTATAACATAGACTAAACATGCCATGGTCGCCGGGTGTGTCCTCTTTATAGAAGAGCCTATGCCTGACCCGCTTGGAGATTGATGCCTAACCATCTTGTTGTACAAAGAACGGCGAACGTTCAACTTAAAAACAACAGAGGTATTCGTTAAAAAGGGGTTATTTCGATATCCCTTCACCCGTGAGTTTCGAACCATTTCACGTGTGTGTGACTGCATACACAGAGAGCCGCCGTCATAGCGCAGTTGGTAGCGCGTCGGACTGTCTATCTAGGGGTCCCGGGTTCGATCCCCGACGGCGGTACTCATCCTTTCCGACTATTTGTCTCCCACTAATGGGTCGATAATCGTAAACCTATGTGGGATAGCGGCTGGAGGCTAGGAAAGGATGTGATGGCGGTACTGGTGTGAGAAATACCGGGAATCCATTGTTACGTGCTCCAGCCGCCGCGATATAACTGAAAGATTGTTGAAAGCGGCGTAAAACCCCATTCAAACAAAGCATTCACAGAGTAGTCTTGACCACAGGGACTTGTCACAATTGATTTTTTTACACTATATACGTAAATAATCTATCTATACGTGTAGTAGTTTTAGAAATTATGGGTTCGATCCCCGGCGGCGGCACATATTATTTCCGATATTTGTCTCTCACCAATAGGTGGATAATCGTAAACCTAAGTGAGATAGCAGCTGGAGGCCAGGAAAGGATGCAGTGGTAGCATTGGTGTGAGAAATACCTGAATACATTGTTTGGTCTCCAGCCGTCGCTATATGACTGAAATATTGTTGGTTGATTGATTGGTTGAATGGGGTTTAACGCAACTTTTCACAGTATTTCACTCATATCGCGACGGCTGGAGCACCTGAAATATATCAGTGATGTTTTGAAATAGTTCTATGGTTAACATTACCTTCTCTGACAGACAGCTCTCTCGGGTGGAATTCTATTTTCGAAATTATAGTAATTTTGGTGTAACACTACAGTTTCGTTAATGGATTGTAAGCGTGGTCGGTTTTAAAGCCAACAGATGAAATATGCTAAAGTTTGAAGACTGTTATTAGTGCGCTAATGTGGGGAACTGTTGATATGGTAAGTGTAGAAATGTGCTCATCCATGATCTTGAGGGTTTGTTAGCACTGGGTGTGCACCATACGTAAATAATTTTGTCGTCTGGTATTCTTTTAAATTCAAGCTTATGTCATTTTCACCATTTTAGGCTTTTCAGCTTCACGATATTCAAATTTGTTAACAAGTAAAGAACAAAAATTAAGAAATTTGTCAAAAGTCTTGTCCACTCTTTTCTTTAATGCAGAGCAGTGTGAACTCGAATCCCACCAGATCTTTTGTTACTAATATGAGGGCCAAATGATGGACCCGTGTACAACTTAAAGATAAAGAATATGGGAATTCTAAAAGTAGACTTATGATCAGTTTTTGAAAGTTGTTCGATTTGTCCGTAAGCTTAACCCAGATTTAAGCTTCAACACCATTAGTTCAGTATTCTATTATGATTCAGGCCAAATATTTTCCCGGTTTTTGCGATAAAAAAATCAGACGGAAATTCGTAAACCGTTTAACCGTATCAATCATTGACGGAGCATAATTACTTTTTATCCTTTGAGAGTTCACCTCTTCGTCCTTACGTCCTAGGCTTGCTTGTTGCAACTTAGTTATTTTGGTTAGGAGACATAATATAGGTATCCGTCTATCCTTTACTTGCTCCTCTCCCTCTGTCAGGTC
The DNA here is from genome assembly GCA_946902895.1 of Fragum fragum. Classification (NCBI taxonomy): domain Eukaryota; kingdom Metazoa; phylum Mollusca; class Bivalvia; order Cardiida; family Cardiidae; genus Fragum; species Fragum fragum. Next base: position 17,944,268 of record OX336368.1, read on the forward strand.
CATATGTTTCCATGGTACGTTAGTCGACCCGTCCCTTTACTATTTATTGTAAGGCTGGATCACTGCCCTATCTCTATCGAGCTTCCCGAGTTTCGTATTTAAGTGATTTCCCTCATTACATTTTCCTCTTTGTCAGGAGTTTTAGTCAGAGAGCAAAATAGCTATCGAAATTAAAGTCCATAGGCGAGAAAATCTCACTGGCGGAAAGAAACCAAAACAAAAATTCTTACTTTTACAATTTACTCACTATGCGTGCGTCAGTTTGTTTTTAAGCTTTTGCTTATATATCTTATATGTTCTTTTATGAACTGATTTATTCATTCATTAATTTTCCAATGTTATTCTTTTATTTGCTATTAAATTGGAATCGGTTGAAACAGAAAGTTGCGAAACACGATTGGTGCGTCGCCTACAACAATTCGCATTATCTCGGACAAGTCACAACTTCCGGAAATGTCGGACCTGTCAATAATTAGATGAACATTTATTTATGAAACAACATTCTCTTTTGCAAGGTCGTCATGAATTATTTTGCCACTATTTCATTAGCCTTATATCTCAGTGTGATTAATTTGACGAACTATTCTGTTTTAGCTGGTGTAGAGGTAGGTAGAATTCACTGAAAAGCCACAGTCCTGTTTGAAACAGACGCTTGCATTCAGGAATTTATAACAACATACAAAATTATATCTCTCTCTATCATAAAAATTAACAAAGTAGCGCAGCTAACATTTTTTGTTGTTTTGACAATAAAGCATTACTGATATACTGTTTCCTTATTCGAACGATTCAAACATGACGTAGCCAGTGATACTTATCAAAACATTCGTCTAAGCCATTCTCCCTTTCCAATACTGATTCTACAACCAATGTTGTTTACATTTTGACTGCTGTGTATAAATATCAAAAAGAGCATTACCATAACTGTTTATTAAGAGCAGATTTGTTCAACTGATGAATATGAATGGAAATGTTGACATAATTATACATGCCTTGCCCGTGCAATGTCACAAATGTCACTTTTTCATTCATCCGTTGTCCTCCAGACTCAGCGGGTTAGTTTATGTAATGTAATCAAAGTACTGCAAATACTGCATACAGTTAATAGACTGGTTGTCTGACAGTTCTAAGTGTCTAACTTTATGTAATTGTATATACACTTAGAACAGTATCTTAATCAAATACTGTTTAAAGTCCTGGAAATGTTTAACAATACCCTTTTTGAAATTCCCCCTCCCTAACCAAACTGATCTGTATATTGTCTAATCTACAATTTTTATCCCCATGTCTAATTTGTAAATTACTGGGTGAATAAAGATTATGTTATTACGTTACCTTAAAGAATGGCAGCTGCACTACCTTGTTAATATTTATTATAGAGAGAGATTATTAATTTCCTAAGTTGATATAAATTCCTTAATCCAAGTGCCTATGGTTTGAGATATGTCATCAATTCTTAATTGGCCCAAAGCCCCAATCGATGTCCCAGGACAATTAAGACATGAATATCTTCATGGCTAGAATGACATAGTCTGCAAAAAAATGAAGAGACATGTTTTAGAAAAACATTACTGTTAATGAAGAAAATGCTGGAGCCTTTATATTTTTTACCCTTCGACATAAACACTGTTAAACGTCCAATATATAATAGTTTATTTTTCAGACCTATTTTTTATTTTGTACCTTTTCCAAGATTTGCCCAGGTATTTACTTGTGTTTGGACAAGTTTTCTTGGAAATCTACTTGTCCCGAACTTGAAAAGCCTATATCGGACAAGTCGAGCAGGGGAATTCCACAACCTGCTTTGTACTTAAGGCAGAAAAAAGATTATTTAGGAATGGCAATCAAGGAATCAACGGGCAAGTCAAATCATTTATTCAGGCCGGACCTGAGCTCTCAACTCTGACATTGGCCACCATATTTGTTAACCTTTTTTGTTTGCTTATTCAAGCTGTAGTTACCACATTAAGGTCACCAACCATTTTACTTTATTGCTGCATGCTACTGGTCATAAATTCTAACAACATTATAGCACTGAGCGGGAATTCTGCAATTATTCTGAACCCATTCCCACACAATAAAATGTTAGACTGTTCCAAATTGAAAGAAGTTGCAGACGACAATTTCAACTTCATGGAATTTCAAATTGTTTTGTCTTTTAACATAGAAAATATTGTGAAAAATGAAGAAATTGCTTGATACAAGCAATTTCTTCATTTTCCACAATGTTTTCCACAGCTTTTTTCTTGGGGGGGGCGTAAAAAGGAGGGCTTTAGTGGGAATGGGTTAAACAAATCAATCCATATAATGATGTCACAAAAATGTCTTAAGTGACTATTTTGATATAGGTCAAATGTGGTTGTTTTCCATTATAGGATGCTGTGGTAAAAACAAGTTTTGAAGATGCAAGATGTAAGTGTGTGTGTCCCAAATTCAAAAAGGACGAAAACAGTACAGTCCTAGAGAAAACTGTGTACATAAACAGTAATTCTGATCCTAACAACTGGTAAGCGTACGTCTTTTTTTTAGCCCATTGACAGACAACAAAATACTAGATTAGACCATATCATAAAGCTGATGGGTTGGCATGAAACAGTTGTAACTGCCTATAAACATATAGGCAGTTACAACTATTTTGCACTGACCCATTTAGGTGTTCCAGACAATAGAGACCCTATATATACTAAGTCGATGATTCAGCTCAAAAAGTTGTTACTGCCTATAAACATATAGGTAGTATAAATATTTTGTGCCCAACCACTGAAATCCTTATTAGTTGAATAAAGTAGCAATAAATCAATGTAACTATGTGAGAAAAACAAGCATTTCACATTTTCCCACATTGTTTTACATTGCTGCTTTTCTTCAGTGCATCAAGATTCATGATTTTGCTATCTTAAGCTCCTCCTGTCTTATAGCTTAACCTATAACCACATGACAAAATTTATGACTGGTCCAAATTGAAAAAAGTTGCAGATAACATTTCAAGTTGGACTTAACCCATTCCCACACAAGAACATTTAAGACTACTCTAAGTTCAAAGAAAATGCAGACAACTATTTTAGGTTTATGAAATTTAAAACGCTTTGTCTTTTAAGGTAGAAAATATTTTGGACATTGAAGTATTTTTCTTGAGGGACGTAAAGAGGAAGGGGTTGTGTGGGAATGTGTTAATTAGGAAAATAAGTTCTAAATAAGTTGAAAAATATTTTGAGAAAAGGAGAAACTGCTTGTCATACATATCTTCAGAGCGTCAAAAAGCAGCCGTGTGTAAATGGGTTGATAGACAAAAAGTTACTCTTAAAAATCTTGTAGATTTTAAAAAATACACTACATTAACCCATTCCCACACAAGCCCTCCTTTTTACGCCCCACAAGAAAAAAGCTTTGGAAAACACTGTAGAAAATGAAGGAATTGCTTGTATCAAGCAATTTCTTCATTATCCACAATGTTTTCTATCCGAAAAGAAGAAAAAACTTAAAATTCCATAACTTGAAATTGCCGTCTGCAGCTTCTTTAAATTTGGACCAGTCTAAAATTTTGTTGTTTGGGAATGGGTTAATGTCCTGAAGTACATATGGAATTAATCCACTACAACGCGATCCCACCTTTTTAGCTTTTCGAGAAAAAGGCTTGTAAAACATTGTGGAAAGAATATATAAGTTGCCAAATGATTTAGAGAATTCCATTTATTATAAATTGTCATTTGCAAGTTCTTAGAATTTGGAGTAGTTTAATATGTTGTCATTTAGTAATCGGTTAACCCATTCCCACTTGACAAAATTTTAGACTGGTCCAAATTGAAAGAAGATGCAGACGACAATTTCAAGATGATGGAATTATAATTTTTTTCATCATTTTGGATAGAAAACATTGTGGATAATGAAGAAATTGCTTGATACAAGCAATTTCTTCATTTTCCACAATGTTTTCCAAAGCTTTTTTCTTGAGAGGTGTAAAAAGGAGGGCTTGTGTTGGAATGGGTTAATGGGCATTGATTTTTAGATATGATGTAAATCTGAGAAAACTAGTAGTCTTGCATAATTTTGAAACATAGTTATTTTTAGACTTTGAAAATAAGGAGACATGGAATCTTTAACTCTTTCCTGTTTTGCAAAATTTTAGACCTGTCAAAAATCAAAGGTGTTGCAGACAAAAATTTGAGGTGTGTTTAATTTGAAAAAATAAACATTCGATAGGGTACAAAATATTGTGGAAAAAGAAGAAATTGCTTGTTACAAACAATTTCTCCTTTTTCTACAATGTTTTTCTTAATTCTAAAATCATGCAGACATAAAAACCAGGTATTGAACAGTGAAGGGTTAAACATGAAAAGTTGTAAAAAAGATCTTTCCACTGTTTTGAAAGTTTATACATTATGTATCTAGTTCCATTATTTTGTTATCCTATTTTTGAGACTGAAAATTCTTATGATTTTGTTAACCCATTACAAGATGACAAAAATTTAATCTGGTCTAAATGGAATACACAGATCACATCAAATGGGGCTGAAAATGGAAAGTTAGTACCAAATAAGGTAAAAACATTGTGGGAAGAGGAGATATTATTTGTTCAAAGCAACTCAGCCTTTTATCACATAGTTTTCCATAAATACATTTCTTCAGTGCATCAAAAACTGGTACAATGAGATAATGGGTTAAATAACATAGAACCAATGCTCAACCAATTTGTTGAATCTGTCATACTTTTTGTAGCAAATGTGAATTTGTTGTGAAAGAAGATTTAAAGATCTGTTCACTTTGCCAGTGTAGATTTGAAAGTAGGAACACTACCACTATCAAGGTGAGGACTGTTTTTTGTATTAACCATTGTCATGCTATATATATTACCTTACTGAATTGTTGTAAAATCAAAGGGCTGAAAGCACTGTCAGAAGTCGATATTCAAAAATCAATACTTCTTTTAGAAATCAATTTCATAAACCACTCTGACAGGAAAAGTACAAGCAGGGGGTGTAGACCAAGATCAGACTGCTCTTATGTGCAGGCTGATCTTAGTCTACACCTCCTGCCAAACTGAAATACTCCGGGCTCAGCATGACAAGGGTTAACTTGAAATAATTATTATATGACAATAAAATTATCACTTGATAATCTCGATACCCTTGAAAAAACATTTAAGGAAATTTGAGAACTTCACATAAACATCCTGTTGATTATAACAAGCAAATGTTAAAATCCATTCCAACATAAGCTGGATTTTATATGACATTAATGAAATGATAAAATATTTTCGATAAAAGAAGAAAACTCCTAAAACCAAACAATTTCTTTTTTTCATACAGTGTTTATTACCACAAAAAGGCCCATATTTTTAGCTCGGCTGTTTTTGGAGAAAGCCCGAGGTATTATGATCACCTTGGCGTCGTACTCGTCTTCGTTGGTGTTAGTGTTGGTGTTGGTGTGACAAACTTTAACCTTACTATTATCTCTGTTGTTATTGAAGATATCTTCATGAAACTTAGCATGTGTATTTACAATCACAAGAGCTATCTAGACTATCAAGGGTTATAACTCTAAAAGCGTTTTTGTAAGAGTTATGCCCCTTTTTGACTTAGAATTTTTGCATTATCAAGCACCTGCAGTCGAGCGTTGGCAAATGATGGGCGGTGCTCTTGTTAAGAGATCAATATACTGATGCTTCATGCAAAATATCAAGGCTCTACGCCTTCTGGGTCAGGAGGAGAAGATTCTTAAAGATTGTTTTGAAATTTCACTTTTGTTGCCATGGCAACCAGAGTTTTAAACGGATTTCAATTCTTTTAGCTGATTTTAAGGGGGACCACCTAAGAAACATTTCTGCCAAATTTGGTTCAAATCAGCCCAGTGTTTTGGGAGGAGATGTCATTTAAAAAATCATTCTTTATTTCTATATACCCCCCCCCCAGGGCTCCGCCCCTGGGGAACGAAGATCATAATTTCGGCTATTTTGAAGGAGGTCAATATACTGATGCTTCATGCAAAATATGAAGGCTCTACGCCTCCTGGGTCAGAAGGAGAAGATTTTGAAAGATTATTTTAAAATTTCACTTTTGTTGCCATGGCAACCAGAGTTTTTAACGGATTTCAATTCTTTTAGCTTTTTTTGAAGAGGACCACCTAAGAAACATTTCTGCCGAATCTCATGTGACAAACTTTTGGTCTGGTCCAATTTGAAAGAAGTTGCAGACGACAATTCAAGTCTATACGAATCAAGAAATAGGTACTGGATATGTAGAAAACATTGTGACAAGCAATTACTCATTTTCAGAGAATGTTTTCTGAAAATATATATTTCTATGCCTGAACATGTAGGATTAAGTGGTGATAGGTTAAAATTATGATCAGCAAATCTTTGGATTTTGACTTTTCCAAAATTGTGTTATCTTGTAATGGGTCCATTGATTTTAACCAAATAAATGTTTCTATTTCAGGTAGTTGTAATCATCATAATATGTGTAACATCCCTATTACTGATCTACATGCTGTTCCTACTATGTTTGGACCCGTTGATTGCGAGACGGCCCGGCCAGTACCAAGAACACACGGATGAGGTGGTTAATTTGGTAACATTTGCTAGTGGCTTGGGGAGGCTACTAATTCCTACTAACCTCTACACCACAAAACACCCCATAACTCAAATTCTGATAATTTGAACTAAATTTTTTAACCTTTTGTCATGTTAAATCCAGATTTAAACTGTTTTGGCAAGATCTATAGACAAATAATAGTGCATAGGTGCTGTCTATTCTTAGTCTGCACCACTTGCATTTCCCTTTATACCAAGAGTTGTTAGATAAATTTTTAACCAATCTTTTTGCACACATTCGCCCCTTTTTAAGCAACCTCAAGAAAAAAACTTTGGAAAACATTGTAGAAAATAAAGAATTGCTCGTATCAAGCAATTTCTTCATTATCCACAATGGTTTCTATCCAAAAGGGAAAAAAATCCATTAACTTAAAATTGTCATCTGAAACTTCTTTGAAATTGGACTAGTCCAAAATTTTGTTGTATTGGAATGGGTCCAGCTATTAACTCAAAATAAGTACTCCCAGTACTTTCATTTCTTTGATTTAATGCAACTCTGTAGAGAATTCTTTAGAGAATATGCATGACAAGGGTTAAAGTAAGATTTCTATTCAAGTTTTTGTTTTCTTTAACCCTTTCCTGGTTTGCAAAATTTTAGACCCGTCCTATTTCAAAGGTTTTGCAGACAAAAATTCAAAGTTGATTTTATTTGAAAAATAACCATTCAGTATGGTAGAAAATATTGTGGAAAAAGAAGAAATTGCTTGTAACAAGCAAATTCTTCTTTTTTCACAATGTTTTCTCAATTATGAAATCACAGGGACGTTAAAACCAGGGGTTAACCAGGAAAGGGTTAAGTAGTGATTCTATCAAAATTCTGATTTACTGTGCTTCAGCTATTTAGAGAATTACAAATTTGAAACACAGTTTTATCTTGGCTGTTTGTTTATATCTTCATACTTAGAAACAAAGTATATTCTCCTCATTTCTTAATTAAAAGTAGGTAAATCTGTTCTTTGACACCATTGTTGATAAAGGAGATGTTTTGTGGTAATGTTGTGGTAGAGTAGAGTTAGTGTTATATCACTTTTTGTTCTCACTAATTAACCTATTACCAGACAGCAAAATTTTAGACTGGTCCAAATTTAAGAGTTGCAGATGAAAACTCAAAGTTTATGAAATTGAAGATTTTTTTTAACTATCTGGCAAGCAATTTCTATGCCCCCAAAGGGAGGCATATAGTAATCGTACTGTCTGTCTGTCCGTCTTTCAGTCAGTCCGTCTGTCCATCCATCCATCTGCCCCACTTCCGTGTCGGCTCTGTAACTTCTACATGCAAAAGTGGATTTCAATATAACTTTGCCAAATGTTCACCGCTATAAGATGATGAGTCACGAAAAAGACTCAGGTTCCTATCTCAAAGATCAAGGTCACAATCTGGGGTAAAAAATGGGGACTTTTTGCCGTGTCCGCTCTGTAACTTCTATAATCATGCACTCAGGTACTAATCATGCACACAGGTACTTACTTTCATACAAATGTTTACCACCTTCAGACGACATGTCACGAAAAAGACCCAGGTTCCTATCTCAAAGGTCAAGGTCACAATCTGGGGACAAAGGGGCATCCAGAATGGTTAAATTGCGTCCGGAATGGTTAAATTGTATTAACTCTCTTATTCTTCAATTGCTTCTATATTTGGGCAGATGTTTGATTGGGTGGACCACCTACATGACCTTGACCCAGTGACCTTGAACTTTGACCTACTTTTGACCTCAGAAAAATCTGTCCATAATGCATTTCTCGAATTCATTCCGTATTTATAGAAATTATTATATGTAGTAAAATTTCATTTATTGAAAACCCAGACGTATAGATCACAAATGCATGTGGTTGTGTTTACAAAACAAATCAAAGTGCCACATGCTTGACCCTGTCCTTTAGGGGCATTTGTCACATGACTGTGACCAGCTCCTGTTTCATTTAACATAACACAAAGTTTTCTTGATTACTTTTCTTAGGGGGCGTCAGAAGGCGTCACTATGTGGGAATGGATTAACAGAACACTATCCCAGTCAACTAATTAACCCATTACCAGATTGCAAAATTTTAGACTAGTCCAAATTGAAAGGAGTTGCAGACAACAATTAAAAGTTTTAGTTGTTTCCAATTTTCTGGATAGAAAGCATTGTGCAAAATGAAGAAATTACTTGTTACAGGCAATTTCTTCATTTTCCAAATTGTTTTCCTAATTGTTTTTCTAGAGAGGCGTCCAAAAGCATCATTGTGTGGGAATGGGTTTAGCCTTTTATTGAAATTTTAGACTGGTTCAAATTGAAAGAGGTTGCAGACAGCAATCAAATTTGCATGCATTTTGAAATGAAACCATCCTATCTGGTAGAAAATATTGTAAGAAAGGGAGAAATTGCTTGTTACAAGCCATTTCTTCTTCTTTCTCAAAGTTTTCTCAAGTATAAATCAAAGATACCTAAAATCCAGGGTTCATACAGGAAAGGGTTAAGGTATTCCCACATAAGAAAATTTCAGACTGTCCAAATTGAAAGAATATGCAGACAACAATTTAAGCTTGATGAAATACTAAATTATTTGTCTTTTGGGTAGAAAACATTGTGGACATTTAAGAAATTGCTTGATTCAAGCAATTTCTTCTATGTCCACAATGTTTTTCAAAGCTTTTTTTCTTGAGGGAGCATGTCAATTGACCAAGGTAAATTTTCATCATTTTGAAATTGACATCTACTAATTCTTTTGATTTAGGCCAGTCTTACATTAACCCATTCCTACTTTGTACTCCCCTTCAGTAAAAAAAACAATTTGGAAAACATTGTGAAACATAGATAAATTGCTTTAGACAAGCAATTTCTTCATTATCTAAAATGTTGTCTACCCCAACCGATTAAATCTGAAATTGTGATATTCGACATCTTTGAATTTTGGACCACTCTTAAAAAATCAAATGGGCATGGGTTAAGTTGTTTCTAAAGGAATAACACACTGAAATCGTACAGTGGACCCCTACTGAAAAATTAACCTTTAATGACAAGCCAAGAGGATCCTTATTGGACATAATATTTTTGCAGCCATATACATGTAGGTGTCTTTTTTACTCAAATATGCTGCCATCATAGTGCAGTCAGTAGCGCGTCAGACTCCTAATCTTCAATCATGGGTTGTCATGGGATCGATCCCCGGCGGCGGCACATATCCTTTCGGACATCTGTCTCTCACCAATGGGTGGATAATCGTAAACCTAAGTGGGATAGCAGCTGGAGGCCAGGAAGAGGATGCAGTGGTAGAAATACCAGGAATCTATTGTTAGGTACTCCAGCCGCCATGATATGACTGATATATTGTTAAAAATGGTGTTAAGACCCAATCAATCAATTTTACTCAATTATCCTGTGTTTTGTGGTCATAAATAGACCCTTGTTCAAGATGGCTTGCTTCATTCACTGACCTTTGACAGAAAGCTTTTGCACAAGATTTTTCCAGTTAATTATGAAAACAAGTGATTATACAGCAATAGAGATTTGATTTAAATTACAAACTTTCTGCAAATATCAAAAACAATAATTTTACTGGAATTTTACACAAAATAACTCTAAATTAAACAATACCAATATTCTGATAGAAAGATTTTCTATCTGCAGTCATTTGTTAGGGTTGATAAAGGCTTGCTCTAGCATTTGAAATTGAGTCATTTAAGAGATGAAGAGAATATTTTTTGTTTTCATGAAGGTATGTACCAAAAAACTAAGCACACTGTATGAATACACAAAGCGGACTAATACATGAGTGTGACTAGGTTTTTCGGTTCATACCTCCATGAAAACAAAAATAGTCTCTTCATTTCTTATAATTTAATAGCATCGAGTGAAAAGACAAAAAACTTCACAAAATTTGATACTTTTTCTATGGCAACTGTATTTTGTGCAGAATCATACAAAATTACTGCATGCTCAAAATTTTGTTCATGGAGTTATTAATATTTTTTTTCGACCAATCAGAACGCCTGATTATGATAGACGAAACTGAAAATTAAATTATAGACTCCTTCATGAAATTCTAGGCATTAAAACTAATTTTAAAACAACCAAAAGGAAAAAAAGAGGAAACCGTTGGTATAAACTATAAGGTTTAAGTGCTAGCAGACCTTCTCTTGTAAAGATTCGGAGAAAGTAATAACAGAAGAACCTTGCTATTTCAAACATCACTTGTTTATAGGTTTGTGCTTGTTTGTATACTTTCCACAGTCCTGATATTTTTCCTTCATTATGTTTGTTTAAAAACTCTTTCTAATTCGAACAAAAGCGGTCAATAGCTTGTAGCCCATTTCAAGTCCTGGAAGAATGGTTTTAGCACTAACACCTATTGTTAATTCGTAGAAATTCCAAACCTCCTGATGGTACCTATGGATTATTATGTTCCTTTAATCCATTCCCACATCAAGTTTTTTTAGACTGATCCAAATTCAAAGGAGTTGCAGATGACAATTTTTAGTTGTAGAAATTTGAAACACCTTTGTCTTTTTGGGTAGTAAACAGTATAAATTATGAAGAAATTGCTTCTTTCTCCATAATCTTTTCTACAGAGTTAATTAAAATGTACTGTTTGTTTGTAATATATGGAATTAATTGAATGAAGGTTCTTGTAGTTATTATTTGTAAATATCCATAGAAAATTGTAGACAACAATTCAAAGTTGATGGATTTTCTTTTGCTTTAACTGTTTGTCTTGTAGAGTGGAAAATATTGTGGACAATAAAAGAAATGGCTTGTTATAAGCAATTTCTTCGTTTACACCAATGTTTTCCCGAGCTTTTTCTTGAGATGCTTATTATCTTTTTCATTACTTTCACCATAAATGAATGATTTGATTAGTCATTGGACTTTTCTATTGACAGCACCAATCCATTAACCCATTACCAAACTAGACTGGTCCAAGTTGAAAGGAGTTGCAGACAACAATTTAAAGCTAATGAAATTTTAGATTTTTTCAACCTTCTGGATATGAAAAACATTGTGAAAAATGAAGAAATTGCTTTTACAAGCAATTTCTTCTTTTATACAATGTTTTCCTAATTGCTTTGCTTGAGGGCATTAAAAAAGTTTCACTGTGTGGGAATGGGTTAATTCTCCAAAGGGTATAAACCAGATGAATTAACAATGTTCTGTATTTCATCCTTTTTTTCATAGGATGACCAAACAGTGTCCCAGGTACCACAGTTTGACAGCACAGGACCCTCGACACGAGCCAGACTTGGTCGACAGAAGTCAGTCATTAATTATGTTTCGAGTGAACAGAAACGGTGGAAATCCACAGTGCAGGAGCAAAGACGCAATATTTATGACAAACATACTATGTTAAACTAGTTCTCAAGTTAAAATCTTCCCTTATTTGCAAAATGATTTAATTATAGTTTAGAATTAGCTGTAGTTAAAACATTTTTCAAAGAAATAAATTTTCTTATGTTTAAATCCACAATTATTTGAAGAATGAAATATTTGTATAATTGACACTTTTAAAATAACTAGTCTATTTTAACCCATTACAAAAAGACAAAATTTTAGATTGGTCAAAATTGCGGGAAGATTCAGATGACAATTCCAAGTTGGTGAATTTATTTTGTTTTGTCTCTTATGATAGAAAACATTGTGATACAAGCAATTTCTTCATTATCCACAATGTTTTCCAAAGCTTTTGTGTGGGGGGATGTAAAAAGTAGGGATAGTGTTGGAATGGGTTAATTTGACATATCAATAGCTTAGTGTAAAAACATCACAAGAGTCTATACTTTGTATAGACACTTATGATGTTTATCATTGAGGCATGTGTCATTTAGCTTTCACCTATGAAATGTAGTTGGCATAATTGGGCTGAACAGCTCGCAGCCAAGATTGAGAAGATAAGTAACTCTTTTCTTTTTGCAGAATTTTAGACCTGTCCAAATTCAAAGGTTTTGCAAATAAAAATTTGAAGTGGATTAAATTTGAAAAAAAAAACATTCAGTAGGGTAGAAAATATTGTGGAAAAAGAAGAGATTGATTGTTTTCTTAATTATAAAATCATAGGGGCATAAAAACCAGGGATTTAACAGGAAAGGATTAAAAGCTGATGGAGTGCCAAAACTTTGACATCTTGTAATATCTCTGGTCTTATTGAACACGTGCACTTAAAATTCCAATTACATGTTCACTTTCAAAAGAGCAATGTATACATCTGTATAAACAAAGGGGATAACTCTTAATGCATTTCAAAATAATGCCCCTTTTTCAACCGAGAATTTTCTATGCACTATCAAGCATTCAAACAGTTGAGTGCTATCAACCGTGTGCAGTGCTCTCGGTGATGTACGGAACTATTAGGATTGAATATTCTATAAAATGTAGTGTACCGGTAAATGCTGTTATGTTAGATTAAGTTAGTTATGAACTGTAAAGTTTAATGTTAATTGCTGTAAATACGAAATAGTTAGCTATATATTGTAAATACTTAAATGATGATGAACCATGTACCAGATGACTGAATTTAACACTTGCCCTTAATTAACCCGTTACTAGAGGATGTTTTATACAAGACTGGCCCAAATTGAAAGATGCTGCCGATGTAATTTACAAGAGGATGGATTTTTGTCAGTCTGGGAAGAAAACATGGATAGAGATGAAGAAATTGCTTGTCACAAATGCAATCTTCATTTTATACAATAATTTCAAAAGCTTCTTTCATGAGGGGCGTAAAAAAGAATTTAGGCAAGTCTAATATCTTGTAATCTGGTAATTAGTTAAATTACAAGAGTTCTGTATAAGGTAAAGAAAATTGTGAGAAATGGTGAAATTGATTTTCTCACAATAATTTCATGAAGCTAGTTTTTCTTGGCCTGGCAAAATGTAGAAATATCTGGTAATGTGTTAAGATATTAAGTCACTCAAACACAATGATGCTTTTTGATGCCCCGAGAAAAAGAAGTTTGGAAAAAATTGTGGAAAATGAAGAAAATGCTTCTAACAAACAATTTCTTCATTTTCAGCAATGATTTCTACCACAAATGACAAAATTATTAAAATTTCGTCAATTTAAATATGTTGTTTGCAAATTCTTTCAATTTAGGACAGTTCAAAAAAAATATCTGGTAATGGTTTAAAAGGAATAGCTTAAATTGTCAATTAACTTTTGCAATTAAATTGTAAGAATGTGATAGTATTATTCTCATTTCATACGTTTTTCTTCAAAAAACTTACAAGTATTTTGTTTTATACAATTCCTACTGGCAATATTGTATTTAACCCATTTCCACACAATGACCCTTTTTGATACCCCTCAAGTTGAACAAAGTTGGGAAAGCATTATGTAAAATCAAGAAATTGCTTGAAACATTTTTTTCCCACAATCATTTCTACTCGGGAAATTGAAAAAATCTGAAATTTCATAAACTTTAGATTGCTGTCTGCAGCTCCTTTCAATATGGGCAGGTAAAAGTTTTGGCCATCTGGTAATTGGTTAAAGGTATTATATGTATATTCATGTTCTGTAAATAGAAAATGGTATTCAAAGTCAATACAAGTATGTAGAAAATAAAATAACATCCTGATTATCTCCCTTTGACTGTTTCTTAGTTGGTAGCGCGTCGGACTGTCAATCTAGAGGTCCCGGGTTCGATCCCCGACGGCGGCACACATCCTTTCCGACTAATAGTCTCTCACCAATGGGTCGATAATCGTAGACCTATGTGAGATAGCAGCTGGAGGCTAGGAAGGGATGTAATGGTAGTACTGGTGTGAGAAATACCAGGATTCCATTGTTAGGTGCTCCAGCCGCCGCGATATAACTGAAAGATTGTTGAAAGCAGAGTAAAACCCCATTCAAACAAACAAACAAATTGACTGTTTCTTCTTTAACCCACAATGTTGCTTTTGAATGTCCTTCAAGAAAATGATTTAGAAAACATTGTGGAAAATGAAGAAATTGCTTTGTACTAGCAATTTCTTCATTTTCCACAATGTTTTCTACCTAGAAAGTTGAAAAAATCCAAAATTTTATAAACTTTGAAATGTCATCTGCAACTTCTTTCAATTTGGACCAGTCTATAAATTTGCTGTCTGGTAATGGGTTTAAAAGAAATTCTCACATATTTATTCACTGAACTCAACTTTTAATGCAGAATTGTTTTATGCAAATTCCTAATGAATCTATTTAATTCCTTTTTATGCAAGTTCCAAATGAGTATTTAAAGACAAAATTTGACTTCAAAACAAACCCCTGTTCCAGTCCTTCTAAGGAGCATAATCAAAAGCTTGGAAAATATCTGTTTAACCCTTTCCTGTTCAATCTCTGGTTTTTACAACCCTTTGTTTTTACAATTTGGAAATTGTTGCAAAAAAGGAGAAATTGCTTGTGATAAATATTTTATTGGGATACTTCAAGATATTACAAAAGGTTTCACTTTTAACATGTCTTTTAGCCCATTCCCACACAATCACATTTTCTAAAACGTTGGAAAAAGAGTTTGGGAAAAGAACATGAAAAATGAAGAAATTGCTTTGAATAATTAATTTCTTCATTTTCCACAATTCTTCTACCCAGAAAGACAGAATTTATAAAATTTTATGAATTTGAAATAATCATTTGTGACTTCAGTTTGGACCAGTCTAGATTTTAGTCATCTGGTAATGGGTTAATGAAATGGCTTTCATATCGCAGGTGTCTTTTCTTTAATTCATAGTCAGGATCATTTTGGCATTAGGCTGTAGATATTTTAGCCCACCTGAGCACAACAAGCTCACAGTGAGATTTTGTGGTTGTGTGATGTCCGTAAAGTTATATTGTCAGCATTATTTGTAGACACTGTAGAGTCTGCACTTTTGCTTTTTAAGCATTAAAATTGGTCAGTATTTTTTCTTTATGAAATTTTGGACAGGTTCAAAATTGCTCACTTGAGGTCAAAAGCCAGGTCATTTTCTCAATTCTTAGAAAAACCTTGTAAACACTCTAGAGATCTTATTTTTTTCCTCAAATGAACTGAGAAATGGTCCGAATGTTTGTTTGATGAATTCTCTGACAGGTCCAACATGTGGTCAAATACTAGGTCACTAGGTTAGTTCTAAGAAAAACTTGAAGACACTCTAGGGGTCTTATTTTTAGCTCCATTGACGTGAAAGTGGTAAGAATGTTTGTCTCGATGAAATCTTGATGACAAATTGAAAATCGGGTCACTTAATTAAAAAGTGGGATGGTAGGTCATTAAAATGAAATTTGTAGACACTATAGAAACCACAACTTGTGCTCAATCAATCCAGGAATTTATCAGAAGGTTTGTTGTGAAGAAATCTTGTACCAGTTTGAAATTATGTCACTTTGGGCTAGAAAAAAACACACTAGGTCAGTAAGTCTTATTTTTAGCCCAACCAACCCAAGAATTTATCAAGCTGTCCGTAGTGATGAAATCTTTGACAAGTACAAAATTTGGACACATGGGTCAAAAACTAGGTCTCTAGGTTAATTCTTGTAAAAAACCTTGTGGACAATCTAGGGAATGCAATTTGTGCTCAATTAACCTAAAAAAACATCAGAATGTTTGTTGTAATGAAATCATAGACAAATTCAAAATGTTGTCACTTGTGGTTAGAAATTAGGTCACAAGGCTAATTGAAAATCCTTGTAGATACTTTAGAGGCCAAACTTCACCTTTGTAATAAAGTTTAAATCTATATTTGAAAAAAAAAACACAACTTGGTGTGTAGTCTAGAGGCCACATGTTTTACTCAATTTTGGTCTGAAGGATATTTTGAATGAGTTTGAAATTATGTCATAGAGATGAAAACTTGGTCATTTTTTAAAATACTATCTAGAGACAATATATCTTTGCTCTTTCAGCCTTTTAAAAAAAGCCCAGAATAAATTTCTTGATAAAAATAGGCAAGTTTGGAATTTGGTAACCCGAAATGATTTAACCCATTCCCACACAGTGACACTTTTGGATGCCCCTCTAGAAAAACAATTGGGAAAACATTGTGTAAAATGAGGAAATTGCTCATAACAAGTTGAAAAAAACTTATTATTTCATAACCCTTAAATTGCAGTCTGCAATACCTTTCAATTTGGATTAGTCTCAAATTTGCTGTCTTGTAATTGGTTTATTCTTAGAAACACCTTGTTGATACTATATTCACATTTTCTCCTCAACTGATCTGAAAATGAGTCCGATTTTTTGTCTTGATAGTAAATTGAAGTGAGTGTTTTAGGGCTACTATGACCCTCTTGTTTAAGGAGTTGTAGGGTAATTTATGTTTGATAAACACATTTTATTTCCCGTCATGTAATCAGAAAAAAACATTCCAATGTGTTGGTTTGCAAGGAATATTGTCCGATACTTTGTTGTTATTAATTCTCTAGATTTAGATTAGCTTCCAATATATAAGGGAAGTCTTGTGTGCTGAATGAATGCTAGCCTATGTTGTGATAAGTTAGGAAAAAAAACACCCTAGCCCATTCCAATAGGATTCCACCTTTATATGACCGAACAAGATAAAAGAAAACACTTCAGAAAACATTGTGAAAAATGAAGAAATTGCTTGTCACAAGCAATTTCTTCATTTTTCACAATGTTTCCAACAAACAATTTCATTTCCCACAATTTTTTCTTCTGAAGCAATTAAAGAACTTGAAATTTTCATATACAACTTTGTACATGTGAGCAGTCTAAAATTTTGACATCTGGGACAAAATTATCAAAAAAGTTAGAATAAATGTAATGTAGCATTTTCTCCATTTTCCACAATGTTTCATAACTCATGATATGAATGTTACTCAATTTTGCACATCAAATCAATTCTCATATGCAACCCTCTTTTAATTAAGACTAGTATAAAATTTAGGTATCTGATAATTTGTCCACCTATTCGCACACAATCTGACATTTTACTCCCATCAAGAAAAAAGCTTAAGAAAGCATTGTGAAAAATGAAAATATGCAATTAGCAGCTTTTGAATTTCCCACCATGTTATCTACCAAAAATCACAAAGTAAGTCAAATTTTTTGAGTTTAAAATTGTTGTATGTTACTTCTCTCTGTTTGGACTAGTCTAAAATTTGTTGTCTGTTAATAGGTTGAATAGTACCAACTTTAGGAGTTTAGGCCCTCTTAAAAGCCACACTTGTCATGTGGATTTGTCCTTGGGCAAGACATTTCCTATTCTAGTACTTGTGATACAAGGGAAGGGCGTACATAGGTCATTATCGTGGTGTGACCAAAGAGATTTTTAACCCTTTCCTGTACAATCCGTTTTTTTTACATCCCTGTCATATCATACTTGGTGAAACATTGTGGAAAAAAAAGAAATTTTAATATAACCAAAGAGATTTTCGAGCCCTTTACTTGTACAATCCTCAATTTTTACTTTCCTGTGATATAATACATGAGAAAACATCATTGAAAAAGAAGAAATTGCTTGTTACAAGCAATTTCTTTTATTCTATAATAGTTTCTTTCTTATTGGATGGCTACCTGTGGAACTTACTTTATAATGCTGTCTTCTACCCCTATTAAATTGGACAAGTCTAAGAATTTTGAGAGGGAAAAAGGGTTGAAATGGTGTTATTTCAAAATAGTGTTGATCATGATCGCGCCGTCACATTTTGATGCAGCCCTAGTGCAATAAGGTTGAATGTGAGATCTTAATGTCTATTGTATATATAAATTATGGCTTGTTTGCATTGTTTATTATATGTATATTAAGAGTAAATCTTTTGTACCAATCATAAAACTTGATTTGATTCGTTTTGCTGCATATGTGACCCTCACAAAAACAAGGGACAGATTGTAAAATTCTTGGGGAAAAAATGATTGGATTGCTGTCATGGAAAGGGAGCAGAGCTTTATCCCTTTACTGTTTTTCTAGTGGGGAGCTTGGCATCTTTGTACATCGAAAGATAGGGGGTATATTTTCTACCGTTGTCCCTCTCATCTATCTGTGTGTCTGTCAGTCTCTTTGTTTGTCGGATTTAGCAAAAAACATAACCTTTACAATTAATGTAAAAGGAATGCCTATCCAAGATAAAATGCTAATGATAGATCTCCCCCATGTGCATCTGCAGATACCAAGGTCGAGGTCAGAAGATTGATAAGATTTTTCAGGCTTAAACTTCTGCAAAAACTTAACCCAAAAATCTAACATTTACAGTTTCTTCAGACCAATTCAAGATACAATGTTCATATTTGGCATGATGATAGATATTATCGAAACTTATCCACAGATACCAAGTCGAGGTCATATGCTAAGGCCAATGTCACTCACTTATCAAGGTCACATTAATGAAGAAAGACTGTTACGAGACATGGTGTTTCACAAACCCATGATATTGTTGAAGAATAGTACCTCGACCTTTCCTTGTGATCTGTTGTTAGAAGCAATTAAAATTGGAGACTATCTACTGTTTTCCTCTTTACTCCTAGATTGCAGCAGGTTCGCGTTGGGGTTATTTGTTAACTAATCTGAGCACAAAGTGCGAGTTGGGCTATTGTGATCAGGCAGTGTCCGTCAGTCAGTCTGTCCTTGCACAATTTCTTAAAAATTCTTCTCCTCCTAAACCAGTCAACTGACCAAGCTGAAACTTTATAGAAATGTTCACTAGGTGAAGTTCTACAAAAGTTGTTAAAAGAAATTTATTCAATGAAAAACTCTGGTTGCCATAGCATTTGAAAAGTGATATTTTTGTCAACCTTTTTTCAGAAACTACAAAGCCAGGGGCATTCATATTTAATATACAGCAAAACCACATGGTTCTCTAACTCAAGTGGTCAAAAATGGCCCCGTCCCTTTCGAAAAACGGTTAATTAGAGCAAGTTCAAAATACTTCTCCTCATAAATTATAAGGCCTGGGACATGCATATTTGGTATGTAGTGTTACTGTATGGTTTTGTGCTTCACTTAAAATAATGCTCTTAGGGTCAAAAACGGCCCTGCACTAGGGGGACAAAAAAGGGAAAATGCAAAATTTGAATTATTTAATCTTTTTCTTGACTGTAAGGCCGTGGGCATTTATTTATTTGGCATGGATGTAAACTACTCATTTTTAAAGAAATTATGCCTGTAGGGTAAAAAACGCCCCTTCCCTAGTTCGTAGCTCAATTAGACCATGTTCAACAGTCTTTTCCTCCCAAACTACCAAATCTAAGGCATTAATGATTTGTATATAGCATAATCAGGTAGTTCTCTGCCATGTTTGCTTAAATCATAGCCCTGGGATAAAACATGGCCCTGCCCCAGAGGTCCAAAATTTAGCCAAACGCCGAATTGGAGCAAATTAAAAAGGCTTCTGCTTCTGAATTGCAAGGTGAAGGACTTTCATGTTTGGTATCCAGCATTACTGGATAATTTTGTACTATGTTACAGGAAAATATGCCCTAAAGATAAACATGTCTCTTCTGCAGTGGTCAAACATTGCGAAAATCGCTCAATTTGAAAAAAAATATTCTTTAATTCATAGATCTATATTGAAAATATAGCATAACCTAATTATTATCTACCATGCTTGATGAAGATATACCTCTTTGGACAAAAATGGCCCATCCAAAATTATGAAAATCGCTCAATTAGAGCATGTTCAAATATATTTCTCTCCCAATTAATAAGCCATAATGCATTTATATTTCGGTCTAGAATGTTTTCTACCAAGGTTGCTAAAATTATACCCATTAGGTCAAAATGGTCCCGCCCAAGAGGGCCCATGTTTGGTAAAGTGCTCAATTAGAGCAATTTAAAGGCCTCTCTCTCTTATCACTGGTCCACATTATGATGTTTTTTCGAACTCTCTTTTTCTGTGGGGCGCTAATAGGCGTCATTGTGTGGGAACGGGTTAAAGACATAGAAAATGCGTATATTTTTCCAGTTCGAGGCGGCTTTTTATGGAACTACTTTGTATATAAGTATACAAATTTTTTTCCATGGCGACACTAATAAGATTGATAGCCAATTAGAAAGTATGATTTTTGAATGGCGAAACTCAAATAAAATGATTTCAGCTTGATATAATGGTCATTGACCAGTCTGCACCCATCTCTTAAATAATTATCAGACGACAAAATTTAGACTGGTCCAAGTTCAAAGAAGTAGCAGACGACAAGTGAATTTTTATCTCTCAGGATAGAAAACAACGCGAAAAATTGCTTGAAATGAGCAATTTCTCCATTTTCAATAATTTTTTCAACGTTCTTTTTTTATTGTTGTTGTTTCCCCACAAGTTCCTACGTTTACACCCTCGAAGAATTATGTTGAGGAAAACACTGCGAAAAAATGTTTGTAACAGGCAGTTTTTTTCTTTAATCACAATATTTTCCACCGTATAAGGAAGTTATTCGTAGACGTTTTCTGAATTGTCGCTCGAAAGTTCTTATCAATTTTGGATCAGTCTAAAAATTTGTCGTCCGTCAATGGATTAAAATCAACCAAACGGATTTTACAGCTGACAGATTGTCCCTTTTCCGGTGATCGATCACATTACGGATTCAAAGTACTGAAAGTACTGTAAGCTAGCAAAGCATTGTTTTGTTAAGTAATCTTTTTTCAACGTTCTTTTTTTATTGTTGTTGTTTCCCCACAAGTTCCTACGTTTACACCCTCGAAGAATTATGTTGAGGAAAACACTGCGAAAAAATGTTTGTAACAGGCAGTTTCTTTCTTTAATCACAATATTTTCCACCGTATAAGGAAGTTATTCGTAGACGTTTTCTGAATTGTCGCTCGAAAGTTCTTATCAATTTTGGATCAGTCTAAAAATTTGTCGTCCGTCAATGGATTAAAATCAACCAAACGGATTTTACAGCTGACAGATTGTCCCTTTTCCGGTGATCGATCACATTACGGATTCAAAGTACTGAAAGTACTGTAAGCTAGCAAAGCATTGTTTTGTTAAGTAATCTTCTTTGACTTTTGTAGGGTAGAGAACATTGTGGATACTGAAGAAATTGCTTGTTACAAGCAATTTCCTAATTGTCCACAATGTTTTCCGAAGCCTTTTGTTCTAAGATTCTTAAAAAGCGGGATGGAATGGGAATAGGTTGTATAGCATGCTTTTGAAGGGGTGTTCTACAGTTTTAACAAAGTTAAATCTTTAAACGTGTTTCACCTAGATTGTTAGGAAAGAGGACAACATTTTACCTGGTCTATTTCAAAGTTTAAATATTGCGTATTTATTATCTGGGGGAAACAAAAAAGTTGTAATTACAGCTTCAATAAGCTGTAGTTACAACAATTTTGTCCCCCACAGACGTTGTATTATTATTATAGTAAATAAGTTTGTTCCACTGACCTATAGTTATTCTACTAACTACAAACAAAAATCGATTACGGAATCAATTTTTACATATCGACCATTTTTAGCTTTGTGAACATCGTAACTACAGCTTATCCAACCTATAGTTACGATAGTTTGGTAGCCAAACTGGAAAAAATTACTACATGGGAGGTTTGCGTGATCTATTCGTGTCGAGGACGACCCGGGAACAGTTTACTTAAAGAACTTACTTAGGAAAATTGGTTATTGGTTGAAGGCTGTGGTTTCTTTGTTCTTATGGGGTTTTATGTATTCGACGAAAAAAGAAATAATACTAATATCGGGGAGCATGTGCCTGCCACGTTGTCGGTACATGCTGCCATTGTTTCGGCTTTTAGTATGCCGGTCTCCGTCTGTCCGTATGTTTCTTTGGATTTAACCCTTCCTTTTCAATCCCCGTATTTTACATCACTGTGATTTTAAAATTTAGGAAACATTGTAGAAAAAGAAGAAATTGCTTGTAACAAACAACTTCGTCTTCTCCCACAATATTTGCTACCTTACAGGGTGGTTATTTTTCAAAATGAACCCAATTGGAATTTCGTTTGCGAAACATTAGAATTTGATCAAGTCTATAAATTTTGCAAAATAGTGAAGAATTCAATGAAGTAGTTAAGGCTTAAAATCAGAAGAGATCAAAAGAAACTATGTGATATTTTATTAATCCGTTTATCTTTCCGTACGAACAATTTTGTTTAACTCATTTCAAGACGACAAACTTTTATATCGGTCCAAATTCACAGAAGTTACAGACGATGAAGTTGATGAAATTATGGATTTTTCTTTTAATTTTTTTTTTTTTTTTTTTTTTAGAAAACAGATCATATGGGAGAATGAAGAAATTGCTTGTAACAAGTAAGGTTTTTATATCTCTATTATAGCTAGTGCTACTCATCTACAAAGGCTTTTAATTGAGACCATGACCTTGGGACTTGACCCTTAACCCATTATACACAACATTAAACGACAAAAAATACTTTTTTCTATAATGGCCAGTTTTCAACCTACTGTGCTCAAATTTCACGAAAACTCTTATAAGAACATAGACTTTCATTTGAGACAATGACCTTAACCCTGTGGCATTTTGACTTGACCTTTAACCTGTTATGAAAACTTTAACCAAAAACCGTTTTCTTTCTTGGTCATGCAGTTTCGACCTAGGAGCTCATATTTTACTCACACAATTATCAGGAAATAGGCTGTCATTTTGAGTCCATGTCCTTGACTCTGTAACCTTGTCTTTAAACCCGTTGAAAAACTTTTAACCGAAAAGTTCTTTTTTTTTTTTTTTTTTTCGATCTCGGTCATTTTTCATCCTAGAATTCCCATCAGGACATAGATTTTCGTTTTAGACATTTGCCTTGACCCTGTGACCTTGTGACCTTCTCTTTTAACCCCTTATAAAGAATTTAACCAAACACTTTAACTCTATATATCTTCGTCATTTTATATCCTAGGGTGCCCATATTTTCACACACGTATTCATAAGGGGATGCGATGGTCTCTTTGAACATGTGTCCTTCACATTCAATCCTGGCTCAGATAGCAATCAATTGTTACAGGCACCCTTTACAATGAGCTATGTTGTTCGCGGACAACTCTTGTTCTTGTTTGTGTTCATAAAAATGATTTATTAACTTTTATTAACCAGGTTTTCCGACGGAAAGAAAGGTCAATAATCGGAACGAAGAATGTCGTTTGCCGGGAAGTCTCTCGGCTCGTTTGGCGATAACTTTACCCTGTGTGCGCAATTACTCTTACAATTCTTGACGAATTCGAAGAAATTTTCAAAAAGGTTTGTATTCATGCGTCCAAGTGCATATTATCAGCGTTTTGTACGTGTTGCATCATGCAAAAAGAAGAATTATTCTAAATTTTCTTGTGTGCGAAACTACTCCTACAATTCTTGGTGGATTTTGATGAACTTTTCACTAAATATTTGTAATCATGTGACCTACAGAATATTATACTTATTTTGTGGTTAAAAGATGTGTCACGAAAGGGGAGACTTATTGTCAAAATTCTTATGTGGGCAACTACTCCCGCCATTTTGATAGACTTAATTAAGTCATTTAAAACCTTGGTTTGTAACAATATTGTCTGTTGTTTCTAACATACGTCTCAAAGAGATAAAGAGTGCTTCTCATACTTTCAACAAACCGATAAAAACTCAAACAAACGAAGGTTTACGGAAAAAATCTTAATTACAAATTGTTGCATTCGTTCCATTTTCAGCTTGATAGTGCCCTCCGCGCTTTGATTATGACGTGTTTACAAAACACATACAGTTTGTATATTGAAAAGGAATGTATACAGCAGGTTACCATGACCCATATTTTCATAGATTATATGAGGCACATTCGGTAATATGAAACTTGTGGCCTAATTTTCAACTAGTTCATGAATTACTCGATTGCTTTAGAAAACGTGAATTTGTAAATATTTGGATTTAATTTCCCACTTGTTTAGGTGGCTTACAATGAAAATGTATTAACCCTTTCCTGTTTTGCAAAATTTTAGACCTTTCTTAATTCAAAGGTTTTGCAGACGACAATTCAGAGGAAAAATAATTATTTTATAGGGTAGAAAATATTGCGGAAATAGAAGAAATTGCTTATTACAAGCAATTTCTTCATTTTCCACAATGTTTTCTCAAATATAAAACCACGGAGACGTAAAAACAAGGGAATGAACAGGAAAGAGTTAAATGAAATGATTGTTTAATAGTAAATACTACCGTAGCTCCTTCAAATAAAATGCTTTCTTCGCGGTTTTGTTAATAGGCAATATTATGTAAAATTTATTTAAGTGCACATATTATAAAGAACAGGTACTTCTTCAATGTAAAATACATGCCTATCCAAATCGAAGCAATTAAAGGATACGGGATTATAAGCTGATTTGTTTTATATATATCTTTTTATTTTCTTATTCATAGCAAAATCTGTTGAATGGCTAGTCATTTATAAACGACCTTTTATCCGTAATGGAAATATTTGTGACCCTTAAGGTGAAAATTTTCTGAGTTAAAATGATCATTCTACCTTACTATAAGTCTATTTTCGATATGTGCCGCAGCCGTGGATTGAACCCATGACATCCCATGTTTGAAGATTGGGAGTCTGAAGCGCTACCGACTGCGCTATTACGGGGGTCTTCCAATTTGGGTTGTGCTGCATGGGTCCAATTTTAAAACAAACAGGATCAAAATGCCATTGCACTGTACACACAATCCATGAATGGTTTACGTGCTGTACGTGATTTTGTGTGTTGTTATGCACATTTGAAGATAGCATGAACTAATGCTTCCCTTGTTATGCTGCAAAATTGAACTTAATCAACTCCTACACATCAAAATGTTAGACTGATCCAAATTGAAAGAGCTGCAGACGATAATTTCAACTGGACTGAACTTAAAATCTTTTTGCCTTCTTGGATAGCAAACATTATGGACAACAATGAAATTTCTTGATTCCAGCAATTTCTTCATTTTCTACAATGTTTTCTTAAGATTGTTTTCTTGAAGGGCGTAAAAGGAAGGCATTGTATGGCGATGAGTTAAACCAAACGGCTTAAAGTACTGAAAGCGGCACTTACTATTTGCAAATGTTCATTTATAAAATTTACCATTGCCTTAATCCGGCTTATAAGGGATAAACAGATGGCATTGTCTGAGATCAGACAGCACATATGTGCAATCTGATCTTTGTCTGCACCTCCTGCTTGACCCAAACATCTTACTTACAGCTTGGATACTACCCCCGCTCTATTAAAGCCTTTCCTGCGTTTGAATTTCAAAATCCTCCGCTCACTTCTCAAAGAGAAAAGAAGTTGCAAAAAATATGTTGCATTTCCGGTTCAGAAATGACGGATCTTGGCCACACCCATTGACCAATCGCGGCTGTCGATAAAAGAATCAATCGACAAATCAAATCATTAATTCAGCCCGGAATTGGCTTAGAGGTCCGATATTGGTCGCCATTTTTATGAAACAGTTATTGAGTTTGCGATTAAACATCGTAACTACAGCTTATTCAATCTGTTGTTACGACTTTTAGGTCGCCAACCAATCATTGTGCATTTTTGATACATTCTACTGGCTATGAGCTTTTGCAAAATAGCATCGCTTAAAATCGAAGCGGAGCCGCCTGTCGGAGTCAATGGGCGGTGCTGATGGGGTCAGTGGGCGGGGCAAGCGATTGGTCAATCCGATTAAGGAATCATACATCATTAGCTATCAAAATCTTTGGCAAGGGACATATTACAAACGGTAAATTGATGATGGGTGACTTGGAGCCAAAGTATGATGTAGTTGCGACGTTAAATATGCTCTTGGTAGAAAATATATCGCAAAAATGTCGGAGATTACCCTCTATTTGTGGTTCGGCTCCGATGTTATTTTTCTACTGGTCTCTAGTGGCGGAGACCAGGGCGGAGAAAAGTCGAAATATAACATTAGATCCGAGCCTCAGATAGAGGATAGTCGATGATCAACCTTGCACGTCCGGTATAAATGGACTATTTGATTGGTCAATCTATAATTTGAATGACAGCGGCGATGAATAAATTCACAGTGACAGCTCCTTCATGAAAACTGTAAAATAAAAAAAAATGCAGCGTTATGGGTGGGGGGGGCTGAAACGTAATTGTTATCTCTTTGTTGTTGTTCTAAAACGTCGTAACTACAGCTTGATTCAAGCTGTAGTTACGACGTTTTAGAACGACAACGACGATATGTCAGATGTCGGGCTAAGAACTTGAGTATAAAACGTGGCTACGGTTCATGATCACGACGGTCTTAGACACGTGACAAACATTCGAAAGTGGTCATATTACATTAAGTTAATAATAAATTACCTCTTCTAAAAAGATAACACTCAAAATCTACATTCACATTTTACATATGTCTTGCTTTATTCAAATTACCACGGGATCCCAAGTGCTACCCTACTTACTCCTAAAGATGGTGAAAACAGGAAAAGAAATTGACATATCCTTGTTGGGCGTGCAAAATATCGTAACTACAGCTTTGTCGTTGGACGTGGAAAATGTCGTAACTGCAGCTTTATCCAATCTGCAGTTACGACAGTTTGCACGCCCAACGACGATATTAGAAACGTAAAATGGTGTCATTATAATTATAATCAAGACTTTTTCAAAGAAATTACACGCGTATACTGATTTCACGAAAATCGTCAAAATGCACAAAGACCTTCAGAAGTCAAATCGAGTTTGTCCATAAACCATTTCTCAATGTACGGATCGCTTAGCACATCAGCGAATCTCACACACGACAGTTCGACTGGGGTAATATATTACATTATTAGTTAGGCAAGAGCAACCAATAACTTTTTGGCTCAGGTGTTTTTCGGAGAAGACTCGAGGTATTACTATGGCCAGGGCGTCGTCCGCGTCCGTCGTCGTCGTCGTCCGAATGATATATAGCGATTAATATTATGTAACGATAGCGATACAACATCTTGTATTTGCTTAGAGCTGCGAAGGGAAATTTTGATTTGCGTTATGACGTCATATACAGGATAAAAATGACGTCACCTTAGACCGCCTTAGATATGGTATATGACACAGTCGGACACGGATTTTCTTTCTGACATGTCCGATTTTGTTTGTGTGGAATGTATATATTTTACTAGAACGGTTTATAGGTATATAGTAATTTGTAATACCACTGGTATTACCCATTAGCAGACGACAAAGTCTTAGGCAGGAGTTGCAGACGACGTTTTAATGTTTATGAAATTCTAGATTTTTTCTGGGTGAAAGTTATTGTGTTTTGGAGAAGTTGCAATTTCTTCATTTTACACAATGCTTTTTCCAATTACTTTTCCGGAGGGGGGTTGACATCGCTTACTCATACAATGTGATTAGTTTGTTCGTTCCATACCTCCATGAAAAAAAAATCTCTTCATCTCTTAACTACACACAATTTAAAGTTGAACCGGAAACTAAAATGCATGCGTTTTCCCCTTGTGCAACAAATCAATAAACGTGCATTTATAGTATACATTTTGTAGCAGATACATCTAATTTAAGTGCAGATTTAACATCACAAACCAGTCGATGTTTCGGAATTTTCAAATCAAGTTTTCTTATGATCCAATATATAAGAATAAATAAGTTCGAACTCGGAAAAAACATTACATAATGACATTCGGAAAAAAAGATCAAGACACAGAAACAGTTAAGACATTACTCTATAATAATAATAATAATAATAACAGCTTTATTTCATGAAGGTAGAACATTAAGACATTTTCAAATTAGAATACCTGAATAGTCTTTTTTACAATGTTGCCTTCGCTATTATGAAAATGATTACTGTAAATGATGAAATGATAAAAACATGCGTATAGAGTTTGATTACCAACAACAACAAAAACATGGAGGGAAATGTTCAAAAGGATAGTAAATCTACGGACAGATACGCCTTTAGGTTAATTACTTAGGTATCTTCTGGTGAGACTTTAGAATTGTTTCAATAGCAAATATTGTTTAAACTGTTTTTTAAAACTGGATAAAGATGTAGCATCTCTAACTGAAAAAGGAATTTCGTTCCACACACACATGCTGTAGTACGAAAATGAGTTTTTCTTGTACAATGTATTAAACTTTGAGTTAGTTATGTCATGATGAGTAATTGATTACCAGACGGCTAAATTTTAGACTGGCCCAAATTGAAGGAAGTTGCAGATGACCATTCAAAGTTTATGGAATTTGGGACTTTTTCAACCTTCAGGGTAGAAAACATTGTGGAAAATGAAGAAATTGCTTGTTACAAGCAATTTCTTCATATTTAACAATGTTTTCCAAAGCTTTTTTCCTTGGGGGCGTCTAAAAGCGTGACTGAGCGGGAATGGGTGTACCTTCATTAGTAGACATGGTCCAGTATTGTTATTTTCTGTCCATAGGCCTATACAGAATATCAATAAATACTGTAGTCGGGTCGAATAGACAACGATCTCAGCCATCCACTGAGTATCTTAAACTTCAGTGCCGTCAGTAATTTGATTCATTGTACCAAAGCAGGCAGTGTGTTTTTCTTATGATAATCAACTTAGTGATATATTTTTCAACGACATGAATTATTCAAGGAGAACAATACCCATGGGTTAATGTTATACGTGTTTTATCCACCTTCCTGTCCTTAAAGATGCCGATACTCGTTGTCCTTCATTATTTATGCAAACAGCGGTTTTCAGCTCAAACGAACGTTAATTCTATCTATCGATTATAATGTGAGGGGTATTGCTATCACTTCGAAATTGACGGATCCCCTACCCAAGCCAACTGACCTCCGACAACGCAGTTCGACAGAGGTAACCAACCCCCTTTTATAAATAAATTGCATTGCCGCTTAGTAAAATAAATGGAAAGTCGTCTGTTAGCAATTTAACCAAAACGTCGTAACTATAGCTTGAGCAAACTGCAGTTACGTCGTTTAAGTCACCAAACCAGCAAAAATGTTAAACAAAAATGTTAGAGTTCCGCAAAGTTCACTTCCAAACTATATACTATGATTGTAAAATTTAATTTTTAGTTTCGTCTATCAAAAAAAGCGTTCTGATTGGTCGAAAAAAATAATTCTCCATGAACAAAATTTTGAGCACGCAGGGATTTTTTATGCATCCGCACAAAATAGTCCCATACAAAAAAAGTATCAATTTTGTAAAGCTTATGTATTTTTCGCTCAATGCTATTAAATTATAAGAAATGAAGAGAGTATTCTTTGTTTTCATGGAGGTATGAACCGAAAAACCTAATCACGCAATGTATGAATCCGCTTCGCGTATTCATACAGTGTGATTAGGTTTTTCGGTTCATATCTCCATGAAAACAAATATTATTCTCTTCATCTCTTACATGATTGGTCGAATATTTTTTATTGACACCGGCGATCCGTCAATTGACCAATCGCGGCTGTCAATCAAATAAACAGTCGAACAATGAAATCATTCGTTTAGACTGGAATGTAACTTTGAACTCTAACATCGGCCGCCGTTTATGCGAAGCATTTTTGTTGGTTTGGCGACATAAACGTCGTAACTACAGCTTATTCAAGCTGTAGTTACGACGTTTATGTCTCCAACCAATCATTCTACTTTTTGTTACATGCTGTTCGGCCATAAATTTGCAAAATAACTCCGTTTAAATTCGAAGAGGAAATTCCTGTTGGAGACAATTGGCGTGTCAAACGGGGAAAGTAGGCGCGGCCAGCGATTAGTCAACTGACAGATAGTTAGCAACACTCCCTCTTACAGCCTACACACTCAGACAGGGTCTCTTGTCTGAGATAACAGACAAAATGAGTTTGCTGTTTCTTGAAAGAAAAAAATATATATCGTTGATATACTCAACACGTCGTAACTTCATGTGCTTTCTGGTCGCTAAGAGTTAATTGTTTGTTAATTACGGACTGTTTCTTAAACAGATATGGCGACCTCAGACGTAAGTGTTGATTTAATTGGTTAATCGAATTTTGTGAGTACAGCGGCGACCCGTCTGTTAGTCCCTTGCATTTTTCGTTTTTTTTGTTTTTTGTTTTGTTCGAAAGCTGTTAATAAGCGGAAATTTGTCGCAATATGCATGTCGTCAAAAAGATCATTTAAAGCTGTGGACATTTTTGGTTCCTACTGGCAACACGATACTTTGATTCCAAGATTTCCGAATCTATAACCATATTTTTACCGAAATTCTAGGGAAAGGGGTGCTACCCCCCACCCCAAACACACACACACACACACACTTCCGGAAACCTCGCATGAATATGGTCACGTCAAAGGGAAATTTTACCATACTGAAGACGATCAAGATTCTTGTCGCCCTGAAGATCATTGTACTTTATCATTTTGAGAATCATTCAAATTTTTGCATCCTTGGAATCCTTTTGATTGAATGATTGATTAATTGATTGATTGAATTGGGTTGAAAGCCGCTTTTAACAGTATTTCAGTCATATCGCGGCGGATGGAGCACCTAACAATGGATTCCTGGCATTTCTCACACCAGTACTATCACTACATCCTTTCCTAGCCTCCAGCTGCTATCCCACTTAAGTTTACTATTATCCACCATTGTTGAAAGACATATGTCGGAAAGAATATGTGCCCCCGCCGGGGATTGAACCCATGACATGATTGAAGATTAGGAGTCTGACGCGCTACCGACTGCGCTTTGACGGCGGCTTGGAATGATTTTCAAAGCTAAACATCCCCGTGATCATACTTTTTTCTCATGAAAGATCATTTTGATTTCTATTATCCTTAACCTTTTCGTTATCTTGCAGATCATGTAAACTCTTCTCATCTTGAAGATTTTTGTCACATTTAAGATCATTAATATTTTATCACCCTGAAGATAATTCAGATTTTTTCATCCCGATGACCATTAAGATTTTTACAAACCTGAAGTCCATCTAGTTTTTGTCCGCCTTGAGATTTATTTCAATTTTTGTCATCCTGAAGATCGGTAAGATTCTTGACATCCTGATGGTCATGTAGAAGTTTTGTTGTTGTTTTTTCACGGTTGGATTCATTCTTATTCCCTAAGATTTTTGTCATCCTGGTGATCATTTTGATTTGTCATCCATTAATGAGGATATATGGCTGATATTAATTTATGTGATATTCAAAATGAATATTTGTATGCATTTCCAGTGGGTCGAGATGGGAGGGACTGGAATCTCGTCACGTTTAATTCTTCTATTTTTTTTTCAAAGATTAAGCCGGAACTACAGATAATTTAGACGCCGTCATAGCGCAGTTGGTAGCGCGTCGGACTGTCAATCTAGAGGTCCCGGGTTCGATCCCCGACGGCGGCATTCATCCTTTCCGACTATTTGTCTCTCACCAATGGGTCGATAATCGTAGACCTATGTGGGATAGCAGCTGGAGGCTAGGAAAGGATGTAATGGTAGTACTGGTGTGAGAAATACCAGGATTCCATTGTTAGGTGCTCCAGCCGCTGCGAGATAGCTGAAAGATTGTTGAAAGCGGTGTAAAACCCCATTCAATCAATCAATCAATATTGATAATTTCAAACGAAAAGGAGGGAGTTTTAATTTCAAAAAGTACAGAAATAATCTTAAACCACGCGTAAAATAAGATTTCTGAACAATTACAGTGAAAAAAGATAAAAGGGTCAGTAGAATAAATGATAATAGTGATTTTACAAAACCGGTACTTTCATGCATTTTTTCAAATGCAAATACCACCCTTCTGCTGTCTGACGTTTTCCAATTTCTGACTAAATTCTGGCGAAGTATAGCCAATATGGTTCTCTTGTTTCATCTGACATTCTTATCGCAAATATTATCTTTTATTTCCTGTTTTGCTTATCACATGGACGCAAGGAATAAATTATTATAATCACGTTCTCGATGAACACGTGTGTTTAATAACCTGGCAAACAAATATCACCATCGAAACGAATCACTTTGGCTTTACGACATTAGATCACTGTGGAGCAGACCGGTTTTGGTTGACAAGGTGAAAACTGTTTCCTTTTCGAAATTTTCTGTTTGGAATATCAATTTTGTAAAATGTCCAACAAAATTCCGCGAAAAAGCAAACCTTATAGACAAGCAATACATTTGATCTATCTAGCTTAAGCTCGGCAATATCGAAGGCTTGGTCAAAAACTGTTGTGAGTGCGTGCATTTATAGAAGCAATTTCTTCAGTTTTTCACTAACCTCTCTATTTTACCCTTTCCTGTAGACCCTGGATTTTACGTCAATGTGATATTATACATAGGAAAAATTATGGAAAAAGAAGTAATTGCTTGTAAGAAGCAATTTCTCCTTTTTCCACAATATTTTCTATTATATAGGATTGTTTCATTTCGAATCGCATCAAGTTTTCATTGTCGTCTGAAATCTCTTTGAATTTGGACCAGTCTAACATTTAAAAAAAAAGAACGGGAAAGGGTTAATATTGAGACTAGTTGACAGAGAAATAACCAGGATTGGTGCAGCATGTATACGTTCCATTATCCACAATAGCTAACAAAGCACTTAGCGATGAATAGGGAGGAGTGGTGAACATTTCTGCAAACAAGCAGTACATGTACTTTAGATTTGTACCGCCGTCTACTTTAACAAAGCCCGGCTTTGTTAAAGTCGCCGACGGTACCGGTCTATAGCAGTACTTCTCATGATGAATACGCGTTTAAATGAAAGGTCTGAAAGTACCGAAAGCCGATATATGTGGGTTAATATTTGTTTTGAAAATCTTTCGCGTGAACAACTTTTGCTTAAACGGGATGTGCAGGGTGTAGACTTAGATCAGTTTGCAAATATGTGCAGACTGATCTTTGTCTATACCACCTACCAAAAACAGAAATAGAACGGGCTCAGAATGACAAGTGCTAATTTGCGGGACATTCCAGGCATTTCAATCGTACTTTAATTGCACACTTTCGGCAGTCTGGAAAACCAAACACAGTGCATTCAGAATATTCGTCGAGCGTCAAATGAAACCTTCACACAGTGTGTGCAACAGAATGAATAATGAAGAACGCGGAAGTAAGTTTTCGGGGACAACTTTATTACACTCATGAATCGTTGTTGGAAATATCACGCAAAGCCTCGATTACACCATCGCTGACTCCGCCAACTGATTCTGACGGGAAGTTCCACTTCGATTGTTTAACCCTTTCCTATTTTGCAAACTTTTTGACTGGTCCAAATTGGTGGAGGTTGAAGACGACAATGATGATTGGATGCAATTTGAAACGAAATGGGTCAATGTGGTAGAAAATATTGTGGGAAAAGAAGAAATTGCCTGTTACAAGCAATTTCTTCATTATCCACAATGTTTTCTCAAGTATAAAATCATAGCAACCGAAAATTCCGGGTTTGTACAGGAAAGGGTTAAATAGTGGTACTTTGCAAAAATTTAGCCAGTAACATGTTGGTTATAAATAAGCTGTAGTTACGATGTTTAAGCCCCAAACCAACAAAACTGTTTTAATCGCCATTTTCGTGAAACATTTTTGTTGGTTTGGCGACTTAAACGTCGTAACTGCAGCTTATTCAAACTGAAGTTACGACGTTTAGGTCGCCAGCCAACCATTCTGCTATTTTGTAACATGGCACTGATGAACATCAATTTTAAAGTAAAAACGTCGTTTAAGATTGAAGTTGAACTTCATGTCTGAGCCGGCGGGGCCAACGATTGGTCATTTGCGGAGAATTTTCATCGGCATGATTCTTAAGCGCAACCGGCTCGCAGTAGCAACTTTATATTTGTTTTATTTATTTATTTATTTTTACCCCAACCGTGCAATGAATGTGAGTATGTGTGTCCGATTCTTGTTTTATTTCTAAATCAATTGATGGATTTCAAAATAACTTCACACAGCTATTCCTTTTCAAGAAAACTAGTGTCATCCGTAAAGTTTTGATGGATACTCTAAAGTTCAAGGTCACAACTGACGGTCTTAATGAAAAGCATATAGCGAGGGGTTAGAGCAAAAACATAGTATGGGTCTATACAATGTATAGACCCATACTATGTTTTTGCTCTAATCCCTCGATATGTCTGTGACAGATTTCTAGTACGTGTATTTGTTTCATTTGTTAATTATTTAACTATTTTATTCACTTATTTAGTTAGTAATATCATTATTTTTATTATCATGTAAAAATCGGTCAACCCCCGATTGCTTCATTTTTGGTGTCCTCTCATTCTTTGGATGTCATAGAAACCCTTGAAATTTTTTAAATAATGACTTCTATTTGTTATACAAGGCTATTTATATTTACATCAAGAAACCTTTTCTAACGCATTCACATGTCAAGATAACCCGAGTGGAATCTAAATGAGGGCATGATATTATAACATGTAAATTTTTTTCCGGAAAAAAACGTGACAATCTGAGATGGACGAGAAAATAGACCCTTAATACCAAGACTGGCGACATAACTTTAACCCGTACCCAGACGAATAATATTAAGACCGTATCTAAGTTGAAAGATGATGTAGACCTCAATCTAAAGTACTTCTAAATATAAAACAAAAAGAGTGGAAAACGTTGTGAGAAAAGGAGAAAGAGCTTTTACATGTCTTCTTCTCCTTCGTTTGTTTACGTGTCTACTTATCTTCTGTCTGTGAAAATGCATGAAAGTTTGGTAACGGGTTGATGATCCTTCACATATTATCAGAATGTTCAATGGCAATCCTATTGTTCTACACATATACATATACACGAACTGTTATTCTTTCAATTAATCAACCTCTTGGCCTGTCATGAAAAGGGCTTTGTTAGCTCAACCATTCGCAATGGTCAAATCAGGAATCAATCGACCAATAAAATCTTTCATTCAAACATTAATGGAACTTTGATACTGACCTTCATTTATGTTATGTATTTTGTGTTTTTAAGTGACTTAAACGTCGTGAATACAGCTAATTGAGCGTTCTTTAACTTGCTTTGAGGATAGGGCTGTCAGACGAGGCTTCATCTGAAAACAATTCGTTTGTTAGTTGTTTTTTGGGTTTTTTTTAGCCCGGATATCGAATATGAGACGCTGACGGGGCTGACATATGGGCAAGGATTTATAAAACTTTCCTAAGAATGACTCAGTCAAAGAGTATTCTCATATTCAAATTCTTGAGAGTTGACGGATGGCTGGCTCCGCCCATTGACTCCGCTGGCCACAACCACCGACTCACACAGGATGTTCCACTTCGATATTGAAATGCGTTATTTTGTGAAATTTTTGGCCAGTTACGTGTAACAAAAAATAAATAAATAAATTAAATATTTGGCGAAATAACAGTCGTTATTACAGCTTATTCAAGCTGTTTTTCAGTTGTTTAAACCGTAAGACCAACTAAAATGTATCACGGTCGTAATGAATGATTTGATTGGCCGATTTATTCTTTAATTAACCGCCCAGATTGGTCAATTTACTTTAGTATAAATTAAAAATCGATATTAAGAAGTCGTTCAGAACTTACGAAGTCTCAAAATTGGGCAATCACAGTTTTTAATTTTTTTTTGTGTGTGTGTGTGTTTTTTTTTTTTTTTGGGGGGGGGGGGTCTTTCTTTTTTTTGAGAAATTCTCAACTTCTAGTAAATTTCTCGATTTGACTTTGAGCAAGTTTTCGGGCCGAAGGCTAACAAACGGGACCATACTTTTTCTCTCCAATTCAAAAGGTGATAACAACACTGTCCTAAACGGTGTTACTTGTATCTACACTTAGCATATTCTTGCAAACGCTTTCTATACGACCATATGATATCCATATGTATTTCGAACAATCCGGTTTAAAATCCGGTTTCTACTTCAATGTCAAATTAAACTCAAGTGTGATTTCCGTTTTTCTTGAAAGTTTGGAGCAATTGTCGGTTTCGTTTAGGATGGCATAAAGGATCATCTATGCTATTGCTGATACGACTGAGTCATGGGTTCGATGCTTATGTTTGCACGTTATTTTCCAGACAGAAAAGAGCCTCCGTCATAGCGCAGTCGGTAGCGCGTCAGACTCTTCAATCATGTGATGTCATGGGTTCAATCCCCGGCGACGGCACATATCCTTTCCGACATTTGTCTTTCACCAATGGGTAGATAATTGTAAATCTAAGTGGGATAACAGCTGGAGGCTAGGAAAGGATGTAGTGGAAGTACTGGACAGTGGTGTGAGAAATACCAGGAAACCATTGTTAGGTGCTCCAGCCGCCGCGATATGACTGAAATACTTTTAAAAGTGGCGTTAATACCCATTCAATCAATCACTCCAGACAGAAAAGTAAAGGTGCCAGTTGGATTGAGCACAAGATTGTACATGTACTAGCTGTCTATGTGTGACCATGGTGCAGTCTTGCACCGACACGTTCGCGGACTCTACTTCGACATACTCCGGCAGCAATCGGAACACACTCGGTCATTCCCGTAGATCGGCCGAGAGATGTTCCGGATGAGGACATAACTTAGGACTCGCATCTTCAAATGTTTCTTAACCCGTTCCTGATTTGCAAAATTTTAGTTCTCTCAAATTCCATAGCTTTAGCAGCCGACTTTTCAAAGCAGATTTAATTTCAGAAATAATCATTCAGTAGGTTTGAAAATATTGTGGAAAAAGAAGAAATTGCTTGTTACAAGCAATTTCTTCTTTTTCTACAATGTTTTCCCAGTTATAGAATCACAGGATTATAAAGGCCACGAATTGGGTTAAATGGACATTTGTTTTCACTTCTCGGCAAACAGACGTGATCGCCGGTTATTCCTTAGTAGCCCCATTTCCATACCATCCTGTATTTTAACGACCCCAAGACAGGGTTCCGTGAAAACAGTGTTGAAAATGAAGTCATGTTTTAACAAGTAATTTCTTCTTTTCCTACATCATTTTCTACAAAAATAGACAATTATATTTCAGATTCTATCCACCAGAAATTTATCGTCTGCAACTTTTTTCGAATTCAGACCAGTCCTAAATTTTGTCGTATTGTAGTGGGTTAGGCGGGGCACTCTGTTGGTTTTTTTTTGTTTTTCTCAAGGCCGAAAAAGAAAGGAAAGAAGACATTCAATCAAGTTTATGAACATACTTCCGTATTTTGCTAAGGGAACCATTCAATGATAAAGATAAAGACAAATACGTGTATGTTTTATCATTAACATTTTATTCCATAATTAAAGGAAGTAACAATTAAAAACAAGAGGACCATGATGGTCCTAAATCGCTCACCTGAGGCATCCGCAGTTTACAGTCCTTTTTTGTATAAAAAAGACTTAACTTGAGCAAAATAAATAAAACACTTTTAAGATTTCGGGCTTTGTACAAAACAATCCAGTAATGCTTTCAAAAAAAAATCAATGCCATTGGCTTTATTGTTTAATTCATTACCAAACTATCCCACAATTTTTCACCCTCAGGAAAAAAAGGTTTAAAAAAGCATTGTGAGAAAGGGAGTGACAAGCTATTTCTCCATTTCTATTAAAGAATTCTTTAAACATGATTTACGCAATTTTTGACCCCAGGAGCAGAGACGTTCTTTATCCTAAGAGCATTTTTTCCTATAACATAGTACAAAATTATTTAGTCATGCTACATACCAAATATGAATGCCATTCACCATATATTTCAGAAGAAGTCTTTCAAAGTTGCTCTAATTGGATGTTTTCCAAAATTTTGGACCTATAGGGCAGTGCCATGTTTTATCCCAGGGCTAAGATTTTAGCTAACATGGTAAAGAACCATCTGTTCATGCTATATACCAAATATGAATGCCTAAGACTTTGTAGATTGGGAGGAGAAGACTGTTGAACATGCTCTAATTGAGCATTTTTACGAACTTTGGACACCCAGGGAAAGGGTAACCTACAGGCATGAAAATTAATCAAAATTGATAGATAACAGCCAGGCTATGCTACACTCAAAATATAAATGCCCTCCGCCTTAAAATGAAGATTTTTTTATTAACTATTCTTACTATTTTTTAACTAATTTTACTATTTCCCAATTTTTGGACCTCTAGTGCAGGGCCGTTTTTGACCCTGGGAGGACAACTGTAAGTGATATAGTACAAAACTATCTAGTTATGCTACATACCCAATATGAATATCCTAGACTTTATAGTTTAAGAATATAAGTCTTTTGAAATTGCTCTAATTAAGCATTTTTCCAAACTTCGGACTTCAGGGGCGGGGTCATTTTTGACCCAAGAGATTAGATATTTTAAAACTTGGTAGAGAACCATATGATTAAGCTCTATTCAAAATATAACGGTCTTTGGCCTTGAAGTCTATGAAAAAAACAACAACAAAGATTTACTAAAATTTCCGATTTTCATATGCCGCGGTTACAACATTTTTTCACGGAATGAAATTATTTTAACAACTTTTGAAGAGCTTCACCCAAGGAACATCCCTGCAAAGTTTCAGCTTGATTGGCCTACTGGTTTAGGAGGAGAAGATTTTTAAAGATATTTAAAGAATTACTAAAGATTCCCATTTTCAAATGCCGCGGCAACCAGAATTTTTGATGGAATTAATTTCTTTTAACAACTTTTGAAGAGCTTCACCCAAGGAACATCCCTGCTAAGTTTCAGCTTGATTGGCCTACTGGTTTAGGAGAAGAAGATTTTTAATGATATTTAAAGAATTACTAAAGATTCCCATTTTCAAATGCCGCGGCAACCAGAGTTTTTGACAGAATTAATTTCTTTTAACAACTTTTGAAGAGCTTCACCCAAGGAACATCCCTGCAAAGTTTCAGCTTGATTGGCCCACTGGTTTAGGAGGAGAAGATTTTTAAAGATATTTAAAGAATTACTAAAGATTCCCATTTTCAAATGCCGCGGCAACCAGAGTTTTTGACGGAATTAAAATCTTTTAACAACTTTTGAAGAACATCACCCAAGGAACATCCCTGCAAAGTTTCAGCTTGATTGGCCTACTGGTTTAGGAGGAGAAGATTTTTAAAGAAATTGTGGACGGACGGACAGACGGACCACGGACAACGACCGATCACAATAGCTCACCTCGCACTTTGTGCTCAGGTGAGCTAAAAAAAGCATAAAACATTTGTTCCATTGAAAAAAATCTCGATACCATGATACTCTCTCCGTACCATGAATAATACTATAGCAGGGCTTATCTAGCCATTCTTCTTTTAGACAAATTCGACAAACCACGAAACGCCTGATTTCACAAGCGAAAATGTCTAAAGCTTTAGACCATAGCTCAAGATAAATGGAGGGGCTTGAATCAAGATGTAAAAAAAATCAGTGTTCATGAATAAAATCCATCTAGTGGGTACGCATTGGAAACGTCTACGATTCCAATGTGTACCCACAAGATAGGGTTTATTGGGAAAATAATTGATTAAGCTCGTCGTCACTCCCTCTGATCTGGGGCTCTAGCAGAGCCAAAGAATGGTTCGTCTTTTTGCACGTTTGTGACGAGCGATTTCTACTTTTTCCCACCATGTTTTCTATACGCTGTTGTGGTTAATTTATAATCATAGCCACTTTTAGTGTGTGAAACCTCTTTCAAGTTCGAATTTGTCTAAAATTTGCTGTCTGGTAATAAGCTAAAAACCAAAACCCTTTACCCTCTGTGAAAGTGAAAAAAAGAACAGGAATTTATGTAAAAATAATGCCGTTGTTGTACTTTGATTTTAAAATGACTGGAATTTTGTAATGTTTTATTGAGATATACAATTCCCAGACATGTCTTTAATCGACTGATAAGAAAACAACCGTAATTGTCTTAGCACTTACGACAGTTTTCCGTTAATTCGTCGGTATGTTGTGTGAATGGTATGAATATTGATTACAGCCAAACAGTGTACAGAAAGATCTGAGCGCTCTTTAGAAAACTCGTGACTTTGCTCCGAACTGTTTCCAATACAATTCTTAACTTTTAATGTCGGGATAATGGGATAATGGTGTGCTTCAGTCTCACAACAATTGACTGACTCCGCTGGCCCCACCCACTGACTCTAACTGGAGCTTCCACTTCGATATTAATAGCGTCATTTTCAAAATTTATGGCCAGTCACGCATAAACCAAAAGCTAAATTGTTCGTTGGCGAACTAAACGTTAGAACTGCAGCTTATTTAAGCTGCCGTTACGACGTTTAACTCGCCAAACCGAACTCAAATATTTCGCAAAAATGTTGGGAGTACAAAGTTCACTTCTAGGCTAAATAAATAATTTGATTGGTCGATTGATTAATTGATTGACATCCGCGATCCGTCAATTTCAAATAGGTAACAAATTACGGATGACATTTAGTTTAGCGTGCACGGTGCACTAACGAGTAAATGGTAGCACTTAAATAATTCAACAAATGAAAATAACATGTAAAATTAACAAAGGAACAGTGCTATATACATGTACTATTATGTACATTTTGATAAAAGATCCTCGAATGAAAGAACCCAATTTCAGTTTTGGAGGATATTAGACCGAAAGCATAATGCGAGAATCCCGTTCCCGTGAGAAAATATTAAGAAAGGCGGAAAGAAGGGTTTAAAGGCTAATCAGAAATAAGGAGAATACTCTTAAGGAAAAGAAGGGACTTAAAACTGTTTCTAAATGGATAGAATTATCTACGTTGTTCATGCTATATTTATCGCGCGTACTGTTACATTTTCTTTTATTTATTTATTTTTTTTAAGTTTCTAGTCAAGAAGTTGATCCCGACTTTCTTCGAACAATTCAAAACATGCCTTTTCGTATGAAAGTTATCCATAAAAGTTGTGATTAAAATGAAACTCGTTCTCTGTCATCGAGCATTTCGTTTGAAAATTTGCAGTCTTCACAAATCAGTCCATTTCTAAATCCGTAATGGGAATTATCTTACAAACTTTCTGATTGGCACATAAATTTCAGCTAAAACGTCTGAATGTCATGAAATTCAAAAGGCAGAATTAAAAGAGACTGGTCTCTGATTACCATCCGAACACATAATTATATATTCGATTTTGTTGCAAAATTGGTAAATGAAAAGAGAAGTAAAGGCATATAGAGATTCGGATAACAGAAAAAATGTGGTGATCGAAACACTTTTATAAAAAAAGAATACAAATAAAAGTCTTAACAAATACTGTGTGTACAATGCTGTTTTTATAATTCTCGAAGAAGTTGGCAAGTACCAAACCTTTGGAAATGGACATTACGAATTTTTCTGACAACAGCCTCTTTTGAACCTTTCTCTTTAATGACTTCCGCGATTCCCTCGGCCATTTCAATGTTTTTCTGTAAATTAATATTGACAACATTATAGTCATGATAAATATTTTCAACTGAGCATGCGAATCGGACACGCACGTCTTTAATCACATTTTTATCTTCGATATGAGTGTCTATTTCTTCTTGTGGAAAGCGCACACGCTCAATCTCGGCAAAACCAACAGGTTCTGACTCGGCGTCTGTGATCGTGAATCGGTCACCCTCCCGCACGGCCTCGATCGTGAAGCCATAGCCTTCTGGCGCACTGTCTGACCAGAAATAGTTCTCGTTATTATTGAGTGTTTCTCCCTGGAATGTGAGTCGTCTGCCATAGCCAAGTCCAATGGATTCAAGTCTCTTGGCCTCACCATCGAACAGGTACTCATCGGTTCCTAGGTAACGCACGCAGTAGCGGTAACCAGGGGCAACTCGACTGTCTACGTCAAAACCTGAAACACAAAAACATCATGTTAGAATAAACCAGTTCATGCAGTATAGAAAACAAACAAACTTTATGTTATTAACCTAATAAAAAATTCTTACCCTAACCAAATTTTACCAAAGAAAATTTTAATACATCTTGTTTTAATATACAGATCGTTTTCGTTTCCGATTAAGATAAAAAAATGCTTTTAAGGAATATACGCGACTAAATAATTAATTATCTCATGTGCCTCGAAATATTTGCTTCCACAAAAGACTTATATACTAGAAGAGTTAGTACAAGAGTAAATGGTAATCTAGATAAAATAAATATTTTCAGAGTAATTTCTAGACTAACATCATAGAACAAATTGAGTCTACAAGAGAAGCACATTTAAGAAATCTATTACACATGTGTTCAAGTAACATTTTACAATCATAAAATTAAAAACAAAGATGTGATGAATAATGATAAAGTTATGGACAAAACTCCATAACCTCTTACAGCCAATGATTAAGTTATGGACAAACTCCATAACCTCTTTAATACAGCCAATCAGAACTCTTAGGAGGATTCAGGCTCCGCCTACGTGCTGATTTATGGTGTCCCTCGCTGGTTTTTCAATCTCCTGAAAGGACGACTATGCAGGAAAATGGTCCAAAACAAACGGGGTGACACCACTGAAGCGATATGGTTGGCCAAAGAAAAATACTTTATCGAAATTTTGAAGTCAAAGCGGCAAAATACAGCAATATAGCATCGTGTGTTTTGCCACATACATTAATTTGACTTTTCGATTTCTGAAGAGCTTTTGTGCAAGAATGAAGTTTTGGTACTCTTTCGTATAACCATTGTGTTAATTCTGCTAATTGCTATAACTTATAGAGAGAAACACTGTTATTACAAAAGCCGTAATATGGATTTTGCCGAATTAACAAAATTGGTTAGAATCGAGGATCATTCTTGAGCACAATATTTGCAAAATGGCGTTACCTAGTACCTTTTCGTTCAACTTCAGTGGTCTCGGTATCAACAAAGCTAACTTATCAACAATAAAGTCAAAAAGGAGAATACGTTTTCATTGGGCTTTGATGCAAATTAACAACTTGTTGAATAAGTTTATTATGTAATGCACCCAAGTCCGCTCTATTTGCCTAGTATGACCCATAGCCTACATTTTGGTAAAAGAATTCATTAAAGTTTCCCCTCTCCATTTATCTAAATAATATCTATTGAGTCGAGGGTATCGAGAATTATAAAAGGTCTATCTTCGCGGATGTTGAAGTCTGTTATCACTATATCTTTTTTCAATCCTTAGCCTATGTAGTTTCAACAATAGAACCGAGTTCTAGACACAATAAAATGCAGACAGGAAAAACAAAATACCATGTAAACTTGGCATTTACTAGCGTTAAATGTCAACACTGTTCAAAATCAGACAGTGACATTCCAAAGATGCCTTGGCAACAAAGTATACAGACATCATGTCGGCCAAGTCGACTCCCAATGATGGACGCAATTTGTGGTCAGAGGTAATTTTGATAAACATTTACATTTCTTCTCTAGAAATGTTAATTGATTGTTTACATGATTTCGTAATAATATAGAAACGCTTTTCGAGATTTCCCTTATATACATTTTATTTCCCTTGTCTTAATACGACGTGAAATAACAGGACTCGGACATTTGTGCCAATGACTATAATTCATTGTTCAACTACC
Source organism: Fragum fragum (assembly GCA_946902895.1). NCBI lineage: Eukaryota > Metazoa > Mollusca > Bivalvia > Cardiida > Cardiidae > Fragum > Fragum fragum. The sequence continues at coordinate 17,987,990 of OX336368.1, forward strand.
TTTCTTACTGCACACCAATTTACCCTTGTCATGCTGAATAAAATCCCATACAGAATTGATTTAAAATCAAAGGACTGACAGTACCTGATGCAAACATTGTGGGTTAATAATTCTTTTGGAAATTTAACCTGTAACAAGTCTGGCTCAAAAAGGACAAGCATGAGGAGTAGACTAAGATAAGACTGTACATATGTGCAGACTGATCTTTCTTTATACCTCCTGTCAAAACAGGAATATTCCGGGTTCAGCATGACAAGGGTTAAATTTCGATAAAGTGTCAAATGTGTGGCTCGGCAGTATTCCTAGATTACATGAAGGCTGTTCTAACAAGAAATAACATCGCGCGCCACATTCCAAACCACTCCCGATAAACCTCAAAATCCATTAAGACGAATTGCCGGCATGTAAATGAGTCCCAGATAACAAGTCTTGGTAAGGGTTTTTCTTTATTTAACCTTATATGTTTGTTTAAGCCCAAATCTTTGGTCGTGGGTTCTCTTTTAAACCCCCAGTGACGCTTTCTTCAGTGAGTATAGCCTATTTTAGCAAACCCGTAATCGATTCAGGGTCATTCCTACAGTGGCAGGTAACATAAGAAAAGACCAGCATGCATATATGTGCAGGCTGATCTTGACCTATTGTACCTGATTTAATTCCAATAGTATTAGACAGAACAGTGATAAGATATGTTAAATACATTCTTGATATCCAGGGCTATTCATGAGTCAGGATATTTACAAATGCAGACAATATCGATCTGTCTGTTGTATAACAGGTTTCATCTGCGGACGCCAATATTTCTGCAGAACTTTCTAGAAAACCAACCCGGTTTTAACCGGTTCCGATCCATATTATTCGGATATTCTGTTTTATGTGAAGAAAACGCCACCAGTAAGTTTTGTAATTCAGTTATTATTGCTGAAGTGTTCAACTCATTCCTGTTAAACACACACACCACTTACCTCGAAGCACAATTAGTGCACACCTGTAAATGATCATTCACTCACAAAAAATACCTTTCTTGCCTATAACATACATCCATAGTTTAACGCAAAATGGTGGTAACTAATTAAAGCAATATATTTACAGTTACAGTCATTTTGAATTAAAACTTCCCTTGTATATATTCATAGTCACGAGCAAGGCCCGATTTTGAAACATTATGATATAAAAAAATGTTCATTTTGAGAGCCGTTCATGAAATGCGACGCCAATTTACCAAATTCTAGCCGCTGAAAGACGTCTTTTATTACTTTAACCCATTCGCACACTTTTGGACGCCCCTACGAAAAAACAACAACAACAACAACAACAAAAAAAAAACAACATTGTGAAAATGAAGAAATTACTTGTTAGAAGCATTTTCTACATTAACAACAATGTTTTCTAAAAAAAAAAAAAAAAACAACAAAAAAAAACCTAAGGTTTTGGAAATTTCATAAACTTTAAGCTGTCGTCTGCAACTTCTTTAAATTTGGATCCGTCTTAAATGTTGGCATCTGGTAATGGGTTAAACGTTAGGGATAATATGCAGATTCAAAAGTTTACACATCCTTATCTAGGAGTTAACGTGACCCGCAAATCTGCGTGTTATCCCCCTTATCTTAATATCCGATCTAGATTTTGCACTCTGGAATTGTTTTCCGACTAAACCTTTGTTATCCAGGACGAATCTATAATTCACTTGAAGCATTTTCAAAAAATGACGTCAGATTGATATATTTTGGCGTAAATGGTAAATGGCCTAGTTAATGATTGCATTGAAATGAAAATAAGGTAATCATATAAATAAAAGTACCTTTGACTTGTAGCTCGTGGTCCCGTAGTTCAAGTTGTTCTGGTTTTTCGACGTCATTTACGTTACGTTCGACGTCATCGAGTTGATCGATTGGTCCCCAGTTCGACAGCACATCTTTGATTGACCTTCTCTGGATATCGTTTAATGAGTCGCGCCTGAGATCAGCCTCGCGGATCGTAGCGTATACGGACAGTTTCTTGAACAAAAGCTCATCCTCGTCCTGGCGCAGTCCAACTTCGACGTAGGGGGTTTGATCAACGAATTCCATTCTGTACAATAAAAGAGGGAAAATAGATCGGTAAGTAAAGACTATTGTTAATGCTTAATATAATAAGCATTTAGGGTCGTTCGACGATAATTCCTCTAAACACGTTTGTCTTGATGCATTGTCGTGAATTTCGAGATTAACCCATTCCCACACAGTAATTTCGCTTGAGGCCAACAAGAAAAAACTTTGAAAAACAATGAGGCAAATGAAGAAATTGCTTGTTACAAGCAATTTCTTCATTATCCACAATGTTTTCTACCCGTAAAAATCAATATCGTTAAAATTCCATCTACTTAAAATTGTTGTCTGCAACTTCTTTCAATTTAGACCAGTCTAAAATTGTGTTGTCTTGTAATGGGTTAAAATCTTAACCCCCCCCCCCCCCAATAATAATACAAATACATCGGAACAGACGACTAATTCTAAACAAGTTTCACTGATAAAAAGTGCGGACGTAAATTAAGGGGTAAGTAAATTGGAGAAAAACAAAACTGATTAAAGATGTTGAATGAAAAACGTTAGATCATGTATGTTTTTAAATTTCTATTCTTATTTCATTTTGCACTCGCACTGTTTCATATTTCAATGCCGCCAAAATTGATATTTAGATTTGGATAGAACTAAGTAAACGAAAGCTTTTTTAAAAACATCGTAAGAAGTCGAAGAATTAAAATTCCGTTATGTAATAAGGAAAAAATCTATTATTTCTGTAAGATTGAAAGTAAATGGATGATATATTAAAACAACCTTATAACTATATCAGAAATAAAAAAAAATACAAGCACTTACCCTGTTGATAAAAATTCAAACTGTCAAAATTTAAAATTTCAAAATTTTACTTTATTAGCACACGTGTTACTCTGGCAACAGCTGGATCTATTTTGTTAAGCGAACGAGTCCGCGTATTGTTATATATGAGAAATTATTCTGTCCTCTGATTGGTTAATAGTGACGCATGAGCGGGAGAACTAGGTCACCGTATACCGTCACGAGAATATCATGCACGGCAGGCATGGAAGAAAATGATAGCTGTAAAAATATAATATCCAAGGTAACGGTTCAAATACCATATTTAAATGATCATTCAGGTTCCCCTTTCCATATTTTCGTTAAATAGACGTGATCAGAATTTTATGATTTGCCTGTTGATCTTTTACTATATTTTACTAAGGTGTACTATACTGTTTACAAATTTAAGCCGTAATCGAATCATCAATGAAGAACGTTATACTATTTGACCTGACCTCGTCAATGGAATTTTTGTTGGCCAGGGCCGGTGTTTTGCCGTTTCAAGTATTGCAAAATGGCGGGGACTCATTTTACCAACTATTTAATAATATATATAATTAGCCCATTACCAGAAGAAATTATTTTAGACTGGTTCAAAATTGAAGGAAGTTGCAGACGACATTTCAAATTATTCTATAATTGGAAAATAAACGCTAAATGGGATAGAAAACATTGAGAGAAAAGGAGAAATTGTTGTTATAAGCAATTTCTCCTTTTCTCACAACGTTTTATATGCTAGTATGTATTTCTTCGGGGCTTCAGAATGCGTCATTGTGTGGTAATGGGTCAATAAATGGGGGGGGGAGGTCCACGTTCATAGGTTTCGGGATACGTTAACGTTAATAGGTTTTGAAGACGTTAAACATTATGGACCTTTAAACGTTGTTCCTTGTAGATAATTCTTTTCATCTTCAATGTTTTCTTTATGATCGCTTCTGTCAACTAGACAAGGAGTCATTTGTGGCGATATGGTCGTTGATAATAAAGAAAATCGTTGTAACTACAGCTTCGACGAGCCTTCTCATTAATCCATTTATGGAGAATCCCTGATTGTAGTTTAATCTTTTCGATAGCAAGCACGAAAACAACTACTTTAACGACGGGAAGGGATTCGTCAGCTGACGACCAAACCCTCGTAACTACAGCTTATTTTAAGCTGTAGTTACGTGGGTTTGGTCGCCATTGTAATCATTATCATTTCAGGATGGTGATGACTTGTTTCCCGATCTTGATAAAAACGTCAATGATTCCTCTGAGAGCCATTTGTGACACATCACGAAAAAAGGAATCCTTGAGGACTGCGAGAAGCTTCCGTTATCCTTGTCATTCTCCTTAGGCTGACCCATCCTGTCATACCAAGGGCAGCGAACGTTCTACTTAATTTATTGTTTGAGAAACAGGTGATCTCGATATCCCTTCAAGGGGTTGACACTAACTTTGCTTCAATGGGATCCAACGGGAATCCCTAATTATTACTTCACGGATCAGGGATCCCTCCTTGATATCTACATCAACTCATTCACACGCAATCCTGTCCTTCTAAGTCCAACTTGAAAAAACAAAAACAAAAACTTGGAGAACATTGTGGAAAATGAAGAAATTGCTTTTACAAGCAATTTCTTCATTATCCACAATGTTTTCTAAAAAAACAAGCAAACAAAAAACCAGGAGCATTAGTTGATACATTAAGATCAGTTGTACTGGAGAAGTATTGAAGGACCCTGACGGAACCCCTAGCCTGAGATAGCTTGGGTCCCTTCCGAGTTTAAGGGGTCCTCCGGATCCCGGGACACTGTTAGTGTCGACCTCTGTCATCACTCGTCAGGGTGATGCTGACCAGGCCGGTCGAAACCTTCCGCTCTCTGCCGATTTGCTGAATCTAGATTGAATGTTCTTCCTTTCTGTATAAATGTTTTCGAAATTCACATTGGCCTCCGATGGAAATACTTTTTCCAAGTAGTTGTAACCCTTTCCTGTACTGTCCCTAGTTTTTACGTGTATGTGCCGATTTTCGTACTTAAGAAAATAATGAGAGATAAGAAGAAATTGCTTGTAACAGGCATTTCCTTCTTTTCTCACACTATTTTCTACCATATATGATGGTTTTGTTTAAATTGCACTCTCTTTTCATCGTCGTCTGCAAGGTGTTTGGAATTGGACCAATCTAAAGGGTTAAACGGAACACCTAGGAAGTCGCTTTCGTATTGGTTTTTGTTTTGACCATTACCAAACAACAAAATTTTAGACTGGCCCAAACTTAAAGAAGTTGCAGACAATATTTCAAAGTTGAACGTAATTTAAATACGTGTGTTTTATTTTTTCTAATGAGAATCAATGTGGAAAATGGTGTCATCGCTTGTAGCAAACCATTTCTTCATTTTCAAAATTGTTTTCTATGACTCTTTCTTGGGGGTCGTAAAAAGCGGGATAAGCGCATCGATAAGATCGGCGAAACCTTGTTTTACCGGCGATGTTATTCTCTCTGTCTGTCTGTCTGGCTGCGAAGAGAAACCTTATCGCAAAAACTTGACATTATCCAAACACCGTTCAATATACATGGTTCACACTTGGGACATAGGTTCCGGCCCTGCAATGATAGGCATCAGTTGGTTGTAAGTAAGCGTCAGTTATCAAGGTCATATTTCGGAAAATAAGACTATTAACCCATTCCCACTTTTTGACGCCCTTCAATTGGGAAAACCCAGAAAATCGGAGAGAGAAAAACTTTAAATTGTCGTCTACAACTCGTTTCAATTTGGACCAGTCTAAAATTTTGTCGTTTGGTAACGGCTTAAGGGGGCTTGGTGTTTCACAAACATGTCTCTTTTTTTAAAAAGAAACATTGGTATAATAGCAAATTTTAAAAAAAATTATTCAACAGAATATGGTCATCTGGGTCTCGTTTTCGGAAAAGAATTGAAGACTCTGAAAACAGTGTTCAATTTCAATTCTTTACCGAAGTTAGACCAGGAGGGTCTCTAGGACTTACTTAAGACAATCTTGAGAAAACTGGCTACTTATTTGTTAGTCTAAGACTCGAAAAAGCTGCTTTCGTAAAAACTCTCTTGGTGTACTCTAACCCTTTCCAGTTTTTTCAGAATTTAGACTTGTCCAATTTGAAAGAACTTGCAGACGACAACTAAAAGTGAGTGCAATTTGAAAAGTAACCATGTTATAGGATAGAAAATAATGTGGGAAAAGAAGAAATTGATTGACACAAGCAACATCTTCTCTTTTCACAATGTTTTCCGTTGTATAAAACTCCCTGTATGGAACTACAGGGAGGTAAAAAACAGGGACTGAGCTGGGAAGGGTTAAACTTGAGTTGGAAAGAGTGAACACTGAAAAGTTCAGACAGTATAAGGGTTGGATCAATATATAGCCATTTTACAGTCTTTTTAACTTTCTAACTCAAGGCCAGGTCACATCTGAAATTAAACAGAGTTTTAATGGGGCCCTCACGTTATAAAACTGAACTGCGTCGGATGAATTATTTTGGGAATGAAGAGAATATTTTTCTTTAGATCGAGGTATGAACCTAAAAAAGTCAACCATACTGTCGTATGAATTCGCGAAGTTTTTAGGTTCATATGAAAACAAATAAAAATATTCTCTTCATTTCTTACAATTTTAATTCCATCAAGCAAACAAGGCAAACATTTCACCGGTTTTGAGTAACTATGGATCTACTTCGCGCAAGCATACAAAATAGTTGCGTGATCATACTTTTGTTATTTTCGGGGAAAATTAGCCAATCAAAACGCATGAATCTTGATAGACGAAACTATAATTTCAATCGTTTGATAGTGTGTGGTGTCATTGAAGATTGATCAATTCATTGAAACATTTTTTCCCAGAGAGCTACGCTAACGACAGTGTCCCAAAATCAAAGAAAATCCGAAGGGATCCAAGCAATTCCAGGCTATATGACTCCGTTAGAATCATTCAATATATTCAAGTACGATAGAACATAATGTATCAACATATGCTGATTGCAGATTGTTGTTTCTTTCACATTTAACCAATTACCAGACAACAAAGATTTTAGACAGGTCCAAAAACAAAGAAGTCGCAGACGACACCTGTAAGTTGATGTCATTTTAAAAATGATGTCCATTTTGGATAATGAAGAAATTGATTATAACAAGCGATTTCTTCGTATTCTACAGTGTTTTCCAAAGCTCCTTTCTCCGGAGTTTAACAAGCGGGGTGAAATATTTATCAGACATTTTTTAGACTGTGACAAGCAATCAGTGATTCTGGAAATCGTAGGCTCACTAGAAGTAGGAAAAAGGAGCACAAAAGTAGGCATAGTTTTGGGAAGGGAAAAAGTCATACAAAAATCATAAGGAAAATATGTAATTTTCTTTTTATCAGGGTATCTGTAATTATTAGTAGGGAAAAAGAAACTGTGGGAAAAAATCAAATCAATTGTTAACAAACCCGAAGAAATTTTAAAGAAGACAAAAATACACATATTAAAATTAAATAATAACCGATTTCCCGTTCGATCCTAGGATTTTTCTGTGATATTTCCGTGGTTTTAGGCAACAGTTAACTGCGGATAAACGAAAGGATGTTTTATTTTTTTCCCCAAACTGTTCTCAGAACAATCAAGATTCCAACAGTTCACAGCAAGAGATCACTTTGTCTTTAAAACGTCCAAAAAACACCCAGAATACATTTTGGATAATGAAGAAATTGCATGTGACAAGTAATTTCTTCAATACCAAAGCTTTCTTATTTAGGGGCGTTTGAAAGTGTCATCCTATGGGAATGAGCTAAAATATAGAAGCGCACTATTGCAGCCCAAATAGATTTTTATTTGACTTCACGAAATTGAATAAATAGATAATTGTTGATTTACTCTGCAATAGGTTAATGTTAGGCATATGGATGTACAATTAAGTTAAGATAAGGATAGACGGAAATTTTTCCTGTTACCGGATTATTTCCCAACACATAAACCATGTATCACATTGCGGCAACACACCCCTTTATTCAAATGAACCATCCCCCATTTCGACCAATAATAAAAGAGAGTTTAGAGACACACAATGATGGTGTGTTTTAGTTGTATAACACACGTTCCAGGGCCGTTCACCGAGAGACATTTGTTTACACCTTCCACCGATTTAACTTAAATACTATTGTTACACAAACAATTTCTACGTCAAAAAGGACTTTAACCAAGAATACGATCTAGTTCTGACCACTTTATCCTGATCGATTTCATCCTTCCGACAGGTTCACAACAAGCGGGAAAACATTCCTTGGATCGTCTGCTACATTCACCTTACACAAGGTCAGTCGAATTTACTATACTATTTTTGTCCGTATACTCTTTGCTATGTGTAAAGAGTTTCTATTTTTTGTTGCCGAGAATTGTCTTAATCTTGTAAAGTTTCATAGGAAATTAATGTAAAAATATTGTGGGAAACGATGATTAACCCTTTCCCGATCAATGCATGTTGTTTCCGTTCCTGCGATTGTATAATTAAGAAAACGTTGATGAAAAAGGAAATATTGCTTGTAACAAGCAATTTCTTCTTTTTCTACGATACTCTTACCCTACTGAATGGTTATTTTTCAAATTAAACCAACTTTAAATTTTGGTCTGCAAACCCTATGAATTTGGACAGGTTTAAAATTTTGCAAAACGGGAAACGGTTAAGGATAGAAATATTAACCTAGTTTTCCTGCAAACTTCATTTATGATACTAGCAGGAAACTCCATATTAACCCATTAATAGAGAATAGGAATTAAAAAAAGTGCAAATTTGCCAAGAAGAACCAGTATAAAACTTTGCTTTTTAGATCTATAAGTAGTTTGGTTATTTTCCACAATCATTTTGCTTTTTTTTCTTCTGGGTCATGTTAATGTGGGAATGGGTTAGTAGAGAATCTGATCTAATCTTCCTATTTGAAACAAATTGTGTTTGTCAAATGTGTTTATTTGTAAATGATAAAGATTTGTGTATACTTATAGTTGAATTATTCTTGAAAAGGATCAGATCATCCTTTTGTATTACTATGATAAATAGTTTACTTATTAGCCATTAAAAAGAATTTATGAAAGAGACATGCAGACAGATTCCTGAATAAGTTCAGTTATAGTTGGAAACTCATCCTCCTTTTTCAGAATTGCTATAAACCCATTCCTGCAAAATTATGCTTTTTACAAAGCCCATAAAGACAAACAATCATGGAAAACATTGTGTTAACCTATTCCCATTCTACAGAATTTTAGACATATCCAAATTGAAAGAAGCTGTAAACGAAATTTTCTAGTTGATGCTATTTTGAATTCTTTTGTCTCTAAGGATAGAAAATATTGTGGATAATAAAGAAATTGCTTGATCATTCATGCAATTTCCCAATTTTCCAATGTTTTCCAAAGCCTTTGTCTTGAGGGGCGTAAAAAGGAGGGATTATTAGGGAATGGATTCAATGAAGAACTTTGTAGAACTTTGTAGAACCATTTTTTCATTTTTACTGTTTTCAACCCAGAAAATTGAAAAAATCTCAATTTCATAAATTTTAAATTGTTGCTTGCAGTACCTTTCAATTTTGACCAGTCTAAAATTTTGCTGCCTGGTAATGGTTCAACAGGATTCTACTACATTGTCTTCAGGGTTTTGATTTTATATGATGAGTCATGATTTTTGTTGTTGAAATTAAATATATTTTAATTTGTGACATGACCTGTGACTCCGTAGTGTAATAAAACCATATTGCAGGAATTTTATTGTTTTAAAGCAAAATTGTTGGTTGGTAGACAAACATCATAACTACATCTTTATTAAGCTGTAGTTGCCTTTAATTTGCCAAAACAACAAACATACTTAAAATTAATGTTGAAGCCAAGCATTTACTCAGGGTTTAAAACACATGATTTATTGGTCAATAGGTTGTATGTTGTATACATTCACAAATTATTTAAGAACGGTCATGATATATTTCTTATCTTGAACATATTACTTACCACTTGCAGGATAATTACATTAATAGACGAGGCAAGTTCTAACAGCAAAGACAGATCTATCAGCTGTTTGTCAACAGTTTTCAATAGGGTCTGGTTGTACCAATTATGCCGACAGTTGAAGGTGCGAGCTATGGACTCCCTCCGGCTGAAGGCCTGTATGACCCAAAATATGAGAGTGAAGCTTGTGGTGTAGGCTATATTGTCAGCATCGATGGAGTTCGCTCTCACAAGGTAAGTTGAAGCTATTATATAGATGCTTTTGCAACCTTCTTTTACAATACATGGTTCTCCTGGTCACCAGTATGGATTAGTTTGACTATTTTCGGTGTATTACCCCTTTCCTGTTTTTCAAAGAGCATGCAGAAGACAATGAAAAGTGGATGCTATTCGAAATGAAGCCATCCTATGTGGTTAACATATTGTGGGAAAAGGAGAAATTGCTTGTTACAAGTAGTTTCTTCTTTTTCCACAGTGTTTTCTCAAGTATAAAATCACAGGAACGGAGCAGGAAAGGATTAACCTATTACCATTAAATCAGACTTTTAAAGGCCCTCAAGAAAAAAGCTTTGGATTTTTTTTTTGAGAACAAAGGCATTGCTTGTTACAAGCAATTTTTTCATTACCCACAATGTTTTCTACCTAGAAAGACAAAGATTTTTAGAATTTCATCAACTTGAAATATGTTAACTGCAGCTGCTTTAAATTTGGACCTGTCTAAAATTTTGACAAGTTGATTTAATCCCTGTTTCGCTGTATGAATTGCCTTACTGAATCACCGTAAAATCAAAGCGCTGAAAGCACTGATAGAACTTGTTCAAAAATCAATATTTCTTTTAGAAATCAATTACATAAACAATTCTGTCAGGAATAGTACAAGCAGGAGGTGTAGACCAAGATCAGTCTGCACATAAGTGCAGTCTGATCTTAGTCCACACCTCCTGCCCAAACCGGAATATTACGGGCTCAGCATGACAAGGGTTAAGAAAGGGTTAACATATATACCAAAACAGTTATTTCTCTACAGAATTTTGGTAATACATTAGAATTTTCTTGACGAGACAAATCAAAAGAATATCCAGAACACAGGGGTAAGGGCAGTATGAATAAAGTAATGAATTCTTAACCTTTTACCCGAAAACAAAATCTTAGACTGGTCCAATTTTAAAGAAGTTGCAAATAATAATTTTAAGTTGATTAAAGTTAAGATTTCTTTTTCTAGATAAAAATCATTGTGCAAGTTGAAGAATTTGCTGGTTTAAAGCAATTAAATTTCTTTATTTTCCACAATATTTTCCAAAACACTTTTCTGGGTGTTAAAAAGGTGGGATTGTGTAGGAATGTGTTAATTCCAAAATAACATCCCCGTTTAGCTGCTTGAAACTTTTAAATTTTGTGTTCAAAACCCTTTGATGTAGGCTTATTTGCTTCGCTTATTAGAATAATTTTCTACAACACTGTCCAACTATAGATGTACAAGTTATAGTGAGTGATCAAAGGTAAATTTTGTCTATACCAGTGTTATACAAAATTGACCTTTGATCACTCAAAATAACTTGTACACCTATTTATAGGGGGACATTTGGAAATTACAACAGCTCAGCCCAATTAGCTCTGTTGGTAGAGCACTTGACTTCAAACCTCAAGATCACGGGTTTGAGCCCTGGGCTGACAATATCAACTAACAAACTAATTCTCTTTTGGATGAGAGATAAACCAAGGCACCATGTGACAGTGTCACGTTGCTATCCATCGAACTCTTTAAAGAACCAGGTGAAGCTCACAGCAGTTTTGTCCTGAATCCCTGCACTATCCCCTTAACAACTAGCCGCCTTTTGGCATTATGTACATATGGGCATGTGCTATGGTAGAGACAATAAATAATGGAAAATACACACACAGTAACAACAGTAGAATGCCATCAGTAAGATTGATAAGCCCTCAAACTCTAAGTGAAGGATTGTTTTGTTTTTTATGGTTTGTTAGGTTATTTGAATTTTTTGGCTTGTACATGTATTTGTTTTGCCCTAGTTAATCCCACTTAGGTAAATTTACTTTAGTTATGTACTCACTGGATGATGGGAAAAATCTTACCTGTAGAGGAAAAAAGTACAGTCACTTGTGACTTACCTCTGTCTGTATTGGTATGATGCAGTAGGAATATGAAATCTATGCAGACTACTTTCATGAACAGTCTGAAACAAATCACTGACACTTTGACTTAACCCATTACCACAAAGCAAAATTGTAGACTGGTCCTGATTGAAAGAAGATGTAGACGACAGTTTTTAGTTGGTGGAAATTTTAAACATCTTTGTCTTTTGGGGTAGAAAACATTGTGGATAATGAAGAAATTGCTTGTGACAAGCAATTTCTTCATTATCCATAATGTTTTCGAAAAAAAAAATATTCTTGTGAGTGCCAATTAACGTCATGGGTTAGATTTGAAAGTAACCCCTATGATGCTTAATTTGGAATATTCCTGTATTTGAAAGAGCTATAGACAAAGCTCAGCCTGCACATATATGTAGCCTGGTCTTAGTCTTAGTATCTCAAACTTTAAATTGTCGTCTGCAACTCCTTTCAATTTGGACCGGTCTGAAATTTCGTCGTCAGGTAATGGGTAAAGCAAAGTGTTGGTGTTCTTCTTATCAATTTGTTATTCATATTCACATGAACATGAAAACGATGGGTTAGAAATACACATGCATCTGTGTCATAGCTTCGTATCTTTTCCACACGCAATTTGTGGGACTTGATTTGTCATTTCCAGTGATAATCCCTTCTCATGCTGAATATTCCTGTTTGAGCTCACGGCATAGACAAAGATCAGCCTGCGCATATTTGCAGTTTGATCTTAGTCTCCACCACCTGCTTGCCCTTTCAAGCCAGAATTGTTCATAAAATCAGTTTTCAAAAGAAATACTGACCTACATTTTATGCCTCCTGTGATTTCGGTGCTTTGATGTTTGTGCATTTCTAAACTGGATTTTATGCAACATGACAAGGGTTAAACATATGTATCCCATTACCAGTTAGTGACGCCTTTAGACGCCCATAAAGAAAAATACTTTAGAAAACAATGTGGAAAAATGAAGAAATTGCTTGTGACAAGCAATTTCTTCATTTCCACAATGTTTTGTACATAGAAAGTTGAAACATCCAAAATTTCATTAACTTCTTATTGTAGTCTGCAGCTTCTTTCAATTTGGGCAAGTCTAAAATTTAGCCATCTGGTAATGGGTTAGTGAAAAATACTAAGGTTAGAATGCACAGTCTGTGCATTCTGGTAAGTCTTTTTCTATGCCTTGCTTGCACTCTGTAGATTGGTGAAGAATTTCTAAAAAAGAAATTTGCTCACATTAGATGCTTCCGGTACTTTCAGCTCTCTGATTTTAATGAATTTTTTTTAGATGATTTATAATTCAGCATGACAAGGGTTAATGTTATTTATATTGTAGTACAACTAATATTGCATGGATGCCAGGTTTAAAAAAAGCAAATAAAAAGACACTAACCTAGATTTCATTACAAAAATGGAGCAGTAAGTTAAGGCATGAATGAAACATGCCGTTGTTATACGACCAACTTTATTATGGACAAATGTGTGAGTGATCTTACCTAAATCAATAACAAAGTCCTTTTATAAATTTTTTGAATGATTTGACTGGTATTTGTATTGTAGAAGAGGTATTAATTTACATAACTGCATGATCAAGATTTGGAAGGTTTGCAAGTCCTCGTATTTTGTAAAGTCATGTTGGAGTCTAGGTGTTGAACATAGGGGTCTGCAATTCAAGTTCCTTCCACCCCATAGACCAATATTATAATATTGGTCTATGGGGTGGAAGGGACTTGAATTACAGACCCCTATGGTATTGAATGGCTCTGTGATTCAACACAGCCCTGGCACCAAATGAGAAGGTAAATATTGCAATGCTTGCAGCCAACCTAAACCAGTTTGTAACTGAAATCTGTCAAACAAACTTGTACTTTATATAAACCTGAATTTACCCTTCACACCCAATCCCGCTTTTTGACACCTTTGAAAAGATTTGTGGACAATGAAGAAATTGCTTGTTATGAGTAATTTCTTCTGTATCCAAAATGATTTTCTGTCCCAAAAAACAAAGTTTTTTTTTTTTAATGTCATGAACTTGAAATAATCGTCTGCAACTCCTCTGAATATGGACCAGTCAAAAAAATTATTGTGCGATAATGGGTGTAAATATGGATCCGTACCGATAAAAAATCTCTCAATCAAACTTCATTGTATTTATTTTGACCTGATGTGCTGTATGCTTCCCTCTGCCATTTATGTACAAATTTAAGATTGGCTAGCAGTTTAACCGTGTCCTGTACGAATCTAGGACTTTACTAGACTATGATTTTATACTTGAGAAACGTTGTGGAAAATGAAGAAATTGCCTATCACAAGCAATGTCTTCTTTTTCCACAATATTTCCTACCACATAGGATAGTTTCATTTAATTTGCATCGAATTTTTATAGTTGTTTGCACCTTCTGTCAATTTGGACCAGTCTAAAATTTAGATTGATTGATTGATTGAATGGGGTTTAACGCCGCTTTTAACAGTATTTCAGTCATATCGCGGCGGCTGGAGCACCTAACAATGGAATCCTGGTATTTCTCACACCAGTACTACCATTACATCCCTTCCTAGCCTCCAGCTGCTATCTCACATAGGTCTACGATTATCGACCCATTGGTGAGAGACAAATAGTCGGAAAGGATGAGTGCCGCCGTCGGGGATCGAACCCGGGACCTTTAGATTGACAGTCCGACGCGCTACCAACTGCGCTATGACGGCGGCTCTAAAATTTAGAACATCGGGAGGTACAACCTGTCCCTGACCATACTCTTTGAAAACTAACATTAATTAAAATCTCAGTTAACCCATTAGCACACATTGATGCATTTTTATGCCCTGAGAAAATACTGTCATGGGACATACAATCAATTTCTCCTTTACTCTCTATTTTTTCTAAATAATTTTGCTCTTATTTTCCACATTTTGAGTTATCTAACCCATGACCAGTAGAGAAAATTTTGGACCCATCCAGTTTTAAAGATTTTGCAGGCGACAATTTAGAGTTGGTAAATTTTAAATTGTTTTGTTTTACTCAAGCTTGCTGGTTAAATAAAACACAATGGTCATAAAGGTTGCAGTGTTGTCTTTTAGTCAGCCTTTAACCCTCTCCTGTGCAACCCCTTGTTTTTATGTCTCTGTGAGGTTGTAATTGAGATAACCTTGTAGAAAAAGAAGAAATTGCTTGTAACAAGTAATTTCTTATTTTTCTACAATATTTTCTACCCTACTGAATGGTTATTTATCAAATTAAATCCACTTTACATTTTTGTCTGCAAAACTTTTTGAATTTGGACAGGTAAAAAATTTTGCATTTTTTTTTCAAAAGAAATAATTCAAACCACAAGTGTATACTATGTATACTACCAGTGCCTGCAGTTCTTTGATTGTAATGCAATTCTGAAAAGGATTTTTTCTAGCATGATGATGGCTAATCATAATGCATATACTAAAGAATGACCCAGATTAGAGGAAGTTGCAATTTTCTCCACTGTTTCAACCGATTTAGACTTGAATATGGATCGATAACTCATGCTTCAGGTGATCTTTGAGCATTCATGTTTAAAGATAATCCTGAATAAGTTTATGCAGCTTTGAAAGGAATCTGTTGCATTGGAATGCTGCTCATATATAACACTGATTAGTTCAAGTACTTAACCCATTACCAGACAACAAAATTTTAGACTGGTCCAAATTGAAAGAAGTTACATTACTGACAATATAAAGTTGATAAAATTTTTGAGCTTTTCATTGTCCTGAATGGAAAACAAGAGAAAAAAACCTGCAAAGCATCAAGTTGAAATAGTCTTGATCAATTTCTTTGAATTTTGGCCAGTTTTTTTTTCTATTAGTTATGGGTTAAACCATTTGACAAAATTTTAAGACTGGTCCAGATTGAAAGAAATGCAGATGAGAATTTTAGGTTGATCAAATTTAAAATTCTTTGTCATTTAGCGTAGTAAACATTGTGCACATTGAAAAAATTGCTTGTTCAAGCAATTTCTTCATTGTCCTCAATGTTTTCAAAAGCTCATCTTGAGGGACATAAAAAAGTGGGATTGTGAGCGAAATGGTTAAGTCCCTCTGAGAACTGTGCTCCAGCTTCCATAAAGTGGGCCTCTAAGATACCTGTTACAGTAATAAATAGCACCTGCTAGAGCATAATCAACTTACAGCCTAAGCATGAAATAATATCAAGAAAGAATAACAGTATTGTTCAGAAACATCTCTTATTGTGACAGAGTCAATGGGGAGTGGGACAAGACAGTTTAGAACAACAGTCTATAGTACTACTATTATAGTGGTAACTATACAGGGAACATGAAAATTTAGCTCAATCAGATGGCAAATTTCATCTGTTAATCTATGTCAATCATGTTGGATAAAATCCTTGTTCAGAACTGTATCAAAATCAAAGGGCTTTAAGCGCTGAAAGCACCATAATTGTTGATCAATATTTTAACCCATTCTCACTCAGAGACGGCTTTAGACGCCCCCAAGGAAAAAAGCTTTGGAAAATAATATAGAAAAATTGAAGATCTTGCTTGTTACAAGCAATTTCATCATTTTCCACAATGTTATGTACCTAGAAAGCTGAAAAAATGTATCTATTCCTAGTCGATATTCTGTTTGACCCTTTTCTGTATGATAAGTTTTTTGATGACTCCCTAAGAAAAAAGTTCGGAAAATATTGTGGAAAATGTAGAAATTGGATTGGGAACGACTTACAGTCCAATGTGTAAGGTCCAAGAATCGGAACGACTAACAGCCCAATGTAAGCTCCAGGTATCGGAACGACTAGATGTCTTATGTTAGGTCCACGAATCGGAAAGACTAATAGCCAAATGTAATGTGCCCGTATCGGGACAACTTACAGCCCAATGTAAGGTCCACATGTCAGACGGACTAGAAGCCTTATGTTAAGTCCACGAATTGAAAGACTAACTTCCAAATGTAAGGTGCCTGTATCGGAACGACTAACAGTCTAATGATAGGTCCCCGAATTGGAACGACTAACAGCCCAATCTAAGATTCCTGTATCTCGACGACTAACTGCCAAATGTAAGGTCCCCGTATAGGAACGACTAACAGCCCAATGTAAGGTTCCCTTAATGGAAAAACTAACTAGCCTTTAGACACCTCGAAGAAAAAAGATTTGGAAAACAATGTGGAAAAATGAAGAAATTGCTTGTCACAGGCAATTTCTTCATTTTCCACAATTTTATGTACATAAGAAGTTGAAAAAAAATCCAAAATTTAATTAACTTTTGTTTGTCGTCTGCAGCTTCTTTCAATTTGGGCCAGTCTAAAATTTGGTCATCTGGTAATGGGTTAATCTATTTATGATTACATTATGCATCTGGCATAAAGGCTGAATGGCTCTTGTGGGTACAAAATTTATCATAAAAGCCAGGAATCCATAAACTATCGTTACCTGTTCCTTAGAATTGTGTACAGTCCATTCTATCAATAATTTCAGATTAAATCACCAGGAGCATATCAAAAGATTTGTCGAACAGAAAATAGAATATAAATTTCAAAATAATTTCATGTTGGCAACATAGGATAATCTGTGATCTGATAATTGATAGTTCGGAGACATACCAATTTCTTCCTGTCAGTCTCTGGTACACACTGAATTTGTTTACGTCATGTCATATAGTCACAGTCACATAATTATATTACTCATCCATTTTTTGAAATCAGACAGTGGAGGTTAGTGATCATTAAAGTAAACAAACACAGGGGCGTCTGCCTCTACTGACAGAATTGTAAAGAAAAATGAACATTTACTCTAAAAGTAGAGCTAATAATTAGGGAAAGAACATGTCTGTTGGAAATCTGTGATTAAAATTTTTGTACAATTCATGAAAAGTGTTGTCATTGAAGTAGGCTTATTCATGCAAAAAAATAACAAGTAACTTCCTTCGTCATCAACAATTTACCAGCCTAAAGTGAGTTGAATTGAGCAAGGGTTGGAAACCTTTCCTCTATTTCTCTAAATTCTGTCAATTTTTCTGTCTGTAAATGTCCCGATTTTACCTAGGAGAATGTTTTAAGATATTGATATGTAGTAAATGCACAATTCATCAATGCGATCCTATCTTAAAAAAAGCCTTTAAAATTTCAAGATGTGTAGACTAATATCAGACTGCACATTCAGACAGGCTGGTATAAGCCTGTACTTCCTGCCTAAGCAGACATACTCAAGGTTCTACAGGACGTGGATTAATAGTACAAATTTTGTATGTATAATCTGGTAAATCAATCCAATGTTTTGTACAAGATCTAAGTCAGTATGTCACATGCTCCTAGTGCATGACTTTGCATGACTGAAAAAATTGTCATTTTAGAAACTATTGACATTTATTCATATCAGATAATAAATTGTCCTCTCACATGAGATGTAAGTCCAGTTTGAGATCCAAAATTTAGATTCCCTAGAGAACAGAGCTATTATTGTGGAGGTATTTCAAATTAACCCATTACCATACCATAATTTTTTAGACTGGTCCTAATTGATAGAAGTTGTAGACAACAATTTCAAGTTTTAGGAAGAAAACCTCGTGGATTATTAAGAGATTGCTTGATGCAAGTAATTTCTTCATTTTCCACAATTTATTCTAGAGGCTTTTTCTTGAGGGGCATCAAAATGTGTCATTGTGTGTTAATAGGTTAGATTGACAGATTGCCATCTTCTCATTTTAACCCATACTCACCCAATCATGACGCTTTTCTTATATAAGAAATATGCACCACAGGAAACGCAATTTTGGAAATATAGTGAAAAATGAAGAAATTGCTTGTAACAAGTATTTTTTTCATTTTTCACTATATTTCACTTTTAATTGTTGTCTGCAACTTTGGACCAGTTGAATCAATTACCCTCTGATAACAAGTTAACCCATTCCCACACAATCCCTCCTTTTTACACCCCAAGAGAAAAGAGTTGGAAAACTTGGTGGAAAATGAAGAAATTGCTTGTATCAAGCAATTTCTTCATTTTTCACCATGGTTTTTTATCCCAAAAGATGAAAAAAATTAAAATCCCATTAACTGGGAATTGTCGTCTGCAGCTTCTTTCAACTTGGACTAGACTAAAATTTTGTTATGTTGGAATGGCTTAAGTCAGCAGCCACAAGAGTTAGCTAGTTTATAATGATTTATTTTAGCTTGATTGAGAAGAAAGCTATAATGCTTATAGAGTCACTTTCAAACACTGCTAATACGTTTTCACTTCCAAGAGAGGCAGTGGCATACACCCACTGCTACCCAATTAACGGTCGTGTAGAATGGGGCTTCATTTTTCGGAATCACGCCCATATACACATGTGATCATGTGATGTCGGCAACCCAATTCTGTGATATCTAAAAGTAACCTGGAATTCATCTGATCCTTCCCTAAATAACCTCAAAAAGCCACTTTAAGCCTCTCAGATTACCACGAAGACAACGTCTGACTCAAATTTAAGTATTAAATGTTTGTTTTTACTTTTTTATAGGAAATTGGCAATTTTCCTCGCCTAATTAGTATTAGAAACATTGATACCTCCCTTCCATACCTCCCTTTATTGATAAAGAAATTCTGTGCTGAATTTGCCTATATTTATGTGAAAAATTTTTCCATGGTAAAACCAAACAGGCATTGTTTGTCAGTGAATTACATAACAGTCAATTTTAAGATATGTACTGAAATTATAAATATTTCTGACCGTTACAGAATGATGTTTTAGCCATCATTTCAACAAAAAATAACATCTAAAACAATGAAATACACAAGATTTAAGATTTGAATTAAAAGGATGTTCACAAGTATCTCGTAGACCAAAAAACATGTGATCAACAGCTTCGATATGAAATAAAAATCACTTATAAATAAACAACACTGTGACAGAAACAATTACATTAGAAAGCGATAATTATCCATAAGAGGCTAGACTGACAAGACTGGCTGCCAATTAATACCTGTCTTCTCAAAGAATATTGTTCTCTTTTAACTGTGGAAACAACAGTTTTAAGCAGTCTCTATAAACGTTTGTGTAACAGATCCCTTGTGAGCCATTTTGTCTTGAAAGTCTATTTATGGTTTAAAGAAACAATTACAAGAAGACAGGGAAAGTTAATTCGTCAGGGTAATAGTTTATTGTCCAAACCCACGCATGAAAACAGAACATTATTTCCTATTCAGTGGGAGTTCCGACTGATGATTTTCAACATGGAAACAGAAATTGTCACAAGTTTATTTAATTATTTCAGTCATTTTCCAAAACAATGTCTATGAGAATCACCCACTTCCATATGATTCTCCATTTTAACCCTTGTCATGCTGAATATTCCTGTCTTAGCAGGAGGTAAAGACAGAGATCAGCCTGCATAAATGTGCAGTCTGATCATAGTCTACACCACCTGTTTGTCCCCATTTATGCTAAAGTTGTTTAAATAATTGATTTTCAAAATAGATATTGACCTACAATAAGTACATCCAGTGCTTTTACTCCTTTGATTTCACAGGAGTTCTGAATAGGGATTTTATTCAGCATGACAAGAGTTAACCCATTCCCACACAGTGACGCCCCTCAAGAAAAACCATTGGGAAAAATTGTGTAAAATGAAGAAAATACTCAAATTGCTTGTAACAAGCAATTTCTACATTTTACACAATGTTTTCTACACAGAAAGTTGAAAAAATCTTAAATTTCAAAAACTTTAAATTGTTGTCTGCAACTCCTTTGAATTTGGACCAGTCTAAAATGTTCTTGTGTGGGAATGGGTTAATGTACCAAAATAAAAGAAATTTGGAAAATATTGTATGTTGGAAAGTGTGAAGTTGCTTGCTTTTAGCAAACTACTTGTAACTTTTCTGACAATGTCAAATACCCTAATTGTCATTTTCAAAAAAAACTTTATTTGTTATCTGCAACCTTGATGAATTTGGACCAATCTAAGATTTCTTGTCTGAGCTCATTTTGAGAATATAAGCTAATTGACTGGAACCACAAGTTAATTAACCCTTTCCCACATGATAAAATTTTAGACCAATCCAAATTCAAAGAAGTTGCAGATGGCAACTTAAAGTTGATGAAATCTCTGAAATATTTGTTCATTGGGGTAGAAAATATCACTTTAAGTACGTTCAAAGGTCATCCTTGCAAAATATTGATATATACGTAAACCTCAACATTACACTCAATGACAAAATTTTAGACTGATCCAAATTCAAAAAAGATGCATATAATAACTTTGAGTTGAGGGAAGTTCTTTAATCCTATGGGATAGAAAGCATAGTAGATAAAGAAGAATTTGCTTTTTTACAAGCAATTTCTATATTTTTCAAAATGTTTTCCAAAACATTTTTCTTGTCATTTTTCTTGAGGGATGTCAAAAAAGTGGGATTGTTTGGGGATGGGTTTATTTGAGAACTAGGGAAATGGGGCCAGCATCATAAATCAATGTACCTTATGGACCTTTTATTGCCTTTCATTTTCAATTTCATCAGAGATGTGATCTTGTTCAATGTCATGTGTCAAAGGTGTTTTCATGCAAAAAAATCATACACATAATTTTGAAAAATAAAAAAGTGGAAAGGGTCTCATGTTTTGAATACCTGTGTGTATTAAGCAAGTCGTTAATCCTCCATTTTTGAAATTTACTTCAAGGTCATCACTCAAAAACGAATGTCAAGGTTTTCCTTAAAGTCATTCCCACAGGGTGAAGCTTTTGGACGCCCTTCAGGAAAAATGGTTGAAATTCTGTTGTCTAGTAATGGGTTAAAAGTAAATGTATCCATAATGTATTCTTCAAAATAGACAAAAAGATTAACTTTAATTCACTATGATCAAATCACTTTTAAGGGATTGATTGTGCCTGTCATTAGAAGAATCAATCCACCAATCAAATAACTCATTCAGATTGGAAGTGAACTTTGAACTCGGATATTGGCCAACGTTTAAGTGAAGCATTTTTAGCTCACCTGAGCACAAAGTGCTCTTGGTGAGGTATTTTGATTGTCCTCTGTCTGTTGTGCGGTGTGCGTCGTCCGTCGAGTGTCAACAATTTTAAAATGACGTCTCCTCCCAAACTGCTGGGCCATTTTAAACCAAATTTGGCAGAAATGTTCCTTGGTTGGTGCCCTTAAAAGTTCCTAAAAGAATTGAAATCTGTTGAAAACTCTGGTTGGCATGGCAACAAAACTGAATTTTGAAAAAAAATCTTTAAAAATCACCTCCTCCTAAACCAGAAGGCTTAGAGTCTTGATATTTTGCAAGAAGCATCAATGCATTAACCTCTTTTAGAATTGCTAAAATCATTACTCTGGGGTCCCAAGGGCGGAGCCTGGGGGGCTTAATAATCAATCATGGGATGTCATGGGTTCGAACCCCGGTGGCATCACATATTTTTTCTGACATTGTCTTTCACCAATGGACGGATAATCTTGAACCTAAGTGGGATAGCAGCTGGAGGCTAGGAAAGGATGTAGTGGTTGTACTGGTGTGAGAAATTCCAGGAATCCATTGTTAGGTGCTCCAGCCACCACAATATAACTGAAATACTGTTAAAAGCGGCATTAAACCCCATTCAACCGACCAACCCAAGGGGATGGGACTTATAGAAATAAAGAAGGATTTTTAAAACAACATCGCCTTCCAAACCACTGGGACAATTTCAACCAAAGAATTTAAATAAGTTGAAAACTCTGGTTGTGATAACAACAAAAGTAAAATTAAGAAAAAAGAATTAAATAATCATCTCCTCCTGACCCAGAAGTTGATGAATCTTGAATTTTGTATGAAGTATCATTACATTCACCCCGAAAAAAGTGTTAAAATTTCAAAAAAGTAGGGTGATTGGGGTTGCATTAAAATATAGAAAGCTTATCTTTCAAAACTGTTTACCCAATTTGAACCAAATTGACCGAAATTTACCTTATGTTGCCCCCTTTTAATAATTACTTAAAAGTTGAAATATGTTGAGAACATTGGTTGGCATGGCAACATAAGTTGATTTTATTTAAATTTTAGAGGAGGTCTTCTCCTGACCTAGTTATTATTAGGCCTTGAAAGAAAATAGCCTTATCTCAGGTGAGTGCAAGGGCCACTGGCCCTCTTGTTGTTTGTTTGGTGACTTAAACGTCGTAAGTAATTCAAGCTGTAGTTGTGCCATTTAGGTCGCCATCCAAGAATCTTACTTTTTCGTTATGTGGTGCTAGCCAGGCTATAAAATTTGTAAAATAACACATTTATTATTGTGTGGATGTGGCCAAGTAGAGTCAATAGGCTGGGCGATAATACCACTTTCGAGTCGTAGAAATCAGTATCCGGCTAAAACACGACCCAGGGTGTAACAGTTCGTAGCACAGTGAATCAGGAAATTAGGCCACATCTAAAAGAATGATCATGGGTGTTATCCTGATTTTATGCAGTTCTTGTGAAGATCAAGCAGCCTTTGCTATACATTGCACACTCATCACCACACAGTGACACTATTTGATGCCCCTCAAGCAAAAAAATAAGGAAAACATCCTGTAAATAAAGAAATTGCTTGCAATTAGCAATTTCTTCATTTTCCACAATGCTTTCTACCTTGAAAGTTGATAAATCTACAATTTCATTGAATTTTAAATTGTTGTTTGCAACTCCTGCCAATTTGGATAAGTCTAAAATTCTGCTGTCTGTATAGGTTTATTATCGAAAAAGGTAATTCAGAATGCTCAAATGTCAATATTATCAAACAACAAAATTTTAGAGTAGTAGGTCCCATTCTTTCCATTTTCCACAAAGTTTTCCAAAGCTATTGTTCTTTAGCTCATGAAATTGCAGGATTGTGTGTAAATGGGTTATTGTTAACCTATTACCACACAATGCCACTTTTTGATGTCCTTAAGTAATATGTTTATGGAAAAGTGTGGGTAAAGGAGAAATTGCTTGTAACAAGCAATTTCTCTTTTACTCATAATGTTTTCTATCTGATTTGATGCTTTTCTTCCAATTTAAACACACTTTGAATTGTTGTCTGCATCTTCTTTCAATTTGGAACAGGGTAAAATTTGTCGTAATGGTGTAAGTAACAGATATCTAGAATTTGATTACTTTTTGGTCTGACAATATCTATGTTCGTGCTAATGCATCTCGAAGGATGTAATCAGACATTAATATTGATTTCAGTGTGCTTCCTTGGTGTCTCTTGAGGATTTCGAATTGTTACAATCGCAAAAACAAAACCGGTAATACAGTTTGTTATGGACAGAATCAGAATTCTTGATAAAACCAGTTTGAACCATCACAATGTACACTCCCTCAAAACAACAGCTTCACGTATTCATACAGTGTGATTAGGTTTTTCGTTTCATACCTCCATGAAAACAAAAAATAGTCTCTTCATCTCTTAACTATAGTCTAGAATTAAAAAAAGGGGGAAGAAAAGGGTTAAAGGTTTGGTTAAAACCTATTTATCTAACATCAAATTGGGAACAAGTTCTTCCTATTTGGACTAATCCCTCTTGATTGTTCTTCCGGGAGAATACACCAGTACTCCAGCTGAAGGTGTTAGACAATAAAAGAACAAAGATCGATAGCCAAGTGGTATAGGTGCTTGACTCGTGATCTGAAGGTTATAGGTTCGAGCCCCAGTGTTACCGGGGTGTGTTCATAGGCAGGACACTTTATAGCCAGCCCGAATCTACCCAGCTGTAAAAATGGGTAGCAGTGGGATTCAGTCACTGCCTCTCTTTCAGGGATGTGAAAACATCTGGATTGTGAGTGTTCGAGAGCGACTCTATAAGCTTAAAGCTTTCGTCTCAATCAACTAAAATAAATTATTGATAGCCACTCCTGGGAATCGAAGTGATTGGACCTCTTGATCAGGAAGCCGGCACTGAGTCCTACTAACCTCTGGATACGATCAAAGACCCTAAATAGAAAATCTTTGGACAATATAATGGGTAATAAAAAAAATTCTTGTAAACAAGATTCTTATTCATTTCCTATAGAGTTTCCTTCCCTGAACTACATTTTTTTTTTTTTAAATCCAAGAACTTAACCCATTCCCACTAAGTTACGCTTTTTGACGCCCCTCAAGAAAATCAAATAGAAAAACATTGTGTAGAATGAACAAATTGCTAGTAACAAGCAATTTCTTCATTTTCCACTATGTTTTCTATACAGAAAGTTGAAAATCTAAAATTTCATAAACTTTAAATTGTCGTCTGAACCTCCTTTCAGTTCAGACCAGGCTACAATTTGGCCGTCTGGTAATAGGCTAAATTGTCCTCTGCAAGCTCTTTGAATTCATATCAGTCTAAATTTCTGATGTTTGGAATTAAGTTCTTTCAGTTGTTGCAGACTGAGAGAGTAGAACTTTTTGACACAAACAGTTTTTCTGATGACATGTCAAGTTATTAAGTTATATAAATCGAGACTGACATTTTATTAGTTGCCAACTAAATATTTTGGCTAGGCTGAATGACCTTGTACAAAAAATGTATGTTATATAGCCTGGACACAACAACTTTTATTATGTTCTTCACTAAGTAACTAGAGACCTGATTAAGTTTTTACAAGATGGAATAAAGTTTTGAAATGGTCGAATTTAAATTTGCAGACGATAATTAACCCATTCCCGCACACTCCTACTGTTTGATGCCCCTGTAAAAAAAGTTTGAGAAAATAATGTAGAAAATATAGAAATTTCCTGTCCTGTTCTTACATTACCAATGGCATAATTTTAGACTGGTCTTAAATGAAAGGAGTTGAAAAGGACAATTTAAGTTTAGAAATTTAGATCTTTCCATGCAACTTTCTCATTAGAAAAAATTTTGAAACATGAACATTTGTTTCTTGTATTTTCTTCATTTAACAAAATGTGTTCCCGATTGCTATTATTTAGGGGTGTCAAAAGGCGTCATTGTGAGGGAATTGGTCATGCCCTTACTTTAACCCATTCCCACATAACAAAATTTTAGACTGGTCCAAATTGAAAGAAGCTGCAGACAACAATTTCAAGATGATGGAATTTTAATTTTTTTCGTCTTCTTGGGTAGAAAACATAGTGAAAAATGAAGAAATTGCTTGCAAGCAATTTGTTGTTTTTTCACAATGCTTTCTCAACTATAAAATCACTGGGACATAAAAACCAGGGATTAACCAGGAGAGGGTTAAGGTTTTAAAAGTTAATAAGAAGATTAAGGATTACTGACAATAATCTTTCAACCATGGTGCAACAACCTGCTGCACCTATTCCGCCACAATCCTACTTTTTTATGCACTTGAATATAAGAGCTCTGATGGCTTACACATGAAGAAAAATGAAACAATTTCTTCATTATTCTCATTGTTTTCTTACCCAAAAGACCAAGAATTTCAAATTTCATCAACTAAAAATGATGCTAGCAACTTTTGTCACATCGCTGGCCTACTGCTGGCCATTGTAACATGTTACAAAAAAATAAAATGGTTGGTTGGTGACCTAAAAGTCATAACCACCAAAATGCTTCACATAAATGTTGGCCATTGTCAAAGTTCAAAGTTCACTTCAGGTCTAAATGAGTTACTTGATAAGACCATCGACTCTTTGATTGACAGCCGTGATGGTCAACTATGAAAGACGTTGACCTGTAAATTGGTATTGGTGGTCAGATTTAACCACAACCAGACAACAAAATTTTAGATTCAACCAAATTGAAAGGAGTTGCAGACGATAATTTAAAGATGGTGTAGTTTTAGGTTTTGTCAACTTTCTTGGTAGATAACTGGAAAATGAAGAAATTGCTTACTTGTTGCAAACAATTTCTTCATTTTACAGAATGTTTTCTCAGTTGTTGTCAAAAGTGTCATTGTGTGGGAATGGGTTAAAAGAGCAATTTTAGAACTCCAAAAGGAATTTTGAAAGAATTTTGCCCCTGTTATTGACTAAGATATTTTTTTTAAGATTTCTCACTGTATCCATATAGACTTATAGTCATTGGGTCAAATTAAAAACCATAAAAACGCGCATTGCAAGCAGTTGAAAGTTAGATAGTCTCAGGGCTTGACCCATTTACACACAATCCTGCCTATTTACGGCCTCAGGAAAAAGCTTTGGAAAACTTATTGGGAGAATGATAAAAATTGCTTATAGAAAGCAATTTCTTCATCATCCAAAATATTTTCAACCTCAAAATGCGTAGAAGTAAATTACATCAACTGAAATTGATCATCTGCAATCTCTTTCAAATTGTACTAGTCTAAAATATTGTTTGGTACTGAGTAAGATTCATCCTCATTGGTGGCCTAGTTTGAAAATGAAGTAACTACAACTGATTTCAATCTTGCTGATGTTAGAAGTAAAACTAAGTTGCTATTATGTATGCTTTAACCCATTACGGGACGGCAAAATTTTAAACTGGCCTAAATTGAAAGAAGTTCCAGACGACAATTTAAAGTTTATAAAATTTGAATTTTTTCAACTTACTGGGAAGAAAACATTGTGGTAAATGAAGAAATTGCTTGTGACAAGCAATTTCTTCATTTTCCTCAATGTTTTCCAAAGCTCTTTTTCTATGGGGTGTCTATAAGCGTCACTGAGTGGGAATGGGTTAAACCCATTCCCACACAGTGACGCTTTTGGATGCCCCTCAAGAAAAGCAATTGGGAAAAGATTGTGTAAAAATGAAGGAATTGCTTTTAACAGGCAATTTCTTCATTTAGCAAAATGTTACTACCAGGAAAGTTGAAATATATAAAACTTCTTAGACATTTAATTGTCACCTACAACTCCTTTCAACTTGGACAAGTCTAAAATTATGTTGTCTGGTAATGGTTTAAAGGAAAATCAATGGACAGATTATTTATGATTTAGAAAAAGGATTAATAAATAATTGTTAATTGGTAATTAAGAGCATGTGTAAAAGATCAAAAAGCATCAGGAAGTCACTGGGTCACAATGTCACAATTGCTTGTAACAGGGAATTTCTTCATTTAGCAAAATGTTTCTACCAGGAAAGTTGAAAAATCGAAAATTTCTTAGACATTAAATTGTCACCTACAACTCCTTTCAACTTGGACAAGTGTAAAATTATGCTGTCTGGTAATGGTTTAAAGCAAAATCAATGGACAGATTAGTTATGATTTAGAAGAAGGATTAATAAATAATCGTTAATTGGTAATTAAGAGTGTGTAAAAGATCAAAAAGTATCAGGAAGTCACTGGGTCACAATGTCAATCTCCTAAACTGGTTATGTAAAAATTGAGGTATCAAAAGTTCATTGCCATTTTAATGAAGGTCTCGCTATTATTTTGATTGGACTAATCCTCTCTAGTCATCAAACCATCAATCAAAGTTCTGAAAGTACTGTAAACTAGCAAAGCATAGTTTCAGGAAGTCACTGGGTCAAAATGTCAATCTCCTAAACTGGTTATGTAAACATTGAGGTATCAAAAGTTCATTGCCATTTTAATGAAGGTCTCTCTATTATTTTGATTGGACTAATCCTTTCTAGTCATCAAACCATCAATCAAAGTACTGAAAGTACTGTAAACTAGCAAAGCATAGTATCAGGAAGTCACTGGGTCAAAATGTCAATCTCCTAAACTGGTTATGTAAACATTGAGGTATCAAAAGTTCATTTCCATTTTAATGAAGGTCTCGCTATTATTTTGATTGGACTAATCCTTTCTAGTCATCAAACCATCAATCAAAGTACTGAAAGTACTGTAAACTAGCAAAGCATAGTTTTTTTTTATGTTAAATCTCCTTTGCTACAGGTTATCATTATACATAAACGAGGTTGAAGTAACCCAGGAGTTAACAAATCACAACATGACAAAACCTTCGACTGCTTCAAATAAGAAGTTGCTGACAACAATTTCAAGTTGGTTGAATTTAGAAAATCTTTCCCTTGTTGGGTTGAAACATTGTGGACAATGGAGAAATTGCTTGCAAAAAGTAAGCAATTTCTTCATTGTCTACAATGTTTTCCAAAGCTGTTTAATTGAGATGCTTAAAAAGCGGAATTGAGTATGAAAGGGTCAAATAGCATACTTTTGATGGAGTTCTCTACAATTTGAGTAGAGTTTGCAATATTCCTGAAATACATAACAACTACATGTTCTTTTATGGCATAGGCATTCAACAGATTTAGTGGTTAAGCCTCCAGTGGCAGTTTACAATCGTTGAACTCTGAGAAGACCTCAAAATTTTTGTCTGTTAACTCAAGCTATCAAAGCTGAGGCTTTGCTAGCTAAAATTGCTTATCATTAATGTCCGATTTCAAAGTTGATTTGACTTCCGC
This sequence comes from Fragum fragum, assembly GCA_946902895.1. Lineage (NCBI taxonomy): Eukaryota > Metazoa > Mollusca > Bivalvia > Cardiida > Cardiidae > Fragum > Fragum fragum. The sequence continues at coordinate 18,017,200 of OX336368.1, forward strand.
CATAGTGCAGTTGGTAGCTCTTTAGACTCTCAATCCCCTGTGCAAATATAATTTCACACATTTTTTCTGAATGAATGGATGATCATAAACCAAAGTGGGATGAACATCTGGAGGCTCAGAAAGGATGTAGTAGAAGTACTCGGGTGTGATGAATACCAGGAAACCATGGTAAGGTCCTCCAGCAACCACAAAATGACTGTCAAAAGTTGTGTTAAACCTCATGCAAACAAACAGATCAAAGACGATTTTCAGTCTAAATTAATGATTTGATTGGTTGGTGGCAATTTATCAATTCAGTTTCTAGACTTCTATTTCATATTTCACTTCATAGAAAAATGTTACTGTATGTTCAACGGTGAAGTAAGTGTCCTCAATGTCAAGGTCAAAGCTCATGGTCAAATTCTGATTGACAAATTTTTTCCAAGATGATTTTGTTTATATGAAAACAGAGATGCCTTAGCTTATCATAAACCCTTTTATCTCTATTTCCAGGTCCTTCGGGACTCAGAGACGATGTTACGTCGGATGGAACATCGTGGAGCCTGTGGCTGTGACAATGACAGTGGCGATGGTGCGGGGGTGATGACGGGTATTCCGCATAAACTCTACTCAAGGATTATGAGGTATTTTATTGCTGGACATATGATGTACAATCATGGTGATGGGAATGAAATACAGTAAATTTTGTATTAAGCGGCCACTCATGGGACGACCAAAAAGTGGTTGCTTTGGAAAATAGTCGCTTAAAACACGCTTTTTATACGAAGGAATGGCTTGATCTCATATATGAATTATCACAGAATGCTTGCTAAATCTTATATTGGTGGGACTCATTAGAATCATCTCACTGAGACAATTCTAATGAGTCCCAACATTGGATTTAGGTATAATATGCTTTTAGTAAATATGATCACTTCTTAATGAGAGCTTTTGATTTTGAAAAGGGGATTTCGATTATCATCATGTCGCTTAATGGATGTTGTCACTTGAGAGAGGTCCCAAGGTCAAGTCTTGGAAATACCATGTTTACACTTCAGATGCAGCAACACATTTTTGGCTTTAAATTGACTTGATATTTGGTCAGAATGTTGGTTTTCAAAATATCTAAACCATGTTCAAATTCAAGTCACTTTGAGTTTAAAACTAGGTCAAATTTTAGAAAAAAACTTATTTACACTTTAGAGGCCGCATGTTTGGTTCAATTGACTTGATATTCATTCAGAATCTCAACTCAGGTTAGCTTTTTCGGGCTAATAGCCCTCTTATTTTGAATAACTTTTCTAGAATAAAAGCATCAAAGAAACAAATCAATGCAATCCAGGCACTATTTTGTGAAATTGTTTTTGAAAAAGGAGTAGGTCCAAAATTCCCAAAAAGCCAATTATTTCTTAGGCTTTTCTAGAAAGGGTCCTCAGAAATGGAGATTATTTGGAATTAGTGATGGGAAAATAAATCACACCTTATATAATTACCTGTCTGTTTTATTGATCCATTGACAGAGAACTAATTGACATCAAAAACTGATTTGATGTTTACTGGTATTGATTCTGGAACAAAAATTGTTATACAACTGTCAAAGCTCAAGGTTAATGAGTTTTTTCTATTTTGAAATCACTTAAAAAAGTAAAAATGGAAAAATTAAAAAGAAAAATATTTTACCTTGAAAACATAGAGTATTTATAAGTAAGCACTGGCTAGTTTTCAACTGAAAATATTTTTGTGTATTTTCTATTAGAAAATGAGAAATTACTTATAACAAGCAATTTCTTTTTTTCTCACAGTGTTTTGTACCCTATATGACACATATTTTCCCATTAAAAAAATTGAAATTGTTGTCTCAACTTCTTTCAATGTGGACAAGTCTGAAAACTTTCTGTCTGTTTACGGGGTTTAAGATAGATGTTATCCAGGTCTGAGTATTTGTATTTCTTCAACACCTTTTGTGTGGTATAAATGTTCAAAATATGGCCTTCAATCCTTTAATTTTAAATTTAAGTTTGATCCAAATTCAAAGAGGTTCCAGACGAGAAAGAGAATTGGATGTAATTTGAAATGTGGTAGAAAATACTGTGAGGAAAGAGAAAATAGCTTGTTCTTTTTCCAAAGACCAGCCTGCCAATAGGTGCAGTCTTTTCTAAGACTACACCACCAATTTGATTGTTCAAAAATGATATTGACCCACAAGCCTTTCAAGGAAAGCATTTTGATTTAAAGGCAAATTTGAGAAATAATATTCAGCATGACAAGGATAAACATCCCCACCTATTAGAGAGATGAAATTTAACAAGAACATAAAATAATTTGGTATTTAAGGAAGTATTTCATGTATGACTATCTTGGTATCAATTTTTAGGATAAAAGAAAATGTTAGTAGACTTTACCAAAAAAATTTGTACATGTTAAATAACAAAACGTCTCTCTTTCGTAAGGTTACAAAATGAAACACATTAGGTAACAACTAACATTTTTATGTCCAACATGATAGGTCAGAGGCTACAGTTTTTTTTGCCTGCCACCATATAATGTTGTCAGGCATATAGAGTTACATCTTGGTATGTATTTTTAGAATAAAAGTAAATGTTTCATAGACTTGACAAAAAAATTATTGTACATGTTAGATAACAAAATGTCTCTTTCGTAAGGTTACAAAGTGAAACACATTAGGTAACAACTAACATTTTTATGCCCAACATGATAGGTTAGAGGCTAGATTTTTTTTGCCTGCCACCATATAATGTTGTCAGGCACATAGAGTTTTGGTATGTTTTTTTTAGAATAAAAGTAAATGTTTCATAGACTTGACAAAAGAATTTGTACATGTTAAATAACAAAATGTCTCTTTCGTAAGGTTACAAAATGAAACACATTAGGTAACAACTAACATTTTTATGCCCAACAAATAGGTTTGAGGCTAGAGTTTTTTCTGCCTGCCACCATATGATGTTGTCAGGCATATAGAGTTAACTCTGTCTGTATATGAGTTGGTGCATCCATGTGTTTGTGTGTGAGTGTGTTTGTGCGTGTCAATGTGTATATCCAATTATTGTCTGGAGCATATCTTGTACATTAGTCGATGGATTACATAAAAATGTGGCACAGTAAAAGATTACTAGAGTCATGCATAAAGTTATGTTTGACGTCGCCAAGTTCAAGGTCATGCTAGAAAATTAACCCTTGTCATGCTGATCCCGGAATATTACTGCTTTCGCAGGAGGGGTAGACAAAGATCAGCCTGCGCATATGTGCAATCTGTTCTTAGTCTACACCACCTGTTTGTACATTTTAAGCCAGAATTGTACAAAGGATCATTTTCCAAACTAGATATTGACCCTGACAACCAGACCTACAGTGCAATCAGTCCTTTGATTTTAATGTAATTCTGAACAAGGATTTTATTCAGCATGACAAGGGTTAACCCATTCCAACTCAAGCCCTCCTTTTTACACCCCTCAACAAAAAAGCTTTGGAAAACAGTGTGGAAAATGAAGAAATTGCTTGGATCAAGCAATTTCTTCATTATCCACAGTGTTTTCTATCCAGAAAGATGAAAAAATTTAAAATTTCATCAACTTGAAATTGTCGTCTGCAGCTCCTTTCAATTTGGACCAGTCTAAAATTCCACTGTGTTGGAATGGGTTAACCTTGTCTGGAGCATATATTCTACATTTATGGGTGGATTTCAAAATAACTTGGCACGGTTGTACCTCCTATAGACTTCTTATTGTAGACGACTTCTGTTACCAAAGTTAAGATCACATTTGAAGGTCAAGTGACAAAATTAACCTTTGACAAAATTGACATGGTTGGGAAGAATATTAGATAAAATGCAGTTGACACTCATTAACTCAAAATCGCAAATCTTGAATTTTTGGATATGTTCAGGTCATGATCAAGTCCCAATTTTCTTTATTCTGTATTTCATATAAAACTGAATCTTTATCCCTAACCAGTAAAATCTGGTGTTCCGTCTGTTTTGAGTTTTTCTTGAGCCAAATTTCAATCATCAAGTTGAAATTTACCTGTAAAGCAGACAATTCGACTAAGAAAATCTGTTTGACAAGGTAATTATAACCCTAATGAACCAACTTTTTACCTCTAACAACTATTGTCTCTAGCTTTTTGCCATGGCCTGCAAAAATCAAGATAACGAGTGTCAACTGAACAGTATATTTTATGCCATTCCAAATGGCAAACATAAGACAAAAAGCGTCTATGTAAGGGATCATTCTGTGTCTGTGACCCATTTCTAGTTGACCTGTCTGGTTGGCTATTTGTCTGCCAAAATTATTACACATTTACCATAACATGCTAGGGCTTTCATATTTAACAATGTGTTTTGCTTGTGACTGCACCTTTCAGTTTCCAGGTGCAGGGTAATCTGTCAAAGTCATGGTAATTTTTTCAGATAAAAACAAAGAAAAACAACTTTGAAATAAGATTAAACAAACAAAATTGGCTATAATTTTTTAAATGGAAAGTGGTGGGGGCTTTCATATATGTAGTGCTTGTCGTAAGACAGTTCTGTTGGTCCAAGGTCAAGGTCAATTGCTAAGAGTATGGTAAACATATCTCATACTTCTACATTTATTTTTTCAGTGAAAAAGGAGTCAAGCTACCTGAGGAAGGAAAGTACGCAACAGGTCACATGTTCATTGATAAAGATGAATTGGTGGAAACTCAGAAAATTTTTACAGAAATAGCTGAAAACTTTGAGCTTAAGGTATAACATATATCTATGCTAAATATGTTAATCCTTTGCTAAATAATTAATTTTAAACTTGAGATAAATTTCAGACACTTACGTTTCAATTTCTATTTGGGTTGAAAAATATGTGCTAAATAGGGTATAGATGTCCTGAGGTAATGAGAAATTGCTCTCCTCACAATGTTTCCACAAGCTTTCTGGGATGTTTTAAAAATGCGGGAACAGGTGATAATGGGTAAATTACTCCTTTATAAATTGTTGTTTGAAATTACCCTAATTTGAATTAGTCATCTAACTCTTTCACTTCATATTGGTCTTAAACCATTACCACATTTTAGACTGGTCTGAATTCAAAGAACTTGCAGACAACAATTTCAAGTTGAGAGAATAATTAATATCTTGTATTTTTGAATAAAAAACAAATTTGAAAATGAAGAAATTGCTAGTAATTTCTTCATTCTTGTTTTCCCAACGACTTTTTCCCTGTAGGACTTAAAAATCAGAATTGTGTGGGAATGGTGAAAGTTTATAATTTAGTAAACCTCAATCGAACTCAATTGTGTTTAAGTTCCCATAGAAAAAAAGCTTTGGGAAAACATTGTGTAAAATGATGAAATTGCTTGTTGACAAATGTTTTCAACCCGAAAGGTAGAGATTCAAAATTTCATAAGCTTAAAATTGTCGTCTGCAACTCCTTTCAATTTTGACCAGTCTAAGAAGAGATAAAAGCTTATCCCAGTGAAGATCAGCAACTGAAGAATCACTACTATCAATCAATTAAAAAATCAATTGACCAATCAAGTAATTTATTCAACCCTTTCCCGTTTTTGGAAATTTTAGACTGGCCCAAATTGAAAGAAGTTGCAGACGACAATGAAAAATGCATGCTATTTGAAATCTGACCATCCTATGTGGTAGAAAAATTGTGGGAAAAGGAGAAATTGCTTGTTACAAGCAATTTCTCCTTTTTCCATAATGTTTTCTCAAGTATAAAATCACAGTGACGTAAAATCCCAGGTTTGTACAGGAAAGGGTTAAACCATTCTAACACAATATAACTTTTAATCACCCCTTAATATAAAAACTTTGGAAAACATTATTCAAAATTAAGAATGTTACAAGCATTTTATTCATTATCGACAATGTTTTCTATGTCAAATGACAAAGATTCTTTCAATTTGGACCAGTCCATAAATTTTCCGTCTGAAATTGGGTTGAATGGAAGTGAATATTGAACTCTGACATTTATCTTAAGCATTTGTGTTGGCTTGGCAACTTAAATGCTGTAACTACAGCTTATTCAAAGCTTTTATAATGTTCAAGTCTCAAAGAAATGATTTGCTTTATATTTCATGTCTCTGATCACATCATTGGGCAGGCCTCTATTAATCTTTTCCCACGCAATGACACCTTTTGACGCCCCTCAAGAAAAACACATTGGAAAAACATTGTATAAAGTGAAGAAAAATAAAACAGGCAATTTCTTCATTTTACATTATGTTTCAACCCAGAAATTGAAAGAAAATCTAATATTTCATAACATTCAAATTATAGAATTGAAAATCCTTCCAATTTAGACAAATCCGAAAGTTTTATCGTCTGATAATGGATTAATTGTAAGCTTCTGTTGGATTGGTATAGGATATCACATAAAGGCATAAATTAGCTTGGCAATGTAATTCAGATATCATTGAGAATGTCTTCATCTAAGTAAAATTCCACGGCCTGTTCTTCAAATAAAGCAAACACTGACACTGTTGATACATTAAGTGAATCAATAAATGTGGAGGCTAAGCTAAATATGGAATCCCTGAAGGAAAAGTTAATATCCATTGATTTATATACTGACGCAGGCAAACGTCATGTAAAATTGGTCATTATATGATTGCTCCTACAGGGGAACACAAGCACAGACACACCATTTTTGCTCAGCTATTTTAACCATTTCCTGTAGAAACCTGAGATTTTACTTCACTGTGATTTTATACTTGTTAAAACATTGTGGAAAAGGAAGAAATTGCTTGTAACAAGCAATTTCTTCTTTTTCCACAATATTTTCGGACACATAGGGTGTTTTCATTTTGAATTGCATTCTATTTTCATTATTGTCTGCAACCTTTTTCAGTTTTGTCCATTCTGAAAGTGCAATTAATTGGAAAGGGTTAAGAGAAAACCAGAGGAATTGCAAGGCTGTTGTCTTAGTCCACGTCCAAGAACTTTGTCATTTTGTAATATCTCTCGTATAACTGAACACGTTCACTTGAAATTAAAATTTATGTTTTTTATCAAAAGAGCGATCTACACCAACAAGGGGATGATTTTGAATGTATTTTTGAACGAATAATGTCCCCTTGTTGACTTAGAAAATTTACCCTCTATCAAGCATTTAAACAGCCAAGCTTCAACAAGTGTCTATTCTAGGATTTGAAAAATGTTGGGGATTGCAGTGCAAAATCAAAGCAATTGAGGAGTGTTACGTATTTCATCCTCTGTTTAAAGAAAAAGTACCCCATCAATGTTGAAAATATGGGGGAGTCCCCTAATCCCCTTGCCATGAATAAACACTGGGCATCCACATGCGTTGTTCTTGTTATGGCATTGTAGTTAGCCAAATAATCAAATATGAAACCCGTCCCAATTCAAAGAAGTTGTAGATGATGATATTAAATTGATGATATTTCAAAAATATTTGTCTTTTTGGCATGATGAAGAAAATGCTGTAACAAGCAATTTCTTCATTTCCCAAAATGTTTTCCAAACCTCCCTTCTTGAAGGTTGTAAAAAAGTGGTATTGTGTTTGAATGGTTTAACCCTATCTTAAGTGATTTCAAGATTTGTTGATCTTTTGGCCAAGTGGTAGAGTATTTTGTGACACTTGACTTAGAAAGAGACCTGGAAACTTTAGGAAACAATTTTTTGGTTAACTCATTCACACAAAATTGATGATTTTTGACTTCCCTCAAGAAATACAGTTAGGAAATCATAGTGTAAAATGAAGAAATTCCTTGCAGCAAGTATTTTCTTTATCTTTTCAATGTTTTCTACCGAGAAAGTCAAAACAATCTCAAATTTGATAAAATTTAAATTGTCGTCTGTAACACCTTTCAATAAGGACCAGTTGTGGTGTTATTGGTGAAGAGATCTGATCTAGGAAGGTACAAGCTGATCTTGTTTTTTAAGAAAAAATATATTTACTATGGTAGAATGACTGTTCTAATTTCTAAAAATCTGTAATGCTTGACTTATTATGATCCTGGTCAGCCTGTGCTGAATGACCAGGTTCAACCAGGCTCTTAGCCCTTGTCATGCTGAACCCGAAATATTCCGGTTTAAGTATGAAGTATAGACAAAGATCAGATTGAACATAAGTGCAGTCTGATCTTAGTCTAAACCACCTCTTTGTCCTTTTGAAACCAGAGTTGTTTATGAAAGTAATTTTCAAAAGAAGTATCAACACCTGAACAACAAGTATGACAAGTGCTTTCAACCCTTTAATTTCTATGCATTTTTGAAAAGGTTTTATTCAGCGTGACAAGAGTTAAATCCTTTGTGGTACCTTTTAGCATGGCAAGTGTTTAGGGCATACTGGAATCTTTATGGCTGTGCCGTTTTTGCACAGTCAAAATTCTTCTGTCTGGGAGATACTAAACTCTTTTACTCGATGAATTTACATGTGAAGTTATGCAAGTGCTATTTTTGTATTACACTGTGATGCTGTGTTGCAAATCGTTTTCCCTTGAATCTTGTCACATGCTCCTTCAGTGACAAGATGCTGATGGTAGACTGACAGCTGTTAAAGCAAAACTTCAAAACTCATGTGCAAATTTTTATATAGCATATGGTTTACATGACAATTATTATGTCTGCAAGAAACCCTTTAACCCATTCCAACACAGTGGAATTTTAGACCGGTCCAAATTGAAAGGAGCTGCAGACGACAATTTCAAATTGATGTGATTTTAAATTTTTTCGTCTTTTCGGATAGAAAACATTGTGGGTAATGAAGAAATAGCTTGATCCAAGCAATTTCTTCATTTTCCACAATGTTTTCCAAAGCTTTTTCGATGAGAGGCGTAAAAAGGAGGGATTGAGTGGGAATGGGTTAATTTATCCATGCTTTATATAAAACAATCATTAAGTTGCCAAGCCAACTCGAATGCTTAACATAAAAGTCAGAGTTCAAAGTTCACTTACAACTAAAATGAATTATTTGATTGGTCTTCAATATGTCTATAAGACTTGTAATCCATTCCCAATCAAAAAGAGCTTTTGAAAATATTGTGATTAATGAAGAAATTGCTTGTTACAAGCAATTTCATCATTATTCGCAATATTTTATACCGATAAGAAAAAAAATCCAAAATTTCATCAACTAAAATTTATCTTCTGCAACATCTTTGAATTTGGGTTAGTCTAAAATTTTGTCTTTCTAAAATATTGGTCTTTCTGGGTAAAAATCTTTGTTGAAATGAAGATATTGATTGTTACAAAAATACAAAAGTTCTTAATTTTTCACAATATTTTACTCAAGATGTTTTCATAAGAGGTATAAAGAAAAGTGAGACAGTGGTTCAATAAGTTAAATCTTCTTATTGTGCTTACTGCTTTCATGTGTTTAAAGCGCACTTGTGTAGTGTATGATGTTTGTATTTTGACAATAAATTACTGTCAATAAATACATAATATTCGGCAGATTCCTGTAGATTTTTAGCTCACCTGAGCACAAATACTCTTGGGAGCTGCCATCTGTCTTTACCATTCATTGTTGAAAACTTTGTGGAAAATATAGAAGGCTTTTCCCCCTAGAAGCATAAAAAATGGGATTGTGGATGAAAGGGTTGAAAAGGGATAGCATTTTCTTTTAGGTGATATTCATAACATTACTTACCCTGAAATTCTAAGTTTGAGTTTTGAAAAAAAAAAACACTAAAATTTTACTAAAATTATTTTGTAATAACCTTGAAAGAATTTGTTTGTTCCCCTCACAAAGTTAAGTACATTGTATATCTTTAAAAAGGTGAAGATATTGTTTATGAGATGCTATTTTTGTGGTACCAACAGTTTGAAGCTTTTGTCACAGAAGAATTAATTTTTTTGATTTATCCCATCCCACACTATCATGGTTTATTACAAACCACAAGAAAAGAGCTAGGAAAACACTGTGGAAAATGAATTAATTGCTTGTCACAAGCAATTTCTTCATCATCCACAATGTTTTCAACCCAATAAGCCATAAGATTTTTGAAATCCACCAACTTTGAATTGTCGTCTGCAACTTTTTTGAATTTGGACTGGTCAAAATTTTTATGTTTTGGAATGGGTGAAACAAACAAAGCTACAGATTTATACTGTACAATTTTACATTTATTCAAGGTGATTGGCTGGAGACAAGTTGAGGTTGACAGTAATTTCTGTGGTAAAGTGGCTAAAGCACAAGAGCCCCTTATTGTACAGGTAAGGATATTCTAATAACAATGTTCAAGTTTAAATTGCTTGATTTAACCCTTTCTAGATCAAAAAGAATTAGAATGATCAAATTTGAAAGCAATTTCAGATGACAATGTAGAGGGAATGCAGATTTTACCCTTTCCTGCTTTGCAAAATTTTAGACTTGTCCAAATTCAAAGGTGTTGCAGACAAAAATTCAATTTGGATTTAATTTGAAAAATGACCATTCAGTAGGGTTGAAAATATTGTAGAAAAAGAAGAAATTGCTTGTTACAAGCAATTTCTTCTTTTTCTACAATATTTTCTCAATCATAATTTCAGGGACGTTAAAACCAGGGATTAAACAGGAAAGGGTTAAAAAGAAGGTTGACTTGAAATTGTTTACTTTTCACTGAACCAGGTCTTACAACAACCCATTCACACACAGTGAAATTTTAGACTGGTCCAAATTGAAAAGAGTCGCAGATGAAAATTAAAAGCTTATATAATTTTAGATTTCTCAATATTTGGGTAGAAAACATTGTGTAAAACAAATAATTTGCTTGTTACAAGCAATTTCTTCATTTGAACAATGTGTTCTCAAGTGTTATTCTTGAATTGAAAATGGGTTAAAGATTAAATCCCACTCTTGTTTGTTTCCTATAGAATCTACCATTACTTTCAACGAAATAAATCCTGGAATGATAATCAGGAAATGAACATTCCTTGAAATGAACATTCCTTGAAATTAACATTCCTTGGAATGAACATTCCTTGGAAATGAACATTCCTTGAAATGAACATTCCTTGGAAATGAACATTCCTTGGAAATGAACTCTGGACCCTTGATTGCAAAACTGAAGCACTTCCTCATGACCATAGACACAATTAAAACTGAAGAGATTTGTATTATAGAAAAATGTGTTGAAAAAGAAGAAATTGTTTGCTTCTAGCAATATCTAGAAATTTTAATCCTCCTCATGCTGAACCCAGAATATTCATGTTCTGGCAGGTGATATAGATAAAGATCAGTCTGCACATTTGTGTAGTCTGATCTTGGTCTACACTCCCACTTGTCTTATTCAAGCCAGATTAGTAGATGAAATAAGATTTCAAAGAAATATTGACCAACAACTAAAGCTTCCAGTGCTTTCAGTCCTTTGATTTAGATGCATTTCTGAGAAAGAATTTTATTTTGCATGACGAGGGTTTAGTAATGACACAACTGGTGATTTGTCATGCTGAATAAAATCCTCTTCAAAGGGCTGTCAGCACTGGATGCACTTATGGGTTAATAACTATTCAATTTGTAAACAACTGTGGTCATAAAAGAGACAGGCAGGTGGTATTGACCAAGATCAGGCTGCACATATGTGCAATTTGATCTTGGTCTATACCACCTGTCAGAACAGGAATATTCTTGGTTCACCATGACAAGTATTAACCCTTGTTATACTGTTTAAATTACTTTGCTGAATTGCTGTAAAAGCAAAGGGCTGAAAGCACTGATAAAACTTGTAGTTCAAAAATCAATATTTCTTTTAGAAATCAATTTCTTGAACAACTCTGGCAGGAAATGTACAAGCGGGAGGTGTATATTAAGATCAGACTACACTTATGTGCAGGCTGAACTTGGTCTACACCTCCTGCCTAAACCGGAATATTCCGGGTTCAGCATGATAAGGGTTATATAACTGACATGGATCCTGTCAGTATAACCAGATCAACTTAACTTGACTGGTATAGAGACACATTCTAGTCTTTGTGATCTTTTGATGTATGCTTTTCATTTTGATTCAACTTAACCCATTCCCACTCGGTGACACCTTTAAATGCTCCCAAGGGAAAAAACTTTGGAAAACATTGTGGAAAATGAAGAAATTGCTTGTTACAAGCAATTTCTTCATTTTCCACAATGTTTTTACCTGTTTTTGGTGAAGTTGATAAAATCCAGAATTTCATACACTTAAAATTGTCGTCTACAACTTCTTTTAATTAGAGATAGTCTGAAATTTGCTGTCTGTTAATGGGTTAATCTTGTTAAAAACTTTTTCTACTAATAATGATTACCTTCCATAGGTAAATCTCCAACTTGAGTTGTTAAACAATTAACCCATTCCCACACAATAAAATTTAGACTAGTCCAAACTCAAAGAAGAAGCAGACGACAATTTTAAGTTGATGAAACTTTTACAGTCTTTGTTCTTTTGGGTAGAAAACATCGTGGATTATGAAGAAATTGCTTTTAACAAGCGATTTCTTCATTATCCACAATGTTTTCCAAGGCTTTCATATTGAAGGGCATATAAAAGACTCATTGTATGGGAATGGGTTAAGTTCCATTATGGCCCTATTATAGATTGTTGATGGTTTCTACTATAACCAAAAGAAGAAATATAAAATATAAGCCTTTGAAAGTTTTCTTGTTTCCCTTTCACAGGTTTTTGTGACTGGCATTGAAGAGGAAAGAAAATTCAAGCAACAGGTAATTGATAATTACACAAAGCTACTGATAGAGAGCGTAAATTGCATTTTAACCCTTTGTCATGCTGAATTAAAATTCTATACAGAGTTGCTTTGAAATCAAAGGACTAACAGCACTGGAGGGTCATATTGAAGGTCAATATTTCTTTTGAAAATTAATTATCTCAAACAATTTTGGCTTAACCCTTTCCTGTTTATCAAAAGTTTAGACCTGTCCAAATTCAAAGGTTTTGCAGACTACAGTTGAAAGTGTTTTTATTTTTATAAATAATCATTCTGTAGGGTATAAAAAATTGTGGGTAAAAAAAATTGCTTGTTACAAGCAATTTCATCTTTTTCCCAACAATTTTTTCACAAGTATAAACACACAGTGACGTAAAAACCAGGGCTTGAACAGGACAGGGTTAAAGGAGATAACCAGGATGTGTAGACTAAGATCAGACTGCACTTATGTGCAGACCGATCTTTGTCTATACCTTCTGCCAAAACAGTAACATTCAGGGTTGACAAGGATTGAATTGATGTTTCAACAATACTACCCTAAACCTTAAGTTTTTGGTACTCATTAGAATTGTCAATGATACAATTTAAAGGAGTACACGCAACATAAAGTTTCGTTTAGAAATGAGAATTTTAGCATTGTGTTTGATTATAATTTTAAATATTATAACAAAAGTAAAATATACAAAGCTTGTTACAAACAATTTCTCTGTTTCCTATTTCCTTGACTTTTTGATGAGTGTAAAAATGTGGGATTGGGTGGTAAAAGGATTATGTTGTTGCAAGTGATCTTTAACCCATTCCCACACTACAAAATATTAGTCTGGTCCAAATTCAAAGAAGCTGCAGAAGGCAATTTCAAATCAATGGAATTATCAATTTTTCCTCTTTTAGGATAGAAAACATCATGGATAATAAAGAAATTGCTTGAAACAAGCAATTTCTTCATTTACCAAAATGTTTTCCAAAGCTTTTTTCTTGAGGGGCATAAAAAGGATGGATTTTGTGGGAATTGGTTAATGCAGCAAATGTAAGGACTGGTCCAATTAGAAAGAAATTTCAAACAACATTTAGTATGACTTTTGAATTCGAAAGTGAGTTATGCAATGGGGTAGAAACATTTGAGAAAAAGGAGAAATGGCATGTAACAAACATTTTCTCTTTTTCTTGCAATTTCTTCTATATATAACTGTTGAGAAGTGTTAAAATATTGGATTGTTGAGTAAAAGATAAGGATAATGCTGGTACATGTTATCTTTAATTAAAGACAATTAATGTAAATATTTGATTAGAATAGGTTTTTGATGTTTATTTTTAGGTTTACTTGTTACGCAAATACTCCAGCCATAAAATCCCAGAAAAAGGACTACGCTATTATATATGCAGTTTATCCACCAAAACCATTGTCTATAAGGTAGGTATCTGGTTAACCCATTGCCAGACAACAAAGCTCTGAATGGTCCAAATTCAAAGAATTTACAAACAAAGATTCAAACTGTGTTGAAAGCAAAAAATAAGGGCCAAATAGGGTAGAAAACATTGAGAAAACAACAAATAGCTTGTCACAAGCAATTTCTCCTTTTATTGCAGTGTTTTTGAACACTGTGTTTTTGCTCTGTTCCCTAAGGGCTTCAAGGAGATTATGTGGGAATGGGTTAACTTATTACCAGACGACAACATATGACTGGCTCAGATTCAAAGAATCTCAAGTTTGTAGTTTGAAGTGAGTGTAAATTTGAAAATAAGCATATAAAAGCATTGTGGAAAACTGTGAAATTGCCTGTTTTGAGTCATTTCTCTATCTACTACAATGTTTACCATAATGTTTATCCCAGAGGGCATAAAAAGAAATGGTTTTAAGGGGAAACCAAAAAAAATGTTAGGACCAAATTGAAAGCTGTTACAGATGACAGTATTTAGTTCATGAGGTTTTGCTTAGTTTAAGGTGTGAAGAAAATACATGTAGTTGTACTGTCTCCAGCGGAAGACAACCCTTTCCCATACAAGGCCGCTTTTTTATGCCCCACAATAAACAATCTTCAGAAAACATTGTGGAAAATAAAGTAATTTCTTGTAGCAACCAATGCTTCATTTCCAACAAAATATTTTTTATCCTGTAAGAGAAAATGTTATTAACTTGAGAAAGCCGTCTTATTTGTCTTATTTCGATTTGAACGGGACTAAAATTTTGTTGCCTGGTAATGGGTTAATAGTGTGTTGAGAGAAAAAGTAATCAGAATTATGGAGTGAAGAGATAATAATTTTTTGCCTTTTTCTTGTTATTGCTTAGGAAATACTGATTTAACACAATTTCTTCTGCCTAATTGCCAGAACCTCATTTTGATCTTGATTATTTTCCTAAAAAGCCTGATTTTTTTGGGCTTAACCCTTTCCCCTTCAATCCCTGTTTTTTATGTCCCTGTAAATTTATTATTACATAAACATGGTAGAATAGAAGAAATTGCTTGTAACAAGCAATTTCACCTTTTTCGACAATATTTTCTAACCTAGTGAATGTTTTTATTTTTAGTTGAACCCACTTTCAATTGTCGTCTGCAAAACCTTTGAATTTGGACATTTAAATTGAAAAACAGGAAAGAAATAGCCGTGTCCTCTGGGTAGTTGTTGTGTAAAAACATTTTGTAATGTCTCTGGTGTTTAATAGCATTTCCATTTGAAACTTGGAATATAAGTTAACAATATCACAATATCATGAGAAGTAACGCTTTCTGCATTTTTGAAAGATTTGTGCTCCCCCCCTTTCTTTTTGCTTAGATTTTTCTACTTTCCTTGCTCAATAGGCAAGGATCTGGCTCCTGTAGCAGCATTCTTGTAGAAATAGCATTTTTAAATTAAACATTTAGGAAAAGAATAAACATGTTTTATTGGTGACCCATTGAGTTGTTTTGCAGAATAGGGCACTCTGAGAAGCTAAAAAACAACAACAATTTATCAGATAACTTAAGCAAGCGAGAGTAAATGACATTTGATAATAACACTCTTCCACCTGAAAAATAAAACAATGACAAAAAGGTGTGGCAACTAATTCACTGGTATAAATTTTCTGCAATTTTGAAAGTATCATCCCATGTCAGACTACACACAATGCTGAGGATGATGCTGTTTCTTTTTTGCCTAATACTTCACTTTCATGAATATCTTGCCAAGTTTTAACCCATTGGCAGATGACAAAAATTTAGACTGGTCCAAATTGAAGGAAGTTGCAGACAACAATTTATAGTTAATAGAACTAATAAAAATCTTTTATCTTTTGAGTAGAAAGCAATGTGGAAAATGATGAAATAACAAGCAATTTCTTCATTTTCCACAATGTTTACTGCAGCTGTTTTCTTGAGGCGTGATTGTGTGGGAATGGGTTAAACTGAGGAATATGTTATTTTAACTCATTCCTACACAGTGACGCTTTTGGATGCCCCAAAGAAAAAACAGATAGGAAAACATTGTCTAAAATGAAGAAATTGCTTGTTACAAGAAATTTCTTAATTTTACACAATGTTTTCTACCCAGAAAGTTGAAAAAATCTAAAATTTCATTACCTTTGATACCTATGTGGTCTGGAACTCATTTCAGTCTGGACTGGTCTAAAATTTTGCCTTCTGGTAATGGGTTAATAACTTCATGTTTCAGGGTCAACTCAACACAAGGCAGTTGTGGGGCTACTATAAGGACCTGAGTGACACAGACTACGAGACCCATGTGTCTGTTATTCACAGTCGATTTTCTACCAACACATTCCCTAGTTGGGAAAGGGCCCACCCTCAAAGGTAAATATAGCCCAAACTGTAAAACTTTTGCAGTTTCCAATTAACCCATTACCAAAGGGCAAAATTTAAACTGGTCCATATTGAAAGGAGTAGCAGATGTCAATGTTTGAATAATTTCCAACTTTCTCTGTAGAAAACATAGTGTAGAATGAAGAAATTGCTTGTTACAAGCAATTTCTTCATTTTACACAATGTTTTCCAAGTTGTTTTTCTTTAGGGGTGTCAAAAAGTGTCAGTTTCTTGGAATGGGTTTAGAATTACTTTAACTTTGAGTTGCGATAAAAGATGTATTTCAGTGAAAAAATTACTTTTAATTATTATGGTTAGTACATAGAATTAAACAATTCTACATGTATTAGGAAAATGTGCCCTCTTTGTCTTAACTCTTGTCATGCTGAATAGAATCCTTTCTGAGTTTCCAAAAAGATCAAAGGCCTGAAAGCACTGGGCACACCAGTTGCTGATGAAAATTTATTTTGAAAATTAATTTTATAAAGGGTTTAAACAGGAGGTGTAGCCTAAGATCAGACTGTACTAATGTACCAAACAGGAATATTCAAAGTTCAGCATGACAAGGGTTAATGTACAGTTAATGCTGAAAAAAAGTGAAGTTCAATTGAAACAGAAAAAAAAAAGATTCATATTCTCCAAAAATAAGAAAACCTTGAAAGGGAGATGTTTACATTAGCTAAAAGGAATGTGGCTAAAATATTGTAATTTTTACTTTTGCTGTTAACTGAAGCTTTTTGACACCATAAATCTATTCCCTCACAATGATGCTTTTTGACAACCTTAATCTATTCCCTCACAATGATGCTTTTTGACGCCCTTAATCCATTCCCTCACAATGATGTAGATACAGAAATAATTGTCTGCAATTTCTTTCAAATTGGACTAGTCTAAAATTTTGTGTCTGGTAATGGATTATACAATGTATTGACACTTATTACTGTTTTAGCTTGTGTTCAGTCATCAACATATGAATGATTTCTTTTCATTCTATTCAATCAATAAGGTACCTTGCCCATAACGGAGAAATCAACACCCTGAGAGGCAATGTTAATTTAATGGCTGCTAGAGAAGGTGTCATGAAGAGTGATATTTATGGGGACAACCTCAAACTTCTCTATCCAGTTGTCGAGTCGGGGATGTCCGACTCAGGCTGTGTCGACAATGTGTTGGAGTTCCTGTGTATGGCTGGTGGACGAGAATTGCCAGAGGCTATCATGACGATGGTTCCAGAAGCATGGCAGAATGATAAAATCATGTCTGCTGAGAAGAAAGCTTTCTATAGATGGAGTGCTTTTGCTATGGAACCCTGGGATGGACCTGGTAAGATATATTTTCTAGATTTGCATATTTACCCTTATGCTGAATTAAAATCCTATACAGAATTGCTCTGAAATAAAAGGACTGACGGCACTAAAAGATCATTATCTCTTTTGAAAATTTATTATTTAAACAACCCTGATTTAAAAGGGGACAAACAGAAGGTGTAGACCAAAATAAGACTGCACTTATGTGCAAGCTGATCTTTGTCTATACATTCTGCCAAACCAGGAATATTCTGGGTTCAGCATGACAAGGGTTAAGGGAATGCATTTCTGTACTAAGTGTCTTTTAGTATAGGTTAGCTATCATCTATTGATATTCAGTTTTCTGCTTAAACTAACTCTCCATCTTGTCCTAGCACATACTGTGTTTTTCTCTCACCAATGAGTCGATAATCGTAGACCTATGTGGGATAGCAGCTGGAGGCTAGGAAAGGATGTAATGGTAGTACTGGTGTGAGAAATACCAGGATTCCATTGTTAGGTGTTCCAGCCGCCGCAATATAACTGAAAGATTGTTGAAAGCAGCGTAAAACCCATTCAAACAAACAAACATACTGTGTTTTATCCATTACCAGACTACAGAATTTTAGACTGGGTCAAATTCATATAGGATGCAGATTACAATTTCAAGTTAATAGAATTTCAAATATCTCTGTCATTCTAGGTAGAAAACAATTCTGAACTTGCAGAAATTGCTTGTAACAGGCAATTTCTTTATTTTCCCTATTTTCTTTGGGGCGAAAAAAACAAGATTATGAGGTTCTCACAAAATGAACCGATTTTCATTAAATTTTATAAAATCTTTCCAAATTAAATCTGTATTTTCTATCATTTTTCAAAGCCATTTCTTCCCCCCAAATTCACAACAAAATAGATAAGAAAAGCATACATGAGGTCCAAGAGCATAACTGAATATGACAATTGAAATCATAAGATCTAAATAAATATACACAGTAAGCCTACAAATCATGAAAGAAGTTTCGATATGTTAAATTGTGACCTACCACAATTTAAAATTTGTTTACATAAAATGGTGATGTCAGTGATGAAGTTTTAACACCCACTAGCTATTCAAACAACTAACTCGTTCATAGAGATTAATGAAATCGTCCGTAAAGTTTAGTCATCTGCATATAACTTTCAACGAGAGTTTCTGGTGGAGAATCTGATGCATTCTACTTATCTCAAAATGTAAACAAACATGAGTTGAAATTAATCAGAAAAACTCAAATAATCTTTTCAGAGACATTTACTTATATCCTCCATTTATATATCGATATTAACCCTTGTCATGCTGAGCCTGGATTATTCCGGTTTTGGAAGGAGGTATAGACCAGATCAGCCTGCACATAAGTGAAGTCGGATCTTGGTCTACACCTCCTTCTTGTACTTTACCTTTCTTGTACTTTTTATGAAAATGATTTCTAATGACAACACCCTCTACTAGTGCTTTCAGCCCTTTGATTTTACCGCAATTCAGTAAAGTAATTTATACAGCATGATAAGGGTTAAGAAGGCTCTTGTTTGCTTAAGTGACAAAATGTACGATAGATTGTTTGAACCATTTTTCCTTCCTCAGAGGGAACATATGGCTTTAGACAAACAGCTTAAGCTGAAATTTTTAGTGCCATTTAATTTCTCTACTTCATAAGCATTTTGGGTATCTAATTTAAATGAGAAGGCTTGTTAAAGCAACCTGGACCCTTGATACAGTTAGTATATTTTCTTGCAGCTCTGTTCACTTTCTGTAATGGCCGTTATGTAGGAGCCATCTTGGACAGGAATGGCTTGAGACCCTCTAGATTTTATGTGACCAAGGATAACCATATGTACATGTCCAGTGAGGTGGGAGTGACAGACTGCAAGACAAGTGAAGTTATCCAAAAGGTAAGTAAGTTAATAAAGGGAGGTAATCAGTCAGCATGATGTAAATTTTCACATTGTTATTTCCCTTGATCAAAAATCAAGGTGCAAGTAGAGAGTACAGTTGTTGTCATCTATAAACCTGCCGCTGAAATTATTGAATTTGTAAGAGAAAACAAGGGATTTATGCTTAACTTGTTTCGACTATCACCCTTTTTAGACCCCCCCCAGAAAAAAAAACTATGGAAAGCATTGTGAAAAATTAAGAAATTGCTTACCACACGTAATTTCTTCATTTCCCATTGTTTTTTTTAACACAGAAAGTCAAGTATTTCCTAAATTTTAATCAACTTCAAATTCTCATCTGCAGCCTATTTCAATTTAGACCAGTCTAAAAAAATTTGATCAGATGAATTTGTTATGAAACTCCTGATTTAGGACTATAGAAGTTTAACCCATTCCAACTCAGTGACCTCTTGTAACACCCCTGTAAAATAATACTAAGAAAAATATTATGGAAAACAGAAAAATGGCTTGCACTTAGCCATTTCTATTTTTCCCACAACATTTTCTACCATATTCAGTCATAATTTTAAAAATTACACTCACTTTGAAATGTCTTCTGTAACTTCTTTTGATTTAGACACGTCCAAAATTTTGTTGTCTGGTAATAGGTTTAGGCATAAACTTTTTAAATTAAGAGAAAAAATCTTCACTGAAATTTATTATTCCTTTGGTTTCTAATGATTTTGTCAATTTGAGAATGGACAGTTTACATTGTCTTTTATCAAAACTGCAACACATAGTGAAAAAACTTTTGTAATTCTGCATACTGGTGGCATTAAACTAATCCAACACAATGACACTTTTTGAAGACAAGATAACAATTGGGAAACATTGTGTACAATTAAGAAATTGGTTGAAACAAGCAATTTCATCATTTTCCACAATGTTTTCTACCCTCGAAGTTGAAAAAATCTAAAATTTCATTAACTATTTTGTCATCTGCCAACTCTTTCAATTTTAAATAGTCTATATTTTTCTTGTGCGAAATTGAAATCACATTTTACTCTGACAGGGACGTCTGAAACCAGGTCGTATGTTGTTGGTAGACACAGAGAAGAAAGTTTTCATGAAAGATGAGGTGATTAAGTCACAGCTGGCCAACCTTAGACCTGTTGGAACATGGCTACAAGAGGTATTTACTTTTTGTTTGACTTAAACCTTGTCATGCTGAAGCCAGAATATTCCTGTTTTGGCAGGAGGTATAGACAAAGACCAGCCTTCACATAAGTACAGTCTGATCTTAGTCTTCATCACCTGTTTGCCTCTTTCAAACCAGAGTTGTTTGTGAGATTTACTTTGAAAAGAAATATTGATAGGAACTAGTGCCTCAATGCTTTGAGTCCTTGGATTTACAGCAATTCTGAAAAGAGTTTTATTCAGCATGACAAGGGTTAATACATGTACAGTCCTAAGTATATACCATAAAAAGTTTGTAAATTTACCGATGAATTAATAGTATATTAATGTGCCTAACATTTCCAACCATCTCACATGCCTATACAGTGCTGATACTGAACCACCTGAACAGTCACTCGGGGCATTTAGAATATTAGCTGATCTCTTTTAGAGGCATTGAGTCCATATCTATCTGTAGATCGCATTGTGAAATCTTTGATCACAGGTCGTGGGGAAGCACAGGTTGATCTGGATCTTCTCTTAGCATGCATGGCTTATGTAATCACATAGGAGAATTAGAACAAGTTGAAAGTTATTTTAGGAAACAAAAGCTTAAATTACAATAATTTGCAGACCAATTACATTTTATTTCTACTAATTGACTTTTAATGATGCATGTAAAAAAATGCTAGCATTTGTTAGAGATGATTTCGAATGTTAACCGCCTTTTCACAAATATTACTTTTCGACAGACTTTGTCCATGAACGAGTTGAGACAGCATCATGATCGTAGGAGAATGAAGAGAGTCAAATCCATAGATAAAATTGAGCTGCCAATTCACGGTGGATGTCTGGAGGAAGATAGGAGATTGCCCATGTTTGGTTGGACTGTAGAGGGGCTTAATATGTTGGTTCTACCCATGATAAGGGACAAGTAAGACTCAAGAATGATTTAATATTAACCCTTGTCATTCTAAATAGAAATCCTTTGCAGGATCATATTAGAAGTAAAGGGCTGAAACACTTGAAGCTGTATTCAAGGGTTAGTATCTCTTTAGAAAATTAATTTTATAAACAACTCTGGATTAAGAGGAACAAACAGTAATAAACATTAAAGCATTAAAGGGACACACAGGTGGTTTAGACTAAGTTGATCTTTGTCTATGCTGCCTGTCATAAAGGAAAATTCCATATTCAGCATGACAAGGGTTAAGTCCTTGATTGGTAATCATTGTTTTTAAAAAAATGTGTATAACAAATTAACTAAATAAATTTTACTGAGATTAATTCAAAACAGGGAATAAATGCCATATGACTTTATAACCCATCCCTTATACAGACTCTAAACGTTGTTATGATAGAATGATTCTTTATCAATATACCTTTGTCTAACTATTAAGCTTTATTTTACAGGAAAGAAGCCCTGGGTTCTATGGGTAATGATGCCCCATTTGCCTGCCTGTCCCAGTACAACCCACTTGTGTTTGAGTACTTCAAACAGCTATTTGCCCAGGTCACTAACCCTCCTGTGGATCCCTTCAGAGAGAAAATTGTCATGTCTCTGGTAAGTTCATTCAGTTCAGGTGGCTGGAATAGTTGTTTGCAAAGTATCAAAATGTAAACCACTGTAATTCAATTTGAAGTTTCTGATCCCCCCCCCCCAAAAAAAAAATAAAAAATAAAATCATATCCCCATGAACAAAATGTGGATCATGCATTATTTCAGGTTCATAAATACGGTAAAAAAATGATAAATCAAATGACCATGGTCAGACCAAATGAAAAGAATACTCTTGAAAAGAAGTTAAACCATTCTAGACTTTGGGTATTAATTGATTGGGACAATTCTTCTCACTTACACAGTCTTGAAATGATACATTTTCATTATTTTATTACTTGGCTTATATTATTATGTTAACCACCTAATTAGAGAGTTGCTGAAAAAACATTTTATCTGTTTTCAGGCTTGTCCAATAGGACCAGAGGCCAATATTCTTGAGCCTAGTGCTGAACAATGTAAAAGACTGTGGCTTGAACAACCAATCTTATCCTTACAAGACACAGAGATCCTGAAATGTATGGACTATAAAGGATGGAAGGTACAGTACTATTATTTGAAGGGCATAGCTTAGTGTAAAAACATCATAAGTGTTTATACTTTGTATAGACACTTATGATGTTTTTGCACTAAGCTTCTTTATAAGAATATCACAAAAAGACTGGTGTATCACAGTAATTCTAGAATTGTCTGTGGAATATGTATTAAAATCATTTTAATGAGTGACCACAAATATTTAACATTAATGAGCCATTGTGATCAGTCATTGTCCAGTGTCCGGCAGCACATCTGTCTGTCCATTCACAATTTAAAAAAAAACTCTTCTCCTAAAATAACCATGGAATTTCAACCAAACTTCACAGAAATGATCCTTAGGTCATGCTCTTTTAAAATACTTCAAAGAATTGAAATCCATGAAGAACAATAAGGCCCAGAGTTTTGATATTTGGAATAAATCATCATCTATTGACTTTCGACCAAAATACTTCAAAGAATTACCATTCTCGGAAAATTAGCCCTTTTCTGTGCGATACCTGATTTTACATAGGAATAAAGAAAGAAATCTTTGAAAATCTTCTTTTCCCAAACCATTATTAGAGCTTTGACATTTGGTATGTATCGATGCCTATTGACTCTTTACCAAAATACTTCAAAGAATTACCATTATCATAAAAATTAGCTCTTTTGACACTCTACCAAAATACTTCAAAGAATTGCAGTACTTTGAAAATTAGCACTCTACTGTGCAATCCCTGATTTTAGATAGGAATAAAGAAGACCATAAGGCCTAGATCTTTGGTATTGGTATGTATTGGTATGTATCAATGCCTATTGACTCTCTACCAAAATACTCCAAAGAATTACTATTGTCATGAAAATTAGCTCTTTTCTATGCAATTCCTGATTTTGGATAGGGAAACCATGGTTTCTATCTCATGCAATATCCTTTATTTGTTTTCATAGAGTGATTTCATTTGACAGAGTAAGAAGATTGACATGATGTTTCCTCTATCTGATGGAAATGGAGGCCTAGTTAAGGCCCTCCACAGGCTATGTGAGGAAAGTGAGGATGCTGCCAACGAAGGGTACAAGCTAATCATTTTGTCTGACAGAGATGCCAACAAAGATTATGCTCCTGTAAGGTAGGTCATGTCATTCAAGATAAGAGAGTACAGAGAATGCAGTCAGTAACCTTGGAAATATTAATATATAATTTTTTGTATACAGTATGTTATGTAAACCTATTTACATATAATTCTGTGAAAAGGACTTAACACAATCCCATACAACAAAATCTTAGACTGGTCCAAATTGAAATTGGATTTGCAAATGACAGTATAAAGTTTATGAAATTTTAGATTTTTCAACTTTCTGGGTAGAAAACATTGTGTAAAATGAAGAAATTGCTTGTTACAAGTAATTTCTTCATTTTCCACAATGTTTTCCAAAGAATTTGTATTGAGGGGCATTTAAATGCATTATTGTGGGAATGGGTTAAACTATGAATTAGGCGATGTTTTCCCACTTGTTTTTCTTGAGAGATTTCAAAAAGTGTTATTGTATGGGAATTAATTAAAGTTTTTAATGAAAACTCTACTCTAAACCCAAACCAAATTGTTCGTTTTTTTGCATGCTTGATGTTATTGATGTATTGTAATCCTTGTCACACTGAGCCGGAATATTCCTGCTTTTGCATGAGTTATAGACTAGGATCAGCCTGCACATATGTGCAGACTGATCTTAGTCTACATCACCTGGTTGGCTTAGTTAAGTCTGATTTGTTAATCAAATTGTTTTTCAAAACAAATATTGACCCACAATTAGGGTCTCTCAGTACTCTCAGTCCTATGAATTAATGCAGTTCAAGACAAAAAATGATGTTCAGGATGACAATGGTTAACCCTTTCCCGCTCAATCACTGGTTTTTACGTCTCTTTGTTTTAGTACTTGGGAAAACATTGTGGGAAAAGAAGAAATTGCTTGTAACAAGCAATTTATTCTTTTTCCACAATATTTTCTAACCTACTGAATGATTATTTATAAAATAAATTCAACTTTGAGTTGTCGTCTGCAAACTCTTTGAATTTGGACCAGTCTAAAATTTCAAAAAACAGGAAAGGGTTAAGGTCACCATTATCGATAACATGATTAATTATTTTCAGTTCTCTCTTGGCTGTTGGAGCTGTCCATCATCACTTGATCAAGAAAAAACTCCGCCTTAAGGTGGGACTTGTACTTGAAACTGGTGAGGCGAGGTAAGATTGATTAGGCCTTGTACAATATCTGAACCTGATTGTTTCATAGATGTTTCTGATGTAAGGGTTTCTATGTTTTCAAAGTCAATTGAAGGTAATTGAACAATCACTGACCCAGTCTACCTACTCCCTTGGCCCCACCAAATATCTTCGACAGGAAGTTCCACTTCAATTTCAAACAGCATTATTTCGCAAAATTCATACCCAGTAGCAAGTAATCAGAATAAAAATAGATGGATGGCGACCGAAAAAGTTGTAACTACAGCTTGAATAAGCTGTAGTTAAGACAATTAAGTCACCAAACCAACAAAATTGTTTCACAAAAATGGCTGACAATGTCGGAGTTCAAACCTCACTTCCATGGTTAATGAAGGATTTGATTTGTTGATTGATTCCTTGATTGACAGTCAGGATTGGTGAATTGTACATGTATTTCTAAACCCAAATAAGTTTTGTTTGAATTTGGTCCTTTTTAGCTCACCTGAGCACGTAGTGCTCAAGTGAGCTATTGTGATTGTCTTTTGTCCGGCATCCGTCCGTCGTCCGTCGTCCGTCAACAATTTCTTTAAACGACATCTCCTCCTAAACCACTGGGCCAATTTGAACCAAATTTGGCAGAAATGTTCCTTAGGTGGCCCCCTTCAAAAATAGCTAAAAGAATTGAAATCCGTTAAAAACTCTGGTTGCCATGGCAACAAAAGTGAAATTTTAAAATAATCTTTAAAAATCTTCTCCTCCTGACCCAGAAGGCGTAGAGCCTTGATATTTTGCATGAAGCATCAGTATATTGACCTCTTTCAAAATAGCTAAAATCATGATCCTGGGGTCCCCAGGGGCGGAGCCCCAGGGGGGTGGGGTTTATATAGAAATAAAGAACGATTTTTTAAATGACATCTCCTCTCAAACCACTGGGCCAATTTGAACCAAATTTGGCAGAAATGTTCCTTAGGTGGTCCCCTTCAAAAATAGCTAAAAGAATTGAAATCCGTTAAAAACTCTGGTTGCCATGGCAACAAAAGTGAATTTTTAGAATAATCTTTAAAAATCTTCTCCTCCTGACCCAGAAGGCATAGAGCCTTGATATTTTGCATGAAGCATCAGTATATTGACCTCTTTTAAAATAGCTAAAATCATGATCCTCGGGTCCCCAGGGGCGGAGCCCCAGGGGGGGTGGGGTTTATATAGAAATAAAGAACGAATTTTTAAATGATATCTCCTCTCAAACCACTGGGCTGATTTGAACCAAATTTGGCAGAAATGTGGCTTAGGTGGTCCCCTTCAAAAATAGCTAAAAGAATTGAAATCCGTTAAAAACTCTGGTTGCCATGGCAACAAAAGTGAAATTTCAAAATAATCTTTAAGAATCTTCTCCTCCTGACCCAGAAGGCGTACAGCCTTGATATTTTGCATGAAGCATCAGTTTATTGACCTCTTACAAAATAGCTAAAATCATGATACTCGGGTCTCCAGGGGCAGACCGGGGGGGGGGGGGGGAGGGGTATAGGCATGAAGCATAAGTTCACAGACTTCTTTCTTATTTCTGAAATTATAACCCATGGAAAAAGTTTTTTCCTTCTTTCAAATCGGCACTAAAGCCTTGGAATTTGTAATTTGGACTTTTGGATTCCCAGGTTCATAGTCTTTATATGTAATTGTGGCGCACTTGTTTCATAATCCTAACCTTAACATGAAATTAGACTGTTGAAAGAAAAAGAGCCTTCTCAGGTGAGCGCCCCAGGGCCAACGGCCCTCTTGTTTAAAAGAGACACAGGTTTTCATAGCAAGAGAATATATTTAAACAATCATTTTCTCTTCTTGAAACAAGTTCATCTAAAACCTAAAATGACTTCTTCTTGAAATAAAAAGTCTTTGTTCTTTGGCTTTAGTGTCTTTCAGTTTCAATTTCATGCAAAAAAGTCAAGAAATTTTGTTCAAAGAAAAAAAAAATTATGTGTATAAGTGCCTATTGAAGATATAGAAAAATTAATGACACAGCATTCATTATATGTTTTCATTTCTTTATCTAGAGAAGTCCACCAGATCTGTACACTGCTTGGATATGGAGTGGATGCTATTTGTCCATACCTGGTGTATGAAACCATTGCCCGACTGCGACGTCAGAGATTGTTAGACCCACCACTGGCTGATGAGGAAATCTTCATGAATTACAGAGCTGCTGTTGCTAGAGGAATTTCTAAAGTTATGGCTAAAATGGGCATCTCAACTTTACACAGTTATAAGGTATAGTTAACCCTTTCCTGTTTAGCAAAATTTTAGACCCGTACAAATTCAAAGGTTTTGCAGATGAAAATTTAAGTTGATTTTATTTGAAAAATAACCATTTAGTAGGGTAGAAAATATTGTGGAAAAAGAAGAAATTGCTTCTTTTTTTACAAGCAATTTCTTCTTTTTCAGCAATGTTTTCTCAATTATAAAATCACAGGGACATAAAACCAGGGATTAACCAGTAAAGGATCAAATAACAATCATCAAGTATTATTGACTAAATACCAAAGCTGACCCCGAGGCTCAAAGTCTTATGTTCAGATTGAGCTTGTCCAGAGCATATTTGCTACATATTTTCTTGGATTTCAAATTATTGGGGATACTTGTACTCCATTCTGAGTACATTGGTAATAGATTTTCACATAGCTCAAAGGACAAAAGACAAGGCTAAGGTCAAATGTTGGATGGGCTCAACATATTGTCCACGGCCAGCTTTATAGTCTGTGCTAGGAGACGAAGATATATGAATTTCTTTCATGTAATTGTCATCTACAACTTTTTTCCCATTTTTGACCATTTTGAGTCTGGTAATGGAATAGTTTGTATTTCTTTTTTCCTATGATTTCTATAGGGAGCCCAGATATTTGAAGCTGTTGGGTTGAGCAGAGAAGTGATGGATCTATGTTTTACGGGATCAGCCTCTAGAATTGGTGGTGTTACATTCGTCCATCTTGCCGAGGAGGTCAGTATTTAGCCTTTCACACGGTATTTATATGCTCAGCAGAAAAATTATTAAAACATTATGAGAAAAGCAGAAAGTACTTTCAACAAAAATGGATGGATCTCAGCTGTCAATCAAAGAATGGATTGACCAATGAAACCATTCTTTTAGACCAGAAGCAAATTTCCAAAGATTTGAATAACTTTTGCAGGTGTATCCACTAAGTCATGACTTAGGTTTATTCATGCTTAGATGGCAAACCAACAATTTTCCATGTTTTTACATGGTACTAACCATGTATTCCGTTTATTCAAAGACCTTTCTGTCAGAGCTCTGTGGGTGTAGCCAGCGATATGCCAATTGCTGTTTAAGTACACAGCTGCTGTTTACTTTAGAAAAATATTTGATGCTCTGTTTTCTTAGAGACAATCTGATTTCAACCTCATATTGACTAGAAAGATTTTTACGCTCAATAAGGCTTTCTTTACAATTTCCCATTCAGGAACCAGTCAAGATCATATTGTCTTGGCCCATTCCTAGATTATGAAAATGTAGACCGGTCTAAATTTAAAGAAATTACAGTTTATTACCAGCAATTTCTCTTTTTCCTACAAAGTTTTCCATTATCATATTTCTTTAGGGCATCTAAAAGTGACATTCTATAGTAATTGATTAAAGGAAATTCACATGATAGATCCTATATTTATTTCTGATTTTCAGACAATCAACCGACACCAACTGGCCTATTCTGATAGAGACTGTGATAACATGGTGGTCATGAACCCTGGTATATTACACTGGAGAGAGGGTGGAGAAAAACATATTAATGATCCCCAATCTATAGCTAATCTACAGGTAATATATAGAGGATAATCGTTTGTTCCAGGGTAAGATCGATTTATATTTCACTGAGTGAACAACAAAAGCTCGCCACGAGTGAAAATATAGCTTTTGTTGTTCACGAAACAAAATATCAATCGATCTTACTAAAAAAACAAACGATTGTTCTATTTCTTTAATGCAAAAATTAGACAAAATGTGAAAATTTTATGACAAATTTTCTTAAAGCACGTCATTTTGCATGACTGCTATACAACGCTTATGATGACGTCACTTATTTGGCTCTGCTTAGATAACGTCAGATAGGGTGAAATGAATGAAAACGGGGCATAAGTTTTTGATAATTTCACTGGATAGGCGGTGAGTATCAAATGATAATCTACTGTTATTTCTCAATAATCCACCTGTAAGCATTTAAGAAAATCTGTTTGTACTCCTTGATTCAGTACTAGTTGTCCAATTTGAAATATTCGTAATAGTAATTCCAAAGGTCATGGTATAAAAATTTACAGAAAAAATTTACAGGACCATTAACTCTCAATGTATTGTAGGCTGGATTTCAATATAATTTTGAAGTATTGTTTTGCCATTTAAAACACTTGACATTCAGGGCCAAGATCACAGAGTAAGGTCAAAGCTTTGTCCCGACCATAAGGCTTCTATATTTATAGATGGATTTCAATATGAATTTTGATATTTAATTACCATCACAAGATGAACTATTTTTGAAACATTTTTAATGTAGGTCAAAGGTCAAGGTGAAATAATGAATGGCTGGACACAAGTTGTCCCTGGACAACCATTCTAGTATTAAGAAACACAAAGTGGGCGTATTGGTACATGCCAACTATCAAAATCAAAATATCTGTCCTGTCTGTGTTAACCCTTTCCTATACAATCCCTGATTTTCATATCACTGTGATTTTATATTTGAGAAAATATTGTGGAAAAAAAAAGAAATTGCTTGTAATAAGCAATTTCTTCGTTTTCCGCAACTTTTTCTAAAATGTAGGATGGCTACTTTTTGAAATGTATACAGTCTGCTACCTCTTTGGATTTTGAGTAATCTTATTTTTTGAAGATAAGTAAAAGGTTATTCCAATGCCATACAACATGTTCTCTTTCACAAATTTCAAGAAATAAGCTTTTGAAAACATTGTGGAAAATGAAGAAATTTTACTTATAACAAACAATTTCATAATCTTTTCTACCCTGGATTTTTTCTAAAATTCTATTTAATTGAATTTGTCATCTGTAACCTCTTTTTAATTTGGACTAGTCTAGATATTTGTTGTGTGGTAATGGGCTATTGCATATGATTTAATAAAAACACAGCTTTCTTTGATATAGAGAAAAAGTTGAGACTGTCAATGCTCATTGACAAAAAACTGAAACTGAAATGAAATTTTCCTATGTGGTAGAATTTTTTTTTTTATCAAATATGTAAAAATTACAGATTGCAGCCAAATCCAACAGCAGGGATTCATATGACAAGTTTGCAGAATCAGCTCTGGAGAGCACCAAACAATGCTCCCTCCGTGGACAGTTGGACTTCAAATATTTGGAGAAAGCTATCGACATTGCTGAAGTAGAAGATGCTGTGAACATTGTTAAACGATTCTGTACTGGTAATTATGCAATTAAACCGTTTATTGATCAATTATTTGGCAGACTTATTTATGCTTGTTAACATGATCAACTTTTGTCATCGGAGATAACTTGGCATGGCTGGCGATCCACCTATTTCTAATTGTTTTTACTTTTTTTTTGCTTTTTCACATGCACATATCTGAGGCTGGAAAGTCAAAGCCATGTGAAAAGGTTAAATTTCATAATGTGGGTCATTTGTTTCTACTCCAAGAGTCTTCCATTAATTAGTGGCTAAATTATTCATCACAATGAATGGATGTATCATGTGCAAAACTCATGTCTGTAGCTAAAATGTCAAAGTCATATTAACCAATCAACAGATGATAAAAGTTAAGACTTGTCCAAACTCAAAGAAGTTGCAAACAAAATATTTTCTGAAGCCTTTTTCTTGCAGGGCAGCCAAAATTTGGATTGTGTGGGAATAGGTTAAGATATCAAAAGTTAAAAGAAATGAGGTACAATAAGCTTTTGGTGGGCACTCATGTTCACTCATGCTCACAAGTATATATTGATATAAGAAATGGAGAAGATATTATTTGTTTTCATGGAGGTATGAAACAAAAAAAACACCTTATCTCACTCCATGAAACAGGAAACAGATTCATACAAAAGTGCAATTATTTTTTTGTTTCATGCCTCCATGAAAACAAAGTAACTATTATCTTCATTTCTTATAATTTAATGACATCGAGGGAAAAAAGGAAATATATTTACAAATTTTGATACATTGTTTATGGAATTATTTTGGTGCAAGCATACAAAATAGTTCTATGCTGAAAATTTTGTTGATGAAGGTATTAATATTTTTTTACCAATCAGAACGCTTGTTCTTGATAGACAAAACAAAAAATCAATTTATAAATATATGAAAAAAAAACCAACCAGCTTTCTCTTCATCTAACATTTTCTTCTCATGTTTTTTCTTGTATTTATAGGAGCCATGAGTTTTGGCAGCATTTCCCTTGAGGCCCATACAACTCTGGCTGTGGCTATGAATAGAATAGGGGCCAAGTCTAACACTGGAGAGGGTGGGGAAAACCCAGAAAGGTACCTAAATGAGGACCCAGAGTTCAACAAGAGGTCAAAGATTAAACAGGTAGCCTCTGGCAGGTTTGGAGTAACAAGTTCATATCTAAGCCATGCTGATGAGCTTCAGATCAAGATGGCACAGGGAGCCAAGCCTGGCGAAGGTGGGGAGCTGCCAGGCCATAAGGTAAATTATTATAGAAATTGAGCTTAAATGTCTTGAAAAGAAGCCGAATGAAGAACTCTGTTCAAAAAGCTCCTGTTTTTTTAATTGCTTAGTGGATTTTATCCATTCCCATACAGTTCCGCTTTATTACGCCTATCAAGAAAAAAGGTTAGAATACATTACGTACAATGAAGAAATAGTGGGTAACAAGCAATTTTTTTAATGACAACAATGGTTACTACCCTAACAGGCAAATAATTTCACCAAATTGAAATTGTCGACTACAACTTCAATTTAGACTAGTCTAAAATTTAGTGCACAGGTAGGGGATATAAGATTTTTGAAAACAAGAACTTACAGTCTTGACTAATGTTAGTTTGTTATGATTGCCACTGTAAACAAAATCAATGAAAATCCCAATCAAATCATTCATTTAGACGAGAAGTGATCTTTGAACTTTGACATTCGTGTTAAGCATTTTGTTGGTTTTTGGAAACTTAAACATTATACCTTCAGCTTATTCAAGCTGTTGTTACAAGGTTTACATTGCCAACCAGCGATTTGGCTTTTATAACATTTCTCTGACCACAATAATGTTGTTTATTTACCCTTTCCTGCACAATCCCTGGTTTTTACTTCCCTGTGATTTTATACTTGAGAAAAATTTATGGGAAAAGAAGAAATTGCTTGTTACAAGCAATTTCTTCTTTTCCCACAATATTTTTTTTTACCTTTAGGTTGGTTACTTCTCAAATTACTCTCACGTTTATATGTTGTCTACAAATTCTTTCAAATTGGACTAGTCTAAAATTTTGAAAAACAGGAAAGGGTTAAATGCTTTCTGTTAGATTATCAATATTTCTCAGTAGATTATCGCTCTATTTAACCCATTCCCACTCAATCCCTCCTTTTTACGCCCCTCAACAAAAAGGCTTTGGAAAACATTGTGGAAAATGAAGAAATTGCTTGGATCAAGCAATTTCTTCATTATCCACAATGTTTTCTATCCAAAAAGACGAAAAAATTCAATCAACTTGAAATTGTCGTCTGCAGCTCCTTTCAATTTGGACTGGTCTAAAATTCCACTGTGTTGGAATGGGTTAATCTATGAAAAATGTGATGAAATTATCAAAATGATTAACTCACTATTTTGGAAGATTAAGCCCTACGTTTAGTCACTGTGCGCTACTGAATGTCATCTAGGCAGGACAAAAGACACTGGTGATCACATCAGGTTGCCATGTTATTCGCATGTGAAATGACACTTGTTTCCCCAAAGTACCATCATTTTTTTCATTTAAGAAATAGAATAGATTTTTGTTTTTTTTTTGTGGAAGATCCCTTTATCTTTCATTTCATGAACAACTAAAGTATATTTTCACTTGTGGCCCTGACACTCATGATAATATAGCTTTTTGTTGTTGACTCAATGAAAGATAAATGGATCTTACACTGAAACAAACATTTATCCTTTATTTATTACCTCAGTCATACTATTGCCATGTCAAAGTCAGTGGGAGTGGAAAGTGATCCATAAATAATCAAATCTTTCCAATGGTCTGAACCTTGACCTTGTGAAAGGAAAATCTAATTTACCTTTAGATAAACATTTTGATATAATTTAAGATTTCATGTAATTACTGTTAAATATTACAGGTATCCAAAGATATAGCCAAGACACGTCACTCTGTCCCAGGAGTAGGCCTGATCAGTCCGCCACCCCACCATGATATCTACTCTATTGAAGATTTGGCCGAGGTATGTTTGTATTATGTTAAAAAAAAACATTTATCCTCTACTGTTTGCAGTTAAAAACTTAGTATTTCATTATTGATTATCATTATTTAAGTACTTTGAAGAGGCTTCTAGTACAAATGTGATACCCCCGTGAAAGCCAAATTTTTCATCTCTTCAAATCTCTTCATTTCTTACAATAAACCCATTCCCACACAATGACACTTTGGACCCCCCTTAAACCATTCCCAAACAATAAATTTTAGACTTGTTTACATTGGAAGGAGCTGCAGATGATAATTTAAAAGTTTATGGAATTCTAGATTTTTCAAGTTTCCGGGTAGGAACATTGTTGAAAATGACGAAATTGCTTGTACCAAGCAATTTCTTCATTCTCCACAATGTTTTCCAAAGCTGTCATATTGAGGGCGTTTAAAAGCATTATTGTATGGGAATGGGTTAAGAAAAACAATAGAAAAAAAAAACAATAGAAAAAAGCAATATGGAAAATGAAAATTTCTTACAATAAGCAATGTTTTCTCCCAAGACAGTTGAAAAACCTAAAAATTCATAAACTTTGAATTGTTGTCTGCAACTCCTTTCAACTTGGACCATTCTGATTTTTTTTTTTTTTTTTTTTTATTATTATTGGGTTAAATTTCTTCATGATAATAAACAAGTGAAAATGTTTTACTTGTCTTGGACAGATTTTTTTAAAGAAATTAATTTGTGAACTAGAATTCAAATTGTACTGTGCTCTTCTTTTTCATAGAGCTATAAAACAAATTTTTCAGTGAACCAGAATTGCCAAATTTGAACAACTAATTTTAATTGAAGTATTGATAAAGCTTTCCTGTTGGAAAACAACTAATAGAGAACTTTAACCCTTTACCAGACCACAAAATTTTAGACTGGTCCAAAGTAAAAGAAGCAATTTTTGTCTACCTTGCTTGCGGTGAGCAAGACATTGTTGTCACTATGTCACCATCCAAATTTGTCCGGACAATTACTCCTACATTTATGGATGGATTCAAAATAACTTGGCACAATTATTCTCCATCATGAGTAGATGTGCCATTTGAAAGAAATTTTGGGATAGTTCTAATGTCAAGGTCATAGCTCAAGGTCAAACACTAAAATTGTGATTGTCAAGAGCATTTCTCCTACAATCATGGATGGATTTCAAAATAGATTGGCACAATTGTTCTCCATCATGAGTAGATGTGCCATTTGAAAGAATTTTTTGGATAGCTTCAAGTTCAAGGTCAAAGCTCAAGGTCAAACACTAAAATTGTGCTTGTCCGGAGCATAATGCATACAAAACTTTCTGGGCTAGACAGCAGTTGTCCTTGGACAACCATCTAGTTATTTGATGAGTTTTTGAAATTTTATCCTATGGGTTATAAAACGTGGGTATGGAAGAAATTTCTATTTGGTACTGCTGAGGGTACAAGCTGTAGTGCATGATGAAGGAAAGCAATCTATAAACCCATTCCCACAAAATGATGCTTTCTGACACCCTGGAGAAAAACAATTTGAGAAAACAATATAGAAAATGAGGAAATTGCTTGCAAATTTTCCACTATGTTTTCTAATCAGAAAGTTAACAACAATCTAAATTTTCATATACGTTAAATTGTTGTCTGCAACTTCTTTCAATTTGAGCCAGAATAAAATTTTTTCATCTGGTAATGGATTAATACAGTGAGTTGGTCAAATGGATGGTTTTTCAGTCAAATATATGATAATCCATGAAGGAATCTTGTTAATCCATTCCTACACAACAAAATTTTAGACTGGTCTAAATTGAAAAAAAGCTGCAGTCGAAAATTTTAAGTTGATCGAATTTTTAAGTTTATTCATTGTTTTGGTTAGAAAACATTGTGGATAAAGAAGAAATTGCTTGACACAAGCAATTTCTTCATTTTCCACAACATTTTGCAAAGCTTTAGCTTGAGGGGCATTAAGTAGGTATCGTGTAGGAATGGTTTAAATTATTACAGGGTTTTCCCTTGACTTTCAAAACAGGGGGTCATTTTGCCACATTATGACCCCTATCAAATAAGATAAAGAAGGATGTCTAGCTATTTTGGGGGTCATTTCTGAAAAATGGGGGTCCAAATTCAAAGAAGGAGAGGGTCAAGGAAAACCCTGTATTAGAAAGCATTTACCAATTACCAGATGACAAAAATTGAAGACTGGTCCAAATTCATAGAAGTTGCAGATGACCTTTCAAAATGTTTATGAGTTGAGAAAATATATGTCATATTGAGTAGAAAAAAAAGTGATAAAAGGGGAAATAGCTTGTCACAAGCCACTTCTCCTTTTCTCACATTATTTTCTGTAACTCTATTTCTTTAGGGTATCAAAAAGCGGCATGGTGTGATAATGGGTTAAAAATGTAATGACCTGTATTGAGGACTGACATTTTGCATCATCTAATTGTGTTACATTTCTCCAACAGCTGATTTATGATCTGAAGTGTGCTAATCCAGAAGCAAGAATCAGTGTTAAACTCGTGTCCGAGGTTGGTGTCGGAGTGATCGCATCGGGAGTTGCTAAGGTAACTTGTTGGGTTTCATTTGGTTCAATGGAAGTTAGATATTAGGTCATGAATATGGCCATTTCAAAATGAAGAGAGATTTCTGCACATACAAGATGTCTATCTCCTTTCTTCAACCCATTACCTCAGGGTCCCCTTTTTTACGCCCTCCCCCTCCCCTCAAGAAAAGAGCTTAAAATAATGGGAAAATAAAGAAATTGCTAGTTAAAAGCCATTTCTTCATTTCCCATAATTCTTTCTATCCAAAAAGACAAAGATTTTAAAATATTTCATTTGAATTTGAAATTGTTGTCAGCAGCTTCTTCCAATTTGGACAAGTCAAAAAAAATGTTATCTATTAATGGTTTAATAAGCTGTTGCTTGTTGTAAAACCCTACTTTGAAAGGCCAAATTGATGTCACAAACAAATGTCAGATGAAATGATCTTGTGTGCTGGAATGATGCATTAATTCCAAACATATTACAATATTTGACAATGTGCTTGTCATTTCTTTTCTCACCTGTCAGAAAAAGACAGGTAGTATGATGAACCAACCTTAGAGTGGGTAGTGCAAATAAGTTGTTTGTAATGTGGCTGGAAAAAGAAGAGGACTATTGGTGAGTATCAAGGCTCTGAATGCTTTAGGTGACTCCATAATTGATAGATTTAGTAAAATCCGATGGAACAAGCCAACTTGACTTACAAAAGCTACCTATTTCTTCCCAGGGTAAGGCAGAACACATCACTATCTCCGGACATGATGGTGGCACTGGTGCCAGTAGCTGGACAGGGATCAAAGGGGCTGGGTTGCCATGGGAACTGGGTATAGCGGAGACCCATCAAGTTTTGGTGATGAATGATCTGAGGTCCAGAGTGGTACTTCAGGCAGATGGACAAATACGATCAGGTAAAAGAAAAAGACAGATTTTGTTGAAATCTCCAAATGCCCTGACTACTGTACATTGAATGGTCAAGGTCTAAAATTGAGGACAATTTTTAACAGCGTTGTTTTGATAATCTGTTCTTCAGGACGAGATGTGGTAATTGCTGCCCTACTGGGAGCTGATGAAATTGGACTGAGCACAGCACCATTGATAGCCATGGGATGTACCATGATGAGGAAATGTCATCTCAATACATGTCCTGTTGGTATAGCAACACAGGTCAGGCTTTACTCTTTTCTTAACCCAATGGCAAAATGTTAGACTGGTCCAAATTATTGAAAGGAGCTGCAGATGAAAATTTCGAAATTGGTGAAATTTAAAAATATTTGTATTTTGGGGTAGAAAACAGTGTTGATATTGTTGATAATGTTGGCAATTTCTTGTGACAAGCAATTTCTTCCTTGTTCAAGAATGTTTTTCAAACTTTTTTCTTGTGGGGAGTAAAAAGGCGAGATTGTGTGGGAATAGGTTAAGAGGGTGCTATAGAGAGAGAGGGTATTTTGGATTTTAGATTCATTTATTTCAACAATACCTAGTTTAAACATATTCTATTTTCCACAAATTTTACCACACATGCAACATGTTATAAGGATCAAAAGTAAAAACAATACTTAACCCATTACCACACAATGACACTTTTTAAAACCCCTCAATATGAAAGCTTTGGAAAACATTGTGGAGAATAAAGAAATTGCTTGTGACAAGCAATTTCTTCATTATCCACACTGTTTCTACCCTAAAAAACAAAGATTTTGAAGATTTCATCAACTTAAATGTTTTATCTGCAACTTCTTTGAATTTGGACTGGTCTAAATTTTTATTGAGTTGGAATCGGTTAACATACTTTGTGTTATGGGTACCCATTGGAGTTGCTTCACCTGTCTTAATTGTTAATTCTACTCAAAACTTTGTGTTATTTTAATTCTACCGAATTGCCTCATCCAATAACATAGGGTTTTGAGTAGAAATCATTATTTTAGACTGGTTTGATCCCTTTATACCTAGACCTGAAAAATGCCACAAAATGAAGGCCTGATTTATGATTAAAAAGTGGACTAATTTTACCTAGTTCCTTATAGCGTTGAAAACATTGTGAGACAAAGGGAAATGGGGTTTAAGCAATTTTTCTTTTGTTCACTTTCTTTAATAGCTGATTACCTTCAGTGAGTCAAAATGCCTAATTGTGTTACAATGGTTTAATTATCTTTCAGGATCCAGTTCTAAGAGAGAAATTTGCAGGAAAGCCAGAACATGTAATAAACTATCTGTTTTTCGTGGCTGAAGAAGTAAGTTTCCCTTAACCTATTCCCAAACAACAAAATTTTAGACTGGTCCAAATCAAAAGGAGCTGCAGACAACAATTTCAAATCGATAGAATTGTAAATTTTTTCTTCTTTTTGGATAGAAAACATTGAGGATAATGCAGAAATTGCTTGATTCAAGCAATTTTTTCATTATCCAGAATGTTTTCAAAAGCTTTATTCTTTAAGGGCATGAAAAGGAAGGATTGTGTAGGAATGTATTTAAATTCTCAAACTCCAACATTGTAGTATTTTATCAAACCACTTTTGAGTCATGTAATTGACAATTTTGTTGTATAATTTCTTTGATATTTCAGTGATTAAGAGAAGCAGAATTGGTTGATACATATTAATAGTCTTTTATGTCTTTCCCTCAATGGACAGATGGCAGCTGTCAATCAAAGAATCAATCAATGAATCAAGTCATTAATGTAGGCTTGAAGTAAACTTGCTCAAGCTGTAGTTACAACATTTAAGTTGCCAATCAACCATTTTATTTTCGTTCTTCATGAAAATGTCC
Organism: Fragum fragum; assembly: GCA_946902895.1. Lineage (NCBI taxonomy): Eukaryota > Metazoa > Mollusca > Bivalvia > Cardiida > Cardiidae > Fragum > Fragum fragum. The sequence goes on from OX336368.1 coordinate 18,055,965, forward strand.
ATACGTTTTGCAAAATCATAATATCTAAGATAAACTGTTATCAGAGTGGGAATGGCAAGCGATCAGTCAATTGAGGGATTGTAAAAATCATTGGAGAAAATCAAATCATTCATTTATACACAAAGTTTAAGATTAAACTCTGACATATTTGTAATTCATTTTTGGTCTCTGGCATTTTGAATTATGTAAGTACAGCGTTTCAGCTGTAGTCATGACTTTTTGGTTACACACCAATGATAAACCCATTCCCACAGAATGAAATTTTAGATTGGTCCAAATTGAAAGAAGCTGCAGACGACAATTCCAAATTGATTGAGTTTCTTTTTTTTTTTTCATCTTTTTGCATAGAAAACATTGTGGATAATGAGGAAATTGCTCGATACAAGCATTTTCTTCATTTTCTACAATGTTTTCAAAAGCTTTTTTATCAAGGGGCGTAAAAAGGAAGGATTGTGTGGGAATGAATGAACCTTTTGTTTTTATGTCTTTGAGCAAACCTGTGTTGTAAGATATCTTGATCAAACTGCCACTTCAGTGGTCAGCAAACAAATCCAGTGATCTATGAACTGATATACTTTAAATTCTTTACTGACAGATCGTAACTAAATTTGAATTAATTTTCCCACAAAAACAGATCAGGGAGCTGATGGCACAACTTGGCTTCAGAAAGTACCAAGAAATGGTTGGACGAACAGATAAACTGAAGTTCAGTCCCCACTCCATCAACCCGAAAGCAAAGCTGTTAGATTTCTCGATGATCCTGAAGAACGCTAGTGATATGAGGCCTGATGTCAGTATTGTTGGAGGAAGTGTGGCTCAAGACTTCCAGCTGGAGAATAGATTGGTATGTTTGTTTATTGTATAATTTTATTTTTAGTGTCATCTATCCAAATTGGTGTTCTGAATGGTAAAAAAAAAGTATTCATAACTCCTTGAATAAAATTTTGAGCATGCAGCAATTTTGTATACTTCCGCACAAAATAGTCCAAAAGAAAACATATCAAAATTTGTAAAGTTTTTGCTTTTTTCGCTCTATGCTATTGAATTATAAGAAATGAAGATAATATTTTTTATACCCCGCATCGATAGATTGGGGGCATATTGTTTTAACGGTGTTTGTCTGCAAATCTTAACCTGCCAACTAAACATTTTCCTTAACTTCAACCCTGATTAAGTTACAATGCTAATATTTGGTATGTAGATAGGTCTCAACAAGGTCATGGGGAAGGTCATTTCATCAAGGTCAAGGTCAAAATTTTAACCCTTTTCCGTAAAACAAAGGAAAAAAACATCAAAAATCACCTGTTTCTAAAGAATTCCTGTTTGGGGGCATAGTGTTTCACAAACACATCTTGTTTGTTATCAAGGAGGTATGAACCAAAAAACCTAATCACACTTATGTATGAATCCGCTTTGGGTATTCATACAGTGTGATTAGTTTTTTCGGTTCATACCTACATGAAAACAAAAAAATATTCTCTTCATCTCTTAATGATTTATATCTTGGGAATGAAAGAAACTTGTTGAATAGTTTTTATTTTGCATGGGCTATATTACACAAGTGTAATATCTATGCAAATGAACTGAATTCTTTGGGAACAGGTTTTCATAACATTAAAAATGGAATGGCATCATTTACCGATGGCATTGTATGTTTTGCAGAATATTACAATGTTCAAGATTTTATTCACAAAGTTTCAGGTCATATGAGAAACAGAATCTGGAAATAGGAAAGGGTTAGTTGAACTGTTGCTCTTTAATGTTTGTTTTCCATTGTCTTCTTGTTTTTTAATTGGTATCTGTTTATCTATATTTTAGGATTACAAAGTATTGGAGATGGCCAAAGATGTGATAGATGGAAAGAAGAAGCAAGTTGTGATAGACATGAACATTACCAATGAAGATAGAACTTTTGGATCGACCCTGAGTTACTTTATCTCCAAGTAAGAACTTTTGGATCAACCCTCAGTTACTTATATGTCAAGTAAGTTTTCTTTTCATAGTAATAATTGTAGGACCAAAGAAAATATATTACTTTATCTGAATGTCAAATATATTTTTTTCATACACCCCCCCCCCCCGAAAAAAATGTCGTACTTGACAAAAAAGCATAAAATTGATGTTATTCAACCACTGACAATACCCTTCAGGCGTAATGGGACACTCTGTGAAGCTCTTGTAAAACAGTAAATTTTAAACTAGTCCAAATTGAAAGGTGTTACACATATCAATTCAAAGTTCTTGAAATTTTCATCTTTTTTTTTCAATTTTCTGGGTTGAAAGCATTGTGAAAAATGAAGAAATTGCTTGGTTCTTGCTTTGTTCTTGCAATTACTTTATTTTACGCAATGTTTTCCCAATTGTTTTTCTTGAGGGACTTCAAAAAGTGCCATTGTAATTAGGTTTTCAATAATAACAGGTTAAATATATTTACAGGAAGACAGTAGAGGATGGCCTGCCAGATAAGAGTATTATCATCAACCTGAAGGGATCTGGAGGACAGAGTTTCTGTGCCTTCATGGCCCGAGGTGTGCAGGTTACCCTGGAGGGAGATGCTAATGATTATGTTGGAAAGGTATTTCAGCCATCATACAAAAACATTCAGCTAACCCACAAAATGACGCATGTTGTAAGCAATTTCTTCATTTTACACAATGATTTCCCAAACGGTTTTCCTGAGGGGCATCAGAAAATATCTTTGTGTTGGTATGGGTTAAATAGAAGATTCAAAAGCATCGGTATAGACATAGGTATAGACGAAACTTGTCAAGAAATTTATAAAAAAAGGATAAATCAAAGAAAATCTTTGCTTTGTTTTGTTTGTTACATACCATTATTATACTCTTCACCTTAAAATAACTATCTTTTTTTAACCTTTTCTTGCACAGTCCCTTGTTTTTACCTCCTGTGAATTAATACTTGAAAACGTTGTGAGAAAAGAAGAAATTGCTTGTAACAAGTAATTTCTTCTTTTCCCACAATGTTTCTCTCCTGAAGGTTTGTTACTTTTCAAATTATACTGGCTTTAAACGGATGTAACTTCTTTCAATTTGGATTAGTCTAAAATTTTGAAAACCAGGAATGGGTAAATATGTCCTGGTTAAAAGATTCAGTTTAAGATTAACGCAGATTGAATATCCTATATTTATTACACAGGGATTATCAGGTGGAGAAATCATTATATTCCCGCCCAAAGATGCCCCCGTAGACTTTCAATCCGTGGATAACATCATTGTTGGAAATGTTGTACTGTATGGAGCAACCTCAGGGAAAGCGTTTTTCCGTGGACAGACTGCTGAGAGGTTTTGTGTACGGAACTCAGGTGCCATAGCTGTATCAGAGGTGAGTGTGACTCTTTTTAGAATTAAAATAAGAAAAAAGTTGAATGATTCCTAAAATTTGTTCTCAAAATATCGCACGCCTTCAAATGAGTTTAACCCATTTCCACACAATCCCTTCTTTTTATGCTCCTCAACAAAAAAGCTTTGGTAAACATTGCAGAAAATGAAGAAATTGCTTGTATCAAGCAATTTCTTCATAATACACAATATTTTCTATCCAAAAAGAAGAAAAAAATTAAAATTTAAACAACTTGAATTAGTCGTCTGCAGCTTCTTTTCAAATAGGACCAGTCTAAAATTTTGTTGTGTGGGAATGGGTTAAGAAACATCATAAGTAAATATAAGTCAAAGATGAAACAGTGATTTATTTTGACTATACATGGTTAATCATCTAGCCATTAGAAATATTTGAAAATATATGAAAGTCAATACCACTTTACTACAAACTCAATTATTTAACACATTCCTACTCCTTTCTACTTTTTTTACATCCCCCAAAGGAAAAAACTTTGGAAAACATCGTGAAAAATGAAGAAATTATTCATTAGAAGCAATTTCTTTATTATCCACAATTCTCTCTACCTCAAAAGACATAGATTCTTTGAATTTCATGAACTGAAAATCGTTATCTGCAATATCTTTTAATTTGGACCAGTCTAAAATCATAATACTTTGGATAAGAAATATCAAAGAAGAAGAAAGGTTTACTAACAAATTATTGAATTTTGACCAGGGTTGTGGCGATCATGGTTGTGAATACATGACAGGCGGTAAAGTGATTGTACTTGGACGTACTGGACGTAATTTTGCAGCAGGAATGTCTGGTGGATATGCTTATGTTTATGATAAGTAAGTTGAATAATTAAGTTAGATTCCAATAAAATTTGTTATTAGAATATTGAATGTACATGAGCAGTAAGTATTTTTAGACATCAAGTGATTACATGCAATGATTGATTAACCCATTCCAACACAATAATGCTTTTGACCCCCCCCCTCCCCCCCCCCAAAAAAGAGCTTTGGAAAACATTGTGGAAAAATGAAGAAATCACTTGTTACTACATTTTTGGCCAGCAGCATGTAACAAAAAAGTAGAATAGTTGGTTGGCGACCTAAACATTGTAATAAGCTTGAATAAGCTGTAGTTATGACATGTAAGTTGCCAAAAAAGGTAAATGAAAATGGCAGCCAATGTCTGAGTTGAAAGCTCAGGGCCGGGAAGAATAATTAATTTGATTGGTTTGTTTGTATTTCCGTTTATTTATCGTCACTACCATAGCACATGCCCATATGAGCGACGCGCCCAGAAGACGGTTAGTTGTTACAGGGGATAGTGCAAGGATACAGGACGAAACTACTGAGAGCCCCACCTGGTTCTTTAAAGTGCTCGATGGATAGCATCGTCACACGGGGCCTCGGTTTAACGTCTCATCCGAAAGACAATTAGTTTGTTAGTTGATATGGTCAGCCCAGGGCTCGAACCCGTGATCTTGAGGTTTGAAGTCAAGTGCTCTACCAACTGAGCTAATCGGGCTGACATTTGATTGGTAGGTTAATTCCTTGATTTAAAGCCACTATAGGTCAATTAGCATACAAAGTGAAATATTTTGGGGAGGGAAGAAATAGGATGCTAATTAATTTGTAGTTTAGCACATTCCCACACAATCTAGCTATTTAAGCCCCCCAAGAAAAAAGCTTCTGAAAACATTGTGGAAAATGAAGAAATTGCTTGTATAAGCAAATTCTTCATTTCCAGCTATATTATCTATCCCAAAATACTATGATATTTAGAATTGCACTGACTAAGAATTATTGTCTGCAGCTTCGTTGAAATTTGACCAGTCTTAAATTTTGTCATTTGGTAAAGGGTAAAACAATTTTTTGGTTTTCTTCAGTGTCATTAGAAAGTACTCTTAACATAGAATTTGATTTGGTGTCCATTTTAATCCATTCTCACACAACAAAATTTTAGACTGATCCAAACTGAATGGAGCTGCAGACTGCAGTTTTAAGTTGATGAAATCTTAAATTCATTCGTCTTTTTGCTTTTATAGAAATCATTGTGGATAATGTAGAAATTGCTTAATATAAGTTATTTATACATTATTTTATTTTCTAGATTGTCTGAGTTCCCTGACAAATGTAACCAGGAGTCTGTGGCTCTGGAGGGGATTGAACTTCCAGAGGATGTGCATTTCTTACAGTCAACAATCCAGGAGTTTGTAGAGAAAACAGGGTCTACTGTTGGCCAACATATACTGGACAACTGGGCTGCGGAAAAACGATATCTCATCAAGGTCTGACATTTGAAACTATATTGTCTATAGTATAAATTTCGCACATAATGCTGAGACTGGTCTTAGATTATACTTCCTGCCAAAGCAGAAATATTCTGGTTTCAGCATGACAAGGGTTTATTGTTTATTTTCATCATACTATTTGTGTCAAATTTTCAATATTCAATTTTCGGTCTTATTGAGAGAAAATTTAAACATTAGAGCATAGTAGAAATAAACTATGAGGATGAAATTATTTATGGTTCTATTGTGTTAAGAAAGTATGAAGTTTTAAAATTGTCAAAATTCAAAGAGATTTCAGGAGCTACTATAAATAATTTGTATACTAAATAGATGTTAATTTGTTTGTCTGCTTTAACCCATTACCAGACAGCAAAATTTTAGATTTACCCCATTACCTGACGCAAAATTTTAGACTGGCCTGAATTGAAAGAAGTTGCAGACAACAATTTAGAATTTATTAAATTGTAGATTTGTTCATCTTTCTGTGTAAAAACATTGCGTATAATGAAGAAATTGAATGTTGCAAGCAATTTCTTCATTTTACACAATATTTTTCCAATTGGTTTTCTTGGGGGGCATGAAAAAGTTTTGTTGTGTGGGAACGGATTGCAGATAACAATTTAAGTTTATAAAATTTGAGATTTTTTCACCTTTCAGGATAAAAATCATTGTGTAAAATGAAGAAATTTTTGTTGCACACAGTTTCTTCATTTTACACATTGTTTTCCCAATTGTTTTTCTTGAGGGGTGTCAAAAAACATCATTGTGTGGAAATGGTAAATTGGTAACTGAATATGTAGGCAAATGCTACATGAAATTGTAAAAATATTATGGGAAAAGCAAGTAGAAGATTAATCTGGTTGTTGTTTTCGATACTCTATAGGTCTTCCCCCATGAGTTTAGGCGAGCCCTAGAGGAGATGAAGGAAGTAACCGAGGCCGTCAAGACCCCAGAAGGGGTACCAGTGACCCCAGATCCTATCCCTAACGGAGAAGTCAAGGAACAAGAACCAGGCAAGAAGGATTTCCAGGAAGATCTTATTAACAACATCGATGATCATGATCCAAATAGGAAAGAGGTAATTACGTCGTTAGTTCTAAGTTACATGAATAGCATGACCTATATGAATAAGCAGTGATCTGTTAAAGGTGTGGCCGGGCCATAGCATAGTGGTAGCAGGTAGTAAAAGGGTCCTGGGTTCGATCTCCGGCCATGGAAAATATCCTTACCTACATTAGTCTCCCACCAACTGGTTGATAATCGTAAACCTAAGTGGGATGAGCAGCTAGAGGCTGGTGTGAGAAATACCAGGAATCTACGGTAAGGTGCTCTATGACAATAATATTAGCCTCTACATATAGATTCAAAACTCTGACATTCATTTTAGTAGAATTTCAAACTTGGAAATTCTTGGTTAAACCTTACCTGCAACTGTCATATATCTTTATTAACACTCTTTATATAAATGCTATTGCTTTGAAACTTTGCTGAGATTTTTGTGACAATAATATCAGCCTCTAGACACAGATTCATTACTCTGACATTCATTTTAGTCGAATTTTAACCATTTTGGGACTTAGAAATTCTTGCTTGACTTAAGATTTTAATTTATTTATTTTACATGATGTTTTTCAAAGATTTTTTGTGAAAGATGTCAAAAAGCGGGATTGTGTGACGTCAATCAAAATACACATTGAAGTAAGGAAATCAGTCGAAGTTTGCTGCACTATATTTGCAAATTTAATTTCTTATAATGAACTTAAATTCTCTCTTGATGAGGTATACACACAATTTCTTTCTGTCTGTATATTAATTCATGGCAAATCTTTGGATTTCCCTCTACTTGTGAACAAATGAATGGAAAATCTAGATATTTCCTTTTATGTGTTAGCGAATTCATGGAAAAAAATAGGAATTTCTTTCTATTTGTAAAGAGAGAGTGGACTAGGTCTTGTGGTAACAAGCTGGATTGTGATGTCAGGGGTCCTAGGTTCAATCCCCATTCCTCCAGTATTTTTGACAAAACTTTAAACAAGTCCAAATATGACCTAAGATGTTAAGGGGGACGTAAAACCCTGAAAATAATCTACTGCAAATTCATGGCAAATCTAAGGATATCTCTATACCTACTAACAAATTCATGGTAAGATTTACTGTGAATTTGTTTACAGTTATAATGTACCCATAGTCAGACAACTTTATTTAAATTTTATGAAGCAGGTATCGTAAATATATTTTAAGGAGATACCAGACTTTATGATTAATCAAAAAAATAATGGTCTTAAGGCACCCTTTTCCAGATCTCTGCTTGAATGCTATTGTATTAATTAGTTTGCACCAAGCTGTTGTAATGTGAAATTTTGTTCAGCCTTTCACCATACTGCAAGATCTTTTAGATGACAGATTTTGCATATAGCAATTTAGCCCCTTCCCACACATTGACGCTTTTTGACACCCTTTTAGAAAAACAATTCGAAAAACATTGTGTTAAATGAAGAAATTGCTTGTAACAAGCAATTTCTTCATTTGCACAATGTTTTCTACCGAAAGTTGAAAAAAATCTAAACTTTCATAAACTTTAACCCATACCCACACAGTGATGCTTTCAAATGCCTCTCAATATAAAACCTTTGGAAAACATTGTGGAAAATGAAGAAATTGCCTGTAACCAGCAATTTCTTCATAATCCACAATGTTTTCAGAGCCAAAAGACAAAGATTTTAAAGATTTCTTCAACTGACAATTGTCGTCTGCAACTTCTTTCAATTTGGACCGGTCTAAAATTTTCTTGTGTGGTAATGGGTTAAATTGTTATTTCTTGTTAATACAACTCCTCCTTTATTAGACAGATTTGCATAAATTTTTTACAGAATGTTGCTAGTTCCCTGACCTTGTGCATATTATCAGGCTTTTACCATTCTAGGCTGTGTCACAAAAAAAAAGAGACCTTAGCCCATTCCCACACAATGGTGCTTTTAAACGCCTATCAATATGAAAACTTTGAAAACATTATCGAAAATGAAGAAATTGCTTCATTAACCACAATATTTTCTACCCCAAAACAGAGAATTTAAAGATTTCATCAACTTAAATTTGTTGTCTGCAACTTCTTTGAATTTGGACGGGTCTTAAATTCTATCATGTTGAAATGGGTTAATGTGATGGTGTATATTATGACTATGGCAGTCTTGCTCAATGAAGAGCATTAACCCATTACCAGTTGGCAAAATTTTAGACTGGTCCAAATTGAAAGGAGTTTCAGGGGACAATTTGAAATTGATAGAATTGTAGATCTTTTTAAATGTCTGGCTAGAAAACATCTTGGATTATGAAGAAATTGCTTGTCAGAAGCAATTTCTTCATTTTCCACTAAGCTTTCCAAAGCTTTTTTATTGACAGGCTTTTGAAAGTGTCATTGTGTGGGAATGGGATAAATGAAATCTTTAATTTAATTCTTTAATAGAATTATTTGCACATTTCACCTGCATGTATAGCTGTAGTTTTTTATTGTGATTATTGCTTAGCCTTGCATGTTTTGCAAAGAATGGAGGAAGTAATATATAATCAGTTATTCATTTAACCCATTTCCACTCAGTGACACTTTTAGATGCCCCCAAGGAAAATTGCTTTGGAAAACGTGGTGGAAAATGAAGAAATTGCTTGTAATAAGCAATTTCTTCATTTTCCACTATGTTCTCTACCCAGAAAGTTGTAAAAATCCATAATTTCATAAACTTTTAATCGTCGTCTGCAACTTCTTTCAGTTTGTTCTAGTCCAAAATTGTGCCGTCTGGTAATGGGTTAAGAAGGTTTAGGTAACTGCAATTTCAAAGATGTCTTACAAAACAACCGAAGCCGGTGGCTTGGATGAATTGTACCTGGGAAATCTTGTTTTCATTTGACAGATAGCAGATGTTAATAAAAAAGTCAAAAGACCAGTCAAATCATACACTTAGACTAGAAATGAACTTTTGAACTCCGTCATTGGTCAACATTTATGTGAAGCATTTTGTTAGTTAGGCGTCTTAACTCATTCCCATACCATCCCTCCTTTTTATGTCCCCCAATAAAAAAGTTCCGGGAAACATTGTGAAAATGAAGAAATTGCTTGTATCAAGCAATTTCTATATTTCCCACAATGCTTTCTATCTTTTGAGACAAAAACATTTAGATTTCCATTGATTTTAAATTTGTTGTTTGCAGCGTCTTTCAATTTGGACAGTCTAAAATTTTATTGTGTGGGAATGGGTTCAACTTCATAAATATAGTTTAATCAAGATAGCCAACCAATCATTTTTCTTTTTTTGTCGCCTTTAATTACCAATAGGTTTTTCAAAATACCGCCGTTTAATATCACGCTCGAATTTCTTGTTGGAGTCAGGTGGTGAGGCAAGAGATCCACCAATTGTACAGTAGTAGCGACACAAAATATTCTAAGGTGCTAGCAGCAATAAAACTATCCTGAACCCTTTTTTGTTTTTTTTTAATATTAGACTGGTCCAAATTGAAAAAGGTTTTGGACGGCAATGAATTTTGGATACAGTTTGAAGTAAAATCATCCTATGAGGTAGAAAATATTGTTGAAAAAAAGGAGAAATTCCCTCTTTTTCCACAATGTTTTCTCAAGTATAAAATCACAGCAACATAAATACCGGGTTTGTACAGAAAAGGGTTAATTTAAAGAAGAGTGTATTTGTTGTACAGTATATAAAGTATTGGTAGTATTTGATATTTATAAACTCGCTTTCCAATTTCAACTTTCAACCAATGTCAATAATATTAATCAAATTTGATCTAATTCCTGAATATTGATCCTGATTGTCCCCACATTTTAGGAGGTAGCAGAGGTCAGTATGCATACATGTGTGCAAATTTTTAACAGCTTTTTATACCTCAGCCATGCAATGGCAACAGACATATATAGAGTCAGTTCTGTCAATGTGTGAGTGTGTGTGTGTGTGGGGGGGGTGCATGTATTTGTGCGGATGCTAGTGTGTTTGTGTCAAATTCTTTACGGGAGTGTATCTTCTACATTATTTGATGGATTTCAAATAACTTGGCACAATTATTCCCCTTTAAGAGTACTAGTAGTTGTGTTGGATAATTCCAAGTTCAAGGTCACATTTGAAGGTCATGAGGAGCAATTGTTGGATGGCATTCTTGTTTGTGACACATTCCTAGTTTGACTTGATCACTATTTTAGTGCTGATTTACCCAAGGTTAACAAATCAATTCTAAGACTTCTCCTTATAAAGGAAACCCCTGTAAACATATTTTCTAAATCTTTGGTCAATGGTTTGTTAAGCTAATTTCTTGACTCTTCAAGTTTCTTTACTGTAATTCTTTACTACTACCAAAGTAACTTGATCTATCCAAGGATTCTTTAATCCATTTTCTAGACAGGTCCAAATTGAAAGGAGTTTCAGCAGAGAATTGAAAGTTTATGAAATTTTAGATTTTTTTCAACTTTCAGGATAGAAAACATTGTGTAAAATGAAGAAATTGCCTGTGACAAGCAATTTCTTCATTTAACACAATGTTTTCCTTATTGTGTTTCTTGATGGGCATCAAAAAGCATTATTGTGTTGGAATGTACTAACAGAGATTAATCCTATTCTTCCAAACGAAATGAGAATCTGAAAGTGTAGATAAAGATCAGACTGTACTTATACTTAAACCTTGCTCATATTTTATATATGACATAATTTCATTTGAATATAACCCATTACCTCTCCACAAAATTACAGACTGGTCCAAATTGATAGAATTAAGACGGCTATTTCAAGTTGGTGGAGTTTAGAAAATCTCTGCCTCTTAGGGTAGAAAACATTTTGATGTTGAAAAAATTGCTTGTTACAAGCAATCTATTCATTGATTTGAATATTTTCAAAGCTTTTTTCTTGAGTAGCCTCAAAAAGCAGGATTTTGTAGGTATGGGTTAATCAATCATGACAAGTTCTTTTTTAAACTAAGAAAGCCAACAATGTGAGCTAGAGTGATTTTTTTTAAACTTAAAAGTAACTACGGTTTTGCTAACAAGCCTCCTATTATGCATTCGTTATTGTAGGATAAGCCACAGGTTAGTATGTGAGTTGAGTGAAAATTGTGTTTCTCTTTTTAGTAACTTTCTATATTTGGTTTTCCTGAAGTTCCCTTTATCAATGATTTTTCTGTTTTTGTTTTTAACATAATCAGGAAGATTTCTCTATCTGTGATATTTGAAACATTTATTTCTTTGCTTACATTCTAACTTTGTATTAAGCTATAAGGAATACCTATTTAATTATTACCACATGAGAAAATTTTATACTGGTCCAATTTCAAAAAAGTTGCAGATGACAATTTTAGTTGCTGAAGGTTTAAAAATCTTTATCTTTTCAGGACAAAAACATTGTGGATTATTAAGAAAGTGCTTGAGACAAGCAATTTTTTTCATTTCTACAATGTTTTCCAAAGTTTTTTTCTCAAGGTTGTTTAAAAGCTGGGCTGTGTGGGAATGGCTAGACAAACAAGTTTTCTTCATGAATTCAAATTTTCGATATTCAGCTTTTAATTCTCTTTTAAGATTCACTTTTTATTTGGAATTATTTCAATTAAGTAATAACTACATGTACAAATTTTGAGCCGCTTATTTTAACTCATAATCACAATCCCTCTGACGACAATTTCAAGTTGGTTAACCTCAAAAATACTTTGCCTTTTACAATAGAAAAAAATGAAGCAATTGCTTGTTACAATTTTGATAGAAACAAGTGAATTCTTAAGGTTCCAAGATTTTTTTCTATTTTTTTTTTAGCTCACCTGAGCACAACATGCTCAAGGTGAGCTTTTGGTATCACCTTTTATCCGTGGTGTGTGGTGCATCGGAAGGCGTCAACAATTCTTTAAACATCTTCTCCTCAGTAGCCACTGGGCGGATTTCAACCAAAACTTGGTAGGAATGTTCCTTGGGTGACCCTTCTCAAAAGTTGTTGCAGAATTTTGATTGACCCCCAAATATGGGTGTGGTAGGGCGTGGCACTTTTTGACTTTGAAATCTTTAAACATCTTCTCCTCAGTAACCATTTGGCCAATTTCAACAAAACTTGGTATGAATGTTCCTTGATTGACCCTTTTCAAAAGTTGTTCGCGGAATTTTGATTCACGCCCAAATATGGGCGTGGCAGTTTTTGACTTTGAAATCTTTAAACATCTTCTTCTCAGTAACCATTTGGCAGATTTCAACAGAACTTGGCATGAATGTTCCTTGGGTGACCCTTTTTAAAAGTTTTTCGCGGAATTTTGATTTATGCCCAAATATGGGCATGGCAGGGTCGGGCAGTTTTTGACTTTGAAATCTTTAAACATCTTCTTCTCAGTAACCATTGGGTGGATTTCAACCAAGCTTGGCATGAATGTTCCTTGGATGACCCTTTTTAGATGATGTTCGCGGAATTTTGATTTATGCCCAAATATGGACGTGGCAGGTGAGGGCATTTTTTGACTTAGAAATCTTTAAACATCTTCTCCTTAGTAACCATTGGGCCAATTTCAACCAAACTGGAAATGAATATTCCTTTGGTGACCCTTTTCAAAAGATGTTGGCAAAATTTTGAATGACACTCAAAAATGGGTGTGGCAGGGTGGGGTAGTTTTTTACTAAGAAATATTTAAACATCTTCTTCTCAGTATCGATCTTGCCAATTTGAACTTGACTTGGCATGAATGTTCCTTGGGTGACCCTTTTCAATATTAGTTTGTTAAATTTTGAATGAAGCCCAAATATGGGCGTGGCTGTTTTTGACTTTAAAATCTTCTCCTCACTAACCATTGGGCCAATTTCAATCAAACTGGGCATGAATCTCACTGACAATGGCCAATGGGGCTATTACCATGCTGTTTTTTCTGTGAGTGCTTCAGGGCTGCCACCATAGCCAGTTAGAAATGTGTCAGACACCCAATCTATAATCATGGTGTGTCCAGGGTTCCAAGGCTACCGGTAAAATGGGGAAAAGTCTTGGTTTGTGATATCTTTAAAAAAAAAAAAAAAAAAAACAGGAAAAACTAGGAAAAACACAAATCAATTTGATGAAAGATGCAAGACCCAATTAAAGTACATGTTTCAAACAGTTGACAAGTATCCCCCTCGCTAGTAGGTTTTATCACAGTGTAAATTACATGGGGATGCATTATCACGTCACAATGTCTGCGGAGAAAGAGAAATTGGTATTTGTCTCCCAAAAAAATACAAGCATGGTACTTAGTTTTCTGCTAGGAATGAAGGTAGGTGTCCAATTTTACTAAATATATATAATAAATATATATAATCATATATATGATTAGAGTACATGAAGCAAATATTTAGGGAGAAAATCCAAAGCAACATCTTAAGTGTACCAGTAGCCAGACATGAATTGAATTTGAATACGAAAGCAATAAATGGCCTCCAATTCAATTCAATGAAAAAGAGAACTCTGGGTAAATAGACATTGAAATTAATCATCATTATCATGATATTGACAATCTACACGTCTAGAAGCATTTAAATTAGTCAGGTGGGTGATTCTGGCCCTCTTGTTTTTTTTTTTTTGTTTTTTTTTAGGATTGTAAAAAAATTTGGATTGTGTGGGAATTGGTGAAAATTAGTTCAAACCGGCTATTAACTCCAATTAAAGTCTATCAATATTGGGAGAAAATTTTTGTTTTTGATAAGGAAGTGACATCAAAAAAGTCTTTGACATCAAAACAATCCCAGTTTTTGAAGCCCTTCAAGAAAAAATCTTTGGAAAACATTATGAACAAGGAAAATTGCTTATTACAAGCAATTTCTTCAATACCTACAATGTTTTTCTAACCCAAAAGACAAAGATATTCTTAATTCCAACAACTTTAAATTGTCATCTGTAACTTCTTTGATTTAGAACAGTCTTAATTTTTGTCATCTGGTAATTGGTTAAGTATAAATTATATGATTTGTCCAGCCTTGAATAATTTATTCAGAATGCTTATGTGTTTACATATTTGGAAATAAGAGTGGTCAAAATCAAATTGCAACCTTTCTAGTTTTATTAACAATGCCGACCTACTGTATATGAATATGCACATGGTGTTTTTGTAAGCACTGAACTAATGAATTGAGGTGGGTTGTCTATTTGCAACTAAACAACTGCAGATGTAAATCAAGTAATGTGTTGTCCAATGAAATCATTCATGTAGATCAGAAGTGAGTTTTGAACTCTGACATTGGCCATCAGTAGGGTAAAAAATATTGTGGAAAAAGAAGAAATTGGACTAGAAGAAAACACTGAACTCTGACATTTTGGACCAGTCTAAAAATTTCTCATGTGGGAATGGGTTAAGAGGGAACTCAATGACCCTGAGATGTAATTTCTAGCTTGTTTGTTTTCGGAGAAAAACCAAAGATATTACTATGGCCATGTCTAGGTTGCCTGAAAACTTGACATTTTGTAATATCTCTCTGGTATAACTGAACACTTTCATTTGAAACTTGGAATATAATTTCACTTTCAAAAGAGCAATCTATACGAACAAGGGGGATAACAGTAAATGTATTTTAAATAAATTATGCCCCTTTTTCAACTTAGAAAATTTTTCCCACTATCAAGAAGTTTAACAGCCAAGTGTTGGCATCTGCACATGATGCTTTTGTTAGAAAAATGCTGTAAAAAAATAAGGAATTGCTGGTCTCCAATAATCTTATACTTTTTACCTCATAAGAAACTCATTTTTTAAGTGATCTACATTTTGATTTTCTTCAATTTCTTTCTCTTTCAACCTAAATACATGTATGTCTCATTAAGCAGTGTTATCTTCAACTTCCTTCACTTTCAACCTAAATATTTCATATGATTATTTCCTATTCATGCTCATCTTTTACTATTGCCATGGTAACAGGTTGCCATAGAAGAGGAAGAAGAAGAGGAACATGTGGAAGAAAAAGAAGCAAAAGAGAAGACTCCAGAACTTGCCAACGGTGTGAATGGAGAAGAGAAATACAAGCCGGAGCAAAAAGTGGTAGACATAGAAGAGACAATACCTGATGCAGTCATGGAGCAGAAGAAACTTGACAAACTAAAGTATGAAAATGGCTCTAAAACGATAACGGTCTCAAAATGTCAAAATTTGTAATTGGACCATTAAACCCAAATATGTCTGCTTATTTGAATTCTCTTTTCAAGACAGCTGTGATCTGTGTAGGAACCCATTCCTACACAATGACACTTTTTAAATTTAAAAAATTGGAAAACATCGTGGAAAATGAAGAAATTGCTTGTTACAAGCAATTTCTTCATTATCCATAATCTTTTCTATCACAATATGATTAAGATTTTTAGCTCACCTGAGCTCAACATGCTCAAGGTGAGCTATTGTGATCGGTAATTGTCTGGCTTCTGTCCGTCTGCCATCCGTAAACAATTACTAAAAAACCTTCTCTTTTTAAACCATAAGGCCTATAGCTTTGATATTTGGTACATATCATCATCTATTGACCCTTTACCAAAATACTTCAAAGAAATACTGTACTCATAAAATTAACCATTTTCTGTGCGAAGAAAAAGCTTTTGAAAACATTGTGGAAAATGAAGAATTTGCTTGTTACAAGTAATTTCTTCATTATCCACCTCGATTTCTACCTCAAAAGGTAGAGAAAATTTAAAATTTCATCAACTAAAATTTGTTGGCTACAACTCCTTTTAATTTTGTAGTAGTCTAAATTTCGTCATGTTGTAATGGGTTAATTTATTTATAACACAGAGGTTTTGTCAAGTACAAGAGAGCCACATATCAGTATAGAGATGCCAAAATTCGTCAGAAGGACTGGAAGGAGATCTTTAACCATAAAATTGTGAAAGACGGACTAAAGATGCAGGCTGCTCGATGTATGGACTGTGGCGTACCATTCTGTCAGTCCAACAATGGATGCCCCTTGGGTAATATCATTCCCAAATGGAATGATCTGGTATTTAGAGTAAGTATCTGTAGCATTGATTATTAGCTTAACTCATTCTCACACAATCCTGCTTTTTGAAGAAAGAAGCTCGGGAAAACCTTGTGGGAAATGAAGAAGTTGCTAATGATAAGCAATTTTTTCATTTCCCACTATGATTTCTTCCCACAATGACAAAGTATTTTTTGAAATTTAACCAAGTTTAAATTTACATCTGCAACCTCTTTCAATTTTGACCAATCTAAAATTTTGTAATTAAATTTTGTTAACGGGTTAACTAACTAATCACTATCGTGAAATGGTAAAAATCACCCACACTTTATTTGACTGTTAAATCAGTTAGTGTGTCACAATAAGTTCTATGATTGTCAAAAGGAATCAAGTGGTTTCTTCTCTACTGGTTGAAAGCCAGCAGGGTTAGTCATGTTGTGTCCACTGTTAATGTATGCATTTGTCTGTCCATCTGTTCGTAAGCATTTCCTTTAAAAGACCTTAACAGGAATGATGTGTAAGTGACTCTTAATATCAGATTCCCTCATGGAGTTTTGATACAAGCGTAAGTATTTCATTATGAATGTATATTGGAGGTAATAAATGCTGCAACAGATGCTTTCATTGATCAGACAATGGAAGTAACTTTCTTTAAGCACCTCAAATGATGCACATGAGTAGCTTCCCTTGTTTAGGAATACCCCTTCAGTCAGTATAGCAATACAGTCTCTATGGTTTTTTTTTTAGGGGGGGTTAGGGGGGTTGATCTGAAAGATTTCCTCTGAATTTACATCCAAATCTAATTACATATTTTGTCTGCAATATCTTTTTCACAATTGTACTAGTCCAAAGTTATGTTTTCCAACCAAGGGTTTAGGATGTTGTTTATTTTTTCAGGGTAACTGGAAAGAGGCCCTGAATCAGCTACATCAGACCAACAATTTCCCAGAATTCACAGGGAGAGTCTGCCCTGCACCATGTGAGGTAAATACTTATTCATTTTATTTGTCATTTTTGTCTATCCTGCAAGACATAACTGTCACAATGACAAGTCGGTGTATGTGTGTTAGGGTGTTAGTCCGTCCTAATTTGTCCAGAGCTTAACTCCTTCTTTTATGAATGAATTTCAAAATAACATGGCACAATTTTTCTCCATCATGCAAGTACCATGTAGGAAATCTGAAAAAACAAATAGTTGTCTGACTGCAGGCCATGCCGACTGTTCTCCAATGTGGTAGATCGACTGAGATGTCAAACGGCAGTACGTTGTCAGTCAGTTGACCAAATCATTCATGTCTTTAAGTTAATGTTGATCTTCGACATACTTGGTAAGCTTTTTTGATGGTTTGGCGACTTAAACATTGTTACTACAGCTTATTCAAGCTAAGGTAATTAAGTTTTTACATCATCAAGAATTATTCCTATTCTAAAAGACAAATATTTTTCAAATTTCATTACCAGTTAATAAGAATTGTGGTCTGCTACTGCATTCAGTTTGGTCAGTCTAAATCCTTGTTCTCTGGTAATAGGTTGACTATTCTTAGAAAAACAAGGTTCAAAGAAGCTTATTAAACTAATGTTTAAACCCTTGTCATTATGAAACCGGAATAGTCCTGTTTGAGCAGAAGGTATAGACAAAGATCAGCCTGCACAAATATGCAGTCTGATCTTAGTCTACACCTCCTGCTAACTCTTTTCAAGCCTGAATTTTATGTAAAATCAGTTTTCGAAAGAAAAATTGACCTTCATCTTGTGTCTCTGGACATTTCTGTGCTTTGATTTAAGTACAATTCTAAACAGGATTTTATTCAGCATGATAAGGGTTAAATGTATTATAGGGTGCCTGTGTCCTGGGCATCAACTCTCCAGCAGTGACCATAAAAAACATTGAGAACAGCATCATCGACTATGCATTTGAACAAGGCTGGGTGGTGCCTTTACCTCCCACCAAGAGGACTGGAAAAAAGGTGGCCGTTGTGGGCAGCGGACCTGCTGGGATGGCTGCTGCGGCTCAGCTTAACAAGGTAAATATGCTTTCCTAACCTGACTTGAACTACATCCTTTTTCAACATTTGATAAAGGTCATCACATCGTTTGTCTTTGGCAAACTGGTGAATGGTTGTACACTTATTTCAATGAGCAGCTAATGGTTCTGAAACAGTTTTAAGGTAATGTTGTGGTATGAGAAATGATCATTGAAACCATGGTGAGGTGCATCAGCTTCCATAATTTAACAGAATTACTATTTAAAGTGACATTAAACCCCATGCAATCCATCATTTTGGGTTATATTCTATCAGATACATATTCAAAAATGTAGGAAAAGCAATTGGATTTCCTCAGAAAGAACTGAACAGAATTCAACAAAATTTCACAGGAATGATCATTAGGTGACCCTTTATCAGATTCCTTCAAAGAATTTTGATCAGATGATCAAAATGGCTCTAAAGATACGGGCTAATTTCCATACATGGTGAGGGCTTTAAAATCTTCTTCGTAGAAACATGTTGTTGGATTTCATATAAATTTCACAGAAATAATCCATGTGTGACCCTTTATTAGATTCTTTCATCTGATGTTTAACATTGCTTTAATGAGAGGGGCTTATTTCCATATATAATGAAAGCTTTGAAAATCTTCTTAGAAACCAGCAAATGGATTTCAACCAATTTCACAGAAATAATCATTAGGTGACCCTTGTATATTTTGGAGAAAGATATGACTTTAATCTTACACATATTCCGCTTAATACTGAAGATATTTACTTGAAACTTGTAAGTTCACTATCAATCCATACCAAGGGGGATAATTGTTAGCATATTTACAAGAGTTATGTCCCTTTTTTGACTTGGATTTTTAAACTATTCAGCATCTGAAGCCCAGCCTTTTAACCATTTCCAAACAATGACAATTTTAAACGCCCCTCAATATGAAAGCTTTAGCAAGTATTGTGGAAACTGAAGAAATTGCTTGTCACAAGCAATTACATTATCCACAATATATCCTAACCCAAAAGACAAAGATTTTAAAGATTTTATTAACTCAAAACTATCAGCTGCAACTTCTTTGAATTTGGACTGGTCTAAAATTTTATCATGGGTTAACTGCCCTTGTTAATTATCTTCTTAATCACAGGCTGGACATACAGTAACAGTATTTGAGAGAAATGATAGAGTGGGAGGCCTGCTGCAGTATGGTATTCCTACAATGAAGCTGTCTAAAGAGGTTGGTATAATTATGATTTTTTTACGCAACTCAAGCAAAAAGGTTATGAAAACATTGTGGAATATGAAGAAGTTGCTTGTTCAAAGCAAGTTTTTCATTGCCCACAATGTTTCCTACAATGAAAGATAAAGAATTTCTAAATGTTATCACTTACCTATTGTTGAATCTTTGAATTGGAACAGTGTATTAGAATGTCCCATGTGGAATCTGGTTTACGAAAATCTTTTTTCCACATTAATTTCTAGCAATAAACAGTGCTTGTGTATTAATTTACTAGTATTTCATTTTTCCTGCGATGATATCCAAATGGATATCATTTTGGTGTTGTCTGTTGATGTGTCCATAGATTATATAGACACTTATAACATTATCTCAATTAACCCTGGATTTCTGCTCCAAATAAAGAGAAATTGTGAACAATTATTTTGGAATCCATCCATGAATATAGGAATTTTACTCTGATAGCTTTGATAGAAACTGGCTGGAAAGATGGACACATCGACCAGACAACACCAGAACGATATACATTTAAAACTAATTTTCTGACAGGATCAAGGTCACTTTTCAAGGTCAAATGATAATATTTGCATGAATTGAGCTATGAAGGTACCAACGTAGACATTTTCACTGTATTCAAGGTTGTAGCACGTAGAGTGAAACTGCTCGAGGAAGAGGGTATAGAGTTCCGTACTGGTGTCGAGATTGGCAAAGACATGTCAGGGTCAGAGGTAATGAAGGATTACGACGCAATGCTTCTTGCTCTTGGTTCCACCTGGCCGAGGGATCTGCCCATACCTGGTAAGCAATCTTGATTGTTTCAACCCATCATTAATTTTAACCCATTACCAGATGACAAAATGTTAGTCAAAATTGAAAGAAGTTACAGATGACCACTTTTAGTGGATGAAAATTTAAACTTCTTTTTGTCTTTTGGGGGAAGAAAACATTGTGGATAATCAAGAAATATCTTGTAGCAAGTAATTTCTTTATTTTTGATAATGCTTTCTGAAGCTGGGACTGTATGGGAATGGGTTTTAATCACTAAAAAATGATATCTTCTGAAAAGATTGTAGGAAAAGGGTAAACTGAGGAACAGGCAAATTCTCCTTTTCTCCCAGAGTTTTCTAAACCATTAGACTCTTTTCTTTCAAGTTTCAAATCCCTTCAAATTGGTGTATGGAACATCTTCCAGTTTGGAACCACTTAACCCTTTACCAGATGGGGTGTAGTACAGTGGGATTGTGTGGGATTGGATTGGAAATGTGTTGTCTGATAATGATTAACTTTGAAATACACTTGACCGATTACTGGCCCGCCCACTGACTCCAACAGAAAATACCACTTCAATATTCAATAATTTAATCCTCAGTTTCGGAAATGAAATTATAGGAAATGAAGAGAATATTTTTTGTTTTCATGGAGGTATGAACCGAAAAACCTAATCACACAATGTATGAATCTGCTTTGCGTATTCATACAGTGTGATAAGTTTTTTCGGTTCATACCTCCATGAAAACAAAAAATATTCCCTTCATCTCTTAATTGGCATGATTTTGCAAAATCTTTGGCCTGTAACATGCAACAAAAAAGTAAGATGGTTGGTTGGCAACCTAAACATCATAACTACAGCGTAATCAAGCTGTAGTTACAATATTTCAGTCACCAAACCATCTAAACATCATGGCAAAAATGTTGACCAATGTCAGAGTTCAATGTTCACTTTGATTCTAAATGAATGATTAGACAGGCCATTTTATGTTCTTTGATTGACAGCTGTAATTGGTCAATCAGGGTCGTGTAGACAAAGATCAATCTGCACAGATGTTCAGGCTGATCTTTGTTTATGCTGATTCTTTATGGGTATATCTTTTTCCACAACTGTCTTGCTGAGTCAGTAACATACCGTTCTCTAATGTGGCTGAACTAAAACGTGAAATTGTGGATGAGTACCAAATTCGTAACCCAGAAACTAAACATGTTAACCCATTCCCAAACACAAAAATTTAGACTTGTCCAAATTCAACTAGAAATTGTCTCTAAGCATACTAATACCTATCCAAAGGCGCTTGTCTATATACAAGTGCTATCCGCCAAAGGGCTGCAACAAAAATGGACTTTTTGATTAAAGGGCCATAAATCGGTCAAAAATAAATGGACTGTAACCAAAATAGGATATGCATGTCTGACTTATACTGAGTTTTTTTGTGAAATTTGAATCAAATCCGTCCAAAGGTTGCTGAGAAATTGAGCGGACAAGATTTTTCACCAAAGGGCCAATACCCTTAAAAAAACAATGGACCATAACCAAAAAAGAATATGCACATCTCTGCTTGATACTGATTATATCAGTGAAGTTTGAAGAAAATCCACCCAATAGTTGCCCAGAAATTGAGTGAACATAAAGAAGGTACAGACAAACAAACCGACCGACCGGCCAACAAGCTGACTCCTATATACCCCCTCAAACATAGTTTGGGGGGGATATAAAGAGGTTGCAGACAATAAAATAAAGTTTATCTAATATTGAAAGATAATTATCATCTGAGGTAGAAAACATTAAGAGAAAAGGAGAAATTGTTTGTTTCCATGGCTATATTTCTTTAGCACGTTAAAACAGATTAACAATCAAGGGGGAGGGTTGTAGAAAAATTGTTGTGTATTCAGCAGCCAACTGTCATAACTGGCCAGTTTTGGTTTCTCCCTTGGCTGGCTGCATTAGAAAGGTTTGACTGTAATTGAAATACTAGTGAAAGTATTTGTAGACAATCGGTTAAACTGACCCAATTTTACATGTCGTTTAGAATAAGAGAAACTTTTATTCAAAAGTAGTTTTACATTGTTGCAAAAAGAAACAGAGGAACTTTGGTTGAAAAGAAAAAGTGCTTATGATTTGTTATACCAGTAATCAAGAATAAAAAGACATTCTTTGTCCATGTTGCATGAAAATGCAAGAGTATGTAGATCCGCATAAGCATTCTTTGCCCTTTACCAATATGTCTCCAGTTTTGAGCAAGTTATAAAAAGGAAAGAGAGAAATTTTGCGGGAAAACAAGAAATTGGCTTCTGCAACTTCTTTGAATTTGGACCGGTCTAAAATATTATTGTGTGGGAATGGGTTAACTAAATCTAGAGTTTTATATGTAATAACAAACCCAGAAACCCATAAATGATAACTATCTCGGTAAAGAAAGTATGGCAAAAATAAAGGAACCCAATAATTCTAAACTAGAATTAGATGATAGTGAAAGTAAAAAAAGATAGAGGATAATTGATGTTGCATGTATGTGAAAAAAATGTATCTTTCATCGAGTGAACAACGAAAGCCATATTTTCAGGAATGACTCCTCATCTTGTGAAAATATGCTTTAGCGAAAATATACTTAAGTTTTTCCACAAAATGAAAAATAAGTCCATCTTACTAAAA
Organism: Fragum fragum; assembly: GCA_946902895.1. NCBI lineage: Eukaryota > Metazoa > Mollusca > Bivalvia > Cardiida > Cardiidae > Fragum > Fragum fragum. The sequence continues at coordinate 18,079,194 of OX336368.1, forward strand.
AAAAAAATATGATTCAGTTTCTTTAATGGAAACACTTTTTTTTTAAATTTCCAAAAATATGTCGCTATGCCCATTAAGAAGATGAAAACCTGAAGACGTCACCATTATTTTTGGTCCAGCATAGATGACATTAAGTAGTGCACAATGAACATAAGCAGGGCTAAATCAACTAAAATTATCATTTTGGATAGTTTAACTGTTTTTTCTGTAAAATTGTTGGGTAAATATCTACCAAGAATTCTTGACAATCAACTGGAAAGCATAAACCAATGACCAATCACGGCTGTCAATCAAGGAATCAATAGACCAATCAAATAATTCATTCAGCCCAGAATTCTGATTTGAACTCCGACATTGGCTAACATTTATGTGAATCATTTCCGTTGGTTTGGCGAACTAAATGTTGTAACTACAGCTTGCTCAAGCTGCAGTTACGACGTTTATGTCATAAACCAACTGTTGCATTCTCTTGTTACTTGTTCCCGCTTTGAATTTTGCAAAATAATACCTTTTAAAATGGAGGTTTCCAATGGCAGTAGGAGTCAATGGGTTGGACTAATGGTGTAAGTGGGCGGGGTCAGCGATTGGTCAATTCCAACACAATCCCACAATTTTACACCTTTCAAGAAAAAAGGTTTGTAGCATTCAAATTCTTCAATGTCAACAACGTTTTCTACCAAGAATTGTAAGGATTTTTTCTAAATTTCTCCAACCTGAAATTGTGGTCTGCAAAATCTTTCAATTTGGACTAGACTTAACTTTTGACATATGGTAATAGGTTAAAGAGATGTGTTTCCCCATCAAATGCTCAAGATTTTTTCATACAAAAGCCAGATGCCAGAACCAGTCTACCATTTATTTTCTTGTATATTTGAACTGGATGGCTGGACAAATCTGACTTTGTGATGTATACACCTTGTCTTGTTCCTTGTCCATTAAACTTTACGATGCTAGAAGAAAAGTATCCAGTAGCATACACGTTTCCATGGTAATCTACACTGACACCATGAATTCCGTCTAGATATTTGTCTTTCAGGATCTTCTTCACTTCACCAGCTCTGGTCAAGATAATGATTCCTGCAAAGAAATCTGCAATGTAAAGTAGTTTCCCATCAGGACTGATGGTGATATGATTAGGAAACCCATTTTCGTAAATTCTGTATAAAACTGTTCCATTCATGTCACAGACGTTTACCTGTGTTTTATCTCCAATAAAAAGGTTTTCTTGATGACATGCTATACCATAGACTGGCTGACTAAACTTCAGGACTTTTTTGACAGGGCTAAAGATATAATAACTGATCCCATTCCTTATCGTAAAGAACTGAACTTCTCCAACATGTGTTTGTGGTATGGTCACAGCTATCTCTGAAGGGCCAGTGGAGCAAATTCCAAATGCTTTGCCGCTGAGAGTATAGACATCTTTAACTTTTCCATCATTGTCTTGAACAAAAAGTATATCATTAATCTTTTTGGCTACAATGAATGCGTTGTATTTTGTTGACACTTCACAAAAATCTCTTATACCTAATGCACAGTTTGACAACTCCAGCTCCATTTTGCTATTGAAAGTGTTGTCCTTGTACCGTAAAACACTCAGATGGTCAAGAGAAGGGTTATTTGATCGGATTGCCATCCTACCAAATACATTTAAACTGTTGAGAAATGTCTCGAGGGAAGCCCCAATTGTGTAGTCTAGATTTTCTTTTCCAATGGCTGCTGCAGTAACTTCAGAGAATTTTTTACCTTTGTTTAGAATATCTCTTCCTTTAGTTGCTTCAATGAAAGTGAGAAGATCATTTCCTTCGTCAATAATAGAGAATTCAAATTGCAGATCTTTAATCTCTGTAAGCATGGTGTCACATCTGTTCATATCATCCTGAATTTTCTCAGATAAAGCTTCTGTTTGGCTCATAACTGCTTTAATTGACTCTGCTTCAATTTTCTCTAATTTCTTAATGATTCTTTCCTTATATCTCTGAATGCTTGAAATTATTTTGGCTGATTTCTGAGAAAGAGTTTGCATGTCTCTTGTTCTCGCAGTTTTGGTGTTTTGTATGTTCTTCAAAGTGTTGTTAATGTCCTTGATGTAGTCTTTCTTAGCCTTGCTATTTGCAAAGCCTGCACAAGCTTCAGGCAGAAAAGTCATTGTCTTACATTGTCTGTTGAAGAGAAAATGATTAAGTGATCATTTAATACATTACCAAATACATGTACAATAAACACTGTTTTATTATGTTCTAGGTTGAAAGAAAATGGAGAAGATAATGTAACCTTTGTCCTGCCTAAATAAATCTTGTTTAGAAGTGTTTAAAGTCCTTTAAGAGATGAAGAGAATATTTTTTGTTTTCTTGGAGGTATGAACCAAAAAACCTAATCACACTGTATGAATCCGCAAAGTGTGATAAGGTTTTTTGGTTCATACCTCCATGAAAACAAATAATATTCTCTTCATTTCTTATAATTTAATAGCATCGAGCGAAAAAGCCAAAAGCTTTTCAAATTTTGATACCTTTTTGTATGGGACTATTTTGTGTGGAAGCATACAAAATCGCTGCATGCTCAAAATTTTGTTCATGGAGTTATGAATAATTTTTTTGACAAATCAGAAGGCTTGTTTTTGATAGACGAAACTAAAAATTTAATTATAAGAAGGAACTGAATGATAGCTGCTGACAATGACATCAATAGCCTCTCATAGTTTTATCGAGAATATTTGTTGGTTTGGTATTTTAAAAGTCCTAGCTACAGCCCATTCTAGCTGTACTTACAATTTTTTATGTCACCAACCAAGAATTTGCGTTTTGTTTATCTAACTTATTTTCGCTTGATATCTCAGTCAAACTGCCTTGTTGGCCTCCGGCCAAAGTACAGTCGATGGTACATCAAACTCTCAGTCATGAGGTCAGGGTTCAATCCTTAGTCGCAGAAAATATCCTTTCTGACATCTGTTTCCTATCAACTGATTAATAATTTTTAATATAAGTTGGATGAGCAGCTGGAGGCTCAGAAAGAATGTAGTGTGTAGTACTGGTGTGAGAAATACCAGTTATCCATGATAAGACGCTCCAGCTGTCACCATATGACTGAAATACTGTTGAAAGTGGTGTTAACTCCATCCCAAACATTGATCCTATTAGGTGTTCCTAATGAAAAATAATAGGGAAAATATTGTGGAAAATGAAAGCATCAAAGCACTGTTACCACTATTTATGACGCACAGAATGCAAAAGACTGCAATTCATCCACATGTGTTGGATTAGCCATAACAAGTTAGAAAGCTAAAACAAATTTGTATTAGCTAGAAGCATTGCACATGCTTTAACACCCCAATCCCATTCAACCCTTGGATTGGTCAAACATAGATTTTTGTTATTTATACAAACACACATTTTTGTTTGTGTGAATGAAGATTAATACCACTGTAAACAGTATTTCAGTTGAATTGTGACAACTGGAGTACCTAACTGTGGATTCCTTGTATTTCTCACACCAGTACTACCACTACATGTTTTCCAAGCCTCCAGCTGCTCATCCATAACTCACAGGTGTTATCAAACAAACATTGGTTCAGTAAGATAGAATTAAGGCAACAGAACATAAACAACAAGAGCATAATTGTGATCTGATTTCATGAATGCTGAAGCAAACTAGTCAAGGCAGAAGTTAAGAAATAGCCATTTACTAAGAAATAGCCATTTCCTTTGTACAGGGTGAAATCAAAGTACTGAAAGTACTGTAAGCCAGCAAAGCATTGTTTTATTAAGTAATCTTCTTTGCTAAATGTTTCATGATGAAAACCAGGTTAGGGTACCCACTACAACATGACAAAATCTTGGACTGGTTCAAATTTAAAGAAGTTGCAGACGACAATTTCAAGTTAGTTGAATTTAAAAATCTTGCCCTTGTTGGGTAGAAAACATTGTGGAAAATGAAGAAATTGCTTGTAACAAGCAATTTCTTCATTGTCCAGAATGTTTTTCAAACCTTTTCTTGGAGATGCTTGAAAAAGCGGAATTGAGTGGGAATGGGTTAAATAGCATGCATTTGAAAGAGTTCTCTACTATTTGAATTGAGTTTGCAATATTCCTTATATACAGAAGAACTACTTTTTATGGAGTAGGCATTCATTGGATTTAGTGGGTAAGCCTGCAGTGGCAGCTTGCACTCATTGAACTCTGAGAAGACCTCGAATTTTGGTCTGTTAACATGAGCTATCTAAAAACAAGGATACCTATGTGAAATTGCCGCACAAACATGACAGCCCACATTCTCATGATCTTTACAGTACACCGTTAAGTTTTCTCCATTATGCAGGGGGCACTGGGTAATTATGTAACTCTTCTCTGACGGGCTTGCTGATTGTCTGTTTACTTGTTGTTTCTGTGCATTCTGCTTTAGCTTTTGTTTGAGCTTGCATTCAAATTTTGCGAGTTTGGCATCTGGTTGACTGGTGACTTTGACTACTTGCTCTGTTAGTGGGTGGTTACGTTCTGAAGTCTTGTTTACTTCAAGATCGAGTGGCTCTTTGACTTCATGGTTACATGGTTCAAACTTGTGATCTTTTAACATGGGAAGTGTTTGATGGAATCTGATACATAATTCACAAAAATACTCCTGGCAGTCAAAGCAAAAGCTGTGTCCTGAGCTTTCTTTGCCCTCTCTGGAGCATGGCGTACACCAAAGAACTTGTTCATTGGCTTCGGACAAAAGTGGGACCTTACTTTCTACTGCTGTTGCCATCAAGACGGTTTGGTAAACAATTTTTTCACCTATGGAATCGATAAAAGGACACAAACAGTAATTAAGCATTGTAAGCTATGGAATCATATCCGATTACTAGACAAAAAAATACTGGTCCAAATTCAAAGAAGCTACTGGTGACAATTTATAGCTGATGAAATTAACCCATTACCATACAGTAAATTTTGAGAGAGGTCCAAATTGAAAGGAGTTGCAGATGACAATTTAAGGTTTATGAAAATTTAGATTTTTTCAAATTTCGGGTAGAAAACATTGTGTGAAAATAAGAAATTGCTTGTAACAAGCAATTTCTTCATTTACCAGAATGTTTTCAATATTATACTTCTTGAGGGGTGTCCAAAAGCATCAATGTGTGTGAATGGGTTAAAATAATCTTTGTGCTTTGAGGAAGAAAACTGTGTGGAATTTCAAAATATGACTTGTCAAACAAAACTGGGACGATATAGAAGGTAAATGAAGTATTGAGCTGTCAGTCCTGTATTAGCTGTGATATTGTTGCCCTCTTTCTGATAATCTGCTGTCATGGGCTACGACTCCCACCTTATTTGCGCTTTGTTGCAAGCCCTTATATTGTATGTTTTGTGATAAGTGACTCTCTACAGATCAAGTCCTTACATATGTTAATAATTTTGACAAATTCTATAAAAATAATAAGAATATCAATTGTATCAATCATTTTATTACCAGTTTCTTTCCACTTCATGAAATATTTACTAAATTTGGCGGCCATGACATTTGGTTCGTCATGTGATCTATTATTACGCCACATTGGCTACTATTGTCATGCTGTCAAAACAGGTGTTTGTAATAAATCATAGTATCCTTTTTTACCTACCACTGATAAAGTTTTATCCTCAAAGAGACTGAATCGTCAATATCTTTATTTTTTCTATCGAATTCAATTATTTTTTGAAATTACTTTCATTCAACTTTCTATCAGAGCTGTCCTGCTTTCCAAAAATACTATGTATTCAAAATATGGTGCCCTTAGTTTTCATTTGCAATCGTTTTAGTGGGAAGCCCGAGATCTCGTGAGTTCTTGCTGTCAAACAGCAAAAATGGCTGACATTTGATTCAAAATGGAAGAAAAATTTGGAGTTTCCAATGGTGTAGCAAAATGAAACTTAAATGCATAAAACATCCGACTTTTTGCAAATTTACATTTATTTAGATGGATAGATAAATGGTTAAGGTCCATTTTGGTAATAAACTCGTGTTTGTACTATTTACACAAGATACAATAATAGACCTCAAAGTGCCCGGAGGGATACAAAGAACAAAGAAGGGGGATGTTGTAGCCCTTGCCAGCAGATTATCAGAAAGAGGGCTATGATATCGCAGCTAGTCCTGTACAGTCTGCATGACCAGGTTCAAAACTTTACTTGATGGGTTGACTTATTAATTGAAAGAGATTTGGTAGCTCTGGCAGATTATATTCTACGTCCCTGTGATTTTATAATTGAGAAAACATTGTAGAAAAAGAAGAAGTTGCTTGTTACTTGGTGCAAGCAAATTCTACTTTTTCCATGTTTTCTCAAGTATAAAATCACTGCTACTTCAATTCCGGGTTTGTACAGAAAAAGTTTATACATATTTCAAGACAGCAAAATTTTAGACTGGTCCATATTAATATAATTTGCCAACAACATTTATAGGTCAATAGATTTTAAAAGATTTGTCTCTTTAGGGAAAAAATGTACTTGGCAATGCTACAGCCAATTTCATAAACTCTAAATGTCGTTTGCAACTCCTTTCAATTTGGACCAGTCTAAGATTTTTGCCGTCTTGTAATGGGTTGTTTGATTGGAAGGATATGACTTCCTATACAAAGTGCTGTGATTCAGTCATATAACCTACCTGATTACCACATGAAACATTTTGGCAGCCAGAAATATTTGGTAAGAACCAAAAACTAATCAAAGCTGACCTTGATTTACCTTCCCAACCTCCCTTCCAATGGAAACTAAGTACACTTGTTCATTAGTTCAGTGGGTTGTCTGATCATGTTTTGTCAATGAAGTTGATCACATAGGAAATGTTTTCCCATGTTTTGTCAATGAGGTTGATCAGATTAGAAGTGTATTTCCATGTTTTATAAATGAAGTTGATCAGATTAGAAGTGTATTTCCGTGTTTTGTCAATGAAGTCGAGAAGACTAGAAGTGTATTTCCATGCTTTGTCTGCATTTTACCCTTGTCATCATTAAAATCAAAGGCCTGAAAGCACTTAGAGCACTAGTAAAGGGTCAACAATTTACATTGAAAATTAATTTTATATTAAACACTGTGTTGAAAGTATCAAGCAGGAGGTGTAGACAAAGATCAGACTGCTTTTATGTGTAGTCTGATCTTTGTCTATACCTCCTGCCAAAAGGAATATTCCAGGTTCAGCATGACAAGGAGTAAATTGAATGTGGAAATCTGATCGAAAGGGGGTGTTAATCCAGCAAGTAATGTAATATGTGCAAGCTCAGGCCCAGTGTTGTTGATTAAGGTGTTAACCAATTCCCACACAATCCTGCCTTTTTACGCCTCTCAGGAAAATAGTTCAGGAAAACAATGTGGAAAATGAAGAAATTGCTTGTAACAAGCAATTTCTGCATTTTCCACATCGTTTTCTACCAAAAATGACAAGAGATATTTTAATTTCTATCAGCTTTAAAAATATTCTTCTGCAACTTCATTGAATTTGGACCAGTCTAGAATTTGCAGTAGGGGAGTGGGTTAATATGTTTAAAGCCATAACCATAAAACAAAAATTTAGACTAGTCTAAAAAGAATTTACAGATGCACTTGAAAGTTTGCTAAAATTGTTATATAAGTGCCAAATAATGTAGAAAGCATTGTGAGAAGAAAACAAGTTTTTCAATAACTCTATTTTTTGAGATCATCAAAAAGTCATATTGTGTGGTAATAAGTTATATTAATTTCATCCATCAGAGACATCATGGTGATAATAACTTTACTAAATCAAAGCACTGAAAGTACTGATGATGGATGTCCGTGTTGGCATAGTAGAGTGATATGCCAATTTCGGTGTAGAAAATGGCACTTTTTTTATAGTTTACCTTATCTAAGCATAACATATTGCCTTACCATGGTTGGGTCACCTACCAATTGCAGTATTACTGAACTAGAGGCGCTTGAGCGCCTGTACCACTCCACAGGCATGAATTTACTGATTAAGCAAATTTTTATGAATTCGATGTAAACAGATATAAGGAAAATAAATCTAAGTCACTGAAATCTTTGAAATAGTTCTAGAGATGCATTTCAACCTTTTCATTACTTTTACAAAATCAAATCAAATTTCACTTGATTGCAGTCTAATAAGCTTTAAAGATTAATTCTTTTTTACTCTACCGAGATGACCCTTTTCCAATGACAGTCCACAAATAATTAACCCTTGCCATGCTAAACCTGGAATATTCCGGTTTTGGCAGGGGTGTAGACCAAGATCAGTCTGCACGTATGTGCAGTCTGATCTTTGTCTACACCTCCTGCTTGTACTTTTCCCGCCAGAGTTGTTTATCAAAATGATTTCTAAAAGAAATATTGATTTTTCAACAACACATTCCATCATAGCTTTCAGCCCTTTGATTTTACAGCAATTCAGTGAGGTAATTTATACAGCATGACAAGGGTTAAGATATCATTTTAAAGAAACTTGGACAATATTAGATTAGCAATATTCATTGAAATTTGTTAGTTATAAGAAATAAATGAGAGATTTTACATATATCTTGAATGCCTTCTTACACAAGTACACTTTTTTTAGCCTCTGAAGAACTGCATTAAAGAAAATTTGTGAGAAAAGGAGAAATTACTTCAAAGAAGCAATTTCTCTTGTATCACAATGTTTTCTACCCTATTTGAGCCTTAGTTTGCTATTTCAAAGCAATTTGAATTGCTATCTGTAACTTTCGTCAATTCAGATGAGTCCAAAATTTTGTGGTGTTGTAACGGGTTTAAAAGGCTAATTTAAAATAATTATATACATCCAAGGAACTTCTTTGAACAAATGTTACTGTAAACCTTATGACTAACGTGGTATACAGCTGGTATGCAGAGTTCTTAAAATAGTAGATAAATAATTCACTATATAATTGAAAGACTGCATGTTAATGAAACCATGGTTCCATCTACACCGAGCAGGATATTGGTAGATGTTTTGTACTTAAACAGACTCTTTACGCTTTCTTAAAATTATATAGAATCCACATATTACGCCATTTTCAAAATGTACAGTTGTCTGGAGGAGATACTGGTTTTGAAAAATAATAAATCAAACTTAACCCTTTTACCCTGTCATGCTTAACCCGGAATATTCCGGTGTGGGCAGGAGGTGTAGACAAAGATCAGCCTGTACTTTTCCTGCCAGAGTAACTATGAAAATTGATTTTCAAAGGAAAAATTGGTTATTGAACAAGTTCTATCACTGCTCTCAGTCCTTTGATTTTAATGCAATTCTGTAAGGGATTTAATACAGCATGACAAGGGTTAAATGTGCACTACTTCTATTCTGCCCTAGTAATATCCTACTGGATTTTCCAAACTAAGTAACACTGATGGACGTTGAAGACATCCAACAAAAATCCTCCATTTTAGAGAAAAGGTTTCAGGACAAAATTGTTGCAAAGGAGAAATTGATTGCAACAAGAATTAATTGAAATTCACAAAATATTTGATACTTGTCATGACATTATAATTTTAGTTTTTGATCATTCCAATATAATCTGGATTTTTACGACCCTAAGAAACCATCTTTTGATTTTAGTTTTTAATCATTCCAATATAATATCTGGTCTTTTTATTACCCTAAGAAACCATCTTTTGAAAACAAAGGAACCGCTGAATTTTTTTCATTATCAATAATGCTTTTGCCGCAAAAAGGAATAGGATTTCAACCGTTTCATGCTGAACCTGGAATATAACTACTTTTGCAGGTGAAAAAGACAAAGATAAGCCTGCACATAAGTGTTTTTTGATCATAGTCAACACCACCTATTAGTCCCTCTTTATTCAGAGTTGTTAATAAAATAAGATTTACATAATAAAAACTGACACACTACTAGTACTTTCAGTCCTTTGTTTTTCAATGAGATTTTGAGAGAGGATTTTATATCAGCATGACAAGGGTTAAATTTCAACTATATTACAGTCATCTGCACTTCTTAACTCATTCCAACACAGTGGGATTTTAGACTGGTCCAAATTGAAAGAAGCTGCAGACGACAATTTCAAGTTCATAGAATTTTTAATTTTTTCGTCATTTTGGGTAGACAACATTGTGGAAAATGAAGAAATTGCTTGATACAAGCAATTTCCTTATTTTCCACAATGTTTTCAAAAGCTTTTTTCTTGAGGGGCGTAAAAAGGAGGGATTGAGTTGTAATGGGAGTTTGGAATAAATTATGTCATTTAGTAATGGGTTAACCCATTCCCATTCAGTGATGCTTTTAGTCGCCCCAAGAAAAAAAGCTGTTGAAAACATGATGGATAATGAAGAAATTGCTTGTTACAAGCAATTTCTTCATTATTCACAATGTTTCCTTCCCAGAAAGTTGGAAAAAATCCAAAATTTGGTAAACTTTAAATTGTCCTCTGCAATTTCTTTCGATTTGGGCCAGTCTAAAATTTTGACCTCTTGTAATGGATTAAACAGTCACTCTTAGAGCCTCATTGAATTTGGACAGGTCTTAACTTTTGATGTCTTTTATTGGGTTAACCCTTGTCATGCTGATCCCTGCTTTGTCAGGTGGCATAGACTAAGATTGGCCTACACATAAGTGCAGTCTGATCTTGTCTACACCACCTGTTTGTCCTACTGAATCCTATTGAATTGTTCATAAGATTAATTTCTAAACAAAATATTTACCCTGACAACCAGACCTAAGATGCCAAGAGCCCTTTGATTTTCATGCATCTCTGAACAAGGATTTCATCCAGCATTAAGGGTTAAGCTTAATCCAGAATTTGTCAGTCTTTTGAATTAAACACACACAATAATTCCTAATAAAGCTAATAGTAACAGTAATTTTTAAATACAACAACAACATACCCACAAGCTGAAATATTGATGAAGTTTGCTTCTCCCAGTAAACTTACACAACTAACTCTGACTTCACTTTGTCACATGAGAATTTTCCCGCCTTCTATGCATGTAAACTTATAGTGTGAGGACCTACTTTCAGTTTTGCACTTTACTTGCCTGGTCCTCAAAATTCTAGGAATCAGGGGTAATTTATATCATTTTACCAAGTTGTTTTGGACCATTATTAACCTATATCATGCTGCCTGAATTCCTCATCAGAATTGCATTTAACCCATTCTCTTACAATGACTCGTTGACACCCATCAAGAAAAAACAACTAGGAAAACATTTTGTAAATGAGGCATTTTTTTCATTTTCCACAATTTTTCTACCCAGAAAGTAAAAAAAGTAATCCTATCATTTCATATATTTCAAATTGTTGTCTGCAACTCCTTTGAATTTGAACCAGTCTAAAATTTTGCTGTGTGTAATTGGTTTAAATCATAGTGTTATTATCTATTTTGATCATCTATCTTGTAAACAACTCAAACTTTAACCCACTCCCACTCAGTGAAGCTTTTAGACGCCCCAAGAAAAAAGCTTTGGAAAACTTTGTGGATAATGAAATAATTGCTTGTAACAAGCAATTTCTTCATTATCCACAATGTTTTTTATCCTAAAAGTAAATGAAAATCCAAAATTTCATAAGTTTTAAATTGTCATTCGCAACTTCTTTCAATTTGGATCAGTCAAAAAATTTCTCAAGTGGTAATGGGTTAAAGGGACAGGCAGTTGGTGTAGACTAAGATCAGACTGTTACTATGTGCATACTGATCATTGTTTATGCCTCTTACCATGGAAATGGGTTAAATCTCCCTTTGAAATTAGTTTAACCCATTCGCAAATAATCCTGCTTTTATAGGCCTCTCACTAAATATGCTTTTGAAAACATTGTGGAAAATGAAGAAATTGCTTATTACAAGCAATTTCTTCATTATCAACCATGTTTATACCCCAAAAGCCAAAGTATTTCAAAATTTCAGTGATGTAAAATTGTCATCTGCAAATTCTTTTAATCTAGACTAGTCTTTACAAAACAGTTTAATCCATTTCCACACAATCCCTCCTTTTAACGCCCCTTAAGAAAAAAGATTTTTAAACATAGTGGAAAATAAAGAAATTGCTTGTATAAAGCAATTTCTTCATTATCCAAAATGTTTTCTATCCAAAACGTTGAAAAAATTTAAAATTTCAGGAACTTGAAATTGTTGTCTGCAGCTTTTTCAATTTTGACCAGTCTAAAAACTTTGTCGTTTGGGAATGGGTTAAATGCAATTGAATAATTTTCATTTTGTTATGACTGAAAGTGTATACAAACAGTCAATAAAAATCAGGAAATTAGGGGCAACAGAGATAAAGCATGGTACAGATAAATGTAATGAATTTTAACCCGTTCATGTTTTCAAAATTTTAGACTTATCCAATTGAAAGGAGTTCAATTTCGAATGGATGCAATTTTAAAAGTAACCAACCTTTAGGCTAGAAAATATTGTGGGAAACGAAGAAATTGCTTGGAAAGGATCAATACAGATTTGAAAAATCAATTTTCTGCTTTAGACTAAACCCATTTCCACACAGTGACGCCCCTCAAGAGATACAATTGGGAATACATTGTGTAAAATGAAGAAATTACTTGTTAAAAGCAATTTCTTCATTTTCCATAATGTTTACTACCCAGAAAGTTGAAAAAATCTTAAATTTTATGCTTTTTAAATCTTTAAGTTTGGATCTGTCTAAATTTTTGTTGTGTGATCATTGGTTAATGCTGTTGGTACCTGTAAAAATTTGTTTCTGTATTTTTTTTATGGCAGGTTTTGTTGAGGAATAATGACATAAAAGTGTGAATATGGACCCCTTTTCATCTGGAGCCAAAACAAATTCGTTATCGTTGAGTTGAAAATAGTTTAGTGTGCAGCAAACAAAGATAAGATTGTGCAAAGATAATTAAAGATATAGAAATGGTCCCTAACCCATTCCCACTCATTGACGCCCCCAAGAAAAAAAGCTTGATAATAAAGAAATTGCTTCCCCTGTTTTTATGCACTGAAGTAATAAAGATGTGGAATTCATTTTGGGAAATGAAGAAACTTGTAACAAACTATATCTCCTTTTTACCCATTTTCTTGCCTGTATGGCGCTTATTTTTCAGTTTAAACTCATTTTGAATTGTCATCTGCAACTAATCTGTTGTTAGATTTTGTTTTGTGGTAATGGGTACAGGGATGGCTGCCTTTTGAAGGTATTCATTTGGGTTTATAAATGTTTATTTTTTGGTTTGGTATACTTTTCAGTCCCTTACCAGTGAAGTAAAAGCGAACTATAGGTTTGCAATCTGGCCATCTGTATGTCAGTCTAGTTAATCAATTTCTCCAGGCTTTCCTTCTAATGAGGGCTTTACACTATATGTTTTTTCATATCTGCTTTTTCATATCTGCTAAAACATACAGTGTAAACCAGTAGATAATGGGCGTTCTGCTAGCAGATCTGCTAAACATACGGAATAGGACATGTTCTATTTCCATCTGCTTTTTCAGACGGAATCGGCCTATCAATTCTCAGACGACCTGCTGATAAGCTGACAAAATAAATAATTACTGGTCAGCACTCTCATTTTGCCTCTTTAATACCAACATTTTTGTGAAATAAGATTCCTTCATTTTATTTGTAATAACCCATTACCATGTATTGTATTGTTGGTTATTTTTTCCAATACTGCTTTTTTCTTTTTTCATGAAAATGAAGAGCCAGCTGTATGGAAATCAGAAAGTGCTGTAAATATTAAAGGATTGTAATTATAGCTAAATAAAATGTTTAAGCTCATTACCCAACAGGAAACATCAAGAATGATATACAGATTAGGATTTTAAAGTTTATGAAAATTTGAAAAAAAAGAAGATTAAGAAGTATCACGAAATGTTGAAAACGTTTCCTTAATTTTTACAAGAAAATTTCTCCTTTCCCTCAATGGTTCTTCAGGACAATTCATCCTCAGTGCCGCATATACAGAATGGTGTGTTAAATATTAAATTAGTTTCTCTTTTTTCGTCATACTTTAACCCGTTCCCAAATAATGACGCTTTTTGACGCCTATCAAGAAAACAATTAGGCAAACATTGGGTAAAATGAAGAAATCGCTTGCAACTTGCATCAAATAATTATTCCAATTTCCAAAAATACTTAAAAAATCTTAATTTCATGAACTTTAAATTGTCGTCTTCATGTCCTATTGTGGCCAGTCTTAAAAAATCGTCTGCTTATGGGCATAGCTTTGATTTCTATGGGCCGGTTAATTTTGAAATGATTCGGAATTATTGTTGTTTTTGTCTGTGTGTCTGTTTTTCAATTACAATGCTAGAATTTTTTTGTCAATGTTAGCACTTGAGACCTGTGACATTAGTAGTGACCATGTGCAGAGTACTAAAAAAGCTGTTTTTTCCCCACATTTTCTTTGTATAAAATTATCGTTTCTCTTCACTTTAAACAACGTTGTTTACTATTGTGATGTCAACCTAGGTTTACCATTTCTGAAACAATATTTGCGTGTATGTTTGTCTGTCTGTGTGTCAAACTTGTACGGAAAAAAGAACTGATCTTGATCTATATTTTCACGCCTGTGATGGTTATTTTAATACCTTTAGCCTTAAATCTTGAAAAGGTGACAGAATGGTTGTTAATGAAAAACTTGAGACTTTGTTAGACGTAGAGTATTATGTTTTTCAACAAATTTAGGAATGAGTCAAAATGATAAAATGATAAAATCTCTCCCCTACATTCCAGTAATGCAATACACTACATGACCTTAGAAATGACTGACTAAGGTCAACTGAAGCAGACATGCTAAAGCATACAGTGTGAACGCAAAAAGCAGATATGCTTAAAACATATGTGCTTTTTCAGATATGCTTAAACATGTAGTGTAAACGGCCTATAAGAGCTGGCAGGTATTGAGTTGATTTGTGGTATGTAAGGCCGCATTAATGAGTTACAGAATAAGTTCGAGTTTCTTTCCGGTCCATTGATTTTTGAGAAAGACATGGACGCTGGACTTAGAAAATTATTTGGAAATTACAATTTTCCAGACTTTTTCTAAACACTGCAGGAATGCATTGAGCATAACAACAAAAAGAGATAATTTGGGTATTTTTGGGGGTGATTTTTAGCTCACCTGAGCACAAAGTGGGAGGTGAGCTATTGTGATCGGTCATTGTCCGTCCGTCCGTCCACAATTTCTTTAAAAATCTTCTCCTCCTAAACCAGTAGGCCAATCAAGCTGAAACTTTGCAGGGATGTTCCTTGGGTGAAGTTCTTCAAAAGTTGTTAAAAGCATTTAATTCCGTCAAAAACTCTGGTTGCCGCGGCATTTGAAAATGGGAATCTTTAGTAATTCTTTAAATATCTTTAAAAATCTTCTCCTCCTTAACCAGTAGGCCAATCAAGCTGAAACTTTGCAGGGATGTTCATTGGGTGAAGCTCTTCAAAAGTTGTTAAAAGAATTTAATTCCATCAAAAACTCTGGTTGCCATGGCATATGAAAATGTGAATCTTTAGTAATTCTTTAAATATCCTTAAAAATCTTCTTCTCCTTAACCAGTAGGCCAATCAAGCTGAAACTTTGCAGGGATGTTTATTGGGTGAAGCTCTTCAAAAGTTGTTAAAAGAATTCAATTCCATCAAAAACTCTGGTTGCTGCGGCATTTGAAAATGGGAATCCTTAGTATTTCTTTAAATATCTTTAAAAATCTTCTCCTCCTTAACCAGTAGGCCAATCAAACTGAAACTTTGCAGGGATGTTCATTGGGTGAAGCTCTTCAAAAGTTGTTAAAAGAATTTAATTCTGTCAAAAAACTCTTGTAACCGCGGCATATGAAAATTGGAATTTTTAGTAAATCTTTGATGTTGTTTTTTTCATAGACTACAATGCCAAAGGCCATTATATTTTGTAAAGAGCTTAATCATATGGTTCTCTACCAAGTTTTTAAATATTTAATCTCTGGGGTCAAAAATGGCCCCGCCCCTGAGGTCCGAAGTTTGGAAAAATTCTTAATAAGAGCAATTTCAAAAGGCTTCTCCTCTTAAATTATAAGGTCTATGATATTCATATTTGGTATGTAGCATAACTAGATGGTTTTGTACTATATCATAAAAAGTTTTCATCCAAGGGTCAAAAACGGCCCTGACTAGGGGTCCAAAAATTTGGAAAAATGCAAAATTTGAGTATGTTGTAAAAAATTCTTTATTTTAAGGCAGAGAGCATTTACATTTTGAGTGTAGCATAGCCTGGCTGTTATCTTTCAATTTTGATTAAATTATGCCTGTAGATTAAAAAACACCCCTTCCCTGGGTGTCCAAAGTTCGAAAAAATGCTCAATTAGACCATGTTCAACAGTCTTCTCCTCCCAAACTACAAAGTCTAAGGCATTCATATTTGATTTATAGCATAACCAGATGGTTCTCTACTATGTTAGCTAAAATCTTAGCCCTGGGATAAAACATGGCACTGCCCCAGAGGTCCAAAATTTTTGAAAACACCCAATTAGAGCAAAAGTCTTCTCCTTCTGAAATATAAGATGAAGGGCATTCATATTTGATATGTAGCATGACTAAATAATTTTGTACTATGTTACAGGAAAATATGCTCTTAGGATAAAAAAAGGTCTCTGCTCCTAGGATTGAAAATTGCATAAATAGCATTGAAAGGATTCTTCTTAAATAAAAATGGAGAAATTGCTTGCTTTCTCACAATGCTTTTTTAAACCTTTTTCCCTGAGGGTGACAAATTCTGGGATAGTTTGGTAATCGATTAAACTATGAAGCCAAAGGCATTCATTTTCATTTTAAAGCATTACTGGATTGTTTTGTACAAAGCCCAAAATCTTTTATTGGTTTTATTTATTTTGCTCAAGTTGTGTCTTTTTTATACAAAAAAGTACTGTAATTTGCAGATGCCTCAGGTGAGCGATTTAGGACCATCATGGTCCTCTTGTTTAAAAAAGAATTGCACCTAAAGTCAGATACAACGGGAAGACTTTGATTTTGTTGGTTTAAATGGGGTTTGACTCTGCTTTTAATAATTTTTCAGTCATATCGCATCAGCTGGAGCACGTATTAATGGATTCCGGGTATATCTCGCACCAGTACCACAATTACATCCTTTCCTAGCCTCCATCTGCTATCACACTTAGGTTTATGATTATCCACCCATTGTTGAGAGACAAATGGCGGAAAGGATAATTATGTGCCTATGCTTGGGATCAAACTAATGACAACCTATGATTGCGGACTGGGAGTCTGATAGACTACCAAATGTGCTATGATGGCAGTGGGGAAGTTTTTGAAGGAGCTCCTTTACCACCAAAATAGATACCTCTGTAGATATATATACCGTAATTTGTCCATATATTCGGACACAATTAAATAATTATTTTTTTTCATGTCCGAATACATAGATAATTACTCAAGCCTAATTTGTCCAAATTTATAGATAAATCGTCGTACGGCCGGGAACAACCATTGCCGATTTTCATGAGTCACTAACTGTTTTGCACAGACACTGAATTCATTTCAACAGTAAATAAACCTGATATGTGTTACGCATTACGTTCGTAAATTCATTCATTATAATTTTATTTTTTCAGATTGTTTCAAGATACCGGCGAAGACGGCGTGAATTTAATGATCATTCACTGATTAAAAACCTTAATAAACCATTTACTTTTCTGAAGTGTTGTTTTTCTTCGTTTTAACGATTGATAGAATTCCACATATCACTGTAAGAATACGACAAGATCGTAACTGCAGCATGTTCAGGCAAAATTGTTACGACGTTTCTGTAGTCAAAGTCCGATTTTGAGAGGATGGTAAATTCTTTTTCTGTCATTTATACACAATCATCGTCGGTTGAATTGAAAAAAAAGGGAAATTAATATGGAGAGCTAAACAAAATCTTTGCATTTCAATTGTTCATGTATTAAAGTCACCAAGAGATAAGAAGTAATTTGTCAGAATAAAATCACGGCATCGGTCAATAACGACAGTTTTTCTCTGATCTGCTTCACATAAATCATCACGTAATATTGCCCGCAAATTTAAAGTAAATGCGGTGGCCTACCTGTGAGAAAAAATCCTTTTTTTAAATTATATCCGTAATGTTTGAAGAGTATTCAGACAGTCGATTAAACCATGTAAACTTTCGTCATAATGACAAGGGTAAAAATTCGATCACAAAGAATTCTCACGGGGTACGCGTCTGGCAAGTGCCTACTCTGGAAACTCTCCGAAATATAGCTGAACATCTGGCGGCGGCGCCTTTGATCACCTTTCCTCCCTCGTAATAAAATAAACTGTACCCGAAAACCTTTAGGTTATATTTGTCGAATAAGATTTCTTACGTGTGTTTTAATGAACAGTATGAGATTAAATTTTCGGATTATTAAAAGAAGCGGGGATAAAAAAAGGTAATTTATTTCAATCTACCAATTATATATCGGATGAGAAGTTGATTATTTTGTGACAAATTAACAAGTAAAATTCTCGCATTTTCCGTATTTAGGGAAAACGTCGTAGCTACGACTGATTCTTCTGAAAGCATATCATTGCATTTTTTTATTTTTATTTTTTGATTTGATACGGCCGATGACAATACCCTCGATGAGCTCCGGATACGAGGAAAGTGTAGTAAATCTAAAGTAGGTTCAGGTCAATTTGACTAATTTCATAGGGTCGCTAATGTTAATCGTAGCCATCCTTTAAGGCATGTCCTGTCGGGGATAGAAAATTAGGAAATCAGAGAGAGAAACCAAGCGTGATATTTTAATTGCATCACCTTCACGGTTCGTAGCTTAGGCATATCGAGGTGCGTGCCTATTCTCGGTCACTGTTATAAACAATATACACCTGTTGACCCCTAACCCAGACAGTTTGGAGATACTGATCGCCAAGATTCCAAATTACCGATAATGGATGCGGTATTTGTTAACCCGATATTTTATGTTCGTAAATTCGGTGTCCGAATTTATAGATAAATTCCAGACACCATTTGTCCGAAATTAGAGGCACAAAATTAATTATTTCATGTAATAATTAATGGTGTCCGAATTCTTGGAGTGTCCGAATATATGGACAAATTACGGTATAAAAAGCCGGTAGGGGACTTGGTATTTCTATGCAATACTTTGTAATGCTTGTTATTTATGTCATAACATACAATAATGCAAGGCATAATTTCATTTCAGGGCGCTCCTTGGATGGAATCCATTACGCTATGACATTCCTGGAGACGTGGCAGAAGAAGCAGAGCGGAAATAACATCGACTACCTGAAATGGTACGCCAAGGATAAAGACGTAATCGTTATCGGAGGCGGAGATACTGGTTGTGACTGTATTGCTACCTCACTTAGACAGGTATGACGAAGTTAGCCCATTCCCACTCAATGACACATTTAGACGCCCCCAAGAATAAAGTTTTTGGAAAACATTATGGAAAATGAAGAAATTGCTTGTTACAAACAATTTCTTTATTATCCATATTGTTTTCTACCCCAAAAGTAAACAAAGGCCAAAGTTTTGTAAGCTCAAAAGTGTTGCTCCTTTCAGTATGGACCAGTCCAAAATTGTGCCGTCTGGTAATGGTTTAAATCCATAATTTAAATAGAAAATTAATGATTTATAGATTTGGAGAGATACTTCAATAATGAATATGCTTCAAAAGAATGTATTTCTACCCCACCTACTAGAAGGGCTCAATAGATTTACATATAGCTATCTGTGTGTGTGTGTTATCACTTACATGCATTAACCAATTCCCACAATATAACACTTTTTGATGCACCTCGATAATCAGGAAAATACTGTGTAAAATGAAGTAATTGCTTGCAACAAGCAATTTCTTCATTTTACACTTTTTTTTCTACCAAGAAATTTGAAAAAGTCTGAAATTTCTGATGTTTAAATTGTCAACTGCAACTCTTTTCAACATGTGGCAGTGTAAAATTTTGTGGTCTGGTTATGGGTTAGCCCATCCCAAAACAGTGACACTTTTTGACAAGAAAATTAATGGAGAAAACATTGTGTGAAATTAAGAAATTGCTTGTAAACCGTTTTTATTCAGAGCTAAGCATCTACATTCTGATTGGTCAGACAAAGGTTGTACCAATTGGCAGAGACACTAGGCATTGCCAGCAATTTGTCTATTGGGTGCATATTTTATTGACACCACAATCTTGCTCTCACATCATGCATCATAACTTTTGGAGGGATTTGAAAATACACTATAATCCTTTGAACTGCAACGCAGATAGCTAGTAGCAATTCACCATTTAATTGCAACTGACTATATGCACAAATATTTAGAATTAACCCTTTCCTGGACAATCCCGGGATTTTGCATCACTGTGATTTTATACTTGGGAAAACACTGTGGAAAAAGGAGAAATTGCTTGTAACAAGCAATTTCTCCTTTTCCCACAATATTTTCTACCTCATAGATTTCAAATTGCATGCATTTTTCATTGTTGTCTGCAACCTCTTTCAAATTGGACTAGTCTAAAATTTCATAAAACAGGAAAGGGTTAGAGGAAAAATAACTCCTTTCAATACCAACTTCTAATTAATTGCAAGAAAAGTGTTGACCAATTGGTGTTGCGATTATCAGGGTTCCACTGTACTGGGCACAACTGGACGGGTTTTAACCCATTACCAGATGGCAAAATTTTAGACTGGTCAAATTTGAAAGAAGTTGCAGATGACAATCTGAAAGTTAAGAAATTTTGGATTTTTTCCACTTTCTGGGTAGGAAACATTGTCGAACATGAAGAAATTGCTTGTCACAAGCAATTTCTTCATTTACCGCAATGTTTTCCAAGGTCTTTTCCCTTGGGGGGCGTCTGAAAGAGTCACTGAGCGAGAATTGGTTAATATAGTAGAATAAAAACAACAAATTATTCACTAGGTAAAGTCAGTCATCTGCAAGTTCACATGACAAAACATTGTAATCACAAGTTATTTCTCTATTTTAGGGTGCAAAGTCAATTACTTCCTTTGAGATTTTACCCCCTCCACCCAAAACACGGGCTTCCAGTAACCCCTGGCCCACATACCCAAGGGTGTTTAAACTTGACTACGGCCATGAGGAGGTGGAACTGAAGTTTGGGCGTGATCCAAGAATCTTCAATATCGCTAGCAAGGTAAGAGTTTGCAAAGATCTTTGCTTT
Organism: Fragum fragum; assembly: GCA_946902895.1. Classification (NCBI taxonomy): domain Eukaryota; kingdom Metazoa; phylum Mollusca; class Bivalvia; order Cardiida; family Cardiidae; genus Fragum; species Fragum fragum. Next base: position 18,100,260 of record OX336368.1, read on the forward strand.
TTATAGCCCTTCTATGAGCTCTCAATCCTGGGTCATTAGTTGGAAACCTAGTTCGGCTCGTACATTTGACCATAGTTATCTTTACATGTGTTGTTTATCTCTCATTAATTAAAGAATGATAAGTAGTACACACACTGGCAACACCCAATGACTCTGAGAGGAAGTTTGGCTTAGGTATTAAACTGCGTATTTTGCAAAATTTATGCCTTGTAACTCGTCGTAAAATGGTTGGTTGGTAACCTTTACAATGTCAAAGCCAATTTGTATCTTAATGACGACCTGCTTGTTCCATTTGCCTTTAAACTGTTACTAAATCAGAAAATTAAATTCTTATCCGAAATGGCAATATCAAGTTGATAGTATTTTAACCCTTGTCATGCTGATCCCGGAATATTCCTGCTCTTGCAGGAGGTATAGACTAAGATCAGCCTGCACATATGTGCAGTCTGATCTTGGTCTACACCACCTGTTTGTCCCTTTCAAGCAAGAATTATTCATAAAATTAGTTTTCAAAATCAAATATTGACCTGCAATTAGTGCTTCCAGTGATTTCAGTCCTTTGATTTTGGCGCAATTCTAAACAGGATTTTTATTCAGCATGACAAGGGTTAAATATCTTGGGGTTTCGGGGTTGAAAACAATTTGGAAAAAGAAGAAATTGCTTGTATAACTGTACGAAAGGGGTCTGTAATCAGAATTTTGTAGGTTGAGTGACATGAACTGATATTTATTTTAGGAATTCCTTGACGATGGAAATGGACGTGTTTGTGGTGTAAAGACGGTCCAAGTAGAGTGGACAAGAAATGAAGCCGGACGCTGGGATATGCAAGAAGTTGAAGGTATAGTGATGAAAATAAAAATTGTAAATTATCACTTGCTAACATTCCGAAAAGCTTATCACAACCTCTGTTGTATAACATACTGATGAAATTGAAGTAATGAAGCTGTACAAAGTTGTTCAAATATTTGAAATCAACACTCAAATCCAGTTGCGACGATATCAAAAGGGGTAGAAATGTTTAATTCTGTCGAGTCTACTTGCGGTGAGCAAAACATAGCTGTCATTTCAACAAGTCAGTGTATGTGCGTTAGTTTGTCATTCTGTCCGAATTTGTCCAGAGCATATCCTACATTTAAAGATGGATTTCAAAAGAATTTTGCACAATTGTTCTCCATTATGAATAGATGTTTTATTTGAAATAAATTGTCAGATAGCGTCAAAGTCATGGTTTTAAGTTGAAATGGTCAAATTGAGCTTTTCAGGAGCATATCTCCTACATTTATTAATGATTTTTAACTTAATTTGGTACAATTATTTTCAATTATGAGTTGATGTGCCTTTTCAAATAGCTCAAAGGTCATGGCTCAAAATCAAACTTGTCCAGAGCATATTGCCTACATCTAGAATGGATTTCAAAACAAGTTGGCACAATTATTTTCCATTATGAATAGATTTGCCATTTGAAAAAAATTAGTCCAGAGGTTCTATATTTTTGCAAAGAGCATCATTGCAACCTCTTCATAAGTTGTTAACCCTTTCCTGTTTCACATAATTCTAGGCCTGTCCAAATTCAAAGGTTTTGCAGACGAAAATTGAAAGTGTTTTTAATTTGAAAAATAACCATCCAGTAGGGTAGAAAATATTGAGGAAAAAGAAGAAATTGCTTGTTACAAGCAATTTCTTCTTTTTCCGCAATGTTTTCTCAAGTATAAATGACAGGAAGGTAAAATCCCATGTTTGAACGGGAAATGGTTAAAACAATGCTCCAAGAGTTCCATTAGTGGAGTGCCAAAATGATAAATATAGGACTATCTTGATATGGCTCATTTTGAAAAGATAGGATAGTTCTCGACAGTTTATTAGTGCAAGATGACCTAGATATTTGCCAAATGAAAGATTAGCATTCATTTAACCCTTGATCAGCTTTATTAGGAATACATACATGTAGTCTGATCTCAATTTGAACCACCTTTATGGCCCTTTTAAGCAAGAGTTGTTTATAAATTTGATTTTTGACCAACAACTGGGCCTTGAGTGCTTTCAGAATATTTTTATACGATTCTTTAGAATAATTTATTTAGATTGCAAGGGTTAAGCTATTAATACAGGCATCTCAATTCTCTGTTTGGATTTTACTTTTATCTTTTGATATTTTATCACTTCATATCCTGTTTTCTTGAATGAGTCTTCTTCTTTGTATCATCTGATAATAAAATAAAAGTTAACAACATTATTTCCCTTTTTCCAGGTTCGGAGAAGGTTTTCAAGGCTGACCTGATTCTCCTAGCTATGGGGTTCGTTGGCCCAGAACGTGAGATCATAAATGAGATGAAGCTTAAACAGGACCCTCGGGGAAATATTGAGACGCCAAAACACAAGTATTCCACTACGGTACCGCATGTTTACGCAGCAGGAGGTAAGTGAAATGAACAGAATTATCAAGATGCGTAGGATCTGTTGGGATTTTCTTTGTGATAAGCTGTTTCTGATCAAGCATAGAATAGGGAATAGTATAACTATACTTGGCAAGCTTGATAGAAGAAGTTATGGTTAGATTGTTTTTTCTTGAATAAATAAAAGTGTTCAACCCATTACCACACAATGATGCTTTTTTATGCTCCCACGAAAAAAAAAAAACTGTGGCAAATGAAAAATGACATGTTACAAGCAATTTCTTCATTATCCACAATAATTTCTAGTCCAAAAGTAAAAAGAAAATTCCAAAATTTAATCGTCTTCAACATCTTTGAATTTGGACTAGTCTAGAATTTTGTTGTCTTGTAATGGGATAACCCACTTCAACACAATTCTGCCTTTTTACAAATCTCCCCCCTCCCTACAACAAACAGTTTGGGAAAACATTGTGGAAAATACAGAAATCGGTTGTAACAAGCAATTTCTACATTTCTAACAATGATTTTTATACAGAAAGACAAAGATTTTTAAAATTGCATCAACTTGAAACATTTGTCTGCATTATCTCTCCATTTAAATTCAAAATTTTTGTTGTGTGATAATGGGCTATTCTTTGAAAAATACTCTTGGATTATTAAAGCCCAATAGCATATAGTTCATCGTAAGGAATAATTATAGGGATGTTAGGCTCTAAAAACTTATATTTTGACCTATTCCCGTACAATCACAATTTTGATGCCCTTTAAGAAAAAAGCTTGACAAGCAATTTCTTCATTGGCTACAATTTTTCTACACCAAAAGACAGAGATTTTTAAAATGGTATCTACTCAAATTTTTGTCTGTAAATTCTTTAAACTTTGCCAAGTCTAAGATGTTGTTGTTTTGTATGGATTAAGTTGAAGGCCAGGGATATCCTCCTCAGATACCACTTTAGCCGCCATCATAGCTCAGTTGGTATCTCATTAGACTTCCTCCCAATCTTCATTCATTGGGTGTCATGGGTTTGATCCTAGGCGGCAGCAGATATCTTTTCTGACATTTATCGCTCACTAATGGGTGGATAATCCTAAACCCAAGTAGGATAACAGCTGGAGGCTAGTAAAGGATGTAATGGTGGTACTGGTGTAAGATATACCAGGAATCTATTGTCAGGTGCTCGAGCCACTGCGCTATAACTGAAAACTATTTAAAGTAACGTTGAACCCCATTCAAACATTATTTTATATGAAAATTTTCTCTAAGGAAGTAGATATTCTGTGCATCAATAAATTCAGTAAAACTTGCTCTGTGGATAAAACCATTTTGGATTAAGAAGAAATTACTTGTAAGAAGCAATTTCTTCATTTTCCTCAATGTTTTCCAAACCATTTAAGAGATGAGAATATCTTTTGTTTTCATGCAGGTATGAACCGAAAAATACTAATCACACTGTATGAATACGCGGATTCATACATTGTGTGATTAGGTTTTTCAGTTTATACCTCCATGAAAACAAAAAATATTCTCCTCATTTCTTATAATTTAATAGCATCGAGTGAAAAAAACAAAAGCTTTACAAAGTTTTATACCTTTTTGTATGGGACTATTTTGTGTGGAAGCATACACAATTACTGTGTGCTCAAAATTTTGTTCATGGAGTTATGAATAATTTTTTTCTACCAATCAGAAAGCTCGTTTTTGATAGACGAAACTGAAAATTAAATTATTTTTCTTTGAAGGCTTATAAAAGGAGAGATCATGTGAGAAAAGCTTAAATTTGTCATCTGCAGCTTCCTTGAATTTAGAGCAGCATAAAAATGTTTTCTGTTAATGGGTTGCATTATTTGTTTATGCAGATTGTCGCAGAGGACAGTCCCTGGTTGTTTGGGCTATAAGTGAGGGTCGTCAAGCTGCCAGACAGATCGACTACGATCTTATGGGTCAGACCTCACTTGCTGGAAGAGGAGGCATTGTCTATCAGCCAGAACCATGAACTTTTCGTGTGAAAATATTGACACACGCTGAAGAAAAATCATGAGATATACGATCATCAAGTGAATTTGAAATTATAATTTTGATTTGCCCAGATCATGAAAATGATGTCATATTGAATAAGAATTTAAACTGATGTGGTAGTTTTTTGAGTGAAAGATGTTTTTCATGAGAGAATTGAGAAATATATCCTAGTTAATCCATATCAATGCTTGGATATCTTGTAATCAAATATAATGAGTGATTCACATGAATGATATTTGATAAATGTGTACCTGATTTACATTTATCACTTATTAGCCCATTAAAGACTTAGATCAGCCTGCACTTTGGGCCATCTGATCAGAGTCTTCACTATATACTTCTTAAATGGGTCCTAGAAATATGGATTTTCTCCACTTGCCTGCTGACAAAAAAGAGATGATTTTCCATTCGTCCAGAATCAAAATGAAGTTGTCCACAAAAAAGTGAATAGATAAATTTTGAAAAATATTGTTGTTAATGAAAAAATTGTTGGAACCTAGCATTTCTTCATTAACAACAATTTCTAACCTTCAATATTAACATTAGGATGATAAATCTTTGAGATCTTAGATCTGTTTTTTACTATTCAAAGATTTGCTCTATTCACTTGTCCCTGGACTAGTGACCTTGTAAAAAGTACCTGTCCCCAAGTAGGAAAGCCTACGTTGGACAAGTCTGGCATGGGAATTCCTCACCCCTGCAAATGTGTACTGAAAATTTCCATAGCTATATGACCAAGAAATAATCTATATGTACCATGTGGAAGTTAAGTTGATCAATGTCCTCACTGTACACACATGAATTGTTAAGAATTATTTTCTTTGGGTCAAATACAAAACGAGAAACTTGATGGGCATTCTGTCCTATTATACAGTTCACATTATTTACTATTATTAATGAACTCATTTTCTGTGTAGAAAAGAGTGGCTATGCATAACAATTTCTATTTATGTATATATAAACATATTCTGTCACAAAGGGAAGTAGGAAAAATTGTGGGAAAGGGAATAAAAAAAATGGTATTTGATCTCTTTTCCATCAATGTTTTACCCTGGTGCAATGTAATCTATCACAAACACATGATGTGAGTATTGAAAATTCTTTAAGAATGATTTAATTCCTAGTTTCATCTTTCAAGGTTCATGCATTTGATTGGCTGAATTTTTTTCTTCATTCTTACAAGAAGAAATTTAACCCATTCCCACTCAGTGACGCTTTTAGACACCCCCAAGGAAAAATGCTTTTGAAAACATTTGGTAAAATTAAGAATTTGCTTGCTACAAGCAATTTCTCCATTTGCCACAATGTTTTCTATCCAGAAAATTTAAAAAAAATCCAAAATTTCATAACTTTAAATTTGTCGTCTGCAACTTCGTTCAATTTGGGCCAGTCTAAATTCTATCCGTCATGCAACTATTTTGTATGCCTATGCATAAAGTAGATCCATAAAAAAAGTTTACTCGAAACAAGTTTAATAATTGCCTTGTTATGCTTGATGGCATTGAATTATAAGAAATGAAAATATTTTTTTTGTTTTCATTGAAGTATTTACTTAAAATCTTAATCACAATATCATATGAATCAGCTTCATTCATCATACAGTGTGATTAACCCTTTTCTGTTTTTTAGCTCACCTGAGCACAATGTGCTCAAGGTGAGCTTTTGGTATCACCTTTTGTCCGTCGTGCGTCATGCGTCTGAAGTCGTCAACAATTCTTTAAACATCTTCTCCTCAGTAACCACTGGGCGGAATTCAACCAAACTTGGTAGGAATGTTCCTTGGGTGACCCTTCTCAAAAGTTGTTCGCGGATTTTTGATTGACCCCCAAATATGGGCGTGGCAGGGCGTGGCAGTTTTTAACTTAGAAATCTTTAAACATCTTCTCCTCAGTAACCATTGGGCCAATTTCAACCAAATTTGGTATGAATGTTCCTTGGGTGACCCTTTTCAAAAGTTGTTCCTGGAATTTTGATTTATGCCCAAATACGGGCGTGGCAGTTTTTTTAACTTTGAAATCTTTAAACATCTTATCCTCAGTAACAGTTGGGTCAATTTCAACCAAACTTTGCATGAATGTTCCTTTGGTGACCCTTTTCAAAAGTTGTTCCTGGAATTTTGATTTATGCCCAAATATGGGCGTGGCAGGGTCAGGCACTTTTTTGACTTTGAAATCTTTAAACATCTTCTCCTCAGTAACTATTGGGCCAATTTCAACCAAATTTGGTATGAATGTTCCTTGAGTGACCCTTTTCAAAAGTTGTTCTAGAATTTTGATTGATGACCAAATAAGGGCTTGGAAGGGTAGGGCAGTTTTTGACTTTGAAATCTTTAAACATCTTCTCCTCAGTAACCATTGGGCCAATTTCAATTTTGAATCATCTTACATTAGTCAGGTGAGCGATTTTAGGGCCATTCTGGCCCTCTTGTTGAAATTTTAGACTGGTCCAAATGGAAAGGTTTTTCAGACGACAATTTTAAGTCCAATTTATGTGAAATGTAATCATTCAATAGGGTAGAAAATATTGTGGAAAAAGAAGAAATCACTTGTTACAAGCAATTTCTTCTTTTTCAACAATGATTTCTCAACCATAAAATCACAGGGACATAAAAACCAGGGATTAAGCAGGAAAGGGTTAAAAAGATAAAAAGAAAAAAAAAATTCTGATTGAAATTTGGATAACTTGTGAACTTTCTAATTTTGAGTACAAAAATATATGAATGTATCACTCTGAAAATCCTTAGCTCTTGCCGTATTACATATCATTAGTTAACAAACTAACAGAAAATTTTCAACTGGTCCAAGTGCAAAAGGCTGCTGTCATAGCGCAGTTGGTAGCGCGCCAGACTCCTAATCTTCAATCATGGGTGTCAGGGGTTCGATCCCCGGCAGCGGCAAATATTCTTTCCGACAATTGTCTCTCACCAATGGGTGGATAATCGTAAACCTAAGTGGGATAGCAGCTGGAGGCTAGGAAAGGATGTAGCGGTATTACTGGTGTGAGAAATACCAGGAATCCATTGTTAGGTGCTCCAGCCGCCGCAATATGACTGAAATACTGTTAAAAGCGGCGTTAAACCCCATTCAATCAATCAACCAAGTGCAAAGATGTTTCAAATGACAAATTTTAGTCGAAGAAATTATAGATCGTTTTACTTTTGGGCTAGGAAATATTCTGGAAAATGAAGAAATTGCTTTTAAAAGTAATTTCTTCATTTTCCACAATGTTTTCCAAAGATTTTTTTATAGGGTGTCAAAAAGGATATTTGTTTGAGAATGGGTTCTAGAAAGTATATTTTCAGCTATCAGTTTTAACAGATTAAAGTAAAAAGGTTTTAGAAACAAATGTGGATTATGAGTAGAGTAAATTAGTGAATAACTATCTATTAAAGGCTTGAAATGATAGTATACTGACTGTAATTAATGGTGCGCTGGTCATACCCACTGAGCTCTGACAGGAAGTTCCACTCCAATATTAACCCATTACCATAAAACAACATTTTAGACTGGCCCAAATTGAAAGGAGTTGCATATGAAAATTTAAAATTTGTGACATTTTAGATTTTTTCAACTTTTTTTTTGGTAGAAAACATTGAAACCAATGAAGAAATTGCTTGTTACAAGCAATTTCTTCATTTGCCACAATGTTTTCCCAATTGTTTTTTTCTTGAGGGGCTTCAAATAGTGCCTCTGTGTGGGAATAGGCTAAACAATACTAGTTTGCAAAATTTATGGCCAATAGCATGTTACTATAATGTAAAATGGTTAGCTGGTGATTTAAATGTAATAATTACATATTGAATTAGCACATCTCGGAGTTCAAAGTTCACTTCTGGTCTAAATGATTGATTTGATTGGTTGATTAATTCTTTCTTTGCCAGCCATGATCAATTACTGCTTGGAGAAAAATGTTTGGGGTTTTAAATCAAAACCATCAAGATACCGTTTTTATACCTTGTTTGCAGGATTAACCATAAGTATGTCCATTCATGGGCATTTCAATAATGGGCACTGCCTGCAAAAAGTATTTTTCTTTTAACCTATTACCAAACGAAAAATTTTTAAACTGGTCTTAATACAAAGAATTTGCAGATGGAAATTTCAAGCTAATGAAATTTAACAAAATCTTACTCTCTCAGGGTTGACAGCATTGTGCATTATGAAGAAATTGCTTGTACCAAGCAATTTCTTCCTTTTCCACAATGTTTTTCAAAAGTGTAAAAAGCATGATTGTGTATGTATTTGGTTAAAATGGAGCTGAATTTCTCATGTATTAGTTATTTTACAATACGAAAAAAATTAAAAAAGAATCTCATTTTCTAAGGAATCAAACCTATGCATCTAGGTCAAAGATAAAATTCAGAGAAGGAATGACCTAGTTTTAGAATACAGACAAATACATGTTTGACCCATTACTAGACGGCAAAATTTTATACTGGTCAAAATTTAAAGAAGTTGCAGACAGCAGTTGAAAGTTTATGAAAATTTGTTTTTTCAACTTTCTGGATAGAATAGCAATTTCTTCATTTTCCACAATGTTTTCTTAAGCATTTTTCTTGAGGGGTGTCCAAAAGCGTCACTGTGTGAGAATGGGTTCAACCCATTGTCAGATGGCAAAAATATAGAAGGGTCCAAATTGAAAAAAGGTCGCAGATGGCAATTCAAAGAATGTGTGACATGAAAAACAGATTTTGCTATAATGGATAGAAGAGAATTTGGTACATTTTCTCCTTTACCCATGTTTTTGTCTTGATTGATTTTTTTTTATTGTTCTTGCCAGGTATTTTTATGTTTTGTTTTTTCCTGGGTACAAATGTATTGTTGATATAATTCTTTACTATTCAGATTCAATTTTGGTTAGCAAAAACTTTGAATTTGGACAGGTCTAAAATGTTGCAAAACAGGAAAGGGTTAATTTTAGACTGGTCCAAATTCGAAGAAGTTGCAGATGACAATTTCAAGTTGATGAAATATTTAAAAAAAAATTGTACTTTGTTGTCGAAAACATTGTGGATAATGAAGAAATTGCCTGAAAAAACAAATACTTCATGTTCAATGATGGGGCCTTTTTCTATGGAGGCTTAAAAAGTGGAATTGTGTGAGAATGGGTTGATGCATATTTGATGAATATTATTTTTATTTGGCCAAATTCACATTTTTCCGTTGGTTGTCTGTCTGTCTTTCTGCGAAACTCAACCAAAAAACTTAACATTGCCAATTACTACCAGCCTATTCAAGATACAATGCTCATATTTGGCATGTAATGCATCTCCATAATATGCAGGTCAAGATGATGTGATAAGGTCAAGGTCACATACCAAGGTCTGTATCTTGTCTGAAAAACATTCAGTTCCTATAAATGCTTCAATAGCAAGCTGTATGTCTATTTCAGTTTGATTATTTTCTGTTCCCATTAAACTACATCATTTGATTTTCAAGAGAGACTTAATTGAAGATCTTAAGGACAGATATAATAAAGCTTGAATTCATTCAGCAATATTGAAATTTTGTAAACAATGACCAGAGTTGATTTAAAAAAACATAGAAAAACACACACACAACAATGAATTAAATAGATGTAGTTGTAAATAGTTGTTATAAGTTAAATTTGTTGATTTTTTGAAGTTTTGGTGTAGTTTGGTTGGCTTTCTTTAACCCATTCCCATACGACAAAATATTACACTGGTCCAAATTGATAGAAGCTGCAGATAACAATAAGTTGTTTGGAATTTTTTAGGTCTTTGTCTTTTTGGCTAGAAAACGTTGTGGATAATGAAGAAATCACTTGTAACAAAGAATTTCTTCATTATCCACAATGTTTATCAAAGCTTTTATATTAAGGGAGGTTTAAAAGCTTCAATGTGTGGGAATGGGTTAATTATTTTTTGCTTGTGAAGAGTATAGAAAAAATAAAAACATTAGAAAGATGAGAAGTTCTCAAGAATTGTTTGTTTGAATGATTAATTCTAATCCTGATTTTAATGCTGAGTTATTATTTATAAACAATTAAATTTTACTAATTTGAATTTTATATAGACAGTAATTTTCCAAGCAAATCATTGAATTACTTCATGGCTTTGACTTTTATGTTAAACAAGCTAACAAAAAACTTCAACAAAGCAAATATGTAAGATTTTGGTTGGAGTGTTTAATATGAATTGACATTCTATTGGTTTATAACTTCATTATTAGTAAACCAACCAATTCGGGTGCTAAGGTAATAATCTGGCAGATTGATTTTGTTTTAAACAGGCTATGTTGTTAGGAAAGACATGTGAAATTGTCATCTGCATCTTCTTTGAATTTGGACCAGTAATTGGTTAACATTTACTCTTTTTCTGCTTCCTCTTTCACTTTGGCATTTGGTAAAGGGTTCAATTGGGGCTATCAATGTCAACCAAGCTGCTTTTTTGTCTTGGCAAAGCATAGAATTGTCAATCATTTGTCAGAAGGTCATGAACTAATATGCCATTGTTTCTCAATGATAAAAAAATAAGGGGGATGCAGGTCTTCCAAGCTAGTGGCTTTGATCATATTTTATGGTTGTTCTAGTATCAGGAATGAATGGAAGCCATGATCAGTTGCACCAGCCCACCCAATTTATCTGAAGTATTGTTGAAATCTGCTGAACCCATTCCAAAATAATGGAATTTTAGACTGGTCCAAATTGAAAGAGGTTGCAGACAATTTCAAATGGAGGAAATTTAATAAGTCTTTGTCTTTGAGGACAGAAAACATTGTGGTCAATGAAGAAATTGCTTGTTACAAGCAAATTCTTCATTGTCCTCAATGTTTTTCACAGCTTCTTACTAAAGGGGTGTTAAAGAATGGAGATTGTGTGGAAATGTGTTAAAATCCTTTGTAATAATCAACTAGCAATTAAAAATCAGAGGTTCGATTCCCGACGGCGGCACTCATCCTTTCCGACTATTTGTCTCTCACCAATGGGTTGATAATCGTAGACCTATGTGGGATAGCAGCTGGAGGCTATGAAAGGATGTAATGGTAGTACTGGTGTGAGAAATACCAGGATGCCATTGTTAGGTGCTCCAGCCGCCGCGATATAACTGAAAGATTGTTGAAAGCGGCGTAAAACCCCATTCAAACAAACAAACAAAATTAAAAATCAGAGGTATAATGAATATTTGTCTTCCTATGCAAGAAAATACCTTAAATGCATTTGTTAGACCGAGTACAAAATATTAAACATTTGCCCAGTTGGACACAAACGATTCCAAAATGACAAAATTTTAGGCTGGTCCTAATTCAAAGATGTTCAAATGACAATTTTTAGTTGATGAAATTTTGAAATTTTTTGTCTTTTGGGGTAGAAGACATTATGGATAATGAAGAAATTGTTTATAACAAGCAATTTCTTCATTTCCCACAACAATTGCCATTTTCCCAGGCTTTTTCTTGACGGGTGTCAAAAAGCTGGGTTATGTTCGAATGGGTTAAACAAGTTATTGTTACAAAGTGTAGAATATAGAATAATCTATTGTTTTAACCTATCTTAATTCTTTAACTTTAGGTCTTTGTTTGCTAACAGGTTTTATATATGTTTTCTTTTATACTGTGTTTTAAGGAATTTTCAATTTATTCAGGTACTTTCCTACAATGTGTGAAGAATTCATACTGATTTTAGCTCATGATTCCTACAGTGCTTTCATATTACTATTTACTATCACTTTACTGTTATGGTTTTATCTTTTGTGCCAACCTGAGCAAAAAATTTTAGTTATTGCAATTGCATGCTGTCTGTGGTTAAAAAGATTAAAAGAAAAACAATCTTCTAGTCGGCCAATCTTTCTTGCAGGTGCCTGGATTGATCCTTGTGTGAAATCTTTCAAAACCACTTAAAATTTAAAACAGTGCAAAAAAAAAAATCATTAAATAACTGGAATTTAAGAAAAACATTGAAAATAGGCAATTAAGAGCTAGTTTAAATGGGTCGTACATTTGGCACCACCTAGTTACCCTTCTCTGCAGGTTCAGTAATGTCCCTTCCGCAATTCTTTGCTGTCTTTTGTCATGTAAAAGAGCCATATTATTTTCTATTAAGCTTTATTTGGTTGCCCTCTACCCTAAAGTGGTTGCTATAATACTCTGGGTCTGAAATTTGATCTCGCGAGCATTGGCACTACATCTGTGAAGTATTACAATTACAACATTCCATGTAGTTAAAGTTGCTTTATTTAATCTGTAACAAAACCTTGTACGTAAATTACTAACCTATGGGTTAACAATAGCATTGTTAAGGCTACATTTATATTGTACTTAGCTTACAATTGCTTTGTCATATTGAACAGTGTCATGATTAGCTCACTTTAGCATAACTTACTTAAGGTGAGCTCTTGTAATATAGCTGTGCCCTTCCTTGTTTGATATCTGGTGTGCTTCATTTGTGACTCAAATTTCTTGAAATTGGGTCAGATTGTTTGTGTCTACATTTTAGGTTTGCAATGGTCCAAAATTAAAAAAAAATGCAGACAGCAGATTATGATTATCAAAATTTTGTCTTTTCGAGTAGAAAATATTGTGGATAGAAAGGCATTGCTTGTTCCAAGCAATTTCTTTAATTTTTTCCGCAGTATGTTCAAAAGCTTATTTCTTGCAAGGCAGGGGGCGAGAGAATAGGTCAACTAAATCCTAGAAGCTCTACGGAAGGTGTTTGATAATTTTATTACAGTAAAAGCTTTGTTTCCCGTGGTAATAGAAGACTTGAAACTATTATATATAGAAACAAAGAAAGAAATCTTTAAAAAAATCCCCTTCTGACTATAAGGCCTTCTTTGGTATTTTGCAATTGGCATCATCTTTTGGGTTTCTGCAAAAGGATTAACTCAGATAATTCAGATCACTATTCTAGTTTTTGAGATTGAGCGATTTCGGACCTTCATGACCCTCTTGTTTTGGCGATTTTTTCTAAGACATGACGGCTCGATTTTGGCCCAAATTGGTTCGCTGGCTTTTTTTTACACCAGTGGTCACTGACTAGGGTGAGCACATTAGGGCAAATGACCCTCTTGTTAATATTATTTACCCATCCCGGTTTTAACTGCTCTGATGTTAGGTTTTACGATGTTAACATTGTTTAACCCATTCCAACACAACAAAATTTTAGACTGGTCCAAAATTGAAAGATGCTGCAGAGGACAATTTCCTGTTGATTGAATTTAAAATTCTTTCATCTTTTGGGATAGAAACCATTGGGGAAAATGAAGATACAAATGAAAATGAATGATACAAGCAATTTCTTCATTTCCGCAATGTTTTCCAACGCTTTTATCTTGAGGGGCGTAAAAATGAAGGATTGAATGGGAATGGGTTAAGCTGTAAGTGAACTGCTACAGGGTAAACAGAGAACTGTAGAATTTACAACTGTACATCATTATATATAGATCTGCATTGTTAATCAGTTATCAAACATAAATTGTGAAAAAGTAAACCTCTTCTTGTTATATGTACCCATTACCAGCAGGCAATGTAAAAATTCAGGCTATTCTTATGTCAAGAAACTGTAAAGTATACGTCAAAAAAGTATCTATCTATCTGAAGTTAATGTCCAGATGCCCGAGCGGGAAGGTTGCTTGAATGATGATCGGAAGGTCGCGGGTTGGAGCTCTACCGTGTGTTCATGGGCCAGCCCTAATTTACCCAGGGAAATAATAGGGTAGAAGTGGGCTTAAGCCAATGCCTTTCAGGAAGCAGGAAACATCTGGATCGAGTGCCAAAGAGCGATGCTGTGACATTAAAGCTTACGTTTGTTTGTTTGTTTGAATGGGGTTTAATGTCGCTTTTAACAAACTTTCAGTCATATCGCGGCGGCTGGAGCACCTAACAATGAATTACCTGGTATATCTAGCACCAGTGGCATAATTACACCCTTTCCTGGCCCCCAGCTGCTATCCCACTTAGGTTGACAATTATCTGCCCATTGGTGAGAGACAAATGTAGGAAAGGATGTGTGCCTCCGCCGTGGATCGAACCCATGATATCCGATGATTGAAGATTGGGAGTCTGATGTGCTACCAACTAATTATGTCGGCGGTTTAAAAGCTTTCAAGTAAAACATGTTACCAAAAGCAGATACCTTAAGATATTTAAGATCTCTGATATAAGCTAATGCTGCTGAGGAAGATATTTCAAAGAACATGCTGTTTGTACGTTGGCTTGCGACGTGAACGTCGTAACAATAGTTTGAATATAGTTAGAGAAGCTACGGCGTTTTAGGCGCCATGCCAACAAAAGGCTTAATATTAATGGTGGAGTTCAAAGTTCACTTCCGGACAAAATGATTAATTTTAGTTGCCAGTCGAATGTTTGATTGGCCTGGTCGAAACGTCAGTTCACCAAACATTACATTCTTTTAAAATCAAATTACGAATCCGAAGGTATTTGAATTTGGAATATTATGCACTCTTTTCCTTAATAACAATTTCAGGATTTGCTTTTCGCGCATTCATTGAACTTTTATAGAATATAGACTTGTGCTCAATAGGTAGTATTAACCAAATTTAACGCCAAAATGTGAAGAAAAAACAAACAACAAAAAAAAATCAAAAACCGTGGAACAGTTGATTTAGAAAACTTTGAAAAACATTTCTTTTCTAAGTAGGTTTTATTAGCTCGGCTAGTTTTGGAGAAAACCCGAAATACTTTTGTGGCCATGTCGCTGTCCGGTTTGCGTCGTCGTAAGAAAACTTTGACATTTTTTATACATGTATTACATGAATATATTCATTATAAACTCGGGAAACATGTTCACCCCCCCCCCCCCAAAAAAAATCTTTGCTAACAAATGTGATTACTCATATGTGCAATTTCGGACGAATTATGCCCCTTTTTCGACTTAAGAATTTTACCCTTGAACGGTCGAGTTTGGCTATATAGAACCATGCAGAAATCACACACTGTGTCGGAGTTTATCGCATAGGGTGCATATGGAACTTTTTAAGAAGAAAACTGGCGGAAATTTTGTAAAATTGTATCTACAAATCAAGAAACGTAAAATTTGGACAACTTCATAAAAGGAAAGAATAAGACTAGATACCTATGTTAATTGAAGGATCGCTGGCCACGCCCACTGAGCTCTGCAGGCAGTTCGACTTCGATGTCAAAGGGCGTTTTTTTGCAAAATGTGTGGTCAGTAGCACGTAATAAAAACGTAAAATAGTTGGTCTTCGACATAAATTTCGTAACTACAGCTTAAATAAGCTGTAGTTACGACGTTTAGGTCGACAAACCAACAAAAATGTTTCACATATTGTCGGTGTATGTGTGAGTTCAAAGTTCACTTCCAGTCTAAAAGCCGAAATCTGTCAGTTGGCGACATTGTACACGAAATCCGATTCGGCGACTCCCTTTTTCTTTTCATACTTGAATTAATCCTGCTTTAATCATCGAAATATGTAAACATAAGAGATATCATTGGAAGAAATCTAGTCTTTAATTGGGACGAAGGATATTCTTTGTCCTGCATTCTTGGGAACCCGGACGGAGTTTAATTTCCTCATCTCCTCTCGAATAGATTTGTGTGAATGGATGACTTGAGAATAAAAGAAAGGCGCGAATACAACATATTACAATAAACTATTTATTGAATTTATTGTTTTTCCGATTGATTCGAGTCATTACAACGAAACTTCAACCCATTACCAGATGACAAAATTTTAGACTGGTCCTTATTGCTAGGAGTTGTAGACAACAATTTCAAGTTAGTGGAATTTCGAGTATATTTGTCTTTTTTGTAGAAAAAAATGTGGACATTGAAGAAATTGCTTGTAACAAGCAATTTCTTCATTGTCCACAATGTTTTCCCAAAGATTTTTTTCTTGAGTGTCGTCAAAAAGCGGGATAATGTTGGAATGGGTTAAAATGAAGGGAAAAGTACATGTGCGGAGCATAATCAGCATATTGTAGATTGGCAACCAAAAATGTGGTAACTAGCGCTAGTTAAGACGTTTTCGTAGCGAACCGACGGTACCGATGGGTTTGTGCAAAACTGCCTTAACTGCCAATATTTACGATATCGATGGGCAAGTGTAAAACTGTAGTAAGTGACTAAATGAATATGTACACTGACGGCAGTTTTGCATTAACGCATCGATACGTGGATTTCACAGACTGTCTTTGATCAAAACATATGTATTTTGATTTCATAGCGACAAAAAATAAGTTTGAGTGTTTTTCGATCGAAGTCGTAAATGTGCTGGAAAAGTAGTCTCTGAAAATGATAATCCGATCTTGTTACTGAATTGTACTTATGATTCCGTTTATAACGATGCTCAATAGACCTAGGAAAAAAGATCGTTATCTCCGAATATCGTTACCATCGATGACTCTTCTTACAAAAAGAACCAGTAATATTGTTTTCATTATTTTTTTATAAGCAGTGTCTAGTGAACCAGGTTTTTTTTCAGAAAAAATCTCTGTGATGAAGCATTCATAGAAGTCGTGCTAGAAAGCAGCCCTGGGTAAAGTTGAGTCCTCTCCATCTCGGATAATTGTAAAAATAACCATAAATGGTCCTAGAAGAGAGGAGTTTCTGCACTTGATATTCATCTGTCTTGTAGTGAATGAAAGACATGTATCACAAACTAATGCCAATACACGTTTTGTTGATTCGGGTTAAATTAAGCCATGGGATCTTTCAGGCTTTCGCTTGTTGTTAGTTAGGCAACAAATGCAGTTTTTTTTTTTTTTTTTTTTCGCAAGGACTCTTCGTTTGTTGACGAACAAAAACTCGTTACTCCAGCTTGAATAAGCTGGAGTAACGAGGTTTTGTTCGTCCACAAACGTCTTCTTCTAAGAACTTCTTCCATATTTTACCCCCGCATTGACAGGTCGGAGGTATCTAATTTTTACCCGTCTGTCTGTTCGTTATTCCTTTTGCCGGACTACTAACCAATACTTGCAACAACTTTTGTAACTAATTGGGCCTTCTATTTGACATATGTTCTTGTGGCATGACCTTTTGTTGTCTACAAGGTTAAGGTCGTCACTCAAGGTTATATTTCCTAAACTTTCTGATGGCGGTGGCATGTGTGTTCAACGCAATACCACAAAGTCCGGCCTTTTTACGCCCTAAAGGAATCAGATTCTTTGAACATTGTGATTAACAGTGGAATGTTGTTTTAAGCCATGTTCCCTTTTCTCATTATGGTTTCTATCCTATAAGACATTTGATTTTAAATCTTATTGTACTTTTAATGCCTTGAAAAAAGTCTTTAAATTTAGAACAGGCTTAAATTATGTCGGCTAGTTATGGTCTGACAAATGCATTTATAATTGATTGTTGAAACGTAAATTGCTCCAAATAGATAAAGCTATCACTGTAGTTAAGAAGAAACGGATTGTCGTAGGATTCGAATTACTTGAAAAATAATTATGGGGAAAAAGAATTTATTTACTCCAAAAAGAGATTACCGTCGTTCGGCGTGCAAGATGTCGTAACTGCAGCTTGAATAAAGCTGTAGTTACGACATTTTGCCCGCCCAACGACATTTTGTATTTGAAATCCCGCTCCTCGCTGGAAATTGACCGAAGTAGTATAGAGGTCACTCTGGTCCCAAACACCGAACAAATAAGTTCCTACACTGCTGATTAAAATTACTGTCAGTTTTGCCGTTGATTGTGGTTCCTCAGCATGCTCAAGTATCATAAGTATACCAAGCTTGGTTCGCCATTCCTTGAGATGCATGTCAATGCTAATGAGCGACAGTATTGTTGAAAGGCGATCAAAGTACCGTAACCATAGCTTAATTCAAACTGCCTATACTTTGTTTAAGTCGCTCACCGACAATATATTCTAAACACATGTTTAATATCGTGATCTTATGCGGACCTCAGCAATGTTTTGGCATTGCTATACTAGTTCTTTAGTAAAATATTCGTTAACTCGTAAAGGTTAGTTTTTTCGTCACATAATTCATCATTCCATGTAAATGTCTTCTGTTGGGTGTGTAAACGCCATGTACTCTTGGTAAAATCTCTTGAAGGCTTGTCTGAAAAGAAAAGAAAAAAGATGGGAACGATCAATGAAATATCATTTTGATCAATCAATTATATCACGGGGAGCACCCCTTGCCCCGAATTGTCCATGTGCTCCATAGGTATCATCAGTACCTTAATCTTACCAAGGGACATACCTACGACCCCAAGGGCTTGACCTGAACTCCTACACACAGGCTTCGAAACCTTTAAAAGTCTTATAACAAATGAGTCCCACAGAACCCATCAAGAAAAAAAGCTCTTTTTTTTTCAAATTTTCAAGTTGTAATTATAATGATATAATGATAACCATACTAAATTTTAGCTATTAAACTTGAATTGTACAAATTTCGAAAACATTTTCATTAAACGATTGCAGCACTTGAGTCCTTTACGATATTGCTAACGAAAGCTGTTAGATAAAATGTGTTAATTTGTTATAATTTTCCTCTGTTCTTCGGAGGAGAGATGCCATACCACAGATGTACATATAGTGGTCATGGATTGGAAGAAATGCTACTTTTACTAAGAGTACCCCTAAATATGATATTAAAAAAAACTTACCCCATAGCCTCTGTGACTGATCTCGTCGACTTCTCGCCCAAAAACACGTGACACGCATATCTATACTCATGAGGGTGTTTGGTTATGAAGCCAAAATATCTGAAAAATATTCGGTACAACAGACATAAAGATCATACAATTATTAACATGCAGACCAAGAAGCATTTACACAATAGCCCAAATTAGTTTTTTTTTACTATTGCTTTTTGCGAATTTAATACCGTTATAACAACACGATGTATACTCTAGCCCCCTCCCCCCATGACATTTGATGTAAACATTTTATCTGGATTATAGTGGGGGTCCTTTTTCATTTGTTTACCTTCTTTTTTTCAGAAATATCTATTAGAACCTACGAATTAAATATTTCATCTGTTTCATAAAATACGTCAAACTGGTTTCCTCCGTAATTAATCGGATTGTTGTTGAAAGAGCTGAAAAAGGGATAGTACTAATACTCACCTTTCATTTCGCGGATGGTGACCGCAGAACGTTAGATTCTTTAGAGCAAAGAAATGGGTGAATGAATCAAGGTTTTCGTGCTGAAAACAGAAGGAAATATCTGCATTGTTGTTTAAGTTATTTAAAGACAACTAATTTTCATTCTCAAAAAAAAATGAAAATAAATAAATAAATAAATAAAAGAAAAAAATGAAAAAATGAAAAAATGAAAAAAAAAAAAAAAGGATTGCAGATAAAAATACGAAAAGTACGTGAATTAAAAAGTAACTGCTAGTATAAGCAATTGAAAAGTATGTGGCCTAGGAAAGAAATAGATCTGTTATGATTATACCAGCAGCTTATTTTACGTCAGTGGAGGCGTCAAATCAGATTTACATTTCGATGTGTTAACCAGTATGTTTTATAAATAATCCTTGTATAAGAGGATCACAGTATTGTCAATTATAGGATTTCTGGCCACGCCCTCTGACCTCCAACACGCCCGTTCGACTGAGTCAATAAATTATTTTGTTAAATGTATGATTAGTGACATGATATACAAGACAAAACGTTCACTGGTGGCATACACGTCGTAACAAAACTCTAACTAAGCTGTAGTTACGACCTTTAAGTCGCCAAAACAACAGAATTGCCCAACAGAAATGTAGGAGTTCAAAGTTCATTTCCGGTCTATGAATGAATGATTTGATAGGTAAACCGATTTTTCTTCGACAGATTTTTCTATTTCAATTTTTCTTTTGTACAATAACCTACCCCTGACTTGCTTTTATCAAACATCCGAACACCATACTGGCTCACTTCAATAATACAGATGGGTGGGGGTATTGATGACTTCATTTCACGTCTAGATAGTGCGACCTGAAAAACGTGGGAAAATTGAAAAAAAAAAAAAAAAAAAAAAACATTTCCAAACTTTGAAATTTTAGACCGGTCCAAATTGAAAGAATTTGCTGACAACAATGAAAAAAATGTTGATTTTTTTTAAAAAAATCTTTGTCCCTTTGGGGTAGAAAACAATGTGGAAAATGAAGAAATTGCTTGTAACAAGGAATTTCTTCATTTTCCACATTGTTTACCAGAACTATTTTCTTTAGAGGGCGTAAAAAGGAGGGATTGTGTGGGGATGGGTTATAAAGTCCTAAAATTTGCTTTTATACCCTTTAAACCCATTATGACACAATCTCTCTTTTTGACACCTTGAAGAAAAATAGTTATAGATAATTTTGTGAAATATAGAAATATAGATATGCGCAATCTCTCATTTTCTTAAAGTGTTCTCCGCTTACTTTGCACTTATTTTTCCAACTCTAGCCCACTTTTAAATGTAGTCTGCAGCTTCGATCGATTTTAAACTGATTTAGAATTTGCCATCTGGTAATGGTTTAAACTGAAAAATATTGCTTTGTCCGGAAGCAGAATCGCGAATGCCTATTCCGTATTTTTACGCGCTGCAAAAATATGGCTTAAGAAATTAATTTGGGAAAAGGAGAAATTGCATGTCACAGGCAATTTCTCATTTTCTCGCAACCCAAGTGGGAAAGCAGATGGAGGCTAGGTAAGGATGTAGTGGTAGTACTGGTGTGAGAAATACAAGAGATCCATTGTTAGGTGCTCTAGCCTCTGTTATATGACTGAAATACTGTTAAAAGTGGTTTTAAAGCCCATTCAATCAATCAATCATTTTCTCACAATATTGTATAATCTTTTTTGTACTTCTTTTCCAAATCTGGTTCACTTGGAACTTCGAAACATCTTCCGATTTAGACCAGCCTAAACTTCGATCTTCTGGTAGAAGGCAATCCATGTATAATTCTTATCGGAAAAATTAAGGCAAAACACATCTTAGCATCTGATCTTGAAATTGACAAATCGCAAGCAATTTCTTCTGTGTCAACAATGTTTTCTATCCTAAAAGGCAAACACCAACTTGAAATTGTCGTCTGCACCATCTTGGGAATAAGTTAGGTTGATACACACAAAAAAAAGCTTCGAATTAATGTTCACTTCAATGATGGGATAGGTCAATCGAGGTTTTCATCGGCAACTGCGATATCAGACCAACTAATTTTACAGACAAACGAGTGATGCAACATACATACCGTCGATGAGCTTGCAAAATGTCGTAAATACAGCTTAAATAAAGCTGTATTTACGACATTTTGCTCGCCCACCGACGATGTCTCCCTTTCGCTTTCCTGTATGGATGAATGATTATAGTCAGGCTATTCACGGTGCAGTGTCTGTCTAAAATCAGCAGTCTGTTAGTTATAGAATACATTTTTTTTAAAGTCATAAGTCTTTTAATCCATTACATCAAATCCAACATTTTAACGCACAGATGAAAAGGATATTGGGATAACATTGTGGGACAAGGAGAAAATCCCTGTAACGACTTTTTCCTTCAGCTCTTGCAATAATTTCTATCATGAAAGATTTTTACATCCTTGAATCCTTCTCTACATTTTTAGCTCGGCTGTTTTCGGAGAAAACCTAAGGTATTATCATCATCTTGGCGTCGTTCGCGTCGACGTTGGCGTTGGCGTGACAAATTTTAACCTTGGTCATATCTCTGTTGTTATTGAAGATATCCTCATGAAACTTGGCATGTGTATTGACCATCACAAGAGCTATCTAGACTATCAAGGGGATAACTCTAAAAGTGTTTATGTAAGAGTTATGCCCCTTTTCGACTTAGAATTTTTGCATTATCCAGCACCTGCAGCCGAGCGTTGCACCGTGGGCTTTGCTTTTGTTTTCAATTTGGAGTAGTTTAAAATTTGTGGTTATGGGTTTATGGGTAAATAGACGTTGTGCTTACAACTAGCATCGAGACGTTGTAAGAAAGCTATATTGGTACAATGACACACTGCAGTTCCATTAATAGTGTTACTCAACAATGGCAAAATCAATACCAGCGTAAAATCGATCAGCGAATGCACTTTTTTCTGCAGCAAATCTACAAGAGGCAATTCTAGCTCTGATTTATAGGATTCTTTTGGGAATGAATCGTTGTATATGCCCAGCACTTAAAAATAAAGGGCATTACAATTAATTCTTTCACAAAAGTCTACTTAACTATGGAATCTAAAGCATGGAGGGGTAGATATAAATTGAATCCCTGACAGTAGTTTTGAAGTAGGCCTACTTGAGTGTCTAATCAGAATACAGAATTAAATTAAGAAGGTCTTACGGTTTTCGTGCAACCCATTCCCAGACGGCTAATTTTTAGACTTGTCCAAATTAAAAGAAGTTGCAGACGACAAATTAAAGCTTATGGAATTTTGGATTTTTTTTACTTTGGCATTGAAAACATTGTGGAAAATGTAGAAATTGCTTGTAACAAGCAATTTCTTCATTTTCTGTAATGTTTTCCAATGTTTCTTCTAGCGGGCGTCTAAAAGCGTCAGCGCGTGGGAATGGGTTAAATTATCCTTGGTCTACAGAGCTTCGACGCACGCGTATCGCACAATGACTGTGATATATTTTCGTGTTTTGGCTGAATTATCCTACGGTCTACACATGGTCGCCGGAGCCGCCACAAGTTCTTCACGTGAAGAGCTTATTGCTACATCTCACGATTTACGTACCGAGCGATTTCAGTGCCATTGCCACACGAGTGCCCGAAGGATTCTTTGTCAGTTCTTTTTAACCTATTTCCAAACAACAATATTTTAATCTGGCCCAAATTCAAAGATTCTGAAGACGACAATTTCAAGATGTTAGAATTCTAAAATTCTTTTTGGGGAGGGGTATGTGTATGAAATCATTGTGAATGATGAAGAAATTGCTTCTAACAAGCAATTTCTTCAGTGTCCACAGTAATTTCTAAAGTATTTTTCTGGAGAAGCGTAAAATGCGGGATAGTGTAGGAATGGGTCATTCAAAAATCTTACAAACAATCGCACAGTCACCATAAAATAGTGCGAGCACAAACCGTGCTTAATTCAAGTCTCCAAGAGAAAATATTAAGTAATACAATATAGGATACGTGAAATTGATTAAAATGAAAGTTGGTTTCTTTTTCGCAATATTTGTGCTTAAAAAATAATTTAAAATTAACGATTCCTTCTCAATGCCGTCTTCATTGTACAACTTCTTCAGGTTTAAGCCAAACCCTTGGTTTTCCACACTCGTAACAAAGAGGGAAATCATTAAAGATTAAATCCTTGAATCGATTGCTTCCCATGTGCATTGGAATTTTGGCTTTGTTATTTCCACTCCGCATAAAAACCTTGGGAGAAAATGGTCCTAAATTGTCTAGAACTCAATTGTCTTTTTTTACAATGTACCAAATTAACACCTGTTCAAGACGACAAAGTGTTAGGCCAGTCCAAATATTTTAAACTAATGGTATTTGAAAAAATCCCTAACAGTGTTGGATATAAATGGGGGGCTTGTAACAATCATTTCTTTTTTCACTACAATTTCACTCAAACAAAAAAATCTTGATACCGCTTTCAGTAAAATAAGTAATCCTTCTTCCGAAATAGCATTTAATGGTAAATCAAATGTAGTATTCCCGTGCTTTCAGATACTTCCGTTGTCTGGGAAATACAACCAAGAGTTCATTGAAGAAGTTTCATCCAATTTGGTTTAGAAGCTGTGGAGAAATGACTCAAGATGGACTGAGGACGAACGGGCGTACACACAGCATGGTGCTATAATCCGAAGTTTAATCGCGAGACTGTTCTAAGAGTCTACACATTATAAATCACTTAGAACAGTATCGTAAATAACCCATTACAACTCAATCCCTCCTTTTGACGCCCCTCAAGAAAAGATCTGTTGAAAGCATTGTGGAAAATGAAGAAATTGCTTGTATCAAGGAATTTCTCCATTATCCACAATGTTTTCTACCCAAAATGACGAAAAAATTCAAAATTCTATAAACTTGAAATTGTCGTCTGCAGCTTCTTTCAATTTGGACCAGTCTAAAATTCCACTGTGTTGGAATGGGTTAACCCTCGATATATAGACACTTAGCACAGTCTCACGATTGAATCTCGATGAGATCAATCGAATCTTTTTTAGGGATATGTAATACGACGTCAGAATGTTAAAAGGCTGTAAATGTCCATACATTGTATAGGCTCTAAAGAGGATGCAATGAAGGGGCTTTGATTGATTGATTGATTGATTTGGGTTTAACGCCACTTTTAACAGTATTTCAGTTATATCGCGGCGGCTGGAGCACCTTACAATCGATTCCTAGTATTTCTAACACCAGTACTACCACCCTACATCCTTTCCTAGCCTCCAGCTGCTATCCCACTTAGGTTTACGATTATCCACCCAGGCTTTGAGTGAAGGACTATTCAGAAAACCACGATCTTCTTTGCCTTACCTTATTTATAGCTTGACAAAGTATTTCGTCTCCTTTGTGGTAATTGACCTCCACGGAACCCAGAAAGCGTAGGTAAAACTTTGAAAGCCCCTCGTCAGCTGTGAAAAAATATATCGTCAGTGAAGAACCATACTATCGTAAATACTGTTAAAGCTGTATCAACGATTAATGGTCGTCGTTCACTGACTTAAGGAAGTAAATCCAAACATATTATGTTATTGTGGACCTTATGACAAACGGGTCACAAAAAATTGAAAAAAAAATCCTCTGCTTTGATAAATCCCTGTATTAGAAATGGAGATTCAATATATAGTGGCTCTCATATGCAGACATGATTTTTTACAACCCCAATAAGGTTATCCGCTGGCACGTCAATCACCAGTTTTACTTTGTTATTGAAAATTGAATTTATCGTATCTATGGGTTGTGGGGCTACAGGTTTTAGTAACCCGACAATATGCGATAGTTTGGTCTAGCGGGAACACTGTAACTCTAGAGGCAGGGGTCCCTGATTCGATTATCTCGAGTCTCGGCAGAAACTTTAAACTGAGGCCCTGATTTCTACATTACAGCGAGGAAGTATAGCTTAACGGAGTCACATGTATATATCGTTGTTTGACGTGCAATTGTCGTAACTATAGCTTGAATAAAGCTTTAGCTACGACATTTTGTACGTTGAACGACGATATAAGGCAGGTAAACGGGTTATGTGTAAGACGGGGGTCTGGTAATAAAAACGTTTATGTTCAAGTTTATCTTACTTTCTTCTTCCTCTAAGAACTCTAAATCTGTAGCATACATTGATGGGAAGATTCCTGCTTGATTGCTCCGCAGATTAACACCTGAAATTAAGAGAAAGGTATAAACACTAGAGTCTGGGTAAATCGTTGCACAGTAAGATGTTATGATAGAGCATTTGATCAACGTTTGGATGATCCTTAAATCAAATCACATGGCAAAACGCTTATTCTATTTATATATACATGAAAATAATATCAAGAAAATATTAGTGTCTTTTTACGGTGAATTTAAACTATCTAATTCAATACTTTCCAAAGTGAATATTTTATTGATTGGTTGATTGAATGGGGATTAACGCCAATTTTAACAGTATTTCAGTCATATCGCGGCGGCTGGAGCACCTAACAATTAATTCCTGGCATTTCTCACACCAGTACTACCACTACATCCTTTCCTAGCCTCCAGGTGCTATCCCACTTAGGTTTGCGATTATCCACCCAGAAAATTGTGTCTGTTTTGACACTTTACAATGTGGCTGGTGTAAATGTCCTCTTTAGAAAGTAATATTTAGATCGTTTATATCTTAAAAAAAAGAAAAAAGACATTATACATAGGCTTTAGCATAAATATTCACTCTGGGCTGATTTAGATAATTCATATTGGTGATACACATTTACGTTAAAAAGATGAGTAGATTTTGGACGTTTATAAAGAATTGACACTTTTTAAACCAACAATTTTAAAGTATTTGTATATACCAAACCCTAGTTAAGTTCCCTACCTACCTTCACACCAGAGGTCGTCCCCAGTTTTGTTAACGTGTAAAGGGTCACCAATTTCGATGGCCATCTCATCTTTATGTCGTGGTATAAATCGATGCATACCCCGATGCGTCACCACTAGGTCTTGATAGTTTGTCGCAGGTAAACAGTGGCCAGTCTTCTTGGGTTCTGGAAAAAAAAAGATTTTGTTTTAAAAGTTTGTACAAAATAATTCATAAAGAAGAGAATATTTTTGTTTTCAATAAGAAACGAAGAGAATATTTTGTTTTCATGAAGATATTCATAGAAGTATGAATAAAATTAGCCAGAATCTTGATAGAAGAAACTATATTTAAATTATATAGATATGTGTCTGTGGGGTGAATAGTATAATCTGAATTTGTTTTTATTCACTAGTACACGCCATTACTTGTGACAAATTTTGTATTGTAAATCTTAAGCTCTTGTTGTTGTTTTTTTATATAGTATTTGCTTCTCGTTAGTCACCTTATCCTACCGAGACGCCAGTGTATTACGTAAATCTACTCTAGAAGATCTCCATGCGTCTTCGAGCGCGAAGATTTCTAGTTAAAGTTTATATAAAACACATGATACACTACAAGTCATTTGTTTGCACCAGGAAACTTGCTATTCATCAGGAGAGAGGGGATGCTCCTTTTAAAGTTTTCTTTAAAAATCTTACCTTCACCGCCGTTACTCCCTTTACGTCCTCTTCCGGAAGATACAGATGCGCGCGCAGAATTAGCATCAGAAGCCTCCGCTTCCGTCGAGTCCTCTTTTAGGTACATGTTATCAGAATTCAAATATGCACGAGTGTTTTTTGACACAGAATTGAATCTGACATTTTTCAAGTCTTCAAGAAAGTTCCCACTATATTTAGGGTATACTTTAGGAAGTGTTGAAGCAGTGGTGTTTGGCATGAATACGTCATCAGTATCGTCACTCGTATCACAATTGTCTGATCTCATCAACGCTTCTTGTAATTCGTCCGCTAAACATTTCTCATTTATCTCTGGAAGTTTGGGTCTTAAAGGAAGTGTCAGCTGGGATGCTGGAAGAATATTCGTAAAAGGCACATAAGTGATAACCAGCTAAATTATCTATAGAAAAAAAAAGAAATAAATTATTATATTAAAATAAAACAAAAATGTTATTGCCGAATACGAAAAAGAGAAAAACACGAATAATAAAATTATCTAAAATAACTAAAACTTTATGAACTTGTGTAGTGGAAAAGAAACGTATATGTGTATAAAGGAGTCTTTTGTATATAGATACCTTTAGAGTAAAACATAACTTTGTTTGGGTGCCAAAGATATGCTGAATAGACACAAAGACATGCGGTATCTATTTTAGTACAAGAAACGATAAACCAATTAAGAGAAATAGTCGTAATAAAATCAATATGGATAGATAATACTTTCAAAATATAATGCGCAGATCAAGGACTGTTAGAAAAATTGGTTTTTGAACTGAACTAAAAGAAGCACATACAAAAAATCCTGTTTTCCCCGTCATTTTCACAGAGTCTTTTGCGCTTTGATACTCGTAATTTGTTGAAGCAAGACCTTTTTTTGCGTGACCTAACACAATCATATTTAATATGTTATCAATGCAGTAACGCCCTTTTCTGATTACAGGGCCAAATTAGTTTTTGTTGAATGGTTTTTTACGATCACGCATTTCTCTGGGTTCTTTATTGATAAGAATAACTTGTTTACACTTACTGGTGATTTTTTTTTAAATTTATGGTTCTTAAATCCGCCTAATTCAGAATTGTGTTTTTTGCTCAAGAATGTGTGCAAAGTTATAATAGCGGACAAGTAGGAATAGAAAAATCATCATCATACCATCAACAACAACAGCGCGAAGCAGATACTTCGCATTAAATTACACTTGAACACTACATGTTTGGTATCAAGTATACAGAGAATAGAAAATCGTAACGATAAATGAAAACAAGCTTGATTAAGTTGTTTCTTTTTTGTTTGTTGTTGGTAATTTTTACCCCCCCCCTTCTTTCCCAAATTTATCCCTTAAATTCCTACTTGGTACCCACTTATTGCTACTTTGCTGAGCCGCATCTGGTAAAGTTCATAAATCAAAGTATTGAAAGTACTGTAAGCTAGCGAAACATAGTTTTGTTAGGTAATCAAATATCATAACATGATAAATAAAGTAACCAAGGATTGTGACAAAGTCTTAGACTGGTTTAAATTGGAAGAAGTTGCAGACGACAATTTCAAGTTGGTGGAATTCAGATAATTGCAGGGTAGAAAATATTGTGATCATTGAAGAAATTGCTTGTTACAAGCAATTTCTTCATTGCCCATAATGCTTTCCAATGCTTTTTTCTTGAGATGCAGGCACATTTGAAATATTCCTGAAATACTTAAGAACTACTTTTTATGGCGTAGGCATGCAGTGGATTTAGTGGTTAACCCTCCAGTGGTAGTTTGCACTCGTTGAACTCTGAGAAGACCTCAAAATTGTTTGTTAACTTAAGCTATCAAAGCTGACGCTTTGCTAGCTAAAAAGACAAACTCCTACTCAATACTAGACTTGTCTGGTACTATTCCGAAATCGCCAGGCTAGGTTAGAATTTCTACTTTATTAAGGACAAATCTGGAATTGTAACAATACCTATTTTGTGAAGGATAATCCTGGAATTGAATCAGTTCCTACTTTGCGCAGAATAATCCTGGAATTGAACCAATTCCTACTTTGTGCATGATAATCCTGAAATGAACTTATTTCTACTTTGTGCAGGATAATAGTGGAATTGTATCAGTTCCTACTTTGTGCAGGATAATCGTGGAAATGAACCAATTCCTACTTTGTGTAGGATAATCGTGGAATTGTACCAATTCCTACTTTGCGCAGAATAATCCTGGGATGATACCAATTCCTACTTTGTGCAGAATAATCCTTGAATTGTTCCAATTCCTACTTTGTGCAGGATAATCGTGGAATTGTACCGAATCCTTCTTTGTGCAGGATAATCCTGAAATTGTACCAATTCCGACTATGTGTAGAATAATCCTGGAATTGTATCAATTCCTACTTTGTGCAGGATAATCCTGAAATGATACCAATTCCTACTTTGTGCAGAATATTCCTTGAATTGTTCCAATTCCGACTTTGTGCAGGATAATCCTGAAATGAACTTATTTCTACTTTGTGAAGGATAATCGTGGAATTGAATAAATTCCTTCTTTGTGAAGGATAATCCTGGAATTGAATAAATTCCTACTTTGTGCCGAATAAGCCTAGAATTGTATCATTTCCTACTTTGTGCTGAACATATTTATCACAAAAGAACTGATTGAAAATTGGCTCACCCTGTTTCTTTGGTATATCTGGAAGTTTTCGGGGTCGTCGTGGGGCTCTACGACCTGAAGGTCTAGTAGAATGGGTTGTTGGTAAAGGGTTCTTGTTTTCTTTGTCACTGCCGGAGTCCGCGTCATATTGGGGAAACTGAAATATGGTAAAAAATGGGTTAATAGACCCAATATGGCTGATCTTAAAGCAATTTCTTAAGGATAGTATATACAATTCCAGTTAGAGACATTTAATGCAGATTTTCTGAGTTTTGTGTATTTTTTAAAAAAAATAATTTCAACTAAATGCTATGTTATCTGAGCCTCAGCATCTTAGTATTTATTTAACCCTGTCCTATTTTGCAAAATTTAAGACCTGTCCAAATTCAAAGGATTTGCAGACGAAAATTTAAAGTGGATTAATTTAGAAAATAACCATTCAGTAGGGAGGAAAACATTGTAGAAGAAGAAGAAGAAATTGTTAGATGCATTTTTTTTCTACAATGTTTCCTCAATTATAAATCATTAGGACGTAAAAACAGTGTTTGAACAAGAAAAGGTTGAAACCGACCGACATGTTAAGATGGACTTGATACTCTCAAATTGGCTATTTGGTGTCGTTTGATAGAAATGGTCCTTTGAGCACAATTGACTATGTAATAAATAAAATGGTGATTCTTTAAAAGAAAAAAAGTTATGGAGGAAGGGAGGGCTTCAGAAAAAATGGGGTTAGATGAGAAATAGAATTGCGAAAAAGAAGATAGAGAAAATGACACTAAAAGAAAATAAAAGTATAAACAAGGCTTGAAACAAGCATTAAAGGGAGAATGAAATGGAGAATAGAAACAGAAGAAAAAAAGTGAAAATAAGAAGAAAAAAAGAAGAAGAAAGAAAGAAGAAGACCGACTGGAAACATTGTTTCTCTATCATCGTAAGATCTCGGCTCGTCTATTGATCAGTGAAGCCATTATCCTAGATATTCAGATGTGATAACTAGAAAAAATGTTGACCGTTAGGCGAACGGCAATCGTAGTTCTACTAAATGCACCAAACCTCATCCTCATCAGCTTATAGTTGGGGTGGGCGAGTAAAACTGTCGTAAATACAGCTTTATCCAAGCTATATTTACGACATTTTGCTCGCCAAATCAACTCTGTGCTAATTTGGTACCCATCATTTAGTGTTATGCGTGTTTTTGGTCAAGCTACGTTTTTATATGTCGTCGGTGTTCTACGAAAACCTCGTTACTACAGCTTATTCCAAGCTGTCGTTAGGAGGTTTTATAGAACACAGTCGATGTGTTGATTTGTGATACATAGACACTGATTGACTCTTCTATTCGGTCTATTAAGTAAATCGTCGGTGTTTTTAAAACCTTGCACCTACAGCTTGATTTCAAGGATTTATTACACCGATGAAATGTGATTAGTCATTGTGTGGTCATGGGTTAAACGTCGTAACAACAGCTTGAATAAATTGTAGTAAGCACGATTTACACACCCATCATTGGAAATGTTTAACCTATTACCAAAAGAAAAAAATCTAGACTGGTTTGAATTCAAAGAAGTTGCAGACGACAATGGATTATATGTCAGAGTTTCGGCACATATGTATAATTGGATAAGTCAATCGGGTTTTTTTTATTGCCAAATGCAGTCTGCCTAATGTTACAAAAATGTAAGGCAGATGATTTTTATGAGGTTTGGTACGTCTTTTTTATCCAAAATCCACACTCTACCAGACGACACAATGTTAGACTGGTCCAATTTCAAACAAGTTTCGGCCTGCAAAGTTGATACATTTTTTCAAATACCACTATTTTTTAAGGGTGCAAATCAACGAAGGAAATAAATGGAAGCAAATTGAGGAATTCCGAATGACAATCAATTTATGCATTCTTTACGAAGTTTACCCACATTCTTTCCTTTTGGGTCTTCAAAAAGCTGCATTTTGCAGGAATGGCTTAACAATCATGTTTCGGTTTTAGATTTCCATTTAATCTAAATATTACTAACAGTTTTTTTTTAATCAAGAACAAATATTACTTATTCAAGTATTTGAGATTTTGATGGTAAAGGCTCTGCCCATTATCAAATGTCAAACAAATGTCTGTGGAATTCTACAAGAAGTGAAGTTCATGAAATATTCATGAAGTGTTATTTGGAGCAACGAAAGTATAAAAAGCACTTTGTAGAACAAAAAGATATGGTAATTGATCCAGTTATAAATGGCAAGACAATTTTTCACGTTCTATTGGAACTCTGGAATCTAGCTGTGTTTTAAGACCTAGTTTTTATAACCTTTTTATAACGATTCTTCGCTAGAGAAAACATTTAATCCATTTCAATACAACGAAATTGTAGACTGGTCCAAATTGAAAGAGCTGCAGACGATAAAGTTGATGTATTTTCTTTTTGTCTATTTGGATAAAAAAAAACATGGATAATGGAGAAATTGCTTGAAACAAGCAACTTCTTCATTTTCCATTATGTTTTCCAAAGCTGTTTTCTTGACGGGGCATAAAAAGGAGGGTTCGTGTGGGAATAGAATAAGATTATTTGCCAGTGAAATCATTAAACCTTTCCTGTTTTGCAGAAATTTTAGACCTTTCCAAATTCAAAGGGTTTGCAGACGGAAATTAAAAGTGGATTTAAGTTGAAAAATAACCATTCAGTAGGATAGAAATTTCGTCTTTTCCTACTATGTTTTCTCAGTAATAAAATGAGAGGGATTGGAAGTTGGTTGAATTTGGAAAATCTTTCACTTGTTGAATAGAAAACATTGTCGACAATGAAGAAATTGCTTGTAACAAGCAATTTTTTCATTGTCCACAATGTTTTCCAATGTTTTTTTCTTGAGATGCTTAAAAAGCGGAATTTAGTGGCAATGGGTTAAATAGCATGCTTTTGAAAGAGTTCTCGACAATTCGAATTGAGTTTGCAATATTCCTCAAATACATAAGAACTACTTTTTATGGCGTAGACATTTAGTGCATTTAGTATCTAAGCCCCCAATGGCAGTTTGCACTCGTTGAACATTGAGAAGACCTCAAAATTTTGTCTGTTAACTTAAGCTATCAAAGTTGACGATTTGCTAGCGTAATTGATTGATAATTTCCGTTTATTTATCGTCGCTACCGTAGCACATGCCCATATGAGCGACGCCCCCAGAAGACGGTTAGTTGTTACGGGGGATAGTGCAAGGATACAGGACGAAACTGCTGAGAGCTCCGCCTGGTTCTTTAACGTGCTCGATGGATAGCATCGTCACACGGGGCCTCGGTTTAACGTCTCGTCCGAAAGACAATTAGTTTTGTTAGTTGATATGATCAGCCTAGGGTTCGAGCCCGTGATCTTGAGGTTTGAAGTCAAGTGCTCTACCAACTGAGCTAATTGGGCTGACTTGCTAGCGTAAAAGCAATATTTAACAATTTATATGTTTGTCTTAAGGGCTTTACAGTCGATGGGTTTTCAAAATATAGGAACTACAACTTAAATAAGCTAGGGTTACGGCGTCATGATAGTCAACCAACTGTATGCTCTGTTGTTTCATTTTTACAACACCAATATATTGATTGTTCATAGCACATCTGATGTAAAGCAATGTCTGACAATCAATATGTCTGTCTCGAGGGATATAACACTTGTAGATCACAAGATAGATGCTGGGCTTTTTACGGGGAAATTTCACATTTATACATGACAAAAAGGGATAAAAATCACATTGTTTTGTAGCGCGTGGGCTTCTTCTAATCATTTCCTGCTTAAGCCCTTTTTTACGCCTCTGTGTTTTGATACAGTAGAAGACATCGTGAAAAAAGAAGAAATTGCTTGTCAGAAACAATTTCTTCTTTTTCCACAATATTTTCTACCCTACTGATTGATTATTTTTCAGATAAAATAATTTTAAATTGTCGTCTGCCAAACCTTTAAATTTGTACAGGTCTAGAATTTTGACCCCCCCCCCAAAAAAAAAAAGAAAAACAAAAAAAAACAAAAACAAACAAACAAAAAAAAACAAACAGGAAAATGTTAAGAGGTGCCACGACCATAGAGTAGTTAGAGTCACTTTGGACTCCTAATCATGGGGTCCCGTATTCGATCACCGGTCACGGAAAATATCATTTCCGACATTTGTGACATTTGGGTTGAAATCGTACATCTATGTGCGATGAGATGCTGGAGGCTAGGAAAGGATGTAGTGGTAGTACTAGAAACTTTCTCCCAGAAACTATTAGATCAGAGAAAATTCGAGCTATAGAAAGTAGCCTATTGCCTACTAGGTTTTCAGAATTTCATAGATTTGCATTTAAAGTTTTATTGATTGAATGGGGTTTAACGCCTCTTTTAACAATATTTCAGTCATATCGCGACGGCTGGAGCACCTAACAATAGATTCCTGGAATTTCTTACACCAGTACTACCACTGCATACTTTCCTAGTCCCCATCTGCTATCCAACTAAGGTTTATCCACCCATTGGTGAGAGACAAATGTCGGTAAGAATAGCATTTAAAGAAGGTAACACAAAGATCTTTAAGTTTCATACTGTAAAAAAAATATTTTCTTGCATCTTTGGCTTAAATGTTAAAAAATTGATAGAAAAATAATAACAATAATAAGGAGAAGGTTGATAAGAATGTGACGAAAAGGAATCTCGTTGAAAAGTCGAAGTTTTAATTTTAGGCCGACTGCGCGCTTTGCGCAAGTTGACCTGTGTCGAAACTTTTTGCTTTGGCCATTTTTCTTCGAAAGATTAATGTTCATTCTTCATTACTACATATTCATATTTCAAAAATATAGAAAAAGAGATCGGATCCAACAGAGGTCAATAATTTGAGATTAATGGTTATCAATATGCCGTTTTGGCTTAACATTAAAAAATGATTATTTTATCCAAAACCACACATTTTGACACTGAAGAAAATCCCATTATGAAACACATTGTAAGACAAGGAGAAAACTGCTTATATCAAGAAATTTTCTATCTAGTCACAATTTTTTTCTATCTTATACGACACTTATATTGCAATCTAACGTTGAAATCTTGTCTACCTCTCCATTTAATTTCGACCAGTATCAAATTTGTCGACTCGTACTCGGATAAATTTATGCGTCCCCGTAATCAGAACATTAAAAAGCCTCCTCACGTGCCTGCTCTAATACAGAGGAAAAAATAAAGACCTATTGTTGCAGCTTAAGAGTTTAGGACGAAGAAAGTAACGATCTCTGTTAATGGTATTCCGCTTCCAATTTATCCTGTTTAAGGAAACATTAACGAGTAGAAAAACGAGGGGATATTCTAATGATGTAACTAATCAATTCCTTTTCTGTGGGAAATAATTCTAAAACCCTGTCTGTTCAATCCCTGTTTTTTTCGTCAAGTTGATTTTATATTTGAGAAAACATTGTAGAAAAAGAAGAAATTGCTTGCAACAAGCAATATCTTCTTTTTCTTCAATATTGTCTTTTTTTTAATGGGGATTTACGCCGCTTTCAACAATCTTTCAGTTATATCGCGGCGGCTGGAGCACCTAAAATGGAATTCTGGTATTTCTCACACCAGTACTACCATTACATCCTTTCCTAGTCTCCAGCTGCTATCCCACATAGGTCTACGATTATCGACCCATTGGTGAGAGACAAATAGTCGGAAAGGATGAGTGCCGCCGTCGGGGATCGAACCCGGGACCTCTAGCTTGACAGTCCGACGCGCTACCGTCTGCGCTATGACGGCGACTCTATATTTTCTACTCTACTCAACGGTTATTCTTCAAATCAAATCCACTTTCGATTTTCGTCAGCAAAACCTTTGAAATGGGACGGGTCTAACTTTTTTGCAGTATAGGAACGGGCTAGCGTGTCAAAGCAACTGATGGATCGAGGCTATAAATAGAAAGATCGATAGACCAATCAAATGATACATTTAGTAGACCTGAGGTGAACTTTGAACTCCAACATTGGACGACATTCGTGTGATGCTTTTTTGTGACTTAAACGTTGCAACTACAGCTTATTTAAACTGTAGTTACAACATTTAGGTTCCCAACCAACGATTTTACTTTTTTGTTACTTTTTAATGTCCCCATGTTTTGACTTTTTTTTTTAAATTTCCTCAACTTGAAGTTGTCGTCTGCAACATCTTCAACTTGGATTAAACTAAAATTGAGTTGTCTGGTTGCGGATATTTCGAAATTCGCAACGAAACACCTTTTCCCCTAACACAATACATTGTGTAAAAAAAATGGCGATACCGGGTTCCGGGCTTTTAAGTTTGTGTATGAGTAGGTTACTGCCATTTATAACACTTTCCGTTTTTGGCGGCTGGTGCACCTAGCGAGTAAAATCGTGAATAATGATTCCAATTTCCGCAAAACTCTAATAATCTGTTCTTCGTTTACATGGCTTACCTTTTACAACACTCCTAGTCATCTTGATACATCGTTCATATCTATCCTATATTCTGAAATTTTGTGGCGATGTATTTTAAAAAAAAAACCTCTGAATTATACGTGTAATGTACAACAAATATTCAAATGTGCACATACTGCATTATGATTCTGGTATGATATCAAACCTGCAGACAAATCCAATCCCAAGAGATTGCAAACGCGTTATCAAATTGAGTCTTAATTGAACATTTATACTTTTTACATGTAGAACGTCGTATTTCTTCTAATAAACGTGCCGGGCGCGGTAAAAAAGAGCTAAGGGGGGGGGGGGGGGGGCTGTTATTTCGTACCTATTTTCATTAATTTTGCCAGTCTATAAGTACACTTCTTTTACCTTCTAGTCTCGGGTTATTTTTGAGTGGCGTCAAAAAAGCATCATTGTGTGGGAATGTGTTAAAATCCATACAATTTAAATACCGCAAGTGACGCAGGTAAATTGTACTTTTGTTCTTGTTTTCATTAAAAAAAATAAGATTATTATTACATGATATCCTTCATTATCTCCCCGGGTCAAACATTTAACAATAAATAAATAAATAAAATAAAAGAAATACCAA
The DNA here is from genome assembly GCA_946902895.1 of Fragum fragum. Taxonomy (NCBI): domain Eukaryota; kingdom Metazoa; phylum Mollusca; class Bivalvia; order Cardiida; family Cardiidae; genus Fragum; species Fragum fragum. Next base: position 18,136,882 of record OX336368.1, read on the forward strand.
TGCCTATCCAAATAAGTCTTCGATCATGTGTAGATTTCTAAGGCGAATCTTGATCCGAATCCGACCAAGATGAGACGTTAGCCTCTAGTGACTCCGATATTGAGGAACACTAGACATAATTTAATGAAATAATGAAAAATAATTATAATAATTTCATGTGTTTTTAACACTTTCCTGATTTGCAACAATTTAGACCTATCCAAATTCAACGGTTTTGCAGAAGAAGGTTTAAAGTGGACTTAATATGAAAAAAACAACCATTCAGTAGGATAGAAAATAATATGAAATAAGGCAAAGCCTAGAAAACGGGCGAAAAAACAAGCTCTTACAACAAGCAACCTTGCTCAACAAAAGATTTGGATATCACATCGTAATGATAATCTAGTTTTTTATGTCTGTACAGCATGTTTATCCTATGTTTAGGTCCTGTGGCACTAGGGCTCTTTATTTGAGGGAAATCGAGGATTGCGCGTTTGAATGTAAGCTGTGCCACTGGTTACATGGATATGTAATTTGACAACATATTTCAGAGCACCTACTTAGTACTCCGTATACCCAAGCAGCACATGAGTAAATGAATTCTGTTTTGATTAGGGATGGTAACGAGTACCAATTTTACTAATCGAGTACTCGGTCACCCTTTCGATCGAGTACTCGAATACTCGAATAGAAACGTCGTCTTTTTGTTATAGTCTCTGTGCTTTCAAACATATTCATATTCGATTTATGCAGCATATCTTCGGTCAAAATGTATTTTTAGAATACATTTGATCAGTACTCTATTTGAGAAAAACGGACAACTGTTAGATATGTGATGAGAATTACAGAAAGTATCAAAATCTTTCCATTAAACTCATAAAAAAAATAAAAATCCGCAAAGTTGTTGTTGTTATTTTACCTTCCAAATGCGTCCGTAATATTTACCCATGTTGTGAGATATACACAAAACCTGGATTTGACGTTCCTTAGATATATCGATGCTTTTCAACAAAACCTCGTAATAACAGTTTGTTTCAAGCTCGAAGAATTAAGAAACACCGATTATGAATACATAACATTCTTTAATAATGGAGAAAACAATGAGAAGCAGTATTAAAAAAAACACACAAAAAAACAACAAACAAACAAAATGAAAGTGAAACATTCAAATTCAGTTCATTTCGATAGTGATTCTTCTTCGGGTAACAGATGGCAATAGCATGGAATCTTTACAATAATCGCGTAATCGGCTAATTCAATATTGCCTTAACCAATCAAATCAAAAAGTAAGTCTTACGGACGTCCAATTAAAATGCATCGGTCGAAATCAGAGTAAAGAGCGGCGAAGGTGCGAAAATTTATGACATTGTTTGACAGCGAGAACAATAACTGCTTGCACTTGATTGACAATATCGAGGGACTAGATAATCGGCAGACGACCAGGTGTTACATACTCTACCCTTTGCACTGTACAGGTTTGGAAAAGAGCGATCGATATTTTGAGAAAGTATCAAAACTTGAGTGTGGAAACGAATTTTCATTTTTTTGGCTGAGATTTTATTTTTTGCCGATTACTCGATTAGTGATATTGGTAATCGATACTCGGACGTCCGATCGAGTACTCGATTAATCGAGTACTCGTTCCCATCCCTAGTTTTGATATAACCGAGAGATTGTTAAAAGAGACGTTAAACGGCATAAAAACAAACAAATTATCCTATCTACCTATTTCTTTTCTAACATCAGATTTAATCGCTTTACAGTAGCAGTAAGCGGGTGAAAAAAAATCAGGAACAGTATTAAAATAATCACACTGATGATATAAAAAGCAGACTCTATACTACATACTTATATGTTTGATATAAGAAATTTAACAACATAGCATGAATTTAAACTCATTGTCACAGCTGATGTTAGAGGAGGACTAGAGATGGATATTTTAGTTCAGTAATTTTCAGATAGCTTTAACCAGTTAAAGACAGCAAATGAAATTGAAATATATTTGCAGATGTTTTTATAAGTGCATTTTGAATTTATGAGTGCATTTTGAATAAAATGAAATAATTATCATATCGGGTAAAAACACTGTTTAACAAAAGGTGAAATTACTTCTGAAAAGTATTTTCTCCTTAAATACAATGCTTTTCGTACGTATTTTTTCATCAGGATAGTATTTCCCATAAGGATAGTACATATTTAAGATGGTTAGTACCAATAAAAGCAACACTCTATAAATAGGTGTTTTTATATTCAAATCCAACTATTTATAAGAAAAAAGAGAAGTATATTGATTGTAGGTTCAAAGCAGTCATGGTTTATTTAAGTTCTGGCCATTAGGACCCCCTCCCATTGTTGGGGCTAGCATCTGCCTTTTGATAGTTGGTGTATCACTATCCAATCATTCCTTATCTAATTGTTTTCTAGAGATTTTTAAAATACAAAAGACAGTCATTTCTAAAGAAGTACCGGGATGCAACCATAATCAGATGGTATCAGTTATGGTATTGCTAGATTTTTGTTTGGTTTTTTATCCGTCTTTCTTTCTTTAGTGCCAAGAATCCCTTGTAAAATCATTAAGGCTGTGCATTTTTGAGAATCCTACGATCACCATGAAGTTAGGTAGGTATTCTAATCGAACCGGATGTCACCAAAATACGGTGGACTGCCATCTATAGTAGCGCGTGTTTCCATGACGTCACGATTTCGACTGCAAAAGTTTTATGAAGACATTTTTTCATCACGATTTTTTTTTGTCATCGAAATAACAAAATAATTAATTTTACGTACGGTTATAAGGAAAAAAAACTACGGAATATTATTTGCTTATCGTTTATCATCCGGGTAAGTTGACTGTTTTTTTGAATCGTGTTATCATGCGTATTTCAGCTTGAAGGGGGTAGATGTTGAGTACCCGTCTAAAGTTGACCAGTTGGCAGAAAAAAATGACCACCGAAAGTCTTATGATAAACTGAGTCTGTTATACGTGTAACCTATAAGGCGCGGTCTTTCGCCCGTATTATGAAAAGAAGAAATTGCTTGCCAAAAGTAATTTCTTCTTTTTCTACAATGTTATCTCAATAGAAAAAATCAAAGGGGCGTAATAAACAGGGATTGAACAGGAAAGGGTTAATAAACTTTACTGAAGTTGGATCATGTTTTGGGACCGCAGTCAATGGAAGTTCAGTGTGGATGGGGGTTGTTCGGAGGGCTCCGTTAACAGTAAAAATCCGAGTGAGTGTTTATAAGCAGAAATACGGTTAAATTAGAAATGGTTTACCTTCACCATGCTTTTTATTACAGAACTGATTAATTAACATATTAGGGCCAACTCTTGTAATCCCTTTTCATTTCCAATAAAAATGACGTCATAATTCATGTAATGGCGCAGTCGTATTGACGGCGTTCAAAAACTAAGAAAAATCTCGTTTTGAGCCTTTATAATTTCACCGATTAGTAAATTATTATTTCATGAGTCCAATACGAGGAAAGAATTTCTTAGGATCGTGTCATCAGTGAACTGTATCCAAATGACGGACCAGCCTCACCAAACATATCATACATTTTGACCGGATGTGAATGTAAACCTCTAAAACAATAATGGCAAAAGATTTTGTTGGTCTGGCTACTTAAACGTCGTAATGACAGCCTATTCAGACTATATCATGCCCCCCTCTCTCTCCCTTATTCACTCACTATCTCTCTTCTTTCTCTCAATCACACTTTAATCCCGGTCTCTCTCTCTCTCTCTCTCTCTCTCTCTCTCTCTCTTTCTATCTATCTATCTATCTATCTATCTATCTATCTATCTATCTATCTATCTATCTATCTATCTATCTATCTATCTATCTATCTATCTATCTATCTATCTATCTATCTATCTATCTATCTATCTATCTATCTATCTATCTATCTATCTATCTATCTATCTATCTATCTATCTATCTATCTATCTATCTATCTATCTATCTATCTATCTATCTATCTATCTATCTATCTATCTATCTATCTATCTATCTATCTATCTATCTATCTATCTATCTATCTATCTATCTATCTATCTATCTATCTATCTATCTATCTATCTATCTATCTATCTATCTATCTATCTATCTATCTATCTATCTATCTATCTATCTATCTATCTATCTATCTATCTATCTATCTATCTATCTATCTATCTATCTATCTATCTATCTATCTATCTATCTATCTATCTATCTATCTATCTATCTATCTATCTATCTATCTATCTATCTATCTATCTATCTATCTATCTATCTATCTATCTATCTATCTATCTATCTATCTATCTATCTATCTATCTATCTATCTATCTATCTCTCTATCTATCTATCTATCTATCTATCTATCTATCTATCTATCTCTCTCTCTCTCTCTCTCTCTCTCTCTCTCTCTCTCTCTCTATCTATCTATCTATCTATCTCTCTCTCTCTCTCTCTTTCTCTCACTCTCTCTCTCTCTCTCTCATACATACTCTCTCACGCATTCACCATCGTCCCTTCTCCTTCCTTCCCGCCTTCTTTCTTTCCTTCTTTCTTTCTTGTTCACTCCCATTTGTCCCAAATCTTCAAAAGATACACTCACAGATAAAGCTAGTCATACGGTTATATTTGAGTAATACTGTTGGAAATAAAGTGTAAGAATTAATTACCTGAACAGACAAACTGATTCATCATGACTTTTACGTGAAGTCTGAAACATTTCCTGTTACAATTAAGAAATCCAGAAAAAAAATCAAAGCAGTGCTAGCACTGGAGTGATTTAGAAATGAGAGTGACCTTTCACGGTAAATCTTTTAATTCAATTCCTTCCCTATGCTTTATGCTATCGCTCAAATTATGCCGTTGGTGGATATTTAAAACAATTATGTTTCACTATGTAGATTTCAAACATAGTTGGCTACCACTACGTCTGATTTTGATTGTGTTTTTCTTTATGTAAAAAGTAGTAATAAAGATGCCATTATTACACGTTATTAGAGAAATGCTGTATAGTCAGCAAAGTGTAGTTAAGCTTCTGTACCAGGAAAATTTTTATGGTATGGCCTACAGCGTGATATTAAGGTACTTTTATTAATTGAATGTATATATCGACAAAATACGGAATTTATCCAACTCGCGATTTAGAACGAATAAAACTCGACAAAGCCTCGTTTCTGAAATCGTTTATAATTAATTTCACACATTCAATATCCTCTATACAGCAATGAAATGGAATTTTGCTTCGTTTATGAGAGACATCGTGTACAAATTGACCAATCAAGAATTTCAATCAAGGCACCAGTCGACCAATGAAATAACTCATTCAATCCGGAATTAAATTATGATCTTCTACATTGGCCGCAATCTTTGTGATTTCTTTGTTGTTGTTGGTTTGGCGACATAAACGTTGTAACTACAGATTATTTCAAAATAAGCTGTAGTTACGATGTTTAGGTTACCAACAAACCATTTTACGTTTTTATTACATGCTACTGCCTATAATTTTGCAAATTAGCGCAGTTTAAAATCGAAGCAGAACTTCCTGTCGGAGTAAGAGGGCGGGACCAAAGGAGTCAGTGGGCACTCATAAAGTTATACAGTGATGCATACACACCTGTAAAAAGTTGTTGTTGATTAGGTTAATACAGTGGTTTGGATCTTCCAGGGTCTTGTTTAGATGTTGCTCGTTTATATGATTGTTTATTTGTTCCAAATGATGCTGGTTCCACTCTAATTTAGTATAAGTATCTGTGATGGTTGCTGATCTGTCACAGGTCCTGCCGCACGTGGTCTGAGTCACGTGAGTAATACTGTTGTTGTTGTTGTTATTTATGTTAGACTGGGCTAGACAGCTCAGTAAAAATGTCTCTCGTTGGACAGCCAGTGTTTCTTCGTCATCATCGTCAGAAGAGGAGCAGTATTCCGGGCTTATGTCGTGAACCAACCTTTAAAATGAATATACAATAAATTTGTATCATTGGACGTCCAAAAGGTGGTAGCTTAAGAGAATGGTCGTTTATGAAGAATTATTCGATTGTATACATGTACATGGATTATTACAGAATTCTCTTTAAATCCTATGTTGTTGAGACTCATTCCAACCGTCTCACTGAGAAGAAACCTATATCGACATTTGAGTTGATATAAATGTAATATTTAAAAGAGCCATAAATAAAATCATACTTTAACCTTTACCACACAATCAAGCTTTATGACGCCATTGAAGAAAAGAAGCTTTAGAAAACACAGTGGAAATTGAAGAAATTGCTTGTTACAAGTAATTTCTTTATTATCCACAGTATTTTCCCCCGAAAAGACAAACAAAACCAGTTGTTCATCAACTAAAGTATTTCGTCTGTAACGTCTTCGAATTCGGACCAGTCTAAAACTTTGTCGTCTGGAATTATACATGAACCCACCCATCGATTAGTTCTCTAATGACTTATGACAACAAAACTCCCTATTCTCTTTATTGTTCCGTTGATTGTATTCGTGCCGAGTACCAATATCGGTAAAACAGTTTGTTTGACGTCATTCCGAGAAAATCAAATAATGGTACACCGGAAATTGAAATTTCGTAGGTCTGGAGGTCTATATTTAGAGCTTATCTAATCCTAACTTGAATTTAGTCTCGTTTTCTCCATCTTGTCGTACCAAGTGCGGCGAACGTTCTACTTAAAAGAGAAAAAGATGATCACGATATCTCTTCACTCGAGATGATGCGTTTTCTCTGAAAGTGACATCTTTCGAGGTCTCAAAGATCTCAGTTTTAGGAAATGATAGAATCATGTCTTGTCTCATACCTAATCGATAAATACTAGTGTTCAACTGAGGTGCGTTCTTTTCGTCAAGATAAAAAGTCTCACTTTATAAGATTTTTTTGAGACTTTTAAAGAACGATTTTTGTTATTTTGAGTGAAAATATTCGACGTCGTCAAGGCTACTCATTTAATCTAAAGCTGAGTACGCTCAGATTCCTCATTAAGATTTCCTAAGATTCTTATTTAGCCGCTTAAAAATCTTAACCTAAAGAACGCTTTATCTTAAAAATCTAAATAAGAATCTTAAGAATCCTCGAGGTAAAGAACGCACCTCAGAGGTGCGTTCTTTTCGTCGAGATGACAATATCTGCTAAGTAAGATTTTTGGAGTGTCCTAAAGAATGATTTTTGTGATTGTGGTTATTCTTATTTAGCGACTTAAAAATCTTCACCTAAAGAAAGCTTTATCTTAAAAATTCAAATAAGAATCTTAAGAATCTAGACGAAAAGAACGCACATCTGAGGCTCGTTTTTTTCGTTGAGGTGACAAATCCCGCTTAATAAGATTTTTAAGACGTCTTAAAGAACGATTTTTGTTATTTTAAGAGAAAATATTCGACGTCGTCAAGGCACCTCGTTTTAGATAATGCTGAATACTCTTAAATTTCACATAAAGAAATCTTAAGATTCTTATCTAGCGGCTTAAAAATCTAAAGAACGCTTTTTCTTAAAATTCTTAATAAGAGTCTTAAGCATCTCGACTAAAAGAACACACCTCTTATTTAATATTTCGAGCAGATCAAGTGTAATAAACTATTTTGATTTCGACTTTTTTTCAACCGCTTGTCATTCGCTGTTTGTGTGTGTGTGTGTTTTAACGATTCATCACCCAAAATTAGGTCCACAGACTTACAAAGTAATAAATTCTGACCTGCCATATTAGTTGCGAAACTCACATTTTCTAAACAGAAATAAATCAAGCCATTACCACACAACAGAATTTAAGACTAGTCCAAATTGAATAAAGCTTCAGAAGACAACTTTCAATTGGTGGATTCTTTTTCTCTTTTTTTTTTCGTTTTTTTTTTTTTTTTTTTTTTGATAGGAAAAATGTGAATAATGAAGAAATTGCTTGTTTCAAGCATTTTCTTCATTTTCTACAATGTTTTCCATAGCTTTTTTTTGAAGGGCGTTTAAAGCAGGATTGTGTTGGGACGGTTTAAATCAAAATGTGTGTTTATCTAGGAAACCTTTTCTAAATAACGAAATTGATTTCTTTTTTATTTTTCAACTTTTAGAATAAACTTTATTTGTATAAAAATGCCATTATCATAAAAACCTACAAGAAATAGATTAACCCATTATCAGACGGCACAATATTTTAACTGGTCCTAATTCAAAGAAGTAACAGGCGACATTTTTAGATAGTTATTTTTAAAGAAATCCGTATCTCGATGTAGAAATGTTGGGGATAACAAAGAACTTACTCACAAGTAATTTCATCATTTCCAACATTGTTTTCCAAAGTTTTTTTCTTAACCAATTCCAACTCAATCCCTACTTTTTACGCCCCTCAAGAAAATAGCTTTGGAAAACATTGTTGAAAATGAAGAAATTGCTTGTATCAAGCAATTTCTTCATTATCCACAATGTTTTCTATCCAAAAAGACGAAAGAATTCAAAATTCCATCAACTTGAAATTGTCGTCTGCAACTTCTTTCAATTTGGACCAGTCTAAAATTTTTCTGTGTTGGAATGAGTTAAAGGGCGTAGAAGTAATCGAACAATTGACCAATCGCTGGCCCCGACCACTGACTCCTTTGGCCACACCCATCGACTCCAACAGGAAGTTCCGCTTCGAATTTAAACGGCGTTATTTTACAAAATGTGTGGCCATTAGCATGCTACAAATAAGTAGAATGGTTGGTTTGCGACATAATCATCGTAACTACAGCTTGAATAAAAGTGGATTTCCAGGCTAACGGGTCATATATTTATATAAAAAAAATACTAAGATCCTCTAGAGCATTTTAGCTTGAAACTTAAACAGGACAAATTTCCTCAACAAGCAGACTAATTGCGCTAATCTATCATTAACTCCGTCATAATGTCGATGGCTTAGAGCCACAGCATTGTATGGCTCTATACAATGTATAGAGCCATACTATGTTTTTGCTCTAAACCCTCGATGTAGGATCTATACTCTGGGCTATCACTATAGCATCTATATTTAAAACATTACCAGACGACAAAATGTTAGACTTGACCAAACTGAAAGCAGTTACAGATGACAATTTTAAGTTGGTGTAATTTTTAAAACATCTTTGACTTTTCGAGAAGAAAATATTGTAAATAATCAAGGGGGGTGTTAAAAGGGAAACATCTCCCGTCAATAAATAAGTCATTTTCTTAAATAGTACATACACACAAGATAGAGGATCAGGTATTCATAGGAACAGACAGACATATTCCAATCACAGCTGTCCACGAAATAATAAGTCGACCAATGAAATTATTCATCTATACCAGAAATTGAGATTTGAACTCCAACATTGGCCGATTTTTATTTGTAGCATTTCTGTTGGTTTAGCGACTTAAACGTCGTACATAAAAAAACTTATTCAAGCTGTAGTTGCGATATATAGGTAGCCAACAAACCATTTAACCCATTCCCACACAAGCCCCCCTTTTTACGCCCTCAAGAAAAAAGCTTTGGAAAACATTGTGGAAAATGAAGAAATTGCTTGTGTCAAGCAATTTCTTCATTATCCACAATGTTTTCTATCCAAAAAGACAAAGAAAATTTAAAATTCCATCAATTTGAAATTATCGTCTGCTGCATCTTTGAATTTGGACTAGTCTAAAATTCTGTTGTGTTGGAATAGGTTAACACAGTTCAAGAGATCAAAGAAACAGTTCTGTTCCCCCTTTTTTTCTCAATCGAACTGACCTTCAAACCAAGACTCCGCCTTTATGGTCCAGTAAAAATACTTGATTGTTGGAAGCGACCATTTACACGTGGATACCGGACGAGAATCCAAAACGAAATTCAGTCTGACCTTTGAAAGCGGGGGACAGATTATCCCGTTACCAAACGACAAAATATTAGATTGATCGGAATTTTTTGGGGTAGAAAATATTGTGGAAAAAAAAAGAAATTGCTTAATAATTGCTTGTACCAAGCAATTCCTTCATTTTCAACAATGTTTTCAAAGCTTTGATCCCGAGGAGGGTAAAAATCGTAAAAAGAGGGGTTTTATGGGAATGGGTTAAACTTATAAATCATTCGTCTCAAGCCATTTATTCTAGTTTCAACAAGAAGAAAATCCTTTGGAAATCAATCGTCTTCATCCTTTTTGAACAAAAAATATTTTAGGTAAGTGACAAAGGTCTTCTTTTCTTCTATCCTACACATTATACGATTATTATTTCTAACAATCCCATTCATTATAATGACATAATCACATGACAATATTACCTAAGGGTCAGTTCCGATCCGAGCCCTTGTTTCTGTACTTGTAACATGGCTGATCTCTTTCTGTCAATTCACAAAAGATTCCTCACAGATACCTATCCTAATTCCACATATTTCCAACAAAAAATCACTAACAAAAACGAACGAAAAAGTAACAAATTTCCTACGCCAGCTTCCCGACCGCCATATTACATAGAATTATAGAAAAGCTGGGCTCAGTGTTAGACCAATAGTTTATAGATTTTCCTTCGTCTGTGAATAAATTATGCGTTTGGCTTCGTTTCGTTTGCCAAAACAGCGTAGGATGTTGGTTTTGAGAGAGATAGAATGACGTAGGTAAATTCCATGGATTAATGCAAAAACATCGCAAGTGTCTATACATTGTATAGACACTTGCGATATTTGTGCAGTAACCCGTCGATATGTAGGTTTGTTCAAGAGACGGAAACGGACAAAAACTATTAAAAGTCTAACTTCGTGTCGTCGATTTGTGAACGAAAGTTGTTATTGCCTTCACATGTACATCTGTTTTTCGGTAGTTATGACACCAAGTCCTTTTGATTACAAAAGTGATAACTATTGCTGAATAAACTTTTGATTAACCGACGGAGTGTTTGGACATAAATTGACGGATAGACAGTAAGATAGACAGGTAGATAGACAGTAAGAAAGATAGGTAGATAGTTAGCTAGATAGATAGATAGTTAGATAGATAGATGGATAGATAGATAGATATAGAACGATAGATAGAAAGATAAAAAGATAGATAGATAGATAGTTAGATAGATAGATAGATAGATAGATAGATAGATAGATAGATAGATAGATAGATAGATAGATAGATAGAAAAGCAGACAGACAGAGGAGAGAGACAGAGAAAAGGAGATACATAGAAGAGAGAGAGGGGGGAGGGAGAAAGAGTTAGGGAGAGAGGAGAGTTAGAGAGAGGAGAGTGAGAGAGAGAGTGAGAGAGAGAGAGTGTGTGAGAGAGAGATTATGATGCCTCCCTCTATAATAACAATGAAGTAGGCATATCCCAAAAGTCTACATTTCTTTTAGAACACCTGGGGTATAATATATCTACCCTCTGACATTAATCGATATGTTTGTCCTCCGCAGACTGTTCTGTCGAACGAATCAGCTGACGGATCGCTGGTCACTCCTAATGAGCTCCGACAGGAAGTTCGATCAGTATATCAAGCGGCTTTAAGTTTCAAAACTTATGATCAATTACAATTATAATGGATAGATGCGGATGATTTTAGATTCAAGCTAAATGCTTGTCACTTTATATGCACAATATACGAACGAAAGTCAATCGGGGATCATCCCACAATACCACAGTAGTTCGCTGAAATGCTACATAATATAACAAACTATAATACTTTTTTGCATATATTTTGTACAGAATCAGTATAAAAAATGCTTATATTTAAAATCGATTGTAAGTCTTTGGTTAAGCAAATGATAACGTATTAAGGTTGTTATGCAAAACTTGATTAACTTACCCTTTTAGACTTGGTCAAATTTGAAGGTGTTGCAGACGACAATTTAAAGTCGATTTTATTGGAAAAAAATCTTCAAAAGGGTAGAAAACATTGTGGAAAAACAAGAAATTGCTTGTATATTTCTCAAGTATGTATATATATATATATATATAAAAAAAAAACAAACAAAAAAAAAAAAAAAAAAAAAAAACAGCTAGTACGTAAAAACCAGGAATTGAACAAGAAAGGGTTAACTACTAAAAAAAACTACCGGATATGTGTGAAAAGAATATAAATAAATTTAAAAAAATTTTTTTTTCTTGTTATTGCTTAACGCTATTTAAATACTGTATATAGAGCAATGGTCTGAGATACAAGTATTTCGTGAATTCATTGTTCCTAGATCAACAAGATAGAAAATGCCTGGGTTTTCAGTACTTCTAACGCTTTGGTGTATCTCCTATATGAATGGCAATCGTCAGTTCGGTCTGTGCGGTATGATCAATTTAAAATCTTTATCTGACACCTCACGCGAAAAGGAATCTCATACCAACACCATAAAATACAATCATTTACAATAAATATATGATTCAGCAGAGGTCAGACAGAATTAGTATTTTGGAAACAATCAAATAATGTTGAAGTATGACCATAATAGGTCCAGAAAATCTGATCAGGTTCGATACGTTAAGTACTTCCTGGGTGTCTCTTTACTGTCTAATGGGTCAAAGTTATTGGTAGTTTCACTTGCGACGCCTACTTAGCTCCGAGAGGAAGTTCCATTTCTATAATAAACTGCGTAAAGTTGAAAAAATTAATGATCAGTAACATGTAACAAATAGAAAAATTTGAAAGTACTGTAAGCTAGCAAAGCATGGTTGAATTTAGAAAATCTTTCCTTTGCTGGGTAGAAAACATTGTGGACATTGAAGAAAATGCTTGTTACAAGCAATTTCTTCATAGCCTACAATGTTTTCCAACGCTTTTTTTCTTAGGATGCTTAAAAAGCGGAATTGAGAGGGAATGGGTTAAATAGCATTCTTTTGACAGAGTTCTCTACAATTTGAATAGAGTTTTCAATATTCCTGAAATATACTGAGGGAAAAAAGTTTAGCAATTTCGTACGTTACAGCCAATTTCTCCGGTGTCTAGCTTTGGATTCAAACCATATTTTCACACATCGATCTTTTATGTGTTAGCCACAGTATTTTAAAAAAAGTCAGATGATTTCAAGGCCATACGTGTTTGTTGTACAGCGTCAAACATGGTAGGGGTAGGGCAGTTAAAGTAACACAAAGATTTAATATCTTGTATGTCCACTGTTTGCACCGATAACGGCATCACAGCGTCTTCTCGTGCTGGAAATGAGCCTACGATTAATGGCCATAGGGATACGACCCCATTCCTGACGCAGAACACGTTCCAGGTCTCTAACGTGATCAACGTCATTCCTGTCTCTTACTCTCCTACCCAGATAGTCCCAAAGGTGTTCGATCGGAGACAGATCCGGTGATTTGGCTGGCCAATCCAACACATCAACATTATTAGTCTGAAAAAGGTCCAACGTGTGCCGAGCGACATGTGGGCGGTCATTATCTTGCTGAAAAATGGTAGCAAGCCCATGACGCAAGAACGGCAATACCACTGGATGGACAATTTCGGTGCAGTATCGAACGGCATTTAAGTTTCCCTGAATAGCTACCAAGTCAGTCTTGCCACGGTATGATATACAACCCCAGACCATGACGCTGCCGCCTTCAAAACGGTCTTGTTGAATGACGTTGGCGGGATCCATCCTTTCGCCATCACGCCTCCAAACACGTACCCTGCCATCCGCAGACATCAAATTAAAACGGGATTCCACATTCGTCTTGGCCATCGACGGTGTACCCTTGTCCAATTCAATCTTGCATGTCTGTGTGCACGTGTCAAAGGAATGCCAACGTAAGGTCGACGTGCGCGTAAACGTGCCGAATGAAGTCTGTTTCTTACAGTACGAGCACAGAACCGTGTTCCCGTTGCATTTCGGACCAAACCGGCTATACGAGTGGTGTTGAAGAAGCGATTACGCCGTGAACACGTCACTATGTAATTGTCCTCACCTTGGGTAGTCTTACGTGGCCTGCCTGAACGTGGCCTGTCTTTGACGGTGCCAAATTGACGATACTTTGTTATAAGTCTTGAAATGGAACTTTGGCTTACGCCAAAATGTTGAGCCACCTCTTTTACCATCATACCACCAGCCAGCATACCGATGGCTACGTTACGTTGGTCTAAGTTAAGCCCTGGGCGACGTCCCATTTGCATTTTTTAAAATGTTTTAATGAGTTATCTTGTTATTGATGTTAACCAATAAACTGGGATAGATATTATGGATATAGACTTCACGTACATGTGGAAGCACGTACAGAACGTGTTTCAGCAAAATTGCGTAAGACAGTCTTTAGTAGCGAGGAAAACGTGCTCTTAATGCATAGTTAGTTAGTTAGCTTTTAAAAATTGCAAACGAAACTGGTTTTATAAGGTTTATACATTTACGTTGAAAAATGATGTAGGTCGAAAAAAATTGCTCAACTTTTTTCCCTCAGTATATATAAGACTTATTTTTTTATGGCGTAGGCATTCCATGGATTTGGTGGTTAAGCCTCCAATGGCAGTTTGCACTCGTTGAGCTTTGAGAAGACCTCAAAATTGTGTATGTTAACTTAAGCTATCAAAGCTGACGCTTTGCTAGCTAAAAGTAAAATGGTTGGTTGCCGACCTAAACGTCGTAGCCAAACCAACATTAAATGCTTCACATTAATGTCGGTCAACGTTGGGGTTCAGAGTTTGAATGAATAATTTGATTGGTCGATTGATCCCGTCACTTTAGGGGCGCGTTCGTCTTCGATATCCAAGGGTTACGCCCACTTCAAGATCAGACACATGTAGGGCATCATGATGCAATGGTAGGTGTTTAAACATGAATACTGTGGACCGTCTGCTTTGAGAGACACTTTAGTTTACCTATTACCACACAAGCCCGGTTTTTGACGCCCTGTAGAAAATGGCTGTTGAAAATCGTTATGGGAAAAGGATAAACAGCTTATGACAAGCAATTTATCCTTTTCTAACAATGTTTTCTATCTAACATGGTACTTATTCTTCGATTTAATCGAATTTGGAATTGTGGTCTTCATTTATATTTTTCAATTTGGAACGGTCTGATAGCGGGTTAAACCAAGAAGAATCTTCGTAAGTCATTTTCATTACGGATAAAGTCAGTACAAGACTGTAGCTCTGAGCTACTCGGGGACATTTTTAGGACATATCAGTTCGATTTAGGCCTGTCTGCTTGGGTTTTATCCGAAAGTCTCAAACATCATGGGTCGAACACCCTGACTTCGATGCTTCCGAGCGGCATCCAAGTCACAAGTATTTGTGATAGAAGTAGAGAAAAAATTATTTCCATTCGTAATGTTCTTTTGCCTGCTGCGTATCGATTTAACATTATCATCGTTGTTTTTTTTTTCAAAGTAGAAATGTTTCTTTTGTTAATCTATTGAAGTGTCATGTTGCGTCTGATGCCATGACGAAGGGAAGATTTTCAGAAACTCAATTGACTTTATTGACAAGTGCAAGGGAAGTAACTATGTATTTCTTTTAAAATATAAGATGAATAGTTCTCTCCCTTGATCACTCCAGTTTTTCTCCATTTAACTTTAGTCGAACATAATGTCATGAACGCATCCTACCTCTAATAGGCGAGGATCTCATTCAAAATTCGATTTCTAAAGGCAAAATTTTGAAAGAGGACATGTTTTTGTTAGAGCCAAACAAAAAAACAAACAATTAAAGTAACTTAATATTATGTAATTAGACCTCATTAGAATCTGACCTTGATGACTGACTTTGAACAACACGTAGGATTGATTGTGATGCTGCAATCTTTTCTGTATGCATTCGAATAAATCCTCCATGCATATCACAAAAAAGTGTATCAAGCAACCACTCTCTTAAGCGACCATTTTGGCCGTTCCTTGAGTGAACGCGTAATACAAGATTTCTCTATTCTAACTGTCGTTTCTCAAACCCCCACACTCCGCACGAGCGTGTTCTCATCTTAAACTAGAATAAAATCATTCGACTTTTGTAGATAAGTCAATAACTACTTAACCCATTCCCAAACAATCAAGCCTTTTGACGCCCCCAAGACAAAAAAAGGCTTTAGAAAACATTGAGGAAAATGAAGAAATTGCTTGTGACAAGCAATTTCTTCATTATCCGCAATGTTTTCTAACCCAAAAGGCAAGGATTTTAAAAAAAATAATTTCATCAACTAAAAAGTGTCGCCTGTAACATCTTGGAATTCCGACCGGCCTAAAATTATGTCGTATGGGAATGGGTTAAGTGTTCCAAGGTCCATTCAGCATCTAAATTATTTACAAACAAATATTGATTCAATATATTGATCAATCTTCAAAATCGCCCACACACTTTCAATGATACAGTCAATGAACAATATTGACAATAAAAAATGTGTTGTGTGGAATTGGTTTAAGGCTCGATCCTACACACCACCCAATCTATTGGCAATAATTACAATTCAGTATAATTGATCAATCTTCGGTATCACCCACACACTATCAATAATATTTTCAATGAAAAGTTTTGTCAATAAAAGTTTTGTCGTGTCGGATAGGGATAAGGGTCCCATACTTCATCAAAAAAAATGACAATAATTATGCTTCAATTTGCTGATCAATATTCAATATCGCTCAGACGCTATTAATAATATTGCCAATGAACAATATTGATAATATTGCTCATTGACAATATAATTGATAGCGTGTAGGTGACATTGAGGATTATTGTCGATATTGACAATCTATTGGCCGCTTTACAAAACACACACGCAAAAAAAAAAGGAGGCTTCGAAACTGAGATTCAAGCGGTTTGAACATCCATGGTACTTTTACAGTCTATCTAAGGTTCCTATTTGCCATCAATTTTAATGATGATAACATTGATCTGATATATTGACCAATCTCCGATATATCCCCTACACTATAAATAATATTGCCTATGAAAACCATTTGCAATATCATTGATAACATGTTGGCGATATTGAAAATTATTCAATATTGACAGTGTATTGACTGCTTTACAAAACAACAAACGGGATGATGTGTGTGCCAGGGGGGGGGGGGTCGTCGAAGCTGCGATTTTAGCGGTTACAACATTCATGATACTTATGTAGTCTATCTAAGGTTCCTAGTTACCATCAATTTTAATGATGACGACAATGATTCAATATACTGACCAATCTTCGATATCTCCTCTACACTGTAAATGATATTGCCAATAAACAACATTTGCAGTATCATTGATAAGATGTTGGCGATATCGAAGATTATTTAATATTGACAGTTTATTGGCAGCTTTTATAAACTTAACACATTCCCATACAACAATATTTTAGACTGGTCAAACACGAAAGAAGCTGTAGGCGACAATTTCAAGTTAATGTAATTTCAAATTCCTTCGTCTGTTTGGATAGAAAACGTTGTGGATGATGAAAATAGATTGATACAAGCAATTTCTTCATTTTCCATGTTGTTGTCCAAGGCTTTTTTCTTGATGGGATGTCAAAAGCAGGGCTTATGTGGGGATAGGTTAAAAGCGAAAATAAAAGGGTTTGGGGATGAGATGGAAGAGACTTCGAAATTACAACCCCGGCAGTTTTAACATATGAGCCTACGAATAAAATGGTGATGGTTTTTAAACGTTAAAAAAAACAAACTGCACCCAAAAAACAACCCATCGTCTATTGGCTTACAAAACATCGTAACTACAACTAAATGAATGCTGAAGCTACACTGTTTTGGTAGTCATTCGACGAATTTGCATCGAATTTTGATTTGTAAGCATTTGTTGAAAAGAAATCGCTATATTATGCTAATTTCAAAAGAAATGTAAATATATAAATATCGGCCTTTAAAAACGACACATCGACTGTCTTAATCCTGCACTTTTTAACACCTATTATTTTCCATTTGATAAATTCAATGATGCTGCTTAACAGCGTTTTGATTGGAATGCACGTGAGTGCATATCGTCACGTGCTTACTGTCAGGTTTTTTGGCTATACTGACTGGGCTGGGCTGTTGTCATGGCGTTGTGTTCGTTGTCAATTCGTCCGTGTGCTCGTAAACTTTTTCTTTATTCCTTTCCTGTAAAACCCCGGAATTTTAAGTCGTTTTGAGTTTGTACTTGAGCAAACATTGTGGAAAAAGGGAGAAATTGCTTGTAACAAGCAATTTCTCCTTTTACCGCAATACTTTCTACCGCATAGAACAATTTCATTTCAGATTTGCATCCTATCTCATTGCTGTCTGCAACCTCTTTCGACCTTTCAAAAAATTTCAAAAAAAGGGAAAGGGTTAAAAAATATCCTACTCAGAAAGTACTGGATAATTTTCAACCAAATTTAACCGGAATGATCCTGTGGTGATCCTTTATGACACTCCTTCGAGAAATTCTGATCCGATGAAAAACATAGGCGGGGCAATTTCCAAATATGGTAAAAACTAAAAATATCTTCTGTTTATAATCTAATGGATAAAGTTTAAATAACATTTAAAAAACATGATCCGTATGTTACCATTTATCACATTCATTGAAATGGTTTTGGTCAAATGAAATACACAATATTCATTGGTCTTATTTCCATATACGATATATGTTAAAGAAAAATACCTGGGTCCTTCTCAGAAAATGCTTGATAGATTTTACAGGAACATAGGTGATCTTTTATCAGACTACTGCAAGAATTGTTTAACCCGAAGAAAAATATGGGCTTTAATCCATTCCCACACACACACTCTCCTTTTTACCCCCCCTCGAAAAAGGTTAGAAAACATTGTGAAAATGAAAAAATTGCTTGTATTAAGCAATTTCTTCATTATCCACAATGCTTTCTATCCAAAGAGAGGAAAACATTCCACCAACTTGAAATCGTCGTCCCTGCAGCTTCTTTCAATTTGGACCAGTCTCAAATTTTGTTCTTTGGGAATGGGTTAAGATGGGTGTATTTCTTTATATGATACATATATAGAAAGAAACTTAGGACATTCTCCTCAGAAACTCTAGGACGGATTTAAACAAAAATTCACATAAATATTACTTGGGTGACATTTCATACCAGATTATTTTGACAATAGTTTAGCTCTTTTTTAGTGGTCGTCAAAGATACACTGAAATTTAAAATAAGTTCCAAAGGGGGATAATTCAAACAATGATATTCCCTTAATATCTGTAAATTCAAGTCGTACGAGCGCTATACGCACTAAATTGCCTCTAGATTTATCAAATGTAAATTCAAGTCGAACGATCGTTATACGCACTAAAGTGCCTCTAGATATATCAAATCAATGTAAGAACCATTTAAAGCTGTAGTTTCGAACTATAGGTATCCAACCTATACTCTTTTCCAGTCGATTCATGTTTTGACCAATCGCAACAAGCAATTTCTTCATTTTCCACAATGAATTCTAAAGCTATTTTTCGGGAGATGGGGGTAGAAGAGCGAAGTTAGGTTGAAATGGGTTTAAACTAAAGTTTATGACCAAGCATAAATCAAAAGGAAAAAAAAAAAAAGAAACAATAGTAAAAGATATTTGAATTCCGGGTGGTTCCTTTTTGAGAGACGCCTCTTAGTTTGATTTTTATCCCATTTTCACCCAATCCCTCCTTTTTACGCTCCCAAAGAAAAAGGCTTTGGAAAACATTGTGGACAGGGAAAAATTGCTTTATGCAAGCAATTTCTTCCATGTCCACAATGTTTTCCAACCCGTAAGACAAAGAATTTTAGAATATCATTAACCTAAATTTGGGGGGTCTGCATTTTTTTTCAATTTAATTAGTCTAAAATGATCTCATCTAGGAATGCGTGAAGTCGGTTTGAACACCTTAAACTACCCCATTATTACCTGACAATTAAATAAATGCGCATCTTGCGTATTTTCTTTTCTTTCGAAGAAAGGGGAAGGGCAAACACGGATGTGCTTTCGTGCGTGACCAATGATATAGTAACCTATTACAAGATGTCAACATTTTAGAGATCCAAATTCTTAGGTCCAAATTCAAAGGAGTTGCAGGTGACAATTCAAATTTTATGAATTTTTTACATTTTTTTCAACTATCCTGGGAGAAAACATTGTGAAAAATGAATAAATTGCTAGTAGTAAGCAATTTCTTCAATTTCCATAATGTTTTCTCAATTGCTTTTTAGGGGCGTCCAAAAGCACCATTCATTGGGTATGGGTAAAATGAACGAAAATAATGTAAAATATATTTGAAAAATTAAGACGTTTCTGAACAGAAGATACCGATTTACACACAATCCCGCATTTTCACGTTGTCAAAACGTTGAAAAACATTCTGGGACAATAATGTATTGGTTGTTATAAGCAATTTCTTCTTTTATCACAATGTTTTCTACCGCATTTGGCACTTCATTTCCAATTTCAGCAAGCAGTGAAAGGTATTCTACATTTTCTTACAGTTTTGAACAGTCCAAGATTTTGTCGCCCTTTAAACGGTTCAATATGATTGTTTTGCGTGAGATTTAACGCCACTTTCAGTCATATCGCTGCGACTTGAGCACCTAACAATGGATTCCCGTTGATTCTCACGCCAGCTCTACCACTACATCCTACCGAGCCTCCGGCTGTACATCTCACTTTACGATTATCCACCCATTAGTCGGAGACAGACGTCGGAAAGGACATCTTTAGCGACCGGGGATAGAACCCCGGACCTCATGATTGAGATTACGTCGCGCTACTAGCTGCGTTTTGACCGCGGCTGTCTCGCTTGTTACTACTGGATTTATTCAGGTCGTAATCTATCATTTGAGTCCGAGATCGCCATTGCAAACAACATATTTGTACGCCAAATTAAGACGCAGATCAGCCTGATCAACTGTACAGTCTGATCAGAGTCTTCACTTTGCACCCTGCATAAAGTTTCTGTGGACAGCCAGTTGACCAATTGCGGCTTTAAATCAAGGATTATTATCGACCAATCAAATTATTCATTCAGTCCGGAATTGAGATTTAAACTGCGACATTGACCGCCATTTTTGTGAAACTGTTTTGTTTTTAGGCGACTTAAACGTCGTTACTACAGATTATTCAAGCTGTTGCTACGACGTTTAGGTCGCAAACTAACCATTCTACTTTTTTGTTTGATGTTAATGACCATATTTTTTTTTCAGAATAACGCAGTCTTAAGTCGAAGCGGGACTTCCTGACATGTAGGAGTCAATGGGCGTGACTAATGGAGTAAGTGGGCGGGGCCAGCGATTGATCAATTTTACATTCCAAATTTTGTGCAAGTGCATCCAAACTCCCCAGTGTCAATCCCATATTTTAACACATTCCCACACAATATAAATTAAGACTGGTTCAAATAAGCTGCTGACGACAATTTTTAGTTGGTGGAATTTTAAATATCTCTGTCTTTTTAGGCAGAAAACAATATGAAAAATGAATATATTGGTTGTAACAAGCAATTTCTTCATTTTCCACATTGTTTTCCCAAACTCTTTTCTTGAGGGCGGAAATAGGCGAAATTTGTGGAAATGAGTTTAACTCCTTACCAGACGGCAATATTTTAGACTGGACAAAATTGATAGGGGCTGGAAATGACAATTCACAGTACGATTATGTTTAAGTTGAAGTGGTATATTGAGTAGAAAATGTTTTGAGAAAGGGAGAATCGCTTGTTACAAGTGTCATGGGTTAAGACACATGTGAACTAATAAGAAATGCCACGAGCATGTTCACTTGCGGTTGTCTAACCCTTTCCTATTTTTTGAAATTTAGACTGGTCCAATTTCAAAGAGGTTACAGACAGCAATACAATGTGGATGCAATTTGGAATGAAACCATCCGAGGCGGTAGAAAAAATATTGTGGTGAAAAGCAATTTCTCCTTTTTTCCACAATGTTTCCTCAAGTATAATATCACAATCATGTAAAATCCCGGGTTGGTACAGGAAAGGGTTTACCCTTGCAAAAATTCTTCTACTAGTCAAATTGAAAAATAATTGCAGATGACAATTTTGAAAACGTAGAAATTATAGACCAAGTATTAAATAGGCTAAAAAAACTAGCAAAAGATTTGAGAGAAAAGACAAAAAAAAAGTAAAATCAATTTCTTGTTTTCTCAAAATGCGGGGTAATTGTTGTAATGGTTTGAGGTAAGAATGGTGCGATTTTCATCATCGAGCAAGGGGACTCGATGAAGGGATTTGTAGAAGTGGATTTTTGGGATTTGACGAATTACATAACAAGATTTATATAGACTTGCACGGATAACAAAAACCCGCTTTGGTGGTCTCGTCTGCGTTAACTTATATCACTTTTAAAGTACCAGACGACAATAAAATGGCAGCCGAAACTTTTGTCAATTTACAGCCGACTTAAGCCACCTTAAATCTAGTAAAATCTCCCTAATACAGTCAATGAGTATGGCTAATTGATGAAAAAGAAACCGTCCTTTAGTGTCCATTAGTGACCCAACATCCGGGATATGAGAGTTGATTTTGTCCTTTATTTGTTTATGAATTAAGTTTAAATGGTTGACTATTGAAAAGTCGCGTGGACTTTTTAACTCTACATACTTAACCCATTTCCATACTATCGCGATTTATCGCCCCAAAGACAAAAGTTAAAGAGAAGATTTTTGAAACAAGCAATTTCTTCATCATCCAAAGTGTTATTTTTTTACCACATTAGAAAAAGGTGATGTTTTTTTTATAAGTTTCATCGAGTAAAATTGTTGTCTGCAACTTCTTTGAATTTGGACCTGTCTGAAATTTTGTCACCCGGTAATGATTTTTTTTTAGATTTAACGATTCGTATTTGTTGGAACAAATTATCACTCGAGAGGTTTTATTTTACTTTAGTAATTTTTGCTGAATTCGATATAGATCTTGTTCCATTAACCCTTTCCTGTTTTGAAAAATTTAGACCTGTCCAAATTCAAAGGTTTTGCAGATTTAATCCGCTTTAAATTTGATAAACATTCTTAAGGGTAGAATATATTGTGGAAAAAGAAGAAATTGCTTGTCACAAGTAATTTCTTGTTTTTCTACAACATTTTCTCAATTATAAAATTACAGGGATTGGACAGGAGAGGGTTAAACAAAATAGAATGTTTTAAGCTAAGATTCAGCATTATGTTCTTAATTCGAACATTTTCAATACCCTTTCGGAATCTCCAATAGTGACACATTATTTTGAAACTGGCTTCCTTTTTCGAGAATTTATCTAAGGTCGGTTATCAATAAAACCCAGAGACAAAACTATCCTTATTTGACTTATCTCGAGTAAATTCATTCCGTCTAAGTACACTATCCGCCTCGGGTGGGAATTGAACCAAGAATCATTAGATTACAAGTTACGCACTCTATCCAGTTGGCCAATGGGCCGCTGTCAAAGCGCAGTCGGTAGCACACCAGATTCCCAGTATTCAATCTCGGGTGTCATGGGCTCGATCCCCGGTGGCGGCGCATATCCTTTCCGACATTTGTCTCTCACCAATTGGTAGATAATCGTAAACCTAAGTGGGATAGCAGCTGGGGGCTAGGAAAGGATGTAGTGGTAGTACTGGTGTGAGAAATACCAGGAATCCATTCTATGGTGCTCCAACCGCTGCGATATGAATGAAAAATGTTAAAAGCGGCGTTAAATCCCATTCAAACAAACAAACCAACAAACAAGCAAACAAACTACATGTATTCGTTAAAAGAACATAACTCGAAATTCTCCTGTAGGGTGACGACCAACCTTAGAGGCGAAGTCCACCTATTTTTCTTGTTTATTGACTTTTGCTTTAAATGAAAGCTTGTTTACGAGAAATAATTATGTAGATTCATTGATATTTCTATTGATCATTTCATAAATTATTGCCTGAAATTCAAAAGGTAATCTGCTTATTTCTAATGAATCGTGAAAATAGAGGTATAGAAAATCTGTAAAATGTATATTATGTGGGTTTGAAAAGGAATTTTATGCCTTTTTGCCTATTCATCAGTTTTTTTTAAAAAATCTGATTTATTCCACGTAAAAAAGCTGTTTATTATTTCAGGTAGCTGAACTTGCGCGATATTTGGAAAAAAACAAGTTGGCTGAACGATTGCATAGAAAACAAACATAATCTAATGATTTTTATATTTTATTTATTTTTTTTTGGGGGGGGGGGGAGAGAGGGGTCCAAATTTTGACTTCAGTGCATTCTAATTGGGGATGATCTAAATATCGGAAGAAAGAACCTATACACTAAGAGAGAATCGCCACCACCAAATAACAACCAATACTACAACAACATAAACAAAAACAAACATCCCAAATCATCAACAGTGTTTTCTACCCCTAAGAACAGTATATATTTTTTTTAAAGATTTCATTAACTTAGAATTGTCGTCTGCAGCTTCTTTCAATTTGGACTGGTCTAAAATTTTATTGTGTGGGAATAGGTTAAGATCCTTTAACTCTGATACTGGTGGAGGTACCCTTCGCCAGAACCAACAACGACCTTGGTTCGGTGTAATTGTGACGTGCTCACAAACTTATCGTCGTTGTCGTTCTAAAACGTCGTAACTACAGCTTGATTCAAGCTGTAGTTACGACGTTTTAGAACGACAACGACCTCATATAGACAGATAATTTAGTGTTATTCTGATGGCCCGTTGGAACAGGGGGCCAAGGCCCCTCCAATAATTCTGATAGGATTAGAAAACGACACATTGTTTTGTACTTATTTCTTTATATCCACGTAGAAAATCTTACGATTCCGAAGTAAGCCCTACTCCCCAAACTAGCCACCCAAATATTCAAATGCTTCCTATGGCCTTTTTTCTATTTGACGTATGACGAATAAAAAAAACAAAACAAAAAGAACTGGACTATCTCTGAATGTCATTAATACCCCCCCCCACACACACACACATACACACACTGCTGAATGCCACAGAAAAAACATTTTGTCACCGGAATAGAGCCTTTTTCAACGATAGGACATTACTCCGAGAAAAGTCAATAGACCGTGACCAAAATGAAACATGCACATCATTGATTGCTACTTCAAGTACATCGGAAACATGAGTCAAATCTTTTCAGTGAAGAGAAAATGAGCAGTCAAGAGTTTGTTTCGAAGGGCAAAAACTCTCTAACAGTTGATTGGACCGCAACCAAGTTGCATTGTGCACATCCAAGCTAGATACCGAGTATATCTCTAAGGTTTGAATGAAAGTAGTTGCTGAGAAATTACAGCGGAAAAAAGGCTACACATATACAGACGGTTGGACCGACCGACCAACGGACCGACCGACAAGCCGACAACGATAGAGTCTCTCTCCAAATATCATCTTCGAGTTTATTCAAACATGTCTAACCGCCCTGTGCTGAGGAGCAATGTAATTTTTAGATCTTTTGAATCCGTGCTTGAAATTTCTAACAAGTTCACATTCTTGAAAATGAAGAAATTGCTTATAACAAAAAAATTCTCCAGTTTCATAATGTTTTCCAAAGCCATTTTTCTTGTGGGCTGCTAAAAGCGTCATTGTAATGGGTTAAGAGTGTTTTTTTACGGGTCTACTTTTTTGCGCAAGTATACAAAAAATTTCCGAAATCACACTTGGATGCACAGAACAAAGTTTTCATCCAATAAAAATGCAGATTTTTTTCCACAAAAAATTAATTACTGTATGTCAGTTGGACCCTAATTACATATGCAATATATGTAGACAAAGCTGGGTATGCAAGATTTCGATCGTTTCCTACTCGCGATTGGTCAATTTCAGGAAGAATTTCTAGAAAAGAAGGGTTAATAAAGCTAGCCAGGATCAGTAATGTTGAATGAAGTGAGAGTCAATCAAGGTGAAAAGTAATGTTAGCTTTTATATACTTATGTTAATATTTCTTTTCATCAATGTAAATAGTGGGTGGGGAAAGGTCGTCTCCGCAATATGGCTTGAATACAAATATTTAATGAACCTTCCTCTCTTTTCACCTCTCGACATAATGGAGTAGGTATTTTATTTGTGTTTTGACTTAATAAATTAAAGTTCTCAAGTACTTTCTTAATTTAGTGAATGGAGTTTTAGAATAAAAATACACCAGGGCCACCTTCGAAGGATTCAGTTAGTTTGAGATTCGGGCAATAAAGCAGATTTTTAAAACCATTAAAGCAGCTTTTTGTTATGAATTGTTATGTAGTATTTCAATAGCCGATTCTTGGCCAATTTCAAAACAAACAAACAAAGAAAAACAAAACAAAACAACAACAACACAAAAAGATTATAACAAGAATAATAACATTATCAATGATGTTAGATTTGTCAAGATATTCGTAATTAGGCCTACCAGATTTGCTTAACAAATAACAAATTATTCCGACATGAAATCATTGCCAAACATGATAGTATGGTATTGATCTGCCATTGCGCAGAGCAAGATTTAGGCTTCCAGTTATCGTCTAAACTTGAAAACGAAAGTAGAACCATGAAAATTTGAAGGAACTATTTAGGGCACAATAGTTCTATGCTAAATTGCGGACCGATATGGGTCTTCGTAGTGCAACGTATAAGGATGGTACATTTCCGTTACAATTCCGTATCATAACCTAAGTTATCATACGAGGGTTGATTGCAAAGAACGTGGTCTAAAGGTGAGAGAAGCGGTTTAACCTAAACATTTTCATTTTTTTAACGAGGCCATTTCGCGAGCTTACACACTTGGCCCAGCGGCGTTAAACTCTTGTCAGGCTGAACCCGGAATATTCCTGTCTTGGCAGGAGGTATAGACAAAGATCAGCCTGTACAAATGTCTACACTACCTGCTTGTTCATTTTTACGCTAGAGTTTTTTGTAGGATTCACTTCAAAATATAAACAAAGATAAAAAAAGATGAATAAAAAGAACCAACAAAAGTGCTTCGAATGCTGTCAGACTTTTGATATCATTGCAACTTTAAAGACAGTTTTCTTTAGCATGACATAGGTTAAGTATTTGGTTACATTCACTGAAGACGGTAGCTTAAATGCGTCAACAGCTTGTTATCATCACTGCGAAACTTGCGGCCGCATTATGGGGAATAATAAGTAATAAGTTTGAGGGTGTTAAATCGGATCAATAGAGTGCAACCAGTTTGATACCACATTTCTGAATAGCAGCCATCCCAACAAGTGACTTGGGTGCTGGAGCATCGTCATGGTAGTAGATCACACTCAATGACAGTTTTTCACGTCTCTTCTTATTGATTTTTTCATGACGCTGTCCCAAGATGTCAGCATCATCCCTTCCATTTATAGTGTGGTACTTTTAATTTAATCCAGTTTGTAGCACACGTTTTGTATCCCGAAGAAACGCGACTTTCCCTTGCCAATGTTATTGTCTTGGCCTTTTCCAGGGTCAGTAATCCTGGGTGTTTCCACTGTTTTGGATGTTGTTTTGTCTCAGTTTCGATGTGGTGAACCCATGTTTGATCAACAATTATAAATTTTTTGAGAAAATTATTCGGAATCCGCTGAAACACAGCAACGTTTTTCTTAGATATGTTGCACCTTGAAGCTTCAGAACTAGTCGGTAATAAACCTTTGTCTTTTGCAAATCATTAAGGATAAGTGTATAGATTCATTCCTGTGGAACATCTATACCTGTGTAGCAATCTACTGCTGTGTAACTCGCCGACCTGCCATAATCATATCATAGATTTTATTGTTGGTGTCTTTTGCGGTGACGGTTGGTGGTGTATCAGAACGGGGACTCTCTCTACAAAGTTTAGACATAACGGGCTATTTCTTCGCCTTGATATAACATTGGGAACGTTCCTCTATTGTTGCTACCAGGTACTCGTAAATTTTCTTAGGAGATTAGTGTTGGAGGCCAGAGTCTGTATGCCGCCTTGTAAAATCCCCAAAGGAAAGACCGGACAGTTGCCGAGTTAAACGATGTCAGTGAAATTTTCCCAGAGTCATTTGGGCGTCGTAAATTGTTTTGTTTTTTTAGCCTGAGATTGCGTAGCAATCTGAGGCCAAATTTGTCATGGTAAAATTTCAAACCATGCAGAGTTTAATGTAAAAAAACATCTAACGCAAAAGATATAATATTCTGCCACATGGAAAGTAGATCAGATCCGGGCGAATTACACGATTGCGAGTATAAATTGATACGCCCGATTTAGGCGAGAAGGAAGAACGCAAGGTATTACCCATTGAAAGCTGTCGGATTGATGTACAGTACTTTCGCGTGAGTGTTCTGAATTTGGCAAAATTATCAACATTTGATGAGTGAATGGAAAGAAATAAAGGAGATATATAATATATCGAAAACTATTAAATATATAAAATCATATGATATTGTTAAGAAAAAATAATGTGTTTGTGTCATACCAAAATAATATTGCTTATTCTAGAGTAACAATGTTAAAATGGCCCGGTTAGACGAAGTGGCTGTATAAAGCTGATAAGCGAAGCTGTCGGTTATACGCACGATTGGAATGTTTTGTATAACAAATTAAATGGTCTTTCATAGGATCATATTCGCACTGTCTGAAAACAGTTTGGTCGTGCTCGGACTTTGTGTCTATATATTTTATCTCCAAATTCTACCCAAAGGATGCAACGTCTACATATCGCTTATGAGGGGTGTACATAATCATGGTAACCTGGTAAACGACCACCCGCCCTCATTGCTCTCTTTATCTGGAGATTGTAAAGCGCATGTTTACATAACGAAATTGGTCTGTGTTGTAGAATACTCGCATCGCACGCGAGAGCCTCCTAGTTCGAGCCTGGCTACACGCTAAATTCCCCCTCTCTCTCTCTCTCTCTCTCTCTCTCTCTCTCTCTCTCTCTAGCTCCGCTGGCTGAAAGCCCACGAGCTTTTGTCATGATGTAGTGTCCGTCGTCCGTCCGTTTGTCCGTCAACTTTTACTTTAAAAATCTTCTTCTCAGAAAGTACTGAACATAATTCAACCAAAATTCACAGGAAGGATCATTGGCTGGCCTTTAATAGATCTCTTCAAAGCATTTTGATCGGGTGAAAAATATATAACGATATATACATGTAAATATATCGTTATAATGCCTCAAAAGCGGGATGAACATTATTGTGGGTAGGTTGTGTCCCCTAGCGCACAAATTGGCAGATATGCGTATAATCGACAGTAGATTTGGGTAGAAGTGGCACTTCCGATAACCCGACCATCAAACTTTTTCTGCCCATATTATATATCTCCTGTATACATATCCCAGGTGTTCAGCGCTTTCAGCGCTTTGATTTAAATCTCATGACCGTACGGACGACGTAGCTCGTAGATACGTGCAAAACATATCGCTCGATTATCTAACTTATATCACTCGGTAATCGTGAAATGTGTGTATTTGTGTATTTTATTAAAGCTTGATCAAAACCATTCTATGGCTGTATTGTCTGGATGGTTGCCGTGTGGAGACAGTACGACAACCGTACGGTCAGCACAACAACTTCGTACGGGGACCACATGATTTTCTTGTAATTACCGTGCATTCGCCCTACGGATTATTGTGATTATAAATAAGAATTTGTCAAAAACACATGGTCATTTTATGATAATATGGTAAAAAATCGAAGCCTGTATCATGGGACGCGCGGTCAAAACATTCCTACAGAAATATTCCTATAGAATATGATATTGTACGGCGTCCATCGAAAATGGGTAAAGAGAGTGACATAGGTTTGTTACACGAGTGATGTAAAAGAGAGAATTTAACTAACAAATTTTAATGGACGCGTCCATCGTTTGATCCATTACCAGACACAAAATTTTAGACTGGTCCAAATTGAAAGGAGTTGCAAACATTAATTTCAAGTTTATGAATTTTTTTTTTGGGAAGTTCTGGGTAGTAAACATTGTTTAAAATGAAGAAATTGCTTGTTAAAAGCAATGTCTTCATTTTATAAAGCGTTTTCTGATTGTTTATCTTTAGTGGCGTCAAAAAGCGTCAATGAGTGGATAATCGTAAGCCTAAGTGGAATGAGCGACTGGAGGCTCGGAAAGAATGCAGTGGTAGTATTGATGTGAGAAATACCAGGAACCCATGGTTAGGTGCTCTAGCCGCCCCGATATGACTGAAATATAATTGATCTTATATTATGCGTCCACTCAAGGGATGACCAAAGATTGTCGTTTAAGAGAACGGTCGCTTAATTATGGGTTGATTTTGAATATAATTATACACTGAAACGAACTTCTAATTTTCCCCCTCTAATAACACCTGTTTTAATGTATTTATAGTCATACAAGAAAATAACAGTTATTGCCCCTTGAGTGGCTGTCCGATTTAGATTATTTAAGAAGAAAAATGGTTTGAACAGAACAATTTGGTTCCTTTGACAAAGGTCAACAACAATAAATGCACTTTTTAAAAGTCACCAAATTCGCAAATTCAAGCGAATCTTCAAAATTTATGGTCAATTGATCCTTAAACGGAAATATTTCGAGCACTTTTAAAAGTAGTATTGATGTGAGAAATACCAGGAACCCATGGTTAGGTGCTCTAGCCGCCTCGATATGACTGAAATACAATTGATCTTATATCATGCGTCCAATCAAGGGATGACCAAAAAATGGTCGTTCAAGAGATCGGCCGCTTAATTAAAATTAATTTTTGTGAAATACATGTATATGAATGACCTATTTGATTGAGTATATGAATCATTTCAGAGTTCTCGGTAAATCCTTTGCTGTTTGAACTCATTAGAATCGTCATTAATTGGATTTAGGTATAATATGTTTATAGCAAATACAAATACTTCATTATGAGAGATTTTGATATTAAAAGGGGGTTCCAATATTGGTCGCTGAATGGAAGTTGTTGCTTGATAGAGGTGGTTGTCTGAGTAAGATCTTCTGTACTGTTAAAAGTGGCGTTAAACCCTATTTAATCAGTCAATCAATCAATCGATCAATCGACCAATCAATCAATCAATAAATAGATGAATAAATCAATATACAGGAGCATCGCAATTTAAGTTTAACGTATAAATAAAACAATTTAAACTCAATTTAATTCAGGTATAGTCGCAATATGTCCGGGTCTCTATTGGCGCATGCGACAAACAAATTTTGGGAATTATCTAAACAATCTTTAAAAGGCTTTTGCGTGCAAATATCTAGTGGGCGTGGAGTGAATTTAATTATCAGGAAAAAATTTAAAGTGTCTGTTCAAATTCTATCCTTTATTATCTAATGAATGCGTTTCATTCCGAAGACCGAAAAGTTCAACTCTTATTAGTTTGCTACGTTTTTGTAACCGTACACGGTTGGCACAAACTTATGATATCAGAAATTAACCAATCGTGACTGCCAATCAAATAACCAGTCGACCAATGAAACTTTTCATTTAGGAAAGAAATGGATTGTGATCTCCGACATTGGCCGCCATTTTCGTTAAACTTTTTTGTTGGTTTGGCGACTTATTCAAGCTGTAGTTACGACGTTTAGGTCGCAAATCAACTAGTCATATTTTAAGAAATTTTACAATTATGAAAATACTAACGAAATACTATTTCGAAATTTCGAAATAATACGGATAAATTTCTTATTAGAAAAAATCTGGAATGTCGCTTTTAAGGTTCCGTAATTACCAAAAGCACTATTGTGAGCTAAGTTAACTCATTTCTAGACGACACAATTTGAGACAGTTCTAAGAAGATGCAGACGACATTTCTTTGATGGTGAATTTTTATTTATTTACTCAATTTTTTTTCATTTTTTATTATTATTATTCTTTTTTTTGTATTTTGGGGAGTCAAAAAAGCAATATTGTGTGTGAGTGGATAACCCATCATTACACAACCCCACCCTTTAATGCACAAAGGAAACATTAAAAAACATGCCGAAAGTAGTGTCTGTGTTCGTAATTTTTCCTTTTCTCACGAATATTTTTACCCCATATGTCACTTTCTTCACTTACTTCACTTACACAAATTTTACAAATTTGAATTTGTTGGATACTGATTAGAGTAAAATTGTACCATTCGGTAACGGTTTAATTTGATTCGAGCATTATCTGTTATGTGCAGGAAGAACAGCTTTACTATACTTTCTAATGCCAATCGTCGTTAGCCAACGAAAAGGTCGTAACTACAGCTTTACATAACGACGCAATAAAGGTTTTCACTGTTTGCATTCAATAAAGGAATAAATATTTACTCATTTTCATCATTCTTTTCGAGATTAATTTCTCTCAAAACTAAGCTCAGAATTGCATGCGAATAAAATCAAAGGACTGAAAGCATTGAAAAGTCCTAATTGTCTGTCAAAATTTCCTCTATTGATTGATTTTATGAATAAATCTGGCTTAAAAAGCCAAAAAAGGTGGTGTATACTAAGATATGTGCAGGCTGATCTTAGTCTATACCTCCTTCCAAAGCAGAAATATAACGGCTTAAGGGTTAAAGTTGCAACAATGCAAAGCACTTTAATAGAAGGCGTTAGCTCCAGGATTTGGGATGTAATTTGTATTCCAATCAGACGTTTTCAATCAATCAATTATAACCTGTCAAATGCATGATTTATAATGCAAACCTTTATCACACAATCGTTGACTTGTTTATGTAAAACCCCTCCCCCCTTTATAGAATTCGGAAAAAGATTGAAGTATCTTCCATTTTCAAAAACATTCACATGTTCCGTGGTAGAGTTTTTCTATTTGTAAAGTCTGTTTTTTCTTATTAAGCTGGATTAGTAATCAATACAAGTATTTACTCGGTTTTATTTCATTCAATTATTTAATTTTCTATCTATTTATTATTTATTTGTCTATTTTTTTAATTTTTTTTTTTTTTTTTTTTGAGAACGTAAAATCTTAAACAAAACTTGATCAGTTTTATTTCTTTCTCTTTCTCATCAATAACCCAAAGGATATGATTTATACAATGCACGTCGTATTTGATTATATCTCAAAACCACATTAGATTATACAGAAACTGAGATCGAAACGATTCCTTGACTTAGTGCAACATTGTCGTAATTCCTATATGTATATAATCTAATTTAAGTTGCGTATATCAAGGTTCAAGCGTTTTGATTGGCTGATTTTTTTATATAATACTATGACTAAATTTTGAGTACGCAACTACGCTTGCGTACAAGGTAGATCCATTAATTGTATTTGTTTGTTTACCATTAGCTGAAAAGAAAAGCCTTGACGTTTACGGCCACAAACCAACAGTAACTGCACTGACTCAAATCGAGGCTGAATCTATTGTCGGACTAAAAAAATTGAAGGGTTGCGGCTATCAATGATCATAGGTATTGGTTAAAGCGTGTGATTTCAAAGTCGTGAACTAAATTATGACGTGAGGAAACGGTCAAGAAAAATAGCTAGGTTTTAGGTTTAATAGAGTCATAGGTCTAGTCGACATTGGAGAGTCCATGGTTCGAGACAGCCCGGATTGCTGGAAAATTTTAGAGCATAAAAACTAACCCCTTGTCCCTTTTCTGTTCAATGCCTGGTTTTAACGTCCCGTGATTTTATACTTGAGAAAAGCAGAAATTGCTTGTAACAATATGTTATATCCTACTGAATGGTTATTTTTCAAATTAAACCCTTTTGAAATTTGCGTCTGCATAACCTTAGAATTTGGACAAGTCTAAAATTTTGAAATACAGGCAAGGGTTAACCGAGGTGTACAGATTGGTGCCTCTGAGGGAAGTAAGCCAATGTATTATGGCTACCAGGCACACCGTATGATAACAACTTACTTACCATTCTTTGATCTTAGGTTAACTCATTCCCGCACAATAACTCGTTTTAAGGCGCTATTGGAAATTAACATAGAAAAACATTTTGAGAAAAAGGGGAAATTGGAGCATTTGTTTTCTTTTCTCACGACATTTTCTATACTATTTTGCGCTAGTCGTTAAGTTTGAACGAGCTTTGAATTGTAGCCTCTTTCATTTTGAACTAGTCCAGAATTTTATCGTTTGCTAATGGGTTTAAATGTGAATGTTGCTTAAATATGCAAGACCTTGAACTTATAAACCTGCCATGTCGAAATGACTTTTAAAACTACCTGATAAGGGAAACGAAACGAGGAAAATAAGAGAAATTTAAGACTTGAATAATGATATCTTGTGTTGTATTGCAAAAATAAACACACACACAAAAAAAAAAAAAAAAAAAAAAAAAAAAAAATCCCAGTTTTTCCCGCCGATTTAAATATGTTCTATATATTTTTGATTTACAATTTTAAGTGCTTCCTCGAAAACGCAAAATAAGTTTTGAATTTTCTCAGAAATAGTTTCTTCGTGGAAATATCATACGCGTATTCTAACAGCTCAGTTTGTAAGTCCTGTATAGTTTCAATTGACCGTTTGCCGCTGTCAATCAAAGAATTAATCAACCAATCAAATCATTCATTTAGACCGGAGGTGAACTTTGAACTCAAAGCTGTAGTTGGTGAAGGATCTGGTCATAGCTTGCAACATCGACAAACGTGACGCACTAAAGAATTGACCAGGTAACGAATCGGGGGGGGGGGGGGGAGGCTACTTGAGTCGCTATTTCGGCAGCAAAGAGAAAATTGTCGAACTACGCAATCGAAACGATGTATGAAGCAATAATGGCAGTAGAAACGATGAAGCAACATAGTCTAAAAAAGCCCTAGCTACGAGTGTTTTTGAAAGCAAACCCTTCGATATGAATGTATTTTACAAAATTTGATAATTATTAGAATATTAATAAAAATAGATATAATGATAGTAATAGATACATCGTTGTGATATCTTTCGTTCGATTAGATTATCATACAAATACTAATCAATTGTGGTCTTGCTTACTTCCGGTATTTCACCACCATTTGTGGGAGTACATGTAATAACTACGGCATTCGAATGTACTTTTTTGTGATATTTTGCTGACCATAGATTTGCAAGGAAATTCGTAGCGGTTGTTCGCCATAGGAATCAACAGTGAACTAATTTTCAGAGAAAGGGGGATCTCTAAAATATTACAACTTACAGCGAACTTCAACTACAGATTACATTGTACTAAAAAATCTTAGCTTGTGAAACCGTGTGCAAGTTGCCTGAAATACTCGTAACATTTTGAAACCAAAAATTAAGTTCGTTCGCGCACTTTAATTCGCGTTCGTGTACGCACGCAGACGAGGAAACTTGTATTACACTGCCACTCAAGGGATCATCAAAAAGCTAAATGCAATGGTCGCTTTATGCACGTTTCTGAGAAATTTATAGAGAGTCGTTTGATTGCATAAATGAAGTATAACTTAATTCTTGTTTAATCCAATGTTGTTCATCCTCATTAGAATCGTCTCGATGAGACAACCTACAACATATCAACCCTTTTTCACAGAATATGGCTTTTGGACACCCCCAAGAAATAAACTTTGAAAAATATTGTGGAAAATGAAGACATTGCTTGCCACAAGCAATTTCTTCATTATCTACGATAATTTCCACGCGAAACGAAAAAGATTTATGAAATTAAATCAACTAAGAAATGTCGTCTGCATCCAACTTCTTTCAATTTGGACCAATCTAAAATTGCATCGTCTGGTAGTGGATTAATTCAAAATTGATAAAATTCGGAAGACCTTTGTCTTTCTTGGTAAAAAAATATTGTTTTGAACGAAAGAATTGCTTGTTACAAGCATTTTTTTTCATTTTCCTCGATCCAAGATTTATTCTTAAGGAGCGTAAAAAAAGCAGAATTGTGTGGAAATGGGTTAGGTGCCTAATTAGGACAGACAGACTATATGTCTTAAATGTCTGTCTGAGTGTCAGTCTGTCCTATTTAAGATATAGTAACCTGACCTTACAGGTGCTATCACAAAGACTCGATGCAGCGATTTTTCGTCATTAATCTTTGGGTTATCTAGACCCTAATACGATAGGCTTATGGCGGATAATTTAGTCAGATTGAATGATAAATGTTTATAAACTGCCAAATCCTAGTTGTGACGGTATAATAGATAAATTGAGACAAGTAAGATTGTGCCAGATGACCACACGAGAGGCAGGTGTGCTACTAACGCGATTTTAAAATTCCACTTTAACCATTTTCCACACACTCCCTACTTTTTATACCCCCTCAAGAATAACGCTTTGGAAAACATTGTCGAAAATGAAGAAATTGCTTGTAACAAGCAATTTCTTTATTTTCGACAATGCTTTCTGTCCGAAATACGAAAAAAAAAAAAAAAAAAAAAAAATCGACGTGTTAACATCGTTATCTAAACCATATAATAACTCGACATCTAAAACAAAAACTCGTTTCGTCTGTCTAAAGCTAACAGGTTTTTTTGAAATTCGGTATTTCTCGATCAGTCAATTGACCGATCGTTTGCCCCGCCCACTGACTCCGACAGGAAGCTCCAACTTGATAAAACATGTAACAAAATTTTACATTTTACAAAAATGTGAAATAATTGTTCGCGCCCTAAACGTCGTAACAACAACAGCTTGATTAAGCTGAAGTTACGACGTTTAAGTCGCCGAATCAACAAATATGGTTTATATAATTGTCGGAGTTAAAAATTCATTCTAGTCTAATAGAGTGCGCCTACATAACACCTGTTGTATAAAATGCACTTATATCACATTTAAACCTACCTTGTCATGCTGAACCCGGAATATTTCTGCTTAAGCAGAAGGTATATACAAAGATCAGCCTGCACATATGTGCAGTCTGGTCTTAGTCTACACCATCCACTTGTCGCTTTTAAACCAGAATTGTTTATAAGACAAATTTTCATAAGAAATATCAACCAACAACCGCTGCTTCCGGTGCTTTGATTTTAAGTAAAATATGTAGAAGATTTATGATTCAGCAAGGCAAGGGTTAACAGCGATAAAGAGCGCCTTTTTCTAGGTGACGGTTACAATTTCTGCTTGAAGACTCTATAAAAAAAAACAGTGGGATCGTACAGAAACACCCCTCGTTTTAAAGATAGCTCTCTTACTTTTTTCGAATGAGCCGTGTCGTGATTCAGTCATTAAAAGGAAAATGAAATTGACGACTATGAATAAGCCAAAACTGACGGATCGCAGATGTCAATCTAATAGTCGATTGACAAATCAAACCATTCTTCTAGACTAATCGTGAACTTTGAACTCCGACATTGGTCGGCATTATTGTTAAGCTTAGTTATTTGTTTGGTGACTTAATCGTCATAACAACAGCTTATACAAGCTGTAATTAAGACGTTTAGGTCACCAACCAAAAAGAAGCTCTTTCTTTTTCATGCTTTACAATTTAATTTCTTTCAATTCCTCATTCGAACTATTAAGTCGGGGGTAAGTAGGCGTGACCAGCTCTCCATCAAATATCCGCATGGCTTTGATTGCCAAATCTCCAAGAGGTGATCTCAGCTTTGGGCTTAACCCATAACCAGGCGGTAAAATTTTAGACTGGTCCAAATTCAAAGGAGTTGCAGACCATATTTCAACGTTTATGAAATTTTAGATTTCTTCAACTTTCTTGATAGAAAAAATAGTGGAAAATGAAGAAAATGCTTGTTACAATGGGTTAAAATCTTACCTAATCGTCGTTGGGTGACCGAAACCTCGTAATTGCAGCTTACTGAGGCTGTAATTAAGAGTGCTCGGTCCCGAAACTAAAGACATATTAACAGAATTCGCTGTAAGACTTACTAATGATTATGTGAAAGTCAAATAAAGCAACTAATAACAAGACCAACGCCTATTGGTGTCTGGAGCTCGTTGGATGCTTAGTTGTGGTTGAAAAGGGGACATAATTCTAAAAAAATGCATTTAGAGTAACTTACTTTTTTTTATAGTAAGCAAGTATTCCAATGTTCAAATGGTGGCTTAAGTGCCACCAGAGATACTACAAAATATGAACGCTTCTGCACGAGGACAAAAACGACAATAATGCAGTAGTAGACAATACTATGGCAATATCACGGATTTACAGGTGTCATAGCAATGGAAAAAAAACTATCTTTAACCCTTTCCTGTACAACCAACGATTTTTACGTCCCCGTGATACTATACATGTACTTGAGAAAACATTGTGGAAAATGAAGAAAGCAAGCAATTTCTTCTTTTCATAATATTTTCTCTCATATAGGATCATTACTTAGTGTTTAATCTTACTTACTGTCTGCTACCCCTTTGAATTTGGGCCAGTCTAAAAACAGGAAAGGGTTAAACCGCTCTTGGTCACAAACGTTCGAAGTAATACTAAGAGGGAAGTGTAAACACATTGATCTCTTGAAAGTTTCGATTTTCGGTATGCGATGCGGTGTATCGATCATGCCTAATCGATCTTCAATCAAGTTAATCTCGTCGATCACCAGGAAACATGAATCACGATGATAATAAATTCGTGATTTTCCGGTCAAATTACCTTAAATTATTGTTTGCTCACTTTGATAAATTCCGCTCCCTTTTCGAAAAAGACGGTGGTGCGAAAGAAATGCAAATATCGTAAGTAATTCAATTATCACGGCGATATTTGAAGACGAGCAATGCGATTTTTCTGCTTATCTAGATTATAAATATAATAAAAATTGCGATACAGAAAATTGATTTTGTCGTATGACACACCAATAAAACGAAATGATACAATAGTAAAGACTGTTTTCCCATTTCCGGCTGATTAAAGTATTTTATTCAATTATTTAATTTTCTATCTATTTATTATTTATTTGTCTATTTTTTATTTTTTTGAGAACGTAAAATCTTAAACAAAACTTGTTCAGTTTTATTTCTTTCCCTTTCCCATCAATAATCGAAAGGATATAATTTATACAATGCACGTCGTATTTGATTATATCTCAAAACCACGTTAGATTGTACAGAAAATGAGATCGAAAACGATTCCGTGACTTAGTGCAACATCGTCGTAATTCCTATATGTATATAATCTAATTTTAGTATATCAAGATTCAAGGGTTTTGATTGGCTGATTTTTTTTTAAAAAAAACTAATATGACCAAATTTTCAGCACGCAACTATGCTTGTGGACAAAGTGGATCCATAAAATGTGTTTATTTGTATGCCATTAGCTGAAAAGAGTAGCCTTGACGTTTTCGGCCACAACAGTAAATGCACGTGAGTCTCCTACTGACCAAAATCGAGGCTTAATCTATTGATGGGCGGCAAATTGACGGGTCACGGCTGTCAATCATGGGTATGGATTAACCCTCTCCCGTTTTTGAAATTTCAACCCTTGTCGTGCTAAACCAGGAATATTCCGGTTATGGCAGGAGGTGTAGACCAAGATCAGTCAGCACAAAAGTGCAGTCTGATCTTGGTCTACACCTCCTGCTTGTACTTTTCCTATTAGAGTTGTTTATGAATTTAATTTCTTAAAGAAATATTGATTTTTTAACAACAAAATCTTTCAGACAGCAGTTAAGTAAGGTAATTTATACAACAAGGGTTAAACTGGTCCAAATTGAAGGAGGATGCAGATGATAATGGAAATTGGATGGAATTTGAAATGAAAACATCCTATGTGGTAGAAAATACTGTGCTTGAAGACTCTATAAAGAAAACCGTGGGATCGTACAGAAATACCTCTCGTTGTAAGATGGCTCTCTTACTTTTTTTCCGAATGAGCCGTGTCGTGATTCAGTCATTTAAAGGAAAATTAAATTGACGACTATGAATAAGCCAAAACTGACGGATCGCAGCTGTCAATCTAATAGTCGATTGACAAATCAATTAATTCTTCTAGACTAATGTTGAACTTTGAACTCCGACATTGGTCGGCATTATTGTTAAGCTTAGGTATTTGTTTGGCGACTTAATCGTCATAACAACGGCTTATTCAAGCTGTAATTAAGACGTTTAGGTCACCAACCAAAAATTAGCTCCTTCTTTTTCATGCTATACAAAATAATGTCTTTAATTACCCCATTCGAACTATCAAGTCGGGGGTAAGTAGGCGTGGTCAGCTCTCCGTCAGTTATCAGCTTTTACTTTGATTGCCAAATCTCCAAGAGGTGATCTCAGGTTTGGGCTTAACCTATAACCAGACAGCAAAATTTTAGACTGGTCCAAATTGAAAGTAGTTGCAGATCACATTTCAACGTTTATGAAATTTTAGATTTCTTCATCTTTCTTGATAGAAACATGGTGTAAAATGAAGAAATCGCTTGTTACAAGCAATTTCTTCATTTTACACAATGTTTTCCCATGGTTTTTTTCTTGAGAGGCGTCCAAATGCTTCATTATGAGGGAATGGGTTAAAATCTTAAAATCTTACCCAATCGTTGTTGGTTGACCGAAACCTCGTAACTACAGATTATTTAAGCTGTAGTTAACAGTGTTTGGTCCCGAAACTAACGGCATATTCACAGAAGTCGCTGTAAGACTTACTAATAATTATGTGAAAGTCAAACAGAGCAACGAACAACAAGACCAACACCAATATGTGCCTGAAGCTCATTGGATGCTGGGTTGTGGTCGAAAAAGGGACATAATTCTAAAAGAATGCATTTAGAGTTACATCTTTTTTTTTTTTTTGATATAGTAAACAAGTATTCCAATGTAACATATTTTTTATATGTATGTAGAAAACAAGTATTCCAATGTTCAAATGGTAGCTTAAGAACTATCAGAGATACTACTAAATGTGAACGCTTCTGCAGGAAGTCAAAAACGATGATGTAGCGGATGACAATCCCATGGAAATACCGGGTTTATAGGTGTCATAGCACTTAAGAAAAAAACAATTTCTTAAACCCTATCCTGTAGAGCCCACAGGTTTAACGTCCCCGTGATACTAAATATGTACTTAAGAAAACATTATGGAAAATTAAGAAATTCCTTGCAGCAAGCAATTTCTTCTTCTCCACAATATTTTCTCTCATGATGAATTATCTTTTTTTAATTTTCTTGCTTTGTATTGTCTGCTTCCCCTTTGGATTTGGACCAGTCTAAAGAAACAGGTAAGGGTTAAACCGCTCATGGTCACATACGTAAGAAATGATACCGAAAGGGAAGTATAAAACAAATTGATCTTTTGAAAGTTTCGATTTTCGGTATGCGATGCGGTGTATCGATCATGCCTAATCGATCTTCAATCAAGTTAATCTCGTCGATCACCGGGAAACGTGAATCACGATGATAATAAATTCGTGATTTTCCGGTCAAATTACTTCAAATTATTGTTTGCTCACTTTGATAAATTCCGCTCCCTTTTCGAGAAAGACGGTGGTGCGTAAGAAATGCAAATATCGTAAGTAATTCAAATATCACGGCGATATTTGAAGACGAGCAATGCGATTTTTCTGCTTATCTAGATCATAAATATAATAAAAATCATGATACAGAAAATTGATTTTGTCGTACGACACACCAATAAAACGAAATGATACAATAGTAAAGACTGTTTTCCCATTTCCGGCTGATTAAAGTATTTTTAACCCATTCCCACAAAGTGACGCTTTTTGACGCCCACAAGAAAAAAGATTCTGAAAACATTGTGGAAAATGAAGAAATTGCTTGTTATGAGCAATTTCTATCGCAATGTTTTTTATCCAAAAAGATGATAAATATCAAAATTTCATTAACTGAAATTTGTCGACTGCAACCGCTTTGAATTGGAACCAGTCTAAGAATTTACCGTCTGGTATATAATGGGCTAAAAGTAACGGGATAATCGTAACTGTAGCTGTTTCTGATGACATTCACTGATAGTTTTCAGGACATCATTAGGTTTTACCAGTGAAAATGCTTCTTGTGAACGAAAAGAAAGTAACGTCATTCAAAATTGTCAATTGTGGTCCGCTCTTTGCCAAAGCTGGTCTTAAACCCTTTCCTGTACAAACACGGGATTTTACGGTGCTATAATTTTATACTTGAGAAAACATTGTGGAGAAAGAAGAAATTGCTTGTGACAAGCAATTTCTCCTTTTTCTACAATATTTTCATCCACTAAGGATGGTTTCATTTCAAATTGTATCCAATATTCATTGTCGTCTGCAACCTTTTACAATTTGGACCAGTCAAAAATTTAAATAAAAGAAGCCATGAGTTAGTGCTGAATAATTGATATATACTTGTTCCATTAATCCTATCTAAATGACAAAAAAAGATATTTCCTTTTTTTCAAATATAAAAAAACCCACTGTCATTCACCACCACAACAACAACAACAAAATCACACACACAAACAAATCAAAACAACAATAACAACCACACACCCTAAAAACCAATTGGATACACACACAAAAAAAACCACCTATTACCAGACGACAGAAATTTAGACATGTCTAAATTTTCAAGAAGTTGCAGACGACAAATGGGTTTTAAAAATCTATATTTCGGGTAGAAACGAGTAATTTCTTCATATTCCATGCTGATTTTTTTAACCTCTTTCGTGTGGGGCGCAAGAGTAACCATTTAATTGTGACATCGTAAAACGTTGTAATCCCCTGACGTCATTAATTAACGTCATTTAGGCGGGTTTTCGTAGATAACGGACGTAATAAAATCTTGGTGGGTCTCCGTTATTGTGAAACCATTTAAAGGCGACCATTTAAAGTTGAATTCATTTAAAAAAATAAACATTCAGTAGGGTATTAGAATGTTGTGGAAAAGGAAGAAAATGCTTGTAACAATCAATTTCTTTTTTCCACAATGTTTTCTTAAGTAGAAAAGCCCATGGTCGTAAAAACACGGGATTAAGAAGGAAAGGGTTAAGATAAAAATGACAGAGATCAAGGTTGATTTGGGTCTAAATGAATGAGTTGATTGGTCATTCGATTTTTACTAGCAACGGCGATCCTCTAATAAGAGTATCATTAATTAGCTAGTGTAGTTTTTAACTGATTGCGTTCACTTCTCTGGACAATTTGCAGGATAATACTATACATAGTCACTCTGATTTTCAATATTTCGGCAAAAATGAAACAAGAGGCTTGACATCCTTAGCACATTCCCACACAATGACGCTTTTGGACACCCCTTTGGAAAACATTGCGGGTAATGAAGAAATTGCTTATTTCAAGCAATTTCTTCATTATCCACAATGTTTTCTAACCCAAATTACAAGGAAAGTCTAAAAAAATTGTCGCGTGGAATGGGTTAAATTCTAGATTGTCACAAATCGCTATTTCGTATGTAAGAGACAAAAGTTCGGTATGTACAATGTAAATAAAAGTTTCAAGTTATGTCAAAGGAAAGTGAAAGGACTTTGTCTTTTGTTGATATAAACTTAAAAAATCTTGATTCTAAGATATTCTTAAGGGCACTTCTCTGATAAGAAAAAAAAAAAACACTTTTATATACGATCAAATAACTAATCACACATCGTCGGCGGGCGATCGAAATGTCGTAAGTACAGCTTGAATAAAGCTGTAGTTGCGACATTATGATCGCCCGACGGCGATATGCTTCCGTTTTTGCTCGGCTACTTCATATCTTCTCTTTTTGAACCCCATGAGATTTTTTTTCTTTCTAATGCCTCCAATAAGTCTGCAATCCCTTTGATTTGAGATTGGTTTAAAATTGACGGATCGCCGCTTTTAATCGAAACATCGATTGACCAATCAGATCGTTCGTTTAAACCTGAAGTGAATGATGAGCTTCGGGAATAATGTGAAGCACTTCTATTGGTTTGGGGATTCAAACGTCGTAACTACAGGATAAGTAGTTTGAAAAATAATGTGGTTGTGGCCAGCGATCCATTAAATGGCGAATATATTTTATAACCCATTACCAGACGTCAAATTTTTAGACTGGCCCAAATTGAAACGAGTTTCAGACGACAGTTTAAAGCTTGTGAAATTTTAGCTATTATCAACTTTCTGGATAGAAATCATTGTGTAAAATTAAGAAATTGTTTGTATTTTCCTGGAAGGGCGTCCAAAAGCATAACAGTGTGGTAAGGGGTTAACTGATGAGAGCATTCTTTTTAATGTTGTTGCCCGATAAAAAAGTAAGGACCATCCGGATAGGCAGAAAGTGAAAACGAAAACCTTAACCCTTGTCAAGCTTAATTAGAAATCATCTACAAATTTTCATTCATATCAAAGGACTGAAACCACTGGAAGCACCAATTGTAGGTTAGTATTTCTTTTGAAAATTTATCTTTTAAACAGTTCTGTTTTAAAAGGGACAAGCAGATGGTGTAGACTTAGATCAGACCGCACATTTGTGCAGGCTGATCTTTGTCTATACCTCCTGCTAAAGCAGAAATATTTCGGGGTCAGCATGACAAGGTCGACTTCTTTGGTAGACGCAGTGATGGGGTAGGCGTCAGCCCGTTCTAATCCTACTTAATCCTTTAACACACGACAAGGACACACGACAAGAAACATTTTGGAAAATGAAGAATTTAGTTTATACGAATTTATTTTAGTTCGATTGCGGCGAAAGCTTAAGCTTATAGAGTCGATCTCGAACACACAAACCAGATGTTTTCACGTCCCTGAAAGATAGGCGGTGGATTAACCCCACTGCTACCCTCTTCCACAGCTGGGTAGACTGAGGCTGGCTATCAAGGGTCTTGCCCATGAACACACTTCGGTGACGGTGGGGCTCCAACCCGTGACCTTCAGATCACGAGTCAAGTACGTATACCACTCGGCCATCGAGGCAGTCCCAAGCAATTTCTTCTTTTTGCACAGTGTTTTCCAAAGCTTTTATTTTCTTGTGGGTAGTATAAAATATCTATTAGACTTCGTCACACATTCTTTATATTTGCAAATGGCCAGACATGTTGTGATGTCGATATGTCAATAAATGAATTAATGAATAGAAAAATAAATAAATGAATAAACGAATGCAAGACATTTCTCTACCGTCAATATTGTTTCTTTTTAATCCTACCCACACAATGACGGTGTTTGACGCTTTTCAACAAAAACAAATTGAATTGGGAAAACATTGTGTAAATTGAAGAAATTACTTGTAACAAGCAATTTCTTCATTTTCCACAATGTTTTCCTCCCAGAAAGTTGAAAAAATCTGTTTCTTCATCAACTTAGAATTATCGCATGCAACTCCTTTCGATTTGGACCAGTCTAACATTAGCCGTCTGGTAATGGGTTGAACAATATCAAAGTTTTTATGGTTGTTTGTTTTGTTTGTAAAAGAAAAAAAAAAGGATTAAGAGTAATGTGTAAATGGATACCAAAATAGATCAGAATTGTTACGATTTCTAATCTTTGAGATC
Source organism: Fragum fragum (assembly GCA_946902895.1). NCBI lineage: Eukaryota > Metazoa > Mollusca > Bivalvia > Cardiida > Cardiidae > Fragum > Fragum fragum. The sequence continues at coordinate 18,181,797 of OX336368.1, forward strand.
TTTGATAGAATTTTAAAAGGACAATTCATTATAAGAAAATGAAAGATATTCAATTTTTTAACTATTTTACATATTTTACTCATTGGCAATGTACATTATTTTCACATTTGCGATCTTTATTGTTTATTAGAGATTTCATTACTTTCTCCTAAAACTGTCAATCAAATTTTAAATTTTGACCATAGGTATTTTCCTCACGACAGAATTTTAGACTGGTCCAGTTCGGGAGAAATTGCAGACCAAACGTTTTGACGAAAACTTGAAAATTGGTACAAAATTTGTCGTGAGAGGGGTCACATATCATACACATAACATATAATCGCTTAGATTCACAGCGAATAAATTTTAATGCTTTATGTATAAGTTAGTAGTCTTCACTTTTTCCCCACCATAAGATGTTAACAGTTCATTGACGGACGCAAATATAGATATCGTTTCATTTCATTATATCACGGGCACATAAATGAATATAAATCTTCTAATTCAGTAGCATTGCAACATTGACAAAATCTTTCTAAACGTGGAATGGGTGGTTTAGTATAGCGACCAGTTCCGAGTCTTACATGTAGCTTCAAATCTGAAATTCTAAGTCAGGCAAAATGCCTTGTCGGAGAAAAGTAGTGATATTGTTAAACGTTTTCTTTATGGACCATACCTACGCGACAGTTGATGGATCGCTTGTTACGCGAATTGATCTCCAACAAGGGGGGTAAACTGGGTTATCAAACGACTTTAGAGTGCAGAGTGTACGGTCAGAATATAAAAAACAAAAAGAAAAGCGTTGGTTTGATGACGCAAACATCGTAACTACAGCTTGAATAAGCTGTAGTTACTATGTTCACGTCGCTGAACCAACAAAAATGCTTGACATAAATATCGAAGGGGAGGGGGTATCTTTCACTTCTGGTATAATTGAACAATTGATTATCCAATCAAATTTTGATATACATCTGCGATGGTCGAAAAAACAAAACAAAACTAAACAATAATAATATATATATAAAAACAACCAAACAAAAAAACATCATAACAAAACAAACCAAAACAAAAAACAACAACAACAACAAAAAAAAAACCCAGGATCACCGCATACGGATGCCAATGCTCGGTTGTTCAAGGGGTAAAACCTCTAAGTCTAAAAACGGGCACAATTCGTTCAAAAATGCATTTAGAATTATACCCGTTTTTTTATGTAGATTGCTCTTTTGAAAGTAAACATTACATTTCGAGTTTCAAGTGAACATTATAGCGAATGTATTCAGTGATAACTTCTAAGTCTTAAAACGAGCCCGATTCGTTCAAAAATGCATTTAGAGTTATCCCCCTTATTGGTATAGATTGCTGTTTTGATAGTGAACATTATATTCCGAGTTTCAAGTGAATATTATATTCCAAGTTTCAAGAGAATATATTCAGTAATAACATTTAAATCTAAATCGAGCACATTTCGGTCAAAAATGCATCTAGAGTTATCCCCCTTATTTGTATAGATTGCTCTTTTGATAGTGAACATTATATTCCGAATTTCAAGTGAACATTATATTCAGGGGTTTCAAGTGAATGTGTTCAGTAAAACTTCCTAGTCTAAAACGAGCAAATTTCGTTCAAAAATGCATTTAGAGTTATCTCCCTTATTGGTATAGATTGCTGTTTTGATAGAGAACATTATATTCCGAGTTTCAAGAAAATATTATATTCCAAGTTTCAAGTGAATGTATTCAGTAAAAACTTCCTAGTCTAAAACGGGCATAATTCGTTCAAAAATGAATTTAGAGGTATTCCCCTTATTGGTATAAATTGCTCTTTTGATAGTGAACATTATATTCCGAGTTTCAAGTGGACATTATATTCCAGCTTTCAAGTGAATGTGTTGAGTGATATTATAACAGATTTTCAAAGTTTTCGGACGAGCAGACGCAGCCGCGGACGCAGACGACGACTTTGTCGTGCCGAAAAAAACGGGGTTTCTAATCTAAAATTTCTTGAACAAGACAAGTCTATTAGGAATGTAAATCGTTGGTGTTAGACCCTTTCCCGTTCAATCCCAAGGTTTTACGTCCGAGTCCGAGTTTTTCAATGGGAAAACATTGTGGAAAAAGAAGAAATTGCTTGTATCAATCAATTTCTTCTTTTTCCCAAATATCTTCTACCATATTGAATGATTATTTCTCCAATAAAATCGCCTGCAAAAACTTTGAATTAAGACAGGTCTAAAATTTTGCAAAACCGGACAGGGTTAATTTGCAAGAAGGATCGGTGGTAAATTAAAATAACGTAAATATTTGTGTAGTAGGCTGTCAATAAATGAATGAAACTAATGAATGTAATTATTCCTGCGTCGTAACTTGAAGTATCGGTGCCAAATATCTAGGTCGATCGCTAACACTAATTCTCTGTGAACCGGATTTTTTTCCCCAATCATTTCACGAAAAAATATCGATCATTTTTAAGTATCATTAAACTTTACGAGGATGAAATTTTGAATTTTTTAATCGTCTTTTTGGTTAAAAAACTTTTCTTTTTTTTGAATGATAAAGAACTTTATTTTTCATAATATTCTCGAACATGTGTTATTCTGAAGGACGTATAAAACCCATTCCCACACAGTCTCGTTATATACGTCCCTCAAGATAAAAAATTCTCACAATATTTTCTCCCACAAATGACATTTATTTTTCAAATGAATCCAACTTTGTTATGTCGTCTGCAACCTTTTTCATTTTGGACCAGTGTAAATTTTGGTCGTTTGGTAAAGGGTTAAGCGTGTGTGACCTTGTATGGTTCATATCTTCTACCTGAATTGGTGGATTTCAGAAATACTTATAACTTGGTTGTTCCCCATTGAAGAGTTCTAGTGTCTTGCGTGAATATCTGTTGGATAACCCCAATGTCAAGGTCACAACTGGATGTAAGCGGGGGCATCCGTCTTTGTGATCTATATAAAATCTATATACACATTTTTATATATAAAATGCTGAATCTAGAAGTTTGGAATTGCAAGAAATTATAAGAAGAAACGAAACTTGTTTTGGACCAATTTGCAATCTGAAGAGATGGGCTATACATTTCTGCAATTAAAAAATGAAAGGAAAAGGGTCGTCTGATTCATGCAAAGCGAAGAACTGGCCCTGTAATGATCTTACCAGATAATGATATCATAATTTGATTATTTTGCGTCATTCTTGATTAGTAAATGACTAAAGCGATAATCGTTTTGTCAAATACTTCATAAAACGTAGCGAAATGGGGACCATTACCATATTAACGCTTGTTCGCCAATCAAATTAAACCGATCACTGACACAACGCTTGGAGAATTAATCTAATAATATTTTTAGCAACACATCGAAAATAAACAGGCTGTCGTCAAATATTACGTCATTATGGGAAAAACACCTACGGCGATTCGATCTAAAGATAATCATCGCCGATGATTGAGGGAAATCCCCCTGCGCGGCTGGCAACTGACTACCTGGGAAAATATTTGCATAGATAGGAATAATGCTACCTTATCCCTTTCTTGTATATTCCCTGGTTTTTACACCCGTAAGATTTTATATTTGAGAAAATATTGTGGGAAAAGGAGGAATTGCTTGCAACAAGCAATTTCTTCTTTTTCCACAATATTTTATATCATATGGGGTGGTTACTTTTTTTAATTATACTTACTTTACAATGTGTTCTGGAACCCCTTTGAATTTGGACAGGTCCAAAACTTTGAAAACAGTAAAGGGATAAATGACACTAACCAGGTACAAAATTGACTAATTTGAGACTTAAAGACTTACGCAAAAAGCGGACTTCTGGTAGATGCCAAAAATAGCCTCCTGACCTGTCTAGTGAGGGGTTGTTACAAAATTAGAATCCACGATTGAGCGTGACATTCGCGTATGATTGCAATCAAGAAATGAAACACGTGTATTTACCTTAAGTATCTTATTCCACTTCAATACAGACTCGTCATAAAGTATGTAATGTGATTTTTTTTTGAAGGGATGGCAGCGGATGTTTGTTAGCCCGTGCTTGCGTAACTGGATCCGCGATCCGCCCTTGTATTTTGTTTAGGGGCATCAATACCGCGTAAAAGCTGGCACAAAACCTCTACATTTTAATATCGCCAAATATTCACTGTTGTTTGTTTTGTTTGTTTGTTTTTTGTCGAATCGAGACTTGTGGTAGTCAGTACCAGCATATAACCAAATACTTGACATACAGAAATAAGATAAAAATCAAATGAGAATATCATTTTCTAATTTAGAGAACAAAAATTATTGTCTGTGGCTTCATCTCGAATCGCATAATCTTCACTAAGTTATTCGAAGACGACAAGCAGTATTCTCTTGTTTAACGATGACATAAATTTTACAAATTTGTAAAATATTTTACATAGAAATATTCCTGAAATATTTCTGTCGAATATCTTCATATTTATTTTAAACCAAGAAGTAAAAAGTGATATTCGTCTTCGATAGCCATCTTTTGAGCAAATTCAAAATTATATCTGATCTGCCTGTGCACCAAAAAATTGTCCAGTTTCGACTTTTTTTAATTTATGAGAACATAGCCTATAATATAGCTTGTACATATAAAAAGCTTGTGCGTGACATTCCAAACTGTCGTCAAGTAAAGATTCAGATCAGCCTGTGCATCCGCAAAGGCTGATCTGAGTCTTCACTTTGCGCTCCGTGGTTAGGTAACAACCCAATCTTTCTTTATTTGATCTGAGAATATTCTACACTACAGGGCGAAAAATATCGATTCTGGTCAGACTGTACAGATTGTACATAGCTGGGAGACATTGAAACAAGTAGTAGTGGAGAAGTGAAAAAACTGGTCGTGTCCTCGACACCTTGCTAGCCCATTACAACACAACAAGAATTTAGACTGGTTCAAATTGAAAGAATTTGAAGATCATAATTTCAAATTCTTAAGTGCATCTTTTGTGTCTATTCTGGTAGAATACATTGATGGTAACATGCATTCTTTTCATATTCCACACTGTTTTTCCAAGAATCATTTCTTGGGGTACATCAAAAAGAGGGACTAAGTAAGAATGGGCTAATAAAACGTGCATTAATCTGACTAAGAGTCACATTTTTGCACGATATTCTTCAATTTTTGCTTTTTTCGCAGGCCAAAAGTTGTAGCAGTATTCGTACAAGTTTCGGCGATGAAAAATAAGTATCAATCTGCTAAAGCCTTCAACAAGTATAATTGTAACCTAATTACGGATATTATACCTTGGAGACTTGTAACAAATTGGTCGATTCGCCAAGGTGATGACATTCTAACTAATTCAATTTAGACCTTCAACTCTCTTACAGACGGCACGGTGTTAGACAGGGCCAAATCAAATCGTGTTTAAGGACCAGATCAAAATATCTTACACACGCATAGAAATGTTTTACACGGAATTTCGGAAACGTCCGACCTTTCAACGTAGGCAAAAGAACCAACCCGTTTTTTCCCAAATGGGTATTGGCAACTTATTTGTTAGTGTTGAATAGCTACCGATGGCCGAGTCGGTGGTACCAAAAGCCTTGCGATAGAGCTGCGACAAAAAAGAAATTAGAAGGTTCATTAATTAAAAACATGTAAATACAAAGAAGTTGGAAACTTACTTAATTAATCAAATCATTCTTACATAAATATGTTGGTTTGTATATTCGTTCATATGCCCATTCTTCACATATTCATAAGTTCGTTCTTTCTTTCGTTCGTTAATCGTCTGTATTCAAGGGAATAGGTTCTTTTGATGAAGATATTTTTGTTTCAAGATTTTGACGAATCGCCTCTGTCCACGAAATATCGATTGATCAATTGACCTGAAGTAAATTGTTGATTTATTTCAAATGTTTTCGTTCGTTGTCGACTAAAAATTCATAACTTCATTGGCTTATGTATTTGTAGTTCCGAAGTTTATGTCGGCAACAAATGAGTTCCCCTGTGTTTCGAGTTCCCTACCACGTATTTTACAAAATGATATCGTTTCATATCTCAGTCGAACTTCCATGTTCATTGCGCAGGTAGAAAATTTACCCTTGTCGTGCTGATTTATAAATCCTCTACAGAATCGCATTAACACTTTCCTGTTGTTTTTTTTTTTTCAAAATTTTAGACTTGCCTAATTTCAAAGAGGTTGCATATAACAATTAAAAGTAAGTGCAAGATGAAAAGTTACCAACCTACGGGTTAAAAAAAATTGTGGAAAAAGAAGAATTCCTTGTTACAAGCAATTTCTTCTTTTCCCACAATATTTTCTCCAGTATAAAATCACAGGGACGTAAAAAACAGGGATTGTACAGGAAAGGTTAAAAATCAAAGGGCTGAAAGTACTTGAAGCACTGGAAGCACCAATTTTAGGAAAATTTTCTGGCTTAACTGGACAAGCAGGTTATGTAGACTAAGATCAGAATGCACATTTGTGCAGACTGATCTTTGTCTATACTTCCTGTCAAAGCAGGACTATTCCAGGTTCAGCATGACAAGAGTTAACATTTAGTAATCTTTGTGACATTTTTTCAATCTTTTTTTTTCGATTGCCGACGTGTTGTTGACAGTACAGGTTTCTAAAGGCATCATGTACTAGATCTACCTACAACACATCGATACATCTTTTTAGAGCTTAAAAAAAATATGTTTTTTGAGAGAAATCCGGAAATACAAGAAAAACCGCCAACCCTTATTAGGTTTGGGATCTTATGCCGTACGACCAGGATAGATTCCTTTCGTAGACTCTCAGACATTAGCTGGTGGAATGTCGGCTCGTCTTTTGCCATCTTTCATTATTCAAGGGTGATCCAGGATCAGCCTGAGATACTTGCTAGGTGTCACCAATTGAAAAGCGAAAATGGCACCTAACTTGTCGTCCGTGTTGGGCACAGTTTGGATAGAAAAATAAACGCGACTAATGTGTCAAAAGCTGTTTTTCGTCGTTGTTTAACCCTTTACTGTTCTTCAAAATTTTAACTTGTCCAGACGACATTATAAAGTAAGTACAATTAAAAATGTAACCATTCTATAGAAAAGAATGTATTGTGCAAAAAGAAGAACTTGCTTATTTCAATTAATTTATTCTTTTTCCACAATATTTTTCTCAAGTGTAAAAACACAGGGACGTAAAAACTGGGGAATGTATATAAAAGGGTTAAGCTGTAGTTACGATGAGTTGGTCAGTCATCGATACTTCGTTACGTCATTATAGCTATCATAACGAGAGTAACGATGATAGTTTATGAAAGGATCGATGATAGCCTATCAATAGGATAAGCGATTTGTTTTCTTATCGATTATCCCAAAAATGTGTTGGTTTTAGCGCTTTAGCCTACAATGTTTTTTTTAACCCATTACCAGATAGCAAAAGTTTAGGCAGGTCCGAATTGAAAGGAGATGCAAACGACAATTTACAGTCTATGAAATTTTAGATTTTTTTAACTCCCTGGGCATAAAACATTTTGGAAATAAAGAAATTGCTTGTTACTAGCAATTTCTTCATTTGACCCAATGTTTTCAAAATTGTTTTTCTTGAAGGGGCGTCATAAAGCGTCTTTGTGTGGGAATGGATTAAACCCATTACAAAATAATTCTGCTTTTTGACGCCCAGAAGAAATACGGTTATGGAAAACTTTGTCTGAGAAAGCAGAAATGGCTTTAAACAAGCCATTTCTACTTTTCTCACAATATTTCTTATCACATTTTGCACTTATTTGCACATAATTTCACAGCCTTGGTCAACCTAACCATGCTATAGGTTATTCCGAAATTCGAGGGTATCCACATAAAACTGAGACAGATTGGTGCACCAGCTTGAATAATTCTTGGAATGGAATTGGAAGAGTTCGAAAAGTACAAGCTAGTTACCTGCAGGAATGCAGCTATATATATTCAGGTGTCTCGTGTTAAATTTTACTCTAAGTCGCAACATTAAACGTATTCTATAGTAAGTTTTGTTTTGCTCTAACTCAGAGATTTTGTATTTGAGACGTTACTCCATACACTGGTGACATATTTGCATTATCTCAAAATTATTTGAAATTTCTGGTTACGGCCACCAGCAACCCTATCATTTGGATGCGCGTAGTTACTTCTCTGAAAGCATATGCTCTTCGTTTCGTTTCATTCTGATTGTAGATGCACTAACTCTGGATAAATGGTTGGGCTATCAAATATTTTCCAGCTCCCCTTTTTAAATCAAACCTCGAACAAATCTACAAATAGTTCATTAGGACTGAAAAATTCTATCCTAAAATTGAAATAAAATAGAATAAAAAATGAATAAATAAAAGGAAAGCTCGAGTGACTTGGACAGGATAACCAATTCCCACACAAAGGCGCTTGTTTACACTCACGAGGTAAAGGCGTAGGAAGACATCTTGGAAAATGAAGAAATTACTTTTTACAAGCAATTTCTTCATTATCTACAATGTTTCCGCACCAAAAGAAAACTAATTTTAAAATTCCGTAAAAAAAGAGCGTCGTCGTCTGCAACATCTTTCAATTTGGGCCAGTCTAAAATGTTGTAATTTGGTAATTGCTAAAATGAGACAATAGAACAAGAAGTTTGTAACTACCTACAAAAAAGTTGTTTTAGAATTTTATTGACTTAGGTATGAGATTAACTTTTCGCGTGACAAGGCTTGTTTATATTTGTGCCTAAATACCTCAATGATTGCTAAACAAACACCCGTAAACAACTAGCTTGTCTTCTTTAGTCAAATCAGTGTTAAATCCCCACGTTACTATTTCCTATAGCTTTTTGTATTCCTATCAATTAGCGACTTTTCCTTTTCTGTCATTTCTCACATTGTCGCTCGACAGAACAATTTACGGTCATTTAGCGAGAAATTAACCCCGGTCCTGCTTTCAATGGCGACTTCCGCTCCACGTGTAGTGGTGGGGGTTTCATATTTTTCGTATTAAATTAGCCATTTTAGTGGTTTAACAGCGAGCGCGTGGCAAAAGTACGGTTCTATCTATTAACCAAATCGATGGCACTTGAATAACGTTATCTTTTTCTTTTTTCTTATCTTCGACCTATTACACAAAGATTTAACGCGATACTAGATCTACAAAAAATTAAAATAGCTGACATTTAACAAAACCCTCTTGATATTTTGTTGTCGGGGACAAAAATCGAAAGGTTTGTTTCCTCCACTATTCCCAAAGAAAAGCGTCCAATAGATTCTAATTCCAATAGTGCTATTTGACCCTTTCCTTTCCAAATACAAGGGTTTTGCAGACGAAAATATAAATTGTGTCTAATTTGAAAACTTACCAATAAGTAGAGTAGAAAGTATTGTAGGAAGCGAAGAAATTGCTTGTTGCTTGTTACAAGCAATTTCTTCTTTTTCTACAATGTTTTCTCAATCATGAAATCACGGGGATGTAAAAACCAGGGATTGAACAGGAACGGGTTAGAGCATCGTCCGACGTTACAATACTTGAACCTCTAGGTACAGTTGTCGTATTTCCTGCTTCTGCAGAGAAATTAGTTTTCGGTGGAAAGCCGTTCCTGCATGCAAGTGTTTTGTCAAACCTATTACCACAAATTCCCGTATTTTGACGTGGTCGAGAGATGAAGCTTATAAGGGATGAGATTTCTTGTATCAAGAAATTACTCCAACTCACCCAAAGTTTTTTACATATCATCTTTCATAGTTTTTAAACTTTTGGTGAAATTCAATTTGTCGTCTTCAACTTATTTGAAATTCTCAACAGTTTGGAATTTGGTCGTTTGGTAATGGGGTAATGCAACATTTTCTTTTCCCTCTAGTCCCAAAGCGGATTTGTAGATTACGCAACTTGGATTATTCGTGATGGTAACATATCCACAGTCCTATGTTTAAAGATAAGTGTTTTTTCAGCAGCAATAGTTGTTCAAGCGGATTATCAATCTAACTTTCATTTCGAGAACAACAAAAGCTTTATTTTAAATAGTAGCTCCTCTGCGTAGCGGAACCACGAGTTGAAATTTAGCTTTTGTGTTCACGAAATGAAAGACAAATCGATATTTTACACGAAAAACAAGCGTTAATTTGTTCCTTTCACAAAAAAAAAAGACTTGAATAAGCTGTAGTTACGACGTTTAAGTCACCACACAACAATTCTACTTTTTTTAGTTTAAATCTCAGTTTTGGGCTAAATGAATAATTTGACTGGTCGATATATTCCTTGATTGACAGCTGCGATTAGTCAAATTCACTCCTGCATTAATGAAATTGTGAAGTAACAATCCACCAAGAAATCTTAAGTTCATTGCAAGCATTAAAAGGATGTATTGAACATGGTTGTCTATCCACATTCAAATCTGTCAATCTAGAGGTCCCGGGTTCGATACCCGACGGCGGCACTCATCCTTTCCGACTATTTGTCTCTCACCAATGGGTCGATAATCGTAGACCTATGTGGGATAGCAGCTGGAGGCTAGGAAAGGTTGTAATGGTAGTACTGGTGTGAGAAATACCAGGATTCCATTGTTAGGTGCTCAAGCCGCCGCGATATAACTGAAAGATTGTTGAAAGCTGCGTAAAACCCCATACAAACAAATCAAACGACCAGGGAGGCTTTCTATTCTAACATCATGAGAATAGTTGGCTTTGTTGTATTGGTGAAATTACCGTGGATAATTCACTGATAAATGTGGATGATTAACCCCTGTCACGCTGAACCCGGAATATTCCTGATTTGGCAGGAGGTATAGACAAATATCAGACTGCACATATGTTCAATCTGATCTTGGTCTACACCTCCTGCTTGTCACTGTTAAGCCATATTTGTCTATAAGATAAATTTTCTAAAGAGTTATGAACCCGCAACAATTGTATCCAGTACTGTCAGTCCTTTGATTGTAATGCAAAATTCTATAGAGGGTTTTATTCAGCATGACAAGGGTTAAGATTAAAACATTTAAAAGAAAGATGTCACTTTCTATTCTTACCAGATCTTACTTTTGTTTAAAGAGCATTTTGTAAGTTACAAGGCTGTTGAAACACACAGCCACCAACTAGGTTGGTTTTGATCTGTGCATATTTAAGTACCCTACCAATACATGTAATTATTAGAATAAAATACTTTTCTTAAGTTACATTTTTGTAAACTTATATGAGATTACAAATCATAAATGACTTTGGATAGCCGTAAAAAACTAAATACTGAATGAAAAACGAAACGAAACTTGACCAATCAACCAACCAACCAAAATAGCCGACCAGTCCGTCAGCCAACCAACCAACCAACCAACCAAGCAAGCAAGCAAGCAAGCAAGCAAACAACAACATTATAAAATCAAAATAACCAAAGAAAAACAAGCCAAACAATTTTGAAATGTGCACATCTCTGGTGGAAAAGGCATCAAAGAAAGGCCCCATACTGCTTAACCCTTGTCATGCTAAACCCGAAATATTCCGGTTTTTGCAGGAGGTGTAGACTAAGATCAGACTGCACGTTTGTGCAGGCTGATCTTAATTTTCACTTCCTGCTCATACTTTTCCTTCCCGAGTTGTTTATGATGCTGATTTCAAAAGAAATATTGATTTTTGAACAAGTTCTATCAGTGCTTTCAGTCCTTTGACTTGACAGCAAACCAGTAAGGTAATATATGCAGCATGACAAGGGTTAAAATGATGAAAATCTAGAATCTGTATTTTTTAAAGAAGCAAGATAGAATTAAGAAAAGACTTATAAAAGTTCGGGTCATGATTCCGATCAGATGAATAATTCACACCCGTTTATCTCATTCTGCCTTATCTCGAGTGCCCTTACTTATATGTATCACAACCACTTACCGTAAGATATATATCGTCGTTTGGGTGACAAAAACATCGTAACATCAGCTTATTCAAGCTGAAGTTACGATGTTCTCGTCAACCAACGATGATATCTCTACATACCCTTATAAGCTTGTACCAACAGTGCCACAAATCCCATATATGGTCAAAAGGATTTGTTTTTCTTACCTGCTTTAATCCATGGATTATAGTTGGAATCTGTAGAAGGGTCTTGTTTACGTCATTTCCCACCGATTAGGTGACGCACAATGTTTGCCTGAAAGTGCACGGGTTGCCTTTCCGCACTTGAATTAGATCATTACCACACAGCAAAATCTTAGACTGGTCCAAAGAAGTTACAGAAGACGTTTTAAAGTTGATAGGATATTTAATGACTTTGTCTTTTTAGGTAGAAAACATTGTGTATAAATAAGAAATTGCTTGTCACAAGCAATTCTCTCATTTTCAACACTGTTTTCTAAACCCTTTCTCTTGAGTGACGTGAAATGGCGTCATTATGTGGGAATGGATTTAACATTAGATTTTACCGCTTAATTTCGTTTTTCATTGTCTTTGCCTAAGTTAAATGCAATATTTGACTTCCTTTCCTGCTACAAATGCAGTCATCTTTTGCATATCAATCGTAACCTTTAATAACGCCATTCTCAGTCCGATTAAACAACTACAAAAACAACAACCATTTCGAATTAGATATATAGAGAATAATGCAAACATTTCTGAATGCGTAGTTTATCACATAGTGATATGCCCCATCGATATCGTTTGTATGAACAACTTTTCCTTAAAAAAAAAAAAAAAAAAACTCGATGTGAGACTAATATGTCGTAACTAAACTTTCAAAAATGTAGTAACTTGAAACAAGTTTGTTAAAAGGTTGAATGGTAACAAAAACGTCGTAGCTACAGTGCGATCCGTCAATTCAGATTTATTTTATTTTGAAGCAGGTCCCCACATTTCAAAGCTGATACACAGAGTCCACGGCTACATAAATGACTGATCGCTGGACCCGCCTACTTACTCCTTTGGCCACGCCCACTGACTCCAACAGGTAGTTCGGCTTCGACCGTGTACGGCGTTATTTTGTAAAATTTATGGCCAGTAGCATGTAACAAAAAAGTAGAATAGTTGGTTGGCGACCTTAACGTCGTAAGTAAAGCTGGAATAAGCTGTAGCTCCGACGTTTAAGTCACCAACTCAACAAAAAAATTTTTAGCAAAAATGGCGGCCAGTGTTGGAGTTCAAAACTCACTTCTTGGTTAATAGAATCATTTAATTAGTCGACTGATAGCTTGATTGACAGCCGCGATTGGTCAATAAGATTGCAATTTATAGGGGAAATATGTTTGTAGAAGCATATCTATTTATTTTTAATTTTAGGCACGAGCTCTAATCGAATTTGAATTAAAGAGCTAATCCAATGATGTTTTTACCGTTTTTACGATAAATATTTTAAAACACCATCACTGAAACGTTTTTATTACCTTTGTTATGTATGCGCGTGTGTATTTCTGTTTATTAATCGTCTCTTTCATAGCACATGCCCATACGAGCGACTCCCCAAGAAGACCGTTACTTGTTACCAAAGATAGTTTGTTTTGAATTGGGTTTAACGCCATTTTTAATAATTTTTTAGTCATATCGCGGCGACTGGAGCACCTAACAAAGGATTCCTGGTATATATCGCACTAGTACTACCATAAGATCCTTTTCTAGCCTTTTCTAGTTTTAATTGATTGATTGAATGGGGTTTAACGCCGCTTTTAACAGTATTTCAGTCATATCGCGGCGGCTGGAGCACCTAACAATGGAATCCTGGTATTTCTCACACCAGTACTACCATTACATCCCTTCCTAGCCTCCAGCTGCTATCTCACATAGGTCTACGATTATCGACCCATTGGTGAGAGACAAATAGTCGGAAAGGATGAGTGCCGCCGTCGGGGATCGAACCCGGGACCTTTAGATTGACAGTCCGACGCGCTACCAACTGCGCTATGACGGCGGCTCTAGCCTTTTCTAGCCTTCAGCTGCTATCCCACTTAGGTTTACGACCCATTGTTGAGAGACAAAAGTCGGAAAGGATATGTGCCGCCGCCGGGGATCGAACCAATGACACCTAAAGTAATGATCGATTCTTCGATTCTTTGATTGACAGTGACATATGATTGGTCAATTAGAAGTCCGACGAAACTGCCCTCTGTTCTCATTCATTTATATAGTGAACTTTAATTTTTGATAGAATAATATTTGTCCATATATGTTTTGGAAGAAATTTACCATGCGCCATGCAATGGTCTAAAACACAAAATGAATCGTATTTATTCAAAAGTTTCCTACTACGGAAATGAAACTTTTTAACCCATTACCAGGCGGCAAGATTTTAGACTGGTCGAAAGTTAAAGGACATGCAGACGACAAATTAATGTTTATGAATTTCAATTTCCAACTTTCTAGATAGAAATAAATGTGTAAAATGAAGCCAATGCCTGTTCCAAACATTTTTTTCATTTTATACAACGTTTTCCCAATTGTGTTTGTTGGGGCGTCAAAAAGCGTCATTGTGTGGGAATGAGTTAAGCCAGAGCCAGTAAATAGTACACAAAGGCGAAATAGAAAAGGCTTTTTAACGGCACATTCACTTTCAAGGCGGGAAAGCTGACCAAGAAATTTCACTTTTCTTGCTCAATATCGCCCTAGTGTGGTAAGAATGGTAAAAAGGCGACAACAAAAATTCAGAATCTGGGTATCGCACAGTTCTCTATAACATATATTCACATTTCCGTCAAAGTCAAAATTTGCGTAATTGCCTTCATTACCCCACCCCACTCTCGCGACCGAATTCCACGACCCCGTATTTATCTGATGATACAATATTAATCCATAACCAGACGAAAACAAAATAGACTGGTCCAATTTGAAAGAAGTTACGGACGAAAAATTTAGTTGGTGTAATTTTGCAATTCTTTGTCTTTTGGGTTAGGAAACATTGTGGATAATGAAGAAATTTCTTGTGACAAGCATTCCTTCGTTATCCGCATTTTTTCCAAAGCACTTTTCTTGAGGGACCTCAAAAAGAGTGGTTGTGCACACGTGGGAATGGGTGACGTTGGTTTCCCGAGGTGAATCGATATCCTAGAAACCTATCTGATCATAATTGATCACTTTATCTACATTTTATCTGTATTAGGGTATATAGTTAGCTTGTATGGGAGATTAAGGTATTATGTGGGCATGCAATATACCGACCCACTATAAAAGATGCTGGTTTTGAACGTCACAATTGTAGTAAAACTCTCAAGATCATGGGCTCAAGCCCTTGGCTCACCACACCAACCAATTAATAGTGATTGAGATGTAAAACCGAGACCCCAAGTGACGGTGCTATTCATCGAACATGATCCTCCGTAAGCCGCCGTCAGTCGGTAACGCATCAGACTCCCAATCTTCAATCATGTCGTGGGTTTGATCTCCGGCGGCGGCACATATCTTTTCCGACATTTGTCTCTCACCAATGGGTGGATAATCGTAAGCCTTAGTGGGATAGCAGATTGAGACTATGAAAGGATATTGTGGTGGTACTGGTAATGGGTGGATAATCGTTAGCCCAAAGGGGATAGCAGATTGAGACTATGAAAGGATATTGTGGTGGTACTGGTAATAGGTGGATAATCGTTAGCCCAAAGGGGATAGCAGCCGGGGGCTAGAAAAGGACGAAATGTTTATTATTATTATTTCCGTTTATTTATCGTCGCTACCGTAGCACATGCCCATATGAGCGACGCCCCCAGAAGACGGTTAGTTGTTACGGGGGATAGTGCAAGGATACAGGACGAAACTGCTGAGAACTCCGCCTGGTTCTTTAACGTGCTCGATGGATAGCATCGTCACTAGGGGCCTCGGTTTAACGTCTCGTCCGAAAGACAATTAGTTTTGTTAGTTGATATGGTCAGCCCAGGGCTCGAGCCCGTGATCTTGAGGTTTGAAGTCAAGTGCTCTACCAACTGAGCTAATCGGGCTGACAAGATGGACGAAATGGTAGTACTGGTGCGAGATATACCTGGAAATGATTTACACCTTCAATTCTAAACGGTCTCTTTAGAAACGTCATTTGTCAGGAATTTTCACACCTTCAATTCCAAACGGTCGTTTGTCAGGAATTTCTTTTCGATTCGATCGATTTACACCTTCAATTCTGAACTTCTATAATATCATAAACAAACAAGCTAATAACAGAAGTCTATTGCTTTTCGGAGGCATAAAATCAACTTCTATGATTTAATTTTGCTTGTCGACACATAGGTGAGGATTTAGCTCAAGTGGTAGAGCGCTCGAGGTACCGGGTAATACCCGGATTCTCAATTTTGTAAACACTGATTTTTTTTTTTTTTACTTTTAGCTATAAAGTATCAGATACACAGATGAAATACGTCTTCCACAAAGAGTTGTTCAACATTGTGACCCCTCTAATTGCAAGAAAAAAGGGGTTTCCTAGTTGTGGAAATAGACAAAAAAAATATTTTTTTTATTCCGATCAAAAATCTTTAAACTTCGTAATCCCGAGAACTTGAAAAGCTTTTGGTTTTTAGCAGAATTAGAGAGTAAAATTTTATTTGGTCTTTTTTGCACTATTTTTACGCTCAATATCGTTGAAATAGCCTTATTAATCTGTTGAAAATGGATACAGTATTGAGAAAGTGCTTTTTGCCAAAATGCAAGATACGTTTTAACAGTTAAGTTCCATACACTTTTAAAATTATAGCAATATCAAAATGTGTATATACAAGGCTCTGTGTTGGTAAGGCTTGAGCACTTGATCCTATAAAACTTCAACTGTTCACTATAAGGTATAGAGTAAATAAAAGATCCTTTGCTTAATGTGTAGGGGGATTAGCTCAAGTGGTAGAGCGCTCGCTTTGCATGTGAGGGGTATCGGGATCGATACCCGGATTCTCCAAGATACTCTATCTTTTCTTTTACCAGACTTTCGATCTCATGAAAGTTCGTGAGTTTTCTCTTTCTTCGTCTGGTTCCTGGTTAGATTTTCTTTATAACCTTTTACAAACCTTTCTCAAAACTCCAAACGTCAGTTTTATAGATATGAGAAATTTCAAATCTTATATTTTTTCATTTGGATTGGAAATTTTATTCATCTAAATACATATGTTAATTTAACAGTCTCTTTAATAAACGTTATTTTGCAGGAATTCCTTTTCGATTCTGTGGGTTTACATCTTCAATTCTAAACTTCTATTATATCATAAACAAACAAACTTATAACATAGGGCTATTGTTTTTCGGAGTCATAAAATCAAGTTGTATGAAATGATTTTGCTTGTCGACACATAGGTGGGGAATTAGCTCAAGTGGTAGAGCGCTCGCTTAGCATGTGAGAGGTACCGGGATCGATACCCGGATTCTCCAATTTGTAATCACTGACTTTTTGTTTTGTTTTGCATTTGGCTAAAAAGGTATCAGGTACACAGTTGAAATACGTTTTCCACAAAATATTGTTCAACATTGTGACCCCTCTTATTGCGATAAAAAAATGTTTTCCTAGTTGTGGAAATAGACAAAAAAATTTTTTTTTCCGATAAAAAATCTTTAAACTTCGTAATCCCGAGAAATTGAAAACCTTTTGGTTTTTAGCAGAATTAGAGAGAAAAATTTTTTTGGTCTTTTTTGCACTATTTTTACCGCTCAATATCGTGGAAATAGCCTTATTAATCTGTTAAAAATTAATACAGTATTGAGAAAGTGCTTTTTGCCCAATTTAAGATACGTTTTAACAGTTTAGTTCCATACACTTTTGAAATTATAGCAATATCAAAATGTGTATATATACAAGGCTCTGTGTTGGTAAGGCTTGAGCACTTGATCCTATAAAACTTCAAATGTTCACTATAAGGTATACAGTAAATAAAAGATCCTTTGCTTATAGTGTAGGGGGATTAGCTCAAGTGGTAGAGCGCTCGCTTTGCATGTGAGAGATACCGGGATCGATACCCGGATTCTCCAAGATACTTTATCTTTTCTTTTACCAGATCTCATGAAAGTTCGTGAGTTTTCTCTTTGTCTGGTTCCTTGCTAGATATTCTTTATAACCTTTTAAAAACCTTTCTCAAAACTCCAAAGGTCAGTTTGATAGATATGAGAAATTTCAATACTTATGTGTTTTTCATTTGGATTGGAAATTTTATTCATCTAAATACATATGTTAATTTAAAAGTCACTTTAGAAACGTTATTTTGCAGGAATTCCTTTTCGATTCTGTGGGCTTACATCTTCAATTCTAAACTTCTATCATATCATAAACAAACAAACTTATAACAGAGGGCTATTGTTTTTTTGGAGTCATAAAAGCAAGTACTATGAATGGATTTGCTTTTCAACTCATAGGTGGGGAATTAGCTCAAGTGGTAGAGCGCTCGCTTAGCATGTGAGAGGTACCGGGATCGATACCCGGATTCTCCAATTTGAAAACAATGTTTTTTTTGTTTTGTTTTTCGTTTTACATTTAGCTCAAAAGGTATCAGGTACACAGTTGAAATACGTTTTGCACAAAAAGTTGATCAACATTGTGACCCCTTTTATTGCGATAAAAAAATGTTTTCCTAGTTGTGGAAATAGACAAAAATGTATTTTTTACCGATAAAAAATCTTTAAACTTCGTAATCGCGAGAACTTGAAAACCTTTTGGTTTTTAGCAGAATAAGAGAGTAAAATTTTATTTGGTCTTTTTTGCACTATTTTTATCGATCAATATCATTGAAATAGCCCAATTAATCTGTTAAAAATGGATACAGTATTGAAAGATTGCTTTTTGCCCAAATGCAAGAAACGTTTTAACAGTTTAGTTCCATTCACTTTTGAAATTACAGCAATATCAAAATGTGTAATTATACAAATAAAAGATCCTTGCTTATTGTGTAGGGGGATTAGCTCATGTGGTAGAGCGCTCGCTTTGAGGTACCGGGATCGATACCCGGATTCTCCAAGATTCCTGGTTAGATTTTCTTTATAACCTTTTACAAACCTTTCTCAAAACTCCAAACGTCAGTTTTATAGATATGAGAAATTTCAATACTTATGTGTTTTTCTTTTTGAATGGAAATTTTATTCATCTAAATACATATGTTAATTTAACAGTCTCTTTAGAAACGTTATTCTGCAGGAATTCCTTTTCGATTCTGTGGGTTTACATCTTCAATTCTAAACTTCTATTATATCACAAACAAGCAAACTTATAACAGAGGGCTTTTGTTTTTCGGAGTCATAAAATCAAGTTCTATGAACTGATTTTGCTTTTCTACTCATAGGTGGGGAATTAGCTCAAGTGGTAGAGCGCTCGCTTAGCATGTGAGAGGTACCGGGATCGATACCCGGATTCTCCAAGATACTTTATCTTTTCTTTTACCAGACTTTTGATCTCATGAAAGTTCGTGAGTTTTCTTTTGTTTTGTCTGGTTCCTTGTTACATTTTCGTTATAACCTTTTACAAACCTTTCTCAAAACTCCAAAGGTCAGTTTGATAGATACTAGAAATTTCAATACTTATGTGTTTTTTCATTTGGAATGGAACTTTTATTCATCTAAATACATATGTTAATTTAACAGTCTCTTTAGAAACTTTATTTTGCAGGAATTCCTTTTCGATTCTCCGGTAGAGCCCTCGCTTAGCATGTGAGAGGTACCGGTATCGATACCCGGATCCTCCATTTTGTAAACACTGTTGCTTGCTTAGCATGTGAGAGATACCCGGATTCTCCATCTTGAAAATACTTGATTTTATACTTGAAAAAATATCACTTACACAGATGAATCCTCTCATTAACATTCTTTGTTATACAGTGCATTCCATATCATCACAATTTTTTCTAATATATTTGCCCCCCCCCCCTCTTTTTTTTAATATCAACGGGATTTGAATTGTCGTCTGCATTTTTCAAATTTTTTTCAGCCGAAAACATGTCGCCTGGTCATGGTTTAAAAGACGACAAAATGCACGGGTGATTTGTTTATTATGAATAGTCTTTTTGAACTGACATTCATTATTTACGTTATCGTAAACAAAACAATTTACATGTATCCTAATTCGGTTATCAAACAATAAAAATATTTACATTGACACTATATGTCTTATCAATCAGTCTAAATCATGACAAAAATCACTTATCTTACTGTTTAATCTTATCTTACACGATATCAATCGGCCTTCGGAATTTAGGCTACTACACGTTACTATTTTATCAAATTGTAGTATCTATTTTTGTCCGATGTTTGAATTGCCCTTGAATTATGCTTGAAATTCTTTACTCATCGGCGATAGGTGACCAAATGTTGTAACTACAGCATGATCTAATATGCAGTTACGATGTTTTAGTCACCGATCCACTTTTTACTAGTCGTCGATGGATGACCAAAATATCGTAACTACAGCTTGAATTAAACTGCAGTTAGGATAATTTAGTCTTCCATGCCTTCCCAAACAACTTACATACAGTTTTGATGCATTAATCATGTTGATTTGTTTGTTTGAATGGGGTTTTACGACGCTTCCAACAATCTTTCAGTTATATCGCGGCGGCTGGAGCACCTAACAATAGAATCCTGTTATTTCTCACACCAGTATTACCATTACATCCTTTCCTAGCCTCCAGCTGCTATTCCACATAGGTCTACGATTATCGAATTAATCATGTTGAAACAATTCCATGCGCCAACACTGACCGAAGCTGAAATCGAACATTTTTGATAAAAATTGGACCGTCCATTTCAGTACTTTGACAATAGGGGTGGGTGTGTTATGAACATTTTAATATTTTTTACCATTTTCCACTCAATCACGCTTTGATGCCCCACCCATTCAACCCCCGCCCCCCAAAAAAAGACTTTTAAAATTTCATCAACTCAAAATGTCGTCCTCATCTTTTTTTTGAATTTGGACCATTTTAAAACTTCGTTGTGTGGGAATGGCTTAAATAACGCCATTCTAATTTCAAACGTTCGATAGACCTACCCTAAAATATAGAGAGAGATACCGGGGACATAATTTTTTCTCTGACCGCCTGTCTGTCTGTCTGTCTCATTTTCTGTTAGTCCTCTGAAATTTAAACATTGGCAATAACAGAACACAATAAATGATGTAATAAATGTCATTTTAATTTCGAACATTCTTCTGCCCCGTCCTCCATCTATAGCTCATGGACATTTAATTTTTGTCCAGTGTGTATATTTATTGTTACGACGTTTGTCCTCGTACACTTATTTGTTTGCACTAACAGGTCTTGAAATTGCAATAATTCCCACTTTTATTTTGAACGTTTTCATGCCCCTCCCCATCTATAGAGCGACGTTTATGTCACAAATCTACCACTTGCCTCATTTGTTACACGTTACTGGCTATGGATTTTGCAAAGTATCGTCGTTTTATATCTATATAGAACATCCTGTCGGAGCTCAGTGGGCGGGGCTTGAGATTCGTAGATTGAATTCAGGCGACATTTCATTGTACCCCCCCATTCCAACACATCGACGCTTTTCGACGCTCCCCAAGATAACAATTTGGAAAACATTGTGTAAATGAAGAAATTGCTTGTAACAAGCAAATTCTTCATTTTAGACAGTGTTTTCTTACCCAAAATGAAAAAAATCTAAAATTTCATAAACGTTGAATTGTCGTCTGCAACTCCTTTCGGTTTGGTCCAGTCTAAACTTCTGCTGTCTGGTAAATGGTTAAGGAGGAAAGATATACTGCAACATATGGGATACTGTTTCCATCACGAGAGATAAAGTAATTGCTTACGGTTGCTCGCTTCATTAGATATTCTCTTATATTGTTTTAATGTGAATGACCCCCATGCCTTACCTTCATACAATGGTCATGTAGATAACTCGTGGAATGTAGCATTGATATGTGTGTGTATATCCGTTTATTTATCGTCGCTACCGTAGCACATGACCATATGAGCGACGCCCCCAGAAGACGGTTAGTTGT
Source organism: Fragum fragum (assembly GCA_946902895.1). NCBI lineage: Eukaryota > Metazoa > Mollusca > Bivalvia > Cardiida > Cardiidae > Fragum > Fragum fragum. The sequence goes on from OX336368.1 coordinate 18,203,576, forward strand.
TACGGGGGATAGTGCAAGGATACAGGACGAGACTGCTGAGAGCTCCGCCTGGTTCTTTAACGTGCTCGGTGGATAGCTTCGTCATACGGGGCCTCGGTTTAACGTCTCATCCGAAAGACAATTAGTTTGTTAGTTGATGTGGTCAGCCCAGGGCTCGAACCCGTGATCTTGAGGTTTAAAGTCAAGTTCTCAACCAACTGAGCTAATCAGGGCGACAATAGCATTGTTACAAACACGTACAACAGTATGTTTATGCTACATATCAGGCTAAAAGGCACCTCTCTAGTCAGACTGTTGCGTGAATTGACCAATCGCTGGCCACGCCCATTGACTCCAACAGGAAGCCTTTTTCGATTTTAAACGGCGTAATTTTGCAGAATTTATGGCCATTAGCATATAGCAAAAAAGTACTCTAGTTGGTTTGCCTCAATGTTTACATCGCCAAACCAACAAAAATGGTTAACGAAAATGGCGACCAATGTTGGAGTTCAAAGCTTATTTCTGGTCTAAATGAACGATTTCATTGGCCGACTGGTTATTTGATACAGAACCGCGATCGGTTAAGTACGCGGATTTAAATCAAATTATGAAAAAATTTTGCCTTTATAATTTGGCTGACATTCCACTATGAAAAAATGAACACTGAAATCAGTAATCAATACCCGATCAGGTATATTAGAGAAAATCTAGAATGACCTTTCAGCTTTCGGATGTTTGGTCAAAATCGACGAGGTTTAACCCGTTGCGAGACTACAAAGTTAAGCTGGTGCATATTCAAAGAAGCTTGAGACGACAAATTTTATTTAATGAAATCTTTAGGAGTATAGAACCTTGTGGAAACGGAATACAAAAAAGAAAAAAAATGCTTGATAAAAGCAGGGGCGTCAAAAGGGCATCTTGTCGTACCAAAGGCGGCAAAAGTTCTACTCATTTTAACAATATTCGAGCAAAAGATGAAATGTGTCGGAATGGATTAACCCATTCCCACACCATCCCTCCTTTGTACGCCCTTCAAGGAAAAAGCTTCGGAAATCATTGTAGAAATTAAGAAATGCCTGTTACAAGCAAATTCTTTATCATCCACAGGATTTTCTATTCAAGAAGACTAAACAATTTAAAATTCCATCAACTTGAAATTGTTGTCTACAGCTTCTTTTAATTTGGGCTAGTCCAATATAGTATCGTGTGGGAATGCATTAATTAGAAAAATCACATGGTTTGGTAAATTTACCATTTTCAATACTTAGCTCATGTAAGATAATTTACACTTTCCAATTAACTCTTTTAGTTAACTAATTAAATTTTCATAAGATTTTACGGAATTCTATTTCATTGCTCAGGGATCGATGAAGCGGTTGATTAAGTGAGTAAGAGCGAGTTACAACGCTATTTTGTTACTTGTTGTTATGTGGAGGCAATAAAATAGTCGGTTTAACCCCTTCCCACATAGTGATCCTTTTGGGTGCCCTTCAAGAAAAGCAATTTGGAAAACATTGTGTACAATAAATAAATTGCTTGTGAAAAGCATTTTTTTTTCATTCTCCAAAATGTTTTCTACAAAGAAAATTGAACGAATCTATAATTTCATAAATTTTAAATTGACGGCTTCAACTCCTTTCAATTTGGACTAGTCTAGAATTTTGTCATCTGGTAATAGGTTAATAAAGCTAAAAATTATAGCGTGTACAGTTTGACCCAGCTATGGTGTTGAAAACAGCCACACTGTCACTTAAGTCGGGTCCCATAGTCGAAACCAAATTGAGCTATTCATTTTTGGATTTTTAACCTATTCCTATTCAATGACGCTTTTAGACGCCCCCCCCCCCCCAAAAAAAAAAACATTGGAAAACATTGTAGAAAATGAAGAAATTGTCATATGCAATTTCTTCATTGCCTATAATGTTTTCCACCAGAAAAGTAAGAAAAATCCAAATATTCATAAGCTTTAAATTGTCGTCTGCAACTCCTTTCAATTTGGACCAGTCTAACATTTTCTCGTCTGGTAATGGATTAACGTATGCTGAGTTGTTTATTTGCATTACCTTCCTATGGCCATAAATTTTAAATTTTAACGCTTGTAATGAATTGAAACATAAATAACAGTGGCAGGCTATATTTGATAGGTTTTCGTTGCCAAGCCTTAAATATAATTGATTAAGCCGGTACTTGGAAAATGAATTTACGAGATACTATTTAATCCATTCCAACTCTAAAAAAATAGACTGATCCATATTCAAAGATGTTCAAGACAAATATCTAAAGTTGGTAGAATTTAAGAATTCGTTGTCTTTCTTGGTAGAAAACATTGTGGTTAGTAAAGAAAAATGAAAATCAGATTTTTTTCTGACAAAATACTGTCAAACCAGAACTTATGTCATTCTTCCAGTTTTAGCCACTATCAATGATTTAAACCATTCCTACACAACCTTACGTTTTTACACTCCTAAATGATAGGGCCTTGGAAAACATTGTGGAAAATTTGAAATTGCTTGTTGGAGCAATTTCTTTATTATCCACAAAGTTCTACACTAAAGGAAAGCTTCTTTTAATTTTGATATATATGAAAAAAAGAACGCAATTATTTACGAGTTTGGACCAGTCTAAAAGTTTATCTACTGATAATGGATGAAATTTCTTTGACCAAAATTTGATTTATAGGGCCCTGTAGCATTGCAAAAATAGACGGAGCCTAGACACATTGCAATGCCATTCTTTAACCCTTTCCTGTTATGCAAAGTTTTAGACCTGTCCAAATTCAAAGGTTTTGCAGAAGAAAATTTAAAGAAGACTTATTCTGAAAAATAACCATTCAGTACGGTAGAAAATATTGTGGAAAAAGAAGAAATTGCTTATGGCAAGCAATTCTTCTTTTTCTAAAATGTTTTCTAAATTATAAAATCACAGGGACGTAAAACCTGGGAATTGGATAGGAAAGGGTTAAACCATTTTTATCAACGAAGCCCTTTGTTGTTGGTACTTATTGGAATCGTCTCGAAAGAATACCCACAACACAGGGTGTAGGTAAATGTTATTGAAATATTTTCTGAAAACCCGCCAATCTGCAGCTTTTTTTCGTAACATCCAGCAATCAAAATGGCGTAACGTGTATCAAAATTGTTGAAAGCGGCCTTATAATCACTTCACAATATTCTGCATGATATTATGCCGTTCCTTTACCCATTTCCACACAATGACGCCTTTTGTCGACCCTCAATAAAAATAGTTGAGAAAGCATTCCTTAAAATCAAGAAATTGCTCGTTACACGCAATTTCTTCATTTTCCACAATTACTTCTACCAGGAAAGTTGAAAAAAAAAGTTTTATAATTTTTAAATTATCGCCAACGACTTCTTTCATTCCAAATCAGTCCAAATTTTTTGTCTAAATTTAATGGGTTAATCCCTTTACAGTCTTTTAAGTATTACATACCTTGCAGGGGGGGGGGGGGGGTAAATTGAAAGCCAACAATCGCACAAAAGGGCCCGTACTCGATACTGCTTGCAAATATGACCCTTATCAGAGTGCGAGTAGGCCGACAAGGGATTATCATTTTTTTATTCGAACCATTTTTGTTCGAGCCTGGTTAGCTCAGTTTGTAGTGCGCCGTGCTATCATCCCTGGGTGTGTAAGTTCGATCCCCGGTTCGATCACCATTCTTTACGACATTTGACAAAAGTCATCCCGTCGTCCGCTTATTGACTCCGAACATTGAGCGATTGATATATAGAGCCTTAACCTTTTCCTGTTCAATCCCTGGTTTTTACGTCTCTGGGATTATAATTAACTCTTCCCCGTTTTTTGGAAATTTTTGACTAGTCCAAATTGAAAGAGTTTGCAGACGAAAATGAAAACTGGATTCCATTTGAAATGAAACCACCCTATGTGATAGAAAATGTTGTGGAAAAAGGAGAAATTGCTTGTTACAAGCAATTTCTTCTTTTTCCACAATGTTTTCTCCAGTATAAAATCACAGCAACGTAAAATCCCGTATTTGAACGGGAAAGGGTTAAGAAAATTTTGTAGAAAAAGAAGAAATCGCTTGTAACAATTAACAAGAATATTTTCTATCCTACCGAATGGTTATTTTCCAATTTAAATTTCGTCTTCAAAAATCTCTCAATGTAGACATGGCTCAAATTTTGCAAAACCGGAAAAAGGTTAAAGTGGGTTCGGCTGCTAGTGGCTCGAATGGGGTTGTACTGGTGTGATAAACGACTGGAGGCTATGGTGAGTTATACCAGCCGAAGCAAAATAACTGAAATACTGTTGATAATAGCATTAAACCCCGTTCAACCAACCGGGCCGTGTGGTCATTTTATTTAACTATTACCATTTATATATTCTTAACAGAATTGCTATACGATGTTAACTTTTTAGAATCTCTCTACTTTTAATTTACGTTTACATGAAGTTTAAGATCTACTGGAAAGACGTCGGCCTTGGAACAGAGGGTCTCGGGTTTGAATCTCGCCTGGACCGTAAAATTAACAATAATTCCACGATGCTCCTCTCCACTACAGTGTATAATTAGGTACCTGGCTGACAGTTTACAACATCCGACTCGCAATTTAATGATTCGGGGGGGGGGGGGTAAAGTGAATATGCTAAAGCGTAGAAACAGGAAGCTTGAATAAAGCTGTAGTTACGAGGTTTTAAACGACAGCGGCGATATACCCAACTCTGGTATTAACTTTATTCCCTGCATCGTTCCTTTTCACCCGGCGCGTCACATAACATAAGTAATTTCTTGACCTTTTTCTACCGTGCCTTATTATCAAATATAAATTGAGTTATAAAAATATTTGTCAAATAAGAAATGACTCGGAACATTCGATCATAGTAGATATCTACTATACATGACGGGAAACCAATATGCAAATTAGATTACGTTAATCGGAGTCGATTGGATGATATATTTAGCGGAAAATAATGTATGCAAAATTTTCCCGCTCTCCATCGATTCTATTGGAGTTTTAATAGCGGTATTTTTGACTTGCCCGGACTTGCAATTCGGAGTAAAATATTTTCTCAATAAAATACCGCAGTATAGATATTAGGCTTTTTAATCGATCGCTTTTATCTACCTGTGAAAATTGCGAAGTTTTACATATAAGTATTCTAGCACTCTTAGCCCTATATTGATTTTTGGACTTTGTTTCAATTCAAGATCGATGGAACATATCAGACTTGGTTAATGCTAGTCTATACACGACATTTTCCAGTTTCAGAGCACTTGACTTCACCCAAGATTACGAGTTCCTTTCCTAGGCTGACCATTCTAACTAACTAATTGTCTTTCTTTAGACTACAAAATTTTATACTGGCCTAAATTGAAAGAAGCTGCAGTTGATAACCAAAAATGCATTCAAATTGAAAAAAGAAAACGCAATGAAGAAAATATTCTGAGAAAAGGGATATTGCTTGTAACAACATTTTGCAAAGCTTTATTTCTCCAGGGCGCTAGTAACGCACTACGCTATTAACGTTAGGGTATTGAGTTCGAATGCCGTCTAGGGTAACAGTGTATACGGCATTCGGAAAAAGTCATTGAAACATATATTCTTTGTTTCTTACGAATGAGCGAATCATAAGTTATGCACCCAATCGGATGTGTGTTTGTTTGTTTGAATGGGATTTAACGCCACTTTTAACAGTATTTCAGTCGTATTACGGCAGCTGGAGCAACTAACCAGGGATTCCTGGTATACTGTCCCTTAGCACCAAATTGTACCACTACATCCTTTCCGAGCCTATAGCGGCTCGTCCCACTTAGGTTTACGACTATCCACCCGTTGATTGAAGACAAATGTTGGAAAGGATATTTTCCGCGACCGGGGATCTAATCCGGGACACATAACTAGGATGAATCAAAATGAATATTGAGAACTACGGTTTTTAGACCCAATTTCATGTAGTAATACGTATAAACCGTTTTTGGTATTGAGATAACTATTGTAAGCATATGAAAAATTTCTTCTGTCCAGGAATTTTTCATTTTCTCACCATGTTTCTTTCCTATTTCATTTCTTATTCACTAATTCAAAGGCACTTTGAATTGTCGTCTGCATTCTAAATATGTGATGTCCGGTAATGGGTAAATAACTATACGCCGTAGTGTGAGTAAAATGTTGTAACTACAGTTTTAATAAAAGCTGTAGGTACGACACTTTGCTCGCCCAAACGACGAATTAAAAAACCCAGTTTTTATCAGATTCGCCAAGTCAATTCAATTTACAAATTAATATCTTGTCAAATTAACATCTCTTCACATGAACTGTTCCAAATAAGTCAGATTTGTCTTTGACAATACATTGATACAATAACATATAAAAACTGATTAAAATCGCATCCTCACATTGTCTAAGACAATAGTCAAGATTTAATAGGTGAAAGGTCATTTGGCGCTACTAACGTTTATTGCTTGTTACAATAAAAAAGGGGCTTTAAGAAACTCGCTTAAAGTCTCGACGTAAGTTAGACTGCGAGGTCAGCATAACGACCGACCATGTTCGAGGCTGTTTGCCTTTGGATTAAGCTAATGATCGTTGGCCACGCCCAACCCCCAAACAGGAAGTTCTGAAAAGAAATCACACTGCAATTTTTTTTGCAATTTTTATGGCTAGTAAATGTAACAAAAAGTAAAATGGTTGGTTGGCGACCTCAGTGCCGTAACTACATCTTGAATAAGCAGTAATTATCAAGTTTAAGAAGTCAAACCAACAAAACCGCTTCCAATGTCGGAGTTCATTGTTCACCTCCGATCTAAATAAAGGATTTGTTTGGTCGATCGATTCTTTGACTGACAGTCGGGATCCGTCATTTTGTCGATGAGAGGCCCAAATATCGTAAATACAGCTTTAATAAAGCTGTATTTACCATAATTCGGTCGCACAATAAAGACATATTTATTTTATTCGTTGAAATATAGTTCCATATTGACCCCCATCAGCGGCGAAGTCTTTTTCGCCTCTGTATATCGAAGTTGCCAAATAGCTCATTTTGCCGTGACGATCACATCGTCACATGTCGTTTCTTTGTGGGTATCAGTGTGTGAAATCTGCGGTGATGGCAAGCGAGCCAAGACTGTGTTCGAATCTCTGCCAAGACATTTTATACCAGATGATATCAGTGGCATGCGTAACCCTCGTGAAATACGAATTGATTTGACCTTTTTGTATTTGGAATTTTGATACACGAAAACAAGGAACCTTTTTGAGGACATTAGCGCACGAAAAGGGGCATATATTATCATACGAATATTGTATACACCGATTAGTGGTAGACCGTGCAGGTTTATCAGATTGAATAGTTGTCGAGTATCCGTAACAGTCTTGAACAGTGTATAAAGAAAGTCAGGGCCCTCAACTGACTGGTCGCGTCTGTCAATCAAGGAATAAACCGACCAATCAAATAATTCATTCAGCCCGAACCTGATTTATCAACTCCAAAATTGGCCGCCATTTTGTTTACCTTTATTTTTGGTTTGGCGACTTAAAAGAAGTAACTACAGCGTATTAAAGCTGTAGTTACGACGTTTAGGTCACCAACCAACCTTTTTTTCTACATGCTACTGGCCTAAAAGTTTGCAAAGAAACGCTCTTAAAAATCGAACCGGAACTTCCTGTCGGAGTTATTTGGCGGGGCCTAAGTAGTCGGTGGGCAGGGCCAGTGATTTGTCGATTGGTGAATCGTTGGCCACGCCTACCGACCTTTGACAGAGGGTTTCGACTTGGATAACACACGGCGTTATTTGGACAGTAACATATAATATATAACATAAAATGGTTGGTAGGAGATCATAAGCTCATAATTACAGCTCGAATGATCTGTTGTTACGACGTTAAGTAGCCAAACTAACAAAAACCTTAATCATGAACAGTATTAGAGAATGCAGTTTATGAATCGCTGTCCACGCCTTCCGACCTACAACAGAAAGTTCGACAAAAATATCACATAGTGTTATTTTACAAAATAATGGACAGTAAGGTGTAAAAAACACAATTGGTTGGCGAGCTGAGGCTCGTAACTTCAGCTTGAGTCATTTGTAGTTACGATATTTAAGTCACCAAAGCAACACATAACGCTCTGTATAGATACCGGAGTTCTATGTGAACTTCCAGTACTTCCAGTATAGATGAATGATTTGATTGGTCAATCGATTGTTTGATTAACAGCGGCTATCCGCCAATCGTTAGACACGCGATAATAAAGACGGTCGCTGGTTCGTATCTTGATCCGTAAAATGAATCAGCCTAAAGGCGCTGGTATACCTCTAATATCGCTCAAAGTTACTGTTCCATATATAACGGTTGGAAAACCTTTTAGCTTAAAAAAACTGTGGGTACGATGTTTTGTAAGCATACTGACTATAGGATGACGGTTAGGGTTTAACCCATTCCAACTCAACAAAATTTTTGACTGGTCCAAATTGAAAGAAGCTGCAGACGATATTTTCAAATTGGTGGAATTTAAATTTTCTTTGTCTTTTTGGGTAGAAAACATTGTGGATAATGAAGAAATTGCTTGATACAAGCAATTTTTTCATTTTCCACAATGTTTTCCAAAGCTTTTTTCTTTGGGGCGTAAAAAGGAGGGCCCGTGTGGGAATGGGTCACAATATGAAACAACTTTTCATAAGTCATTTTGAACGATATAGGGCGATCTAAAATTTGCTTAGAAAAACACAAAGGTTTTTATTTAAATTAATAGGAGTTAAATACAACTCTTTTTAGTGCACTATTACGCTCAAACCCAGGTCATTTAGTCTATTTCTAACTGAGGTCGAAGGTTCACATCAGGCAATATATTGATACCAAAATTTATCCGGTTTTTTTTTTACTATTTTTTCAAATTTATCTCAGAAAACATTGACGGAAAAGAATAAATTGCTTAAAACAAGAGGTAGATTCCTTATTTTTCCTCAATGTTTTATTAACCCATTATACAGGGCCCTTATTTCATATTACCTACAAAAGATTAAAACTAAAATTACCAACTTTGAAATGACTATTGCAGTATCTTTCGATTTCGACCTGTCCAGTTTTTAATTGTCTACAGTCAAAACATAACCTGGTTAGTTTTTTATTGCCTTTTTAATGGGGATGGGACGAGTACATTTTGTGAAATGAGTAATTCCAAGCGCCAAGTATAGACTCAGATCAGCCTGTGCATACGCAAAATCTAAACAGAACCTTCACTATGTACTCTACACTGATTGGCTGTCTAGACTACTCAACGTGTGCGCTTCAAGCATATGTGAAATGGTTGGAAGTGTCGACGTTCCTTTTTGTTTTGAATTCCTACTATGTAACCGCAGATAATTAATGGCGTCAAAAAACGCGTGTCATTTAGGTAAAAATGTCTAATTACGGAAGTTTGAAATTGATTATATATCAAGATGTACCAGATATTTTAAGGATTTACACGATGGATCATTCTTTGGAATCCATGCGCCTTTACCCGATTGGATTTTTGAGCGATTGCAATTAATGACCAAAAGGAATTGCATGGTTTCAAAAATTAAGTAACTAGCTCTAATGCAAGAGATCATTTTGGGATAAGATTGAATTGTTTGTATCAAGCACTTTCTTTTTTAAATAATATTTCGCTTACATTTAGACATATACTTTTTGGGTAAAGTTTCAAGTGCTAAAGTAGTGAACACCATTTTTCAAATCAAACTTAACAGAACTGTTTGAAAATCTGGGGATAAGTAGTAGCGGACTGGTTTCCTTACGCAATGTCTAATTATTTACAAATTTTCGTGTCAAAAATCAATTTTGAACTCCTAAATAATACAAGTATTCAATCGATTTGATTGAAAAAAAGACCAAGGACGTCTGTTTCCCATGGAATAAAGCAACAATTTTGAATGGTCGAATTATCGTAAAATTCTATCATGCGAAAGAAGTGGTTTTGATAATGTAATTTCCTCAAAATTCACCAACATAAAAATCAAACCGAGTTCATTTAAAGTTCGATTCAGATGTAGGTAAATAACGATTGACCACCGCAAGACTAGAATATATGTATCTCGTCATGTAAAAAAGAGATCGAACTCGATATTTTATGAATAACGTCACTGACGTCAAATGCGCGTAACCTGTTTTGGATGCCGCGTCTTTTTCACTTGCATTTGCTTAATCCGTGCCCAAATTACAAAAATGCAGACTAGTTCAGATTGAAAGAAGTTGTAAACGATATTTAATTAATGCAATTAAATTGACAGGGGTATAAAACATCGTGAGAAAACAAGCGATTTGTCCTTTTATCCGCTATCGACCGCTTTAGAGGCAACCAAAACTGGTCGTATAAGAGAATGGTCATTCAAAATAATTTTTGTTACATACGTATCCCTTCGATTCCACTGCACACAAAATTATTTCCAATTTCAAACTTAAACCTGTGATGTTCGAGCCTATAAGAATTGTCTCACTCTAATGTGTTCCAACGATATAGACTTTGGTTAGTCAGTCCGATTAGCACAGTTGGTAGAGCACTTGACTTCAAACCTCAAGATCACGGGTTCGAGCCCTAGGCTGACCATATCAACTTACTAATTAACTGTCTTTCGGATGTGACGTTAAACCGAGGCCCAGTGTGACGGTACTATCCAGCGAGCACGCTAAAGAACCAGGCGGGGCTCTCTGCAGTTTCGTCCTGTATTTTCCCCCGCAACAATTAACCGTTTTCTGGGGCGTCGCTCATATGTGCTACGGTAGAGACGATAAATAAACGGAAATACTTTGGTTACGATTTGTTAACAAATACATCAGCTTCGTAACCCATTCCATCACTGCAAAATTTTAGACTGGTCCAAATTGAAAGGAGCTGCAAACGAATTATATATATGTATTTTTTTTTTCATCTGTTTGGATAGAAGACATTGTGGATAATGAAGAAATTGCTTGATACAAGCAATTTCTTCATTTTTCACAATGTTTTCCAAAGCCTTTTTTCTTGGGTGGCGTTAAAAAGAGGGCTTGTGTGGGAATGGGTTAAGAAAATTTTGATATGGGTTGCTTTATGAAAGGGGTCGCTTAATAGAGATAGTCGCTTAAGAATTGAAGTATTACTGCATTATCAATCAGAGTTAAACATTGTATACAAAGAAATAGGCTCTTCCTTCATGATATAGATTTTCAATTGTGATACTATTACGAATTTGGAAGGAAAATATGCCGCGTTCGCATTTAAATCATTTTCACAAGAATTACCCATAAAAATGACAGGTCCATATATTTATAGCCAGATAGATTTCGACCTTGAAATTAACAATAATTGAGAGCCATTTCAGAAAGTCAGTAACAATTAAACTGAAATTAAAATCAACGATAAAGGGCGATAAGATATTTATAAAGTTTCATATAGACTTTAAAATATGCGTTCTAGTGAACTAAATCACCAGACATTTCCATTTATTTTTGAGGGACTGAATTATTACATAGTTTAATCCATTACCAGACGACAAAATGTTAGACTGGTCCAAATTGAAAAAAAAATAGTTCTTTAGTTCGTGAATCATTTGGGATAGAAAACACTGTGTATAATTAATAAAATGCTTGTAACAAACAATTTCTTCATTTCCACAACGCTTTTCGAGAACAAAAGAGATAATTTTTCGTAAAAAAAGAGGGACTATGTTAGAATGGGTCCAGCTATTTTATTTAGTCCTTTTTTGGCAAAAAGACGAAATTTTATTGCCCAAACAGTGCAAGGAAATAAATACGCAAATGCGTTATCCATTTTTTTGTGGATTCCTGTCTCCCTCTTGTCAGACCTTTACTTAACAAGCAACCTTCATAAAAGCCAGACATGTCGAAGAGAGCCGATGAACCATTTCCCACTCAACATTTAAACATGTCCAAATTGAAAGAGGCTGCAGACAACATTTCAAGTCGATGAGATTTTATTTATTTTTTCTTTTTCGTCTTCTGGAAAAAAAAAAACTTTGTAGATAATCAAGAAATTACGTGATACAAACAATTTATTTATTTTCAACAATGTTTTTCAAAGCTTTTTGGGGGGATTGTAAAATAGGGAGGATTGTGTGGAAATGGGTTAAGACACCATAATGGCGGATTACTTTTATTTATAATGAACCTGTAAAAGAGCTCAACCTGTCTATCCCAGCCAGCATCCACTACACCGAAGCGTCTAAAAATGAACCAAACTTTGTGTAGGAAACCCACTTCAGAAAATAACAAATAAAGAATATTTTATTATGTTATAGTCGTGATATAAAACTATTTATTATATTTGAGTCACGTAGGAAAAAGAAGGTCTCGTGAAATATCTTAATTTTCCTACGAGGGTCGAATCCAATACAACGTTTTGTGTCACTTCCACATCATAGTGTTCCATTTATTTTATAACAACTTTTTTTAACTATATGAAAGATAAAAGAACCATAGAACTATAAGAAACTCGCATAAAATCAATCATTTGATAATTCCTATAACGTTATGTTGACGCGACGTCATTTTGCCGGGAAAATGCCGACATGTATCATATCAGTTCAGTGCATGGCTGATACGGATTTGCGCCTGCAATGAATGTATCATATAAGGAAAACTTATACAATAAGATTCCTATATAATAACGTATAAATCCGGTAGATTATTGAATGGACTAATATCAATCTCTTATAGACCTATTGTCTAACATTCATATTATCTTCTCGAGACTCATGGCAAGTGTTATTTCAAAGTCATTGTATCATATTAAGGATTCGGATTCGTTTGGCGTTCTTTGATATGCCTTAAATAGCGATCTTTGACACAGGGAAGTGTATTTTCTTACAGGAAAATTGATAATAATTCCGGTTGAATTTCATCTAACAATGTCCTATTCTTTTTCATTTTATGAGGAAAATCAAAATAATTCCATAATATAAACATGTCCGCATGAGCACTTATAAACTCGATTCTGTCTGAAATCCTTTTTTATATGTGTATATGTCACGATTAGTAGATAATTTGATTATTAAAAGTTGAAACTGCCTAACCTTTTTTACCCATCTCTTCCTTATCAACATTTTTTCTACCCATAAAAAACCAAGAATTTTATCAACTTAGATGATGTCATCATGAGCATCTTTGAATTAAGAATAATCTAAATTTTTGTGTTCTGGGAATGGTTTAAAGGGGGACCGACCAAGAAGATAAAAAATCTTATTTTTTTAATAGAAAAACAAATCGTTGGTCGGCGACGTTTAAGTCACCTACAAACGGGTTACTTTTGTTAAAATAAATCTGGGCAAAAGTCCAGAAACCAGTCAGTCAGAATATTGCGAAACTCTCACCAAGAAACTTTAGGGGTGTTTTTTTAAAAGATAATACTTCAGGAAAACGTTCATACATCGCGAAAGTTTTCGGATTATCACTTAATGGCTCTCTCGTGACAGAAATGTGCCACCATAATTCCGACGACGGAGTTTTCAAATTATCTCTAAATGGATCACTCGTGACAGAAATGTACCTCTATAATTCCGACGATGGAGTTTTCAAATTATCCCGAAATGGCTATCTCGTGACAGAAATGTGCCACCATAATTCCTGCGATGGAGTTTTCAAATTATCTATAAAAGGCTGTCTTGTGACAGAAATGTGCCACTATAATTCCTGCGATGGAGTTTTCAATTTATCTCTAAATGGCTCTCTCATGACAGAAATATGCCACCATAATTCCTGCGATGGAGTTTTCCTGTAAATGGCTATCTCGTGACAGAAATATGCCCCCATAATTCAGGTGAAGGATCAATATAAGTTACGTTGCGCCTGCCTCTCTTTTATCATTTTAATGTTAAAACAACCTGTCTCTTCTTGTACCTTTGACAGAATATTGATAGATTTTTCTGAGGGCACTTGAATGTGTAAAAGATGCAAACGGCATTCAATTTGAAATACAAAGCGCCCAGGAAACGAGCAAATCAGTGTCACAATAGGTAAATATGCGGTAAATTGAAATCATTGATGAATAAACCACAGCATATGAAAGTTGACCGATCGTGACTGCCAATCAAAGAATATTTTCACCAATCAAATAATTCGTTTGAACATATGGTAAATTTTGATCTCAGGCATTGGCCGCCATTTGTGTGAAGAATTTTTGTTGAATTGGCGACCCAAATGTCGTAACTACAGCTTATTCAAGCTGTAGTTACGACATTTAGGTCGCCAACAAACAATTTCAAATATTTGTTTCATGTTACTGGTTATTAAGTTAGCAAAATAACGTCATTTAGTATCGAAGTGGACCTTCCCGTTGGTGTCAGAGGGCAATGCCGTTATGTCTTGTTCAGTGCACTGTGAATATCAAACCGTATCACGAAAGAAATGATCGCAGGCCACGCCCACTGAACTACGACAGGAAGTTCCACCTCCGATCTATACGAATGATTTGATTGGTCTATTGATTTTTTTTTTTTTTTTTTTTATACCTAGATCCGTCAATCAATCGTGATAGAATTTATATTTTCTGTTTCTTTTTTCTATGCCGCGGTTTGAGCAAAATAGTTAAAACATTAGGACGGTCGGTATTTTCAAACATTTCTTTAATAAGTAACAATTGTTTCAATTTTTTTCGTGTTTTATGAAATAGTTAAACAACCTTCAATTAAGAACTTCGTCATAGAAGAAATATTGATTTAGGATCGGCCTGAAAACATTTATTCAACCCTTTCCCGTACAAATACGGGATTTTACGTGGCTGTGATTTTATGTCTTAGAAAGCATTGTGGAAAAAGAAGAAATTGCTTGTAACAAGCAATTTCTTCTTTTTCCACAATATTTTCTACCAGATAGGATGGTTTCATTTCAAATTACATCAAATTTACGTTGTCGTCTGCAACCTCTTTCAATTTGGACCAGTCTAAAATTTTGAAAAACAGGAAAAGGGTTAAAATACATAGAAGAATTTTCTAATCGGTTTTGTCAAAAGTAAAAGTCAGCACCTGTTTGGGTGGGAGTTGCAATTCTGTTCGAAGGTCATTTAACTGAAGGTCATTTAATTTTCTATGACGGGAAATTTGTGTTGATAGGATTATTTCAAATATGTGGCCTTATTAGTTAATGTTAAATCAAAGTTTATTAGAGGCAACAAACACGAATTGCTTTTAACTTTAATCCCATTTTTAACCCCAGTTATGTTGATCCCGGAAAATTCCTGCTGTGCCAATTGCTTTGGGAGATGAATAGACTAAGATCAGCCTGCACAGACGTGCAGTCTGATCTTAGCCTACACTACCTGATCGTTCTTGTTGTTTGAGAGAAATCTTTGAATACAAGGTTGATCTTATTATGTCAAAGCTTTCAATTATTGTGAAAAGGGGAAAAATATTCAGCATCACAGTGGTTAGTAGATGAATGTCAACACAAGAAAATGTTTAGACAGAAGCGAAATGCTGATCACTGGAAACTACTCTTCAAAGGTAGAGCCGACATGGCTGATTGTCGGTCTTTGAGGTCAAAACGAACATAATCAATTAGTAAATCAACCAGCCAATCAATCAATCAATCAATCAGCCAACCGAAATAGATATAAATAAATAAATACATATATTAATAAATCGTGTTTGGCGACTAAATTCGTAAATACAGCAAGAGTATGCCGTAGTTACGACGTTTTGGTCGCTTACCGACGACATGGTTTGAATTATTTACTTTCGGTCTAAATAAATGATTAGCATTGGTCAATCCAAAAAGTAGAAGCTGTTGAAAAGATTAAGATTATAACTATCTTAACTAAACTATGGTATCTGAACTTATTAGAATCTTCTCAATGAAACGATTCTAATAAGTGCGAATGACATAGGAATGAGTAAGAACTCTAATAATTTGTGCATGCAAGCATAACGTTCTACGATCACCATCTAACAGAATTCTATATAGCGACCATTATCTTATTCGACCACGTTTTGCCTTCCCTTGAGTGGTAACTGAATACACTTTTTAAATCGCTTTGAGACTTAAACCTATGAGCTTAGACTTTTCTTCCGTTTAAGACGAGTCAGCAAAGTAACCACAAAGACACTCCAAAATAAGAACGCAAAAAGTATCTAACCCGAGCAGGCTGCCCAGATTGCGCAGGAAGACCAGGGTCTAATTTTTTTTCCTCATATTGTCTGGATCTAGATTAATCAATCTAACTAATTATATACTTATACTAAGAACGCTGCATTTAATTGACCTCTGCTGGATCCTGTCTCTTTTTCAAATATTTGTTTTTTCGAAGCCCTTAGGAGCTCCCCTTCAGCTGTATACAAAGCAAAGTATTTTAATTTTGGGGGGAATAGAAAATATCGTAATAGAGATAAACGTTCATAAGAATTGTTCGGAACTCGTCGGGCGAAAAAGTCGCCTCCTTGGAAGTACGAAAAGTATCGACCCTGGTCAGCCTGCGCAGATTGTGCAGGCTGACAAGAGTCGAAACTTGTCGCTCTTTAAACATTTTCTGTATCGTTAATGGCCATTCTATCTCATTATATACTCATCTTTGAGATACAAACTTTGATTGACCTGTGCTGGATACGATCTGTTTTTCAGGTATTTGTTTTACGGAGTTTACTTGCGGTCCCTTCTCGGATGACGGATCACAAATGTAGATCGTCACAGACTAGACACGTGAACTATTTGTCCAATATACATGTATCCAAATAGTTCATTGATCGATTAGTGATCGATTACTGATTTATTGATTACATCGGCTCTTTATTTGATACCTGTAAGCAACGGGATTGACCCTACAAATCTGGGATTTGTCACATGCTATGGAAGGAATTCGACCCACTTTAAACCCCAACCTATCGAAAAACGAGATAATGAAATCAAGAAACAACTATTTACAACAAAGTAATTTCTTTTTTTTTTTTTTTTTTTTTTGTTAAATTCTAAGACTAATGGATAATTATTTAGTATCGTCAAATCCCCCCCCCTCCTTTTTCCTAAAGAATAAATAACTTTTATTCTTACACCGCGTGTCCCTCTACTTGACCTTGCGTTTCAAGCTTTGTTCATTATTTCATATTTATCAAATTTTCCTAAACTGTTTAGGAGGGACTATAGCTTAGTACTGGCAATTTTGCTTTAGCGACCACTTTTTTAAGGCGATCATAATTAGCATTCCCTTTCCAAAAGGAAGAAGTTGTTAACAAGTTGAAGAATTTGCTATAACAAATTCCGTAATTAAACCCTATGTTATTTGAACTCATTAGAATCGTCTCAATGAGACGATTCTAGTGAGTTCGAACAATATAGGATTGAGTGAGAATTCTGTAATTATTTAAGTATACAAGCATACCTATCCATCATAATTATATCACAAAATTTGTATTAAGCGACCATTCTATTAAGCGACCACTTTTTTGCCGTATCCTGGGTGGTTTCTCAATACAAGTTTTACTGTACAGACGTAGAACTTGATATATTATAAAAATGAAAGGCTGTGATATATTAATACTTTTTAATCACTTAAATTCTCAAAATCTTTAAGGAAGAAATTGGATAGCTCGGGCTCACAGCACCACCAAAAAACGTCTTTAGGTAGAAAATTAAATACTTTTTTGGGGGGTGGGGAGTAGAGGCCTTACTAGATCTTGGCATAGAGAGAGAGTGCATGAGCACCTAAGGCGTGACACGCAAGGGGGAGTACACTGGAGGAGAGAAGCTCCCTTTTTGTCGGAGAATCGCTGGCTCCGCCAATTTTCTCCGTTGGCCCAGCCCATTGACTCAAACAGGAAGTTCCGCTTCGATTTAAAATGGCGTTATTTTGCAAAAAATAATAGCCAGTACCATGTTATAAAAAGTAGAATGGTTGGTTGGCTATGAAAACGTTGGAACTATAGCTTGATTGGCTGTAATTAAGCTCAATTCCGGGCTGAATGAATGATTTGATTGATCGATTGATTCCTTGATTGACAGCCGCGATTGGTCAATTCTATTTACGTGGGTGGCAAGAAAAACATCGTTATTAGTTACAATATTTTGATAACCAAACAACGATATAAAATTACTATTTGTTTAGTTGAATTCTTTTCTTACGCACGCGCCTTTAGCGCATTTTGGGCGTTAGCCTCTTGATTTAGGATCACCATTGAACCCTTTTCAGGAAGATATAGCCGAGACCTGATATATATCCAATAATGATAAATAATGAAATGGCAACGGGCGGTTAAAGTATGTAAATATAGAAATAGATTGCAATAATGTACCGACCATGTTGACATTCCGACAAAGATATTTGACAGTAACCTCTCTAGAAAAAATAGGCCTGGTAGGGTGGGGTAGGGTTTGTGTTGGGGTGGGGGGTGGGGTGTTATATGTCATATATTTGTCCAAAGACTGGTAGAAAGACCGGGAGCATAGCCATCTTGAGAAGCAACGACCAATCACGGGTATCAATTAAAAAATTAATCGACCAATCAAATCATTCTTCTAGACAGGATGTGATATTTGCTCAAGCAGTATTTACGACGTTTGTGTCGCCAACGAATATCTTTTTTTATTTTTTCGTTCCCATGCTACTGATAATAAATTTTAAAAAATAACGCCGTTTAATATCTAATGGAAATTCCCGTCGAATTTCAGTTGGCGGGGCCTACATAGACAGTGGGCGGGGTCAACATAGACAGTGGGCGGGCCTAGCGATCCGTCAATTGGAAAGTCAACTAATTGCATCAAGTAAAAACCTAGAGTATGATGTCAAAGTATCCCCTGGTATCAAAGCAATAATTTACCAAATTAATGAGATTCTTCATTGGTTTAACCCTTTCCCGTTTTTCAAAAGTTTAGACCTGTCCAAATTCAAAGGCTTAGCAGAAGAAAATCTTAAGCGGATTTAATTTGAAAAATAACCATTCAGTAGGGAAGAAAATATTGTGGAAAAAGAAGAAATTGCTTGTTAGAAGCAATTTTTTCTTTTCCCACAATATTTTCTCAAGTATGAAATCGCAGGGACGTAAAAACAAGTGATTGTACAGAAAAGGGTTAATCGATTACCAGACAACAGCAAAAAAAGTAGACTGGCTTAAATTGAATAGAAGTTATACCCGACATTTCAATCCTTGCTGAAATTGGAAAAATTACCCAGTTAGATAGAAAAAATTATGAGAAAAGGAGAAATTGCTTCTTACAAGCAATTTCTCCTTTTCTCACAATGATTTCTATCACAGTATCTCTTCGGGGCGTGAAAGAACCTGAATTGTGTGGTAGAAGAACTCGCGAGGTGACATAAGAAAGGCTGAAAAGGGACTAAATCGGTATTTATTTTCTGAAAAATGATCTCGTTTTTTGCAAATCGATGAAAAGAGAAACCAAAATTTCGACCGCAATAAAAACATTCTTTCGTCGAGTAATCAAGCACTAATGGCACCATCTCCCTACAACAAAAAATATGTCAACATAAAAGAATCTTTTAATCGAAACAATTTAGAAAAGATTCGATATGTAACTAATGCAAATTTGAAGGATTTGGCTCCATATTTGGCAACCATTCCCAGTGACTCGGGTATACGAGGTTAAATGGGTTATGGTATGTCGTTATCAGTTAAGGGCTTGTATGTAATGCAAATATTGACCCAGGGTTTTAAAAAGAGAAAGGCAAGCACTTGAAAACGGGCGATACTTGAGTGCAGTGGCATGAAATGTTTATCTCTTTTTGGCACCTTTTTGTACTGGAAACATCCGCAGATGAGTAGGATAGAAAATACCGTTGGAAAAGATGTTTGTTTTTAATACACAGGAACTTCCACCGTAGAACACGAATATTTAACTTAACCATTTCCCGCTTTTCAAAATTTTAGACTGGTCTATATTGGAAGAGGTTGCAGACAAAAATGACAATTGGATGTAGTATGAAGTGAAACCGCCCTATGTGGTAGAAAATATTGTGGTAAAAGAAGAAATTGCTTGTAACAAGCAATTTCTTCTTTTACCACAATATTTTCTATCCTGAAGGATGGTTATTTTTTTTAATTGTACTTAATTTATAATGTCGTCTGCTACCCGTTTCAATTTGGACGAGCATAAAAGTTTGAAAAACGGAAAAGGGTTAAACAGTAGTGGTATTAAGCCACTCCCTAACATTCCCGCTTTTCTATGCCCTTCCAGAAGTTGGCGAAAACATTGTGGAAAATGTGGAAATTGCTGTTCACGTTTCTTGAACCTCTAGTAATGGCACAAGCCACTACCTCTCTGTCGAGGAAAAGGAGTATCCGAATTTGGTGTTCTAGAAATTTCGTCCAAGTTGAACAGAAATTAATTTGTCCCAACCAAGATCGCATTCAGTCACATAGGATTAATATGTTTAAACGGGTTCAAGGCAAACCAACGATTTGATTGGTCGGTTGATTTTTTTTGAATAACGGCCGCGATCTATCAATTGCTCAAAATGTATGATTTTTGAAGGAGATTTCGACGATCTACGCCGACTTTTCAACGTGTAGGGATCACCATAGTCCAAACTCAATTGACCAATCAAGGCTGTCAATCAAGGATTCAACCAACCAATCAAATCATTCATTCAGTCCGAGCCTGAGGTTTTAACGCCAGCATTTGCCGCCATTTTTGTTAACTTTTTTTGTTGATTTGGCGACTTAAACTTCGGAACTAAAGCTTATTCAAGCTGTAGATCCGACGTTTAGGTCACGAACCAACCATTTCACTTTTTTTTGTTTCATACTACTTGCCATAAATTTTGAGAAATATCGCCCTTAAAAATCGAAGCGGAACTTTCCGCTTGAATTAATTGGCTGGGCCTAGGGAGTAAGTGTTCGGGGCAGGTGATTGGTCAATTCTAGAAATACTTCCGGATGATTGTACCTAAACATTCTGCGATCCTCATTTTGTTACACTTTTTTAACATTTGTCATTCTGAATGAAATACAATACAAAACTGCATTAAAACCAAAGAGCTGACAGCACTTGGAGCTTTTATTATAAAATATATCATTAATTCATTTCGAACATTCTTCTCATAAAAATAAAAAAACTCTGGCTTAAAAGGGACAAGCAGGTGGTGTAGACTAAGATGTGCAGGCTGATCTTGTCTTTACCTTCTGCCAAAAACGGGAATACTCCGGGTCTAGCATGGTTAGGATTAACGTTTAACCCTTTCCTGTTTTTCAAAATTTTAGACCAGTCCAATTTGAAAGAAGTTGCAGACAAAAGTGGGTGAAATTTGAAAAGTAACGAACCTACTGGTTAGAAAATATTGTGGGAAAAGAAGAAATTGCTTGTGCCAAGCAATTTCTTCTTTTCTCATAATGTTTTCTCAAGTATAAATCACAAGGGGCGTGAAAACAAGGGATTGTACATAAAAGGGTTAAGCGACAGTAAGAAGCTCGAAATTAGGTTCTGCAGAGTGAAAGACCACTATTGTACGTCAATGAATTTATCTGGGAACTATTTCTTTGTAGAAACTAACATTTAAAGGTGGTACATAACACGAGGGTCACTAGAGAATTTTATGGGTGGATGTGTTTAATGAAGATTGTCATCCCTAATTATAAAATTTTTCCTGGCTTGTTATTCAAGATGAAATACTGCTGTTTTAGACAGATTGTTTTAAAGCCCAACTTTTCGGGGGAAATACGGATTGACAAATGGACCTATTTCGCTCTTTATTCAATGACCCCAAAAAACTGACAGGAGTATATCGACCAGGGGATATAAGCTATGGTGAAGAGGAGAAGAGATTTATGACATATTTAAATTGAGAGGGCCTCATAACATTTGACCACTTCCTGTTATGACGCATATTATTTGTTTATACTTAAACTCCCTTGGCAAAATTCCAGGTGTTTTGGACGGAAAAGATATCTAATCTCGCATCCAAGTGCCATGGTTTATGAAGAAAAAGTGAAAAAATACAGTTCCTTTGTTTAAAATTATTTATATTTGTAAAGAAAATGTAACAACTTTGAAAAGAAGGTGTTAGAATTTGGTTTTATGCAGTTTTACGAGCAGCCGTGGCCAATAGCGCAATGGTATCGCGTTGGACTCTCAATCATGAGGTCCAGGGTTCGAACCCCGGTCGCGATGACTATCCTTCCCGACATTTGTCTACCACCAAAGGGCGGATAATCGTAAACCTAAATCGGATGAGCTGCTAGAGGCTCGGAAAGGATTTAGTAGTATACCTGGAATCTATTGTTAGGTGCTTCAGCCTCCACGATATGACTGAAATACTGCTAAAGATTGCGTTAAACCCCATTCAAACAAATATTCAGCTTTGTGGTCTTGTAAGGCCAAACTGGAATACTGTGTAGGTGATTCTACGTTTTAACAAAATATTAAACATAATTTATGATTTACAGTGCTTTAAGAGCCTCAAATTACTTGAAGTGTGAATATCAGATACATAAGTAGACGTTCATCATTCTAGTGTCAGAAAGCTGACCGTCACCATTCATTGTGACGGATACTCATCACAAGTTTCATTTTCATTGTGATACCTAACCGTCACTGTGTTATATTGAGGAATAAATCTAAAAATAGCCCTAGAAAGAATACCCGCCACTTATAAGAAAAAAGATATGGCTGTTATTCGTCACACGTTTTTGAATTCTGAAAGTTTTAGAAACTGTTTTAAAAATGTGATAATACTTTTAGAAAACCGTGATGACTAAGTGCGTTACGGCATTACGTGTACTTGCATAATACATTGTGTCGATGAAATTCGTATCACTTTAACTAATAGGACATGGTATTGAAATTGAATGCATTTTCTAAATATCTCACAAAGGAATATTGCTCATCGTTTAGCCTTTAACTCATGGGAACATTAGGAGGTGACGTATGGCCATCAAATACTGAACTGTTCATAGCGCAAGGATGACGACGAATATCATAGTTTGCGTCATTTCTTTGATGCTCTCCAGTGGATAATTGAGATTTCTCTGGGGATTATTACTTTCTAATAACCAGTGAAATTATCAAAATGAAAAATTTACTGTTTTTTGGTTGATTAAACAGTACTTTTCGCACCACTGGACGTCATCTCAGCGGGATCGAAGTCGTTATGACGTCATCAATTTGCCGTGCAAATCACGTGCAAAAATTTTGTCATCTGGTAATGGGTTAACATACCAGTAAATGTAAGTCACCGATGGTATCATCTAGAGGTAAACGACAAGGAATTAACGACTTTGCCCATACAATGACGCATTTTCACCCCCCCCCAAAAAAAAAAAAAACCCAATTCGAAAACGTTGCATAAAATGAAGAAATTGCTTGTAACAAGAAATTTCTACATTTTCACAATGTTTTCCATCCAGAAAGTTGAAAAAATCTAAGATTTCATACATGATTAGATTGCCGTCTGTAACTCCGCTGAATTTGGACCAGTCTAAAATTTTGCCGTCTGGCGAGGGGTTAATCCTTTTCCATCCATAGGCGTAAGAATAACATTTAGGAAAACATTGTGGAAAATTGAAAAAAAAAATACTTATTGCTAGCAATATCTTCATTTTCAACAATGTTTTCTACCGAGAAAATTCACAAAATCTAAAATTCCATAAACTTTTAATTTTCGTCTGCAACATTTTTTTCAATTCGGAACAGTCTAAAATTTTGCCGTCTGGTAAAAGGCTAAGTATTGTATCACTATCTTAAAATCAGCAGATCAGTTCAAAATGACTACTTGAACATACTGATAATACTTTGTAAAAACCCACACCTTCACTTGTGGCCGTCTGTTCCCTTATTAATTTGATTTTCGTCTATCAAGATGCGAAGTTTACTATACGCTGTTTTTTTTTTGTTTTTTTTTTTTCATACTTCCATGAAAATTTTTTTCACGCAATTATTTTACATGCTTGCGCACAAAGTACCCACATAATTTTTTACTCAAAACTAGTGAAATATTTGTTTTGTCTTAGATTCATGCCTCATTGAAAACAAAACAAAAACAAACAAAAAAAATATTCTCTTCGTTCCTAAGATATTGCAAATAAGTTCAAACCTGCATGCACATTTTGGTATATCTGTTTATTCGTTTTTTTTTTTGTTTTTTTTTTTTTTTTATTCTAGTGGGGAGGGGGTAAAGAACGAAGAAATACAAACGATCGTTTAAAGCATATCTAAGCACTTTTTGAAAATGAATCAAGTGCTTTGAGTTCTTTACACTAATGTGCACTTGCTTTACAGATTCGTGTACATATTTTTTTCCACTTTTTTTAATTCAAACTGGTTATTATTTGTATATGTTTAACCCTTTCCTGTTTTTTTTCAAAATTTTAGACCTGTCCAGTTTGAAAAAAAGTTGCAGACAACAACAAAAAGTGGGTGCAATATAAAAAGTAACCAACCGAAAGAGAAGAAAACATTGTTTGAAAGGAAGAAATTGCTTATTACAAGCAATTTCTTCTTTTCCAACAATACTTTCTCAAGTATAAAATCACAGGGATGTAAAAACCAGGGATTGTACAGGAAAGGGTTAAGGTATATCTAGACGGCTGTTGCAGTTAACTCTGGCATCGGGCCTTTTTTCAAGCCAGTATAACCACAGAATTTTATCCGAGGCACCAGCGTTCCACTCAGACGAACTATTTATCGTTCGCCCACTGGTGAGAGACAAACGGACGCAGGTCAAGATGAATTTTGTCAACTGTCAGAAATAATGTTGGCCGAGCCAAGTTTCGAACTCACTATCCCGAAATAATCTGCCGACCAATGAAATCATTCATCTATACTGGAAGTTGAACTCCAAGATTGACCTACTTTAAAGTGCAGCATTTTTGTTGGTTTGGCGACTTAAACGTCGTAACTACAGCTTGTTTAAGCTCTAGTTACGACGTTTAGGTCGCCAAACCAACCGTTCTACTTTTTTGATATATACTATCGGCCATAAATTTTGCAAAATAACGCCGTTGGATATAAAAACGGAACTTCCTGTCGGAGTCAATGCTCGAGGCCAACGGAGTAAGTGGGCGGGGCCAGCGATTGATCTTTTGAAAGCAGAAGCGTGACCGACGGGTCTCACCGGGCTCGGCTTCAAAGATGGTAAAGGGTGTCTTTTAGATGCACAACTTTTTAATAGTGGTCTGGAATGTTTTTATTTGGTTTACATACGCAATGATTAGAGACTATGGTCGTTGTAATTCTATCAACGGTTGATAAATTATTTCCTAATGTTCCATTTATTATCATTATAATCATCGACGTGCTTTGTATAACACAAATAGCTATTCAGCAGTTTAATTGAATCTTTATCTATCTTAAATACGTCATAGGTCTAATTGTAAATAAAAACTGATCAATTCGTATTGATAGCTAATTCAAATTGACTTTTCGCAATCATTTGCTTCCATTTAGAATTTTATCTTTATTGGCCAATATTTGACTGGGGATAGAAATATCATAATTCGCTTTGATTTAATTCCATAATTGTCAAGTATCCTAACCATAAATTGGGGTTCTTATTTATGTATTCTACTTTAGGTCACATTTTTACAAATAATTCAAAGGTTATTTTACTTTGTACTATTAAGATATCATTAATCAATATTCACACAATCTCGCATTTTTAACGCCGCCCCCCCCCTCCCTCAAGAAAAAAACTTTAAAAGCATTGTAGTTAATGAAGAAATTGCTTATCACAATTTTTTTCATTATCAATATTATTTTCTAAGCAAAACAGACAAATACTTTTGAATTTTTACGAACTCAAAATTGTCGTCTGCAGCTTCTTTGAACTTGGACAAGTCTATTTGTTTTTTCGTTTGGTATTCGGTTAAATGGAATGGAAATAAAATGGTGAAAAGGCTAGTATAATATTTTAACAAGGAAGGTGAGCTGACCCGAGTTACGTATGACCTATTTGTTGTGTTTAAACATAAGCTTAGCTCTTTACCTATTACTTAACAATATATTGTGAAAACAGATTATTAACTCTTATTTACGAAAACATAAAGTTTAATCTTATCTTCGTTAAATATTGAATTGGAGAAAATCTAAGGCGCAAAAATTTCAAACTATCGAAAAAGTCTGTTAGAATCAGGAAATTTTTGGTTTCTTATTTTTTTTTTTTTTTTTTTTTTCTATCTACTTATTTAATTTTTTATCGATTTGGACGCAAGGAGTCGTTCTCGAATACTTTATGGGCCACCGTCATAGTACAATTGGTAGCGCATCAGACTCCAAATCATCAATGTGGATTCATGGGCTCGATCTCCGCCGTTGGCACATATTCTTTCCGGCATTTGTCTTCCACCCATTGGATAATCGTAAGCCTTAGTGTATAGCAGCTGGAGGCTAGGAACAGATGTAATGGTATATAGTACTTGTGCTAATTATACCAGGAATCCATTATTAGGTGCTCCAGCCGTTGCTTTATGACTGAAAATTGTTAAAAGCCCATACAAACAAACAGAACGAACACTTAATCCAGATATTCCACACCCAAGTGAGAGAAGTAGTACTTTACGCTGGGTAGACTGGGACTAAACGACCAGATGTCTTGCCCATGAAAAATATTCCGTTGACTGTTCAGACTCGATCCATAACCTCAGGATAACTAGTCAAGTAACTTTGCGACTCGGCCGTCGATACAAAAGTTGGGGAAGGGGTCCCCCATATTTTCGAAATACTTTCAACCCAGTGTGAAGCTGTGTTTTTGTTTGTTTGTTTGTTTTGTCGTTTATTTACTTATTCCTTCTTGAATATCACTGACTTTAGAAGAAATAAAACGTCTCGAATTTCTGTCAGTTTTCTTCTGTAGAAAATCATGAAAGGTTAACCCTTGTCATGCTAAATAAAATCTGTTTCAGAAAATACATTTAAATCAAAGGGCTGCTAGCACTGGATGCTCTTACATAGAACTAATATTTCTTTGGCAACTAATTTCATTTTCACCTGTGGCTTAACACTAACAAGCAGCTGGTGTAGACTAAGATCAGACTGCATATATGAGCAGGCTGATCTTAATCTTAACCACCTGCCAAAACAGCAATATGGCGGGTTAAGCATGACAAGGGTTAATGCTTTGTCAACAAACAGTCTTGACCTAAAGCTTGTTAATATACAATAACATGTTTACCAGTTATTGACTATAAAGAGTTGGATAAAAGCCACAAGACTAGGCACGAACCAAATTCGGCTCAAAATTTTGATCACCACGCGAAGACTTCGTGTCGTAAGCCAAGTTCGAGTTGCGCCGTTTTTAAACTTTCGACGCAATTTTTTTGAACAAGCGAGGAGACTTGGTATTGTCTGAATTTCGCCGTGAGCCAACTATCAATTAAGAACTTTCACAACTACGAGAAATCTCCGTATTCCTTGGCCCATTCCCACACAATAACATCCCCAAGACTAACAAGTAGGAAAACATTGAAAAAAAAAAAATGAAGAAATTGTTTCTTGTAGGACGCTTTCAATGTCATTAAAATCATCTTTTTGGTTGAAAACTCTTTCGATTGAGACGAAATTCCTTCGTACACGGTCTAAAACGGTGTATAAACACTTTGTCTTGATCCTGTCATGCACAATCCCTGTTTTTTACGTCCCTTTATAACAAGAAATTTCTTCATTTACCTGAATGCTTTCAATCAAGTTTTTAAATAGTACTAACTTTATAATGCCGTCTGCTTCCCCTTTGAATTTGGGCAGGTCTAAAATTTTGAAAAAACAGGGTTAAGAGTGTCGTAAACTATCAATATTATTTACAATACAATTGACCAATGTACAATATCGTCCATACACTATCAATTAGATTGACAATGATATTGAATCATTATACTGACTTATCTACAACAGCGCCCATACTCTTTCAATGATATAGATAATATATTCAATATACTGACCAATCTACAATATCGTCACAGCACGATCAATGATATTGACAATAATATTGATTCAATATCGTGACCAATCTGCAATATCGCCAACACACTATCAATAATATTGTCAATGAATAGTATTGACAATATATTTTTTTAAGTACGGGTGATATTAAACTAAGTTAACTCAAGTCTACCTCTTCTGGATCGTTTCTTTTTTCCACGTATTTGTTTACACCAAGGAAGGCTTTTTCCCCCTGATTAGTTGAATTCAAAGCGTTTACAAAATGCGTTTTTTTCACGCCCCCCCCCCTCCACATTGAGCGATGTTTCAGAAAGATGCTCTTTTCCTTTCCTTACACAGTTTTCATACAGAAGCAGTGACCAAATTGCCCTCTGACGGGCCATTTTTTCGATTTAAAAAGTAGGTCAGCAACATATAACAAAAAGTAAAATAGTTTGTAGGTAACCTTGAATAAGCTGTAGTTTAACCTATTCCCACACAATGATGTTTTTGACGCCCCTCGAGAACAACAAATGAGAAAATATTGTGTAAAATGAAGAAATTGCTTAAACAAAGCAATTTCTTCATTTTCCACAATTTTTTCAACGCAGAGAGTTGAGAACAAAATAAAAATTCATGACTTTAATTTGTCGTCTAGAATTCCTTTCAATTTGGGCCAGTCTAATATTCTGTCGTCTAGTAATGGGGTGAACAAACTAACAAAAATGTTTTACATATGTCGCTTTAAGTAATGATATGACTGGTCAATCGATTCTTATCTTGGCAGACGCGATCTATCAGATCTCGGGGAGTGTTTTTGTCGAGAGCTTTTCACAGAGGAGCAAATAGTTAGTTTTCCTTAATCTGTTACCAAACGAAATATCTTAGACTGATCCAACTTGAAAGAACTTGCAAACAACAAATTTAAGTTACTGAAATTTTACACTGAAATTTAAAATTTATTTGCATTTCAATGTATCAAACATTGTGATATTCAAGTAATTGGTCGTTGCAAGTTATTTCTTCAGTTTTCACAATGTTTTCCCAAAGCTTTTTTTTCTCCACTGTGATCAAAAAGCTTGACTATGAGACATTAGGGTTGTAATGCTACGTGCCGCCGTCATGGTAGCGCATCAGACTGCCAATCTTCATTTATGGGGTGTCATGGGTTCGATCCCCGGCGGCGGCACTTATGCTTTCCGACATTTGTCTCTCACAAATGAATGGATAATCGTAAACCTAAGTTGGAGCAGATAGGGGCTAAAAAAAGATGTAATGGAAGTAATGGTGCGAGATATACAAAGAATCCAATGTTAAGTGCTCGTGCCGCCGCTTTATGACTGAAAAAAATGTTAAAAGCGGCGTTATAACCCTATCTAAAAATTATATGCGACGCAAAATGTTTAATCTAGTGTGTTGACTGCCATGAAGGTTCGAGCCATCGACACTAGCGATTCCATATTGGTTGTCTTTAAAATTGGCTTTCAAATTGAAATGGTTTCTATGATAATCAAAATAAAGGGTTGAGGGGAAAGGACATTTATGTAAAACCCTTTAGATTAACCCATTCCTGTTCAAAACCTGGTTATGGCAACCCTATGATTTTATAATTGTGAAAACATTACAGAAAATGAAGAAATTTCTTGTAGAAGCAAGTTCTTCCTTTTCAAAAATGTTTTCTACCCTACTGGATGGTTATTTTCCAAATTCAATCCACTTTAAATTTTCGTATACAAAACCTTTGAATTTTGGCAGGTCTGAAAATTTGCAAAACAGGAAAGGGTCAAGGTGCGAATCAAAACACTTCATTACAGCGTAGGTGCAGGCATTAGCACTGGCAACCCCTGCACAACTTTCTAATATTGCGTATTACTCCATCCGCCTCCTTTCCAATGGTGTTAGGTATCCGGCTTTGATTTAAAAGCTCGTGGGCCTCTTTTCACACCAATTTGTACGAAACCTGTTCACACCCTTACGACAATGAGATTATGAAAGAATTAGTATTAATAAAGCTTTATTGGTAGCAATCAAAACAAATTGGTTATTTACCCATTCCCACACAATCCCACCCCCCTTTTAACGCGTCTACGGGAAAAAGGTTTTCGAAAGCATTATGAAAATGAAGAATTTGCTTGTATCAAGCAATTTCTTCATTATCAACAATGTTTTGTATCCCAAGTGACTAAAAAATTTAAAATTCCGTCAACTTGAAATTGTCGCCTGCAGCTTGTACCATGTCGAGCAGTCTAAATTCTGTTGTGTGGACATGTGCTGAATGCAAAGATTTGACGTAGTACAAAAGTCTTGCCAGCGATGTCGGTTACATCTGTTGCAGCAATATCAATATTCTTTGTAAATTAACTGATTAGCAGGCAGTCTTTCATAGGATCTTTTAAAAATTGTCCGTATTTCCTCTCTCATTACAAAATTAATTTCATGAATAAAGAGACATGAAGATATAAAAATCGATGGACGGATGAATAGATAGATAGGTAGGTAGATACCTATCTGAATTATAAAACAAGTTATTTAACCCTTGTCATGCTGAACCCGGAATATTCCTGTTTTTACAGGAGGTGTAGACAAAGTGCAGTCTGATCTTTGTTGACACCACCTGTAGTATCATTTATGTCAGTATCATTTATTACATTGATGTTTCTTAAGAAAGAATGAACAATAACTATAATGCTTCAAGTGCTTTCAGCTCTTTGATTTTATTCCGATTCCAAAAAGGATTTTGTCCAGCATGACAAGGGTTAATATTAAGTGAATATAAAAGTGTAAAAAAGGGACTAGGGTGACTTTTTAAACGACGAAAATAAAGATAACGCCATGTCAACCAAGAGAATTCTAAAACTCTTACATTGGTTCACTCTGTCACCAATGAGTAAGTTGTATCACGGTATCGGTGGTTATGGAAACACTATTGCGCAATCATCGCCATTCCAGCCCCAATCAGACCGTCGGGTGAAGTGATAGCCGGATGACAATTTAATCCGGACACTTTCGGTTACTAAAAACCTCGGATTATGCTATCATTATTATCAAAATAATGGTAATCAGTCCATTTACTACAAAGATTGGACTTCCACTGAATGAATAATAGTATTCCCTATTTCGTAAATGCAATACTTCTGTGCATTCTTTAAGATTCTAACATGTTTTTGAATTTACGTAGCTTTACCAGTTTTGGACTAGTTCAAGGCGACTTGAAATAATGATAATGAGAAGATGGGGAGGAAAAATTAAAATAAGTATAAATCGTTGTTGTTCTTGTTTGTTTGAGCATTTTGTTTACTTGGTTGCATTAATTCTGGGGCCTACAGTTTGCTGTGCCGTTTCCGTAATATTCACCTTCGTACGTAAATAAGATGTTAGAGAATGGTGATTTAGCTAATAGGGATAGTGCATTAAATAAACACACACAGAGAGCGGCTATTGCAATGTGCTCGGTGTATCGCATAGCTACACGGACCATCGGTTCAACGTCTCGTCCAAAAGACAACCAGTTGGTAAATTGGACCGAATCCGTGACCTTAAGTTTTAAAGTCGAGTTACCTAAGACGATACCTCTCAACTTGTACCTCTCTGGCATGTTTTGTACAATATACTAAAATTACGTCAAACATAGATATCAAAGCCATCTGTTGTGAAAAGTGGGGATCTGACCGGGAGTGGCCCAATTAACACCTAGGCTTGGACAACACTCAAACAATGTCTAAACAGAGCTAAACCATATATGGTATATTTCACACATATTTCACGAAGGTATCAAACTATCGAGCGATATGTCGCCGTCCTTTGAAACCAAATCAATGGAAACTGTTCGGCTCCCTACGGGTGGGGCCGATAGCATCTGCTATCGCTTGCGTGGTGTTTTTCGAAGTTTCGTTGCCTTTTTGAAATGTACTAAACCCACTCCCACACAACCCCGTTTTTTACGCATCACATGAAAAAAGCTGCGAAAAAAGATTGTGGATAATGAAGAAACTGCTTGTTTCAAACAAGCAGTTTCTTCATCATCCACCATTGCTTCTACCAGGAAAAAACGAAGAAAGCCCACCGACTTGAAATTGTCAGCTAGATCTTTAAATTTAAACTAATATAAAAAGTGATTCTTTTATTACAAATTGAAGCCTAAAGAAAATGAAAGAAAGAAATTTCGTACTTTACAACAGAAAATTAGTATGCGTCGTTGCCAGCGAGTTTTTTTTTTCCTGTCATTATCGTTTCGGTGTTTAAAATGTACAAAAAATTGATATTGTCTTTTAGTCGTTATCAATTGAAAGCTATAGAGCATTTTCTAACATAAAACCCGTTTGTGAAGAGAATTCTGGCTTGGAAATGACCCAATCAACATCCAGGGTCAGACAGCCCTTACTTAATATTAGTACGCATACTTCACTTCAGTATAAATGTAGGAAATCTATAAGGACACAACGACATATATCAACAAGCTTAACTGTATATAGTTCTTTTTGAAAGCATACCTCATAGGTCTTTTTTATCATCGTAAGTTAGTGATAAAATGTATTAAAAAAATGGTCGTTTATTCAGACATGGACCAGCAAATAGAATTTTAATGTCCGCACAAGGGTCAGTGGATCTAGGAATACTCAACCCAAAAAGTGCGACAAGACTGAATTTTGAAATATCCGCGAAAATTAAACAACTTTTCCTGATAAAGAATAGTCTGTATAGTGTAATCATTATTAATAGATCTATTACAGCACTCATGTGAGGCATGATTTCGTCTAGATATGGTGACAAGATAGTATTGGGTCTCAAATAAGTGGAAAGTGATATCTCCACATTGTCACGAAGTGAGAGACTTACTTCTTGGTGCACGTGAAAAGCCGATCCAAACAAAAACGATATCATTTAATTTTCAGTTTCGTCCATCAAAAAACCAAGCGTACTGATTGGTCGGGGGAAAAAAAGATTCATACCTTCATGAACAAAATTTCGAGCACGAAGATACTTTGTATGCTTTGGCAGCCCGGTTAGCTCAGTTTGTAGAGCACTTGACTATAAAACACAAGATCACGGATTCGAGCCTTTAGCTGACCATATCAAAGAACAAACTGATTGTCTTTCGGACGAGACGATAAACTGAGGCCCCGTGTGACGATGCTATCCATACTAGGCGGAGCTCTCAGAAATTTCCTGTTGTATCCCTGCACTATCCCCGTGACAACTTACCGTCTTTTTAGGGCGTCGCTCATATAGGCATATGCTACGGTGGCGACGATAAATAAATGGAAATACACACTTTGTATGCTTCCCCACACAATAGTTCCATACGAAGATGTATCGAAGTTTTTAAAATATTTTCTTTTTTCGCTCGATGTTTTTAAATTACCTTTATAAGAGATTAAGAGGATATGTTTTTCATGAAAGTATGAAACGAAAAACCTTACACTCATGTATGAATTCGCGAAGCGGAGTGAGTTTCTTTTTTTTGTATCCTTTAATACCTCTATGAAAACAAAAAACATTCTCTCCATCCCTTAAATAAAAGATACAGAATATTTGGACAGATTTACAGTACCTACTTAGTCTTAAACAACTAAAAATCTAACAAACGAATATGAGGGACAGTTTAAAAACAATTACAACACAAAAATCAAACGAATAATGAAATAAAGTATATTGTAAGTCGCTACTGCCAGTCAAATATAGTTGTTTTGCACGAGCATAACACTCATTACAAAATTTAATCTAGTGTCTCTTTGTCGAATGCGTTATTTTGAAATTATATGGGAATGTATAAACACCAAAAACAACTCCTTGAAGCAGCCACACAACAAGTAGAAAAAGAAAGGCAATGAAATGACAACACCAATGGAACTACTGAAGCGCGGCTTTGAGAAGCCCAAGATATTAATGGAGTTTGACACCGTGATTTTCACTTGTTGAGTTAAGGAAACACACGGAATCCTTGCTATCTAAAATAGTCCTTTGAGTAACATTAGAACGTTTTGTTGTGGATCATGCTAATATATACTAATGTCTGCGACTGTATCAAATATCATAATAAAACAAAAGCTCGTGCCAAGAGTTGAAATCGAAGTCGCCCCACTTGGCGGTTCTACTTGAGTAAGCCTATCGGAATCACTCACAGAAAGTTGTGAGAGACCTCGTTAATAGAACTGTATTGTTTTGTATCAAGTTTCATACAAACCACCTTGGTGTCTGTTAAATTGAAACAAGAGAATATTCTGTTAAGAATAAATGAACCTTATGGACTCGTTTTAGTCTAAATAATCGACTGATTTATTTTATTTGTCCTTGAAAATAAGCCGACCAAGGTCACCCCTACTTAAACCTGGGTTGTTACGTCATCAAAACTGACGGAACGCCGATGTCAATCAAAACAATCGATCGACTTATCGAATCATTCAGTTAAAATTGGAAGTGCAGCTTGAGTTTCGATTTTTTATCGAGTATATTTGTTTATTTCGCGATTCAAACCTCGCGAACATAGCTTGAATAGTTAAGAGGTTTGAATCGCCATCAAGGTGTTCAGGTTGCACTTCCGAATAAGCTGTAGTTACGGCGCTTAGGTCCAACACCAATCATTTTATTTTTTTTTTTTTTTTTTTCATTTTTTTCTATTTCATTCCTTAATATCAAATGAAATATGAAGAGAATAGTTTTTTTTTTTAAAAAAATGAGGTTTGAAACTAAATATCTAATCACCCCTTTTGTGAACCAGCTCCGCACACCCCAATTAAAACAAAACTATTCTCTTGTATACATTTGTTCCATATTGATAAAAAAAACGTCGTTGTCGTTCTAAAAAACCTCGTAAATACATCTTGATCTAAGCTGTAGTTACGAGGTTTTAGAGCGACAACCGAAACGCTGTACTCTGCAGATTGGTCGCACATTCTGACATTATAGTAACAAACACTTATTTACCCAAAGGCAATTTTAAAAAAGATTTTCTGGTCTTGAGCCATTCATCAACCAAAATTTAGGTGCCAAAATGGTCTACTATAAGTAATAAATCTTAAACAATTAATTACCACTGTCTATTTAGTCTTTTCACACGAACGTACATAATGGAAAGTGGGTTAAAGTTTAATTGAACAACAGAAATCGTATACCCGTAACTGTAATTATGTCTTTATCGAACACTTTCCCTGAGTAGTCGACGAAAAGAAACCGAAATTTTATTTGTAGTTTGGCGTTTGGTGAATTCTCTAGACTCCTTCAATTTTAAACTCTTTTGATTTCCAGATTCAGTGTAATATTACCCATTAGCACACAAGGGCGCTTTTTGACGCCTCTCAAGAAAGGATAGTTATGAAAATATTGTGGAAGATAAAGAAATTTGATTGTAACAAGCCATTTTTTTCATTTCCCACAATGATTTCTGCAAAAATCATCAACTTGAAATTGTCATCTGCAACTTCTTTCAATTTAGACCAGTCTAAAAATGGTGTCGTCTGGTAATAGGTTTAAACGCTTAACCACTTCTTTTTGGTAGTTCATAGGGCCTCTTATAATTGATAAACGCTTTGGTCTGGTGGTTGGAGGTTTCGCTTTGGAACGTAGTCAGAATCTCAATCTGCTATGGGGGCCGATTGTTTGGCGGTTGAGTATTGATAGTATGATAGTATACGGCGTTTTCTGTCAAACGCCTAGTTAATATAAGAAGGGACTCGGGATCTCTAGAAAGGGCCGCATTTAGAACGAAAATTACATCACGGCAACTTGATGACGTCATCCATATCTTTTGTCCTCTGCTAAGATGACGTTCAGTTGCACAAAATAAACATAAGTAGAGCCGAATCAGTTGCACAAAATAAACATAAGTAGAGCTGAATCTATATTATAAACATTATCAGTTTGATAATTTCACCCGGCTACCGACGTGAGATCTCGATAATCAACCGAAAGCATTAAAGAAAAATTATGAGTCGTTTTCGGTTGAGAATTGGAACTTGGTTTTGAAATTCGAGTGTGTGTATTTCCGTTATTTATCGTTGCTACCGAAGCACATGTCCATATGAGCGACGCACACAGAAGACAGTTTGTTGTTACGGGGGATAGTGCAAGGATACAGGACGAGACTGCTGAGAGCTCCGTCTGGTTCTTTAACATGCTCGGTGGATAGCACCGTCACACAGGGGCCCGGTTTAACGTCTCATCCGAAAGACAATTAGTTTGTTAGTAGATATGGTCAGCCCAGGGCTAGAACCCGTGATCTTGAGGTTTGAAGTCAAGTGCTCGACCAACTAAGCTAATCGGTCTGACATTGAAATTCGGGATTGAAACACGACCTAATGAAGGACTAGACCTGCAAATAATTACAATGTTAAAGACATGTCTTTCAACAAAAGAAAGCTTATTAACGGGTGACAAGTTCTTTTGTCTTTGAAAATTAAATTGTAAATAATAGGGCCTGACTTTCTTTAAACTGCTACTGTTTAAACTTGCAGGGGACTTTATTTACACGAAATGATACTCCCTCGAAAGGATTTGAGAGCACGAAAATAAAATGTGGCCCGTCAAGTTGAAATGGTCTCCTGGTGTTTACGTAAAACAAATAATTAAAAAAATAGTTAGGATCTAGCAGAGGTTTTTAAACCCATTATCACTTGATGAGGCCTTCTGACGCCTTTAAATAAAATAGTGTTAGGAAAACATTGTGGACAATGAAGAAATTGCTGGTCACAAAAAGACACAAAATTTAAGATTTCATCAACTTGAACTTGTTGACTGCAATTTCTTTCACTTTGGACCAGTCTAAAATTTTATCGTCTGGTTATGGATTAAGAAGCACTATTATTATTATTATTATTTTTTTTTGTTAATTTTATGACACAATCGAATGATTAAAGAGTTAAAAGTTTCGATCCCGGTCAGCCTGCGCAGTCACGAGCCAAGCTCCTTTATCACTCGGTCATCGAGGCAGTCAAATTTCATTGCGTGAAACTGCACCAAAAAGCAGGAAACCTTCGGCTTTGGTTCGTCCGCGAGAATACTGCTACAGCACCAATTAGATATGCTTTTTCAACTCATTCCCATACAATGCCGCTTTTTGACCCCCCCCCCTACCGAAAAACAATTGGGAAAACATTGTGTAAAATGAAGACATTGCTTGTAACAAGCAATGTTTTCATTTTACACAATGATTTTCTACCAAAGAAAGTTAAAAAATCTAAAATTGTATTAACTTTAAATTGTCCTTTTAATTTTGACCTGTCTAAAATTTTGTCGTCTGGTAATTGGTTAAAGCATCTTTTACTATAGGAAGAAATCAGCTTAAGATCAAGAGCCATATAAGTTTAAAGGTATCGTTTCTAAGACAT
This sequence comes from Fragum fragum, assembly GCA_946902895.1. NCBI lineage: Eukaryota > Metazoa > Mollusca > Bivalvia > Cardiida > Cardiidae > Fragum > Fragum fragum. The sequence continues at coordinate 18,240,675 of OX336368.1, forward strand.
TAGAACAAATTACGTTGGAAAAGTTATGTGGCAATGTAGAAACGATTTTGAAATTAAACAGAATGGGATTTAACGCCACTTTTAATAGTACTTCAGTCATATCGCCTTGTAACACCTTACCATGGATTCCTGGTAGTTTTCACTCCAGTACTACCACTACATCCTTTCCGAGCCTCCAGCTGCTCATCCCACATTAGGTTAACGATTATCCGCCTATTGGTTGGCGACAAATGTCGAAAAAGATATCCGCCGCGACCGAGGATCGAAGCCTAGACTCCGTGATCAGGAGTCCTATACGCTCCGAACGGCGCTATGGTCGTTAAAAAAAAGCGGTCTTCATGGTGTTCTTTGGCGTAAGCAAACATTGATAACAGAGGTGCAGTTGTCTAACCGTAAATGCCGGCCAGGAACAATGGTTCGGTTCCTTAACGCGTCAGAATTTTTCAAGGGCACTTGCTCTCTGTTGCACAGCCAGATGTGATCTGGTAAAAACACAGGGGCTAGCATTACACGGATCGGTACTTTGCATTGTTCACTGAAAGAACCAACGGCCATATTTCGTAGAAAGACTCCAGATCTCATTGTTTCCGCTTCTGTCTCATGGTCCATACTAAATGCGTAGAGCACGGAGGGGCATTATTTCTACAAGTAGCAACCCTACCCCGGCTAAACTTTGTAGAAAGACTCCAGATCTCATTATTTCCGCTTCTGTCTAATGGTCCATACTAAATGCGTAGAGCACGGAGGGGCATTATTTCTACAAGTAGCAACCCTACCCCGGTTTAACTTGTAACGAGATAAGCTTTAATCCTTTGAGTCGAAAGTTCGAGCCCGAGATCGCTGGTTCCGCCCACTGACTGCGACGGTCACGCCCACTGACTCATACAGGAAGTTCCAATTCGTTATTAAACGGCGGTTGTTGGTTTTTTTTTTTTTTTTTGTTTGTTTTTTGTTTGTATTTGCTTTTTTTTCTCAAAATCCTTGGCCAGCATAACATGTATCAAAAAGTAAAATGGTTACCATAACGTCATGACTATAACTTGAATAAGCTGTAGGTACGACGTTAAAGTCGCCAAACCAACAAAATTGCTTCAGATACATTCCTACCAATGTCGGATTTCAAAGTTCATTTCCGGCGTAAATGAATAATTTGAGTGGTTGTTTGATTCTTTGATGATTGACAGCCTCGACTGGCCAATTGACCAACCGCGACTTTCAATCAAATAATCAGTCGACCAATGAAATCATTCATTTAGACCAGACATGATTTTAGATCTCAGACACTGGGCGCCATTTTTGTTAACCTTTTTTGTTTGTTAAGCAACTTAAACGTCATAACTACAGCTTATAAAAGCTGTAGTTACGACGTTTAGGTCGCAAACCAACTATACTACTCTTCTGTTATATGCTTCTGTCATTATTTTATTTCTTTATGTATTTTTTTTTTTTTTTCATTTTTTCCCCCCAAAATAACGTCTTTTAGAATCGAAGTGGGACTTCCTGTCGGAGTAAATGGGCGGGGCTAACCTTGAAAGCGATTGATCAATTATAGACGGGCTATGAACCTAGGCTGTGTTCAGGATGACAACATGTTATCGAACGCATTGAAATGAAATGAAATGAAATCTTCTAAAAATCCGCTTTCGACAAAAGTGCAGGAGATGCAGATAACCATTTCCTCATATCCCCGCTTTTTTAACGCACCTAAAATAAAAAAATTTTAACACATTGTGGGGAATGAAGAAATTGCTTGTTATAAACAATTTATTGATTATCCACAATGTTTCCTACCAAAAATTCCCGAAAAACTTTTGAAATTTCATAAACTAAAGGACATGTTCTGCGATATCTTCGCGTTTTCATAGAGTGTGATTAAGATTTAAGGTTCATAGCTCAATGAAAACAGCAACTCTTCATTTCTTAATTATGTGGGCTGTTTGTATTTACATTTGTATTTCGCTTTGGACGACCAAACTTCGTAGCTACAGCTTAATTAAACTGTAGTTACGAGGTTTCGTCCCCCCTTGACGATAAGTAAATGTGGAATAATATTGTTCTAGTGCAAGACGATTGTCATAGTTGACATTTTTCTATAATAGCTGTTCTGATTATCATATTTAGTATACAAACACTACAATTCATAACAAATAGCACAATAACCCACGAAAAAACAATCGGAGCGCTACCTTTCAATGTTTTAAAATCATTTATAGTAAGGCATGTTTCCAACTTTAAACGACTGTAATCATTAGGTCCTGTTTACGATTGATTCGGATTTACTTATAAAAACTGGAAGCTAGTATACTGTGACGAAAAGCGATTTCAAATTTAACGCTACAGGTTCATGATGATAATCACAATAAAAGTAATAATAAAGAGAATAATAATTGCAATAACAATAATCATGACGAAAAATGAAACAAATCACAACTTGGGAAATGAAACAAGAAGACTAGCCGAATTTATTTGAAAGACTGCCTATTATGGTCGCCCACCAAAGACGATCATGTTGAAGAACGAAACATTACGTGCACATCTTTCAGAACCCCTTTAAAAACACGTTTTGTTTTGGCGGAAATCTTTAAAAACGATCTAGCTAATTATAACGAAATTTTGATTGATTGATTGGTTGATTGATTGATTGATTTATTGGTTTATTGATTGATTGATTGATTGATTGGTTTATTGATTGATTGATTGATCGATTGATCGGTTTGGTTAAACGCCACCTTTAACAGTATCTCAGTCATATCCCAGCGGCTGGAGCACCTAACAATTGATTCCTGATAATTTTTACATTAGTACTTCCACTACATCCTTTCTTTGCCTCCGACTGCTATCCCACTTTACGTTTTTTCACCCATTGGTGAGAAACAAAGTTATAACTAAAGAAGCGCCACTATCTTTGAATCGATGCAACACGATGGTCTACATGTACTAGGGTACTTACAACACATACTGCTTTTCTTTCATTTGTTTTCACTTCTGATGCGTAAAGCGAAAAGATACTTCTCGGTGGTTCGTTGTTCGAAAACTTGATTGATCCAGTAGAGGTCAACCAGTAGACGCATTGAAGATTATCATATTTCGAGCTCAAAATGGTCATTCAAGATTCGGAAATTGTCAAAGCTTGAAAAGTTACGGCTCTGGTGAGACTGCTCAATCCGCGCAGTCTAACCGGGGCTTGAACTTTTCGCGGTTATTAGGAAATCAATTGGCCAATCGCGGCTGTCAATCGAGGAATCGGCCAATCAATAAATTCATTTATTCAGCTCGGGCCTGAGCTTTCATCTCCGACTTTGGCCGACATTTTTGTTAACCTTTCTTGTTGGTTTGGCGACTTAAACTTTGTAACTACAGCTTATTCAAGCTGCAGTTATGAATGGGTCGCCATCCACCCATTGTTGTGTCGCCTCATAGGCATGCTACTGGCCATAAAATTTGCAAAATGTCGACGTTAAAAATCGAAACGGAACTTCCTGTCGTGGCTACTGGGCGGGGCCTAGTTAGTGGGCGGGGCCAGCGGCCTAAAGAATTATGATCTGAATCATAACACAATCTTCTCCAGGCGATCAAAGCCTCTTTGTATATTTACTATATCTACTGTAAGTATGAAGGCAACTCCATTGTTCTATAGACAATATAACAAGGCAACTTATTACGTTGGAATTTGGTCTTATTAACGTAGTAGAAATAGTTTGGATGATATTGCTTCGGTGGGAGAAAACCACAAACATTTAACCCTTTACCGTCTTTCACAATTTAAGACTTGTTCTTGTCCAAATTCAAAGGGAAAGCAGCGGTCATTATGAAGTAAGCACAATTCAAAAAGTAACCATCATATAGGATAGGAAAATATTGTGGGAAAGGCAGAAATTGCTTGTTACAAGCAATTTCTTTTTTCTTCCCCCCCCCCACAATGTTTTCTCAAGTACAATATCACAAATACGTAAAAAGCAAGGATTGTACGGGAAAGGGTTAAGACATGATTATTTTTCTGTGAATAATCCTGGATTTTTTGGACGAGCGGCGGTTTTAGGGCTGGTTCGGTTTGTTTGAACCCCCTCTGTAGGCTAATTATTTCATTTTCGTGTGGAACTTTAAAAAAATGGTAGAAATAGGAAAACGAACTCCATTTGTAAGTTTGGACCCCTTTACAGGAACCCTGGATCCGCCCTTCTGTACTGATCTATGTCTAAAATCTACATAAACGAAACTACATATAAGTACACGGTGAAACGATAGCATAATAGTTGCCAAATAAAAATAAAACAGTAAAAAAAGATAATACTGAAATTACGCTTCGTTTTCGGTTTGTTTACTTGATCGCATATTGGTTGCTAGGGTAACCCCTGATGGCTTAAAAACGGTCGCATTTTGGATTGTTTCCCTTGGGTTATCAGTGACAAGTGCCATGCAGTAACTACGCCGCATTTGATCTTTTTCGAAGCTGAAGTTCGAAATTCTTAAATGCGAAGAAATGAAAAATCTGTCCTTTGATCGAAGGAATTGGTCATTGTAAATATGTGACACCGTGTTTCTGCATAGTTTGTAAGTAAACGACCAAGTCGGTTATTTCGGCCACGTTTGCCAAAGTCCTATTCCCGATTCATGCGCCTGAAATGATTTGACTTGGTGACCAAGTCACAAACATGCTTCCCTTAACCCATTCACACACAATGACGCTTTTAGACGCCTCTAAGCAAAAAGGCTCATTGTCGAAAATGAAGAAATTGCTTCTATCAAGCACTTTCTTCATTATCCACGATATTTTTTTATAAAAAAAAAGATGAAAAAAGTTTAAATTCCATCAATTTGAAATTGTCGTCTGCAGCTTCTTTCAATTTTGGGTAGTCTAAATTCGGTTGTCTTGGAATGGGTTAACCCATTCCCACGCAATCCCACTCTTTACGCCTCTCAAAGAAAAGACTTCTGAAAAAAAAATGTGGAAAATGAAGAAATTGCCCGTTACAAGCAATTTCTTCATTGTGTACTATGTTTTACCACAAAAGATAAAGTGGTTTGTTTTTTTTTTTTTTTTTTTTTTAATTTCATCCTCTAAAATTTGTTGCCTGTTGGACAAGACTAAAGTTTTGCCGTCAGACAATGGGTTAATGTATTCTAATTGCGTTGAGGTGCCATCTACGAAGCTCAACGTTTGCATTTTACACATTGACCCGACCAATTTGGTTTCATTTAGAAATTATCAGTGACACCAATTACGATTTCCAAATTTGGTTCGTAGTAGTTCGACGTCATCGTTGACGGGAAATGCTGTGAATTTCAGACATGTCATTTCTACTCCAGACAGACCCCTACATTGAAGGTGGATCTAAAACGGTTTTAAGTGACTATATATTGTATCGGTAGTTGCAACAGTTAAACCCCAACCCATCAACACACCAAGCTTCTCACCGGGACAAATTCTATTGATTTTATTATCTACATAGGTTGTATATTTCACGATTGTTGGTAAACGAAAACACGATAATATCATAAATCAAAGCTGTCAAACATTGCGCAATCGCATCGCACTTGTCACAGCTATTTTGATGACGTTATCAAAATCATTAAAAGATTATTAAGTTTTATCAGAAAAACAATCTACCCCAAATCTCTTACCTAAGTATCTACATCGAGGGTTTATTGCGATACTGTATACACTGTTTAGACACTTAGAACAGTATCGCAATTAACCATCGATATGTTGTAGGTACATACATATGTTCGAGTATAGGAAACAAGAAACTTTTTTGTTAGCATTTTGATAATTCCATTTTTTATTACATGTTCTTTATGAACCTTCTCACTTTAAAAACGAATTCTTCGAAATTGCACCAGTCTGTTGTATTGTGACTCATAGGTAAGTATTAACCTATTTGTCTAACAACGATTGGAAACCAAGTCCTTACAGCTTCGTTTAAATTGTCTCGATTCTGCTCCCCGGAAAATACACCAGTGTGTAGACAAAAGATAAAATCGATAGCAGTATTCCGATGAATCGATTGATTGATTGAATGGAGCATTTCAGTCATATCGCGGTGGCTGGGGCACCTAACAATGGATTCCTGGTATTTCTCCCACCAGTATTACCACTGCATCCTTTCCTAGCCTCCAGCATCTTGTCCTACCAAGGGCGGCGAACGTTCTACTTATTCATTAAAGAAAAAGATGATCTAGATATACCTTTACTGGTGAGGATCAGCCTCCAGCTGCTATCCCACTTAGGTTTACGATTATCCACCCATTGGTGAGAGACAAATGTCGGAAAGAATATGTGCCGCCGACGGGGATCGAACCCATGACATCCCATCATTGAAGATTAGGAGTCTGATGCGCTACCGACTGCCCTATGACGGCGGCTACCGATGAATCGCACTTGAGTTCAAGATATCGATCCCTTTTTAAATCAAATTCACCGACAGTCTGATCTGTAGTCTGCCACTCTATTTTGTAAGATTTATGACCAGGCTTATGAAACAAAGAATTAAAAATGGATGGTTAAGGGCATACACGTCTTAACTATACAACGGTAAGTCTCCAACTCAACAAAAGTGCACTATGTCGACCAATTTCGGAGTTTAAAAAGTCCAATTCTGGTCTAAAAGCATGTTTGACTGGTCTATCGAAATATTGATTGACAGGCACGGTCCGTCAATTGATCTTAATCATTTAAATGTGAATGGTAAAAAATATTACATAATAATTAAATAAACGAAAAGAAGTGTCTGATATCAAAAATATTCATAGAGGATCTTGATATTTAACCTATTCTTGTATTTTCCAAATGTTAGATCTGTCCAAATTCGAAAGTTTTGCAGACGAAAATCTAAATTAATCTTTATATGAAAAATCACAATTTAGTTAGGTAGAAAATAATGTAGAAAAAGAAGGAATTTCTTATTACAAGCAATTTTTTTCTTTTCCTACCATGTTTTCTCAATCATAATAACACAGTGATTGAACAGGAATTGGTAAAATCGTTGTGATCATTCATTATCTTTGAATCTCAAGGGAGGTAGTCCGCTGCAATGCATACAGCAAGGGTCTCACGTTAAATGATGTTAAGTGGGGCAAAAAATCCCTAATCTGGGTCAGGACATAAAAAGCTAGGGATTCCAACAGACCCTTAAAATTGCCACGCCTTAATGTGAAATCCAGACCAATCGAGATCAACCATTCCTGTGCCCAAAAGGGCTGACCCCTCCTTGACAGCTTGGGACCTCACGCGTGCTATACACGTAGTAAAGCGGTGTGCAGAAAATTTCATTCACAAATTTCTTGGCCTATCTGATTGGCTAAAAGCTGTCCCAGTTTCTTCAGTGAGATATTTATAGAAATACTTTCACGGCTTAACCCTTTGCTTTTACGACACGAATAAAAGATTATTAGAACGAACGGTGATTCCGTTTCTTCATCTAGAATATAAAATATTTGTCCAATACTCACCTCTAATATTCAGAAAAAATAGGACAAAAGAATTCTTTCGGTGAACCACAATTTACCATTGTTCAATTCGTTTATCATTTAGCATCTTTAATAAAGGCATCTGCAAAACTCTATTGTTCCGGATGCAGAAAAGAAGTTGATTTTTTCCTAAGAAAATATCAAGAAATGATGTATTACATCTAAAACAACGGTAAACGATAACGTAGAATAGATTCGTGTAGAAAATACCACAATTGCATCTTCTATAATCGAGAGATTTGGAATTATTCAATCCATAATACGTACAAAACTCTCCTAACAGGGCGAAATTAGCTCCACTGCGCATGCGCATGGAAAATCAATGGACCTGAATATAAATACCGAAATCGACCTTCCAATATCAGTTTATTTAGTTAGCCGGTAAGAGTAGTGTTGAGATTTTGTCACTGTCGATAGTTAAAAACTTTACCGGTCAAACTTTTTACCTTAGTGCCTTACAAATTTACACGCGTATGGAGAAAAATTAATTCATCCTCTGGAGGTTCATTCTATTAAAAGTGTGCAAAGACACAGTTTAATATAGAGGAAATGGAGTTAATGTGTGTTGAGGCGGAAGCTCCAAGGCGGGCTTATAAGGACCCTGTTTTAATAAAAGACCCACGGGTCTTACTTAAGCTCCTGGCGTTGGAGGACAGATTTCAGCCAAATCCAGCTTATTTCAAATGTGTTCAAAAAGACATTAAACCATACATGAGAAAAATGGTTTCACAATGGATGTTAGAGGTAAAAAATATGTTTCATTCACCATCAATGGAATGTTTCTTTTTTTCCCGAGAACTAATGCAAGAATCGACAGTGCTAAAGCGTGACTTGATAAAGGATATATTTTTCTTTCAATTTCAATAATAATATGATGATTTTCTTCTAATCTAGAATGTTTAAACAATTTCTTTATAATGTCATTTGCAGTAACTCGACCGAAAAGTTAGTTTCAAGATGGCGAAAAATCTCATCCGCTTTCATGAAGTTGAAAATGGTTTTATTTTAAATTAAATAAGTTTGTTAGAAATTGACTTAGAGCTTACTTATTAGACACCATTCGAAAGAGAAATGGACTGTTGAACGAAAATTGGTAACAATAATTTCTAAATTTTATGTATGAACAATTTTATGAATTTTCTTGCATGCCTATAAATTTGGGTTATTGTGACAAGATTTTCTTGAATTTTTAACATAAATTTTAAATATTAATAATCCTTGAATATTGAATGTCGAAATTTTTATTGTCGCATCTAGAAATAACATTTTATAATCAAATGGCGTTTATTGTATTGAAATTGGTTGCTTTTTGTTGATTTAATCCAATTTTGTTGCATGTAACCCTAGTATGATCTTACAGCGAAAAGCTTATGTCGCCAAGTTGAACCATATCATGGAGTAAATTTTCCGTCTTGATATTTCCCACCAATGATATGCAAGTTAAGCACTTAACCACATATGTATTTCAATATGATAGATAAAATTGCAGTGTTGAATCTAGAACTGAATATATTTGTTAAATTATTAATTTCCCTCGTTGTTTTATGATCCTTTCTTTGCAAGTGTTTTAGTAAACGAAATGGAAATACAAAACTCTGCCCGGCCCTTTCCCTATTTTGTGGGTACTCGAGACAATTCTTACGAAATTCAACAGTATGAGATTTAAGGGAGACTTCTTTACACCATGGCACACGATTACATGACCTGCAAACTGCATCGACTCGAATCAACTTGCACAATTAATGAGATAAAAAGGATGCTTGCATCCTTCAATGCTTCTTTTCAAAAATAATTTTGATTTCATTTTCCTTTACTTTCAGGTCTGTGATGAACAAAGATGCGAAGAGGATGTGTTTCCATTGTCCATGAACTATTTGGATAGATTTTTATCAGTGTGTGATATTCCAAGGACTCGCTTACAACTCTTAGGAGCAGCGTGCATGTTTATTGCATCAAAATTAAAAGAGACAAATCCGATTTCGGCGGAAAAACTTGTGATATACACGGACCATTCAATAACTATGTGCATGTTAATGGTAATTTGGTTTTCTTTTTTCTTTTTCCATTATGTGAAAGTCAGCTGTGCGATCAGCTGTTTTTTCATCCACCAGGTGACCTCAAATATGTGACGTCAGAATAAGTAAAACGTGACGTAGTTATTTTCTGTCAACCAGTGCAAACGCCTGTGATTGGCTAACCGAATTTAACGAAACCGCTTGCTCAGCCTTTTTATCCACCTTGCCACGTACCTCGCGAATGCATGCGGTTTATAATTTTGTACATGTATGAAAGTAAGCGTGGGTAAATATGGTGCACCAAATCTTTAAAATTTAAATCCATGTTTCATAGCCCCCTTTCCTGCTCGATATATACAAGATGAGATTAAAAATTCTAATCCACTAATCCGTTTATTGACGGGATTGGTTCATTTAACAAAAACGTGGGAGTTGTTAAACGCAAGAGCCAGTTTTTTATCGCACCGATTCAAGTACTTTATCGTGATACCAGCTGATGTCTCCTTCCGGTGTTTTAGATATTGCGCAATTCATGGACTATATATCTTACCTAGGAACCTGGATTCTAAAACATCGTAACTACAACTTGTTAAAACTGTAGTTAAAATGTCTTGCGTTTGAAACCGACATAGTCGTGTTTTTCATTTGTAAAGCTTATTGAAGCTGTAGCTCCAATATTTAGAAATACAATATCGATATGACTTATCGATCTGCCAAATATTATCGGTTTGTGAAGACAGAAATATGTTCTGTTTCAATTGAAACTCGTTATGAGCCGCCTGATCAGTGATTTCTGTACCCATTAAGCTGATCAATGAAAGTTAGTAAATGCATCGTGAGAATGTAAATGAATTCAGGACTCTTATCCCATTCCCACACAACTGAATTTCAGACTGGTCCTATATTGAAAGAAGCTGCAGACAATTTCAGGTTGATGGAATTTTAATTTGTTTCGTCTTTTTGGTTAGAAAGCATTGTGGATAATGAAGAAATTGCTTGATATAAGCAATTTCTTCATTTTTCGCAATGTTTTCGAAAGCCTTTTTCTTGATGGGCGTAAAAGGAGGGATCGTGTGGGAATGGTTAAAGGTCAGTTCAATTTAGTTCTGCTATTGCAAACTCAATTTTCTGTAGGGCCCTCCTCTGTAGAAAATATTCCAGTTAATTGGAAAATTCGATTGAAAGGCATTGAAAACAAATTCATAAATTTTCTTTGTATCATTATTACGAATTTAGAAGACAGTCTTAGCTTATTTTGTGAGGATCTAAAAAATTCCTTCACAGAGTTTGCTCGTTCGTTACCATAAAACACGTCATGGTGTATTAAAATATTGTTCATTTCCGCCTTCGTGTAAGATGAAGGTACAATTTTTTTGCATTATTTGTCATTGAAGGGATTTATCTTTTCATACATACAAATTATGAATCATTTTCTACATATTTTTTTTTGTTTTCATAGATAAATATCTACTTCAGCGTTTTAAATGAAATATCTTTGATTTACCTCTGAATACCTTTTCACCGTGGAATAAGAGAGAGATCCGTACAAAAATGGGTATCTGTTTATCTCAACCTTTATGACAGTCGAACTCTGAAGTGTATTGTTTGTAAAATATAATTGGATACCTACAATATAGGGTTTACATACAACATTAAACTCTTTCCTATTCAATACCTGATTTTAGTCCGTGTGATTTTATAATTGAGAAAACATTGTTGAAAAAGAAGAAATTGCAATTTCTTCTTTTTCCACAATATTTTCTACCCTCTTTGATGGTTATTTTTCAAATCAAACGCACGTGAAATTTTCGTCTGTAAAACCTTTGAATTTAGACAGATCTGAAATTTTTGAAAAACGAGAAAGGGTTTATATACCTCGTGGTCAACGCTATTTTCATCTTCCTTTGGCTATCACTAGCTTTACTATTTAATGAAAGGGTTTAGAGTAAACCGTACATGAATTGACCTGTGGGAAATTTCGTGTATTGGCCAGCGAGTCTTGGGGAAAAAAGGTCTTGACCCACTTACCTATCAAAAGCCTCTTTCTTTTACCCGTCGGAAAATATCAATAGGGCCCCTGTATCTAAGGTTCTAAAGTGAATCTAAAGTTTTTCACAAATTAAAGGTGCAATACTACCGTAAGCGCCTTTATAAAGGGAGTATTTTGGAGTGATATATCATCGGTTTATGGTTAAAGGATCGTAACTGCAGCGTGAAAAGATAAGCTGTACTCACGATATTTTGTTCGGCCTCACCAACCGACTAATGGTAAATGAGCCCATGCGTGACATTTCCAACAATTACACATGTGCGCCAAGTAAAGACTCAGATCAGCCTGTGCATCTGCACAGTCTGATCAGAGTCTTCACTCTGCGCTCTGTAGATAGATACTGACCCAAAGCTTCTTCAAACAATCAGCGAATATTCTAATTGCCCCGAATGACTGTCCAGGATGCTCAATGTGTGCGAGTCACGCACATGCGAAATTGTTGGAAAACGGTCACGCACAGGCTCAAATGGTAAAAAGTACCAATGTCCCTGGATCTATGTAGGATTGTCAGTCAATAACAATTTGTACATGCTTTGAAAATCAATAATCGTAAATATTTCATAATCGATTGTTTTTGTTAAACAAACCTAAATGAAACATGAACACCCCCTTTTATTCCTCACAAAGCTTATTATCATACACTTAATTTTTTTTCACAAACAAGAAAAAAAATCAAATTTTTCACTTGTCCCACCCTGACCAAATTATTGAATAATATCTGCCGAAGAAACATAATGGAACAAATTAGCAGACTCTGGATTGACATAAGAAGTTAATCGGACTTGCTGAAATATAATTTTGTAGGAAATAAATGATAATAATGAGGCGTAGTTTTGAGGAAAATGATTGACTAAAGAACAAAAGAATTCTTAAAACCCATTCCCAAACAATGGCGCTTTTTAACGCCCTCTGAAGAGAACATACCGGATAAGCATAAACACTAAAATTTCCTAAACTTTAAATTGTCGTCTGCAACGCCGTTGAATTTGGACTAGTCGAAAATTTCGCCATATGGCAACGGATTAATTAATAATAAAAACATGCAGCTGTACTCGATCAGGTGGTCTGCTACTCAATTTTATTTACTGGTTATTCAGATTCAATTTCACATTTTGAAAAATTAATAAATCGTTAGTTTTTTCTCTAGAACATTTAGGACTATTTTAGACTAATTTTTGTGTTTATTTCTTTTCAGGACATGGAATCGTTAGTATTGAGCAAATTGAAATGGGATTTATCAGCCGTGACGCCTCATGACTTTTTAGAACAAATTTTGAGTCGACTTTCATTAGACAAAGATCATACCGACGTCATTCGTAAACACGCGCAGACCTTTGTTGCTCTTTGTGTAACTGGTATGTACCCATTTTCAATCTTTTATTAGCTCCGCTCCTTGTTGGAGAAAATACCAGGCATTGCTTAACCCATTCCCACGTAATCCCGCCTTTTTTACGCGCTGAATAGAAACACTTTTGGAAAACATTGCGAGAATAGGAGAAATTGCTTGTAAAAAGCAATTTCTCCTATTCTCACAATGTTTTCTACCTCATATGGCCCACATTTTTCAATTTAAACTAACTTTAATTTGTCGTCTGCAACCTCTTTCAAATTTTACCATTCAAGAATGTTGTTGGTTGGGAATGGGCTAAATCTAAGATGTCATAGACGTCTGGTGCAAGATATATTTTTATGATGTCATCTGGATTGATCTGATGTTTAGTGTCAAAAAAGCTGTCTATTCCATCAATGGGGGATAAATTTGAATTCGCCAAACAAACAAAAATTCTTTACATAAATGCAGGACAGAGTCTGAGTCCAACTTTAATGAATAATTTGATTGGTCGATTGATTCTTTGATTGGCAGAGGCAATTGGAAGAGAACTGAAAAAATATGAAGAACTAAAGATAAATAAAGAAAGAAAGATACCAAATAGTTTTCTTCATATCAAATCTTGGCTTATAGTAATTTTCTGGATATTTTAGGCAATACTGATACATTATTTATAGATATACTGTCCAAATTTGAAACAGTTAAAAAAACAACAAAAAAAGGAGTACCTTTTTAACAATGAAAGAATCATTGGCCTGTAATTCTAGAAGCTTAACTAGTCAGAGGAGATAATTGATTTGTACCCAAAAATTGACCCCCCAAAATCAACCCCTTATTTTACCTTTCTTTAGTTTCACGATACGTGTATTTTGAAAGTCATGCAAATGGCAGTTTCAACCATATGACTCAAAACTGCAATGATTCTAGGAAAGGATCCATTTTCCATACATTTCTACAAATTTATGAAGTCCCTTTTTCATATGACTCATAATTTCCATTATTCTGTCTAACAAAAAAATAAAACCACAAGGTTCAGATCAGGACAGATATGTGCGCTTGTTGGAAAGTCAGCTGAGATGTGTGTTTTTTAACTGTATTTTTTCATTGCTTTTGAAAAAAAGACAATCTAATCCCCCACATGTCACAAGAAGGCTTTCCATGAACATAAAAGCAATTTCTTCATTTCCACAATAAGCGTCATTATTTGGGTTATGCATGCTTAATGGGTTTAGCAGTATCATGTATTTTACCCATTCCCAGCAAACAACATCTTAGACTGGACCAAATTTAAACAAGTTGCAGATGATAAATTGATATAGATGTTATTTAGATGTAGATGTAATTTATGAAATCTTTTTCTACATTGGTAGAAATATTGTGAATAATTTAGAAATTGATTGCAACAAGCAATTTCTTTAATTACAACAATGTTTTCCCAAGCTTTTTTTCTTGTTGGGCTTAAAAAGCAGGCTCATGTGGATAAAGAAAATGATCATAAGAGTTTAATAATTATTTACAGTATCTGATTCTTAAGAATTGTAAACTTTTAATTAGGTTTTTTTTCTGCAATAACTGTATTGAAAAACAGCATTATAATGCTTTTTGTCAGAAAGAAAAAGGAAAAAAAAACATTTAAAAGATAATTGAATATAAAAACTCCATAACGTTGGTTGATTGTTTTATACATAAGAAAAAAGAAAGTACAAACACGAGTGGTATTTAAGGAATTTCGCCTAAATTATGAACACCGTACCTGTACAAAACGATTAAGCTATATATACGATTGCTTTAAGGCATAATTATTTGCTATGGTGCAATAAGGATGAAAGAGTTGTCTCCCTTTCCCCTGTCTGACAAAGTCCTGAAATACCGGTAATGACAAACAATGGGTACTTTATCTGCTGCTTCTCTTTGTAGCCCTGTGTCATGGGCACTCATTTGAATTTTATGAGGGACAATTTTAACAAGAACCTACAACATACAGGGTTTTTTTTTTTAGGGAAATGAACAATTAACTCCTATATATGTAAAGGCTTATGTAGCAGGAAATGATTTTTGCCTTTTAAACTCTCAACCTTTTGGCTAAATTTAAGACTGGCGGCAGTGGCCCTTTACCATTACCAGACAGCTAAATTTTGGACTGGTCGTAATTAAAGGATAGTTTTCAGAAGAAACCAATGTAAAAGTTATAGGATTAGAAAATTGGAGAAGAAAACATTGTTGGAAATGAAGGAATTGCTTATTCTTAATTTTTGACAATGATAGATCTACCAATTCAAGCTTTTTGCTTAGGGTTTTCAAAAACGGAATTGCGCAGAGTGGAGTATAATCTTCAATGGTGAAAAACTTGTATGTTTCAAGTTAATTATTGTGGTGTTTCAAGTTAATTAGTGTGGGTAAAAAATGAAATACTTCTCTTCTCCATGAACTTGTTCTACTTAATCTTCTTATAACCTTTTATCTAATTGTAAACTGCAGAAATGGTTTAACCCATTCCAACTCAATCCCTCCTTTTTACGCCCCTCAAGAAAAAAACTTTGGAAAACATTGTGGATAATGAAGAAATTGCTTACAAGCAATTTCTTCATTATCCACAATGTTTTCTATCCAAAAAGACGAAATAATTCAAAATTCCACCAACCAGAAATTGTCGTCTGCAGCTTCTTTCAATTTGGACCAGTCTAAAATTTTGCTGTGTTGGAATCGGGTTAAGAAAGGAGTTGCAGCTAGACCACAATTTTAGGTTTATGAACTTTTAGATTTTTTCAACTCTCTTGGTAGACAACCTTGTAGAAAACGAAGAAATTGCTTGGCTCAACTGATTTCTTCATTTTATACAATGTATTGCCAAATTGTTTCTGAAGGAGTATCAAAAAGTGTCACTGTGCGGGAATGGGCTAAGGTATCGCATAATTATCTGATCCTTCTCTGATAGATTTGATGACTGAAATATGGACCAATCTTTTGAAACATTACGATGGAATAAAGAAAGGGAAAACAAATATTGTTATTTTCTTAAATCATATTTTATTCAATTCTTTAAAAAAATTCACATCTTATACTTTGTGTGGTAAGGAATTAATACCCCCTTTGGTTTTACCTTTTTTTGTCTAATGGCTGGTTTCACAGTAGACAGGAAATAGCTATTTAAAGTCGATTTCGATTTTAATTTCACACCTGCTTAGTTCTGACCTAAATTTTTGGGTACTGTTACCGGGTCAGAGTGTTCAAACTCCATCTAACAAATATGTGAACTCCATTCATAGAATATAAAGCGAGATTTTTGTGTCAAAATGAAAAGCATTGAAATTTTTCATTTTTGTATATCAATCTGGGGGGGGGGGGGGAAAAAAGGAAAAAAAAATATCTACTAGAACTTTCATGCTTTAAAAGCTTTTATATTTGTGGATAACCAATTCGCTTACAATTCCATTTTTTCTACAGTACCTCCTTCCCTCCCTTGCAGGTAACAGTTTTGAAAATATTGTGGATAAAGAAGAAATTGCTTAAAATTGTCAAAAGCAATTTCTCCATGTTCCACCTTGTTTTTTACCAAGAAAGACAGTGATGATATAAGAAAAATGTTTGGGAGAATAATGTGGGTTAATTCATTTGCTTTTAACTAACAAATGTTGATATATGTAAGATTCTTTTACCTTGAATTCATCTTTGAATTTGGACCAGTCCAAAATTTCATTGTCTGGTATTGGGTTAACTTTCTCCCAAAAATTTAAATAAGGTGTGGTATTTTACTGTTTGAAAATTCCACAAACTTGCCTTTTAATGTCACTTAAGAATTTAATAAGATTTGTCATCTTTTCTTTTTAAAGAAATCTTAAAGTTAGAACAGAACACCTTGGGGCAGAGGGATGGGGTGGGGCAGTTGTCTGATTATAGACATTAAGGTTTACCAAATAGTTTCCAAGGTGACAGTCCCTGCCACCTGGCTTGACATCTGTTCTTTTAGGAGCACAATTGAACATCAGTTGTTCCTATCAAACATCATTCAATAGATAACTCATTACCAACAACAGACTTTTGGACTGGTCCAAATTGAGAGAAGTTGCAAATGGCAATATCAAAGTGATAGAATTCTAAATTTTTCTATTTTTCTATGTAGAATACAACATAGAAAATGCAGAAATTGCTTGTAACAAGCAATTTCTTCATTTTCCACCTTGTTTTCCTTATAGTGTGGGGATTGGTTAAAACTTAGATTTTCTTGGAGTTACATATATTTTGAATGTTCTGATTACATAGATGAATTCAATTCTGATACATTTTAACTTTGATATTTGAAATCATGCAAGGAGTTAATGATTAGAAAGGATTTTGGGTCAAATTGACTTCTCTGTATGTGATTTACCTTAGCTTAAGTCATAGTCAAGTTAGTACTATATGACAAGTTTTCAGAAGGGATTAAGATTTAAGGGCCCAAGTTAAAAGGGCTCAGTATGTGGTTGAAGGATTTTGAAATCCTTTTCTTTTGTTCAAAATAATTGTATCATGAATTTTCAGTATTTTCATTTTCAATGATAAATTGAGAAAAAGTTTATGATTTGCCAAAATCCGGATAAATGTATTGATTATTGGACAAAATAGTTAAGAAACAAAAACAAATTGCTCTTGGCCCATAATGTTCCATTCCCTCCATATAAGATCAAATTTAAGACTAATTTTTACAAATCTAATTCTTTGACCCATTCCCACTCAAGCCTACCTTTTACGCCTCTTGAGAAAAAAAAGGAAAACATTGCGGAAAATGACGAAATTGTTTTTAGCAATTTCTTCAATTTTCACAATGTTTTCTACCCTAAAAGATAAAAAAAGAAGAAAATCCACAAAGTTAGAAAGATGTCAATGTATTGGCTTCTGCCATTTTTACTTTCCAACAGTGTTAACTAACTTCCCTTTAAAGAATGAATATATTAACCCAAGCAATTTATAAGGCAAATCTATGAAAACTAGCATTATGTATATTTACCCATTCCCACAAAATCTCCCCATTTTATGACTTTTTATGACCTTCAAGAAAATAAAGATTCAGAAAATACTTTTCATTTTGTCAACGAGTTAGGGGTTAAAGGAGAGGAGAGTGGAAGAAATTTTTTTGTAAAGGAAATGTTTGACACACCATTGAGAAGTCAGACTGCTTCTAAATGAATGGTATTTGGGGTAATATCAGATTAGCTTTTATCTATCAAACACAGACACAGTCTAACTCGAATACAAATTTCAGTTGAGTTACAGCCATTTTGCAAACATCTCCTAATTCATTTGGATTAAATGGTTTATTTAAATACCCTTTGTTGGGTCTGTTAAATAGGCTTGCATTATTAAAACTTCAGACTCTACAAGACTGGGGAAAGGTTTTTATTAAGATCATGTGATTCATTCAGTCTTTTAGAACATGTTAATCAAATGAACTAGGAAGGATGGTTTCCACTGTCTGTTGCATTGGAACTGCACCCATAAAATATGCTTCTGTTTATCTAACATGCATACAAAAAAACTTTACCTTGAACATTCTGCATTTGAAAATTCAAGACAGTTTTTCTCATGAACTTGAGAAAC
This sequence comes from Fragum fragum, assembly GCA_946902895.1. NCBI lineage: Eukaryota > Metazoa > Mollusca > Bivalvia > Cardiida > Cardiidae > Fragum > Fragum fragum. The sequence continues at coordinate 18,259,111 of OX336368.1, forward strand.
TTATATCATTTAAGTATTCTAACATTCTTTTTTTTTCTCTTTTTTTATTGTTTTATACATGTATATTAATTCTTATGTTTCAAAATTAATAGAATTTTTATTCTTATCTTACTGTTCTCATTTCAGATTGTAAATTTATGATGTACCCTCCTTCTATGATTGCCGCAGGAAGTGTCGGTGCAGCGATACATGGTTTAAGCAGTGTACTTCCAAACTTAGGTGATAATATTCTGGAAAGTTTACACCAGATTACAGGAATCGAAATGGTAGGTTGTCCAGTCATATTTTTCTTCTACATAAATTAGGGTGACGAACATAACTTGAATATAATTCACTTTGAAAATAATTACATGTATTTGGATGGATAAAACACTGAAAACTGTAGTTGCAAATTTGCCTCAAATGGTTTGTAAATAGATTCTGAAATAAAGGTTGCTTTACATATCATACATATCAAAGGTAATATTTGTTTGTCAAAAATTTTCTAAAAGGATACTGTATTAAACCTATTCCCACACAGTGATACTTTTTGACACCCCTCAAGAAAAAACAATTAGAAAAACATTTCGTTAAATGAAGAAATTAACAAGAAATTTCTGCATTTTCCATAATGTCTTCTACCCAGAAAGTTGAAAAAAATATAAACTCTCATCAACTTTAAATTGTCTACTGCAACTCCTTTTGATTTGGACCATTCCAAGCAGTCCGGTAATGGGTTAAATGAATGTTTGGCGAAGAGTTAGTATTTAGAAATTGTCGGATGTGGGATGGATGTGAAAATAAGATTTATCAGTTCAACTTAATTTAACACAGACATTGGATTTTCTAGGTCAATTGTAAAGTGGCCTGTCTTCAATGTGTGGTCCATACAGAATTAGTTTTATGAATGGGGAAAAGCTCTGGGAAGAAAATTCAGGAATTAGTTCATTCTGATTCAGAAAATAAATTCATTCAGAAGTTTCACCTATGATGCATTGTTTGTTACTTTGTAATGAAATGGATTCAGGGCTTATGGTAGCATTTGCAATTCAGGAGTCTTTGACCTCACGAAATTCTAGGCGTCATAACTGATTTCGAAGGGAGTAAAAACTAAATGAAGAAAAAAGAGCAAATCATATTTAAAAATTGGAAGTGCCATCTAATCTATTCTTGTAAACAAATGAATAAGGAAACTGATTGATACAACTTTCAATGTATATAAGTTAAATTATTGAAAATTTGAGGAATAAAACCTTGTTCTGACCCTTAGAAATTTCTCACCATGAGGTCAAAATGACTTCCTTGAGAAAATTTTTAAGGATCAAAATGGGATATTTTCATATTTTGAGGGTCAAAATCCTTGTTTATGCTTCAAACAAGAGCCCTAGGATTCCATTTCCATATACATGTAATACGTTTTAGAAATTCATGATAACTAAAATACTTCATTAAATTTCAGGACTGCCTTAGAAGCTGCCAAGAACAAATTGAACAAACTTTAGCCATAAATTTATCGAATATGACATCAAATGTTGACCCTACATCGAAAATGGAACATGCCTCATCATCGTCATCATCATCGTCATCGCATCTTTCACATAACCAACATGAACACACGAAAGAACAACCAACGACGCCCACAGATGTTCAAGATATCCATTTTTGAATTTATCAAGAAACTCTTTAGTGTGAAAATCAACAAAGCAACGAAAGACTTATCAGTGTGAAATTTAAAAAAAAAAAAAACTGTTGCCAAGGAGATGAACAGTGCCCCTATTTTGTTCCTTTTAATGGAAATGAAAAAAGAAACTTTAAAGGGAAAAGGTGAAGAAAATTCAAGCCTTGACACAGTCATGGACAGAAAAACACGAAAGTACAATACTAAACAACTATAATACAAATATTTCAGAAAGAATCATCTTTTTTCATTATTGATAGAAGTTCAAAATTTGTCATAATACCTGATATTCATGACTGACTGTGCATAATTCTTCCTTATGAGTCAAATCATGCTTTTCATTCTTATGAATTCACCAGCTTTTAATCGTATTCAAGGTCAAGGTTATGGCATTTCGATACATAAACAAAATCTCATCACCAAATAATCAAGTCCATGAAAATATATCTAACTGCCAATTATTCCACATTCTTCATAAAAACATCAAGAGTGACCCATTACTACATTGCAAATTATTTCAGTTTGGACTGGTGTAAAATTTTATCGTGTAGTAAAGGGTTTAAGTAATCAATTCTTTTTATTGCTCAGTGTCATGGGACCAATACTTGCATTTTTCTTCCATTATTGACCAAACTTTATCACAAAATTTTATTTTTGAAAATCATCTCTCATCGGTAACAACATTTTACTTAACCCTTTCCTGTACAATTCCTGGTTTTCACTTCCCTGTGATTTTATATTTGAGAAAACATTGTGGAAAAAGAAGAAATTACTTGTAACAAGCAATTTCTTCTTTCTCCACAATATTTCTACCATGTAGATTTGTTCCTTTTCAAATTGCACTTATTTTTATTGTCATCTGCAACTTCTTTGAATTTGGACAAGTCTAAAATTTTGAAATATAGGAACGGGTTAAATCATTCATCGAAAGGTGAAAAGAAGTGCCTATGATTCTTTTAATAGGTACATACACAACTGCGTATAATTCTTGCAAACAACGACTTTCTTTCAAATTTAGCACATTCAGTGCTTCATTAAAGTTTCAAAAACCCGGTCTGATAACTTTCTTGATTTTGACACATCTTGAAAAAAGCAAACTTAGAATCTCATAGCCTCCACAAAAGTAAAGTGGAAAGTTCAGGTGGTAAATAGCAAAACTATTGTAAGTAGCTACATATGTTCACACTTACTTTAATTACCAGAATGCGTTAAGTCCTCTAATTGTTTATCCCTTTCTTGTACAAACTCGGAATTATATGTCACTGCGATTTTATATTTGAGAAAACATTGTGGAAAAAGAAGAAATTGCTTGTAACAAGCAATTTCTTCTTTTCCCACAATATTTTCTGCCACATAGGATGGTTTTACTTCAAATTACATCCAATTTTCAATTTTCGTCAGCATCTTTAAATTTGGACCAGTCTAAAAATTCAAAAAACAGGAATGGCTTAACTCATTTCATCACCTGAAAAAATTGGAGTAGTGATGTTAGATCTGATGTTAGAGATCTGTTTACTTGGTCCACCTTTGGTATTGTTCTTTGTTCAATGTTGATTTTGAAGTTTAACTGTTTTCGAAGTTGGAGAGGCATCGTTGACTTTTTCATTATTGTTAATAATTGTAAATAAGAAATCACCAATAATGACCAAAAAAATGAACAAAAAAATCATGTATTGATTCATTTGCAGTGAATGTTTATCACGGGTTTTTAATGCAATACAGTTGTTTGTTCCTAAGCATTAAAACAGGAGGTCAGATTTACAACTGTTTGGCTAAAACCCGAGTATGGTATGAATTCGAAGGGTTTTTGTGTATGTACAATTAAGAACATAAGAACAGTGGGTAGCGCATCAGACTCCCAATCTTCAATCATGGGGTGTCATGGATTCGATCCCCGGCGGCAGCACATATCCTTTACGACATTTGTCTCCTTTCAATGGGTGGATTATCCTAAACCTATTTGTGATAGCAGATGGAGGCTAGGAAATGATGTATTGGTAGTGCTGGTATGAGATATACCAGGAATCCATTTTAGGTGCTCCAGCTGCCATGATCTGACTGAAAAATTGAGCAATATCTGCTGAAGCCACAATATTTTCTACCCTATTAGATTGTATTATTTCAGCTAAATTGCACTTTCAACTGTTGGGTTTGTATCAGTCTAAAAATCTGTTGTTGGATTATAAACGACATCCATTTTATCCATTTTTGTGTTCTTAATTGTCCATAATATATTGAAATAAATCAAATACCCGAATGATCACTTTAAATCATTGTCATAATCATTATATCATTTCCATAGCAATACAGTTGCCATGGGAATGGCATACTTCTTGTTCATGAATCCCCTCAAAAAATGTGATATAGACTTCTTATATTTTTTTATTTTCTTTGTACTTTGTATATAGTATGTCCGAAATCATCCTTTAATCATTAAGATCAGAACTCATTTGCTAACCCATTGCCACATGACAAAGTTTTAGACTGGTCTAAATTGGAAGAAGTTGCAGACGACAATTTAAATTTTTTTGAATTCATGAAATTGTTGACTTGTAGGGTAGAAAACATGGTGTACATTGAAGAAATTGGTTGTCAAATGCAATTCACTGTCCACAATGTTTTTTAAAACTTTTTTCTTTAGGGGCATCAAAGAGCAGGATTGTGTGGGAAAAAATCATTTCATTGAAAATTCGCTCCATTAATAATTAATCTTGATACTTATCATGAAATTTAAAAAAAATCATCAAAATTATCAAAATTTAAAAAAATAATCATAATTTTTGTTGTTACAAACTTGACTCTGCAAATGGGAACAAGATCAAATTTTTCTAATTAGTGTATGAGAGTTTTTATTTATTTGAATCCATTTCCAAGTTTCAAAATTTGTAAGGACCAAAAATTTTAGAAAATTGAAAAGGATTATAGAAATATTCTTTTATATCATTTTCTTGGAAATATCATTTATAACATGTTTATAATATCAATTTTGGTATCATATCCAAAAACAGAACATCAATATCATTTCAAGGCCCAATTATTGATACGGTTTCATAAACCATGCTTTGATATCAATTCATGAACCTAACTTTGATATCAATTCAAGAACCTTACTTTAATATCATTTCATGAACCTAACTTTGATATCATTTCATGAACTAAACTTTGATACCTTTTCAAGGATGAGTAGTGCTATGTTACAAACAGAGGGGTTAATGCAAAACTATTTTAAGTGTCTGCAAATGTAGGCACTTGCATTTGTTTTGCACAATTCCTTCAACACTGTAGTTTATAAAGAGATCAGTTATGTATTCTTTATTTGACATGTTAAACTATTTTTCAAAATGACTTTTCGTTTGTGTTTACTTATATTGCTGTTAAATGTGATTAGTTCTTTTATCGCCTCAGATTTTTCTCGGCGGCAAGTTATTTATTTATATAATCATGAGACAAGGCAAAGCCTGTACATTACTGTAAATGTCTTGGGTTTCTATTAGAATTTTTCTGACAAGCTTGGAAATTGACCAATCGCTGGCCACACCTACCGACTTGACCAATCGCTGGCCACACCTACCGACTTGACCAATCGCTGGCCGCACCCACTGACTCCGGCAGGAAGTTTGTCTTGGATATAAAACAAAATTATTTTATTATTAAACAAAAAAGTTTAATATTATTATATAACAAAAAAGTAAACGATTGGCTGGAGACCTAAACATCATAATAAGCTGAAGTTAAGTCATTAAAGCAACAAAAACACTTCTCATGAATGTCAGAGTTCAAAGGTCACTCATGGTCTAATTGCATGATTCGATTGGTATATTGATTGACAATCACGATCTGTCTATTGCATTTCCTATCAAGTATAGGGTAAATCATCCCCCTTGTGAAAGATTTTTTTGCGCAAAGCTGTCAGAAATTTAGTAATGAAAACTGAGACATTTAGGGCCAAAAGCTGAAGAGAAATGTTTTCTATGAATAATAAAATGTTCAATTGTTACATTAAAAAGAAAACTACTTAAGTTTTTACATTTTGATGTGATTGCAAGACTAAAACTACCTTACATTACATCCTCGCTTACTGCAGTCTCTTTTGCAACCCACGCTTAATCGTGTTACATCATGGAAACATTTCGAAAGCAAAACGGCCTTGCATAGAGAAAACAATGTGTTCAGTCATTTACTTATTTATGAAAATTTCATACAAGATGCAAAAATAGAATGCCTTGCTTTTTGAAAACCAATCACTAAGTGGTCCAAATGTATACCAGAGTTGTTTCGGTCATTTCCATTCTTTTCGCAATTTAATATTCTATATTAATATACGTAGTTAAGAAAATTATTTCAACCAGGTCTTAATTGACAAAATCTTACAGATCTAAGTCAGACTGGTACAGGCAATTTCCATTTCTCTAACAATGGTTTCCGAAAGTATAGTCTTCAACCACTAAAAAATTAGGATCATGTTATAACAGGTTAAAATCTCTCTTTTGGAAGAGTAAAAAGCAAGCATTGGTTTTCATTTGGTGATGCAGGAATTAAATTTTTATTAGTGTTTATTATAATTGAATGCATTTTTTATTGGGGCAACTTGATAAGCGCTCCATGTGTAATTAATTTAATTGTGGTCACTAGAATTAAATAGACGTGTGTATACAAAATGTATAAATACACATGAGATATGCTCTCTGATAAAGAGGTTTCACACATTGATACAAATGCTGTGGACCATTACAGCCGGCACAATAATATCCTGGAAGGAGCATTTGCTATCAAAAACCATAATCACTGAGCACATCTCATTTTGAAAAATAATATAAAAAAAAGAATTACAAAAATGTGTCTGAAGACATTACAAAAACAGAAAATGAAAGCCTGGGACATAAGATTAGTCATGTGATATCTATATATAGGTTTTTCTATTTTATATAAATAGAAAGGTCACATGATAAACGAGGTATATTTATTTTTACATTTCCGTGGTATTTCGGCTACCTCCTTAAATATGGAATCCCTTTATTATTTTTATTTTCTGTATTTTTTCGACGTCCTTTGTAACTCTTTAATATATCTGTAAGCCCTATGAAGATTGGCAAAGAATAGGAATTAGCAAAAGACTGTTGTATATTCATTTAACCTTTTACTAAAAGTCAAAATTTTACGCTGGTCCAAATTGAAAGGAGTTGCAGACGACAATTTAAAAGTTATAGAAAATTTGAGAATTTTTTTAGTTTTTTTTGTTAGAAAACATTGTGTAAAATGAAGAAATTGCTTGTTACAAGCAATTTCTTCATTTTACACAATCTTTTTCCTGAATGTTTTTCTTGAGGAGCGTCAAAAAGTGTCATTGTGTTGGAATGGGTTAAAACATGTGGGCGCTTGATATGTGTCTCACTTTCCTCCATAAATATTTTGCGTAGAAAACTTGTTATTTTGAATAAAAACTAATGTCAAAATTTCGCTTACTTTGCATTTTTTCTTTTTCGTCTTGTATGAAGACTAAAGAATTCTTTTCCATGAAAAATTCCTTCTTTAGGGCTTATTAGTTTATGCTGGGTTTGAAACATCAAAGCTGAAAGTTGTATAACTACCTCAAAGAAAACAGCTTTGACTGAATCCATTTTCCCAAAATTTTAATGTTTTCTGTTTTTAAATGAAAGACCTTCCATTAAACAAACTTAAACACAGAAAACTGAAAAAATAATTGCTTTGTCTAATAGTTAACACTTGGATTTCGACTAAATTGAATCCATTTATATTTTTTCTACTTATAATAAACTTCTTAGGGTGTTAAGTTACATGCCTTTTACGTGCCTTGGAGATAAAATGCTTTTTGCAATTCAATTGAACAACATCTCTTGAAAGGTCGGAAGCAGAAAGTTTTAGAATTGATTGCGTTTTGAATCAAACTTTCAAAACAATAAAGGAATTTTCAGACAAATAAATGTTCTGAAATTTCGAAAAAAAAGTCTTTCAAAATCTTAAGATTGTATTAAAAGCTGTGATAAATCTTAATTTCTTGCTTTTTGTAGGCCTAAGATTAATTGGATATGGGGGGACCTTTGAGTTAATTTTTAATAGGTATCTAGTACTTGTATTTGGATGTTAAATCACAAATAGGCAACCAAAACATCTCTAAACTACAGCTTTTTAAATACTTAACTAAATGCGTATCTATATTTCAAGATAGAAGTATTGCCCATCAGACCTAAAGGTGAAATGTGTAGCAACTCTTGTCTGACTGGTCACAAATATTTTGTCGATGCGCACGCAAAATGTCGTAACTACAGCTTTAATAAAGTTGTAGTTACGACATTTTGCTCTTGCACCGGAAATTTAATATAATTCGATATATCTTGTTACTCATATGAAGAATTGTGATTCCTTAATTTAATTTGATATATATATAATAATGTATTCATAAAGGACAACTTATGGAATAATGCTTTTCAACTCACAAAGCTAAGGTCTTTCCCTATATCCTTTAAGGTCTCGTACTTTATACTTTATTCATTTTAGACTTTTTGTATTAATCTAAGAATGAATGTGAAACGTACACTGATTATGTTGATTTTGGATAGTACATTTTTTACCATCTAGATTTTAAGCAGCAATGAATCATTCAGGCATGTTGTTTTGACATCAAACTGAAATGAATGAAATCGGAAAAGTAAGTTATAGTTCTTCAATGATTCATATTCCAATTTCATATAAGAGCATTTTCTTTATGGTTTACTTCCCCCCCCCCAAACAACAAATCAGTGTGTTTCTTTTGAACGAAGAACTTTTTTGGATGAAGTTTTAATTTATTTGAAATGAATAGATGTGATTAAGTTTTATTCTTTGGTATACCTGGTTAGGATGCCCATATTTTGGGCAAAATGTGAACCTGTTGGATAATTATTTAACTTAAGTTAATCTTTCAAGATACAAGCGTTTTGGTTGGCTGAATATTTTTTTTCATACTTTCATGAAAAAAATTAGCACGAAACTATTTGCGCACACAGTAGATCTCTATTATTTTACTCAAAACAAGTAAAATAATTACTTTGTTTTGCATGATCGCAGTACATTATAAGAAATGTAGAGAATATTCTTGTTTTACGTTAATGCAAATACTTAATCACACTGTATGAATCCGCTTCGCGTATTCATACAGTGTGATTAAGTTTTTAGGTTCATACCTCAGCGACAACAAAAAAATATATTCGGTTCATTTTTTAAAAGACTGATTTACTGACAAAACGAATGAACGTTTTTTCGAAATGAGGAGTATACTTGTTTAAAGAGTTTTTTTCTTTTTTTCGAATGAGAGGAATATTGTTATATTGTAGATTTATTTCGATTCTGTCTTCGACTGCTTTAATTAATGTGACTCGGTTAAAATACATTTTTGTCCAGTTACAAAAAAATGTCTAGCTGATCAACTAAAATGGGTTTTTTAACCAGGCTTTTTTTGAATAAAAATGAAATAAAATTGTTTAAACCTATCTCGAATTCTTGTTATTTAAAAATCCTTTGTATAACGATGCTTTTCAACAATTTTTCATATATATCGTCACGATCAATGGATTAACATACGTCTCCACAAAGTCCCATTTTTTGACGCTATGGCAATAAAGAACTGATGAAACATTGTGACAGAAAGAGTAATTTCTTTTCATAAGCATTCCTCTATTTGTCATATTGTTTCTATCTTATTATGCGACACTCAATTTTGATTTCAAATGCGATTTGAAAGGTCGTCTGTAACCTGTTTGATTTTGGACCAGTCCAAGATTTTATGGTTTGATAATAGATTTAAAGTTGTATGCCGCCCATTGTAACCAAATGACCAATCGCTGGCCCCGCCCGCTTACTCCATTGACTCTCTCACAGACAGCGGGCTACCAGTTTACAGTAGCATGTGATCAGTTATATAATGGTTGGTTAGCGACCTAAACGTCTAAACTACAGCTTGAATAAGCTGAAGTTACGGCGTTTAATTCGCCAAATCTACAAAAGAACCTTAACAAATAATGGCGCCCATTGTTGGATTTCAAAGCTCACTTCTTAGGTAAATGAATGATTTGATTGGTCGCCTGATTATTTGATTGACAACCGCCATTGGTCAATTTTCCCTGTATCATTGCAATATCTCCCATAACAACAAACCGTCTTCTGTCGCGTTATACGTTTTGGCGATTGCTTGGAAAAGTGCGTTGAATAAACACAAGTACGCTCAACCAAATATCGAAGCGCTTAACATATTTCCACACAGCGACGCTTTTGGGGGGGCCTCAGGAAAAAAAAACTGGGAAAATATTGTGTTAAATGAAGAAATTGCTTGTTACAAGCAATTTCTTCATTTTCCACAATGTTTTCTACCCAGAAAGTTGAAAAAACTAAAATTTCATCAACTTTAAGTTGTCGTCTGCAATTCCTTTGAATTTGGACCAGTCTAAAATTTTGTCGTGTTGTAATGGGTTAAATCGTGATCGGGTAGCCGGAAGTTCAACAGTCGCTGTCTCCTAGCTACTGAAATCTGCAATAAGGTTGAAGATGACGTATGAAATGAGCGTTCGAGGTCGATTCTTTGACCCATTTCTACACGAACTTTCTTACATCCATTTAGGATGAAAACATTGTGAAAAAAGGACATGTTAAATTCACATTTCTCTCCCAAAAATATTTTCTAAAAATGATACATTGGAAAAGTCATTGGGAAAAAAGGGCATGTTAAATAATCATTGCTTTCCCACATATATATTTTTTAAAAAAACGATCCATTGGTAAAGTCATTATGAAAAAAGGACATGAAGACAATTTAAGTTAATGAAATTTTGGATTTTTTCATCTTTCTGGGTAGAAAACATCGTGAAAATGAAGAAATTGCTTGTAACAAGCAATTTCTTCATATTCCACATTGTTTTCCATTACATTTTCATTGGGTGCGTCTAAAGGCGTCACTGAGTTGGGATGGGTTAAACTATAGAGAGGATTTAAGGACTGTAGTATTTCTCATTCAAATCCAATCCGCCGCCGTGATAGTGCAGTTGGTAGCGCATCAGACTCCCAATCTTCAACAATAGAGTGTCATAGGTTTGATTCCCGGCGGCGACACATATCCTTCCCGACATGTGTCTCTCACCAATGAGTTGATAATCGTAAACCTAAATGAGATAGCAGATGAAGGGGTTTCTTTATGCCAATTAATGACACAATCACAAGCAGCTTCTTCTCTCACGGTGGCCTTTTGACAGCCAGGAAAAAGGGTTAAAACTATATGCATGTATGTGATTAAGAAAAACATCTTGGGTCGCAAGTCACGGTGACCCACATTTTTACAGACTTATCGGAATATTGGTGATTTATAAATAATACAGAAGTAATTAATCGATTATTAATCGGCGCTTGGGTGACCTCTTTATCGATGAAGGTCAAAATTCACAATGATTGGAATGCAGACCTATTTCAATAGGGTACGATCACGTCTTTCAAAATGTTACCCTTTTAACCCATTGCCATATGACCAATTTTAGGCAGGATTAGAGATTAAGGCCAAAGAAATTGCAGACGATAATTTCAGGTTGGTGAAACTAGAAAAGGCTTTGCCTTTTAGGTTAGAAGATATTGTGAACAAGGAATAAATTACTTGCAACAGGCAATTTCTTCAATGTCTACAAAGTCTTTTTCTTGGGAGGGCGTCAAAAAGCAACAATAGGTTAAGTCGAAAGACCTGAGGATGGAAAAAAAACTATAGATCTATATTCATTTTAGCTGGCTTATAAGATGGAAAATATTTCTAAAAGCAAGCAATTTTCTTCATTTTACACAATGCTTTCCTTGGTGTTTTTCTTGAGGGGCGTCAAAAGGCGTCACTTTGTGGGAATGGGGTTAAGGTTCAGTAAGTAATCTGATACGTAGTCCATATTTCTTCACTACTTGCTTTCTGACTCTGATTTTGTTCATAATGTGCATACTGACTTCTCATTGCGAAGACTTTGATTCTGTGTGTTACGCATATTCCATAATTATTTCTTCACTACTGGCTTTCTGACCCTACAAATTGCGCAGTCGTATGGGTTTGCTTATTGCGTTAAGGCTGCTTTTTTCTCTTTTTCTGTTTTTATTCCAGTTAAGATTTGCCTTTCATTTCGATATTATGTTTTCACCGCCATTTAAATGACTTACCTCGATTCGGCAAATCACCGAAAAGTTCGGTCTACTTGGGAAATATCTCACCGGATGAACCAAACAGCCACCGGAAGTGTGCTTGCAACGCCACCTGCATTCCATCACGCCATGTTGCATACGAAGGATGTGTGGCGAAAGTTCCGGTTGTAAGTCTATTGCAATGCTGGACTGTTTTAGATTTACAGGATGCTATCAGATCATCGCTGGAGATTTAATCGTGTTTTTAATTTAAGTTCATATATATCCAGAAACATTGAGAGCCCGTTCTGGCAAGATAACAAGTGCACCAAGTCGTTCACCCCAATTTTTGTTTACCAAATGGTATTTCGGTTGAAGCTATATCATTTAACCCATTCCCACACAATCACGCTTTTTGGCGCCCCAAAGAAAAACAATTGGGAAAACATTGTGGATTATGAAGAAATTGCTTGTTACAAGCAATTTCTTCATTTTCCACTATATTTTCTACCCCAAAAGACAAAGATTTCCAAAATTTCATCAACTTGAACTTGTCGACTGCAGCTTCTTTCAGTTAGGACAGGTTTAAAGTGCTGTCGTGTTGGCATGGGTTAAGATAAGGTGTGGCAAATTCGCCGAGCCCAAATAGGAAGTCCGAGAGCAGTTTTCCGAAGAAGTTGGGGGAGATAAAGTCCACGTGTCAATTAATCGTAGTCATTCTTGTATACGTGTACTTCTTACAGAAAATGAGTCAAACCTATACTCGCTCACTTTCACGAGCCGGAAGGATAAGTGATGTCATCGTTTTCTCGAACCCATCAAAATCTAATTCAAAAGACCATCTCGTTAAGTATATCACTCGCCACCCTTGGCGGTTAAAGCGACCACCAATGGGTTTGATTGATAGATTGAATGGAGTTTAACCCCACTTTTAACAGTATTTCAGTCATATCGCGGTGGCTTGACCACCTAACAATGGATTCCTGTTTTTTCTAACACAAGTACTACCACAACATCCTTTCTTAGCCTCCAGCTGCAATCTCGCTTAGGTTTACGATTAACCACCAATTGAAGAGAGACAAAATGTCGGAAAGGATATGTGCCGCCGCCTGGGATAGATCCCATGACTTCCCATGATTGAAAGATTGGGAGTCTTGTGCGCTACCCGACTTCGCTATGACGGCGGCAACTACTCAAGGGACGACGAAAAAGTCGCTTAAGACATATGTGCAGCCTGATCTTTGTCTAGACCTCCTGCCAAAACAGGAACATTTCGGGTTCAGCATGTCAAGGGTTAATAATCTTATCCCCAAACCGCAATATTTGGAATCCAATACCTGCTAGATTATTTAGGATTTGAGTTTTGATAGAGGCGGGGAGAAAGCGGATATAAGAAACCTGTCCATCGTAAACCGCTAAAAGCAATAGAAACATCCTCTTCATTTTGAACTGGAAACTTCAAGTTGGACGGGCTACGGCGAAGCCTCTGACAAATCATGCCCGCGGCGCTCGGATTTGAACCAAGGACCTTAGAATAGACAGTTATCCGTTTTGTTCGTGGATCGATGCAGAGTCAACACTTAATCAAATACAAGACTACAAATTTGAGACTGGTCCAAATTCCTGCGAAAGAAGTTACAGACGAAATTTTCAAGTTAGTGAACATTTAAATATCTTTGTCCTTCAGGTAAGAACACATTGTGGGAAATTATAGTATTGTTTATTACAATTTCTTCATTTACCACTATGTTTTCCAAAATATTTGTTCTGAGAGCCCTTAAAATGCGTGGCAGTGCGGTAACAGGTTTCATGTCCAGTAATGTTATCTTGACCATTCGCACCTATAGTTAGACACGAAGGCGCTCTGTTTAAAGTCAAAACCTGTTTATAAGGATTTCCCTTCCGTCTTAACGTAAGACTATTAAAGAATTTAACCTCATACTCAGTAAACAGACTCTTTCCCCGGTTAAATAGGAATTGGTTGATTTATTCAATCGGGTTAGACGCCACTTTCAACAGTATTTCAGTCATATCACGGCGGTTGGAGCACCTAACAATGGATTCCTGGTATTTCTCACACCAGTATTAGCATTACATCCTTTCCTAGCCTCCAGCTGCTATCCCACTTAGGTTCACGATTATACACCCATTGATAAGAGGCACTGAGTGGGATTTGGTTAATGTATTCGAATAACATGGGGTTAAGTGTGATTTATATATCCAATAGAATAGATTCTTCGTATAGTGTATGAATCGACCACATTCTTAAGGCGACCACTTTTTGGTTACCCCTTGAGTGATCGCTAAAGTCAGGTTTTATAGTAGTCATATAGGTACATTGTATCTCATTCTGTGCAAGCTGATTTATGTAATACACTTGTCGTACTTTTACTGTATAGCGAAATTTTAGAGCTCTCCGAATACAAAGCATTTGCAAATTAAAGTTGATTTTATTAGAGAAAAAAAAAATAAAAACATTCATGAGGATAGAAACTATTATGGAAAAAGAAGAAATTGCTTTCTCAAGTATAAAAGCACAGGGACGTAAAATCCAGTGATTGAACAGGAAAGGATAGAAACAATCGTCAAAAGTTCGCGAAAAAAATCAATATGAAGAATTGTCAAATTTGCGATTTCGCGAACAATGTTCTTCTGAAAAGTTTGATTAATTTCAATCGCGAACAATTCAGAAGTAAAAATGGGTATCTAATTCTATACACAAGTTTCATCCTATATTCTTTGGGTTAGTCTAGCCTTTCATGTAGCTATTTCAATTTCAGCAGGAGTAACTGAAATGATTTTTGA